>CM053785.1:548637077-550007077 GCA_028749045.1 Cupressus sempervirens | reverse complement strand
GCAAACAAAATTGGACAACAAAGCTGTCAAATGTATCTTCATCAGATATAGTTATGGTGTGAAAGGGTACAAGCTTTGGGATCCTATTGCACAAAAGGTATTTTATTCTAGAAGTGTTATTTTTAGAGAAACTAACCCTTCTTCTATTACAATATAGCTAGAATATATGGAAGAAAAGAAAGATGTGATTCAACTTCCTGCTACACCTAAGAAAGTTGAATCGAGATCCTTAGAAAGATGAGATGTTGAATAGAGCTCTGTGAGTTCTAAATCATCAGAGGAACATGGATAACCTTATCATGAACCTGAACATGAGCCTGAGCCAAATCTTGTTCAAAGGTCTAGTAGATAAAGGAAAGCACCAAAAAGGTATGGATGTTCTCCTGATGATTGGAGGTGTATATATTTTTTGAATGCTAATACTGATGAGCCAGAATCTATTGAAGAGGTTCTTGGTATGAAAAATTTAGAGTCCTAGAAAATAGCCATGGAAGAAGAGATGGAAGCTCTTAAGAGGAATGACACATGGCACCTTATACCGTTGCCTAAAGGACACAATCCCGTTGGTTATAAATGGGTGCTCAAAAGGAAGTTGGGTTTAGATGGAAGCATTGAGAAGTATAAAGTACAATTGGTTACAAAAGGTTACTTATAGGTTGTAGGAATTGATTATGGTGAATTTTTTTTATCCTGTAACAAAAATGACATCCATTCAATTTTTACTTTCTATTGTAGTAGCTTATGATCTAGAAGTTGAGCAGATGGATGTGAAGAAAACTTTCCTTCATGAAGATTTGGAGGAATAAATTTATATGACATAGCTAGAGCACTTTGTGGTGAAAGGTAAAAGTCAATTGGTTTGTAAATTGAAGAAATCCTTGTATGGTTTTAAAAAAAGTCCTAGGATATGGTACCAAAAGTTTGATACATATGTATTGAGTTTGGGATTTGTACGATCCAAATCTATGAGTATTTCCTGGTTATTGCCTTATATGTTGATGACATGTTTATTGGCAAAGGAAAATGTTTGATTGCAAAATTAAAACCTCAGCTCTCAGCAAAGTTTGAAATGAAAGATCTTGGTGTAGCAAGGCACATTCTAGGAATGGAGATTATAAGAGATAGGAAAAACAAAAAGCTTTGGCTAAGCTAGAGTAAGCATGTTGGTACTATTATGAGAAGATTCAATATGCAGGATTCTAGACCATTGAGTGTTCCTGTAACTATGGGAAAAAAGTTTTCTAGCTCACAATGTCCTACATCCTCATTGGAGATGGAAGAGATGAGTGAAGTACCATATTAGATTGTTGTTGGAAGTTTGATGTATGTTATGGTCTGTACAAGACCAAACATTGCCCAAGCAAAGGGAGTACTTTCTCACTACATGTCTAATCTAGGAAGAGCACATTGGGATGCAGTAAAAAGAGTTTTCAGATACTTGTGTGGTACCTGTTACATATTGTACCCCCCGCCAAATATTTGAATTTTAAATACTTGCCCGCCCAACGGTCACTTCCCGGTTTAATGTTATTTTAAACATCCTAGGAATATTGAAAAAATTAAATAATGGAACCTTATGATATTCCTTATTTTTTAGGTTTATTTCTGCAGGCCCGTAAGTCCCCATCATCGAATCTCAAAATATCTACAGTCGGCGCTATCTCGCTATGGGAAGTTGCATGTTGTTTTTCCATAGCGACATAGCACCTTTTGGCCACATGGCTAGTGGGTCCTCCTTTTCCTTGTTGTTTCTCTGGTGCCGGGTTTTGCTAGATCCACTGTGGGTGCTATGGCACTATCGAAAAATCTGTGTTCCTCGCCATTAGCGACATAGTGCCCAGATGAAAAATGATACTGTGGCGACATCAGAAGGAAGGTGGGTCCCAAGCATGCCCAGTTGGATATTAGTGATGAAATTTGGCACACATAGTGGGACCTTAGGCAATGTGGAAGGATGACTGTGCTTGGAACGAGGCTTTGATTCGTCGCCAGCTGGGCAGTTCGTTGATGTCAGCAGTTACCTAGACCCACGCCCCTTTCGAACGCATGAAAATTTCCTCACCCTTGGATTAGTCTGGATCAATGGTGGGCGCTATCTTGCTATGGGAAGCTACGAGGATATTATCCATAATGACATAGCACCTCGACGACGCGTGGCACAGACGACATCATGGGCTCGCCCTTCTCCAAAGTAATATTATGGCTCATCCTCGGTAGCAGTTGTCAGGTGGGTCATAGTATAGTGATGATATTTCATTGGTCCACTCAACCAACTCAGTGTGCAGTAGTGCATTTTTGTTGATCACCATAGATCTAAGGAAAATCGATGGTGGGCGCTATCTCGCTATGGAAAACTTCAAGGATATTACCCATAGCGACATAGCGCCATTGTGCCATGTGGATCAGTGGGGCCAGGTCATGCAAAGATGAAGATGCTAGGTGGTTTCCAAGTGGTTCGTGGGCCCAAGTTTTCAAGTTTCTTTTAAGGAGATAGTGCAATAATATGGCGAGTCTTCACGATCGTCAGATCAGGCTAAATCCACGGTGGGCGCTATCTCGCTATGGAAAATTACTTGAAAGATACGCATAGCAACATAGCGCCTCGGTGACACATGTCCCAGTTGGTCGGTGGAGGTAGTAATAGTTAGATGCACTGGCAGTTAATGTGACTATCACAGTTGGAGTTCGAGGAATTGGCGCAGTTAGTAAAGAAAGATTGGTCAACCTCGAGAAGACCTTGTGGGGTGGCAAAGTGAAAAGAGATCATTGGTCCACATGGCTCATTCTGGTGCTAGGGTTATGTTGACCCACTGATCATGCTAGTTCGTGAACTGGGAATAGGGGATATTGAGGTTTTTTGCATAATCTGATCTTATGATCGATTCCAACCACCCTGGAGTAAATACAAAACAAAGAAGAACACTCTGCCCCCCGATCCAACCTATCTACCTAGTCAGAATGGCTTAATGGCACCATTTCTACCCTCTCAAGGCATTATTTGAAACAGAAGATCAAATATCATTGCATCTAGATCCATATCCAGATCAGACTTTCTTCATGATTGTTCTCTACAGGACTTAATGGCAGGTTGTTGCAAAGTAATTATAGTTGGAGGACATCCCAGTTATGCCTGAGCTATAAAGGCAAAATTTTATGAATTTTGTAGGGTCAACCTTTCTCTATTTTCTCTATTACTGCTCTATAGATTCTCAGTGTAAATTCCCTTGTGCCTCTGAACTATATGATTTTCTGTCTTATCTCTTTCAGCCATTGGTATGAAAGTGCAAGAACTCTTTGCCTCTTACTGGTGTTTTGTAGAGATCTATGATCTACATGACTGTATCTCCTTGGCCTATGAACGATAATATAAGTGAATCTCTCTTTCCTTGTGTCATTCATCTTGGTCTTCTGATCTGCATGTGATTATTAGATTAAAGCAAGTCTGAATGTGTATATCCTTAGTTTCATTATGGTTCAATAGTGCATATATGGGCAGAGTTTGGTTCGAACACTCTATTTTGGTGCATCACCTCTTTAGATTAGATTAGGTAGATTTTCTTTCATGCTCTCCTTCTCCCTTTTCCTCTCCAAGAGTAGTTAGGTGCGCCTTGATAGTAAGAGGAAGCCGGCCTTCTCCAGAGAGTCAACCTCACAGTTCAAGTCCCACAACTTGGAGGTTGTTTCCATGTTTCACTAGGTTGTCCTCATGCATAGGCTTTGGACAAGGGTGCAAACCTCAGTGACAACAGTACCTTAGAGTACTCTATATGTTTCCATGGAATAGAAAATGGGCATTCCTTGGATATTCAAGACTATGTGGATTTAGACTGGGCTATTGATAGAAGAATATCTACAAATGCATATGTGTTTACATTATTTGGTGGTGCAATTAGTTGGATGTGCAAGTGACAAGCTATGGTCACTTTTTTCACTACAAAGGTAGAGTATATGGTAGCTACTCATGCCTACAAGGAAGCTATCTGGCTTAAGAGACTATGTTTAAATATAGAATTCAAATAGGATGTAGTGATAATTTATAGTAACAAGAAGAGTGCAATTTGCCTAGCAAAGAACCCAACATTTCATGCTAGGACCAAGCAATTGATGTACAATATCATTTTGTGAGAGATATAATTGAGGATGACAAGATGAAGCTAGAGAAGGTGGAGACTTTGGTGAATGTTGTTGATGCATTGACTAAGCCCATGAGTATAGAGAAGTTGAGATGGTGTTTAGTGTCTATGGGCATCTCGACCCCTACCAGTTAAGTCCATGAGACTTTGGATCCCCTGACTCTTGCTAGGTGTTTGACAAGTGGAAGAATGTTGAGAATTGTGTCTCAACCTTGCAAGCTTTTTTCTAGAAAATTCTAGAATTTGTTTGTGATAGTTTTCCACATGTTTTTGAGTGGAAAAAGGTGTATGATTTGTTAAAAATGTGTCTTGTCCCTAATACAATATAGGAGGACTATTTTTAGAGTACAAACATTATATGACTTTTATGGGGGTCTAAACTAGAGGACAAAATTATGGACGAAAATGCTATTCTTGGAGTTACAAATGACAAGTGGGTAACATGTGGCATGGTTGTTTTGCCCATAGTTTTTTAAGACCACAAATGGTTTCCAAGTTGTAAATCAGTATAAAATGAGGGCTTGGGGAGGTTTTTGTATCATTGAGTTTTGTTTGCAAGACTGGGTGCTAGAAGGAGACCTCTAAGTCCGAGTTCAAATTTGAGTTGTGGTGATGTGCTCCTATAAGAACTTGCATTGCAAGTGTATTGTAATCTTCTTAATTTGAGAATACATTGTGTGGGTTTTCTCCCAAAAGGGTTTCCCCACGGTAATCATTGTGTTATGCATTCATTTTAAAAAAATATATATTATTATGCATTTCTTGAGATCTCTGCAATAGTTAGTTGAATTTGCATAATTGTTCTCTCAAGATGAGTGGAGGAAGCAATTTTGTGCACATTTGCTTCCTTACATAAACCACGTCATTAGGAAAACCTCAAGAACATGTCCTCCACTGCGCATCATCTGAAACTTCCTCATCTTTTGTGCATCTTAAGATTACTAACTACTATTCTTCATGTCTTAATAAAATTATTGCTCTGTTGACATCAATGACAAATATAGTCATGAATGCAACATATCAATACTCTCCAATGCTCAGGATACTCCCCCAATGTAGTATCATCAACATTCATGCTAACAATCTCTCCCTTTGGCATTGATGGCAACATAGATGAAAAACATCTAAGTTCTGAGAATACCAAACTATACTATGTTGTTATCATATTCTCAAATCCTCTTCATTAATCAAATATTTTGGGACACTTTATTGTTGTTCTTCTTCTTTTAGGATTGGCAACAATTGTTCACAGTAAACAACTTCCAACACTTTCTAGCTGCATTTGTGCACTTACACATCCTTCTACACACTTACATGAATCTTTCTAAATCTCCCTAAAGAGATAACTCTCCCCCATTGCCATCTCAATAGGTGCTTCTCTTCCCATTTCTTATGTGCATTCTCTCAATATGTTTTTCATGTACATTCTCTCCCCCATTGACATCGATGTTAAAGGTGTCAATCATAATACCAATTGTTACATACCAATTGCTAATCAACTACTCAAATCATCAACCAACTCGAGTGTCCAAAGAAACTGTTCAATACCATATACCAAATACCAAGAGTCCTTCATGACTTAGTACATATCATATACTCCCCCATATATGAAGCATCAATATTCAATCCAGTCTAACCATAGTGTTCTATATCATTGGACTGATGCACTCCTTGCATCAACTATACTTGTGTTATCATAGTAAATGATAATAGGATATGTAAACTCAATTCCAATATCTGATGGGTACACAACCCAAGAACAGAATGGACACAACAGAAAAGGGAAAATTGTATTAACTGAGAAAATAAGCTAGTACAAACAGTACAGAGAAAATAAACTTCAAGACATGCCCTAAGGGCTTACAATAGCATAAATCTGGAGATAATTTCTCCTTTCAGTACCTCCTCTCAAACTCTACTCCGAACTGCCTTTTACAATGCCAAAAATTTCCTTAAATAGACCCCGGAGGGTTAAGGACTAGGAGTACATTCTAGAAAGTGCTAGTAGGCATCCACTGACCAAATAGAAGGTTCCATAAGCTGCATTAGAAGTCGGTGCAAATCTAGAAGAATCCAGAAATGGTAACCGAACTTCTGGGAGGCATAACTTTTGAACTGTACCTCCGATTGATGAACCGTTTACATTTTCGAAAAGCTCTCAAAGCGCTCTATAGCCCTATGGACAAGCTTCACTCGTCCCCCATTTTTTGGCCCTTTTTGAGGTCATTTAATGCCCCTATCCTGACTTTGAAGCATTCTTAGGAGGTCTCCAAAACCTGAAAAACTGCAATAACTTTCAAACCGTGGGGCCTTTTGACCTAATTCTTTTTTTGGAATGCTCTAAATCACAATTACATTCATCTGGCCAATTCACACCTTCTAGGTCACCAAAATGATGGCCAACATGCTCCTATTTTTTCAAGATTTTCTAGCACACTGATAGTTGAACTGTGAGAGTTGGAACCTTTATTTGACCCAAATGGGTATCCAAAAATGAAAAGACATAAAACAAAAACTAAGTCTAAGTACATTTTTTTTTTGGGTGACACAGGATTGCCCTTATACCTCTGGATGTTCCTGCATCAGACACCCAGGGTAGATTGAAAAGTGACCCTGTCACTTTATGAATGGTAGAGGAAATCTCAAATGGGAAACCTCAGCTGCTAAAATCCAAGTTGAGTCCTCAATTGGTCATCCTTTCCATTTGACCAAATACTCTTCATACTGCCTATTTCTAGTACTCCTACCCACACGATGATCTAGAATGTCTTCTATCTCCTCCTTCTTAGAAGCAGGAATTAGACATGGCTCTAACACCTCATCTGCACCATCATCATGATACTCTATTAAATCTGCAATGTTGAAAATGAGAGAAATGTGAATACCATCTGGCAGCTCCACCTCATACGCATTTCCTGAGTCATGTTTCTTCAAAACTTTGCAGGGGCCAAATTTCTTCATTTTTAGCTTGTTGTAAGTACCGGCTGGAAATCTTTCTTTTTGTAAGTGCACCATGACTAAATCTCCTACTTGGAATTCCTTATGTCTTCTCCTTTGATCAGCCCTAGCTTTATACTCTTGATTCATCTTGGTAATGTGTGCTTGAGCCTCCTAATGTAGACGCTTGATATGTTCAGCAAATTCCTCAGCTTCAACACTTGTCCTCTCCCCTTGTTCTATCTTCCTCAATTTTGGTGCAGTCCTTGGGCTATTCCCATATACAATTTGGAATGGTGATTTTCTAGTACTCCTATTTATAGAGTTATTGTAAGCAAACTCTGCTTGTGGTAGAATCAAATCCCATCCCTTGGGCTTATCCCCAACTAAACATCTCAACAAATTGCCCAGACTTCTGTTTGGCCATCAGTCTGTGGGTGATGCGTGGAACTGAATTTCAAGTCTGTTCTCAACTTTTTCCACAATGTCCTCCAGAAATACCCCACAAATTTAGTATCTCTGTCAGAAACTATACTCCTTGGAAGACCATGTAGTCTTACCACCTCTTTGAAAAATAAGTCTGCAATATGGACAACATCATGAGTTTTTTGGCATGGAATGAAATGTGCCATTTTGGAGAACCTATCAACCACCACGAATACTGAGTCATTACCCCTTTGTGTCCTTGGCAATCCAAGAACAAAATCCATACTTATGTCCTCCCATGGCCTTAATGGAACAGGCAATGGCTGATATTGGCCAGTATTTTGACTAAACCCCTTGGCAACCTGACAAACTTGGCAACTCTGTACAAAATTCTTCACATCTTGTGAAATTTGAGGCCAAAAATAATGTTCTCTAAGAATGGAAATGGTCTTATCTTGACCAAAATGTCCTGCCATCCCTCCACTGTGTTTCTCCTTAATCAGATTTTCCCTCATGGAACTCCTTGGAATGCACAATTGACTACCCTTGAACAACATGCCATCCTGAATCAAATAGTCTAACCACTTGGTTCTATCTACAGCAACAGGCTCTTTACAAGCTTTCCATGCTTCAGCAAAATCAGGATCCTCGGGGTACAAATTCTTGAGTTCATCAAACCCAACTACTTCAACCTGCATTACTGTAAGCAATGACTGTCTCCTACTTAGTGCATCTGCAACCCTGTTAGATTTTCCACTTCTATGCTTCAACACAAATGTATAACTCTGAAAGAATTGTACCCAGTTCATATGCCTCTGATTCAATTTACCTTGGCTATTTAGGTACTATAATGCCTGATGATCAGTATACAAAACAAATTCCTTTGGCAATAAATAATGCCTCCATTTCTTTAAGGCCTGAACTATTGCATAGAATTCTTGATCATAAACAAAATACTTCTTCTTTGCATCATTCAATTTTTCACTAAAATATGCAATAGGCTTACCTTCTTGGCTTAATACAGCCCCAATAATGCTGCCACTAGCATCACAATCTACCTAGAAAACCTTTCTAAAATCTGGAAGTGCCAACACAAGCTGTTATGTTACCTTCTTCTTCAGCAATTCAAAACTTCTCACAGCTACTATAGTCCATTTGAACCCTTTTCTATCCCCTCTTATTGTATCAGTTAGGGGTGCACATATGCCACTGAAATTCTTAATAAACTTCCTGTAAAAACTAACCAAACCATGAAATGATCTTACCTCAGTAGCAGACCTTGGAGTAGGCCATTCCAAGATGGCTTTTACCTTCTCCAGATCCATTTTGAGACCTTCGGGTGATATAACAAACCCCAAATAGACTAACTCCCTTTTTGCAAAGATACACTTCTTCAGATTAATTAACAGTTTCTCTTCCCTTAGCCTTTCAAGGACACTATGCATATGCAGTAAATGTTCTTCCAAAGTCTTTCTGAAAATTAAAATATCATCCAAATAAACAATAATAAATTTTCCCAAGAACTTCTTAAGTACCTCATTCATGAGCCGCATGAAGGTGCTTGGGGCGTTCGTCAATCCAAAGGGCATGACTAACCACTCATAAAGACCCTCCTTGGTCTTGAAGGTTGTTTTCCACTCATCTCCTTCTTGAATCCATATCTGGTGATAACCACTCTTCAGATCTATCTTTGTGAAGTACTAAGCTCCACTCAAGCAGTCCATAAGATCATCCATCCTTGGCAAAGGAAACTGGTACTTGATGGTGATCCTATTTATAGCTCGAGAATCTGTACACATCCTCCACTCTCCATCCTTCTTTGGTGCGAGTACTACAGGTACTGCACATGGACTTAGGCTCTCTCGAATCAAGCCCTTCCTCAACAGCTCCTGAACCTATCTATTTAGCTCCTTTGTTTCAGTAGGAGTCATTCTGTGAGTAGTCTTGTTAGGAAAACTAGCTCCTGGAATCAGATCTATCTGATGACTGATTTGCCTTACTGGTGGCAATCCATCTGGAACATTATCAGAGATAATATCTCCAAACTCCCCTAGTAAATCTGAAACTTCAAGTGGCATCTCACTACTACCTTCTTTATCTTTCCTAGGAATCAAAGCATAGCACATATGCTGATGTTTCATGCCATCTAAAAAATTTCTTCCATCAACAAGACAAATCCTAGCACTACTACATACCTTTTCACCTTCCTTTTTCATGGGCTTCAATTTGTGGCGAACTCCATCCTTTGTCAGAGAGTATGTGTTTGCATGTCCATCGTGCACTGCATGTCTATCAAACTGCCATGGTCTACCCAACAATAGATGGCAAACATCCATTGAAATAACATCACAGAGAACTTCATCATGGTAACTCCCAATTTTGAATTTTACTAAACATTGTTCACTTACTAGGACCTTATGATCATCTTTTACCCAAGCAATCCGATAGGGCTGGGGATGTTTCTCCCTCTTGAGCTTCAGCTTAGAGACCATCTCTTCTGATACCAAGTTATTAGTGCTACCACCATCAATGATCACGTCACAACATTTATCCTCACACTTGCATTTGGTATGGAACAAACTCCTCCGTTGTCCTGGTTCAATCTCACCACTTAGTAGGACTCTTTCATTTACCAAGGTCTCTCCTCTCTCTGCATCCTCTAAATGTGATGATTGTGCATCCTCATCCATATGAGCAACCCTAGCTTGGCCCTCGGCTCTCCTATCTATCCTTCATTGTCGTTGAGGGCATTCAAAGGCACGATGACCTTCTTCATTGCAATGGAAATAGGTACCACGGAAGCCTCCTCTTCCTTGTCCATGTCCTCTATCTCTTCCTCTCTGATTTCTAAAGTCTTGGTCATGGGAGCGTACCATAGAAGCCTCCTCTTCCTTGTCCACGTCCTCTACCTCTTCCTCTCTGATTTCCAAAGTCTTGGTCATGGGAGCGGTTGAAACCCTCGTTCCTTTGGTTCTTGCTAGTACCCTCATCTTCATTTTTCTTTTGGGTTTCATTACGGCCTCCAGATGATCTACCGCTTCCCCTTCCTCCTTGACCACGCCCTCTTTGTCTTCCTTCAAACCTTTTATTCAGCTTCTCTTCAACTCATAGGGAAAACTAGTATGCCTCTTCAATGCTGGTCATTCTTACCAAACTTAATTCCTCCTGGATGCTAGGTCGCAACCCACTGATATAACAAGCAACCTTCTCCTTATTTGCTTTTGCATGCCCCGCTCTAATCAAGAGTCGATAAAATTCCTTCGTATATTCTTGGACTGATCTTCCTGCTTGCTTTAACCCATGCATCTTCTTAAACAAATCAAGCTCGTACTGCACAGGAATGAACTGCTTCTTCAATTTGTCCACCATGCGATCCCATCTTGTGATCTTCTCCTTTCCTCTTCTGTTTCTTTCCAATTGAACCTCTTGCCACCAGATTTTGGCATGGCCTTTCAGTTTGGCCTTTGCAAACTTAACCCTATCTGGGTCCCTGATATCCTCATACTCAAAGTATTCTTCCAGTTCATTGATCCAATCGATCAACTCATCTGGTTTCAGATTTCCTGAAAATACACCCACTTCAATTGTAGGTCTTTTCCCAAACTTAGTAATGGCCCTAAAAAGCCTTTCCTCTGCATGATTCAGAACTTCCCTGTCAAATTCCTCTTCTAGTCCAATTACTTCTTCTTCATTGTCATCCTCACTGTTGTTACCTGCGGCAACATTTGCTCCTCTACGGAGCTCCTCTTGCAATGCTTGCACTTGCCTTTGGAGGGCTCTAACCTCCTCAAGATTAATAGCTCTGGCCCTTCCACCATGCTCTCGTCGTGGAGGCATCTTCTAACTCGAACCCACAACCACACAGTCCTGATGCAAATTGCCTCACAGTCGGCGTTCTGTCTACACACTCAGGAAAACCCGCTCTGATACCACTTGATGGGGACACAACCCAAGAATAGAATGGACACAACAGAAAAGGGAAAATTGTATTAACTGAGAAAATAAGCTAGTACAAACAGTACAGAGAAATAAACTTCAAGACATTCCCTAAGGGCTTACAATAGCATAAATCTGGAGATAATTTCTCCTTTCAGTACCTCCTCTCAAACTCTACTCTGAACTGCCTTTTACAATGCCAAAAATTTCCTTAAATAGACCTTGGAGGGTTAAGGACTAGGAGTACATTCTAGAAAGTGCTAGTAGGCATCCACCGACCAAATAGAAGGTTTCAGAAGCTGTGTTAGAAGTCGGTGCAAATCTAGAAGAATCCAGAAACGGTAACCGAACTTCTGGGAGGCATAACTTTTGAACCGTAGCTCCGATTGACGAACCGTTTACATTTTCGAAAAGCTCTCGAAGCGCTCTATAGCCCTATAGACAAGCTTTTCTTGTCCCCATTTTTTGGCCCTTTTCAAGGTCATTTAATGCCCCTATCCTGAGTTTGAAGCATTCTTAGGAGGTCTCCAAAACTCGAAAAACTGCAATAACTTTCAAACCGTGGGGCCTTTTGACCTGATTCTTTTTTTGGAATGCTCTAAATCACAATTACATTCATCTGGCCAATTCACACTTTCTAGGTCACCAAAATGATGGCAAAATTGCATGCTCCTATTTTTTTGGGATTTTCTAGCACACTGATAGTTGAACTGTGAGAGTTGGAACCTTTATTTGACCCAAATGGGTATCCAAAAATGAAAAGACATGAAACAAAAAATAAGTCTAAGTACATTTTTTTTGGGTGACACAGGATTGCCCTGCATCAATATCCTTCAACATTTGTTTCATCCACATAACTTGATGACATTTATTTTCTACTACAACATACTCTGCCTCAGCTGTACTTTGAGATATATAGTTTTGTTTCTTGATCAACCAAGAAACCAATATTCCTCCAAGAAAGAATGCTCCACCACTGGTCCTCTTTCTGTCATCTATACTACCTACCCAATTTGCATCACTCTATGCACACAAGGTGAAATCACTTCATCTATCATGCCAAATTCCATAATCAAATGTACCCTTCAAATATTTGAGTATCCTCTTTACTACTCAATAATGATACTCTTTTGGATCAACTTGAAATCTTGCTACAATACCAAATGAATTCTCTATATCTAGGCTAGTGTGAGTTAAATGTTGCAATCCTCTAATCATAGATCTATACCTTTTTTTATTTGATACTACTTGTTACAAGCTAGAGTTTTTGTTGCACCAAAATATTGACCTATTAATGCCCGATACAACCACTAGACTTATACAACACAACAGGTGGTTAAGCCATGTCACGAATCCTGAAGGGGAAGGCTAGAAGTTAGTCCAAAAATTCCCCCCTAGCGTTACCTGAGGTAATTTGAACCTATGACCAAGCTTTGATTCCACTTGTTAGAGTGGGGTTGTTGTTGCACAAAAAGACTGATTTGTCAATGCCTGATACAACCACTCAACTTATAATACATAGGAGGTAGTTAAGCCCTTGTCATGAATTCTAAAGGGAGTGTTGAAAAAATTATAACACTAAGGTTGTTACCCCAAAGAAAAACTGATGCTCTAACACTCTCTCAAATAAGTGTCACCTCTTCTCTTTCTCAAATTCTGGTATTGTGGCCATTTTTAGCATTATTCTTGTAGGCTAAAGTTTTGTAACTAATGACCTTCCTATCAATCCTATTATTAGAATGATTCAATGATACTCTATAGACTAATCATTAATGTAACTGGGCACACTACAACATTTGGGGTCAAATTGTGAGGATAATTTGTGATAGCGATGTAATTTGTGGTCATTTTCATGTTTTTTTCTATAACTGTCCTTGACGACATTGCAATATTGACATTAACATCATAATTGTGACACCCTCACGAGCATAAAAAAGAAAGAAAGAAACACAAAAATCATTTTCCATTTGTTTTGATTTTGGAGAGAGTTGCTCGTGAAAGTTGTGGAGAGGTATGAATGTTGTCGTGGTACCCTTGTGATCGGTGCATTTGGTTGTTGTGCCCTCATGATCTCATCATTTTATTATTGTTCCCTTTCTCTATGGTTTCATTCTCATGTTGTGCCCTTGCTTTGCAATTTCATTGTCATGTTGTGCCCTTGCTCTGTGATTTCATTTTCTTGTCATGCCCTTGTGATCTACATGCCCTAGCTCTACAATTTTCTTCAAGGGCGAGAAGGGGGACGTATGTAAATTTTCTTTTCTTTTCCTTGTAAACGTGTATATCTTTATATTTCCTTCTCATTAAACATGTATCTCTTTATATATTCAATGAGATCTTTTTCAAGGTGCTTATTACATATATGATCCAACTACATACATATTCCAGAATCTAAATAATAAAACAATAAAACTCACTCAAGCTGTGCTAAGTGGCTTACCTCAAGATCTTGTACAAAAATAATGCAAACCATAAAAAATGGACTGAGTTCACAAGAAATTTTACAAAACATATCATAGCAAATATTTTTAGAAAGACACAAGCCATAACTAGTTAAATGGTTCTAGTTGCTGATTAGCTAGGTTGATATATACGTATATTTAATTGGGTTATGGCATTTGCAAGGGAATGAGCCTCATGATTATGCATATGTGTTTGGTGCATTTCTTTCCTATGATATATCTCTACATTTCATTGTTGTGCCCTTGCTCTATAATTTGGTTGGCATGCCCTTGTGATCTCTATGTTTCATTGGCGTGCCCTTGCGATTTTAGTGCCGTGTCCTTGTTTTGTGCTTTTGTTGCCATGTCATGTCCTTGCTCTATGATTTCATTTCCATTTTGTGCCCTTGCTCTAAGATTTTGTTGCCATGCCCTAGCTCTACAATTTTCTTCAAGGTTATGTAAATGTTGGTTTATTTTCCTTCTAAACAAGTATCTCTTTATATCTCCTTTTGAACGCATATATCTAGATTTTTTAAAGGTTCTTATTACATATTAGCTACACAATAGAAAAATTGATCCAGTTGCATACATATTCCATAATCCAAAAAAAAAAAAAAAACTCACTCGACTTGTGCTAAGTGACTTACCTCAAGATCCTCCACAAAAATAATGCAGACCAGGAAAAATGGGCAGAGTTCACAAGAAATTTTACAGAAACATATCATAGCAAATATTTTGAGAAAGAAACTAGCCATAATCATGAGGCTCATTCCCTTTCAGAAGCCTCTGCCATAATGACATTACCTCTAAACCTTGAAAAGTATGTTGAAGTGGTTCCCAATCTTGAAACACTCTTATAAGCATTTGATACTTGGGATCATCACACAGAGACTATGCCAATACGTCAAACACTCTTATAAGCATTTGATATTTGGACTATAAATTCTCAAAGACACTTGCAAGTGATTCCAATTTCATAGTACCTACTGCAACACTTTCCTAGATTCTATCCAGTGGCTCCCATAATATCCTCTATGTTGTCTAGCTATTGTTTCTACCGTGTAATCTCTTTCTAAAGCCGTTCCTTCCCATTCTCTTTCTAAAGCCGCTCCTCTTGTTCTCTCATGCCTTAAATTTTGATTATCAAACTTTTGTATATATGCCTCTACCTTATCTAAAATCAACTTCATAGGGTGTTGTAACTTTGGCATAGGTGTTGATCATCGATAGCTTTCATTTCAGCAATTAAGTTTTCAAGATTGTTCAATACCCTCACTTGTGGACCTCTCATGTCAAGCACTTTTTGTACTATTTCAACACAATGTTCTTACTTCTGAGCTAATAGTTCTTTAGATGTATTTTCTTGTAAAACATTAATTTTGTTGAACAATTGTAAACTCTTAGAAAGTGCATTATTGTTTTCATGTATGTATGTATGTATATATATATATATATATATATGTATGTATGTATATATATATATATATACATATATATATATACATATATATATATATGTATATATATATGTATATACATATATATATGTATATATATATATATATATATATACATACATACATATATATATATACATATATATATGTATATATATACATATATATATGTATATATATATATATATACATGTATGTGTATGTGTATGTGTATGTGTATGTATAGAAAGATCTTGTGGATTGTGGATTATGGATTATAGACAAAAAATAAAAGAAAACATGACATTAATCATTCCTCATTTGTTTTGATTGATTGTGAAGAGATGTGATTGAAAAAAGGTGGAAAGCTCTGAGTGTTTGTGGAGATCAGTGGAGATCTACAATTTTGTTGTCATTCCCTTGTGATCTCCATGCCCTTGCTTTGCGATTTTCTTCAAGGGGAGAAGAGGTACCTATGTAAATGCTCTTTTCTTTTCTTTCTAACATGTATCTCT
Source organism: Cupressus sempervirens (assembly GCA_028749045.1). Taxonomy (NCBI): domain Eukaryota; kingdom Viridiplantae; phylum Streptophyta; class Pinopsida; order Cupressales; family Cupressaceae; genus Cupressus; species Cupressus sempervirens. The sequence continues at coordinate 549,991,250 of CM053785.1, read as the reverse complement.
TGTTCATATATAATAGCTTTAGTAAGATTCAATGATAACTGATTATGATGATTGTATGCATATATGCATGTAAATCGGTATGCAAAAATTTGTACTTATAGATTATATTATTCATACAAACTAAGTATGCATAAATCTATAATTACAGATCATATTACCTCTCGGTGATTGGATAAAGATCTCATGCATAATATCATCTAAGTAATGATCAGATGCATTCACATTAAGTCATAATAGGATCAAGCAAATGATCCATTTATGTTACTTCATACTTGTTTTATTGGGCATTTTGTTTAACATAATCAGTAATACTAGAATTATACAGCTACAACTAGTACTCTTGTTTCTTTTATTTAATCATATACATTTAAGACTATTATTTTTTATTTATTTTTGACTATATTTGTTATCACTAAAACAAAAATATAGATCTCCAATAGTTATCATTTTTAATTTCAAGATCTTCATATCTAACATGAAGAGTTTCCATTACTAGACAATGGAATAGCCACAATGTGGAGCCACATAGCTCATGGCCTTTTCCACCAAATTATATTTTTATTATATTTTTTTCCTTCAAAAATATTATAGGTGAATGTTCTTCTGATTTTCCATATATTAAAAAATTTGTCACTTGTCGTTTAAGGTAATTTTCTATTATGAAATAGAGACATCTATCATAAGGATGGACATGCCAATTTTGATCATCCTACTTTCAAATCTGATTCCATTATCTAATTAATGAAACTACTTGTAATTGACACCATAATTTTTTGCAACTTACTTGATTAACCATTCCCACAAATGAATCATTCTATATCCATAAACAATATCTAATCTTCTGTAAGAGTCTCTCCTCTAAAGACCCAATACATGGAGCCATTATTAGCATGAGTAGACTCACTCTCCTCAGACAAATTCAATTGAAACTATTAATACCAAACTAAGTATGCAAAAATATGTACCTACAAATTATATTATCTCTTGGTGATTGAGTAAAGATCAAATACAGTTTTCCAAGATGATAAAATTGCATATGCATATGCAGATGTATGTATATATGTATGTATGTATCTCTACATCTTATTGTCGTGCCTTTGTGATCTTTGTATATGTATATATATATATGTATGTATGTATGTATGTATGTATGTATACACATACACATACACATACATAAGGAGAAGCTTCTCTAATCACCTACTAGGGGAAATATAAAGAGATACATGTTTAGAAGTAAAATAAAAGAACATTTACATAGGTACCTCTTCTCCCCTTGAAGAAAATCGTAGAGAAAACACTACTACATTTGGGCCTTAACACCACAAATTACACTACCATTGCAAATTGCCATCACAATTTGACCCCAAATGTTGTAGTGAGCTACAAAAGGCACATAGATGACAAGGGCACGACACGTCAACAAAATCACAAAGCAAGGGGACAAAGATCACAAGGGCATGACAACAATATGCAAAGATCACAAGGGCACAACAACAAAATCTTAGATCTCCATTAATCTCCACCAAGGGCATGACAATGAAATGTAGAGATCATGAGGGCACGATAATGAAATGCAACGATCACAATGGCATGAAAATGAAATCTCCACCAATATTTGGAGCTCTCCACCTTTGTTCAAAGCTCTCCACCCTCTTTCGCATGCAACTCTCCACAATCAAACAAATGAGAAATTATTTATGTCGTGATTTTTTTTAAATATCTAAAATCAACTTCAAATTGTGTTGTAACTCTACCATAGGTGTTTGATCCTCGATAGCTTTCATTTCAACATTTCAACATTCAAGTTTTCAAGTTTCCTCTTCATTATATAGTCCTTTCCACCCTAAAACCCACTTTGTTACTTCATTAAAATTAGGACTTGAACAAAGCCAATGATAAAACAAAGCCCATATTCCAGAATCAAAATAATAAAATAATAAAATTCACTCAACCCACGCTAACTGACTTAGCTCAAGCTCTTGCACAAAAATAATGCAAACTAGGAAAAATGGGCAAGAAATTTTAGAAAAACATATTATAGTAGATATTTTTGGAAAAAAACAAGTCACAACCTAGTTAAATTGGTCTAGTTGCTGATTTGTTGGGTTGATTACAAATTCTTGTAGAACTGTCATCGGATTAGGTATAATAAAATGAACAATCAACTATTTCCAGCTAGCAGGATCACATACAGTTTTCCAAGGTGATAAAATTGCATATGCAAATGAATGTATGTATGTACGTACGTACGTACGTATGTGTATATATATGTATGTATGTATGTATATATAAAGAGATCTTGTGGATTGTGGAGATAAGTGGAGACCTAAGATTTTGTTGTCATGCCCTTGTGATCTCTTTATATGTATGTATGTATGTATATAAACATAGAGATCTTGGCACAATAAAAAAGCAATAAAACTCACTCAACAGGTAGCATGGCCACGGGTATTGTCAAAAGATTTTAAAAATAACTATATAAGGAGTGAGTTAAGATATATATAGGTTAACCTTACATTAACTGTAAACTACAACATAAAGGTTGTAGCAAGGTATTATAGTATTTTAATAATAGAAAACTTTCTGATTCGCTCGAGTGGGTGTATGATTGTGAAGAGCTATATTAGGTGAGTAAAGCTCACCAGTGGTTATAGGAATACAAGTACATCAAAAAAATTAGAAATTAGAACTACATATTCATTAGAGTGAGTAGTTCAAGGGTCTTGATCCCATGGATATGGATATGTAGGTAACCTGGTAGGCAGAGTATGCCTCCAGTGTGTAGATGTCTTGGACATAGTTAGGTAACACTTAACCATGTATGTATGTAACTATTCTCTACTTAACAGTGCCATCCACATGTAGAGGGGCAGTTGAGCTTGCACCTTCAACAATACTTCATTTCCATTATTTGTGCTCTCTGAATCAAAGTTATATAACTTTATCACTTGTAACTATAATTTTTAAATAGTACAAACCACAATAATTTCTTATAATTTTGTGGTTCTCTTTGTAAGTTTATTAAATTTTATTTTAAAAATTAATTGCATTTATGTGCATCTTTTTTTAAGTTTGATATTTCTCTTTTTCCTGATTCACAGTCCAAGAATAATTTTTCAAAACACATACTGACCAGTTGGAGATTGAGGTAAAAAATTGTAAGAACGATTATGCCAAAAGAGGTATAAAAAAAATGATTGTGCACCATAATAATATTTTTACATTCTTTTTGGCACAATTGTTCTTACATTTTATGATTTTTGGTGAGAACAAAATTCTAAACTAATCAAGTAGGTGATAAGACCCGTTTCCTTATTTAGTAGAAATCCTAGAATATATCTAATTGAGTTGATTTTTATTTGGTTATGGATAATAGAAACTTTTATTTCAAATCTATGTTTTTTTTTCTCCAAATGCCATGATCTTTAATGAGAAAATCTAGCTGAAATGTTGTATAGAATCATAGAATATATCTAATTTTGTTAAGGGGAAATTTGTTCATCTTTTTAAAGAGTATTTGTGTTGAATGATTTCTTTCTTTTGCAATGGGGCTTGAAATAAGTTTACTTGTCTGCACCTCTTAATTATAACTATGTTTTCTATGTGCTCAAGAAATAAGAGTTTTTGAAATTTCAATTTGACTTCAACTAGATTTAGGAAAATTAGCTAAGATAGGGTATTAACAATGTAAGAACATGTTGGAAAACTTAGTGGACTATGTTATAATTTGCTCTATGTCTTTTAGTAAATTTAACTAGAATGCCTGAATCTAGTAGACTTGGTATTTTATGCCTATCTTATTAAAGGTTTAAAAGAATTGCAGATAAATAACTTGATTTAAACTCTATGGGTTTTGAATTGTATTGGCATGCTCTTCCTGCGAGGATTCCAAGTATCTACTGCCGTTGTTAATTTGGTCTAGTTGTTGATTAGCTAGGTTGATTTCAAATTCCTGTAGAACTGTCATCAGCTTAGGTACAATAAAAGGAACAATGAACATTATTTTTGTGTAGGATCTTGAGCTAAGTCACTTAGCACGGGTTGAATGAGGTTTATTGTTTTATTATTTGGATTCTAGAATATGTATGCAGTTGGATCAATTTTTCTATTGTGTAGCTAATATGTAATAAGCACCTTAAAAAGGATCTCTCTATATACATAAATACATACATGTTTATGTATTTATGTATGTATGTATGTATATATGTTTGTAAATATCATGTGGAGCTCTAGGATTTCATTGTCATGCACTTGTGGTCTCTGCATCCCAAGTATCTACTATTGTTGTTAATTTGGGCATCACTATATGATCTAGAATGTTATGAAGTATTGAAGCCAATAGTAAATTCTCCCATGTCTCCAAAAAATGTAGCATAGGTTTAGGGTCCCTTAGTTCCCATAAATTTGTATTAGCTATTCTCACTATTGGAAGAATAACTTCAGTGAAGAGTTGAGTGTAAGGATTTGAAGAAGCAAGTTCTACTTCTATGTAAATGCCATAATCACGAGGCTCATTCCCTTGTAGAAGCCATAACCCTGTTAAATCATGTATATATCAACCCAACTAATCAACAACTAGACCCATTTAATTGGGTTATGGCTTGTTTTTTTCTAAAAATATATGTTTTTGTAAAATTTCTTGCGAACTCTGCCCATTTTTCCTGGTCTGCATTATTTTGGTGGAGGATCATTTCAAGGGCTACATTTAGCTGACTTCTTATCCTCTCACTAGCAAGAAGCTTGAGGTAAAATAGTCTTTTCCACCCTAAAAGCCACTTTGTTACTTCATTAAAATCGGGCCAATGACACAAAACCTATTGGCACTTTTGAAAAAATGTTGCCTCCAACATTGCAACCATATGATAAATGGGAATAGCACATGCCCAAGCCATAATCCAATTAAATTGGTCTACTTGTTGATTAGTTAGGTATTGAAGTTAATTTGGGCATAACTATAGAGATCTTGTGGATTGTGATTATGGATTATTAAAAAAAGAAAAAAAGAAAACATGACATTAATCATTCCCCTTTTGTATGTTGCTAAATAGAGAGATCTTGGCACAACATAAAAACAATAAAACTCAATAGGTTGTTGTGCCCTCTCTCTCTCTCTCTCTCTCTCTCTCTCTCTCTCTCTCTCCCTATATATGTATATGTATATGTATATGTACATGTACATGTATCTGTATGTGTATGTGTATATGTATATGTATATGTATATATATGTGTATATGCATGAATGTATGTATGTATGTATGTATGTATAGAGAGATCTTGGCAAAACATAAAAATAATAAAATTCACTCAACAGGTAGCATGGCCATAGATGTGATGGCAACACCTATTGGTAAGTAGATTCCTCTTTCTCTCTCTCATTTTTCATGTGTTTATTTCACTTGAACTATTATTTGTTAGGGGACATTTTCTAATATTGGATTCATTTTATGTAGGAGGCAATGCTGACATTCCTTGATGTTTTCGTGTGATGAACTGCCTATGAGAAAATGAGCTTCCACCTTCATGTGGTTGGCCCTAATTAGTAGAGAATATTAAACTATTCTTGAAACTAAGTGAAGCTCAACAATAACCTATGATTATATGATAATTAATTGTGTGAATCTCTTGATTTCAGGCAATGTAGAAGGACGCCATAGTTGAATATGCAATGTCAATTCATATGCATACGACATTAGATGGAGCTGAAAAATGCAACAGGTTTGCATTTTCAATAGAGGTCTTTAATTAAGTATTTTAAGTTATAGACCATTGTGAACATTGTTCATGATGATGGTCTATAATTTTAAGAACTTAATAGACCTATTAAATAAATGTAATTGTGCTACATTTTTTTAGCTTCGCCTATTGTCCATGCATAAAGAACACAGTTGCACGTGCATTCTCGATTCAAAGTGAAAAAATCTTATTTTGGATGCAACAAAAAAATGACATGCACCAAAAGATGGGAAAGTGATGTCACTTTTGCAGGTCTAGAACCTTTTTTTGTACTTTAAACATTGATCATTTCTTAAAGATTTTAGATGTTAACGAGGAATTTAGATGTTGGGAGGGGAGGGGGGCTAAATGAGCTTCCACCTTCATGTGGTTGGCCCCGATTAGTAGAGAATATTAAACTATTCTTGAAACCAAGTGAGGCTCAATATTAACCTATGATTGCATCGTAGCTAATCAATGTTTGCTATCAATTTATTTATTTATTAATACAACATAACATTGCAATTACGATGGATGGTTGTTGATCCCACAACATTCTAGCCACATGCCTTTCCCCATTGCAATAGAAGTTTTTGATGGCTAGCAGTTAGACCCATAGCATTTTTGTCGCATAGACATCACAATTGAGATAGTGTCTTCGATAGATTTTCATCACAATACTATGGTTAAAATGAATGGTTTGCTAGAATGATAACCCAATTTATGACACCTCTATTCATAAAAATTGTGAAGGTAACCCTTTTCATCATAACTTGTGATGCTAGTCCGATGGGAGATAATTTTGACTAATTTCGGTTGGGTGCCAGTTGACTATCATAATTGCAACAGCTCGTCGTCGCACTTTGGTCCCAAATGTAGTAGTGTCATTCTCATGAAAGCCTATAAATGTAAAATTTTGAGAAATTAATGAGATCAAAAAATTATTATGTGGGAAAACCCTTGTAGCTAGGACTACTCTGTGAGACTCTGAGTCTACATTTTAATTTTGTCGTTTATTTAGTTTATGTATGGTACTTGGGATGAAATGTGTTGTAAATAAAAAATGAATGATTGCGAATAAACTTGGTTTTGTTTCTTTCATTTTAGGAGATTGTAAGCTTTACTTTCTTCACTACAATATTATCTTATTCCCCTATTCTATACGTGTTAATACATATGCATTTCATTGTTGTATAAGAGGTTTGTGATTTGGTTAATGAAGGCGACTAACTAGCAAGCAATCCAGGTATTGTCAAATCTCTGTCACATGTTATGTATGTGGTGCTATGGGACATAAAGATTGTCCATAGGGATTGAGGACAAGTAGTCATCATATGGAAACATCTAACCCTATAGTAGGGGACAAGGGGAGATCCAACAAAGCCTTTGCAATAGTTGATAACCACCAAGTTGAGCACTAGGAAATAGTCATAGAGGCCTTAGGTATGATATAAGATAATACTGTCACTATCTTTTTTTTTATGTAGGATCTACTAATTCTTTCGTATCCCTATTAGTTGTGGAGTGTTGTGGGCTAGTGGAAACTAGGTAGGATACCAGCTGAGATGTTGAGTTAGCTTCATGGGCTAGAGTGTCAATTGAAAAGTTGGTTTATGATTGTTTGATTCAAATTAGTGATATGACCACTATAGAAGACCTATGTGTCACACCTCTTGGTTCTTATGGTATAGTACTTGGAATAAGTTGGGTTTACACCCATTGAGCTAAGTTGGAGATTGTTAAAATAAGAGGATCAAATGCTTAGATTATAATGGAACCCCCATAATGATCTCCAAGATTCAAAAACCTATATCCCTTTGCATGATCTCTACTATATAGCTTAAGCAAGACCTGCAAAAAGGGTGTCAGCTATTTGTCATCATTATTAGTGATAGAGAAAGGTTGGCCAAACTCAGTCGCATTGGTGGGACAATCATGAGATTGATTATTAGCCATGATTCCCCTCATTTCTAAACTACTAGAAAACTGGTTAATGATCATACATAGGTCAATACAATACTATAATTCAACAAAAAATATATAGACATGATCCACAAACTTAGTTTAACACAGTGCATTAGTTATCATAGTAAGACATTACATTTTCAAAAATAAAATAAAATAAATAGGGTCTATGGAAGGAAGGGTCAACCCACACAAACCTTGTGAGGGTTGCACATGCGTGCTCTATGGAGCCCACACAAGGTCATGCAATCAAAGAAAAATAATGCTCCTGTGTGGGAACCACAGGGTGCGCCTCATGACTTGCACAAGGGTTGCAACACACCTAAGCTTTGTCGTGCCCTAACCTCTTCTAGTACCATTGGGTGATAAGAAAAACCCTACATAAGAACCTTAGATCCTCACATATTTGTCATGCATGTGTGCAATCAGCTGACTATGGTGCCCAAAATAAACCCCCCACCCGCCCCCCCACCCCATCGTGCATTCACCACCGCTAGTTGATGTGACACCTCACCTAGGTTATTTAGCTACCAGCAAAAAATAAGGAATTTCCACCTCTGCCCCCTCCCCATCTTCCACCACTTAGTATTCCTTAGCACTATCATGTAGATCATATGTCCCCTAGTTGGTTGACACTGTAAAGGATAAACATCCAACACCACTAAGAAATGTAAAGCCTTGCATAACAAAATTGAGTATAAGATATATGAGTTTTAAAAAATAATAGTTAATAAATATCCATTCAACAGAAAAAGATAGACTTGCAAACACTTTGATCATGTTAGGGTAGCATTATGTAGTAGGAAGCATATTTGAAAATAGGTAAATAGATAGGTAAGGAATTAGGGTTAGAGTGGGTAATAATAAAAGTGAAGCATATTAGGGTTAGCAAGAAATTCTATGGAAGTTATTTGGTTGTACATTGGTATAGTGTTAAGTATCCTTTATTGTGAGGTAATTCAAAATGGGTCAACCGACTTTAAAATAACAACTTTAATAATTTAAAATGTTTGTGATAGGTGAAATTCAAACTTGGGGGAAAATATTTGATTTCTTTTATGAATTTCATTGTGTTGGGCTTTATTTAGTGGGTTATCTTTTCTAAGGAATTTAAAGAGTTATGAGTCTTGAGTCTTCTATTTTCTTAATCTCCTTTGTTAGTAAATCTTGCAGGATGTTTTTTAAAATAGTAGTAGATTTTAATGAGTGAAATATAAATAATAAAGAGATAGGGGATAGTGAAGAAGTGTGATTTAAATTAGGCACTAATTAAATTTACTTATTATTAGTAATTAAAATATTTATTTAACATTTAAAACTTTGGCCTAATAATGATTGATTAAATATACAATTCATAGGGGTGTAATTGCATATTTGTCAATCAGATATAATTTATTGACTCCCTTTACTTTTCATTAGGTGACCCTTTCATACTTTATGCTATTACATTCTTGTGAGGAGATGTATGAGTAAACTAATGATTTAGTGGGTCATTAGCAATGTTAAACCATATTTTATCCTAACTTATTAAATTGCCATCTATTTTATTTAGTGAGTTTTTAAAAGTAGATTATCAGTTAAGACCATAGTTGCGAGAGGATTTCATTGAATATTTATATCAAGGGGATTAAAAATTTATTTATCATTTAGCTATATTTTGTTGACTTTTTCCTTTTACAAGTGAGGAATCAATTAAATATTTAAACAATACACACAATAATTAATCTAGGGCTGACTTTTCTCTTGGTAAAATTTCTTTATTACTTACCTTAAGTCTTTTAGGTTTAAAGTACATCCACTTAAATATTATTAATAAGTGAATTATAGCCTTAGTATAATTTGACAACAACAACCTATAGGAGGAATTTATAAGGTATGAAACAAAAGTTGGGTTCTGCATTATTTTTGACCTATAGTTATTGAGGGTATAGTGTTATTAGAATATGAACCTGGTAATTTAATTAATTTAATTATGAGATTTATTTTTTTAAGGAAAGATCGAATGATTGTTTAATTAATTTCTAGAAAGTAGTTAAATAAATAGAGGGGTAACATTGGAGTTACTTCTAGATATCCATCAAGGGAGAAAATAAAGTGATATACCAAAGTAGAGTGCATTTGAGGTTTGACTAGAGATATTAGTTAAGTTCAGTCATTTTAACGTTATGGTCCTTATAAATGTAAAGTGTCCTATCAACCCAGTTTGAATGATTAACATCAAAGTTAGAGGAAGGACCTATTAAATATTTCACGCATTAGGAAATTTTAGTTAAAAAGAACCAATAGGGTTTTATTATTAACACTTTTAAACTTGAAAATTAGCAAACTTATAAACCTTATGGGGTAGATCAACCCTAGAGGGAGGTTGGCAAAACATAGTCATATCGATGGGACCACCATGTGACTAATGATTAACCATGACGCCTCTCACTTCTAAGCTACTAATAAAAAATTTCACGATCATACATAGGTCAATACAATACTATAGTTCAACAAACAATTATAAATATGATTCACAAACTTAAATTAACAAATTGCATTAGTTCACAATAAGACATTAGTGTTTCAAAAACAAACAAAAAATTGTTGGGTGTGTTTTGCCCTAAAATTTTGGGCATGATACATTCAAACATCTTTATTTTACCTTTTGTTACCTATCTTTACCAATAAGCTCAATTAGGTAGAGCCCTTGCTTGCTAAGGAAATGTAAATCTAGAAGTGATCATGCATTATTTACTTTATAAGAAAAATAATTACTTTTATTATCTTATGCATATTTAAGTATTACATTTTGCGAGGGAAAGAAGACAATATAAAATAAGCTAATATATGATATCATTAAACTCTTTTCTGAAAATGTAAATTTTTATTCATTGAAGTATTATTTTGCTTCACACAAGCCATGAAACTAGCTAGAAAGTAATCCATTGGATAAATTCCAAATAAACATACATATGTGTAAAAAGATAAAGGTATAAAAGTAAAGCGGGGCTAATCATTGCTTGAATGACTGGTAGTTGTGTTGATTGCCCTAGCCACTGCACTTCCACTGTCTTTATGCTCCTGCATTCCCACTTTCTAACACCAGATCTTGAAAATGACAACATGAGTGGCTTAGATCCAATGAATCTAAGCAATGACTAATTTTATGTTGCCATTACACCCCACATGTGCATCCATACTTTAAGTTCAACAAATGCAAATTTATTTCTAACTAGTGTATTCCTTATGTAGTAATTTGGTCTATCATTAACATGTGAATGTAAATGTGGCTCTTAAAGGGTTAAAGTCTAGCATGTCATTGACAAGAAAATCCAAGTACAAAGAACTAAAAGAAATATAAAAGGTACATGCGATCATCATGCATGAAACCTTTAATTGTTTTTAAATGCAAAATATAAAAACAAAGTAATTGGCTATTTAAGGGACAATATTTCATATCTAAAACCTTATATATCAATTTGGATATAAAATAATGGGCTAAGGAGCAAAATAACAATGGCTAGAAATGGAGAGGTATGATGTGAAGTGTTAAATATTGAATTAACAGAGCTAAAAGGTCTAATGGAAACAATGAGGGAAAAAGATATTTATTGGCATTATCATACTCATAATATAATTGTTTAAGCAAGAAAAGAGTGAAAATGCATAAATAAGACTAAATGGAGAAATCATTTATTTGTCAAGGGGTAGAGATTTATGAGGCAAAGAGGGTCATTGTTAGAGTAAAAGCAACATGTGTTTAAATATCTATTCATTTCAAAAAATAGCTTACAGTGGTAAAAGATGTTGATTGTTCAAAACAAATGTTGTGCTCATGCCTTTATGAAGATGTTTCCTATGTGGATAGAAACATATTAGCAACAACACAAGGCATCATAATAGAAAAGTAAAACAACTGAGAAAAACATCTACCAAAACATTAGCATGAAGTAGCTTTAAAATTGCAAATATGAAAATGAACTAAGACAAGGATTGATTCAGATGTATTTATATGTGATACTCACATCCACGACCTTTGTAAAGATGACAAGATTAACAAGGAACTAAATTATTCAAGGAATAGTTCAATACACATTTATCATTATAAACATTGACTCCATACCAAGTGTAACATAGTCTCTTCTTCTATCACTAATTCTTTAGTGACAACAAATTCTATAAGTAATAATTCTTATCAGGAATACAAACATTCTATTTTTATGTCCATCTCCAAAGATACTAAGTTATGGAACCCTGCATTCCATGGATATAACTATTTAAGAGCCCATCATTTTCAAGTCCTCAACATTATGCAATAATTGGTAATACACAAAATGACAAGTGATAGAAATGGAGAAGAGATTACTTCCATAGTATAGTCGAAAGGAATAAAGAACAAGATTTGATGATAGAGTCTGTCAAATCTGCTTCTAGTTTATCCATGCTAGTAATGATATAGATCTGTTGATGTTAATGTATGGAATGCATAGGGAAAGGCCTAAGATAGTTATAAGAATCAATTTCTTCAATTCATATTCATGGTGACTATAGGTTAGGGTGACAATGTTCCAAAGATGCAAGTAGGTTTTAAAAACAATGACATGTTCTTTTTAAGTCTATTACGAAAAATGTATGTTGATGATCAAGTGATACTATAATACAAAAAAGGATGAAGTCTAATTTGTTTTATTATAGATTTATTATTATTATGTTTTACTTTCAATTATGTCAAAAACATGGTGACAAACACAAATCTTGGAGGATGGTGTCATGATAGTGAAGGTTAGGTTGATGAAAGAAGAGTCATGGCATTCACAAAAACCTACTGTCCAAGGTACAACATCCAATAACAAAGTTAAATGCTTCTCCTACTGAGATGGATATACATGATCGTCTACAAAAATAATAGTGATTTGTAATACTCAAGTATCTATGTTAAGAAAGTTATCACTCATCGTTTTAGATAGATTTTTACAATTTCCATGAAGAGGAAGTCATTGTCATTCTTCAGGGGCTCCTATCTATTCTTTCCAGGGCCAACAAGGAGAACATTTTTTCACATAGAACCTCCAAAATATAGGCAGGAAATCTTCCATATTTGAGAAAAATGACAGAATACACATTAAAATGCTTACCGTAGTTGTAATTTGCCAAAAATTCAATGCAAATAATAGGAAGTTGCAGTTGTTCAAGACTCTGAACCTATCATTTTTTCATCCTTCCAACTTAAGAATGGCGTCTTGGGTTTCTGAAAACCTTAGAGCTCTTGTTTTTCAAAATGCTACGTGTAAAATGAATACACTTTTGGGGTATCGAGCTATGAAATACCATATTAAGCCACCTTTTAAATACTTTTCAAGCATGCCAAGATTTTTCCTTTTTGATGGGTATTTTAAACAAAATATCTAATAATTGCTAAGTTTTAACACTTGCTTTCTCGTAAACTTTCGTTTTGCATAAACCATGATGTAAAATTAATATTATTAAATGATATTTTATTAAATTATTTGTTAATATTATTTAGAAATGAGAGATTATGAGAATGATAAACACTTTATTTTAGCCTTCTACTTTATAATTTAACTCACATGTCTAATGACCTCAAGTGCACGATGAAAGACATGCATTCATGAACAAATAAGGATAGACTTGTTTTGGTGTTTTGACCAACATTCTAGGGGTGGTAAGGTCAGTTTGAAGACATGTGGAGAAGATTTAGGAAGTTGGAGAGAATATAGAAGGGGGATGGTTTTGACTTATCCAAAGTAGTTAAAGGATGTTTATGATTAGTTGGAGTATCTTTAGGGGTAGTTTTAGTGAGTCATAGGGTCATCTATGACTCAATTGGACTTTGGATGTACTTGGACTTTATTTTGTGAATTTGTGGGTCCTAGTTTTGACGCTTTTTTTATGCATTCGATCGTGGTGGTTGAAAGATGTGCATTTAGTGAGTTTTACTCACTTTTCTAATAAATTCTAAATAGTAAATTTTGGAGACTTAGTGAATTTGAGGAAAGATCCTTTGTCTCTTTTTTCATCTTTTCTGTACTTAGTGTTCATTTGAAAGTTAAATAAAATTACAATTCTTGGTTTTACTCTCAGAGTTAATTCAGGCCTACTTATTGTTGCAATTTTGTGTATGCCACGTGATTGATGAAGTTAAATGTGAAATTTGTTAGCTATTCCTTATAATTTTGTCTCACTATTTTTGTGCCTTTCTACAAATAGATTGTCCTATGCAAGTTATTAACTGTGTCATCTCAATGTGTAACACCATTTTGTGAAAAGTTTGTATTTCCTTCATGGTAATTGTACCATTAGACCAGTCAATAAAATATTTATGCGTAGATGATTTTCAATGAGTTGTGTATTTCAATTTATTTTAGATTTTGCCTCTTTTTATTTGTTTCATTCTACCCATGCTCAGATTCTTGTAGACATTGAAGCTTCCAAAGGTTTGCCGATGGAGATTATACTTTGTTCACCAAAGGGTTCTCGGATACAAACTCTAGATTGTGAGGGTATTCCTTAGAGATGTAGAAAATGTTTTGAAATAGGTCATTTGGTGGCAAAGTGTGACAATGTTAGAGTTAAACCAAAGAGGCATTCTTCATGCTGGAAGGGAGCCTTGTCATAGCCCTATATAGTTAACAAAAATACCTCCCATGAGGATGTGAATCCTATAGAAGGGCTTCAAGGATCCACTGGATTGGATTAGGTAATGACTATTTGAAATGGGGGTGATATTCCCATTGTTGATTCTATGTTGGAAACGAGAATGCTTGTTGATATGACTAGTTCAAAGCAAGTTATTTTATCTATTAATCCTTATTGTCTATGTTTGTTGTTACAAATCAATAGAGTATTGATGTTGTTGGTTCTATCTATCATGATGTGATTGTGGCAGTAGTAACAGGAATTGAAAAAAAATAAAAAAGGTTGATGTTGGCCTTGGTTTTGTGGTTGGTGGTTCTTGTGTCGTTTTGATTATGATATCTTAGCCTCATACTAGATCTCTAAACTCACATTCTTGGAATAATAAAGTAGCAATAGAAGAGGAGGGTTGGATCCCGATTATTGAAAAGCACTCAAAGAAGTCTCCTCCTCACCTTGATACAACCCTTCTCTCCCAAAATAAAGGAAGTAAATGAAAAACTTATTTTTTCCTTTAGTTTTGTTGGTTGTGGGATCCTTTTTGCTTATCCCTTTGGGACAATATGGACTTATTCAATTTGTGTGTGTGTGTGTGTGTGTGTGTGTGTGTGTGTGTGTGTGTGTGTGTGTGTTGGTTTTGGATAGAGCTATCCATGACAATCTTTGGCTAATCTATTTCATGTAATGCTACTATGTGGGAAGCTTAAGACTTGTTGTGGGGATCTCTTCTCTCCCCCTTCTTGGGTACAACATTTTGGGGTCCCTTCAAAACCTATTTTTATCATTAATCTAAAACAAGTTGTGCATATGTGATTTATCTTCACATAAAAAGGTTTACCCATTTCAAAATATTTTTGAATAATTTTAATTTGAGGACACATACCAATAAATTATGCAAAGAATTGTGTCTAAGTTGAATCCAAAAAATGTTTCACATGTGGATCATGGATTCAACTACCAATCCTCCTTCTTACAACATCTCTTTGATTGGGGGAAACACGTGTGTTATTCTTCCAAAAATCTTCAATCAATAATTTCACAGCTTCACTAATTTCTTTATCCTTTCATGGTAGTCTACCACTAAATGCCCATAACTCATTTTTTGTTGGATCTTCCACTCTTTCATGCCTTATCACGACTCTCATTATAGTACCTCTACCTATTTTCAATGTTCTTCTTTTGTTTCTAATTAGTCAAGATGTCTTCATTTGGGTGCTAACTATTGTTGATATAAGTACACATCTTGTGACATTGCTAGCTTTGGTGTGTGACTTACAATCCACTTTGTCATATGCACTCGTTAGATTTTTTACAATGTTTTTAATGTTTCACTCATCCATTGTTCTTAGCCCAAGAATCTTCGTGACGAGCCTAAAATTCAAATTCCTCGTCATTTCAACAAATAATTGACTTTTTTCCTCTCACATTTAATTATTGAAAGAATAATCTCCATATACAATTAACTTTTCTTTGACAAGTACACTTTGGAATCTTGTCAGAAATTGATTGCAACATATTAGTATCAATATTAATATAATATTTTGGCTTTCTAAAACAAAATTTAGAAGGTGTTCTAATCTCTTGAGTGAAGTCAACATTTTGAACATCAACATAATATTGGGTGAATTGCTTACCTTCAACCAAAGACGATGTGCCTTGGCAATAATATGTGAAAGATGGAATATCACCTACGTGATATGTTGATGTTGTGCTCAATATGGCATGATGGAGTGCATACACTGTCAGATGTAAAAAAAGGTGTCTCTTCAACATGAGATGACAATGTGACTCCAATATTGGAAGACATGCGTACCTTCATAATTCAATTATCATGTTGAGCATAAGAGTCTCATTCATTCTCTTTGTCTTTCCAATTCTAAATCTTTGTTTCTTTCTCTTGGTGGTTCATGTTACTCTTCCAAAGATAAATTTTTATTCATGGATTGCAATTTTGTTTGTTCATGTAATACTCTAATTTTATCCCTTTTAATTGCCAAATCTCTCTCCTTCTTTTCCATTGTTTGAGTTTTTCTCTCTTCCTTGGCATGATGATGATTTCTACATGACAAATCATTCAAAAATACAAAATTAAAATGATTTTTAAATACCAAATCAATCAAAATAAAAATTATAATGATTTCTATGAACACAATATACTACAACTTGTCAAATTAGAATAAAATTTGTCTCTATAGTCACATTGTACATTTAAAAACCACCATACTAACCTCAAATACATTGCAATGTTGATTAACACTTGAAATAGTATAGAAAATGATTGAATTTGGTTCTTTGTCACTTCAACACCATGAAAACCATATTTCTATTGTAAAAGATGAACATAAAAAATAGTAAAACATAGAATGTGGGTGTGTCTCAACAATCAGATTCCTATTTTACTATTTTGTGTATTTTCACATAGTGCGATAAATACAATTTTTTTCCCTTCTTCTTTATCTCTTTCTCTCACTCTATCTCCATGCTAGCCACTCCCCCCCACCTCCCCTATGTCTCTCTCTCCCTCTTCATATTATCTCTCCCTCCTTATCATATCCCTCTCTTTTAAAAAGTGACCAAATATAAAGGCCTGAATTTTGTCATTGATGGAAACATAATCATCTAGTGTAAGGTCACTTGGAGTAATGATCAATTTTGGTTTTGGTTGATTATGAAAAATGACTAGGTATATCACAAGAAGACTATTAGAAGTTAGCTTATTTTTATCATTGATTTTAGCAGAGTAAGTATTATTGACCCTAGTTCTAGATATGGTTATAATAATGTCTATGTATGACATATGTATGTTTGTTCGAGTTAAGATGTTAGCTAGCACAAGTTTTGAATGAAGAATATAAATACATGATTATATCACATAGTATAAGGGAGGTGATAGAGATCAAGAACTTTGGCTTAAGGAATTGAATTACCTTGTCAATTCAATTACTTGACAACATAGGGATGACATCCTAGACATTAACTTGCAATTATAAAGTTTTAATATTTAGTTTTGGATAATGTGCTACATGTTTCATCATAATATTTTTGAAAGTTGACTGAATAAATTAATTGGAAATTTATATAAAGGAATCAATTTTGACATGCCAAGTATGGAAATGAAATCCTAGCAATGAAAAGGGGAAAATATTTAAATTATGACCAAGATTACACAACTTACATTACCAAGCCATACATAACATTCACAGTTGTATACCACCTCATTACAAACGATTGGAATAATTATCTCAAGGAAAATTGTTGTCCTAAAGTAGAAATGACAATTCTAGCTAATGTATTTTGGCAACATGACTAACTCCATATTTAACCACTGTCAGGGTTAGTATATATGCATCTTTGTAGGCACGTCATCTCTTCTATTTCAGGGGAAGTCAATACTTAGTTAATGTCCACATTAGTATAATAGCTAAAACACGTGTATGTAAAAGAAAAAAATGAAGGGGATCGAGACATCATGTAGATCTCATGAATGAATGAGTGACTATAATTTTGTCCCTCTTTGTACAAAACACATAAGACATGATCCATAAATTGGTAACACAAGCATACTCATAACAACCATACAATTTATAGCATAAAGTTAAACATCATCATGTATTACACGAAATATTTAAACTAATCATCTAACACATAATATCATTGATCTCATGAACATAAGGCATATGAGGACAAATAAACCCATCCACTAGCACAAAAGATAGTATACTAGGTCACAAAGTATAATAATATTTTAGTCTTGAAACTAGAAGATCACAATAAAAATAAAAGCATCTAGTCATCATCATACAACATTTATGACATCACTGGCATACACATCATGCATATTTCTTCACTACTAAATCACTCAAATAACCAACTATTCACATCAGTACCAATAACATCATATGGACAAAGAAATAGATCAATAATTGAAAGTGTCACACAAACACAACAAGAGTCTAGATTGGACCAAAAGAATAAAGACATAGCAAGATGCCAACATGGAAGGACTATAGAAGCCACGAGAAATATCATTTATAAAGATTGTGGGAGTGAGACTTCAAGAATATCAGCTACAAATTAAGAACATTCGATTAAAAGAGGAGGCTAGCTTACCACAAGTAGATTGTACTTTCTATTTTGAATTTCAAATTTCATCTATTTTAAGGGTGTAGAATAAGGGGATTCATTATGTAGACTTAAGGGGGTGGTTTGAAGGAGTTAATTGCAGAAATGGATTGAGAGAACAAATTAAGTTGACAAAGCATTCTTTTTTGAAATAATATATTTTAAATAAGACAATAAAAGAAAAAATAGAACAGTTTCTCAAGTCTTCCTTTATTTATGTTCCCTAGCCATTCTAACTATTAAAAATTCAATGTCCCTAGATTTTCCATTGGCTAAAGTGAGACACGTATAATGCTCCATTTTTATCGGATTAGCTTTAAGGTTTACGTGTTATTAGTTCCTGCCTACGGCAGGAATACTTATGGATCTCTTCAATTTCTAAAACCAATTAATTTGTCCAATAAGATTTCAGAATTATTCTGAGTTCAAAATTTATTATAAAGTTCACATTTTCATCTTATTTAATGAAAAAACAAAATACCATTAAACTGAAATCTTATTGGCTCATAATGAAAAAAGCAATGAAAAAATTCATTTTCCTTCAACAAAAATACAACTATTTTTTGAACACCTCTATTAATGCAAGCATTAATTGCAACTTTATCTCTATTAATGAATGCATTAATTTCAATCTTATCTTTTCCACATTTGTGACAAGTGGAAAAACTTTTTAAAAGAAGATAATAGTTTTAATTGATGTTTTTTTTTTTCATTTGTAAAATATTATTCAAATATAGATATTTTAATCAAATATAACATTTTAACTCTTTTAAATTGTCAAATTTTGAAAATTATTTTTTATATGCTTTAATTTCATATTTATTTTTATTTTAATTTATATATAATTTAAATTAGAATTTAATTATTTCTATTTTTACATATCTAAACGAATGCTTTTAATAGATTTTTTTTTTTTTAATATAATTTTATTACATTATACATTTATCTAACATATATAATTTTTATTATATTGATATTTTTATAAGTGTATTTCATTTTTTTAAAGCATAAATATTATTTTTACATTAATTTATGTTTATTTATTTTTATGCATTAGTCAGGAAGTAAATTTAATACCTTTGTTTTTTATCCCTTCTTAGATACCCGTTTGAGTGCTTCCCACGCTATTTTATAAGGTCAATTAAATGTCAAAGTAATTGGTAAATTAGTAATTAGTCAATTGAAATAGAAATTATGCTTTATTTATTTATTAAATTGGTTTTCAAAAAATTCTCATGCGTGTATTTTATATTTACATTACTAAAAAAAACTACGAAGTTTGAAAAACTTTATTATGTCCACACCATGCAATAACTCTACTATAACAAAGTTCTCAAATTCTCGCAGCTTCCAAGATTCTGAAGATTTGAAAACATTACATTAAATTGCATGTACAAAAAAATCTACTCATGTGCATAAGTGTGATTTTAGTAATTAAAAAAATCTTCAAATTTCTAAAACTTTCCTGTTATTTTCAATTTTGTTGCTATTTTTACTACTTTTGCTCTTTAGAACATTTAATTAAGCAAAACTTATACATATCTTTTGAAGTAAGCAATTGAAAGTATAATATTCATGTTTATTTTTAATTCAACCTTATTTTATGGTTATTATTTTTCTGCACAATGCAAATTGAACAATCATAAATATATTCTTAGAAATTATAAAACTTCTAAACAAACATTTCATATCTCACAAACTCAACTTCATAGATCTCTAGACTGCGACACATTTAATATCTTGAAATCATCAAATTCGGCAGGAACTTTGGCGCTTGCGCCTCTTGTTTTAATATGTTTTTAGTATCCTCATTGTTATATTCATTGATATTGATTTTCCCTCTCTCAAAGAGAGGCCTTAACTCTCAATAATAGAGTTTGTTTTTATGTGTACAAGTAAAATAATTGTCAACAATGTCATGGCATCCAACTAGTTTAAGTATTAGGGTTGTTTGTCTTATAAAATAGACAAGGCTCAAAAAGTGCATTACTTGCCACACCTATATGTATACACCATCCTATTGCACTCTATCCACTTACTCCATCCTCTCTTCTTCACCTGCCAATAATAAATATGGCCACACCCATTTCTTGTACTATTTGCTCTCCATCACACTTCTACATGAATTATATTCTATTAATAACTCATTTCCTTGTGATGGTTTGCCCCATTAATATTTCTTATTTAATTGTGTAGTTTTTGAGTCAAACTCATTGACCCATGTTTCATGAGTATTGATTCACGCAAATCCATCTCTCAAGAGAATAAATGGAACACTCATCACTCATTGGCTCTAGGTGGTGCTCACAGAGGCAAAGTAATAAGACTTCCCGAGAGGTCATCCATCCCAGTACTACTCCATCTCAAGCATGCTTAACTACAAAGTTTTCTCCTTGGTTTAACCCATTCTTCTTCAAACCCCATTTGCAAAACCTTCACCAAGTGTTGTGCCTTAGTAGACTCTAATTTTTTGTAAATATGGTCAATATACTCCATTTTTTTTTGTCAGCTTCTGATGCTAAGATTGCCCCACACAAATCAATCTTCATTGGTTGGAACAACTCAAGTCCTACATGGTTTGAATAGAAAGGTTGGACATGGGTTGGTCCTAACTGTATTGTTAGATACTTGGAAATCCCCTTTCTTGTATCCCCTTCTATCAAGGATATGTAGAACTAGGTATACTCTAACATTAAAAAGAAACTTCATAAATGGTAGCCTCATCTTCTATCACTAGTTAGAAGAGCTTAGATTGTTCAAAAGGTGTTATCATCACATTCAATATACTTTTCTTCTTCATGGTTATTTAACAGTTATCAAAAATAGGGAAACTTGATAGAATTCAAAGGGATTTTCTATGGTCAAATGGTAAAGGTAATAAGAAAAGACACACAATAAACTAGAAATGGTGTTGTATGCCTAGATTCTAGGGAGGCCTTGGTATGTGAGACCTCAAAACTCACGGCATTGCATTTGCATCAAAATGAATCCTTAAATCCATTTCTGACAATGAACCTTGGAAGATCCTCATAAGAAACAATATTGTGAGATCTATTAACAAAAAGTTAAAAGATGGAAAGATGTACCCTTTGTTGATGTCATTCTTAGTGACTTTGAAATTAAAGTATTTGGCTCTAATGTATTTGGAAGGGCTTTGATTGTTCAAAATCTATTAACATCACATTCAATATACTTTGCTTCTATATGATTATTGAATAGTTATCAAATAGAGAAACTTGACAAAATTCTGAGAGATTTCTATGGTCAGATGGTAAAGATAATAAGAAAAGACATGCAATAAATTGGAAATGGTGTTGTATACCTAGATCTTGGGGAGGCCTTGGTATGAGAAACTTTAAAACTGATGACATTGCATTAGCATCAAAATGGATCCTTAAAGACATTTTTGGCAATGAACCTTGGAAGATCCTCGTAAGAAACAATATTCTGGGATTTGTTATAAAAAAGTAAAAGATGGAAAGATGTACCCTTTGTTGATGTTATTCTCGATGACTTTAAAATTTAAGTATTTGGCTCTAATGTATTTGCCTTCATTTGGAAAGCTCGGACATAAGCGCGAAAGATGCTATGCTTCAAAGGTGCAGTGGATGGTCCTCCTTATTTCTCTATCATTGCTAGATCAATTTGGTGGGGTATTCAACTAAATGGTAAGCCTCTAGCTTCGACTTAGATTTTTTTTGCAAAATAATGGTGTGATAAAGGCATTAAACTCATTGGTGATATACTAATTAATAAAAAGGATGAGGACTTTGGAAGAGCTTAAGGCCAAATTTGATCTCCTAGATACCCATAAGAAAACATACACCATCATTAAGAAAGTTGTAGGAACTTTCTTTGTAGGAATGTAATGTTCCCAAACAGAAATAAATGTATTTAATTATTTTTGTGTAACGAGCTGACTGTTTAATTTAACTCGAACCCAAATTTAATTTTGTCATAGTAGTTTGTGTCGTCGTTGGCTAATCTTTGTACACCCTTGGAAAGCTTTTCCCGATGGGTATTTAAGCACGGCTCGTAATAGTCAATAGGTATGCTTTTGGATTTTATTTCTCTGTACTGCGGATTCCTGCTGGAGTTCGGGATTGTTCGTCATTTCGGAAGTGAAAGATCTTCCCTATTTGGCTTGCACGGTTTTGATGGGATTCAACCCTCACCCTATTCCGTCGGTGTTCAACTTGGTTGGTATCTAGCAAAAATCAGAGTGCTCTCATTATTTACAAGTACTTATCAACCTATGAATGTTCTTTCATTCTGGTACGACATTGTTTGGTGTTTACATTGTCTTTTGTCATTAATTAATAATATCAGTTAATGGTTCATGGTGTACGGCTCTGTTCCCATCCTCCACCTGCAATTCATATTGTTACATTGCCTTCTCGTACAAAATTCAGTTATCTACCCTCACCGTACGGCACCCGTCTTCTCCCATCCACATCATTGTACGATTTCTAATCTCCATTGTACGACTTACTACCGTACGACCTTCTAGCATCTCTATACGAAAAACAACATCATCGTACGGCTTGGACAATCCTCCTTCACCGTACAAATTGCTCCTCCATCTGTACAGCTCATTACGTACGGCTTGTCTCAGACTTCGTACGACATCCTTCATTGTACTACCTCCCATAAACCGTACGACCTTCTAAACATAGAACAATCTTCATCTTGGCCACCGTACGACCTCTGCATCCCATTCTTGCCACCGTACGACACCTCCAGAATTCCAATTCCTCATCCATACGAATCTCTAGCAAGAGTATATTCGGATCCATTTTGGAACTAAGCAGACTGTAGGTCACTCCTTTGCTAGCCAGAACATTACAAGGAAAGTTAATTTGCAATACAGATATCAATACTAAGAAGATCTACATTATGATTAAAGGGGATTCATCTATTCTGAAAGCAGTAAATAAAAAATGGTCTCTAAATTGGTTGGAATCCAATAACAGTTCATTGTTGATTTTATGTGGCATCAAGTTACATAACCCAAAAAAGTCTAAATTAGGTGGATACTTCTATTGAAAAAACTTTCTATTGCTGATAATTTGTGTCACTATAATGTCCCTCATGTCATTTGTATTCATTGTTCTATGCCTAAAACCTTTGAGCATGTTTTTTTTAGTGCAAATATGCTATGCTAATTTGGTCCTCTTTTTTTGGCACACCCATTAATTGGAACAAACCTTTTAACATCTCTTGGATTGAAATTTTGGCTGGATTTGTCAAATTCTTTTTACATTAGACTTAATAAATTTTGGTCTATCTTTTTTCTAATGAAGTCTTATGGTTCATTTGGAAGAAAAGAAACAAAGAATTTTTACAAGGATCAAATAGGGAGCTTACTGATTTTTTAATAAAACTCACCTATCTACTTATCATGTCTTAGTTGTTCTAGAAATCCCAAAGAGCAGATTTATGAGTCTTTTGTAGGAAAGAGCAATGCTTGTCTACAAGGAAAATATCAAATTTGCTCATTATTTCAACACTTACAGTGATATGCTTGATGAAAAAGAACGGGAGGCTCTAAAACAATTTATGATTGAAGAGAATATCAATGTGGCTGAAAAGAACAAGGAGATTCTAGCAAACCAGACCCTAGATACTCCTAATGGGGGAGCATTTGATGAAAGACCCCCCCTTGAACCACTGCGCAAGACTAATGAAGCAGAATGCAATAATAATATTATTGGAGCTTGGGATTAATTTATAAAGGATAGTTATTTTCATAATGGATATCATGAAGAAAATGATCTATTTTGAAAGCTTATGTATATTTGATATAGTTAGAAACTCTTTGATTACTATCTACAAATGTTATAACAACAGAGATACATTTTAATTTTTGCTCAACCTTGAAGACATGTAGTGTTTTGCTCGATATTAATATAAAAAGTTTATATTGATAGCTTTCAGATCGCATTTGGTATTACTAAGATGAAAAATTTGTAAAAGAAAAATAGAATGTGATCAAATTTATTTGATTTTTTCTCGTCTTACTTATAGATCATAAAGTGTGATCTACATCATAATTATAAATTATAAAATATATGATCTACATCATAATTGTAAATTATAAAATATGATTTGATACAAAATCAAACTCATTCATCGCAATTCTATCTCTCTATTCACCAAAACAAACATTTTCGGCTCACGAAAATAATATTTAGGGCGATTGAAGTTGGGTAAAATGCTCATCCAACTTAAAACAGCGTTATATTATTATCTCTCGCTCGTCTCTTGGAATTGAAACTGTACAAAAGCAAAATGTTCTTCTGGCGGTCGCTCTGTTCAAAATTTTTATTGAAATTGATTACAATTTGAAGCCACGATAGTTTTTACCAAATTTGTGGGGACAAGGCCGTTGCAGTTCATGTCAGGAGAACGGACCTCTCCCAACTAATGTCTGACCAGTACGGAATGAACAGATCCCACTGTTACAGCATTATAAATTTCATCCCTGTAAAGTTTTGTAGATGACAACGAAGCACGGGAGAACGGCCTTAGCGTTGTACACGAAAAGATCGTCGAGATTGGAGTATATTCCGGCGTGGCCTGCCACAGAATCGAATCCCCCGGAGACGAAATCATCATCTGCAACAATGGCGGATGCAGATGCAGATGTAGCAGAATCATCAATGGTGTCCTTTTCTTTCCTTTGAACGCGCCCTGCAATCACTCTGCACACCACCATTGCCCTTCTCCCCCCCCTCTTCTCCTTTTCGCATGAGGATGCAATGGAGTCGTGAGCCCTCCCACTGCTTGCCGTGGTGTAAATCTCCGGCTTTGGAGAGGCAGAGAAGCCATTCTTGATTATGTTGCAGATGTTGCAGGAAGCAAGAGTACAGAGACTTGAAGAGCCGTTCATTCCCAGAGAACAGGCATAAGTGGTGCAATGGAAGCGGAGGAGCTCGTTGCCATCTGCAATGCAGCGGGCGTGCTTCTTTGCAACCTTATTCGCTTTTGCCTTCACCATGTCCCTGTACTCTTCGAACTTGTTTATTGTCTTCTGTGCGTTGTGCACCTTCAGGATCCTCTCGATTTTGCAGATGGGGTTTTCCTTCTTCAACCAGCTTGATTGGAATATGATCTCCACTACGTTCCGGGCCGAATCCTCCTCACTCAGCTCCGACACTGTTTTTAATCACACTCAAATCCTGTTACAACTCTTTCCATCTCATCAAAGCAAACAAAATGAAAAACACCCTGCACCAAATTTAAGCCCTTCCCAACTCCATGGAAATCATTATATTATGACCATAACCAAAATTTGGGCATTCAAAAACTATCAAAATTTCTCTAGGAAACACTGGTATTCAGGCACGGAAAGTCAATAGCTAAACTACTCTAATCTTGTTTGAGGCATAATACTTTCTCTATAAGCCACTGTATTTAGGTTCTGGAAGGCAAGAAGAACAATCTAAGCCTTCAAAATATGACAATTTAAGAGCTCACCAAACCACTAAGCAAACGCCCTGCATCAAAAGTAAGCCCCTCCCAACTCCATAGGAATTCCTATGATCACAACCACAGTCGGACATTCAAAAGCTATTGAGCTTCTCTAGTAAACACTGATTCATAGGTGCTGGAAGGGAAGAACTAAACCAATTTAATCTTGATGAGGTATATTAGTTTCTCTAGAAACGAAAGACATTTAGGTTCTGTAAGGGAAGGACTAAAACAACTTAATCATGCTGAGGCATAGTTCTTGACTTCAATGTTCGGGTGGTGGAAGAGAAAAATATGATTATCACCGTCTATATTATTGTTGTGCATGATTTCTCGATTTGACTGTAAACTTTTTGATTTGGACACTGCAGATCAAATGTCTATGATCCATCATCGTCAGAAATAGACCAACGGAAAGAGGACTAAGACAACTTAACCTTGCTGAGGCACATGTCTTCCTCTACAAAACACTGAAGCGAAGAACTAAACCAAATCAATCTTGCTGAGGCATATTACTCTTTAGAAAACACTGAAATTTGAGTACTGGAAGAGAAGAACTGAAACAATTTAGTGTTACCGAAGAATAGTTCTTTCTCTAAGAAACACTGATATTTAGGCACTTTAAGAGAACTAAAACAATTTAATCTCTCAGGATCATGATTTTCATAGTCAGTGTGCATGATTTTCAGTCACTGTTAGTACTGTTGTAAATTGAAAGAAGTGAAAGGGTAAGTTTGTGTGAAACAAGGAAAAAAATGAGACATGGAGAGGAGAACCTGCATGTTTGGTAATCTGGTGGAGCTCGAGAGCGTCTGTCTTGGTGAAGATCTGGCCACAGGAAGGGCAAGCGACAATGGTTCTGAAAGAGTCCCTGGAGAAGGCCTCAATGGGATCTACTATCATATGGCATTCATAGCACCCCGACCATCGCTTCAACTGCATTCCTCTGAAGGAGGCAGGTTGAGGTGAGGGCTCTGGAGGCTTGCATCCATATGATGACACTGATCTACCAGAGGAATGTGTGGATGCTGATGATGTCTCGGGAGAGATTTCTCCCTTGTGCATCCCCCTCGTCTTCCCCTGCATTTGTGAGGCAGAAGCAGAAGTAGAACATCCTACCCTCGCCTCCTTCACTTCCCCTCCATCAAACTTACAGCTGCTCACTATTCTCCTAAACAATGCCCATGAGGAGGATGAGGCTGAAGACCCCTCTCTCTCCTTTTCCTTCTTTTCAGGAACCTCTGCCACCAAAAAGAGAACCGCCATCATTACAGACACCAAACTGCTCTTACTCCCCACACCCATCAATTTTTCTGATTCCACACTCACAGCCATCCAAGCCCACTACTCAATCATTAACCGCCAAAATGTATACATTGTGGGCTACTAAGACTGGAAATGAGTTCCAATTAGGGTCAAATGATTATGGGCACTCCCGCCCAACTGGAAAGCATTGGTCAAATAAGTAGTAAGCGCCTAAAATGTAGCATGGGCCATGTGCAGGGTTCACTTTCCAACGCCGAATAAAATTATCCATATTCAGAAAATGGTTAAGTTGAAGAAGAGAAAGGGATGTCTCTGTGACTTCCAGTTAGGTTGTGCTTGTGAGAACACGTGGAACTTGCATCAACAAACAATAATGAAGATGCTCAGCAGGTGGTCGTTATGCTGAGCGAAGGAGAGAAGAGAAGGCTATTAGCTGGACCATGTTTTCTATACAAATTAACATTCTCCAAGGCCCATAAACTACGTGCCCCCATCCTATGAAATGCTAATGACAGATCAGAAAACCATTATAGTAGAGACAGCGCTTAAACATGGGAGGGAGGAAGCGCGGTGGAAGGAGGTATAGAGCGATCTGATCGTGGGACCCGAGAAAATAAAACCCACATCCTCTATCATGTGCCCACAAACTGAATACAAACAATCTGCCTTGATTCTATAATTGATAGGCAGAGAAGCATGACTTGGTGAGTAATGAGCAATGAGCATCAGGGGAGGGGTGTGCTTAAGACAAGCACAAAAGAACAGACGGTCAGCCGACAACAATTGGAAATATCCCTTCCCTCCTCATGCTCTGACTGCTTTTACTGTCCTCTCTTTCACAATCAATGTGGGAGTTAATCCCATGAAAAGGTAGGCCTAGGCACCTACAGCTACGGAAGCAGGAGGCCCACTAGGGGTCAAGACAATTAATGGCGGAGGTACTGGTTTTGTCGGCACAAAGTCAAATGAATGGAGGTGTCTCTGCAAGTTAATTACCCAAAATTGCACTTGAATCTTGTAAGCTTTCTACAAATACCAAAGCACAAGTATATGGATAATTGAATGGCGGTGCACGTTCTGGTAAATGGTTGCAATCGAGGGAAGGGCGAGGACAAAACAGGGTTCAGCGATGGACAAAGCAGAGTTCGGCGATCGAAAGGAAGTTTCGTCCTTTTTTAACGGATAAGTAGGGGAGAGGACCCTCCAGGGGCTCGGTCACTGTTACCAGGACTAGCAGAATAGTTGTATGTGTATGTTTCACATACATACACATACATACAATAATTTAAGGTAAAGGTTTCATTGTATGTGTAATTAGAGGTATTATTATTGTCAATGTCAAGGGTCATATGTAGTAAGTGTTAGAAATGTGGATACATGCTAACATATTAATCATTAGGGATTAAATAGTTTAGTTTTAGTTTATGTTTTAGCATATTTTGTACAATTCAACTATTCTACCACTACCTTCTTTTATCTAAAGTTATTTTCTTCTTTCATTAATTATAAATAGATAATATTGTTTTATATTTTCACTGGTCTATTTTATTAATAATTCTGGTTTAGTAGTGATATTAAAGTTTGTGAATAAATATTAAATATTCTAAAGACATTAGAGCATTTCATAGAAGCACTAAATTGATTCAAGTGAAGTCAATTTATGTTATTATTATAAATTTAAGCAAGAAAACATGTAAACCTACTAGGGAACTCAAGTGGATAACATGATTCTACTAAGAAATATGGCACAAATTGTTGTTCTTTAATTATTATAACTAACATTTGCAATCATTTGCTAATTGTGGCCTATTATTATGGTTGAGTTGTTGTATTGTTGTTCTTTTCATCAAGGTTCAAATGTTATTGGGGATGAGGTCCCCCATTTGCGGTCTCACTAGTTCATACCTCTAGGTCAAAGTGTTTACCCCTTTAAAAAAATATTTACAACCACTTAACAATACATCATGCTAAAATATTGTAGTAACAACACCATGTCTTCATAGGTTACACAATGTCGCTAGTTGGCAACACATAAACAATTTAACCATAAAAAGAAACACCATATATGTATGTATGTATGTATGTATGTATGTATGTATGTATGTGTCATGTCCCCTTTTCAAATAATTAAAAATAATAATCTTTTCTAAGGCAGGCAGACCCAAAAAGGTGAAGTTTCGGAAAAAGGAGATAATCTTTGGAAGCTAATGGACTAATAAATGTAAATTATTATTAAAATATGTTTTATTAACCCCTCTTGGACGTGAGTTAGGGTTATGCCCTCTTTTAAGGAGTTTGGAGGCATTTTGGGCTCATTCCAGAACTTGATTTTTGCTCATTTCTTTGTTATTCTTCAAAAGCTGCCAAACTTGTGGAGAAGGAGACCCAAGAGCGGAAGTTTGCAGGTTTCTAGGAAGGCTAAGGACGGGAGTTTGAAGCCATTCTATGTGCATGCTCATGCAGAGTTTGCCTTTGTGCTAAACAGTGCAGATTTGTGATTTTTCGGGTGTGTTTTTGTAAGAGTTTGGTGTTTCCAGTTGAGTATTTCATATCAGTTTGGGTTGCTGCTGTATTTCAAACTTTTAGATGTTAAAATAGAGCTAAATATATGTATTGGGACGTGGTTGAACTTCTGAAATGTCCCTTTTCTGATTTTTCATGATATTTCCAACCTCTAATCAGATCTTTAAAATCAAACAACTGCTATCACAAAGATCCACCAAATTCCTTAAGAAACCCCAAATCGGGTATGTTGAAAATAGTGCTAAAAGCTTCACAACTTCACAAATTATTAA
Organism: Cupressus sempervirens; assembly: GCA_028749045.1. Lineage (NCBI taxonomy): Eukaryota > Viridiplantae > Streptophyta > Pinopsida > Cupressales > Cupressaceae > Cupressus > Cupressus sempervirens. The sequence goes on along the minus strand of CM053785.1, from coordinate 549,961,278 downwards.
TGAATCTGAAAATGGAAATTTTTACAGAACTTTCAGCAGCATAACAGCCTAAAAATTGATATTTCCAGATCCGTATAGCCTTTACACAACAGCTTGAAAATGTAGGACCAAAACTATGCTCATCGGGCTCCCGAAATAGCACAAAATATGCTCGGAAACACCACAAGAACACTAATAATCTATCTCAGAAGTTTAATCACGTCCCAATATATATATTCAGCTCTATTTTAACAGCTTAAACTATAAAATACAGCAGCAACCAAAACTGATATGAAATACTCAACCGGAAACACCAAACTCTTACAAAAATACACCCGGAAACTCACAAATCTGCACTGTTCAGCACAAAGGCAAACTCTGTATGAGCATGCACATGGAATGGCTTCAAACTCCCGTCCTTAGCCTTCCTGGAAACCTGCAAACTCCCGTTCTTGGGTCTCCCTGGAAACCTGCAAACTCCCGTTCTTGGGTCTCCTTCTCCACAGGTTTGGCAGCCTCTGAAGAATAACAAAGAATGAGTGAAAATCAAGTCTGGAATCCCCCCAAAATGCCTCCAAACCTCTTTAAAAAGGGCATAACTGTAACTCACGTCCAAGAGAGGTTAATGAAACATATTTTAATAATAATTATCATTTATTAGTCCAACGGTTTCCAAAGATTAACTCCCTTTTTCCGAAACTTCACTTTCTTGGGCCTGCCTGTCTTAGCAAAGATTATTATTTTTTAATTATTTGAAAAGGGGACATGACAAGTCCTCCCCTCCCAAACATTGCTTGTCCTCAAGCAATGGCTGAACAATAAACCAATCAATCCTCCTGGATCCCAAATGTAGTCATGAACTATACTACTACCAATTAACACAGACTCCTGCAAGATCCTCTGCAATATGACCAAGAGGAATCCATAATCAAACTGGCAATTATAGCTCAACCAAACTCCAAAATCACCATTACCACAGTCAAAAACCCATGAGACACAAACTCTTAGAATATCAAAACCCAAGTAAAGTGGACTACCAACATAGTAAATACCATCAATGCATTCCACTGGCCTATATGGAATGTACAATCCAACTCTGCAACAATGGTGAATGCTCTCAAATGAAACTATACCAAGTATGGAGAATCCACACACTATACAACTCCTGCAGTCAACACAACTCTGTAGATCATTGGCCACTGTCTCATAACCATAACTCCCATGCACCCCTGATGGTGAAAAGCCATCACAAGATAAACAACAAGAAATGGAACCCAAACCAAATTTTCCTGCCATCAACTCCTCAGCATAAGGATCAATTGTTAACTGATGTACATACCTTGCAATATAATGTTGATTAAAAAAACCAACCTCAGTCAACAACTCACCATGAACAAGTGATACAACCCACTGTGACTGATCACTAGCTAAGTCAGGAGATGTCATAGCCAAAGGAGTAGAATCAATAACAACACTTGCTGAAGCATCACTCCAAAACTCCTGCTCTAAGTCATGTATTATCAAGCTATCAACTACAAAACCTGTCGCCATGTCGTGCCCATCACAACTCTCATCTCGAGGCATCAAACTATTCCATAATTGATGATAAGCACTAGGAACCAAAGTACATCTCTGTATCATAATCTCATCAACATGGTCATCAAAGGTAAATTGATGAGCGTACCTCACAGTGTAATGCCGATAGAATGCGCCAATCTCAGTCAGTGGCTCAGACTGTAATCCAGATGAAACTAACTGCAATTGATCATCAACCATGTTGGAACTGACTACTACCTCCAAAGATATCACCAAGGGAGTAGTATTACTATCAGGAACCATGCCAACTGTCGACTCACCAACATCACACATGACCTTTGATACATCTCTAGTCTCTGTGCCTTCAGTACTAGAGGCCACCACCCTGTCAGGCATACAATAATCTGCTACAATACCCAACTCAACTAAACCTGACTCTAGTGGGAATGAACCTGATATGCCAATGTTAGTATCAAGGATGGATGCATCCCCATCTCCATTGTCTCTGACAATCTCAGTCATGGACATCCTCGAATCACCAAACACCATAGCTTGTGACTGTATAGAATCAGATAAAGACTGTAGTCGCTCTAACTCCATGGTCACCTTAGCCAAATGAAACTGTGACTCCTTGAAAGCCAACTGTGTACTCTCAAGAATCTCAAAAGTCACCTCAAGCTGCTCAGTAAGCTCACTCACCTCATCTTCCTTGGCCAACAATGCATCATATGTTGTACTACCCCACTCCATAAGATAATCTCTATCAGCTACCAACTGCATATAATTCTGTCTCAAAATCTGAATAGCCTCCCATAAAGAGTGGATCTCTGTCAAGGAAAGATAACTTCCTTCCTGCTCATCACTAGTAGGAGAACCCCATCCATAAACTGCTAATAATTGACGAGCAGCATCCAAATGTTGGCAAGTGATAGAAATGTCTTGGTCACTAACTCTCAACTGATTAGACAAATGATGGCACTGGCTTGACTGTCTCCTAAAAACCTCCTCTGATGCACTATCTGAAGGAGTGTCCTCAAAGTTACTAGTCTCTAGAGTATTACCATCCATATCCTGTGAATCAAATCTAAAGCTCATATCAACATACAGAGTATCAAAAACATTAGCATTGCTGTCCAACTCCTCTATACCCAAGGAAACTAAGTCTTCAAAACTGCCCATTGCATCCTTCTGGATGTCATCAATGCCAATGTGATCCTGGGACTCATCTATACACACTGCCAAATATGAAATATCATCAACACATTCCAGCAAGTATGGCCGACTGGATATATGAACAAAGCCCAACATTGGTGTATAAAAACTAATACCAACATCAGACAAGATACTGGCACAAGAAAAGACAACACCATGTAATCTGCTAATCAAATCCATGATAGCACCCAAACAAACACTGCTACCAAAAAGTGTTAAAGATCTCCAGCCAACTGAATCCCAAATGCCAATATAACAATCTCGAGTCCATATCCGTAAACTAGAATTAGCTGGTAACTCAAGCAAAATCCTGACTTGAGTAATATGACCAATACCAACTAACTCCACATACCTGTCATGATGAGATAATGTAGTGACAATACTGTCTTCACACACCTTCAGCTGGCGGGATAAATCATGTGAAGTACTACTAGCCTCAACCTCATGTGACGAAGCATCTAACTGTGCCTGGTACTCTCTCTCAAAAAAGTCATGAATGCTCAATGTCTGCTCATCTACACCAGGTATCTCACCATCATGCACAACAACATCCTCATAATCATCATCCTTGAGGTCAAATCTATCTATCACTCTTTGACTAAAATCATCAAATGTAGTTACCTGATCATGACCTTGAGTAGTCATTCCATGATACCACCAATCATAGGCTGCATCTTCCAAGTGTAGACTTGCAATTTGAACAACATCACTCTCCTTCATGGGGTTAAGTGTGAAGAAGGTCTGTAATTTTTGTAGCCATGCTCTAGCTGAAATTTTATTTGTTCCATCAAAAGTAGGTGCTATAAACTTGCTTATTTTATTTTTGAGCTCTCTTCCACTTATGTCATGCTCCCTTCTGTACTCTTTCTTGGGCATCAAAGTGTTCATCATATCCACATATTCTCTAAAAGGAACTGAACTACGAAAGTCATCATCTAAGCCATTATAAGTAGCTCTTAATGTAATCAAGTTACCTGTAACCTCTTCCATAGGATTAATGGCTGGATTTGGTACTGGTGGCTCATCTGCAGGCAAGAAAATAGTTTTGGTTGATTTAGATGGTGTGGATTTCAGATTTCTTGGCTCCTCTGAAGTGCTCCCTTTCTCATTAATAGATGCAACTCCTTGTAGTTTTTCTGTCAATATTCGCAAAGCCTCTCTAGTTTTTGCCAAACTATCCACTGTTTGCTTCTGAGTATTTTGGATGTCTTGGAAGAATTTCTTTGCCATCTTATCTGGATCAGCCATACTTTTCCCTTCCTTGGATATATATATATATATACACACATGTATATATATACATATATGTATATATATACATATGTACATATATGTATATATATACATATGTACATATGTATATATATATACAAATGTATGTATATATATACATATGTATGTATGTATATGTATATATGTATATATATCTATATATCTATATGTATATATATATACATACACACACACACACACACACACACACACACACACACACATAATGCTACATATAATCTTTTACTAAATTCATGAGCACATATAAAACAAAGTCATTACATAATGCTAATAATCAAGATCAATCAATCTAATTCTAATATTACATCTCAATGAAACATCACTACACAAGTACACCATATTTACCACCATTTAATAAGAGTATATGTTATAATGTCAATATCCAATTTACGTTATATGATACAAATTGCGATAATGGTCATCCATCAAGAGGCTAATATGAAGACACAATGAAAATGTCAAAATATTTTATAGTCTATCCCAAAAGTCACAAACCAAGAAACAAACCTTAATGGAAAAATATAAGTCACCTAACCACATGAAACCGCAAGACCCACTCCTTTAAGCTAAGAGACAACGCAAGACCCCACCCTACACAAGTCTCAATAAATCATTTCATAGGAAAGAACAAGAAGACCAAACATGACATGACATATGCCCAAAGAACAAGAACAATATATGACAAAGATACACATGAGATATCAAAAAACACCACACTATACTAAAGGCAAACTACAAAGTTGATTGAGGGAATCCTACAACCACATGTCAGAGAGTCTCATCACATATATCCCACTCTTGAGTTAGCTTGGAAATCTTTCTATAGCCTAGCCCCTAGGTAGAACTCATGTGGAATTGATAACCTTTTGTGAGGAAAATCATTGTTGATTTGCTAATTAGTACCACATAGGCCATTGGGCCTTCTTCAACCCATCCACGATCCACACATGATCACACATGTCAATGAATGAGGAAACTTAATTATCTTGATTAATGTGTAACCCAATCTAGCTCTTTTTAATTAAGTTTTCACTTGATTAAACCTTTACAATGGGTTGCCATGGATTGGCCACTTTGGACCTAGGTCCCCATTGTAAGCCACTCTCCTAGAAACCCCTCCCACGTGATCCAAACAAATTTTTTTTTTTAAAATAGCATAAATTATCAGAAAACCTCAATGTTTCAATAAATACAAAGGAACCTCAAAAGAAAGGTCTGGAGAATAACAAACAAAATCATCAATAGGATCCATATTGTCCAACCTCTATATGAACATCCAACCAAAATCATATATGCATCAAGATAATAATCTTAAAAGGAACCTCCTTGTGTTCCAAAATAAATCCCAAAATCCAAATATAACAAACTCAAGCATATATCCTTTTTGGATTCATTTAATCACAAATGATCTCTTTATACCATTAATTGCATAATTAGGTTCTAAGAGAGCCAACAAACCACAAGGCAATAAAATTACACCAAGATCAAAATATCCACACTCGTCTTCAAGTTGACATTAAAACTAATGCTTGTAGACACTTAAATTGTCATTTGCACTCTAATATTACTTTTTTTATTTTCTTTAGCATTATAGTTAATTTTATTAATTGACTATATTGTTATATTCTTTTATTATTTATTTTTGTTAAGGATAAAATCTCCAGTTAGATATAGAATGATGATTGATTGTATGTTGCATATATATGCATGTATGTGTAAATATATCAATATACTTTGTGTATATATACCTGTACATATACATATACATATTTAAATTATTTATAACATTATTTATGGAAATTAGTTATGACTCATATAATTGATTGAAATACCATATGTCTCAATTATATTATCAATCTACATTGAAAGATTATTACTTGTAGATTATTGCTATTTCATGTTTCATAAAGGATCCTGATCGAGCATTATTAGTGTTAATCATTTTCAGATTGGATATTTATTTATTTGTCCAAGATCAAATCATATTTTAAATGATAAGCATTTGTGTTTGTTAAGTAATAAATCCCTATTAGAGATTTTTTGTCTAATTTGATGTGAAAAGGCATATTCATGAGACATGACATGAGTAGACATGTGTGGAGACATGTCTTTTCATAGGATGTGTCTCTTCCATGAATACTTAATACATATCCAATCCACATAAGGATACATTGAAATCAGTAAATATTCTACCTTTTGTGGGTCAAATAGCACTAGTTCAGATTCAAACCTATGAACTTATATTTAGTATTTTTCAATATTCCTTTAGCAACATCTTTAACATGGTATCAAAGCCAGGTTACAATTCTAGAAGAAAAAGTGTTCAGAAGCAAATCCACATTTATGTGGTTAACTACATATTGTCCTGTAGAATTATCTTTGTGATCTAACAGGCCTCGAACTCTTTTTTATGCTTTTCTATTTGATACTAATTATAAAAATATCCAATAGTTAGTTACATTAATTTCCGCAAAAGAATTTTATGATGACAAGTCTCCAAGATCCAACAAACAAACAAGGAGGTCACTATTTTAAATATATTAGTTGGTCTTTATTGTCTGTTCAAATTTTTGAAAGTTGAGAAGCAGTTTTATGACATAGGAATAAGACGATGGAAGAGTTTTTTCCAAATCTAGAAAATGACTATTATTTTCCCTAAAATATTGGATGAGTAATGTGGCTATATATGGCAGGCCTCTCAAAACATAATAATATCAAGCAATTCAAATTCATTCATTTTTCTATTATAAAACATGTGCCATGTATGGAGAAGATAATAGAGTTTTAGCCATGATGGATTGTTGATGATATCTAATGTAGAACCACTAATCTATACATGCATAAGACTTTTTTCAACCTTCAACAGAGATGATAATCTCCAACAAAAAATTCATTGAAGATGTGTGAAGTCATGGTTAGAAGTTTTCAGGTCTTATCAGGACAAATGACATCAATATTTGTAAAAGGAATACCATGAAGTTGAAAGTATTGGAAAATTATTTGGCCACTATAAATAGGTGAAAGAATAAAATTATTTGATTCAAACCTTTATGCCAAAGCTTATTATTGTTGGTTGCATGTCAAGATATAAAGTTTGGTAAATATTTCATGAAGACTCTACTAGATATATTAGTCGCATAATATTTATGTCATCCCTTTGATATATATCTTGTATGGGAGGAGATTTAAGATGAGGACCAATAATTCAAAGAAATGTGAGAATATGGGAGTGGAGGTATTTGCTTGTGATGCACGGTAGGAGGGGACAAAACTCACTTCCCAACTAGCATCACTAAGAGTTACACACAAAAGCCAACCAATAGGAGAAACCACAAGAAATTATAGAGAAATCAATGCAGAAATGATGAGATAATCTTCATTCAACATCTTAGGCACAAGGCCTACCTATTACAACCATATTCATTCAAATTACAATCAACAAGCCCAACCTTATAGAGCCAAACTTAATATTTTTTGTTCTATCTAGCTTTACTAAACTTTTTTTGATCCTAGATATCTAATTACATGGCTAGCAAGACCACAAGTCAGCTTGTTAGGGAGATTATTACAAAATATAGATCTTATCTCAAAGGAGAATTTCAACGACCTTACAAACAAGAAAATAAAATTCTACGAGGACATATATAGGTCCCCACATGATCTAAGAAGAGATTGCCATCATGTCAAACAAAACCCCGTTGAAGCCAAACTTGCATGTTACTCAAGCTACCAGGGAATCAACACGTCTTGAAAAAAGAGAAGGATAACTCCTAGAAATGATGGAATTAGATTATGTGAGCTTAGGCACGAGATCCATGATAGGTCTACATTATGGAGCTAATGATACAAAAAGAGAAAGTATGAACAACAACTATTCTCTAAACATTAAACAAGAACAATAAAAAAAAATTTTTTGGTTGATGCAAGATTGCCAAAGTACCCGAGATTCTCTTGCATCAGCTTTGTGGAGACATGGAGAGATGTATTTCCATGGGATGTGTCTCTTTCATGAATACTTAATGCATATCTGATCCACATAAGGATACATTGAAATTGGTAAATATAATGCCTTTTGTGGATAAAATAACACTAGTTCAATTTCAAACCTATGAACTTATATTTAGTATTTTCAATAATCATTTAGCAACATCTTTGACATGGTATCAAAGCTAGGTTACAATTCAAGAAGAATAATTATTTAGAAGCAAAATCACATTTATGTGGGTAACTACATATTGCCCTGTAGAATTATCTTTGTGATATGATAGGTCTGAGGCACCTTTCCATGCTTTTTCATTTGATACTAATTATAACAATATCTAATAGATAGTTACATCAATTTCTACAAAAGAATTTTGTAATGACAATTCTCCCAGCTCTGACAAAAAAATAAGGAGGTCACTATTTTAAATATAATAATTGGTCTTTATTCTCTTTTCAAAGTATTGAAAGTTGAGAAGTAGTTAGATATGACATAGGAATAAGACGATGGAAGAGTTTTTTCACATCTATAAAATGTCTATTATTTTCCCCAAAATATTGGATGAGTAACATGGTTATATATTGTAGGCCTCTCAGAACATAATAATATCAGGCAATTCAAATTCATTTATTTTTCTAATATAAAACACGTGCCACGTATGGAGAAGGCAATAGAGTTTTAGCCAAGATGGATTGTTGATGATATCTAATGTAGAACCACTAATATCTATACATGCATAAGATTTTTATCAAACTTCAACATAGATGATAACCTCCAACAAATAATTCATTGAAGATGTGCGAAATCATGGTTAGAGGTTTTGAGGTCTTATCAAGACAAACAATGTCAATATTTGTAAAAGGAATACCATGAATTTGAAAGTACTAGAAAATTATTTGGCCACTATAAATAAGGTGAAAAAAATAAAATTATTTGATTCAAACCATTCTACCAAAGCTTATTATCATTGGTTGAATGTCGAGATATAAAGTTTAGTAAATATTTCATGAATACTTTACCAAATATATTGGTTGCATAATATTTATGTCATCCCTTTGATATATATCTGGGATGGGAGGATATTTAAGATGAGAACAAATAATTCAAAGAAATGTGAGAATATGGGAGTGAAGGTATTTTCTTGTGATGCAAGGTAGGAGGGGATACAACTCACATCCCAGCTATCATCGCTAAGATTTACACATAGAAGGAAACCAATAGGAGAAACCACAAGAAATTATAGAGAAATCAATGCATAAATGATGATACAATCTTCATTCAACATCTCAGGCATAAGGCCTACCTATTATAACCATATACATTCAAATTACAATCAATGAGCTCAACCTTACAGAGCCAAACTTAATATTTTGTGTTATATCTAACTTCACTGTACTTTTCTTGATCCTAGATATCTAATTATATAGCTAGCAAGACCACAAGTTAGCATGTTAGGCAGATTATTACAAAATATAGGTCTTACCCCAAAGGAGAATTCAACGACCTTACAAACAAGAAAATAAACTTCTATGAGGATAGATATAGGTCCACACATGATCCAAGAAGAGATTCTCAAGTGTGCAGAATGTCATCATGTCAAACAAAACCTTGCTGAAGTCAAACTTGCATTTTACTCGAGCTACCAGGGAATCAACACATCTCGAACAAAGAGAATGATAACTCCTAGAAATGACAGAATGATATTATGTGAGCTTAGGCACAAGATCCATGATAGGTCCACATTAAGGAGCTGATGACATAGAAAGAGAAAGTATGAACAACAACAACTATTCTCCAAACATCGGTCAAGAACAACAAATGTAATCTTTTTGGTTTATGCAAGATTGCCGAAGTACCCAAGATGCTCCTGCATCACCTTATCCAATATTTTCATTCTCATCTTGGAATACAATGCAAGTAGCTTATAACACATTTGGGAAGCATACACCAACATTGAAAGGGGCCCTTGCAGATAGGGTTTGCCTATGCAAAGAGAATATATCAACTACAAATAGTTGGAAAAAGCTTTCCATAATACTTTCCTACTATGAGAGTTTAAATTCTGATAAGAATTTAGTGTGTGGGATCCCATTCTCTTGAGCTAGTTTTGCATGATAGTCATTACATGGAAATGTGAATGTTAGCTTGATAAATGATGCCTCTGTTAGCATTAATCATTGAACAATTTACTAAAGCTCACATTGATCTATTAGTACCTTTTTAAAAGTGTTGTCAAAGGATGTCAAGACTCAATACACTCTCGTTCATACCTAGAGGTTATTGTACATTTGGAAGCACATAGGAACTATAAGGGAACTTGCAACAAAAAATATTACCATTTCCACATTACTCATAATAGATCTAAATAAATTAGCACTTAGAATCCACATGTAAGAGAATAGACAACATACCCAAAAAATGTGACACAAGATATACCCTAAGAAACACTCATTGACAGTTAAAAACCCAGCCTCCAAAAGCATCCATCACCATGTATTATTCAATAAAACACAATTACAATACAACCATGGAAACCTTCAAAACCATAGACACAACCAAGCAATCCATGTGAATGAGAATGGATCCAAACATCCCATGCCATGCTTCCATTCTTCACAAATGCTCCCTTGGCTAACCTATCTCACCTTGTTTTGCTTGACTTTTCTTGCCTCTACAACTACCCTTATGGTTTCTTTTGCAGTACTAAGCTCCAACAAAGCCACCAAGTGGTATAACATAAACCATGAGCTACCTAACCCCAATTGACCCACATTTAATATTTGGCATTCAATTTATTTTATCTAATATTAAATAATTAAATCAAATATCATCACGGTATGTCAATACAACTCATCAAGAATATTCCATGATAATCTCTCCATGTTGCACATGCATCTATGTGCGGGCCTTTTGCTCCAATAAGTGATGATCCAACATTAGCTAACGTTCTCATAACATAAGTAGCGATGTTCCTATATACATAATAGTTCTTATCAATGCCCCACTGGACCGATAACTAGAATTAAATTGTTACCCTATTTTTCCACAGCGGTGAATTGGAAGCTAGATAGAAAGATACCATCCACCTTAGCTTAGTGCCAATGAATCAAAAACTGCAGATCTTGGTTAAGAACTACAAAATTAACTATGAGAGAGTGTGTTTGGTCTAAGATGGGAAGAACACCATGCTTAGATTTTTTCTACTGCTAGGCGTGAGCCATAAAATAGTAGGGTCATTGCGACCAGGCTTTAAGAGCCTATAAAATAAATAAATACAATATAAAAATTATTATGCAATGTGTGCAACACCCATATTCTCAACAATCACCCACTTATTGTATTGCATAGGATCAATTGGTAGCCACAAAAATGAACAAGGGAACAATCCCTTCTAGCACATCTACCATCATGGATCAAAGTACAACATGCCCTCCATTTAGGTACTTGTAACAAAATCAAAGTATCCAACATCATGAGCATGAATGATCCCAACTCCTATTATGTCATTGCCATCAAACAGACATAGAAGCCATCCAAAGAGAAAGCCACCCAACCTATCACATAAGAATCATAAAATCATGTACCAACTAAAATGTCGAGTACAAAAAACTTGATCGAAAAAAGGTAATCACATGCCTTTGTAGCTATCAAAAATCCATAGATGAAATAGCACCCACATCAAGTGCTAACCCATCCAACTATCCATACCTCCAAAGCTATAGCAAGGGAATCTCACATCATCAAAATACAATTTGTAACCTATAATCGCAAGCCTCAAGAGCAATACCTGTCACATACACACCAAGAAGCTCCCACTAAAAAAGATAATGTCAAATCTAAAACCAATCCACTCATAACATCTCATAAAAGTGAATCCATGTAGTATCAAGGACATCCACAATAATGTACAATATAAACTAAGTCTCTAATAGTCTCCCAAGTTCTCCACAATCAACAAAGGAAAGAGATAAAGAAAAACCATGTCATCTCTCACATGACATACATGAACACAAACTAGTGATCACAAGCTCCAACCAATCTCAAGTCCAATATAAGTAAAATTGAACATTCAGGAAGATAACCAAGACCAAAGAGAAACCATGTAGATCATAAATTGTATCATGTCCTTATACGCACACCTCTAGATGTAAATTGTGCCAACTATGATCTCCTCCATAAAAACCCAAGTAAGAAGCCACAACAATACCCAAACCATACCATATAACTAATCATAGATGCAAGCCTCTCATAAGAAGATCAAAATCATAAACCATTCCTAACCCAAGGAATACCCATTCCTCATCCAAGGAATATGCCCAATATAAAATTATCTCCCAAACTCAACCAACATAATAACATATGAACAAGGAGATAACCAATGCTAAACCATCTCTCAAATAAAACCTCAAGAACTAGCTCATGTACCATAACTCAAGATCCCTATCAATAAAAGATACAATGGGCTATATCTCTCAAGTAGTAAACTACCAAGTAGACCAAGAGTAGGGAATGTGAATGCTCATCAAGGTATCCAAGTCACCAACCAAGACTAATTTAAGAATGATCTCCTCTCAAGTCCATATTAGGTGAATTCTCCTTGGACTTCCTGTTGAAACTATCAACCGTCCCAATAAATACATTTCTTATCCAAGATAAATCAACAATACCACTATCTCTAAGTATCCATGAACACTTGTAACCGATCAATCCATGCCAATTCCGAATGCAACATAACAATATCATGAAGTACGTGATAAATGATCAATGTACTCAATACCAATAAACTAAACCAAGATCATGCCAAAGTTCTAACCATGACCTCCAAAATATAAATGAAAACATGATTTAAACCATCTCAACCAAAGAGATAACATGTTCCATATGAACATACCATAACCAATCAAAACCTCTAAATGTGTATCAAGATTATAACATGACATAATAATGAATCCATATTGATACCAAGGATAACATGTCAAATAAAAGCATACACTATGCTTCTAGCAAGAACTCCATGAGTCCCAAAGATGCAACTATCTTTACACACAATGGAGATAACTACTATCAACAAGTACACCATGAAAATATCAAAGACTAATGCAAGAATATCATGGGGTAGTTAGCAATCATGTATGACGGAGTGGTTTTAAACTTGAAGTTAGGGGAGTCAGTCAAAGAGAGGTGATGCTCGGTCACTATTGGGGTAATTCCTGGTTGTAGTTTCACCCAAGGAACTAGGTGATTAAAGGAGCTTAATGATGCTTGTGGTACTTGGTTGATGATTTTCTTGATGGAACTTGTACTCGTTGATTCTTGTGGGGAATCACTGGACTTTTTTTCTTGGTATGCTTAATGTATACTTGGTGTTTTCAGTGGTTTTCACTGACGCTTGGTGGTTTGGTTAACTGGATAGGTGTTCTTGGATATTTGATTAGTTGACTTGGTGCATTTAATGTGATGTGAAATGATTGTGAGATGTGTAAGGATGTATTTGTGGTCTTGGTTCTTTCTCTTATATGCCTTTAATGGTTGTTATAAGCTGACTAAGGTGTATTATGTTAATTATGGGTTCTAGATGATTCTATTTGCAATAGGTCGACTTGTGGTCATGCAAGTATAAAAGGAGGGATTGGGTAGTGTTGTAGGTAGTGAGTGGAGATTCAAGAAGGAATTCAGAATAATGAATTGTGGGAAGAGCTAGTAGCTAAGTGTTAGTTTAGGAAACAAGACGATTGCTAGGTGATTGAGAGCTCAAGTTTAGATCTTGCTTGGTGTTTCCTCTTTTTTTTTTTGTTGTTACAGATTTGGGTTAGCTAGGGTTGGGAGTATTTGGATCTTGTGAGGTTTTGTAGAACTAATGATGTAATTTCTTTTGTATTAGCCATAATTGGGAAGGCCCTACAACTTGGCACATTGCATGTCATCAATTATTGGATAAATAAAGGGTGGATTTTCTATCAGATCTTGTATCTTTTTTTGTGTTTCTATTGTGAGTTTATTTGTTGGGGGCTTGGTCACCTCCATTGGGGGTTTACTCATCTTTGAACTACATCAGGTGTTATCAGAGTAAATATTTGATCTGGTTGGTGATTGTTGGAGTCTGGTTGTAGATATTTCGTGTGATTTGGTTTGTAGATCTATGTTCCTAGACTTGTGAAACCATTCTTTGTTGTTTGTGCAAGGTGAAAGCAAGTCGAGTTTATCACAAGGAGCTCAGGTAGGATTTATTGTAGAGGTTTGTAAAATATCTTGGAAGATACCTCTAAGAAGATTGGACCTTAGGGAAATTATAGATCTTTGTGATGTGTTGGAGACTAAAATTTTAGAAAGGTTAGATCAGACATCAAATTTAAGATGGAGTTGATGAAGAATGATATGGTCATTCAAATAATGAGAGATATTGTTTGTTTATCGAGGAATGTGTGTATGTAATATGGTTATGAGGAATTTGTTGAAGCCTTTGAGGTTGTTGGATCTAGTGGAGAAGATAAGACTGATCAGATGGAGAGATCTGTGGAAGACATAACTGATCAATTGGATAGATCTGAAGCTTAGTTGAAGATGAAGTATAAGATGAATGTTTCTAATTTCTAAGGTACTTTGAATCATGGAGACCTACTTGATTAGATTGGTGAGTTAGAAGACTACTTTGAGTTAGAGGATATTAGAGATCCACTTAGAGTGAGGTTGACACATACTAAGTTGAAAGTTCATGCTTCTTTATGGTGGAAAGAATTACAACACAATAGAGAAGAGAAAGGTGAAATAAAATACATGTTGGAAATGGATGGTGAAAAAATTGAAGGCTAAGTTTATTCTTGTTGGTTATGAATTTGAGTTATTTAAGAGGTTCTTGAATATAAAGAAGTCAAAGGATTATATTGAGGAGTTCTACAAGTTAACTATTTGGTTTGGGCATAGAGAATTTTCTAAGGAAAAGGTGGCTAGGCATGTTAATGGTCCGTTATTCAATATTCAAGATGAGATTGGTATGTTGAAGATTGATTAAGTTGAAGATGCTTATCTATATGCTCTAAAGGAAGAAGATAATTTGAAGAAAAGACATCAAGGTAATTCCTAGGGGAAGGATAAGCATGATCACTTGATATAGGATAAACAAATTGTTGAAGATGAACCAATACCTAATGAACAGAGGAGAAGAATATATAGAGGTGCATTTAAAGGTACTTTCTTCATATGTGGCGAAGAAGGTCATAGATGTTTTGAACATCCTAATGCTAATAAGAAGATTGATGATTAAAGAGCTGCTATGGTAAATGAGAATGGGGACTTGGTGAATGAGCCTGAGGTGAAAGATAACTTGATGGGTCAACGAGTATTTTTTGGTAAGAAGTTGTTGGAACCTCATCAAAGAAGGAATTTGTTCAAGACTTGATGCAATTCTATGTAGGATTTGAGCAAAAGCGCATAACAAATCCACGAAGCCCAAGAAAACTTGCATGCAGAAAACTTGTCACGAAGAAGAAAAAGACAAGAAGAGGCAAGGGTTTGATCTGAAAAACTTAGACGAAGAAAATATTATTCAACGGATCTTCATAATGAAAAATACAAAGAGATCAATCCTTATAAAAGGAGATCGAAACCCAAAAAGGGTAACCTAAAGCCTAAAAAAGCTAGGTTGCACAATATAATTAATAAAATATTAATTATATGCACCTACAAGATAGCTTAAGAAAACTAGAGTAATAGGAAACTTAATTAATGAAATCAAAGTGATTTAATTAATAATTGCAAACAAATAATTACTCTAACACCCCCCCTTAAGCGAAGCTCAGGAGGTAAGCTAACCTAGCATAGCTATGAAAGCAAAAAATTAGGTCCCGACAACAAGGCCTGATCAGGTACCCAATCACAACAAAATTTCTATAAAGAGGAGAAATAGAGAAAACCACATGGGAAAAACCCTACTCCAAAAAGAGATAGCAAAGAATGTTCCAGAAGAAGGAATAAAGAGATCAGAAGAGAATCATTGAAGCATGAAGAACCATAGAACTCTGTCAAAATGCTGATCTGTAGAACCTCCATGGAAATAGAAGGCACGAACTGAGAGTGTCTATATGGTAGATGATCCATCTCACTGAAATGCATAGGTAGCGAGCCATTGCAATCGCCTAGTATGTAGGATCAAGTACTAAATACATAGCTCACACCAACGAACCATCAACCAAAGAAGCATAGAACAACAATATAACCCTCCCTTAATGCAAGTGAGGTGATAGGCAGCTGAAAAGATGGGCCAAAGAATCTCCTACAACACAGGAACCAGACACATCAAGAGTGAGGTAAAGACACCAATAAAGGCACGTGTCATTGACACTGCATGAGGCAAAAGAGAAAGAGGGCCTATAAGTGGCAAACAACTATCCCCCCTATGGCACTTTATAAAATAGTGCGAGTATAATGAATCACAATGATGAAAAAGATCTCGAAACACAAGAGTGGAACTTTATCTTAGTGTGTTGCATAAAGATGCTTACAATGAATATAAAAAATTATCATAAAAAGCATAAGGCTGATACAACAGATGGAAGAGCCCAAAACGAAGTATCTAAAGCAAAAAAATGATCCCCAGACTTGAAACAAACAGGATATCCACTAGAATGCTAAAACAAAAAAGAATAAATAGGATGTGCCTAGAATAGAATCTGGAACAACAACTAGCATCACTGGAAAGAGCACAGAAAGAGTTTTCCAGCGATATAAAAAAGTCAAAAAACGGAGATCAGATGCTCAAGTTATGCCTCCTGAAGTGTAAAACAAAATATCCAGCTTTGACTGCCAAAACAGGCAACCAAACTACATCAAAACCCAAAAAAACCTATACCATCATCTCCATCTCGAAACCAGATTTTTGACGCATTTTTTGGATTGAAAAAATATGTCTGTATGCTCAAGTTACGGTGAAATAACCTCCAGGGCCTCCGGAATGCAAGAAAAATTATTATTTTTTAATAATAAAATAATAAAAAACATAAAAAAGGCACCACCCCTACACCACCAACGAAGCGGCAGCTGGGGTGGCAGAAGGGCGGAGGGCCGCTGCGGGGTGGGGCTGGCGGAGCCACTCCGAGCCGCTTGCAGTTTTCGCCAACGGTGATTGCAGTGGTTAACCACTAGTAGTTCCACCGCGGTTAACTAACCGTCGTGGGTTGAAAAATGCCTGAGTGTAATTTTTTTGCAATTTTTAAAAAAATTTCCACTCCTCAGATTGTGTGCAGAGGCCGTACGACCTTGTACGACAAATTTTTTTGCCTCCCAAATCAACGTTGTCCAAATCAGACAAATTTTATATCGAAATAGGGGTTTTGATGCCTTTTGAATCCATCTATGATGTCCATTTGGCCTCAAATTGCTCCAAAAATTAGTGACCCCCCTATTTTCTTAGAAAACTCGAAAAAACACCAAATCTGATCCGCCAAACCCTTGTTCTCCCTTTTTCTTGAAACATTGAACAAGCCATAGCAGATCTAGCTCTGATACCATGTAGGATTTGAGCAAAAGCACATAACAAATCCATGAAGCCTAAGAAAACCTGCATGCAGAGAACCTGTCATGGAGAAGAAAAAGACAAGAAGAGGTAAGGGTTTGATCTAAAAAACTCAAACGAAGAAAATATTATTCAATGGATCTTCATAATGAAAAATACAAAGAGATTAATTCTTATAAAAAGGAGATCGAAACCCGAAAAGGGTAACCTAAAGCCTAAAAAAGCTAGGTTGCACAATATAATTAATAAAATATTAATTATATGCACCTACAAGATAGCTTAAGTAAACTAGAGTAATAGGCAACTTAATTAATTAAATCAAAGTGATTTAATTAATAAGTGCAAACAAATAATTACTCTAACATTCTAGAGGTAAATATTATAATGTAATTGTAGATAGTGGTAGACTAATGACCTAGTTGCCGAGGAGATGGTTTAGAAACTTGGTTTGAAGAGAGAGAGACATTCTCGTCCTTATAGGATCAATTGGTTGCAAGATGAACGTGCTTTAGAGGTAAAGGAATAATGTCTTAGTTATTTTTAGATTGGATGGTATGTGGATCAGGTGTTGTGTGATATTTTGTATATGAGTAATTGTCACATATTACTTGGTAGTATGATTGTAGGGAAATGAATGATTATGTTTACTATTGAGAAGCATGGGAGGAAGTTTTCCCCAATTCCTTTGCAGAATGTAGAACTTGGTAGGAGGAACCCAAGCTTCGGTAAGTGAGATGAATTGAGGGATTCTCAAGGGGTTAGAGACTAGTGTGGGAAAACGACTTGTAGTAGGTCAAAGAAGGAAGTGATGAGGACACATGTGAAGCTAGATATTGTAGGAAAAGATTTGTATAAGTGAAACATAGGAAAGAGTTTACAAGTTGACAACTTGGAGGACATGTATTTGAAGAACTAGTTTGAGGTTTATGTGTTGAATCCTAGAAGATGTTCTTCTAGATATTAAGAACACCTTTATGCTTCTGGGGTGTCTGATGCAAGATTATCTCGAGATAGTTGGAAATCTTGTATGTTGTAGCAATTTTGACCTTGGATTTGGGGGACTTGGCCAAAGAGAGTGATGCTCGTTCACTATTGGGGTAGCTCCTGGTTGTAGTTTCACCCAAGGAACTTGGTGACTAAAGGAACTCAATGATTCTTGAGGTGCTTAGTTGACGATCTTCTTAGTAAAACATGTACTTGGTGATGCTTGTGGGAGATCGATAGACATCTTTTCTTAGTATGCTCGCCATATAGTTAATCTGCTCAGTGGTTGTTGTTGACATTCAATGGTTTGGTTCACTGACGAGTGTTCTTGGATATTTGATCAACCAATTTGGTGTATTTAATATTTGTTTCACATGTTCATGACATGGAATGATCATGGGATGTGTAAGGACCTATTTGTGGTCTTGATTCTCTTAAGTGCATTTAATTAAATAAATAAATAATGTCCCCATCGATAAGATCCATATAATTAAATAAATAAATAATAATATAATATTAATAATAGTGTAGTATATTAATATGGCAATTAAATATTAAATATCATATTAAGTGATAAAATATAATATTCAGATTAATAATGTAAATACATAAAATAGATACATTGTGTATTATATGTATTAGTATTAATATTAAGATAAAAAATATATTTAATATTGATAATATGATATATAAGTAATATAATTATATTATTAATAAAATATAATCAATATAATTATATTATTGATATAATATAATTAATATTCATTATGGGATGACCTAAGAATGCATATATATAAATATAGCACTATTGTTCAATTATATCAATCAAATAGCATACAAGATATAATAAATATTATTAATATTAAATTCATAATCTCCAAGTCCCACGTAAACATTCACAATTATAAATATATTATTATTTCAAGATATATTAACTTCCAATATATTAATCTTGTTATTATAAATATTATCAATGCTTAATAAATCTAATTTGACTATTACAAACATTCTTTTAAAGAAAACCCTAATCTATTCATTATTATTATTTTAATACTTACACATGTTTACAAAGTGCTTACTACATAAATATAATAACACTAATTGAATAAACATAATATAAGCATTATGCACATAAGAAAGTTAAAACTATAAATCATATATATAAGTCACGACTTTACAATCGTGACTACCAAATGATACATAAATACCCTTATTAGGGTTAGGTCAGGGAAGACCAGAGAGGATGTGGAATACAACATATACAAATCAAGCGATAAAGTGAGAGAAATCGAAGTGAACATAGTATCAAATACTCGGCGAAGAAGGAAGACTAATAATATCATAAACCGCGCTCGATGTCTGAAGATCTTCGCTCTGGAAATCGATTGTGCAACATACGAGAGATAACTAATCTCTGTACCTCAGGTTGACTGCACTGCACACATATTCCATCAGGTACGATATTTGAATTCTGCCAACAATAATATGTTTCCAATTTTGTGGTAAACATTTATATTATCGCTGATGGATTTCATTATTAATAAAGTTATTATGAGCCACACATACTGTCGATGGAGAACATACGTATCATAAAGCTCAATCAAAGATAAAAGCTCTTCCTCCATCAACTTTAGTTGATAGAAATGATTCATGAATTTACATAAGATGAAATTAGTTCAATATAAACATTTAGACATATGATAACATATAATTATACACACACACACACACACAATGTTAAATAATTTTAATTGTAACAATGTGTATAACAATAATGAGATATCGGTACATTACAACAATCTTAAGGATTACCATTAAATGTATCTTCAACTATAGTCCAGGAAGCTTCCTCTCGTCTGAGCTATGACATCTTTAGAGAGGGAGTGGGTGGAGGGAGAGGTGGAGTAAATTCGAGCACCTAACGGTATCCTCCAGGGAGCTGCTTGTAGCTTGTTTCACGCGCCCTTTGCACCGTCAATCTACCGTCTCCAGATAGTCATACCCAGAGAGAGAAGATTGCTTGGCACTATAGGATGAAACTTCTTAAATAAATTAAACTAATTAAATTATAATGCTCGATTCCTCAATTTTGAATAATAATAAGGATCCAAGGCATGTTTAACTTGAATGACTTCCTAAACCTATATTAAATTTTGATCACTAGGTCAAAGAATTAAAAAGGGGTCATTACATCCTAGTTGTAGTTTCACCCAAGGAACTTGGTGACTAAAGGAACTCAATGATTCTTGAGGTGCTTAGTTGACGATCTTCTCAGTAAAACATGTACTTGGTGGTGCTTGTGGGAGATCGATAGATATCTTTTCTTAGTATGCTCAGTGTATAGTTGATGTGCTCAGTGGTTGTTGTTGACAATGGTGTGGTTCACTGACGAGTGTTCTTGGATATTTGATCAACCGACTTGGTGTATTTAATATTTGTTTCACATGTTCATGACATGGAATGATCATGGGATGTGTAAGGACCTATTTGTGGTCCTAATTCTCTTAAGTGCATTTAATGGTTGTTGTAAGCTGACAAAGGCATATTGTGCTTATTATGGGTTTTAGATGATACTATTTGCAATAGGCTCACTTGTGGTCATGTAAGTATAAAAGGAGGGGTTGGGTAGCATTGTAAGAAGTGAGTGGAGATTCAAGAAGGAATCTAGAGTTGTGAATTATGAGTAGAGATAATAGCTAAGTGTGGGTATAGGGAATAAGAAGATTGGTTGGTGGCTTACAAGCACACATTTAGATCTTGCTTGGGTTTTCCTCTAGTTTGTTGTGTTGTTACAAATTTGGACTACTAGGGTTGGGAGTATTTGGATAGTACAAGGTCTTGCATAACTATTGTTGGAATTTTTTTTGTATCGAAAGTCATCGAGAAGGCCTTACAATCCAACACAGTACAAGTAATCAGTTATTGGATGAATGAAGGGTAGATTTTCTATCAGATATTGTTTCTTGTATTGTGTTTTTGTTGTGTAGTTATTTGTTGGGGGCTTGGTCACCTCCATTGAGGGTTCACTCGGCCTTGCACTATGTCAAAGATGCTTCTGTAGCAACAAGATCTAAGATATCCTCCAACATCTACAAAGACTCACTAAATATATCAATGCTAACAAATCCCACTTAACTATGACGCTAAATCGATGGCATCATGAAATCCATCTCTTGCATGAAGATCCTCCAAGTGTACACACACAAAACCAAAGTGTCAGTACCAAGTAAAACCAATATCTCCAAACCAAGAAGATACAAACCAAACTGGAAACCAATCATGCGCCATCACATCATTACTCTCACAAGCTCCTACTAAAATGTGTATCCAAACTATCCATGACATCATGATACTTAATCCTCTAACCATAAGAATCAAATAAGGAATCAAAGTGCACATTATGAGCTCCTCAAAGAAACCAAATAGCCATGATCCTCAACCAAGAAGGTATACTACCATAAACAAATCATGAATCAACAACAATGACATCAATGAGATAATGTCATGCCAATATTCATGGCACGATGATCACATCCATGAACTGAGCATCTAAGTCTCAAAGTGTCTAACCTTTCAACATAAGATAGTCAACCATAATCCTCCACCATGAATTTACTTGGTAACAACATCTCATCAAATTCGACATTAAGAAAAATTAGAAAATCATGTGACTAAGGGCATAGGCAACCCAAATCCAAACCACAAATATGAGTATGCATCGATAATGAAAGATCAATAGGTAAAGACAACTCATATCTAAGCCATTAATACAACTTGTAAGTATAGAATGCTTACACAAATACACATCTTGTAGATCCAAAAAGTCATCATACATATCCAAATCAAACACCAATAACTATGTCAACATAAGACCAAATCTAAACTATAAGTTGAGTATACAATGACATCAAATTCAAATCTCTAAAATATACACCATGTCATAATCTCACAATGTTACCATATTAAATATAAACCACAAACCATTCAAATTAATATATAACCAAATAAACCATGTCAATCTGTACCAAATTTGAACTAGTATGTAGAGCTCTCCAAGAGCTTTTTGTTGACTATTCAAAGTCCATTATCCAACTATGTATGCCCAAGTTATATCCATATTTATACTAAACATAAATATCATCCAAATTTTAGGCTCATAAATATGAAAAAATATCTAAATCATAGAATCAAACCGTTAAGGGAGAAATATGAATCAAGGATATAAAACCCTAAGTCCATCACTAATCCCACTTATAAAACTCAAAGAGGGAGTCATAGAGATTGGTCCTTTCAATCCCAACTAAGAGGTATCTAGATCTAGGAAGATTAGTGCCAACAAAGTGATAAAGGAGCACTAATGCAAACAAATATCTAATGGTTGTAGGGTTGGAGAAAGGATAAAAAAGTCCTTGAAACCCTAATGTAACAAGAGCTATGAAGAGCAACTAAGTAATGTGTTATGTAAAGCTAAGATATATAAAGAAATGATAAAGTGTATTGAAATGAAAGAGGGAAAAATATATACCTTGTGAAAACCCTAAAAAATGGGATGTCAAACAACATTCAAAAGGGTTGATTCTCACAATTTGAATTGTAAACTATGTTGTAGACAAAACCAATAAATTGTTTGACAAGAAATCAAGGATGACTTGGATAAATCAGGGGTGCATTGCAACCTTGATTATTCTATCAGGGGTGAACTAGAATCTTTAGGGGAAAAATATAATTTCCAAGAGAAAAATAGAATCTTTAGGGGTGTAGTGTGCCCTTTAGTGGTGTAGTGTGCCCTTCAAGGAAGTAGTGCACCCCCGATGATGGAGTGTGATTATGATTTTGATTTTGTAGTTTCAATGAAAGTCAAAAAGGGTACTCAGATCTGCAACCTATTTGTCACTCCCAGATCCACAACCTACAATCAAAATGGTTTTGTTTATTTATGGAGGGTTTGCCTCAGTCAAACTCCAATTTAGGAATTAACCTTGACTTTTGTAATTAAATTGCAGAAATGTAAAGCAAATATACAAATTGATGCAGGAGCATCTTGACCCTTCATACATTATGATGAATTTCATAATATTGTAATATTTAAATCATTTAAATTTTCCTATAACCATGTTGAAGAAATGGTTAAAATTCTTAACTTTGCATTGTGATGTATTAAAAACTAGAAAAAAATACATTTGCATTGTAATGGGAGTGCTTAAAGAAGCATTGAAAAATGTACAAGGGTTAAAAGAATTTATTGGGTTGGTTTAAAAGGTGGTTGGGAAGTTTTAAACCACCAAAACCACTTTAAAATCATTGTATTGATCATTCCAAATAGAGAGGGATGAATGAGAAGAAGAATAGATCATTTTGAAGCAATTGGGTTTCAAGAACTTGTCATTTTGATTGGTTTTAACTGTTTTAGTGCTGGTTCTAGGTCTTGTAACACCATGTACAACCTAGAACCCTTGTATTTTCTATACATTTGAAGATTAAGATGAATAATCTTCTTACTCTTTTTGGTTTGGAACAATTTTGTTAAGTTTTGAAGCAGTTATGCTAGTTTTGCTAAAAGTGGTTACTTGCAGATTTGAGGATGCCCAGTTATAGTCAGATTTATATGTTTGGTACAGGCATATTTGGATGAAACAGAAACTCTAGTTGTATTCATTGGAAAGATATATGAACCAGATTTGATTTCCAATTAGTTTGAGTCATTTTCATATAGATATGTGTCAGTTATGTTCATTTTAATGAAGATTGGTTTTTAAGGATTTGTTTTGAAGTTACAAGCAATGATTGGTGCTTGTAGAACAATTTATGAATTGAAAAATTTAATGGCTTATATATTCAGAAACTAGACTCATAGAGTTTATGGAATTTTTTTTTGGTTGCAATTGGAGTCATTTTGAGGAATTTATTAAATGCCCTAGGTAGGGTTTCTGTTTTTACTTCTAATTTATGGCAGAGAAAATGGGTCTACATGTAGAGACTATAACGTGTAGTGGATTTATTTATTTTGACTAAGATTTGGATATGTTTTAGTATTTCTAATTTGAAACAAATTCTCCAAAGGATTTTGAAAGAAAATGTCAGGATTGAAATTTATGGTTAATGTACTCAGGTATAGTAGTCAAACAATGTGAACGGTAAAGTATTGTAAACCAGGGTTGGCAAGAGTTTTGTTTTGCCTCATGAGATGTCTTTAAAAATAGAATTTATTTCATGGATATTGAAGGAATAAGCATGTATCGCAACATTTGGTTTACTCCATTGATGCTATTTACATCACAAATCCACCTTACAATACTAGGAATTCTTGAATCAAATGTAGTGTGGATGTGGACCAAGAAGATGAAGATGAATGGATGTAGAAGATGCAATCAAGGATCTTGAAAGGATTGAAGGAGATATTTAAGACAACTCCCACAATTTCTAGAATACTTGAATCCTTGATCTTCGATGGAGGAATTACTTGAAGAATGCTCGAGAGCTTGAGCATGAGTGCTTGATCATAGAATGCTTGGATGTGATGTGATGTGAAAATGAAATGAGAAGGATTAGTTTTATAGAGATCTCAAAGTGGTCAATTCCCTACAAAAAACATGAGGTGAGACCCATCTTAATGTGGAGCAATAAATGAGATTTCTTGGGGGAGTAAATTATGGATTATTAATTTGAAATAATAATCATCTACCCTAATAAAAAAAAAAAGAGGAGGCACATAATATTAATTTATAGAGGAGATGAAATATTATCTAAGATAGGACCAGTTTTAAATATTAATTTAAATTAATTAATAAATGAGGATACAATATTTAAGAGAAATAAATTTCTAACCCATTTATATTGATTATAAATTAAGAAAAGGTCCAATGAGATAAAATTAATTATTTAAATGGAGGAAAATAAAGGGTATATACAAATAAATGAGATGATTTCATTAAATGGATGCTAAACCTTTATTAAATTGGAGTGCTTCCAATTTAAGACAATACATTTAGCCCCCACTTTATCGAGAGTATGGAATTGATCCAAACACTTGGCAAAGTAGAGAACAAGACATGATATTATCTTATTATAATCAAGGAGACCAAGAATCACCCAAGCCCCCATGGGATTAGGCCCTTGATAGCTCCAAGATCATGATAAAAGATAAATCACTAACTAAGAGAAGTAGAGAAAGGAGGGGAGTGATTATCTTGACTAAGTGCTCACCCTATTGTGAATCACAGAAAGAGTTGTTGCAAAAGATGACATGAAAATAGTCTAATAGGGTGGTAACCCGCTAGTCAACCCATCAAAAGGACCACCCATAGATCAATGTTCTCCATATCATCATAGAAAGGTCCTATAAGACTGCATTACCTATGTACGAGACTTAGCAAATTGTGATGTGTTACCCATAGATGGGATTTAGCATATGTGTATGTAGAGAGAGAGAGAGAGAGAGAGAGAGAGAGAGAGAGAGAGAGAGAGAGAGAGAGAGAGAGAGAGAGAGAGAGAGAGAGAGAGAGAGAGAGAGAGAGAGAGAGTCAAGGATACTCACTTCCCACAAAGAATCCATTCTTTAGGATTATGCCTAATCCATAAAGGGAAAATATGTGTGAAAACGAGGGATGAAGTAGCAATTCATATATTTGAGGACAACCTAGGAAGAATACCAAGTCCACAAGGATAAAGTACCCTAAGCCATACTCAGAATATGTATAACTACTCCATGAGAATGACTTAAGAATGCACAAGGATAGGTCAAATGGTCTAGCAAGTGTGTGTATCATGCTAGTCAACCAAATCCAAGACATAAAAAAAAAGGGAAATATGTATGCCCCCACTTAAGATGGGAGCTTATTTTGGCATCTTAAGTAAGTATTAAAGAAGGATAAAGCAATTTCAACATCAAGATAGTATCCACAAACAACACCCAATCTAAATAAAATATGTCACAACTCCTATGAGGTCATGGAAGGGTAGAGTGTAATGACACACCATGCAAGAAGTGAAAAAGTAAATCCTTGAAAATGATATCACACTATTATGAGTTTCCAAGCTAATTGATCTATCTACCAAGAAAACCCACTTGCTAATAATATAAGATTAGATGCAACATAATAAATGAATAACACTCAACCAAATGAAATAAATCCTTGAGAGAATTAAAAATATTGATAAAGCTCCCTTGCCCCCAAAAGTGTAGGAACAAAAGAGGACCATGTATGATAATGAGCCCCCAAGAGAGAGCCTAGCAATGTTACATAACATAGAGAAACATGATAGGGACCTATATGTTATTTAAAGAAATGTGGATTGAGATTAAGGAGATATGTGAATAACCTTATTATCAATAAGTTTTTGAATCTTTTAATGTAAATCTTGACAATCATTAGTAGAGTGATCATGAAAATGATGATACATGCAAAATGAAAGATTCATAAGTGTTTCTACTATGATTCTTTCTATGTTTAGTTCTAGTAATTGTTTTAGCATGAAGAAGCGTAGGTAAAATGATTTCTTGATTAGCAAAAGATGACAAAGGAGAGGATGTGGAAAAAGAAGTGCTTTGTGTCACAAATCCTAATGTATGAGAAACAATGGTGTTAAGAGAATGTTATGACCCCCATCGCCGAAGGACATACTAGGTTTGCTAGGTTCTGGATGGAAGTAGAAACAATATTAGTAAAGAGAGGAGTGGCTCATTTTCTCATGAATGAAAGATCATTAAATCTATATTATCCAATAAAAGCTAGATTAAATTATAATATACCCCAATCATATTGGGATACCATAGAAGAGGAAAGGTCTTCTTTAGGTTTAGGTTTCTTTACTTCTCATATAGGAGGATAAACCCGAGTCTAGTCCACATTCAAACAAGGATTAGGCACATCGTTAGCATGAAGGGTATACATATGATTATCGTAATGAACCTAACCTTGTGATGAAGAGTAGAACAAAAATCATGCATAGAATGAAACCAAGGTCTTCCTAAGAGAAGTTTTTAATTGAGAGGTCCAAGCATAACATGTACAGGAGTATCCAATATCACCAGACCATCCAATATCATGTGATCAACTTTCACAGAGAGTGTTATAATACCCAAAGTATTTCTATCAATTTCATCAAATCATCAAACATAAGTGTCATTTGGTTGAATAGTAGAAATATCAATGCCCATGGCCTTTAACATATCTATACTATATATATTCAAATCTATTTTTACTTAATCAAAACATATCTATACTATAAATATTCAAAACAAAAGCATTATTAATCAAAGTTCTTCTTATAGCAGTTATATTAATAGACATGGCAACCATAAGAGGGTCATGACGATCTTGAATCACTTTAGGAGGCATATCCTCATGAGTTAAAACAATTAGATGTGAGATAAGGGTAGTATGCATGCATTGTAAAAATACATTGATGTTATCTTGATTAGGAAGTGTAATGGAGATATTGGATAAAGCTTTTTTCAAAGCTTCATGATATGTAGGAGATGTTTGAAGAAGTTCCCAAAGAGAAATCTTGGGGAGGGTTTACCAAATTGTGAAACTAAATCATAATCCAACCCAAAATGTTGATAAAGATGAGGTGGAGGAGGAAGAATAGGTTGAGAGGGTGGAAGATATGTAGTAGGTTGAGGATTATTCCTTGTATGATAGGCGTGCAACGCTTCTCGAGAATCCAAAGGGTCACTAGATTTTCTCTTAACAATTAGAGGAGGACAACCTTTAATAGTGAGAAGATGGTAACCTTTAACACTGGGGATGGGTTGAGAAACATCAACTTGATTAAGAGCTTGCATCATCATAGATTCATCACTATAAAGAAGAACATTAAAGAGATAACCATTATCCTCTTTTTCAAAGGAATCCATAGAATAAGGTTTGGGCATTTCCACTAATAGTTTCACTTTACTAGGAATATCAAATGAAGGCAAGGTCACAAGGAGAAAATGATTTTTGATGTCTTCATCTTGTTCTAAAATATCAAGCTTGTCACGTTGAAATGAAATGCCATCTATGATGGTGTCCTTAATTATAAACTAAGGTTCTCTCATGAGGAAATCAATAATTGATCTCATCATCTAAGGGTTCATCCCAAATAGGAGGACCATAAATGAGAAGAGTATCTTGATTAAGAAAACACACCACAGAAGAAAAATGAGAGTAATTGAAAGAAGGTGGAAAATTATCCTTACCAAAATCATTATAGATAAGGTCTACATTAGAAGAAAGGTTAACATCAATCCTTAATTGTTCCTCACAAAGAGAGAGAGCATTAAGAGAAAGGTTAAGATCATCTTCTTGCCCTAATATTTTTTGTAAGAGGAAATGTCAAAGAATAGAAGAAAACATCACATACACAAATTGGGTTCCTTTTAGGGAAGACATAGTTTTAAGGAGGATGTTGTTTTATCATAAAGGTGATAGATGAATGGTGGAAAAATGCACTAAACAACTTCTGCAACATGAAGGAAATAGTTTCAGGCTAAATCTAAACATGCAATGCAAAAGGAAAAAAAAGAGATAAAGGAATGTGATAATATAACTCCAAAGAAAGATGAATACACAATAGAATGCAATAATCTAACTCCAAAATCAAAAGAGGAAATGTCAAAGATCAAGTTCACCAAATAAAGATGAACACATAATAACACACAAGGATCTAATTCCAATAAGAAAGAGAGCACAAGTTGGGTTCATGAAATAAAGATGAATACAAAAAAACACAAGGATTTAACTTCAATAAGAAATTGAGCACAGGTTGGGTTCACTAAAGATGTTAAGGGGGAAATGTGAATTAATATTATAAAACTCTAAGCTCATCACAAATCCCAGTTACAAAACTCAAAGAGGGGGTCACAAAGATTGATCCTTTCAATTCCAACTGTAAGGCAATTAGATCTAGGAAGATTAGTGCCAACTGATTGATAAAGGAGCACTAATGCAAAAAAATATCTAATGGTTGTTGGGTTGGAGAAATGATACAAAATTACTTGAAACCCTAATATAACAAGAGGTATGAAGAAAACCTAAATAGATTTGCAATGTAGAGGTAAGATATATAAAAAATGATAAGGTGTATTGAAATGAAAAGGGGAAAATATATACCTTGTGAAAAACCTAAAAAATGGGTTGTCAAATGACCTTTGAAAGGGTCAAATTCCTCTATTGGATTAAAAACTATGCTCCAAATAAAGTTCAGGATCATTCGACAAGAAATCAAGGGCAACCTAGATAAATCATGGGTGCATTGTAAACCTAATTATCCCATCAGGGGAAAACTAGAATCTTCAAGGGTGCAGTATGACCCTCATGATAGAGTACAACACTGTTCTGATTTTGTAGTTTCGACAGAAGCCAAAAAGGGTACGCAAATCTGCAACTTGTTCGTCAATCCCAAATCTGCAACTTGTGATAAAAATGGTTTTATTTATTGATGGGGGGGATTTCCTCATTCAAACCCTAGTTTAGGAATTAACCTTAAATTGAAAGAATGAAATTGAAAAAATGTAAAGCAAATGTACAAATTCACCTTACAATAGTAGGGTTCTTGAATCAAATGTAGTATGCTCACTTCACCAACGAATGTGAACCAAGAAGATGGAGATGAATGAATGTAGAAGATGTAGCCAATGATCTTGAATGGATTGAAGGAGATCTTGAAGATGGCTCCCATAATTTCTTGAAATCTTGAATCCCTTATCTTTAATGGATGAATCATTTGAAGAATGCTTGAAGACTTAAAATGTTTGACTGCTTGGGTGCGAGTGCTTGATCTTGTGAATGCTTGATTGTAGAATGCTTGGATGTGATGTGATAAGAAAATAAAATGAGAAGGCTCCCATTTATAGAGATCTCAAAGTGGCTAATGAATCAAACTTTAAAACGAGGCAAGACCCATCTTAAAGTGAAGCAATAAAATAAAATTTCTTATGGGAGTAAATTAAGGATTATTAATTTGAATTAATAAAGGTCTACCCCAATTTATAAAATAAGAGGAGACACTTAATATTGATTTATAGAGGAGATAAAGTATTATCTAAAATTAGACCAATTTTAAATATTAATTTAAATGAATTAATAAATGAAGATACAATATTTAAGAGAAATAAAGGTCTAACCCATTCATATTAATTATAAATTAATAAAAGGTCCAATGAGATGAAATTAATTATTTAAATGGGAGAAAATAGAGGATAGATGCAAATAAATAATAGAATTGCATTAAATGGGTGCTAAACCTTTATTAAATTGGAGTGCTTCCAATTCAAGACGTACACAAATCTATACCAAATTCCAGTGCTCTAAATTAGCTTTCAATGACTGTAAGAAGTCCAATACCCAATATCTTGAGTGAATATTATGGTCGTTTTACCAAGACATCCTTTTTGCTAATATAAACCACTTTTTTTGTGAGAAAAATTCCAATGAGATTAAATTTGACAGTTATCATGGGTTGCAACTAAAAAACTATAGTATTTTCTCTCAACATGGCCAAACTAGGACAACTTATATATCAAAGTTCATGGAAAGGCCAACCCAAATCCAATGGGGAGGTATGTTTTTTCCCAGTAGGTCATTTCTGCAAGGTCCCCCTAAAACCCTCATTTAAATGAAACATCCAAAAAAAACTTTTGGCCAATAATTTCACATACCAAAATCTGCCAACAATCATTATAACAGTAAACCTAAAATCTTCAAATCTATAATAAATAACCTACAAAACCCATATATCATGCCCTTTCTTTCATGCATTCCCATGGATTCAATCTAGGGTCACAACAACAAAACCATAGCTCTAATCATACTTGTAAGAAAACTTGCAATAAAATTTTTTATAGTCTCCACATAACTCATAATAGATCTAAATAAATACGCACTTAGAATCCACATGGAAGAGAATAGACAACATACGCACAAAAATGTGACATAAGATATACCTTGGGAAACACTCATCAAGGGTAAAAAACTCAGTGTCCAAAAATCCATCACCATGTATTATTCAACAAAAATACCATTGCAATACGTAGAATCCATCAAAGGGCTATCGACAACCAAGAAATCCATGTGAACAAACATGAATCTACACATCTCATGTCATACTTCCAATCTTCACAAATGCTCCCTTGTCTAACTTGTCATGCCTTGCCTTGCTCAACTTTCCTTGCCTCTACAACTACCTTTGTCGTTGCTTTTATAGTAGCAAGCTCCAACAAAACCACCAAGTGGTATTACATAAACTATGTGCTACCAAACCCCTATCGACCCACATTTAATATGGATTTTTAATTATTTTTTTCAATATTAAATAATTATATCAAATATTATCACAATGTGTCAATACAACTCCTTAAGAATATTCTAATAGAATCTCTCCATATTGCACATCTATCTAGGTGCTCCTAGGTGCAACATTACATAATAAAATACAATAATATAATATAAAAAATATTATGCAATTTGTAAAACACCCATATTCTCAACAAGGATTGACAAAGTTTTAATAAAACTTGGCTTTCATACTTCTACTATTGTTTACTAGAAACTCAGTTAGGAGATTTCATTATTGGAGCTGCATATTTGCATTCCTGAGCAACACTAACAATTTTTAAAACTAAATAAATATGATCAAGATCTCAAAGGTGATCTTAGTATAGACTTACGGTTGTGCAAGCAAACCTACATTGTATGGAAGTGATTTTGTAAGTGGAATTATATCAGGAAGGTGTAATGAAGCCTAATTTGTTTCTTTAATAGTTGACCACAAACTTCGAGTGGTATATAATTTTTCTTGGCAAATAATAAACTACTTTATAGGATCATGTGATGGTAAAAGTTCATTACCATCAATTTTCTCAGACACATGAATTTCATCAAGAATATGATATGATCTGGGTGTTATGAAAAGGAAAAATTATTCAGTAGATTGAAGGTTTGATTATTGGTATATATTTAAACCTAATTAAATCATTTCTATAATCATAATCAACTATTACTAAGTTGAGAATGATAATTGGATATATCGATTAATACTAACCCAATGATCCAGAAAAGGATTATTTGAGTCAACATAATGATTTTCCAGCAATTGTGTTTAACAAGGTCAACATCTATGTGGAGATAACATATAGATTCAAATCCCAACCTAAACCATAATTGTCTTGAAATAGTCGACAAGTATCTTATTGACTACTTACCTGAATTCGTCAAGGCAACGTAAATTTGTTAGCATTTCCCTTTGAGCATGATTATTGTATTTTTTGGATTTAGTTAGTTTTTCATTAGTCTGCATGTCATGAGGTTTGATGTGATTTTGTATTAAATTGGATTAAGAGATTAATTGAGATTAATTATGTGATTAAATAATTAAATCTTACCAAACATTGAAATATTAAATATAAGGATATTTAATTAATGAGAATTAATCAAATATCTATATTTATTAAAGACACTTAATTCAAAAGTCTAATAATGAGAATCATATATTAAATTAAATATTAAATCCAATTTAGAAATTAAGTGCACAATTAACATATTAATATTTAATTATATGTCAGTGCATATTACTAATGTGTTATAATTATGAAACTAGTAGTTCAAATATTAATGCAATTTAATTTACACATTCAACTTAAATTGACTCATGCAATTAAATAATAAGATTAAGTTCTTTGCATGTGGGAATTATTTAATTCAAAACAATTATTTTATTCAAATTTTAAGTTGAGTTTTTTTTGTTTTTAAGTTTTACTCTTTTTGGAAACCCTATTGAATAGGTTTTCTATATTAGAGTTATTTTTGTCATTAGGCGCACACAAATTTGCAAGTTTTTGTTTGATTTTTAAGATAAAGATATATTTTAAAGCTCGGGAAGTCAGAGTTTTTGAATTGGCCTTTGTTGTTAAAGATCAACTAGTGGAATTAAGATTGGATTTAGAAACTTTTTTGAATCTTTCCTTTCGAAAGAGATTGTGTACCTCATGGTTGTCAGATTTTGTGTACAAATTGAGAGTTTGATAAGTGGGTTTATTTTATTTCTGAAATGTATGAAAAGTTTGACTTGGGTTCCCTAGCGAGGCATTACAAAGCCACTATTGATGTTGGTGGAAATGATTCTTTTGTAGTGACTCGAGATGTGTTTGGATACATTTTGGTAATGAAATTTTTTTATGCTTGTTTTAGACATGGTGTCTATGGACACTGAGAGGGAGCTTTGACTTTCCTTTTTCCCTATTGGACATGGGTTAGTGAGCGCTTATAAAGGATGATTTTGCTTGTTTTGATGAGCCATTTCTTTTGCAGATTGTTCGATCTATTATGTAGAAAATGCTTGGGATGAAGTTTTCTACATCTCACTTGCCCTCGAGTTTGAGTCTCTGGATGGAGCTTCCTCATGTGGGAATCTCAATATATTGAAGGCTAGGTGTGGGGATAAAATATGCTACTATGATTTTGAAGATGGTACCTACATTGGTTTTTAGGGAGGACTTTATATGATCCTTTAGCTAGATTGTGATGAAAGTTTTTGTTACATCAATTTTTTTGTTTGGACTATCCATTATAGTTTGTATGAACAATAGTTTCATAGGGATCGTACTAGTTGATTATTTTTTATTGAAATCTATAGTTGATTATGGAGATTTGTTGATTCTAGTTGAGGTGGGATGTTTTCTGTTGGTCATGGTGACTAGAGTTTCTTCTTCCTAGATTTCACATTTCCTATGAAGGTGGAAGAACTATAGAGCCAGTTTTGTTTTGTGAGGAGAAGGTTGGTAATCATGAAAGGTCTTCTCATTTTATGAATGCCTAAACATAGGATGGGTTTGTGATTAGCTTCCCAATCCCTTAATCTCTTCATGCTCTTGTCCTATTGGGGTAGACTACTAAACTACCATCATTACATCGTAGAAATGAGTTCGTAGATTTGAGGTGATTTGTTGGTTAGAGGGGTGTTGTCCTCTACCTTTTCTGATACCATTTTGTTACTCATTGTGAAGGTTGGGAGAGCCTTTATAAATCTCGACGTTATTTTGTCCCACTTGTCTGGCTGTTGTTTATCTATTGTTAATGATCTCTTTTGGCCTTTGTACCATAAGTGGCCAATTGTGGCTCTTTGTCTTTTTAAAGGCTTTTCAAAGAAAGAAATTTGCACACATAATATGACCCTTGTGGCCTTGACATGTAACAACCAACACATGTGTGTTGTTGGTCTTTTGACAACCCTACGATAATATTTTTTTGTTACTACTATAATGTTGTTGTATGCCCTCAAACTTGCTCGATGTTTTATGTGTAGATTGTGTGATTGATGCAAAAATAGACTCACAATCTACCCAGAAAACAACAAACAATTTTAATGAAAAGTGGAAAACTACTAGCTTCTACTGCCCTTAAACTGTTAAATAAACAATTAGAATCCTTGCTTTAACTGCTTATCAATTCAACAATATTATATATATATATATATATAAAACAAACCTTTTGAACTGTAATACCTTCCAAGATTTTATGTTCCAATATTGTTTCCATGCCATTTGAAGCTTTATTTAGAGATCATGATTTATAATCGGTATTAAATTATGCATTGTATTGTGAACGTGAAAGTAATCAAGACCCCAATCCTAAAGATCCTATTGTGATATGGCAAATGTTGAATGCAAGATAACATTTTCCTACCGTCTTTAATCCATTGCATAAGGTGGCACGTGTAACTTTTCTAAACTCTTGACTTTTTCGTACTTATTTGTATTGATGGATGTATTGTATGACATGGACTGGTTTTTGGTCTGTACGCCATTTTTAAAGTAGTTTTTAGACAGTTCGAAATTTTCATCTGATCACCGATGCCCCAAAATCCTCGATTATAGCAAGGTCAATCATATGTAGAGGTTCAAAGCATCGAATTCAATCGTTTTTTAAGGCATCCAAAATAAATTTTCTCTCACCATTTCTCGAGGTATTAGAGATTGATATGTTAAAAATTAAAAATAATTGAGCTTGGAAGCTTCTAATTTAATTTCTTCTTTTTCTTATTATATTATTATGACTCGGCTTTAGTTTTCGCGAATGACTAGGATTAAAAAAATTGATGAGATCGAGAATGGTCATAATAATATAGTAACATGCAAGCTCAATTTTCTATACCAAGTTACCAATTTTTTAAAAAATTTAATGGTAGATTTTTTTAGTGGATTTTGATTTGAAAAATGGTTTCATTTTTCTCACAAGAGATTTCAATTATTTCTTCTTCTCAATGGGCTCCTAGTCTATTGGTGGAGTTGAAAAGTTCTTAAAGAGTCCACTAGGTATCGAGTCTTGTTGAGTGGAAGGTTGCGTCATCGAAAAAGAGATGAGGCTAGGATCATGAACGGAGCAACTTTGACATAATGAATACCCCTTAGTCCTTGGTTCTCAACCAAAGAGGTTCAGTTATTGGCTCCTACTCCTGTATTGATTGCTAAAAAAAATTGTGAAAATATTTTGCAATGAATAGAGTGTAGTTATATACTAAATATTTCTTGGTGTGATATTATTCTTTCTCCACCCTAGCATGTTTTTGATGTTAAAGCAACCAAAAAACCAGGGGGTTGGCTCATAGTACAAAACCATGGTTCAAACATTTACATCTTAAAACCAGGGACTAAACTACCAACACATTGACAACCTTGCCCCTTAATATCGAAAACAAACTCCCCAAACCATTACAGTTATCTCATAGAGTATCAACAATAACCAAAACAAAATTACTAGCAACCAACATACAATTCTTCCTTTTAAAAGACTTATAAACAAACCTACCATACATACTAACATCATATCTATTGTATATACAAAACCAAGCCATGGCTTCCCTAAATGAAACCAAGCCTTTCTCATACAAAGCCATCTAGGTGCATGGCTTTTTAACACAATCCTTAATCCTAGATGGTTCAATACTCACCAAATCACTACCCATTTTTGAATCTTGACTAGAGTTCTTTGAGAACTCTAGATTGACAATTTTGAAACCACCCTTACTCCTTCCTCTTTGCCTTAGAAAGAAAAATCCCTCAAAGACGATTTTATGGTGTAGTTAACAAAATAATTAAAGATGCCACAATCATAACAAAGGGTGGTAATAAAAAATATGTCCCTTCATTGAAAAGTTAACATGTGTGCACAACCTACTATGCAATCAATCAAACAAGGTATGCCTCCGAAGATCTTCCTTGTTAAGCCAAGCCAAAAAAAGGTGATTAATGCAAATATCAAAGCTTTTTCTAACAAGATTAGAAATAATACCCTCCCTCATCTGCTCATTAATTCTCATAATGGTAATAAAACACGAGTTCCAATTCACCCTTTCATTACTCAAAATGCTCCCCGAATTCATCATGTCATTTAAATGTGAATTCAAGGTCATATCCCATTTAAAAATAAGCACCGCTAAAACAATCCAATAAAAGATTTACATTCTAAAGTTGTTCATAATTCCCTTAGGTATGATAATTTGTTCCTCTTTGATAAGGGTATGAACCTCTGTTAGTAGAGTGTCCATTTGCAACCAACACCTGAAACCTTGGACATGGAGCCCCAAGCTAACCATAGAGTCAACAACAACATTTCCTTCCCTATAGATGTGTTGTAGATCATAGCTTTCTAACTCAGCAAGGAGGTTTCATATGTACCACCCATAATATCATCTATTGACCAACCCAGGTCCATACTACCTTTTATTGTATCCACAATCACCTTTGAGTCTCCTTCAATGCTAATATGTTTCCATCCTAGGCTGACAACCAACTTTAATCCACAAAAGAGTGACATTGCCTCTGCTACATTATTAGAGGCATTCCCATATTTCTTGCATAGGCCAATAGTTGGCGACTAACCAAGTCCCTCACAATTCCCCCTCCTACAACACATCCATTCCTCGTAGCTCCATCAAAGTTGATGATGGGGACACAACCCAACAACCAGAATAGCCACAATAGAAAGGGGAAATTATATTAACTGAGAAAATAAGCTAGTACAAATAGTGCAGAGAAAATAAACTCAAAACATGCCCTGCGGGCTTACAATCGCATAAATCTGGAGAATATTTCTCCTTTTAGCACCTCCTCTCAAGCTCCAATCCGAACTGCCTTTTACAATGCCAGAAATCTCCTTAAATAGACCCCGGAGGGTTAAGGACTAGGAGTACATTCTAGAAAGTGCTAGTAGGCATCCACCGACAAAATAGAAGGTTCCAGAAGCTGCGTTAGAAGTCGGTGCAATTCTAGAAGAATCCAGAAACGGTAGCCGAACTTCCGGGAGGCATAACTTTTGACCCGTAGCTCCGATTGACGAACCGTTTACATTTTCGGAAAGCTCTCGAAGCGCTCTATAGCCCTATGGAAAAGCTTCGCTCATCCCCCAATTTTCGATCCTTTTTGAGGTCATTTAATGCCCCAAACTTGACTTTGAAGCATTCTTAGGGGGTCTCCAAAACTCGAAAAACTGCAATAACTTTCAAACCGTGGGGCCTTTTGACCTGATTCTTTTTCTGGAATGCTCTAAATCTCAATTACATTCATCTGGCCAAGTCGCACCTTCTAGGTCACCAAAATGATGGTCAAATTGCATGTTCCTATTTTTTTGGGATTTTCAAATGCACTGATAGTTGAACTATGAGAGTTGGAACCTTTATTTGAGCCAAATGGGTATCCAAAAATGTAAGGACATAAAATAGAAACTAAGTCTAAGTACATTTTTTTGGGTGACACAGGATTGCCCTTATACCTCTGGATGCTCCTGCATCAGACACCCAGGGTAGATTGAAAAGTGACCCTGTCACTTTAGGGATGGTAGAGGAAATCCCAAATGGGAAACCTCAGCTGCTGAAATCCAAGTTGAGTCTTCGATTGGTCGTCCTTTCCATTTGACCAAATACTCTTCATACTGCCTGTTTCTGGTACTCCTACCCACACGATGATCTAGAATGTCTTCTATCTCCTCCTTCTTAGAAGCAGGAATTGGGCATGGCTCTAAAACCAGCTCCTCATCTGCACCATCATCATGATACTCTGTTAAATCTGCAATGTTGAAAATGGGAGAAATGTGAATACCATCTGGCAGCTCCACCTCATATGCATTTCCTGAGTTATGTTTCTTCAAAATTTTGCAAGGGCCAAATTTCTTCATTTTCAGCTTGTTGTAAGTACCAACTGGAAATCTTTCTTTTCGTAAGTGCACCATGACTAGATCCCCTACTTGGAATTCCTTATGTCTTCTCCTTGCATCAGCCCTAGCTTTATACTCTTGATTCATCTTGATAATGTGTGCTTGAACCTCCTCATGTAGACGCTTGATGTGATCAGCAAATTCCTCAGCTTCAGCACTTGTTCTCTCCCCTTGTTCTATCTTCCTCAATTCTGGTGCAGTCCTTGGGCTATTCCCATATACAATTTGAAATGGTGATTTTCCAGTACTCCTATTTACAGAGTTATTATAAGAAAAATCTGCCTGTGGTAGAATCAAATCCCATCCCTTGGGCTTATCTCCAACTAAACATCTCAGCAAATTGCCCAGACTTCTATTTACCACTTCTGTTTGGCCATCAGTCTGTGGGTGATGCGTGGAACTGAATTTCAAGTCTGTTCTCAACTTCTTCCACAATGTCCTCCAGAAATATCCCACAAATTTAGTATCTCTGTCAGAAACTATACTCCTTGGAAGACCATGTAGTCTTACCACCTCTTTGAAAAACAAGTCTGCAATATGGACAACATCATGAGTTTTGTGGCATGGAATGAAATGTGCCATTTTGGAGAACCTATCAACCACCACGAATACTGAGTCATTACCCCTTTGTGTCCTTGGCAATCCAAGAACAAAATCCATACTTATGTCCTCCCATGGCCTTGATGGAACAGGCAATGGCTGATATAGGCCAGTATTTTGACTAAACCCCTTGGCAACTTGACAAACCTGGCAACTCTGTACAAACTTCTTCACATCCTGTGTAATTTGAGGCCAAAAATAATGTTCTCTAAGAATGGAAATGGTCTTATCCCGACCAAAATGTCCTGCCATCCCTCCACTGTGCTTCTCCTTAATCAGATTTTCCCTCATGGAACTCCTTGGAATGCACAATTGACTACCTTTGAACAACATGCCATCCTGAATCAAATAGTCTAACCACTTGGTTCTATCTACAACAACAGGTTCTTTACAAGCTTTCCATGCTTCAGCAAAATCAGGATCCTTGGGGTACAAATTCTTGAGTTCATCAAACCCAACTACTTCAACCTGCATTGTTGTAAGCAACAACTGTCTCCTACTTAATGCATCTGCAACCCTGTTAGATTTTCCACTTCTATGCTTCAACACAAATGTATAACTCTGCAAGAATTCTACCCACTTCATATGCCTCTGATTCAATTTACCTTGGCTATTTAGGTACTGTAATGCCTGATGATCAGTATACAAAACAAATTCCTTTGGCAATAAATAATGCCTCCATTTCATCCAAATAGACAATAACAAATTTTCCCAAGAACTTCTTAAGTACCTCATTCATGAGCCGCATGAAGGTGCTTGGGGCATTCGTCAATCCAAAGGGCATGACTAACCACTCATAAAGACCCTCCTTGGTCTTGAAGGCTGTTTTCCACTCATCTCCTTCTCGAATCCGTATCTGATGATAGCCACTCTTCAGATCTATCTTTGTGAAGTACTGAGCTCCACTCAAGCAGTCCATAAGATCATCCATCCTTGGTAAAGGAAACTGGTACTTGATGGTTATCCTATTTATAGCTCGAGAATCTGTACACATCCTCCACTCTCCATCCTTCTTTGGTGCAAGTACTGCAGGTACTGCACATGGACTCAGGCTCTCTCGAATCAAGCCCTTCCTCAACAGCTCCTGAACCTGTCTATTTAGCTCCTCTGTTTCAGTAGGAGTCATCCTGTGAGCAGCCTTGTTAGGCAAACTAGCTCCTGGAATCAGATCTATCTGATGACTGATTTGCCTTACTGGTGGCAATCCATCTGGAACATTATCAGAGATAATATCTTCAAATTCTCCTAGTAAATCTGAAACTTCAAATGGTATTTCACTACTACCTTCTTTATCTTTTCTAGGAATCAAAGCATAGCACATGCGCTGATGTTTCATGCCATCTAAAAACTTCCTTCCATCAACAAGACAAATCCTAGCACTGCTACATACCTTTTCACCTTCCTTTTTCATGGGCTTCAATTTGTGGCGAACTCCATCCTTTGTCAGAGAGTATGTGTTTGCATGTCCATCATGTATTGCATGTCTATCAAACTGCCATGGTCTACCCAACAATAGATGGCAAACATCCATCGAAATAACATCACAAAGAACTTCATCATGGTAACTCCCAATTTTGAATTTTACTAAACATTGTTCACTTACCAGGACCTTATGATCATCTTTTACCCAAGAAATCCGATAGGGCTGGGGATGTTTCTCCCTCTTGAGCTTCAGCTTAGAGACCATCTCTTCTGATACCAGGTTATCAGTGCTACCACCATCAATGATCACATCACAAAATTTATCCTCACACTTGCAT
This sequence comes from Cupressus sempervirens, assembly GCA_028749045.1. NCBI lineage: Eukaryota > Viridiplantae > Streptophyta > Pinopsida > Cupressales > Cupressaceae > Cupressus > Cupressus sempervirens. The sequence goes on along the minus strand of CM053785.1, from coordinate 549,920,235 downwards.
CTGGTACGGAACAAACTCCTCCGTTGCCCTGGTTCATTCTCACCACTTAGTAGGACTCTTTCATTTACCAAGGCCTCTCCTCTTTTTGCATCCTCTGAATGTGATGATTGTGCATCCTCATCCACATGAGAAACCCTAGCTTGGCCCTCAGCTCTCCTATCTGTCCTTCCTTGTCGTTGAGGGCATTCAAAGGAACGATGACCTTCTTCATTGCAATGGAAACAGGTACCACAGAAGCCTCCTCTTCCTTGCCCACGTCCTCTACCTCTTCCTCTTTGATTTCCAAAATCTTGATCACGGGAGCGATTGAAACCCTCATTCCTCTGGTTCCTACTAGTACCCTCATCTTCATTTTTCTTTTGAGTTTCATTGCGGCCTCCAGATGATCTACCGCTTCCCCTTCCTCCTTGACCGCGCCCTCTTTGTCTTCCTTCAAACCTTTTACTCAGCTTCTCTTCCACTCGTAGGGCAAACTAGTATGCTTCTTCAACGCTGGTCATTCTTACCAGACTTAGTTCCTCCTGGATGCTAGGTCGTAACCCACTGATATAACGAGCAACCTTCTCCTTATTTGCTTCTGCATGCCCCGCTCTAATCAGGAGTCGGTAAAAATCCTCTGTATATTCTTGGACTGATCTTCCTGCTTGCTTTAACCCATGCATCTTCTTAAACAGATCAAGCTCATAGTCCACAGGAATGAACTGCTTCTTCAATTTGTCCACCATGCGATCCCATCTTGTGATCTTCTCCTTTCCTCTTCTAAGTCTTTCCAGTTGAACCTCTTGCCACCAGATTTTGGCATGGCCTTTTAGTTTGGCCTTTGCAAACTTAACCCTATCTGGGTCCCTTATATCCTCATACTCAAAGTATTCATCCAGTTCATTGATCCAATCGATCAACTCATCTGGTTTCAAATTTCCCGAAAATATACCCACTTCAATTGTAGGTCTTTTCCCAAACCTAGAAATGGCCCTAAAAAGCCTTTCCTCTACAGGATTCAGAATTTCCCCGTCAACTTCCATTACTTCCTCTTCATTGTCATCCTCACTATTGTCATCTGCGGCAATATTTGCTCCTCTACGAAGCTCCTCTTGCAATGCTTGTACCTGTCTCTGGAGGGCTCTAACCTCCTCAGGATCAACAGCTCTGGCCCTTCCACCACGCTCTCTTCATGGAGGCATCTTCTAACTCGAACCCACAACCACACAGTCCTGGTGCAAACTGCCTCACAGTCGGCGCTCTGTCTACACACTCAGGAAAACCCGCTCTGATACCACTTGATGGGGACACAACCCAACAAACAGAATAGCCACAATAGAAAGGGGAAATTATATTAACTGAGAAAATAAGCTAGTACAAATAGTGCAGAGAAAATAAACTCAAAACATGCCCTGCGGGCTTACAATCGCATAAATCTGGAGAATATTTCTCCTTTTAGCACCTCCTCTCAAGCTCCAATCCGAACTGCCTTTTACAATGCCAAAAATCTCCTTAAATAGACCCCAGAGGGTTAAGGACTAGGAGTACATTCTAGAAAGTGCTAGTAGGCATCCACCGACAAAATAGAAGGTTCCGGAAGCTGCGTTAGAAGTCGGTGCAATTCTAGAAGAATCCAGAAACGGTAGCCGAACTTCCAGGAGGCATAACTTTTGAACCGTAGCTCTGATTGACGAACCGTTTACATTTTTGGAAAGCTCTCGAAGCGCTCTATAGCCCTATGGAAAATCTTCGCTCGTACCCCAATTTTTGACCCTTTTTGAGGTCATTTAATGCCCCAAACCTGACTTTGAAGCATTCTTAGGAGGTCTCCAAAACCCGAAAAACTGCAATAACTTTCAAACCGTGGGGCCTTTTGACCTGATTCTTTTTCTGGAATGCTCTAAATCTCAATTACATTCATCTGGCCAAGTCGCACCTTCTAGGTCACCAAAATGATGGTCAAATTGCATGCTCCTATTTTTTTGGGATTTTCAAATGCACTGATAGTTGAACTATGAGAGTTGGAACCTTTATTTGAGCCAAATGGGTATCCAAAAATGTAAGGACATAAAATAGAAACTAAGTCTAAGTACATTTTTTTGGGTGACACAGGATTGCCCTTATACCTCTGGATGCTCCTGCATCAGTTGAGTTTCAGCTTGGGATGAGTAGGAGGCAAAAATTTAGTGTTCCTCCTAGCTAGGGACTTCGATAATTCTTATACTTATAAGGCCTTTGAGAGTTTCCAACTCATGGGTATCTTTTGTTCACCAATCGATGGAGGGATCTAGGGAGCCTTTCACTTACTATACTCTAAATTCTCTTTCAACAACTTAAAAATTATATTGTCCACAACTTCCTCCAGATTCTCATCTTACCTAAAGATTTGATTGTTTCACTCCTTCCAAATTTCCCAACAAACATGAGGGGGAATCATTTTTCAGAGCAGTCTGATTAGCGGATGCATTAAGGGGCAATCCCAATTTAAAACAAACTATTGTAGCTCATTTTGGAATGTCCAATCCATAGGAAATTTCAAAAGGATTAGGTGTCCAAATCTTAAGGCAAAGGGGAAATAATGGAAGATGTGTTGTATGCTGTCCTCTTCTAGCTTACAAAGATAGCATCTATTTGGGATTTGAAAACCTCTGTTCCTCAGATTATCAATTGTAAGAATTCTTCCATGTAAAGTAGTCTGCCATAACAATTTCACTTTAGGGGATAAGCTGGTTGTTCCAAACTTTCTTCTAGTAAGGGGGAGCTTGATCTTTCACAAACAACATGAGATAAACGGTTTTAATTGAGAAGTTCACACTAGTTGTTCTATCCCAAATAAAGTTATCTTCTGCTGGGAATAACTTAACTCTATAGTTATCTAGGGTCTCCACTAGTTCAATAGCTAGATGCCTTAGGTGGATAGGGATCACTTCCTCTAGAATTATTTTCCACTTCCTTTTCTTAGTAAAATAATCACAAACCTTTTTCCTCATGAGTGTGCTATAAGATATCCTTCAAGTGGCCAAACTTACTATGGGTCAACAATTTTCCTCCTAGCCATTTATCCTCCCAAAATATTATACTATTTCCCCTTGCAACCATCCAACACAACCCTTCTCTAAGAAGCTATCCATTTTTAATCAAGTTGTTCCATTGTTTAGAACCCGATGGCGAATCATTATCATTTAGGTAGTAAACAAAGGGGGAATTATTGAGGTACTTAACTTTCATTATTCCACACCAACTCACTTGATTCTTAGCTAGCCACTTGATGAGAGCAATTTATGTCCCATATTATGCCATTTTTACCCTTCATATAAGCCTTCATGTTCATTTCAATACATATTATTCCATTTTATCCTTCTATGTTGCATATGATCTAATATTTATGAGTAATATTTAATATAGTTATTAGATAGAATATGTGAATAAACATATGAAATTGTATTTATCTAACAAGTTGATAATATGTTATGATTCTTCCTATCACCCGCTATGCATCTTCCTGTAGCTCTTTCACCAATACAAAGCTCCATTAACTTTGAAATAGACACATTTGATACAAATATTTGAATACATGGAGTTGATAGAAAGGAGATTTATGTGAAGATGTTAAGAAACCTATGGTGCATATTTATCAACTAGAAACAAACCATGGTTCTCTCCACCACATATTTGTGCCAAAATATTATGTACAACAAGAAGACGTCAAGAAGGATAGTGTATACATGAAAAACAAAACAAACCTGATCAAATATTACTCCATATTGCTACTAATAATGCAAGTCTCATATGGAAATCAAACCAGAATATTCTAAACCATTTTAAAACCATACTATTTGCAAATTGTTTCAAAACCATAATGGTTGAAGATGATATTGTTGCTATAAACAATAACAAAATGTCACCTATTCTACCCGTACTTGCATGAATTGCGTGCATAGAATACATGCCATTTTCTCTATAGTTGTAGTTTGTTATAGCTAAACCTTCTTCAAAACTGTGACTCAAAAATGATGGATGAAGACAATATTATTTTCTGAACTGATACAACAAAATTGTCTATTCTTTGTAAAGTCACGGATTTCTATTATAGATTTTCTATGTAATAGCCATTCTTTAGATGACATGTATATCAAAGCAGTTAATAAGTTGTTAAGCCTTCGTGTATATAAGTAGTGCGAGATATAGTGTGGAGAGTAGTGTACAGGTTTTACAGAATGCACAACATTGTAATAGATCGTTATCATTTGGAAATATAAAGTTTATATTTGCATGATTACAGAGACTTAAGACTACTACTTGGTTTCATCACCAGGCAACTGAGGAGGAAGGGTCCACTCCAAAGTTACCTGTTGATCTCATTTTATTTCTGTATGAAGTGCATTTAAGTTAGTTTCCATTTGTATTTTAATTAGTTGAGCATTGCATAGTAAATATTTAATCATAACATATTAGTTTATATATTCAATATACGTATTTGATTAGACAATAATATTTCATATTAATTAGATTATGAGATGATAAATTATTAAGAGTTGTAATTAATTTTATTACAGATTAGTTTTATTGAGTTATTTATGTTACTGATGTTCCTAATTTCAGGATGTGATAGTTCCTATCGATGGGATTTTCATAGATTCAATTTCATGTGTTGTAGATGCATTCATAATCCCTCATCTCACAACTAACATCCCTTGATGGCATATTGCTCAAACACTTTTTGCAAGCTTATGCTCTCGGATTGACACGTATAGACTAGCCGAGCTTCGTCATAAAATTGTTAATTCTTTTGTTATTATTTTCCCTAGTGTTGGCCTATCACCTCCACCCAACCTTAGTGAGAAAATCTCTATTGAGATCCTATATCATTTTGACTCTCAAATCCCCTTTATCCCTGTGTATGCACACTATTCCCCATTTAACAAGGCTTAGTCTATTCCTATCTTTATTCCCAAACAATAAAAATTTTCTTTAAATCTTCTCTAGCTTATTTTCCATGCTTTGGGAGATTTTGGAGAGAGAGAGAGAGAGAGAGAGAGAGAGAGAGAGAGAGAGAGAGAGAGAGAGAGAGAGATATTAAACCAAATCCCCTTAGAGAGACACCATTTATAATTGAAGCTTTCCTACACCAGTCAATTACTTTCCCTTCCACCCAACTAATTTCTTATGCATCCTTTCTAAGACAGTGCTTTAAAATTGATTAGAAACTTCTTTTACTATTAGAGGGAGACCAAGGTAGGTGCCCAAAAGACCAATAGAATGAAAATGCAAGATATTAGTTATATGCCTTTGAAGATCTTGGTTTGTATTGAAACTCTAAATGTTACTTTTTCTATAGTTTATAATTTGTTTCCCTGAGTTAACTATATAATCATCCAGAAGGTTCCACCAAGCCTTAGTTTCCACCACTAATGAGCAGCCATATAAGAAGATGCCATCAACAAATTATTGAATAACTCTTGAAGGTAAGGAGGTGTCAGATTTGACCCTCAATAAAGTGCAAGAGGTGGTCAAGATAGAAAAGGATCTCCCCATAACCTTAACAATCACAATAAAAAGATAGGGGGAGATGGGTCACCCCTATCTTAGACCCCTCCCATCCCCAAAGGAGCACCATTTATTAGGACCAAAAAATTGACAGTTTCAACCATAACTTTAATCACCCCAATAACTTTTATTATTAAAACCAAACCTCTCTAGGACATCATAGAGGAAAGCCCAATCCACTTTATCACAAGCCTGGGAAATATCTAGCTTGAGGGTCGTACCAAGATTTCTACTCTTGTCCATCGAGTGAAAAACTTCATGGGTATTTATTATAGGATCTAGAATTTGACAACCCAACACAAAACCCTTATTGGGTACACCAATGAAGTTCCCCAAGAAGGGTTTAATTCTATTCACAAGGATCTCAGAGAACACTTTATAAAATGTGTTGCATAAAATAATAGGTCTAAAATCAGTTAGAGTCTTCAAGTTGGGTATCTTGGGCATTGGAATAATATACATATTATTAAATCGCCTCAACAACTTACCTATTATTAAGAAATCTCTAGTATCCCTCATTAAATCCTTCTTAATAATCTCCCAAAATTGTTAGAAGAAAGATAGTGGAAACCCATTAGGACTCGGAGCCTTGTAGGCTTTCATTGAGAACACCACCTTTTTTACTTCCTCCTCCATGTTTGTTCTGGTAATGAATTCATTAAATTATCCTCTTCCTTCAACATATTAAGAAGAGACTAAATAACAATCCTCATTTTTCTATGTCCACATTTTATTCTTGTGAGCATAGGCTTTAGAGATGAAACTAGCAAAGCATCTCCCTAAGTCTTCCTATTATGTAAGAGTATTGTTATTCTTGTCCACTAGTGACATAATCATATTCCTCTTCCTATGGTTAGAACAAAATATATGAAAAAAGTAGTGTTCCTATCCCCTTTTGTAAGCCATTGGATTCTTGACCTTTGTTTCCAATACACTTCTTCCTTGGCCATGACATCTTTCCATTGAGCCCTACAAGCTTCCTCTTTTTATAGAGTATCAGAAAAGTTGTCTCCCCCTACCATAGCTTTCTTGAGCTTATCTAATTCTCCTCAATTTCTCCCTTTTTCTTAAAAATGTATCCAATTTTTCAATAAACCTATACATAACAGTTCCTTCTATTGAAAGGTTCCACCACTCCTCAACACATTGTCTAAAGTCAAAGTGGGATTGCCTCATAATCTCACAACAAAAAGGCTTTGGGAAACTAAAGAGACTGCTAGACTAGTTAAAGAGAATTGAGGAATGGTAAAAAAAAATCATAGGAATAGTTGTCAGAAAATGATAGTCAACTGATACAATAATTCTATAAAGTTAACTTGTATAGGATCATGTCCTTTTCTATTGTTTGACCAAGTAAAGAGAGTCCCCTATAAGTCAAAATCCAGTGGATCATTCCTATCTACAAATTTTGTCCTTCATATTATCCATGAAGTCATTCACACCACCAAGCTTCTTAGAAGGGAAGAGGATTAAGTATAAACATCCCATGCACATGAACATGAACTTATTTTCCCTATTATTAGACATATAAGTAGAAATATCTTCCTAAGTCTCAAGTCTTCCCACACACATGTTGGGGTCATAAATGTTTATAATATACTATGATGTATTACTATTAGAGTTTCTAGTAGCAATAAATCTTTTATTCTTCTGTAAAAAAATTCCAAAAATCACCCTAGGATTCTTGCACCCTATCTTCGCACCTTCCACCTTATTGTAACTAGAATAAGCCCTAGGCCAATCTTCTCAACCAACTTAGAAAATGCCAAGGAGGACATCCTCACCTCTTAGATAAGGAGAGCATCAATCTTCAAAGAGAAAATAACTTGTTTAAGGGAAAACTATTTCTGAGGGCCATTCAACCCTTGCATATTCTAAGAAAGAAACTTCATTTCTTAGCTTTTGAGGCACTGTCTAAAGTCAGTTTCCTTCCACTATGATCTCCCTTTCAATCTACTTTTTCCTTATACTTCTACTAGAGGGTCTTCCTATGATGCAGTGCAAGGTAGGAGTGTCCCCAATGGAGATGTGTCATCCCCTAGCTATACAACCACACAAAAGAAACACAACACCCAAAAAAAATAATGCAAGATCTAATGTCAAATTACAATTCTTGATTCATAGATATATAATTGATTACATGCAATATTCCTGGTTGTAAGGCCTTCCAGGTTAGGGCCAAATACAAATAAAAAATTATAGAATCAGTTCTGCAAGATCCAACATGATCCAACATAAAACCAATCGTAGCTAGTCTAGATAAACAATTGGATAAGAGCACCAAGAAGAATCCACACTTGTACCCATAGGTTCACCAAGAGATCCTCTAGTTCCTAAGCTGCAGCTCTAGATTTCCTCCAAATTTGCACCTATTCTTCCTCTCCAAACTCAATAATGACTAAAAGACTCCCCAAGACCCCTACTTATACTAATATAAGCCACAATTCAGCCCAGAACACAAATTAAATACAAATACATAAATTAAATGCCACAAGTCAGCCTGCAACAACAATTAAATGTCCAAAAATTGATATCCAAGTAAAATCATGATATCTCCTAGCTCTGATTGAATTAGAACTCATGCTTCAAACCATAGGTAGAAATCTAGGTCCTCTACAACACCTTAAATGCACAAAGGCTGATTCATCAAGGAAAAGTGCACATCCACTCTGAAATTCAGGTATAGAGAACTGTCGCACAGTTTTCCAAAAATTGATGCTTTGAGAGGATTATCATATCTCCCAACCCATAAGGAGTTAGAACTTGTGCACTTGAAAAAAGGAATTAGTCTAGGTCCTCTTCAATTTTTGAAGTGTGCAGCTTCTAATTCATTAAAAATAATTAGTTACATGCTCTGCAAAAAACACCCAAAAACTAGAAAAATGCAGTTCCAACAACAAGGTTCAAATAATTCAAACTTCAACTCAATCCATCCAATCTTATGAAATCATCAGGAAAGGTTCTCCAATGTGTCTCCAGCACATCCCTAACCATGAAAAAATAGCTCCACCAAAATCTAAGCTTGATGCTCCTCAACGTAATCACCCAAAAATGGTCATCTAGACTATTAGCCCTCCTTCTCAGCATTTTGGCTAATTTAATTAATCATTTACCTAGACCAAATTGCTAATAATCAATTAATTTGGTTATAACCTATAGTTTGACTATGCTATCCTAAGTTCATTATTTGATTAAAAGAACATGTCCCCTTTTAATTAAATAAAAAGACCCCATTCTTCTAACCTACTTAAAGTGCACACATAAAGTTCTTTTCTATTTTTGAAATTAAAAGAAAAGCTTATGAGACTTTTGTCTTATATGACAAGTCAACTCATTTTATATTGGTTGACTTGTTTGTGCACATGGATCCCTCCCATTTTTTAATTCAACCATTGATCATCCACTCTTTCAACCTTGATCTCTACCGTCCATACGACTTTAAAAGCAAGAGAGCTTCTCCCCTCAAAGGATCCACACTCTTGAGTATTGTGATGATGTAGGAATTCCATTAGAGTACTTGAGAGATTCTTGTGGAGAGAAACATTTTCTTGCATTAATCCTTTTCATCCATGACATTTTACTTTGCATAAAATCTTAGTTTAACTTGCATATAGTGTAGTTCCTTTTTTTTTGCAAGTAGCTCAGAACACATAGTTTAACTAGGATGACTGTAATACTGTCATTTGTGTAGCTTAGTTACGTTGTACATTCCATTTCTAGCATAGTTTCATTTTGCATTGCATATATTCAAGGTTCTTTGACATTTTCATTCTCGCTCTTGCTTAAAGAATCTCTCGTTTCATGGTTTACTAGCAAGGGATACATCTCTAAGGCTCAGCTGAGAGCCATTTTGTGCTCATTGTATGCTTTTGCACTCCATGACTAGGGAGCTCTAAGCCAGTATTCAAGCTTTCCAACCCATGGAAAACCTTGGATAGAAGGGCTTAGAGAAGTGCACAATTTTTTGGTGTACATTTTTGGTGCAGATTCAAGACCTTATTGAGGAGGGACAAAAGCAAGTGGGTAATTTACTCTTCTTGGTGTGTTTGGGTGATGCGATTGGAATAGGAGAGTATGCTCTTCACCCTTGAGGTGAATCAAAAATCTTGACCTCTAAGAGTTGATCTGCTCAATGTTTAGTTAGGATCCTTTAGCAGGCCTACTCTTGGACAACCTGAGAGGAACGACCCAAGTGGGGACAAGCAGATTACCTGGCTCTTCCAACCCACTATAAACTCAAGGCTATTAAGGACAAAAAACCTTGGTAGACATAGTGTTTGTCTTCACCTAGTGTGATCAAAACATTTCCATCGCATGACATTTTTTGCAAAAATCCTTCGTACATGCAAAAAAATGCATAAAAAGCTCAAAAACATGACAAAAAGAGGTTACTTTCTGATGCCCTGTACTGCTCAGCCCGGTTGTGCTCGAAATGGTGTTAGTGAAGAGGAATGTTTGCCAATGCCATGATGCTCTTTGAACCCCTCAAAAGATCTCTCCAACTCACAAAAGACAAAATGAATTTGAAAATGACACTTGGGCCCCTTTTATAGCTTTCGACCCTATTTTGACCTAATTTTTAAAACCTCTCAAAATTGTGCAAAAATTGCACCCTTGGATAATTTTGACGTCCTAGATCCATTTTTGGGATCAAAATTAAAATCTAAGTTCATCTTTATGGTCAAAATCACATTTTAAAATTTCACCTTCTTCTAAGCAGTTAGCTGACCTTCTGAGACCTAATCTCCAAATCATCGCTAGAGCATCTTCATTTCTTCATGTCTTCATCATTTCTATGCTTCATATCTCCTTCTATTCACCTTTTCATGTCTAAATCACTTTTCTACTTGATTTGATCTAATTTTTGTACTTTATCTTTTGCGGTCAACTCTAGTCAAACTAGGGCATTCTCTCACTTCGTCATAGTCATTCTTGGGTTCTAATCACTTATTTGTCATCTTGGAAATTCCTATATCTTGATTTATTCATATTTTTCTCATTTCTGCATTCCCCTTACCTCATTTCAATTTCAATCCCAAGGGGGTAGAAATACTCTACCATCACTTGTTACAGTTGTCTATTTCTTAGGAGCATGTGATTGATCTTTTTACTTGCTTATGATCTATCTACTTTGCTAGGTGTTAGTATTCTTCTTGGATTTTGGCATCATCTTCTCCTAGTGTTCAGTAATATCGCTATTAGGTTGTACATTCAGGATTTGCTATCTCTTTCTGCATTTCGTTCTCCGGGACCCGATACCTACGTCTATTGTTGCTTGCTTGGCTTCTGTTTTCTTTGATATAGTGTGTTCTCAGTCGATCACACATTAGTCAAAGAGGGGAAAATGTAATCACCCAAAAATGGTCATCTAGACTATTAGCTCTCCTTCTCAGCATTTTGGCTAATTTAATTAATCATTTACCTAGACCAAATCGCCAATAATCGATTAATTTGGTTATAACCTATAGTTTGACTATACTATCCTAAGTTCATTATTTGATTAAAAGAACATGTCCCCCTTTATTAAATAAAAAGACCCTATTCTTCTAACCCACTTAAAGTGCACACATAAAGTTCTTTTCTATTTTTGAAATTAAAAGAAAAGCTTATGAGACTTTTGTCTTATATGACAAGTCAACTCATTTTCTATTGGTTGAGTTGTGTGTGCACACAGATCCCTCCCATTTTTGAATTCAATCGTTGATCATCCTCTCTTTCAACCTTGATCTCTACCATCTGTATGACTTTAAAAGCAAGAGAGCTTCTCCCCTCAAAGGATTCACACTCTTGAGTATTGTTATGCTATAGGATTTCCATTAGAGTACTTGAGAGCTTCTTGTGGAGAGCAACATTTTCTTGCATTCATCCTTTGCATCCATTGCATTTTACTTTGCATAACATCTTAGTTTAGCTTGCATATAGTGTAGTTCCTTTCTTTTTGCAAGTAGCTTATAACACAGAGTTTAACTAGGATGGTTGTAATATTGTCATTTGTGTAGCTTAGTTACATCGTGCATTCTATTTCTAGCATAGTTGCATTTTGCATTGCATATATTCAAGATTCTTTGACATTTTCATTCTCACTCTTGCTCAAAGAATATCCCATTTCATGGTTTACTAGCAAGGGCTACATCTCTAAGGCTCAGTTGAGAGCCATTTTGTGCTCATTGTATCCTTTTTCACTTTATAACTAGGGAGCTCTAAGCCGATATTCAAGCTTTCCAACCCATGGAAAACCTTGGATAGAAGGGCTTAGAGAAGTGCACTATTTTTGGTATACACTCAAAACTTAACCAAAATCCCTCCAAACATGCAGGATTGTAGGAAAGCCTAGGATGCTCCTGCATCAGACACCCCAGGTTTGAAAAGATATTCTAGTAACTGGAAGAACATCTTCTGGGATTCAACACATAAATCCCAAATTGGTTCTTCACATGCACATCCTCCAAGTCTTCAACTTGCACACTCTTTCCCCTTTTTTTTTCTTGTTCTTCTTCAAATCCACCACAAGTCTTCCATAAGTCTACTTTCCATGTTGATCTCCAACCTTCTCAGAATCTGCCAACTCAACTTGGCTGCCAATATTCAGGTTCCTCCTACTGAGCTCTTCATTCTGCAAAGGAATCAGGGAAAACTTCCTACCACCTCTCTCAATAGTAAATACATTCCTAACACAATCATGCACAACCTTGCAATCATACTGCCAAGGTCTGCCAAGTAACACATGACAACTGTTCATATCCACAATATCTCACAACACTTGATCCTTATATTGCCCAATCTGGAAATCAACAAGGCATTGCTCTCTCACTTAAAAAGCATGCTCATCTTGCAACCAATCAATCCTATAAGGATAAGGATGTCTCATTCTCTTCAAACCAAGTTTCTAAACCATCTCTTCAGCAACAAGGTTATTAGTACTACCACCATCCACAATCACCTTGCAAACTTTACCACCAAACTTACAACAAGTTTTGAATAAACTAGTCGTTTGACAAGAATCTAATGTCTTCTCACCAATTAGTACTCGTCGAGCTAGTAAACACTCTCCCTGCTCTGGCTGATTGCCCTGGACTTCAACCTCATTCACAATAGCAACTGTCCTACCAATTGGACATTCAAAAGATCTATGCCCTTCTTGACCACACTTGGAACAATTACTTCTAAACATACCTCCACCTATCCTCTTTTTCTGATTAATAGGTTTTGGTTCACCATCTTCTTTTGGTTTAGCTTGTGTTGAACTATCCTACTTCTTCCCTCGGGAACTACCTTGATTCTTCCTCTTTAGCTTCTCTTCTACTCTCAAAGCATACTAATAAGCATCCTCAACTAAATAAATATTCAACATACCAACCTTATCCTGAATATTGAATCTCAAACCATTAATGTACCAAGCTATCTTCTCTTTTGACAATTCTCTATGCCCAGACCGAATAGTTAATTTGTAGAACTCCTCTGTATAATAGTTCATAGTCATATCCTTCTACTTCAGATTCTATAACCTTTTAAACAAATCAAGTTCATAATTAGCAAGAATGAACTTAGCCTTCAATTTAGTCACCATTGATTTCCATCTAGTGATCTTCATTTCACCTTTCTCAGTTCTTTCCACCAAAGAGTAGCATCTCCCTTCAAATTAGTTTGTGCCAACCTTACTCTGAGTGGATCCTTAGTATCCTCAAGCTCAAAGTAGTCTTCCAATTCACCAATCCAATCAATCAGGTCTTCAGGACCCAAAATTCCTAAAAAAATATAAATCTCCATCTTATGCTTCGACTTCAACTGAGATCTAGGTTGAGCAAATTGACCAACCCTATTTCCCATAGGTCTCTCCATACAATAAGTTCTAGCCTCACCAATTGATTTAGAAAATTCAAAATCTTTAGCAGCTTCCTCATAACCATCTTCAATACCCACATGTCTAGGTACACCATGTCTAGGTACACCACCTAAAGCATTTACAATTTCAGCAATCATGTCACTCTTCATCAATGCAATCTCAGATTTGAATTCTGGTCTCATCTTTTCTAAGATTCGTTCTTCTACAGTATCACTAAGATCACTAATTGCCTTAGGGTCTAATCTTCTTGGAGGAATCTTCCAAAATTTTAGCAAACCCTAAGCAACAACTCCACCAATGAAGAAGATCAATCAGTTGCAATATCAACCTTCTTCAATACAAGTCCTGGTGCAAACTGCCTCAGCTTTAGTGATCTGTCTACGCACTCATGAACAACCTTCGCTTTGATACCACTTGATGCAATGCAAAATAGGAGTATCCCCAATGGAGATGTCCTAGCCCCCATATATACAACCACACAGTAGAAACACAACACCAAGAAACAATAATGCAAGATCTAATACCAAATTACAATTCTTGATTCATAGATATATAACTAATTACATGCAATATGCTTGACTGTAAGGCCTTCTGGATTAGGGACAAATAGAAATAGAAAATTAAATAATTAGTTCTATAAGATCCAACATGATCCAACTTACAACCAATCTCAGCTAGTCCAGATAGACAATTGGATAAGAACACCAAGAAGAATCCACACTTGTACCCCAGGTCCACCAAGAGATCCTCTAGTTTCAAAGCTGCAGCTCTAGCTCTGCTCCAAATTCACATATATTATTCCTCTCCAAACTCAATAATTACTAATGACTCCCCAAGATCCCTAATTATACTAATCTAATCCAAAAGTCATCCCAGAACACAAATTAAATACAAATACATAAATTAAATGCCACAATTCAGCCTGCAACAACAATTAAAAGTCCAAAAATTGATATCCGAGTAAAATTGTGATATCTCCTAACTCTGATTGAATTAGAACTCATTATTTGAATAATTGGTATAAATCTAGGTACTCTACAACCTTTTAAATGTGAAAAGGCTGATTCCTTAAGGAAAAGTGTGCATCCACTTCAAAATTTAGGTACAGAAAACTATTGCGCAGTCTGCTAGAAATTGATACTTTGGTAAAATTTCCATATCTCCCAACCCATAAAGAGTTAGAACTTGTGCACTTGATACAAGGAATTAATCTAGGCCCTATTTAATCCCTATAGTGAATATATTCTCATTCATTAAGGATAATTAGTTACATGCTTTGCAATAGGCACCTACAAACCAGAAAAATGCAATTCCAGTAGCAAGGTTCAAACAATTTAAACTTCAACTCAATCCATCCAATCTCTATGAAATCATGAGGAAAGGTTCTCAAATATTTCTCCAACACATCCCTAACCATGAAAACATAGCTCCACCAAAATCCAAGCTCGATTCTCCTCAACACTTAACCAAAATCCCTCCAAACATGCAAGATTGCAAGAAAGCCTAGGATGCTCCTACATCATCCTAGCTTAACCTCATTACCTATATCAATTTTCTTATATCCTTTATTTTTTATTATTTTAATTTGTCATTTTCTAGCCTCACTTCCCTATGGTGAAGAGGGAATCTACTAGAATGCAAACAAATCTCCAACAACTAGATTAGTCATCTCCATGAGTGGAGTCACAAGGGGATCAAAAAACACTAAAGAACCTTTTGGGGTAGAGGGGAAAAACTATCCCCTTAGCAATTCTATTTAACAACCTTTCTTGTATTGAATCTAAGATTGGTTCTTTCTTGACTTCCTCCTTTGACTCCTGGAGTCTTGAGTTTACATGATTTTAATCTTCTCTTTATAGGAGGATAATTATGCTTCAAGTTCCTTCTCTTTTTAGTCAATAAATTTTTAGCATATAGTTTCCATGAATATGCTCCCTTTGACACTCTTGTGTCTTGATATTTCTCTTATGTCCTTTGAGTCACTATTGTATCTTCTTTATTTATTTTACTATCACTTCGTGTACTTCTTAGGGAGGGTTAGGAATGCATGGGACAAATTCCTCATGTCTGAAAATTCTATAACATGAGGCCTCATTATGCTTAGCATCTCTCTTTTATTAAAACATCCCATCCAAAATAGAGTCATTGAGATGGGTGTAGAATTTATTAGTTTCCTACATATTAACCAAAAAGTAGGTGATCATATTTTCTAACTAACTCTCACTTCTCAAAATTTTCTTCAAGTTTAGGGATATTTTGATGGTAGGATTAAAGGTGGACTTCACCTTGTAAAATTCTATCCATGGGAGTTTGAAACCAACATACTAAGAATGTAGGTCAATAAAAATATTTGCATATGGTTGAGTAGGGGTCTTCTTTGTATCTCAATATGGTTGAGGTTGGTGAATAATAACATTGAATCCTTTTGGTAAATACCCATTCATATCAAAATCCTAGGATTCATAGAGAAAGGAAAGACCAATTGAAGACAACTTTGAACTTAATAATTTCTTGAGTTTAGGCTTATTTAGGGTCACCCTTCCCAAAATAATAGTAGTTTATATATCATCAAATTATTCATCCCTAAACCTAGCCTCTCATCAACAATAGACTAGCACTTGCAACTTTCAAGGGTGCAAGGGTTACACACACATATTGCCAATGTAGTGTTGACATGGAAAGTTTTCTTATAACATTTTGTATGCATATTAAATTTGTCTTTATTATTTTTTCTTCATTCGTACCCATAGAATACACCCTATTAGACTTTTATTTCATCGAGGTTCATCATGTCTTTTAAATAGTGTATCTTCTTTGCCACCTTTTCCATTATCTTTACATCATTTTTTATTCATAATGAACTTTATAGGATCTTGTTCATTATGACTTGCACTTTGATTATCCTCCTCCAAAAAAAAAGGCTATAGGAAAATTTACATTGTTATTAATGACGTATAAACTATTCTAGTGGTTTTTGTCATGATATGAGACATAGAATGGTGGAGTATCTGAGTGATCAAAATTGTATATTTGTCATACTTGGTCCTTCAAATGGTGCACATGAATGTTAGTTTGAGTCACCATGGAGGCATAAATCTCACAATGGTTTGCTCAAGTTCTGTCTTCTACCTTTTTTTCATATTATTCTTCAAAATTCATGTCATTTTTCTGAGAAAAGAAAGGATCAAAGTCTAAATGATGCTCCATAATGCAATCCACTACCATATCATGATACTTTAAGTATTGGTCTTGGTCACCTTCACGTTGATTTTCCAGGGCTCTAAAAAATAATTTCAATCTAGTAGCATGTGCACCATT
This sequence comes from Cupressus sempervirens, assembly GCA_028749045.1. NCBI lineage: Eukaryota > Viridiplantae > Streptophyta > Pinopsida > Cupressales > Cupressaceae > Cupressus > Cupressus sempervirens. Next base: position 549,903,548 of record CM053785.1, on the reverse strand, counting down.
CTCATTTGCAATCTATTTTGTTGATCCTTAATTTCTTCTTGGCCCTCCTCTTTATTTTCTACTTCATCCAACATGATGTTTAATTGAGATTGCTTGACTTCTTCTTTGATGGGTATTTTGCATTCAAAAGTGATGGAAGAGCCAAAGTGGAGGCTAATACACCTTTGGTAAGTTTGAGAAGCATGTAATTACATGTCTATGATATATATATATATATATATATATATATATATATATATATATATATACATACTTGAGGGACTAATAGATATAGTTTCCAAGCTCAAATGTGTTTACATGCATGTTCAATTAAACTGAGGCATTGCCACATTCATTATCCTTTTCACAAGATTTTACCATACACAATGTTGTCAAATAAGTTTACGATGATGTATGTATAGTTTACTTAGGTAGTAATATTGGAACATGGAATAACATTTTCTAAGACATCACTCCAACAATTTTAGGGACTGCCCAAAATGAAAAGATGTCTAGTGCAATTCTTAGTTAGATATTTAGTAGGATGATCCATAGAACTTTAAAAGTTATTAGCATGGTCAATATATAAAACAATTAACTAATTAATCAAGCTTGAAAAGGCCATTTCTTTCTCTATCTACAACTAATTTCACATAGGAATAAATTGCATGTTTCAACTCGTCAAGTAAATCATCTATTCTAGGAAGAGGATACTTGTTCTTTGTCATTATCTTATTCAAAGCCCTGTAGTTGATGCACATTCTCGAAGTCACATCTTTCTTTGGAGCCAACACAACAGGAGAACCACAAGGAGAAGTACTCGGACAAATAATTCCTTTCTCAACCAGCTCCTGAACCTTCTTTTTAATTTCTTCATTTTACAAAAATGATAAATGGTACATGCCAAATATTAGGAAGTGACACATCTTGTTGTAGCTGACTTTCATGTTGTATCTTTCTCTGAGGAGGAAATCCTTTCAGTTCATAAAATAAGTCATCATAAGCAGAAACAACCTTGACCATTCCAAACTTATGTTTTGGATCACATCCCCTCAATGCCTTAGATGTTTCATCTTCTTTGACTTTTACAAGTATTAATACAAAGTTCTTATGGGAATTGACTAACATTTTCATCTAACCAAATACAATGTATTCAACTTTATCTTTAAAGATATGATACGTGTTCTCCCCCTATAAAAGATAGCTCGTCGGTCATATAGGTATGGAGTCTCGAGCACAAGACCAAAAATATCTAAAGGGACTACATCAACTTCTACCTCATCTACAATTTTTGCAGTGATAGCAAATCTCAATTTACATTGCTTATTTAGTTGTAACTCTGCATCATTTCAAACCCATCCAAGAGGATACGATTTTGGATGAGGTGTTGTAGTCAAGCTAATCTTTTTAACAACTTCTTCAGATATCAAATTAGCTTGAGAACCTATATCAAGTAAAGTATCAACCTTAGGATGTTTGATAACAACTTGAATATGAAATAATCCATTCCTTTTCTTATCATTCTTAGGAGAAGATTCTTTACTTCTAATTGCACTTATATTCGAAGAACTTGTAGCTGAAGAAAGAGATATACCTTTTCCTTTATGTTGGATCCCGATAGTAGGGTAAAGGTACAAAGTTGTGTCACCTCTTAGGCTGACTTATCAAAATGATTGAATTTGAGTATTTCTATCTAAAAATCAATTCTGTTCAAACATATGATCTAGATAAATTCACTCTAGCTAAGTTATATATGTTCTCACACTTCTCCGATTGGAAATATCTATTAAATGCATGTTTTATACTAGTTTGTGTCCAATTAATAAAGAAATAAAAATATTTCAGAAAAATAACATTTTAATAAATCTTACTCTTTTTAATGATTTTTTTTAATAACATATAAACACTATTTTATAGAGCTCAATGTTAAGAATATTCCCATATAGAGTTTATAAGGGTTTACTTAGATATAGTATATTGTAATTAAAAAATATATTAAGTACATATTTTAACACTTGAGAAGATGTTGATTTTGAGAAAGAAAAAAATAGTAGATCTTTTCAAAAAAAATTAAAAAGCATATGACATTCTAGAAGAGAGAGTCATCTTCCAAATGTAGAATTTTTCTTTTGGTTAGAATAGATTTGTTTTGAAAAATGTGGTGGCATATGAAATTTATCATTTTGGGTGAGTTGAAATTTGAATTGTTATAAAAGATAAAATATAGGTCAAAAAGGAATTTTTTATTTTTCATTGATCTTGCTATATATGTCATCTATAGCATCATCTGAGAGCTAGTTAGTTATGAATAGTTGTGTAATGAAGATATTTGAAGCTCTATTGTACCTCTTCATTTTGCATAAGAAGGGGTATCAGGATCTCATTTTAGGATATAATTTATATACAATACAAGTATCCATTATACAAATATAATCCTATATTTTGGATATTCCTCTTTTATGTAATATTACCAGATAGTTTGAACTTTAATGGTTGATGCAATACATACTATTTTACTATCATTCCTTGATTTGATTAGGATCTAGGACGATTACAGGGGAATGCTTAATATAAATACATAAATTTAATTCAAATATGCAATTAGGTGAATTAACGTAATTGAAATGATTAAATGAAAAAATCACAATAAGGTAATGTACTGAAAGAAAGAGAGTAGGGAGATAGAAGACATAACACAACTGATAGTAAAGTTCATCTGAGGCTTAGACTACATCTTCGAGTACCTCTCCAATAAGGCAACCAATTCAATTAGCTCAAAAATATCAATTACAAGTGTTTACAAGATCTTCCCTTCAAGCACAATAGAAGAATAATTTTATGATGTGTGGTAATAATCAACAAGCCTTTAGTTCATAATCTCCTTCTCATCACCTAAATACCTTACAAAGGGTTAGAACCCTCACTTAAATACATAAAAGTAGCCAAAATGAGCTATAACCACTAATTACAAAAATAAACCCCTTCAACTAATTTACTATCCATAATAATCCTTTTCCATTTTATGAATTGTTAGGGGTTTGTTTTAACCCATATCCTTATTTTACTAAGGATAGGAGGAATGCAACAAGGTTAAACAAAAATGCCTCCTCAACCACCTTCAGCCTTTATTTACCTCTTTTGGCTACTTGACTAAGTTTAAATAACTTCCCACCAAAATTTAGTAAACACCATGTGTGGTGTAGCGGTTAGATAGTAAGTTGGTTGCAAGGTGGTTGTGAGTTCAAATCTTGCCACCATAATTTTGGAAAGTTGAATGCTCTCTCATGGTACCATGTCACTTGCTCTTCCACATCATCAGGTTGTTTGGGAAGATGATGTCATGCTGATGTCATCATCACTAACATTTTTCCCTCCAATTTCAAATTGTCATAACTTCCACAGACAACCTTTGTTTTCGATGAAACAAATGTCATTGGAGAGCTCTCACTAAGATATTCAAATCGGTATTGGTTTTGACCATGCTAGAAATGGTGAATGTTTCACCTTTTTGATGGCCTCTTTACCTAGTTTGACCAAAGTTTGACTAGCCATAACTTTGGCATCCTAACTTTGATTTTTCCTGTTCAAGTTGTGTTGGAGTCAGAATATTGAACACTTTATAATGGTATTGATTCTTAGAGCTTTGGGTACACTTCAAATTTCAATGATTTTTGTCTCCCAAATCATTCCTTGTTCTAGATAGCGATATAAATATGCTTTCCTTTGATACCCAATTCATATATATTGATGTTCAATAACTCATTTGTGAGTATTGTCCTTTTAAATTCATGTTATTGTTTGACGGATTAAGTTTTATTTGTATCTTTTATTATCAAATATTGCATGGTATATAATGTTTGTCTAACTAATCTCCATTACCTAGGTTAAATTCATTTTGACTAGGGTCCATGCTCTTCAAGTTCTCTGTCTAATAACTGAAGGTGTGAACATTGTCTTCAAAGGTTTAATGATACTTTGATTGTGGTTTAGACTCGATTTACCCAAAGGCAAAGGACTAGTCTAAATATGATTAAGTTGATTAATAGTTATAATTAGTGAGGTTCTTTATCTAAGTACCAACATCACATTAATTCACTATTATTATTTCCATCCTACACTTATAGTATATTTAAAACACTCATTTGAAATGTAAACATTTTAAATACACAAAAAGGTTTTATTTTGTCCTTGAGAATAACTTGCTATCTCAAGAGCATCAATTCATAAATTATGCCTAAGTAAACACCAAAATAATCCATATAAGGTATACCCCCCTAGGTTATTGGAACCTGAAGTGAAGAGGATTCGATCATTGAGAATCAATCCTAATCATTGGCTGAATTGTGTTGGATTATCTAGCATCAAAGGTCTTCTAACCAACAATTTGAGGAACCAACAATTCGTTGACCAGTAAGTAGTAATGAAATATTTAATTATAAAAAGAGTTCAAATAATCATTTATTTTTTATACTCTTTTATGTCATTAACTAAAATATGGACGTATATCTTTACAACTTTTTTGTGTAATCACGAGCCTTATTGCCTTAATCAGGCCATTTTAGGTGGACCAATTGATGCCCATGTTCTATCCCCCACTTGTGTTTTTTGTTGAATAAAATGTTAGATGTTAATGAGGAATTCAGAGTTATGTTGGGGGGAGGGAAGTTGAGCTTCCACCTTGATGTCACTAGTAAAATTTGACTCATTTTTCAATGAAAATTGGTCAAATTTTTTACCCATGTTGGTCTAATATTTGACCAATTGGTTTGTTGATAATTTTGTCATCAAAGTTTCAACCAACACTTGTATTGGTTCAAATGTCGATGATTTATTTAGTTGAAATTGAACTATTTTTTCATTGCATCTTGGTGAATGCATTTGTCAAAATTGCGGCCAAGATTGGTCAAAAGTTCCACCAATGTTGGTTGATGCTTTGGTCAAAATATCGACAATTATTTGGTCAAAATTGCCACCAAAATTGGTTGAAAGTTCCACCAGTGTTGGTCGATGCATTGGGCAAAATGTTGACAAATATTTGGTCAAAATTGCCACCAAGATTGGTCAAAATTTCTAACAAGATTGGTCAAAAGTTCCACCAATGTTGGTTGATGCATTGGTGGAAATTTTGACCTACTTGTTTTGTTTAAAAAAATAATCTGCTTCGTCACAATTGTGAAAAGGAAAAGATAACTATCTCTTACCCAATTGTTTTATGCTATCACAACTTCATGACGTCATTTCTTCATTGACCATGTAGACCTACAAAGATGCGAAGACAACTTTCAACCATTAATCGATCCATCGCAATTGCTTGTTGTTTCTTTCCACTGACTACTACAAAACGATGATAAAAACTAGACTAACTTCCATCACACCATTGTGACTTAGGTTCTTAACTTAGCAAGTAACCCTATGATGTTGCAAACAATGAATGCACAACTACACAACCTTGACCAAGGTTTGCACTTAACTCTTTGCGACAATGCATTTCACATCATCACCTTCTTGACCCTAGGTTAACCTTGATCACTTACAATGGTGAGAAATGGACTGCTCTAGTTATCTTTCACATCGTCAAAACTTAAACTTTGAAGCTCATTTCAATGGAATGTATCGATCAAAACCAATATGCATCTACCAAAAAGATAGTCCTTTGAAAATTGAATGTGAACCAGTCTACATCTATCAAAGGGCTACTCCTTTGAAAACCGAATATGAAAACTTTTTCTAATAACCAAGTAAATGTAGCTATCTGATATTAAGATAATATCAGTGATTGCTAACTTAAGGTGACTCTTCAGTAGTGCTAAAACCATACATAAAAAACAAGTTATGTAGAAAAAGGTAATTTCAAATTTTTTTACAAAGAACAAAAAAGACAACCCATTGCAATCGTTCCTCCCTTTGGCTCCCACCTATTAGCTCCCCAACCTGTGAACTAGTGTAGATAAGCTTAACTTTTGACCAAAAGATATTAATTATAATCATAAGCTTAGACATATGTAGTCTAAAATACCAAAGAAATATATTTATCAAAACTTATTATATGCTCACCAATAATTAAACATCAACATATTTTGAACTCTTGGAAGAATCTACAGATCTATAGCCTTAAATCCCTAGCTACTACTTCCCCTAAAATAAATGGAAAATCCCAAATGTGATTTAAAATGATTAAAACAACATAAAAGAGAGAATGTAAAATGAAATATTGATATTCATAAATTTGTATTGATATTCAATAGACGATTCTACAACTTACATTAATGTATTGTATTCATAGATGCATAGAACCAAGTATACCTGTCAGCAAAAATAGTGAGCATTAAAGGAAGTTGGTATACATATGAATTAAAGTATAGAAATGTAGTTAACAAACAATTACAAAAAAGTACTTGATCAGGGTTGATTGTTATTGCAATTCTTGATAGGGGAGAAGTAACATGATCTAGATAAGCAACAAGACTAAGAATTGCAACTTTCTTTACAAGGCTTGCAAGATCACTACTTGTGAATCTGAAAAATCTTGTCATGGCTCCCTGTATTATTTAGATACAAAATTTAGCTAGCTATATGAAATTATTTTCTATATATGTATATCTATAGATCAAATTGAAGGGCATGAGTTCAAATGTTGCTGATTGCAAGGAGATTTGATAGCAAATAGTAGTCATCATGGAAGAAAATATGGATGCAAGGTGCATTCAAAGGTCATCCATATTTAGGATGTTGGCCTGGTTTTTCACATTTTAATTTTTTTTTCAAAAATAAAGTGAAAAATTCAGTTATTCATTTGAAATCCCTAAAATTCTATTACATTAATGACTTTTTAAGTAGGTTTATATTGTTTGCATTTTTAAGAATGTGTGAGAGTTTTCTTGCTTAACTTTTAAGCTGTTCCTACTTAATTTTTTTAAGTCATAACTTGTTAACCCTTGTGACGATGCGCTGAGGACCTCATATGCACCTAACCCACCAAGACACATGTCAAAATCTCGTATTCCCACATTGGCTAAACTTTGTGCATCTTTAAAAAGCACAAATATGCCAACCATTCATCTAACAAGACCTAATGATTATGAAAATCATGCAACCCTTGAGGTATTCTTAAGGTAGAACTTGACCTGTGACCATGCAATGTATGGTTAGTTGCAACTTTGCAACTTGATATTGGATGCTATCCTTTTGAGTTGCAAAGCTATGTTGACTATTGAGATGACCATGCCGCACCTTCATGGCCCTTTGATAGTTAAGTAATGAATTGGGGCGTTGGAGTGAAAAGAGGTAATCACATCATCACAACTTCAAAATCTTCATTCAATGTGAGGGAAAAGGACTTAGGGATATAAGGAACGAATAATGTTTTAATGTATCTTTATCAGGTTTGCATGGCAATAAATGAAGACTGAATGCAGAAGATAAGACTTAGTCTAAGGGTTAGTTGCTTCCTATAATCAACGAAATTCTCTTCAGATTTGGATCAACTTCCATAGAATCACATGGACTATCTACACTTTAGGCACTACAAGGCCAAGGTTGGTGCACCTTAGGGATGAGAATGTCTATATATTTTTTGATATTCTATTTCATAGTTTATTCATTCACACTCTTCTCTCCAGATCTATCCCCTATAGTAGATAATGGTCATAATCTTCTTATATTTCTAATAACTCCTTGATTACAGTAGCTACCTATAATTTAGAGAAATATTTTTACAAATAAGTGAAGACCAACGGTTTGATTCTTCATTACAGATAAAATTGACTTGATTTATATGTACTTTGTGTAACCAAATAATTACATCAATTTCTATCACAACTTATGATCAATGCCTTATCCATTTGTTGTTCAGAGTCACACCAATAAATACTTGACCTAAATAATTGCCTTGTAATTAAAATTATCAGTTGTTAACCCTAAACCCCATTCTTAAGATATCCCTCTCAAATGATTGAAACCCTATTTATGGAAGCAATTACTTAATTCCTTGAGTTAAAAGCAACAATAAATTGACATTCAACCTATCTAAGCTGCATTAAATTGCATGAACTTTGCTCACTTAATCCCAAAGTAACAAGCATATTAAAATGGAGACAAAATTTAGAGACACAGATATCCAAAACTCCCTCCTTGTATTAATATTATTTGAAACTAATACATTACTAGTATAAACTCAATAACAACTCTAGATATGAAAGAATTGTTATTCAATAGTCTTAGACTTACAAAATTGAATACATCACACAATTAACACAAAGAAAACTAGACTGACTGCAGACAATATCATAAACACTAAAAGTTATATAGAGTTTGAACCTTCCTTTAGCTTGGGGAACTCACTTATATAGTGTGAGATGCAACAAGCTATGGGCATAGAGGGAAAAGGACAACTATCCTTAGAACAAAAGAAAGACAAAAGGAAAAAAGTTGTTGCTATCACAAAAAGATAAAATTTGGAGCTCACTTGCAACTTTACAATAGAATGTCTTTATCACTGATCTTCTTGTTGTGCGACCAATTTTGTTCTAGCAATTGCATGTTGATCTGCTGCATCTAGTGATTGGCTCTATTGCATCTATTGCTCTTCCAATTGTGGAACCACTTGGCTTATACTTGATGTATCAGGTTTGATGATCTAGATATTTATCATAATTGGTTAATCCCCTACCATATCATTAGTTTGAACTACCATGTCCATAGTTGCAATTGGTTATTCTTCATCTAAACTCTATGTTTGCACCGATACTTCAATCAACTGTACCTTTTTTGTAGCAACAAACTTATCCATGTTTTCTCCTTGAACTCCCTCTTTTAATAACTATGTTGATGCCATAGCATAATCAGTTACCCACTTGTCAAAGAGTGTATCATCAAGCCAATTGAAACTCAATATTTCTTGTTCCTTTCTCAAGACATTTTCTCCAATTGTCCTTATTTCTTCAAAAACTTGTTTAAAAGAATCAAAAAATAATTTTACTTGTACCGCTTCCTCTGTAGTTCTGGAAAACCAAATATACTTTTTATCATTTACAATTGTATTAATCCTGATGCTCATTAATTCATTCAATTCTTTAGCCCATTCTTCTTTTTCTCTTATTTGGCCTATACCTTTATGTACATGTGGAAAGAGATCAAATTTTTTACCAAAGTATTTCAAAATCAATCACATGACTAAAAGGGCTCTCATGATATCATCCCTACTAATCCATTTGTCCAAAATTGGCCTAAAAGTTGCCTCATTATTCATAATTCATTCCATATCTCTACTGATTTTGACAATTCTAAATAAAATGAAGGCCAACTAACTTTGTCCATGAGATACAAAATTCTGATTCCATCTTCATGACCATATTTTTGCTTTCTCCTCATCAAGCTCCTCTTTTGCAAATCTTTTTGGCTCTTGAGGAGTACTCAAAATCTCTACAATTGGGATGGTATTAATAGGTGGTACTAGAGGAGGAGGATAAGCAATCCTAAGCTGACCAGATTGTGTACCTACCTTTGTTTTCCCAAACTGTTTATCCATTTGTGCAATCATGCTTTCTAGTTGGTTGATCTTTTCCTCTTTCTTCATAGGCATCCAATACCTTTTCAAATTTATCATTTAACTCCAAGAATTTATTCTTGTCTTTACCAGCAACCACAACTCCAAAATCAGCCATTTCTTTAGTCACTCGAGCCATTTTGTCACTATTTACCTCTTCTGCTTTGTAAACCATGAGACAACCTGTGTGCTTAGAATTTGAGACCTCTTGAATTCTGGCCTCATCTCTCTTCTAAATAGACCATATGACCAAGGATTGATGGTCATCACTATATTTCAAGCCTTTATGTGCTTACAAAAATTCCTCCTCAATTTTGAACTGGGTACATCTTTTTCCTTTCTAAATGGATCAAAGATCATTGCATTAGCAATGTCCCATTCATGAAGTATCATGATCCTTGAGTCCTTTAACAGTTGCCTCCCCTCTCAGGGGTTATTGTCTCAAACTCTTCTATGAGGCTAGCCTTGACCTCTTCTTCAATTTCAGACTCATGCCTATCAGTTTGCTCTATTTTAATTTTCTTTCACCTTGCCTCAAAATTGCTAATATTGCTCCTCCACAAAAATTGAGTAAATGCTCTATACTTTACAAAGCTTTCATTATCCAAAAAATTCTTAGACTCCTATTCCACCATAAGGTCAATTTCTCTACCTTGAAAATCTCCTACAATAAGAGCTAATAATGGCATGGAAGGCTCTTCAGGCACTTCTTCCTCTATCTATGTTGTAGTTATAAAAATATTCCTTTCATCTCCCATCCATTTCAATTGCTCCCTTAAGGAGTCTTCATCATCTATTTAGATAAGGGTCTATGAAGGAGAATACTATTTAATCTTGGAAGACGAGCCCTGTTCTAACTTCTTCTTCTTTGCAGTAGGTGTAGTGGGTGGACACTCTGATAGTTGTCTCTTATAAAGAGGCACATGCTAAATATTTCTTGCCACAACATAACCAAATCTCTTCTACAATGTGAACCGGCCCAGGTATATGACTTCTCTACTAGCCAACCTATTTTCTACCTTAATGGCCTTGTCTAGATAAGTTTGAGTCAAAATTGCTTTCTTTTCATTTAAGGTTTGCATAAACCCAACAAAATTGTTCATAAGCATATCTATTTTGGCACCCCAATATTTATTATCAACAAGGGGATTATACTTTGGCTCAAAGGCATTAAAAAATTCAAGCATCCTATTGTACACTTTTCATTTTTCTTTCTAACCTCTTGCTCTTGTAGTGAAAATTGATTTCTAATTATATCTTCAGGAGAATAAACAATATGTTCATGTGATTTAGCTCTTGTTCTCTCCTTAAACAAATCATAGAAACCTTTAAGATCTATAAAACAAGAATGGGACTGGGCTATCTAATATTTGTTCAAAATAATTTGTAATTGCCTCCAACCCTTCTTGACATTGTAGATAATAGTAATATGAGGGAAGAATGCACCTTTAGATCTACCTAACAATTCCTTTTCTTCTATCCCTCCTACTTGCCATAAGAATTCTGCAATCCCCACCTTCAAAGGTACTTGATGATCTGATTTAGGATCTATAGTTTTTATGACTTAACCCCAACAATCAAATATACTTTCCCAATCAATGTAGTAAATGCATGGTTATGTATTTAAAACTATTGAAATTAAAAAGAAGAATAATCTAGGACTGATATAGAGGAATTTTAACCAATTGCAAGAATTTAATTTAATGCTTTTACTAAAGAAAATTAACGTAATTGAAATGTAGAAAAGAACAACATATAATCAACTGACAGAAAGAGAAATAAGAGATAAGAGGCACAACATAATTTGATCTGGAGTTCACTCTGTCAAGATACGTCTCCGTGTCTAGCTTCAACTAGTGGACCGATCCAATTAACTCCAAAATCAATTACAACATGTTACATAATCAACCCCTTGTAAAACATCAACATTACATTACTCTGATGTTCAGGAGTGAAAATACATCCTCCAAAATTTTCTCTCTCCTTCTTAGCAATAAGTCATTCATTTGATTCCTCTCAAAGAATGAATAATCTCAATAATTTTTCATGCCTTGGAAAGGCCTCCTGACCCCTCTTTTATACAAAATATTTGCCTAAAATAGGCCAAAACAAAAAAAAAATACAATTATAGGTCCTTTAACAAATCACTTCCTTGAAATGCCCCCTTAGCCATTTAATAAATTTGGCTTTACATCAATTTTGGGCTTCAAAACAATAACAAAATAGCCATAAACCCTTATTTTATAATAAGTTTGGTGGATTTGTTATGGCTATATAACAACTCTTCCTCTAATATCAAATATACCATAAATAGCCCATTGGTTGGCCTTGTTCCTAATTCCTTTAATTCGAATTAGATAATCATTTTAATTTGAATTTGAATTTTTTCCCCTCTCTTTAAGATTTTATGATGTCATGCTGATGTCATCAGAATCCATAGTTTTACCTAAACTTCAAACCATCATCACTCTCACATTTGATCTTCATTTTTTATGAAATGAATGCCATTAGAAAGCTTTTGACGAGCTCTTTCATTTGAAATCCATTGTTGACCACTTTTGAGATGATTGTTTTTCACCTTTTTTATGGCCTTTGGTCCCTATTTGACCAAGCATTGACTGGTCATAACTTTGTCATCTAAGCTCCAATTTTGCCTGTTCTGATGCGTTGGAGTCAAAATTGTGAGAACTTCAACATGGTACTGATTATTGGAGTTTTAGATACTTCAAATTTCAGTGAGAATGTCCTCTGGATCATGCCTCCCCACTGAAAAAGAGCTTTCAAACCTTCGAAAGTTTATTTTTACATAAAATGAAAATGAGGGCATGTTTGCCTCACTTATCCAATATCACCTGTACAAACTACTGGAATTTTGAATATCTGAACCATCAGACACATTATGAAGAATGACATAACACTACTAATTCAATCAACTATATATCCACCAGAGTTCATTGTTACATCCATCACCCACATAGTACCAACTAGTAGAAATAGAAGCAACAAAATTGAAATAACTGATGAAATGGAAAAAGTATCAACATTTTGGGCCTCTTGTATAGAAACATCATTAAAAAATGAACCTTTCAAATCCTCTTTTACCATCACTGGTTGAAGACTTGATTCTGCTTGCACTTGATCCTCACTAGCTACTGCAGACATGAGAGTTAGTTTACTGCTTGCATTTACTATCATTTTCAAATGTCCCATGTTTACAATTGATCCTTCATTCTTCATGCAATGAGCTCTTATACTATATTCAATTCTATTTTTAAACAAGTGATACCTATTATGTTTCTTTTAGAAGATAGCTTTCCTATCATATAAATATGGGCTTCCCAACACAATCCCACAGATATCAAGTGGAACCACATCAAATTCAACCTCACCTATGAACTTAGATGTTATTTCAAATCTTAACTTGCATTGCTTAGTGATTCACAATCTATTATCATTGCACACCCAACCTAATGGATAATGTCTCTTATGTGGCTTAGTTTCCAATCCCAACTATTTAACAACTTCTTTTGAAATAAAATTAACTTGGAACCCACTATCTATCAATGTGTTAATTTTAGTGTTCTTTGAAATCACCCTTATATGAAAAAGTTCACACCTTTTATTATCTTCAGGGACAACATGAATTTTTGAAGTAGAAGCATATGAAACATTAGTGGTAGAATCAACAAAAAGCTTTACCTTTCAAACGCACAACCGCTATTGTTGTCTCATCACCATAATCTGATCCAAGATCCTGAATAACAGCTATAGACTTTTGCTTCCCTTTTTTATCCTTCTTAAACCACTTTAGTTTCAACTCTGGATGCAATTTCCAACACTTTTCTTCTACATGTCCTTTCTTATGACAATGTGAACAAGTAGGCTTTTCACCTTCCTCTTTCTTCACTGTGGTTTCTTTCTTGCCCTTCTTGTGTCCTTTAGGAGGAGCAAATTCCTTCTTTGAATTGAAATTTGTGTTTCCTCCACCTGCTTGAATATGGGTTGCTTGAACACACACTTAATCAAAGTTAGGAGGACTAAACATCAATATTGTATGCTTCAAATATGAATGCATTCCACCTATATACTTTAATAAAGTTTCTTGTGTGTATAGAGGAATTCCAAGAGTTAAAGCCTTCTTCCTAAACACCTGTGTATAATCTTGAACAGACTGTCCTTTACCTTGCCTTAGATTTTGCCAATCCATAATGGCTTGTTGCATATGACCCAAAGGATAAAACTACTTCTTCAAAGCAGAAGTAAATTCATACCAAGATGAAATGATTTTACCATGTGTAGCAAGATCATCCTAGATCTTACTCTCCCACTAGACTAATGCAGTTCCTCCCATTCTAAGAGTAGCTAGCTAGATTTTGGAAGAATCATTTTAAATATTTTGAACCCTACAGTACACTTCAATTTTCTTAAGCGAATTATCCAATTTTTTAGCATCTTGTTCACCATTATGTATAGGCAAATCAAAATTTACATCAACTGATTTGGGGTTTATTGAGAAATTGGTGGATCTTTGAAATATTGGTTGTTTGATTTTAAAGATCTGATTTGAGGCTTGAAATATCATACAAAATCAGTAAAGGGACATTTCAGTGGTATTAGAGCCATGATCTTGCTAGCCTGAGGGTTTGTAGAAGTTTGCATGTCAGTTTTGACAACTACCCAGATCTTGCATGTCAATTTTGACAACTACCCAGATCTTGCATGTCAATTTTGACAACTACCCAAATCTTGCATGTCAGTTTTGACAACTACCCAAATCTTGCATGTCATAATTTATGGTTGCATGTTGCTTCTAATTAGTTGCATGTCAAAATCTATGGTTGCCTGCTACTTTTAATCATTTGCATGTTAGTTCTTGGTGTTTGAAGAAGTTATAACCTATTGGGGTTACACTCTACTTTATCCAGAATGGACAAGTATAGTACAGAGTCTCAGAGGACACGATCTTGGACAATTGATATCCAAAGTCAAAATAGTAGAAAGGATGGTTATTTAGACATTCAAGATAAACTTAGAAAAATAAGCCATAATATGTCTAAACAGTTGGTTGAGCACCACCGTATAATGAATGACATGTTGTCTGACCCAGCTAAGGTGGATAAGTTGACTGGATTTCTATTTGGTAGATTTTCTCACAGGGCAGATGACACAATTACTAAGAACTTGCATGAGGAGTTTGAGAAACTAGCTTATAGCCAGGCACATGTCTCAGATTCTACTCTGCCACAGGAGGTAGTGAGTTTAGATGATGATTATGAGGATGTTGTTGTGCATGATGGCGAGATACCTGATAGAGATGAGTAGACATTGAGCATTCATGACTTTGCTAAGAAAGAGTACCAGGCACAGTTAGATGCTTCGTCACATGAGGTTGAGGTTGGTAGTACTTCACATGATTTGTCCAGCCAGCCGAAAGTGAACAAAGACAATATTGTGACTTCATTATCTCATCATGACAGGTATGTGGAGTTAGTTGGTATTGGTCATATTACTCAGGTGAGGAGTTTGTTTGAGTTACCAGCTGATTCTAGTTTATGGATATGGACTCAAGATTGTTACATTAGCGTTTGGGATTCAGTTGACTTGAGATCTTTAACACTTTTTGGTAGCAGTGTTTGTTTGGGTGCTATCATGGATATGATTAGCAGATTGCACGGTGTTGTCTTTTCTTGTGCTAGCAGCTTGTCTAATGTTGGTATTAGTTTTTATACACCAGTGTTGGGCTTTGTTCATATATCCAATCGACCATACTTGCTGGAATGTGTTGATGATCTTTCATATTTGGCAGTGTGTACAAATGAGTCCCAGGATCATATTGGCATTGATGACATCCAAGAGGATGTAGTGGGCAGTTTTGAAGACTTAGTTTCCTTGGGTACAAAGGAGTTGGACAACAGTGCTATAGTTTTTGATACTCCGTATGTTGATATGAGCTTTAGATTTGATTCACAGGATATGGATGGTAATACTCTAGAGACTAGTAACTTTGAGGATACTCCTTTAGACAGTGCATCAAAGGAGGTTTGTAGGAGACAGTCAAGCCAGTGCCATCATGTGTCTAATCAGTTGAGAGTTAGTGAGCGAGACATTGCTATCGCTTGCCAACATTTCGATGCTGCTTGTCAATTGTTAGCATTTTATGGATGGGGTTCTCCTACTAGTGATGAGCAGGGAGGCAGTTATCTTTCCTTGACAGAGTTCCACTCTTTATGGGAGGCTATCCAGATTCTGAGATAGGATTATATACAGTTGGTAGCTGATAGAGATTATCTTATGGAGTGGGGCAGTATAGCATATGATGTATTGTTGGCCAAGGAAGATGAGGTGAGTGAGCTTACTGAGCAGCTTGAGGTGACTTTTGAGATTCTTGAGAGTACACAGTTGGCTTTCAAGGAGTCACGGTTTCATTTGGCTAAGGTGACCATGGAGTTAGAGCAACTACAGTCTTTACTAGATTCTATACAGTCACAAGCTGTGGTGTCTGATGATCTGAGGATGTCCATGGTTGATATTGTCAAAGATAGCGAAGATGGGGATGCATCCATCCTTGATACTAAAATTGGCATATCAGGTTCATCCCCACTAGAGTAAGGTTCAGTTGAGTTGGGTGTTGTAGTAGATTGTTGTGGTATGCCTGACATGGTGGTGACCTCTAGCACTAATGGTACGAAGACTAGAGATGTTGTATCAAAGACCATGTGTGATGTTGCTGAGCCGATAGTTAGCATGGTTCTTTCTAGTAATACTACTCCCTTGGCGATGTCTTTAGAGGTAGTAGTCAGTTCCAACTTGGTTAGTGATCGATCGTAGTTAGTTACATCTAGATTACAGTCTGAGCCACTGACTAAGATTGGCGCATTCTATCAGCATTACATTGTGAGGTATGCTCATCAATTTACCTTTGATGACCATGTTGATGAGATGATGATACAGAGATGTACTTTGGTTCCTAGTGGTTATCATCAGTTATGGGATAGTTTGATGCCTCAGGATGAGAGTTGTGATGGGCATGACATGGCGATAGGTTTTGCAGTTGACAGCTTGATAATACATGACTTAAAGCAGGAGTTTCGGAGTGATGCTTCAGTGTGTGTTGTTATTGATTCTACTCCTTTGGCTATGACATCTCTTGACTTAGCTAGTGATCAGTCACAGTGGGTTTTATCACTTGTTCATGGTGACCTATTGGCTGAGGTTGGTTTTTTTAATCAACATTATATTATAGGGTATGTACATTAGTTAGCATTTGATCCTTGTGTTGAGGAGTTGATGGCAGGAAAATTTGGTTTGGGTTCCATTTCTTGCTGTTTATCTTGTGATGGCTTTTCACCATCAGGGGTGCATGGGAGTTATGGTTATGAGACAGTGGCCGATGATCTACAGAGTTTTGTTGACTGCAGGAGTTGTACAGTGTGTGGATTCTCCATACTTGGTATAGTTTCATTTCAGAGTGTTCACCATTGTTGCAGAGTTGGATTGTACATTCTGTATAGGCCAGTGGGATGCGTTGATGGTATTTATTGTGTTGGCAGTTTAATTTGTCCACTTTACTTGGGTTTTGATGTTCTAAGAGTTTGTGTCTCGTGGGTTTCTGATTGTGGAAGTTGTGATTTTGGAGTTTGGTTGAGCTGTAATTGTCAGTTTGATTATGGATTCCTCTTGGTTATATTGCAGAGGATATTGCAGGAGCTTGTGTTAATTGACAATAGTATAGTTCATGACTACATTTGGGATCCAGGTGGATTGATTGGTTTATTGTTCATCCATTGCTTGAGGACAAGAAATATTTGGAAGGGGAGGACTTTTCATGTCCCCTTTTCAAATAATTAAAAATAATAATCTTTTCTAAGGCAGACAGGCCCAAAAAGATGAAGTTTCGAAAAAAGGGGATAATCTTTGGAAGCTAATGGACTAATAAATGAAAATTATTTTTAAAATATGTTTTATTAACCCCTCTTGGATGTGAGTTAGGGTATATGTTTTTTAAAAAAAAATTTGACATTTATAATGTATAACACAACCTTTGGAAGTATTAAAAAATAAATAAAACTATTTAAAAATTATATTCAATGTATTATATAACTACTTATAATTAATTTTTAAATATTTTGATTTATTATTTTAAAAAATTAAAAAAAATATTATTTAAATATGTATAGTTTTGATAGCATTAACGTGATATTTCATAGTTTAATTAAAATATTAAAAATCAAAACTTAATTTAAAAAAAAAATACAAATAAGTCATATTTAAATGATCTTTCAACATGATTTTAATTAAAAACTAGACAGAAGATTAAAGATAATTTTATAAAAGTTGATATCATATCTCAAGTTTGATATGAGTCTTTTTTGTCATTTTAGAAAAATCCTATACAAGTTCTACTTATGGACTTTTTTACATATGGTCCTAGCAAATGAATGAAATTACAAGGCAAAGTAAACATCATAAAAAGTAAATTTCAGCCTTCTGAGTCTTGTAACAGTTGTACTCTATTCCTCCATCACGCACTATACTTGTTCCTTCATCATGCACCGTACTTGTGATTTGTGCATCAATGACCCAACCATTGAATCCACACCCATCATGTCCTTACAATAGAAAATCTTTGTTAGTTCTTAGCATAATAATTAATTATTCACTGCCAATAGTGGCATGTTGTGATGGTTGAGTTGTTGAGTTGTTATCCTTGCCATCAAGGTTCAAATCTAATGGGGATGAGGTCCCCCATTTGTAGCCTCACTGGTTCATAGCTCCAAGTAAAAGCTCTTACCCCTCTTTAAAAATAATAATAATAAAAAATTATTCATTATGCTAATTTTAAAAAAAAAATTATAATAACCACCTTTTTTCTATTCGAGCAACACCAAAATTTTTGCCCAAGATTTTTCGGTGTATTAGAGGTCTTTAACAAACATGGGCCAACACCACAATGACATGTTGGCACATTCATTAAAGCCATCAAACCCACAAAAAATTGAATATATTAGCATAAACCAATGTTTATAAATGATATTTTCTCTTTACTTCACAAAATCTATATCGATGATACTCAAATCTAGTAAAAACGCTTAGGTAGGATTTAGGCAATCAATCAATTATGCAATCAATTAGAAAATTAAACATTCAATTGAAATAATCATGACAATAATTGAAGATTCCTTATTCCTTATTTTGATTTTGTGTTGGTGGTTTAAATTCTATAGTAAAGATATGAGTTTATATCTGAGTCTAAGTTGAATGAATAGAGATTTAGTCAGTAAAATTCAAGGTTTGATTTATACTAATTCATATCCTAGCCCTATCAGCCAAGCTTGTTGAGGAACATTCATTGTGGTAGATTTGGGTAAGTGTTTTTGTATTCTAATGATTATGAAACACTCATATTAGTATTTTTTGAGTTGAATGACTGGAGATTAAGTCAGAAAAATTCAAGGTTTCATTTTCTTTCATTAGTTGGGCATCCACTAGTATTGAAGGGATAAATCATGGCCAAGGCAAGGGTGGGAATCAGCTAGAACAAAATGGGAGACATGATGATAGACAAAATGCAAAGTGTTGAGGGTTCAAGAAAATACTTTTATTCAACTCCCTTTATTTATAATCAATGTTCCAGCTTTATTAGTGGAAGACAATCTTCAAGAAAATAAAACTCAAATGCATCAAGTCTTTACAATTTGATTGACTTTTTTGTTAAATATTAATAAAAAATGTTCAAGTTGGTTGATTGCATAAGTCCAATCTTCAAATGAATGAATATAGCTCAGGTTGATTGACTTACTGCTTCATATGGAATTGATATAGATATCATGAATTATCTCAGCCCAATTCATGTATTTTGAAGTGATCAATAAGCTAGTTGTTGGCGAAGAAAGTTCATTTTAGAACTTTAATCATTCAAACTTGTTGCCATTACGGTGAATCAAATGTAATATAATTCATTTTAAAACTTTATACAGACTTGATTCACTTACTAGTTGATTGCATAAGTCCAATTTTCAAATGAATGAGTATACCTCAGGTTGATTGACTTACTGCTTCATATGGAATTGATACAGAGATAAACCAATCAGATAAGACATTAGATAAACATTAGATAGACATTAGATGAACATTAGATAAACATTAGATGAAGGAAATAACTACGCTACAACTAAACATTAGATAAACCAATTAAAGCATAAGACTTTTTAAATTAGACAAAATTAAAATGTAGTCATGTAAGCTAATTAACTTCAAACATATATATATATATATATATATATATATATATATATATATATAAACTCACTATTTTAGAATTTACTGACTTCAAAAATAAATAACCCACAAACTCTTAGTATATAGAGTCTTTTAACTAAGATAAAGTTTTGTAGCTTAACATTTAGATTTTACTAGTAATATAGAAGACTACCTATCCATATTACCAGGGGTTGCCGATAAAATTCATAAAGATTTCAAAGTGAGAAGATTTATTAGAGATTTCAAAGCCGTGGCATCTATTCTTAACTAAATTTTTTAGAGATCAAGGCAGAACATGGAGAATTTAAGATCCAAAATAAATAAAGTTGTTATTAAAAGCAAAGCCATGGAAAGTGCTCAATTAGGGATAACATCAAAGTCAATTGCGATATGGTCTATGTGGTTTCTAAAATAACTACATGGCATGGAAATGCCTTAAACAGAAGCAAAAAAATAACAATAGCACTCGCTATGTTAAGAGATGACAACTAACAATATGTGCAACTACATACCTGGAGGCATCCTCTGCAGTATCTTGAGACCATGGGAGCCACAAGAAAATATGAAAATAATAAAAGAAAGTGTAGAGTTTGACAAGCAATTAAGTTTTTTTTATTAAAAAAAAACTAAGAGCGTACTACTAAATTCACAAGAGAGCCAAATACCAAATGAACTCTAATGAATTCAATTGACTCATGTGATGGAGACCAAACCACTGAGGTCATGTTAAAAAATTCTCTGAGCCATCCAAAGATGGGTGGCCTAAAGCTAATCCACTCCAAGAAAATTCATGGCAAGGAGTTTTATTTATGGCATCAGTAAAATAGCATTAAAACAAAGGTTTCATTTTTTAAATTTAGTTTTAGATTGATCACAATTAGATAATGTACTTTTGGAGAATGTGAAGGTTCCTATCAGACATAGAATCCATGTGCATGTTGGTTATGATACTTGATAATACAATAGAGATCGAGGCAATGAGAGAAAAAAAACATCTGCAAGGTATTGATATGCAACTCACATGGACTTGAAGACTTCCTATAGACTTGCATAGATCAATGTGAGAAAATTCAAAACTATTACCAGTAATAGTTGTAATAGAAAACAATAATCATCCTTTGATTTAGGGAAATAAAGACAACTGTTAAGCCTTATGAGGAGTATCTTTACACTTTTTAGTTTATGGGATCAACCAGTATCATATCTAAACTACAACAACTATTTTTTTGAATGTTAGCAAAAGGGCAACAAGTCCTCCCCAATGCCCAAAGAGGGTTGCCTAAGTTTAAGGTAGTTAAAAAATTTCCTCCCTCAAAGAGAAGAAAAATACCTCATAGATATCTTCTTCCACTTTTTTCTTATGATATAGGTTTTTACAAAGAGCAGATTATGATCATTCTATTAATAGTAGTTGCTACAGCCATAGTAGCAACTATAATAACTTGTTTAACTTGTAATACCACCAATGACATAGGCCAACATGTTCATATAACATTGCAAATAAAAAAAATAGTTAATCAACCATATTTTGAAGGAAACCATATTCGAAGTTGATTCATAATGTATACAATCACAGAGTAAGAAAGGAAGATGTATTTAAAGATAATTAAAATTATATAAAAACATCATAAGGCATGCTATCAAGTAGCCATAATTAAAGGTGACTGTAATATAAATTTTTTGTGAGGCATGCTATCAAGCAGCCATATTCAAAGGTGACTGTAATATAATCAACCATTTACAAAATTGGTTGTTATGGTATCTAATCAAAATAATTTTAACAAAAGTCATACATATATTGTGTTGCTTCTAGACTCTAGAGTCCCCCATACTTAAGTAATATGTATTTGATTCTCTCTGAGATAGTCAATCTCAGAAATCCTTTTGCTCTTTCTATTTCAACTAAAAATGAATCATATGCCCTTATCATTACTTCTTTAGTAAGCCCAAGAATGGCTTTGAGGGCATCATATATTTTCTCTACAACTGAATCAGAATCTTCTTGATCCACTTTGACAATGTAAGGCTTTGACATGCCCTCATGAATCTTATTTAAGGCTTCAGAAATGCTATCCATGGAACCATCCGTGCTCACCTTCTTCCTCTTTCCCTTCTTTGATGAGGATGGTGATATTCTTTGTCTAGTAGTAGCAGTTGATTGGTGGGATTGAGAAAAATCATCCTCAAAATTATCATCAATTGGTAAATGGAAATCCCCATCATCATCTAGATCGATGGTGTCATCCATCATGTTCCCTTCTTCCATTTCTTGTGGTGTGGCAGTTGTAGTACCTTCTGCCATGTCATTTCCCACAATAAAGGCTAACTCATTGTAGTATTGGAATGATTTCCTTTTATAGACTTTTGTATTTTTGAATTCCTTCCTCTAAAATGTTAGCAACATGAAAGAAATGGTTATTTCACTTTCAATACTAACTTTACAAGATAAAATTTAACTTAAACTCATATTAACTTCAAATGGCATTTTACCTTCAAAAGGTCATTCCAAACACTATCTTTAGCATCCACAGATTTTGTGGCTTCATTCCAAGAAAA
The DNA here is from genome assembly GCA_028749045.1 of Cupressus sempervirens. NCBI lineage: Eukaryota > Viridiplantae > Streptophyta > Pinopsida > Cupressales > Cupressaceae > Cupressus > Cupressus sempervirens. The sequence goes on along the minus strand of CM053785.1, from coordinate 549,881,209 downwards.
CCCACTAGTGTTTCTTAAATCTTTCATGATTCTAAATCCCGCCTTCCACATTTTCAGTTTATTCTTCAAATTATCTTTGCTCAAATTTTGCTTCAAATCTTCATTGAAGCGTTGCTCAATGTCAGTCCAAGCTTCTTTTTTGAATCCACTTTCACCTTTTCAACCAAGTTGGACTTGCTCTTGTAGCAAGTCAAGGAACTTTCGTTCCATCTCTCTTGACCATAGTACCCTATTTGAAGATGAAGGTACATTGCTAGTTTTCATATCATTAGCCATGTTGTTGAACAAAATAAAAATTCATCACTCATGCAGGCAACATAATATAATTTTTAATAAACTGCATTTTACACCTTCTTTGTCTTTTGAAAGCTACTGATAAAACAAATATATTGTAACACGCACAAGACAAACTAGTTTGTCACCAAGGCAACAAGAATCACATCAGAAAAATAATAAACTAGTTTCTGTAACAATATGTTTCTTGCAATAATAAACTGAATATATTTGATGATAATCTACTTGAAAATTCAAAAAACTACAATAACAATTCAGCCTTGCACAGCTATCGTAGAAGCTTTTTTTGTTTTAATTTTTCCATTGATATCCAATTGTGAGATCTAACTAATACATTTCTTCATAAATAGAATAATGCTTTATATTTGATACATGGATCAAAAGTAAAACAAAGATTCTAAAGTAATCTTATGGTAGCTTAAAGGAGGAAAATTATACATTAGCAGTGCAACCCACAATTGTTTCAGCAATATTTTTCAAAAAAATTATAAATTGTCAGAATATACAATTACTCATCTTAAAATATATTGCATATGAGGTTCTGATATGCATTTGCACAACTTGAACAATAATCATCAGTCTTTCTATCTACCTCAATCTTATTCATCTTGTTGATTACTTGTCAAGCATACTTTTTTATATAAGTAGACTCCTAACTGCAATGTCAAACTCATCTCCTGATATTACCAATTCATCCCCTGCAATGCATTGTTTGTGCTTATTCATGATTCGAGACTGATTCACTAAGGAATTTTTCTAAGGAGCTTCACTGATATTAATATTTCATGCTGCAAAGGGGCTAAACTAGCAGGCAACAAAAATTTGAAATAGTCACCCCTTCCTACAGGAAGGTTATAGTAACAAGAAAGACCACCTCTACAAACTGATAAGTAATCAACTACATTTATTGTCATTGACAAAGGTGACAGAAAATAAGCCATGGCCCATAAGAGATGGATAGGAAGTTGATGACCTACTAACAAAGTTCTATAAGAATTATAATGTAGCTCTAGAATGAAGCAAGAAAAGCATCAAATTCAACTACATACTATTCAGTCAAGGTTGACTATTCAAATGCAATCATAATGCAGGACCTAAATATAGAATGTTGTAAAAACTTCCAAAACTCACAAGTAAGATACTCATTCGAAATATTCAAAATCTAGATTATTATGTAGAAACATAAATATAAACATTAATAAGATTCTAGCAACTGGATTTTCTTCCATTCATTCAAATGTATTCCCATATGCATCATATATCATTCATCAAGTACAAAATGTATAATATGTCTCAAGTACAACTAATTGCCTCATCTATAGTCTTCCCACATCCTCCTTGCTATTTCATCTCAAAACTTCTCCTAATCATCTCTATCCTGGTGAGTCATCCCATATGTTTCAAGTATTGGTACATTTACCCCCTCACACTCATCACCCTCTTCAATTTCAACTTCAAATGGAATGTCGTCTTCTATCATAATGAAATTATGCAATATGCAACATGCCAAAACAATCTTTGTTTGTGTCATGATTGCATAAGATGTTGCATGCCTCAAGATAGGAAAGCGTTGCTTCAAAATGCCAAATGTACACTCTATTGTATTCCTAAGTGAGGAGTATCAGTGGTTAAATAACTCCTCTGGAGTGTTTATTGGATTTTCTCTACAAAACTCCTTAAGGTGGTAGTGTGTACACCGATAAGGGGCAAGAAATCCTAGTATGTTTGGATATCTTGCATCAACCAAAAAGTATTTTCCTACACAAACACACATAAAGTATAATGTTATAAGCTTGACACATTTCTTATAAACTTCACTATATAGTTAAATACAAGATGATTTTGTTAGAATTCTTTAGAATAACTGAGCGGGGGGTGGGGGGGGTGAATCAGTTATCCAAGGTCTAAATGTCCTAATAATACTTTTTCACCAATTATAGTGAGCCCATTAAACTATTCATCCATCCAAACTTAAATCAATCATCTTAGAAAGTTACAACAAATAAACATGCAGAAATAAAACATGCAAGATCAATACATGACACAGTGATTTACGTGGAAACCCAATTTGGGAAAAACCACTAGTAAAATGCTACTTAATTCTCACTCTTCTGAAGTGATGCCCTGTTAAAAGCCTGCCCTATTAAAGGCTTACAACACACTGTTAGATGTGACCTTGTTAGAGGATTTCACCATACTGTTAGGAATGGGCTCGGTCAAAGGACTTTGGAACATTTACTTGGAATGTCACCTTGTTAAAGGATTTATAACATGGCTATTAAACCAACCTAAGTTCATAGGATTTAGACTAATTGTTAAAATTGCTAGAGAGTAACAATAATGACTTTTGATCTAATACAACTCACAACATATCTTGTAGATTTTAGATCACACTTCAGTTCAATCCTTTGCTTGGCTTTAATCACTTCAGCTCTGACAGCTTGTTATATCAAGCTTCGTCTTCTTGAGTCTTCTTACTCATCATACCAATGCAATTATCTTTGTGGTCATCTATCAAAATAGAGTTTCTGTGCTTTCTTCCTCCTTAGCACCTTGTTCAGCACTTCATGCTTGACCAAATCCTTGTTTCGTAACCTTATGACTTCTTAAATAAAAATTTGGAATACCTTTCCCACTCAATTTTCCCTCTCCAACTTTAGGGTTTCAAATAGATTAGGTAGGATACAATGTATCTACCCCATATCTTGCTCTTATCTAGAAACTTCATCTAGAGTCTAGTTGTATTTTCCAAAAATGTTTTACATGGTGTTTTGTGCCACCAGCTCATCACTCTTATATTTTATTTGATTCACAGAATTCTAGATAACTACCATGTCAGCTACAATTTGGTGAATCTTCGATTTTCAAAATAATGCAGCAACTCTACATTATTGGTTTAATGATGCTCGGCTTTGTCTGTATTACTCGGCACTTGTATCTTGCTCGGCACCTATTTCTTTCTCGGAACTTGTTTCTTGCTCGACACCTGAAGATCACTTGGCACACTTTAAAGGTGAACTTTCTCGGCTTCAACAAGAATTTTTTCAGCACTAACTAGCTTGCTTGGCACTCTCTTATGAACTTAGTTAGGCTTTACAAATGACTTCGCTAAACCTTACATCTTTGATGTGTTTCAGTGTGTCCATTCTCTGTGTCTTAGAATATGTCATCATACACTATTTCATCAATGGCTTAGCTGATCCTTGTACTTTATTATAACATCATAACTTCAACCTTTCTCTAGGTGTTCTAGTTACATCTTATTGATTGCCACCTCCTTGTCAATCAACCAATTGATAGTATTTGGATCACTAAAGCGATTGTCATTCCTGCAAGTAGCAAGTTTGACATCAATGATAAAACAATGATTGAAAACATTCTTTACCAGTTCCATTATTCTTCATTCATGAACTCTTCAATCATTTCCAACAATCTCCCTCTTTGGCATTGATGGTAAACCAAACTGATCAATTGATCAACTTAGTTACCACCAAAATTACATACGTTTTCTACTACTTTCTGCTTCTCCCTTTTTTTTTCTTTTTTTTAAAAATTATTGTTGCATCCTTACTACTAATCTCATATATCTCTCTCTTTCATATATATCTCCCTCAATAATAAGGAGATATATGCAGAAAATTGATCAATACAAAAGCAAGGATGCAACATCTTTAACATGAGAAATATAAGCTTTGCATCTCATGTTTTCTCCCTCTGTCACCATGCTTGTGACTGATTTGGAGTTCCTGCTCCTACTGTCATCCTCTACATCACTCTTCTGATGTTTCATTGATTTGTTCCTATGGATGCAAAACAACTTCTTTGTTTTTTTAAACTACTTGAGTTAGGGGAATTACCCCAAACTTGCCTCTTAGATATTCATAAGCATCCTTGGACAATGGTTTGGTGAAGATATCTGCAATTTTTTCCTTTGTGTTAATGTACTCCATCTTCACTTGTTTGTCTTCTACCAATTCTCTGACATAGTGATATTTGATTGCAATATGCTTGGTTTTTGCATGCATTACTGGATTCTTTGATATGTTTATAGCACTTGTATTATCACAATATAGTATCACAGGTTTGGTTACCTCTTCTTTCATTCCTTTCAATAAATGTGTGAGCCACACAATGTTTGTGCAATTGACTACTACTGCCACATATTCTGATTCTGCAATGGACTGGGATGTGCATGTTTGTTTCTTGCTAGTCGAAGTAACTAGCCTTTTATCTAAAAATAATGCACCTCCACTTGTGCTTTTTTTGTCATCAATGTTGCCTCCCCAATCTGCATCTGTATATGCATTGAGCTCAAACTTCTCATTCTTTTTGTAAGATAGACCAAAGTTATCAGTTCCTTTGAGATACCTCATTATTCTTTTTACTACTATGAGATGATTTTCTTTGGGATTAGTAGAGAATCTAGCCACTATTCCAACTGCTAATGCTATGTCTGGTCTTCTATGTACAACATATTGTAGTTTTCCAATCATGAATTTGTACATTGTTTGATTGACTTCAGCTGATACATCATTTTTGGATAGTTTATTTCTTGTTGCCATTGGTGTGCTGACTGGTTTGGATTCCTCTAATCCAAATGTTTTAAGTATCTCTTTGATGTGCTTTGATTTTGTCACAAATATACCATGTTTTAGTTGATGTACTTGCAATCCAACAAAAATTTTGATCTCTCCAAACATAGACATCTTAAACTTATGTTTCATTTTGTCAACAAAACTTTTGCAAAGCACTTCCTTTCCTCAAAAAACTATGTCATCCACAAAGATTTCACATACAATAATATCCTTACTTTCTTCTGATTTGATGTACATGTTGTTGTTATCATCAGTTCTTTCAAATCCTATTTGCACTAGATACTTGTGAAGTGTTTCATACCATGCGCTTGGTGCTTGTTTTAGACCATAGAGTGCTTTATGTAGTTTACAAACCATATCCCTTTTGTTCTTATCAACAAATCCCTCTGGTTGTTCAATATAGACTTCCTCTTCCAATATACCATTCATAAAAGTAGACTTTGCATCCATCTGATAGATTTTAAAACCTTTATATGCAACATATGCAAGTAAAGTTCTTACTCCTTCCATTCTAGCAACAGGGGCAAATGTTTCCCCATAGTCTAATCCTTCTTCTTGAGCATAACCCTTACATAATAGTCTAGCTTTGTTTCTAGTAATCTCACCATTCTCATCTAGCTTGTTTCTAAATACCCACTTGGTGCCAATCACATTCTTGTCAACTAGTCTAGGAACCAAACTCCAGGTTTTGTTCTTCTTTATTTGATCAATCTCTTTTTCCATAGCTTTATACCAGTCATCATCTTGTAATGCACCATATACTATCTTAGGTTCAAATTTGTTGATCAGACATGATTCATTTCTTAGTCTATTTCTTGTCATTGGTCTTGCATCTTTGTCACCAATTATCTGTTCAATAGGGTGATGTCTTTTTACATATTTGGATAATCTTGGTTCTATCCTTGTTTCCATGTTTGATCTTTCAGATTCAAGATCACTATGTACTTCATTGTTAGGTAGTTCTACATCTCTGTCATGTGTACTGATTTCAGAGTCAGAATGGGTATTTCCTTCATTCTGCAACTCGGCTTCTGAATGTAAATCGGCATTCACTAGTTGTGACTCAGCTAAAATTGAAACTTGTTGTTGAATCCCAATTTGATTGACAATAGTCTCTTCAACAGGCATTCCTTCATAAGATTACACAAAGGTTCTATATTCATCCATTCTCTTTGGTTCTTCAACTTGGACTTTTGTATTCTCATCAAAGTTTACATTTGCACTTTCCACAATTTTGTTAGTGTTAGTATTTAAACACTTATAAGCTTTACTTCTAGTGGAGTAACCAAGGAATATACCTTCATCACTTTTTGCATCAAATTTTCCATTTCTGGCATCTTTAAGGATAAAAAATTTGTAGCCAAATATTTTGAAATGCTTTACATTGGGTCAGTGACCATACCATAATTCAAAAGGTGTTGCACTTGTACCTTTCTTGACTTGTACTCGGTTCAGTGTATGAAAAGCCACACTTACAGCTTCTCTCCAATATTTTAGAGTAATAGTCTTTTCCATCATTAATGTTTTGGCATAGTCAATCACATATCTATTTCTTCTTTCAGAAATTCCATTCTATGGGGGAGTTCTAGGAGATGACATTTGTCTCTTGATTCCTTTGTCATTACAAAATATCTCAAATTCATTTGATGTGAATTCACCACCTCTGTCTGATCTCAGGCATTTCAAACTCTTTCCTATTTTCTTTTCAACTCTAGCCACATACCACTTAAACATTTGAAAATCATCAAATTTTTTCTTTAAGCACATAACAGTCATCATCCTAGAATAGTCATCAACAAAAAAAATTATATATTTATCTCCTTTGTATCTTTGTACTTCTATTGGACCACATAAGTCAGTATGGACTAACTCAAGTACTTCTCTAGATGTATAGTTTTTACTCCTTAAACTTGATTTTGTCATCTTTCCTAGCTAACATTGTTTGCTCATGATATTGTTAGGCTTCTTCAATTTAGATAAACCTCTGACTTTCTTCATTTTACTGATATTGACCAGATTATCAAAGTTGACATGACATAACCTTTTATGCCATAACCATTCATCATAAAATTTTGCAACAAAACAAGAAGTATTTTCCATATCAAGATAAAATAGATTACTTCTTGTTTGATCTCCTTTTCCTATCAATTTACCATCAGTATCATAGATTTTTGCAGTTTTGTTTCCAAATTCTACTTTGCATCCTACATTGCCTAACTGTGAGACACTTAGAAAATTGGAGTTTAGGCCTTCAACATAGTATGCATTGTCACATGAAATGTTTTTTTAAAGTTTAATGGAGTCTTTTCCTTTGATTTTACATAGAGCATCATTTCCAAATCTAACACTATTTCCATCATACTGAGTAAGGTTAACAAACTTACATTTGTCTCCTGTCATGTGATGTGAGCATCCACTGTCTATGATCCATCTAAAATTCTTGTTCATACATGTTACCAGTGTTGTAGGTTCTTCTTCATCAAATTGGTCTTTCATGGCCACATAAACAACTTCATCATCATTATCATCAGAATCCTCTTCAGCAATATAGCACTTCTTGCCTTTATCTTTGTAATCTTTCTTATCATCTTCTCTTCTATATTTGTACTTGTTTCCTTCCTTGTATTCCTTTTTCTATGTACACCTTGCAGCAATATGTCCTATTTCATTGCAATTGAAACAAATGATAGGCAGCTTACCTCTGAATTTTCCTTTGCCTCTGTGAAATCTTCTTGCTAGTAATGCTTCCAATTGTTGCACATCTTCCTCATCAGTTCTATTGTCACTGGATACATATTTCATCTTTCTTCCCTTTTTTGATTTCACTTGATCAGCATCTTTCAATGATAGCTTGGCCTTGAAAGTAGATTCAACATTCTCAGGTCTGTAATTGTCAAAGTTAGATAACTCAAATGCAGTGAGTCTACCCACTATTCCTTCTAAACTTAGATTGTTTCTTGGTATACATATTAGCTCTTGTATTGCTGATACTCTAATAGCATAGATAGGGAGCAAGGATCTTAATAACTTACTATTAATAGTATCTTCATCCAATTGACCACTCAAACATCTTATTGCACTTACCACTTCCTTTATTCTAGTGGCATACTGAGCAACATTCTCACTTTCCTCCATTTTCATATCATCAAACTTTTCTCTGAGGCTTTCTCTTTTTGCTCTTTGGACATTCTAATCTCCTCCATAGATGTTTGATAGGGCTTTCCACATTTTGAATGCAGTGTCACATCCTTTGATATCATTGAATTCAGCATAGTTGAGTGCAGAAGCAATCTCCAACATTGTCTGATTGTGTTCTTGTTTGTTTTTCAAATCTTCTGCAGTAAGATTACTAGTTGGATCAATATGTTTAGTAACAATTGAATTTTGAGCATAATCTCCTATGGATCCAAGATGTAGCTTCATCAAACTTTTCCATGCAACATATTTGTCTTTGTTGAGCTTGGGAACTTCTCTCTTAGGCATTTTGATCTTTTCTGCTTCTAGCCTCTTTAAACTAAATCAGCAGTACAACTCTGATAACAATTGTTAGAAAATAACTGAGGGGGGGGGGGGGGGGGGGGGGGGGGGGTGAATCAATTATCCAAGGTCTAAATGTCCTAATAATACTTTTTCACCAATTATAGTGAGCCCATTAAACTATTCATCCATCCAAGCTTAAATCAATCATCTTAGCAAGTTACAGCAAATCAACATGCATAAATAAAACATGCACGATCAATACATGACACAATGATTTACGTGGAAATCCAATTTGAGAAAAACCACCAGTAACATGCTACTTAATTCTCACTCTTTTGAAATGATGTCCTGTTAAAGGCTTACAACACACTATTAGATGTGACCTTGTTAGAAGATTTCACCATACTGTTAGGAATGGGCCTGGTCAAAAGACTTTGGAACATTCACTTGGAATGTCACCCTGTTAAAGGATTTATAACATGGCTATTAAACCAACCTAAGTCCATAGGATTTAGACTAATCGTTACAATTGCTAGAGAGTAATAATAATGACTTTTGATTTGATACAACTCACAACATATCTTGTAGATTTTAGATCACACTTCAGTTTAATCCTTTGCTTGGCTTTAATCACTTCAACTTTGATAGCCTATTATATCAAGCTTTGTCTTCTTGAGTCTTCTTGCTCATCATACCAATGCAATTATCTTTGTGGTCATCTATTGAAACAGATTTTCTGTGTTTTCTTCCTCCTTAGCACCTTCTTCAGCACTTCATGCTTTCATGCTTGACCAACTCCTTGTTTCATAACCTTATGACTTCTTAAATAGAAATCTGGAATACCTTTCTCGCTCCATTCTCCCTCCCTCTCCAACTTTAGGGTTTCAAATAGATTAGGTAGCAATTGTCTCTCCAAAGTGAGAAAAGTTACGGGCAATCTTATGATTCCTCAAATTGTGGCCAAGGGTATGGAGGTACATCACTAGTTGTTCTTCAAATGATATTTTTAGCATATCTTTAATGCTTCCATTTCTCCTAAGAAACGTTGTCCTACTCATGTGAAGTTGGTCATGACAATGTGTCTCAGTTGAATGGATGATACACTTATAAAATGGAATTTCATCTCTTTTGCACTTACGCCTCTCTCCTCTATCTTCTTGTGCAAATGCTACAATAGATATTGCAAGGGTGACAAGAGCTGCTACTATAGCAAGAATTACTCTATTCTTCCTAGCAATGAGTCCATGAATCCTTGGATCATTAGCAAGATCCATCAATGACCTAATACACATAAGAAACCTTTTAATGACCAAATCTTATAATAAATTTTGGCCAACATTTATTTATTTTAGTATATTTTTCAGGATGAATAAAAATTGTGGATCCATGAAGAGGTTTAGCTCAAATGATAGAGAAAAATTACAGATGAAACACAAAAGCAATAGATGAACAAGCATATTTCAACTCAATGATCACACAAATCAATTCACTTGTAGATGTAAATACACAATAAACAACCAACCTAAAGTGTTCTGTGACGCACACATAGTTACAAATTATAACCAAAGAATTGAGATATGATCCAAACTCTCCCTAGAGCCAAGAAAATTCAAGGGATAACATCCATGATTCAACAATCAAACTGGTAAAACAAACAATACTACTGCCATGTTCCCTTTTTGGATTTAAAGTATTATATTTTGTAAAACTGTGGGTTGAAGTAATAAAAATGGTGAGTGGAAAACCAATAAAAATGTCACAGTCCTTCCACTGTACAAAGTCAACAGATGGGCATCACATCATTTTGACATGCATTGGTGTTTATGTCTATAAGGTATTTACAATATAAAATTTACAGAAGAATACATTTAGTATGTCATCAGTCATACTTTTCTAACTCAAAAATTGGATTTAAAATAAATAAAACAATGAGCCAATGGTATTCATGGTAAGCAATTATATTACAAGGCTTGGTGTACTAATGGAGATAATCTAACTAAGTAAAGTGTAAGATATGTACTAACACTACCAATCAAGATAGCATTATATTTGCAACAAAAAATAACTTCATAAAACCATTTTTTGTTTTTCATTAAAGAGTTTAGTCATACCAATTCTTGCTGTATAGATTTCCAAATGCCCTGATATCACAAGTATCAATCTATAATTTTATATCATACAAAATAAATGGTTCCTAGAAGAAAACTAAAAAAAAAGGAAAGCATTTCCTAGACTAGTTGAGCACCTTTGAATAGGCCAACCAAATCTTATAATAAATTTTGGCCAACATTTATTTATTTTAGCATATTTTTCAAGATGAATAAAAATTGTGGATTATAAAAATCTTGATATATGATAGACAATTTGCACCAATGAAACCCAACTAATATATTAATATAGTTCAGATTTATAGAGTATGGACTCTTGTGAAAATTTTTACAACAACTTGATAATCAACAATTTCAAATCTACATTAACCACAATTCAAACTGCAATAAACAATGTGTACATGAAAATGGAATCACTTCACTGAATGACACACACACACATGCATATTGAATAACTATTGCCCTGCAAATCCAGTATACAAGTAGAATATTGTTTTAAGTCACATATTTTAAAAGTTTCAACTTTATCTATTCTTTATGAGGTTGACATAGCATGTAAAAATAAATTAAGAGCTGAAATAATTTATCAACTTTTACACAAAAATATGCTTATTAATGTTTAAAGTAAAACTCTGAACTTCATCTATTCTTTAGGAGGCTGACAGAGCATGTAAGAAGGAGGCTAATAGAGCATGTAAGAATGTCATCTACATGTACTCAAAATGAATTAAGAGCTGAAATCATTTATCAACTTTTACACAAAAATATACATATTAATGTTTATAGTCAAGGCCAAAGACACTTGTTTCTATGACTAACCTTTAATGATGAAGAATAAGCTCAGAAATTTTCCAACTTTTATACAAAAGTATACTAATTAATGTTTGTGATCAAAGCAAAAGACACTATTTGTTTCTATGATGAAGGCCATTTTACAAAGGCAGTAATGGCACAAGAATGCATTCTTCACTCTCACACTAGCAAACTAATTTAAAATGATCATATCATCTAAATACTAAGCTTGAATAATTCCTTGCATAAGAACTCCAAAGATGCCAATGTTGTGAATTCCTAGGGGAGATGAAGCACTGTGTAGTGTAGATGGTGATGGGGATGGGGTTTGATCTTTGGTTGATGATGACGAAGGCAGTGTGGATCTAGAGGGAACTAGAATGCCCATTCATTGTGGGGAAGAAGAAGGAGGTGCATCTAATGGGGATGAAATAGGGGATGCTATTGGAACATAGAATATATCGGCATGATATATTTTTTTTTGTTGGGCAATACATTTTCTAAAACCCTATACATATTCAAACCAATAAGGAAAACCCTAATTAGTAATTAACTATAAATAGTGAAAAAGAGATCATCTTACACACATAAATCCAAGCTATACCAACATGGTAAAAACTATTATTCAATTTAAGATTATTACTTATCCTCATTATCCCAACCTTATGCCATCTGTATATTTCACAACAAACAAAACCTGCTTACAAGAAGACACTGAGCCAAGCAATAAAAAGATCATAAACCCTTGATTGATTATAATATCCTAAATTGACCAAATGTGGAGACAATATTTACAAACTCTACTAACTCAAAACTGTAAACCCAGGTGCTCCTATGGAAAAATATGGTCATGTCCTAAAATAAGTAGTACCTAAACTCTAGCATTTTTGGATTACAGGGTAAAGCCTAAATCGGGCTCAAGCTTAGATAAGCCAAAGAACTATCATAATAGACAATGCAATAAACAGATTCTAACCCCCCAGAAAACCCTAAAATTAATAGAAACTACACTCTAGCAATTCTTAATTAAAGGGTAAACCTTACTGAATTTTTATATTAATGTACCAACTCTTGCACTCTTCATAGCTACAATTCTAATGAAAACATGGGTTTTCTTTGAGGAAAACAATAGTATGGGTTTCCTCTTAACTTACCCTTTGACCAAGTAATATATTAACTTTATTTTAGTAACTTTAAAATGGGTTTCATCCTATCTTGTTGAGGACTCCTTACTCCTTGGGACGTGATGAATTCTTTTCTACAACCACACAATCAATGTAACAATGAAACTCAACTTAATCCACTATTATAGTAGTGAAAATATATTTTCTGAACATATGGGACAGCTATACTACTAAATATTCCACAAAATACAGAGTAGATCAATCTATCTCAATTGGAGAAGAATTTAAATGTGGGTTCAAACCATTGGCTCTTTTAGATAACTTTACGCTTGGAAATCATAAGATTCACTGGGTCAAGAAAATCCCATTTGTTCACCTGCTATTTTATGCCCTACATAAATGCTCTTTAGCTATATATTAAGTTTGACTAGATAGCAGATATGATGAAGCAATAAAAAAAAAACATCGGTGGGCGCACTAGAGATGAGGAAGAAGCAGATACAACAGAATTCTAAGGAAGTGGGTCCTCCTCCTTGAATTCCTAGGAGCAAGCACCCTGGCTTTGCATTGTGTAAGTGGGGTCCTATCAGAGGAGTGCCTTGTGGCTTCTGCAAAACAACTAGAGGAAGAGGAATTGTGCACAGGAGGAGATATGGTCAGTGAAAATACTCCAAAAAAGTTGTGTTCATGATGCCCAAGAGCCAAGCCACGACTGAAGAGATGTTGTTGGCAATGGATGAAGAATGTGAGCTAAGAATGGCAGAATGGAAAAGGAGATAAAATAATGCAACCGAAGTTAAGACATAGGACTTAAATGTGGCTGTGAACAGCAAGTAATGCAAGGAGAAAGAGGCTCAAATACAGACAAGCCAAAGAACTTTCATTGTAAGCATGGCAATAAATAAGCAAACACACTCAAAAGAATGCATGAACTTACCAAAACTTTGTGTGAAACTATGCACATTTGTGAAAGAATGCATGAACTTACTAGAATAGAGTAAACCTCGATGGAAGGAAGGAAGTGTTACCTATGCTTCTGCAAACGCCCAATTTCAACTATTCTTTAATGCAAAAATGAATAGGTTCGATGCACATCAATAGGTAAAGGGTATTGATAAACCTTATTTTTCCCCCAAAAATCCATGGACTCAACCAAGTATTAAGTTGAGCCACAGACCCAACCAAGTATTAGATATAGTTTAGCAAATAGTGGAATAGGAATAGGCTATTCCTATTCCACCTATTTTGTGGGAAGTCCACCATGCCTATTTTGGGTTAAAATTAGAATAAATATTTTCTAATTCCATTTTTTGGTTTTGACACCAAACATTGAATAGTCAAATTTTGGTAGTAAATTCTTCTTATTCACATTGAATTCCTACAACCAAACAGGGCCTTAGTCCTTTGGTCTGATCCTTTCGTCTAATAAATTCTAGCAAGGACTAAGGTATTCTAGGGTTATCTTCAGTCAATAGAATTCTTACCTTGGAAGCAAAATACCGATCAAATATGATGAAGTTGGCATCACTGACCTCCTAGGTCATATTAGTGCTCCATAGCTAGACTGGTAATTTCTCTCTATCCTTCTCTAGCTCCAACTTCATCTCTTTAGAGAAAAAGGTAACACCCTTGTACAAACATATGTACATCAATATTGAGTACCAACATAATGGTTTTACAACTTTAGCCTTATTTAAGTGTATTAATCCATCATGGATTTCTTTTGCTAAACATGTAGTGAAATAAAAAATTGAGCTCATGCCATATTGCAGTGTTTGAGCAATGATAAAAATAATGGATCCTTGGATGTGATCTTGTTCATCCATTCCAAATATTTTGTAGAGAGAAAAATATGGTGCTTGAGCCCTAGGATTGAAATATTTCCTTAACAATGGCTCTGAGGTATTGGAAGTCACCAATGGTATTGACCTATTATAACAAAGTGTTCCTGTAGTAGCCCTCTCCTTAGGTACACCCTCCATGCATCATATCTTTCTTGCAAATCCTCCATGTCAATTTTCTCATGTACTACATAATTAAGATTTAACCTAAAAACTTTCCTAATCAGTTCTGGTGAAACCCCAAAGAGATTATCTCCACTGTGATTCTTGACCATCCTTGACACTAGGTCATATCTCTTTGCTATCATGCCCAATAAATCATCATCAAAGAAAACACTTGGGACAACTAGCTTACCAATGTCAAACTCCCTTACATTATTTAGAGGAGTATCAAATTTTCTCTCCAAAAACCATTTATAGAGAAGCTCTAAACCCCCAAAAAATGTCTGGGCATCTCTTAACCAATTGGCTTTGTCATAGAAACCCTCTCTAAATAGTAATCTAGGGTTTTTAGGCAATAGTTATTTTCCTTTGGAATAATCATTAGTTGATTTTGGTAATTGTTCCAAAAAATATTCATGCACAGCTCTCAACTGGTAATCTACCTTTCCTGAAAAATCCCTTTGTAGAGGCATTTAATCTATATTATCTCAATTACAATTGCAAATTCTTGACTAACCAAATATTTTCAGTATTCACTCGGACAAACTTGTTTGCTTCACTGAGAATTTTATCTATAATAATCCTTGGCTTTGAGGAAACACATTTTGAAATTTTGAATATTTTTGCACTCTGAAAATTCTTTGCTACTTGGTACTCAATAATGAGAGGAATTGTGAATTTTATGGCAATCAACTTCACACAAACTTGTATTGATCATAATTAATTTTGTAACAATAATATTTCAAGCTATATTGCAAAATTTGAAACCTAACCATTGATTTATGCCAAATTAGATGATTCCTTTTAAGACTTTAAAAAGATGCATTACATTTTTTTGAAGTCAGACATGTGTCAATGTGTCACTTCCCTACTTTGGTTAAAGTTTGATAATCTTCAAAATTTGGGGAAGTGACGATCATCGATCATCATTTGATCAATGATCCCGAGTGATTCCAACTATTACTCCATTCACTTAAAATTATCGAGCCCACTAATACAACTCAACATCCACCTTTTCTTACATGTTGTACCTTTGGCGAATCAGAACAAAATATTTGGCATATTATCTAACTCAATATTATCTGGCAACTCATGACATAGCTAACCCCACCAAGTCCATGTGTCACAACCTCACATCCCCACTTTGTTTAAACCTTGCACAACTTTAGAATGTAGGGATATGCCTATTGTTGATCTTAACATGATCAGTGGTCAATGAAATAAACTCCCCAAGGGTTAGGAGTTTTTATCTAAGCTCATAAAGATTTTAAGTGTGCGACCTGGCAATCAAGTTGATTGTATAGTAGAAGCTTATCTAAAGACAATAACATTTTATAGCACGACTTGATAAAGTAGTGAAGTTTCCCTAGTCACTAAGTCACAGTAGTTAAGCACTCAACTTCCTTTTAGCTAATGACTGAGAAAAATAATTAGTAAAGCCTTAGTCGCACGATCTCTTGAATGAGAAAAGTATAATAAACCTTCATAGTGACTGGGGAACCATCATAGAAGTATAATAAGCTAGTTATTCTCAAACTAATGATTATGAATTAATGGGGAACTTGATTATCAAAAGAGTAGAGGATAATCCAAATGAAGAGGCAACATAATTAAATCTTGAAACAACCACTCTTACCTTAGCCACTACCAAGAAAGAGAAAAGATTTATACAAGAGCTACAAGAGAAATATGAACAAGTCCTAGATGCCTATGAAAAGGAAGTCCAAAAGAGGATTAACCATGAAAATAAAATGATAGGACATAAAGGACAGTCTAGATGGCACATTTTTTAATAGGTGGATGGAAGAATATTCCTTAGCAAATCATTTGTTACCAGAAGAAGTTGAAGAAATAGATATGGATCAAAATGAGGTACAAGTAATTGATGCACCAATTTGACCAAAAGAAAGAAAAAGGGAGCAACCAACTATAATAGTTGACATGGCTACTCAAAATGGTGATATAGCACAAGAATAGCCAATTACAATAGTGGATGTGGCTACTTAAATTGATGATCTAGAAGAAGAACAACCAATTGTAATCAATATCCAGATATCAGAGCATGACACATCATGTGCAAGCCATTATAAGAATATATTTCACCTTTATAAATATAAATTGAATGAAATATACATTAGACAAATCAATCACAAAAAAATAGATTTATGTAAATAATAAAAGTTATGAATTAATAAATTTAACTAAAATATTAAAATCAAAATATAATTTAATAATTCCATCTATCTATATATATATACACCCAAACTATCAAGTAAAAAAATTCAAGAGCTCTATATGAGAGATACAATATATACTCATTTCAGAAACAGGAAAGCTTACTTCAACTAAATTTATTGTCTACTGAAATTATAAAACTTTTTCTTTTTCTTTGTCTTATTGAAATTAATTCAGCCTAAACATAAGACAGTTAAATCCAATCTTAATTTAGTTATTTTTGCTTTCTATTATTATTAAATAGGAATGATATTTCTTTCAGCCTAAACATAAAATAGTTAAATCCAATCTTAATTTGGTTATATTTGTTTTCTTATTATTATTAAATAGGCATAATATTTTAGACACCTACCATTTGTTTTCCCGTCTAGAAACGACCTATTATGCACAAATGTAGAGCATATGAAGCAGAGCCAATTTATTCTTTCTCCCTATCTAAGATTAGTTTATTCTTGTTATTGCTCTTGCTTGTTGGCCAAGGCAGTTTCTTTTCATTTAGTTTAACAAACAATTCATCTAAATTTAAAATAGCCAAAACACCCCTAATTTGACAACCCCATAAATAAATTTATCTTCTAGGAAAATTAGTTACCCCTATAAATACAATGAGCAGGGTTCATGCACTTCAATTTACTTCTTCGTTTGGATCTACTCAAAATTTACTGTACTGCTGATGCATTGATGCAGGAGCATCTTACATGGGAAAATTAAATTATTAGAAAAAAAAAAAAAAAAAGGTTAAAAAAAAAAAAAAAATAAATTCTGGAGGAGAGAGAAAGTGACAAAAATTAGAGGAGAAATAATAAAAAAATAAAAATGAGAAAAGAAAGGAAAAGGAGATTTCTATTTTCGAGGCGCATAGGTGGCCTAAAAAGAAAAATAATAAAAATAGTTGTCATTCCATTAATCAAGGTGTATAGGTGGCAATTTAGAAGTTTGTGGAAAGATCCTTAAATCATGTATTTAATATTTGTTGGGTGCTTAGTTGTATTTGGGTGGGAATTTAATATTTATTTAAAGGTAGTTGTATTTACCTTTTATCCCACATTGGTTGTGTTTGTAATGTCTTGGGTTAGAAGTGCCTATTTAAGCAAGGCTTATTATCATTTGTAATTAAGTTCAAGAAATGGAAGTTGGAGAAATAGAAGCTCTTCAAGACAAGCTCTTCAAGTAGAAGCTCTTCGGATGTAATTTCTTGTAGAAGCTCTTAGCGAGCAATCTCTCTTATATTGTAAGAATTTGGAGAATATTCTAATGAATTTCAAGTATTAATGGAAGTTTTATGAAGCATTTTGTCATCTCTCTTGTCTCCATATTATTGCATTTTTGGTTGTGAGTTGGTACGGGTGGTGTGGCCCGTCATCAATGGTATCAGAGCAGGAGTTCTTGAGTGTGCGGACAGATCACCGAACGTGAAGCAGTTTGCACCAGGACCTTGAGTGGGTGAAGTTTGTTAAGAAGTTCTTGATTATGTAGACAGATCGCCGACTGTGAGGCAGTTTGCAGAAGGTTCTTGTGTTGCATGAGATTTTTCTTCTAAAGACTTGATTATGGAGAAGAGAAAGAAGAAGATGACTTTTGTGATTGGATGGATTCTGAGGATTCCTCGACTTGAGAAATTTAGAGCAAGAAATCAACAATCATTGCTAGTTGATTTGCAGAAGCAAGTGAATGAATTAGAAGCTGAGTTGCAGAAGAGAAGAGCATGTCACCAGAAAAGAGATGTTGATAATTCCTTGGATGTGGAAAAGAAAGATGATCCAGTGGAAGAGCAAGTGGATGCAGAGGAAATCATTTGCAAACCTAAAGAAGATGAACGAGAAGAGGAAGAGCATAAAGATGACAAGACTTATGAACTTGAAGTAGATCGAGATGATTTGAAGACTGCAACAATGGAGGAAGAATATAGTGCCTTCGTTGGAGATCAAGCAAGTGGAGTAGTTACGTGCATTGTTGATGACATAAAAGAGGCAAGCAAAGATGAAGATGTCAAAAAGGTAAATTCTTATGAATCATGGGATGTTGTCTTTGATATGAGTTTAAAAGATATTGATGATTTTTTGCATGAGGATCTTGTTAGTCATGTGTGGTATGCAAAGGAAGATTGGTATGGTGTTGCTGGATTTATTACAGGTGTGATTAATTCAACAAGATTGAATGAGGATGAGATTTATACTTGGATAGAGTTCACGGAAAAGAAGGAAATATATCGGCATCGGATACTTGTTCCAGCTATGTGTTGGAGGAAAAGAAAAAAAAAAAAACTTTCAACAGTGGCTACTTCATTTTGTGAATCCATATTCACAAAATTTTTCCTACCATGGGAGTCGGATGTAGGAGCATCATGCATCAGCAAAAAAAAAATGTGGAAGATTTGCATGTTGGTTTTCTTGTCCTGTTGAGGTGGAAGCTTGTGGTGAAGATGAAGATGGTTGTATATCTTTATTTTTGCGTTAAAGTGTGGGACACACTTTTCTATCTACCAAGGGAGTCTGATGCAGGAGCATCTTACATGGGAAAATTAAATTATTAGAAAAAAAAAAAAGGTTAAAAAAAAAAAAAAAAAAATTCTGGAGGAGAGAGAAAGTGACGAAAATTAGAGGAGAAATAATAAAAAAATAAAAATGAGAAAAGAAAGGAAAAGGAGATTTCTATTTTCGAGGCGCATAGGTGGCCTAAAAAGAAAAATAATAAAAATAGTTGTCATTCCATTAATCAAGGTGTATAGGTGGCAATTTAGAAGTTTGTGGAAAGATCCTTAAATCATGTATTTAATATTTGTTGGGTGCTTAGTTGTATTTGGGTGGGAATTTAATATTTATTTAAAGGTAGTTGTATTTACCTTTTATCCCGCATTGGTTGTGTTTGTAATGTCTTGGGTTAGAAGTGCCTATTTAAGCAAGGCTTATTATCATTTGTAATTAAGTTCAAGAAATGGAAGTTGGAGAAATAGAAGCTCTTCAAGACAAGCTCTTCAAGTAGAAGCTCTTCGGATGTAATTTCTTGTAGAAGCTCTTAGCGAGCAATCTCTCTTATATTGTAAGAATTTGGAGTTTTTTCCGTTTGGAGAATATTCTAATGAATTTCAAGTATTAATGGAAGTTTTATGAAGCATTTTGTCATCTCTCTTGTCTCCATATTATTGCATTTTTGGTTGTGAGTTGGTACGGGTGGTGTGGCCCGTCATCAACTGCAATGGCTCACAAGGGAGAATTCTTAGAAGTGTAAGATCAATTCTCCACATCTTTTTCATTTTCTACCTTGGCCTAGTTAGGTATTTCCATGGGTTGCTGAAAAAATGGATTGTTTTTTGTTGGTAATAAGAAAGGAACTAAAAGGGATTTCAGCACAACAATTTAGAGTGGAAGAAGGGAGCGAATTAGCTTGTTGTGGATGAAGCCATTAACAATGATAACTTGTTGGTTTTCCTACACCCAGAAACCATGGAAAAGTTGCAATTGTTCTCCTGTGATACAATTCTTATTTAGGTATTTTCATTGGCTCTTTTCCCTTTGTGAGGTTAGGGTATTTATGTTTGGGATTAGGTGCTAAGGGTTTTTTTTTTTTTTAACATTTGTTTTTAATCTCTCATTGGCATCATATTACAGGGAAAGAAAAGGAAGGATATGATTTGAATTGCCCTAGCGGATAAGACTTGTGAAGAACTGAAGATTAGAATGAATAAGGTCATATGGTCAAATATAAGGGTTCATTTGGGAGACGTCATTTCTATTCACCGAGGCCCCAATGTTAAGTACGTCAATCACATGCATATTCTTTCCATTGATGATACCATTGAGAATACAAATGGATCTTGAATGACAATTATGTCATATCTTGAGTTATTCCAAAGTTTATATCAATAATGTATTAGTTTCAAAGAATATTAATACCATTGTGCAATTTTGAGAATACAAATGTATCTTGAATGACAATTGTGTCATATCTTGAGTTATTCCTGAGTTTATATCAATAACATATTAGTTTCAAAGAATATTAATACATTGTGCAATTTTGAGAATACAAATGGATCTTGAATGACAATTCTATCATATCTTGAGTTATTCCTGAGTTTATATCAATAATGTATTAGTTTGAAAGAATATTAATACTATTGTGCAATTTTGAGGATACAAATGGATCTTGAATGACAATTATGTCATATCTTGAGTTATTCTTGAGTTTATATTAGTAATGTATTAGTTTCAAAGAATATTAATACCATTGTGAAATTTTGAGAATACAAATGGATCTTGAATAAAAATTATGTCATATCTTGAGTTATTCCTAAGTTTATATCAGTAATGTATTAGTTTAAAAGAATATTAATACAAGGAAGAAATTTTGCAATATCTGCATCTCTAAATTCTACTATAGGGGATAGATCTGAAGAAAAGAGTGTGAGTGAAGGAATTATGAAGTATAATATCAAATAACCAATCATTTCCATCCCTAAGGTGTGATAGCCCCCATTTTCCCTTTGCCAATTGTCTAAAAATTTTGAGGTAAGAGTGCCTTGATTTATGTTATGTAGTAAAGATGACAAGTTATGACTTGGTGATTAGGACTAAAAAGTGCTTGAAATGTTTGTTTGCTTAGTCATGCTATCAAAGAAGATAACAGTAATTAAGTTAGCAACACAATCATCTTAGAAGAAAATGCATGTGATCACACTATCATAGTGATAAGAGGAAAGTGATTGAAACAAGTTGCGACATGGAAAAACTAGCTAAAAGGCACTTGTTCACATGGTCGTGCAGATAATAATTGTAATACATGATCAAACCATGACCATGTGATGTAGTCAAATTGAAAGAAAAATGTAAAGGGTCATGTAGTCAAGATGTTAAAACAATAGCAATAAAGATAAACCACGAAGCAATGACTAGGTTAAAAGAGCATAAAAAATCCTTTTCTCATATGGTCACAAAGCAAAACTATTATTAGATAAGCCAAGCTATGACCCGATGAAGTCTTAAGGTTAAACTATATACGGTATCTTGATCACATAATCACAATAATAAAAAATTAAAAGTGAGAAATGTATGTTAAGTCACAATTTCATGGTTGCTAGGGGTATTCACACGGTCGCAAAGAATAAGTGTAAATGTTAATGAAATGACCATGTGATTAAGGTTAAAGAGAGGTCAAATCTTTAAGGTGCCTAGTCATGTAGTTAATGGCCAAAAATGTTAGATAGACTACAAAGTGGTGAAAAGTGTTTGAAGCTATGGTTGTCCAGTTGCTGGTGTTTAAGTGCTAAGGCGGAAAATGATTGTGGAATGATGAACAAAGAGAGTTGTTGGGTCACAAGGATGGTTTTTAATGTAAAAATGACTATTATGGGGTAAAAGCAGATATTTGTGTCACTGTTTATGATACCAAAACCTTTTTTGGTCAAATCTCATTTCTCTATCAAAACTCAATTTTTTTAAAAAATTAAAAATACCCTTTTATAGATCTTAGATTCAATATCATCATTATATAATTTTTTGAGTGTTTTGACTAGTTATAATATGTTATAATCTCAAAATATTATAAGTTGATATTTCAACATTTCAGAAGATGCTCCCTCAAAAAAGAAAAAAAACAGTAAATCATATCAAAAAAAATTAAAAATTGTATTTATCTTTAGAGGAGAGAATCCTCTTTGTGAATATTTGATTTTTTTTCAAGAAGCTATAGATTTGATAGGGAATTTTTGATGGGAGGAAAAAACTGTTGGATTCTGATAAGGTCAAACTTGATTACTTATAACAAAAAAAATATACATCAAAAATAATTATTTCTTTTTTTGTTCCCTAGCTATACATGTTATCTATAAGATATTTTTAAATCATAACAAAAAAAGATGATTTTCATATAGTTGTTTGATGGGAACTACATCCTATATTTTTTGCAATTGAAAAAGGGACTTCAAAATAAAATAAAATGAATAAATTTTTATTCAAAAAACTTATAGGTATAAAATTCATCCAATTCTACACATTTCATCACTTTACATCATCTTCATATTCTAAACACAACTACCATTTTTTTGTTGAATGAATGTTGAACTATCGCATTCTGATATTTCATTTCTTTATAAAAGGTGACACAGGTTTGTGCTTTTATCCTAAGAAGCCTCATTATGCCTTAAAAGTGATGTCTTGTCAGCATAAAAGGTTAGGAAAGGTTGGCAATACAAGTAGATTTGGGCACTTTTACAAAAATTGATATTTTTTCATGCACATTGACATAAATAGACATAAATACTCACTCTTTTGTATTTTTTCTCTATTAATAGTTTGGTTTAATAGTATAACTTACAATATTTTGCACAATCTAGAGATAGAACTATGAGCACTAAAAGAGTTCCAAAATTTACAGAGATTTTTAGACCTTTTAGAAGTTTGATATTGATAGAATTTGTTTTGTAATAATTTGATTGTAGAATCATGACACAAGATGAAGGTAAGATAATAGATTAGATTGATGTGGAAGAGTCTTCTCAAGCTACTAAATAAGCAAAACCAAAGTTGGCAATCCTATATGCATAGGAGTGGATATATTTCCTTCTAGGGTCTTCTCATGTTCAAACCTTGAATGCACATGTTTTTAGAGATGCATACCCTTTCTACAGAGACACCATTGTACCTCATACAAATGGAAATGAGCTTTTCTAGTATTTCTATCAAAACAGGTTCGCAAAGTCACCAATTTGCAACTTGTGGATTAGGAATATGGAAAAATTTACAATGCCAAAAGTAATAATTGATGTTGATCTGATAAAGACATTGATCAAACCTACAATCCAACAACTAAAGCTTTCCATAGGAAGGATACAAGTATCCTATGCAGACTGGATAGGGAGACTTTCATTAAGGTCTTTGACCTAGGAGGACCTATAAAAAAGAAAATTGAAAAGCAGAAGATGAACAAAACTTTCAAAAATTCTAAGAGTTTCTTTACTGGAAGATTCATGAAGAGGTACATTCCCAACTCAAAGCTAGAGAAGGATAAGATACCAAAGAAGGTAGAGAACCTGATGCCACTTGAGTTTTTCTACAAATATTTTAGGTACACCATTTTTGGGATAAATAAGGTGATAGGAATTGATGGCACAAATAATTCCCTGGGCTACATATATATCATTGCTTTGGATATTCAAGATCCAAATCATAATGTTGAGTATAATTTATGGAGTATATCATCAATAGGATACATGATGAAATTTTTGTGGCTCAGAATGGAGAACTTGGGAACTTTATATTCTTCCATTACTCATTGTTTATGCACATCATTCTATACAAGAACATAGGGCATATCTATCTAGACTTCATTGAACCCACTAAAGAGAATGGAGAGAACTTGCCCGTGCAGATGTGGATTCACTTTTGGAAAAGGTTTTATCCATATGCTAGTGTTATTTCTTTTTACAATGATTTTGTTTTTCCTATTACAAACATGTTAGTAGATATTACTGAACGAGTACCTAGAGGGGTAAGGATGCTAATAAGACCATCTACTTGCCCAAATGGGGATAGGGTACTAAGTCATGATTGGGGTAGTTTGTTTCTCTTTGAATTTTTTTCAATAATAAGGGTTTTTGGGTGTCCATAGCCCCTTCATGTATTACCAAAATATATCCTTGAAAGGTTAGGCTAATTACAATTATTTTTCGCAATTGCTGATGATGAATAAAGAATTTTTAGGTCTTACTATTAAGAAAGGCTCTTTTGTAGCAAGGAATACAAAGGTAGGTGATTTTATAATAGGAAAAGATGCTATAGAAGAGATAGATCAGTGCATGGGAGAGTTCAAGATTCCCTTAGCCCCTGCTAGGACCTATGATCCAAATGATTTGGTAAGGCATGCTCTTAAACATATGAGAAAGTACAACCTCCCTAGCACCAAACCAAATTGGGAAGAGGATTGCATATTGAATTGTTTAGAAACATAGGTTTGTAGGGATAGAACCCAAAGATGGAGTAAGATAATGAAAATTGAAGAATCCATGAAGGTAATTGATCCATCATTTTAGGGTTTCTACCATGAGATAGCATACATAGATAGATATAATAGGTCCCTTGACAATTTTGATCAAATAATGGTATAGGTGCCTACTAAAATTTGAGACAAGGCAGAGCCTTAATCCCCTCAAAAATAGGATGTTATAACCATTGAGGTTGATGACAATCAGCTAGAAAGTTCCTTATGGGAACAAGGGAGGAAGAAACAAAAAATGATTGAGATCCCTTACAAGATTAGAGGAAGACATTTTTAAATTTTTCCTAAGGGATCCAATTTTTTTGATACCATACAACACAATTTCTTGCTAAGGCAAGTAGGGGAGAATGAGAAGATCCCCAATAAAATTGAATTATAGATTTATATGCTAGATGAGAGAATCATTCAAGCTCAAGAGTTCATGAAGGATGATGAATTCATCAAGTCAGATGAATTCAAGACATTCTTATACAATGTAAAGTAAAGTGAGCTTACCTTAAAACTGCAACCACGAGATTCCCCTAAGAAGACTGCAAAGATGGTACAAAGGTTGTAGGAATATGATTCTAGTAGTGATGTCCTTATAGTAGAAGAATCCAGAGAGCTTGTAATAAGAAGTGGGATGCTTCTCTTTCCTGGATGGGAGCTGAGTTCATCTTTCATGCTAGATCAAATTAGAAGACAAGATAAGTCAGTCTCTTTTGAAGAGATCAATATTGCTAGTGAGCTGTAGGGATCTGGATTTAACATTGGTAGTAAGACAATGGTTGTATGGAGCATGGCTCCTAAGGGAAATAAGCCAAACCTCATGGAGATAAAGGTTTCCCACTAACGCAATGTAATATCTTGGAATTTCACTACTATATCTAGTGATCAAATCCATAATCTACAGAACACAACATCATTGATGGGGAAGAGAAAAATGGATATGCTAGAAGAACAACTGTATCAAACATACACCATATCCATTAATGCAAGGAAGAAGTGTGAGGAAGAACTAAAGAGGACTTATGTCCTATAATGGAGTATGGATGCCTTAGAACCAGAGACAAGAAGCCTTATAACTGTTACAAGGCCCATCACAAAGGTGAGAGACCAAGAAGTCTAAGTAGAAGCTAATACAAAAAATGCAGGAGAGGGTTAGCAGATGGATATAGATGAATGGGATGGTGCCAAGGAGGTAGAGATAAAGACAATTAAAAGCTTGATGATGCACATGATAGGTGCCCTACAAATTGTATCACCAAATGGGCATTGCAGCTACATTTCTTTGCAAGGAGTTGAATTCCAATACTTAGAAGCATTAGCCCTTCTATCCCCTTTATTCACAACATGGGGACCATATACACAATTCTTTGATATCTTAGTTCACCTGTTACCCCAAAAGAAGGAATTACCCAAGGCAGTAATTATTAATACAAAAAAGATGATTAACAAGGTGAAAGAATTGTATGGGTTTTTCTCAGGAATAATACAATTAATACAAGGTAAGATGAAGACAATTTCCATGGGGATTCCAAATTTTATTCCTACTATTCTAGATACTAATGGTGTTATAAAGGAATGATAGAAGTTGTCTTTCTCTTTTGAGGATATTTTGAGACATCCAAGGTTTGTGGCCTATTGTAATATTGCAACAAATGTAACAACTATCTATGACATGATTGTCTTTATTTTAAAATTGAGTTAGACATGAGTAAGGTTACTAGAGAATTGAAAGCAATAACTAATACTAAATGGAATAAATGCCTTGAAGAGTTGGATGTTTTTAGCGATGTCACATGGCTAGATGTGGATATTGATATTTCCATTTAGGAAGTCATTATTGATATAAAGGCTATACCATTTGTTGACAATGACTAGGCAATGTAGGAATATAGTTAGAGGCAGAGGAAACAAAAGAAAGGCAAGTAAAGCAATAGGAGCATGAAGACTAATAGAATTTACAAGGATTGTAATGCCCCACCCAGAGATCCTTGGAACAAGAATTCAATGAAAACCAAGATAAAAAAAATTTAAACAATTATGGATGTACATGACACTCAACATACAAGGATCACAAAGCTCGCAATGAAAGACTTAACCACAATATTGACAACCAATGAATCTCCAAATGCCATTACCAAACTAACACACACAAATAGAGAAATGAAGACCAAAGATGACAATAGAACAAAGAATCTTAGATCTATCAAAACACAAAAATTTAAGAAAACCCAAAGGGTACTTAAAACACCAAAAAGTGATCCTCAAAAACTAGTGGAGATGCCCCCTATTTTTTGGGTGAGGACAATGAAAGACAAAAAATGTGTACAAGGAAGTACAACATGCCACACAAGAAAATGCCTTTCATGTGAGGAAATACACCAAATGGCATGAGGAAGTACTTGACCTAGTAGCCAAAACACCTAAAATTGGTGTGGGGTTTTGTACGAAGAAGTACCAAGAGCTGTACAAGAAAACCCAACACACCATGTGAACCTTTGCACTCTTGTGCAAGAAAGTACAATTTTGTGCAAGGATTTAAAACAACAAGCTATAAAACATAAATTTAAATAGCTAAGAAATTAATTTCCTCCACACTGGGGAGTACTAGATCCACAAATCAAGGCATACACATCCAAACACTAAATTGCAAAATGGATACTACAACAACCATTTGAAAAAAAGTAGTAAAAGAATGTACTAAAAGTAACATCACAATGTACTGAAACAATCAAACTAAGTGTGTAGTTCCTCCCAACCGTAATAGCATCATGAGACCTTGAAGGCCCTAGCCATCCTCCGTGCATAACATCCCAAACTTCCAACCATATAGTTAGAGCTTTCTTTAAGGATGTTACTACTAAAGCATAATAACATCATAAGAATGAAAATTTAACATGCTAGCCAAAAGAAATAGATGCTCGAACTAAGCAGATAACATCATCTAATCATATGTTATACATCATAATAAGGAAATGTGTCAATGAAATAACATCATCTAAACATGATATACAAGCATTCTAATGAAAACATAAATCACAAGAAAGCATACTCTAAAACCTGATGTACTAATTGAAAATATCTAGTCATGGTCACGCTGAGATAATAGACCATCTCTGTACACTAGTCCCCACTAGTGGTATAGGTAGCTATGCCTCCCAACCACATAAAACCCATAGGTCCACTCCCACCATGCCAATGGAGATAATGATCTTAAAACAAACACACATAAAATAAAACATCCATGGCTAACACTTATGCTAGACAGTAATGATGACTAAAACCAAGATCGTGAGACAATGCAAGTACAACAGGTCCTGGTCAGACACTCAATGGGCTACTATGTAGGGGTTGATACCATGTATAATCACTTGGCATTAGAAATCCTAAGCTTGGAACTGTGTAGACTCAACTCTCCAACAGAAGGCTCTCGTACTGTGTCCTCGAACTGAATCGGGTGCTCACACATTTTATTATTTTTAGGTTTTATTACCACCTAGTGTTTTATTTAGTTATCAGTTAAAAATTCCTCTACCAACCCATTGGGTAATGGTCACCAAGCTGCAAGATAGAAGCCTCCTCCATATGCTACCCTACCCTACCCATGCTCATCTAATGATGAGTGCCCATAGGCATGCATATTCCCAACCCAACCCCAAATGATCATAACTCCATCAAAGTACAAATAGAAGATCGAGCCTCATAAGTCACCCGACAATGTACATGCACATACTCGTGTGCGACACACCACCATCATGAAGATCATAACATAAGGACTAGATTAGAACACAAGAAAAATATCACTCAACCAAAAATAAGCTCGAGAGAATGGATGTGACACACATCCCAATGCAACATAAAAGTGCAACAATTGTTTGACTGGCATCCAAATGGATGATCTAGGTCCACAACCAACATCATACCAAAAATATTTGAGAAAACAATGCAGCACACAAAATGAGGTAAAAATCTTAAAACTAGAAAACTTTGAATTAAAAATCATTTGGTCTTTGGGCACAAAAGCTTCAAAAATTCAATAAAAATTGGATTTGCACACCATATGCAAAAATGACCAGCATAATGGTGCCAAACCCCAAACCCTCATCCCAAAAACTAGGAAAATGTTCACACTCGACCAACTAGGCAGAACTGACAAACAAAAATGGAGGGGACACTAGTTCTTATCCCCCGAACAACTAACTACTAGAAACAAAATCAAAAATGGAGTTGAAACATGAAAATAGGAGAGGCCTACCTGAAAACCAAAAGGGCTAAAGTGGAAAATAGATAGGTAAAATAAATAATCTGTAGATATAACAAAAAATGATGGCAAAGCAAGGTCTCCCCGAGTTGGATCCAATGAGTCCATCCTCGCAACAATCCCACACCCATATCTCTCACAACAAATAGAAAACCAATTCTTCAAAAAAAAAAATTTAGAAAAAGCTCTCGATTTTCCAAATTGCAAAAGTGATAAGTGAGGAATTAAATTCCTCTTTAAATACTTATTCACTCTTCAAGTGAATAATCAATTAGGTCAAATAACTAGCCAACCTAGTTAAACCTCAAATCAACCCAAACAAAAGCAGGCTATTCCTAGTAATAGGAATTCATCCATGGAAAAGTTGTCATAAATTAAATTCAATAAAATTTAAAGCCTGAAAACCAAAAATCACAAAAATTTCCTTAACAACTTTCACAATAATGTGAAACTCTAAATGCAGAGACACACTCACTGGTTTAATCATGTAATGCAAATGAGTATGGATTTAACAAATCATTGGAGGGTTTAATTAAATAATTAAATAAGATACATCGACCATACAAGGATGACATTGGTAATATATGAATAACTGAATCACTAACTCCATGTACCACTACCAGGAATATAAATCCTGCACATTAAAACACATGATCAAGTGCCATTGCATATAATAACATATCTAAAGCAATAATTGCATCTAAATAACTAATTTAACCATTTATTTAATTATACTAATATAATCCATTTGCATTACTTAGGTTCACATAAAGCATAAAGAAACAAGAATGAACTAAATAACCATAGCGTTAAACCCATCACATAACAAAATTAGAGATTGTCCAAATACCGCATAACTAGATATCATCATAGACCTACTATCATCTCAAAATGGCATCAACATGCAAATATGATAAATTGAATAACATAGTAGTGAAACATCTATGATACTGAAATCAAGGTATAACATTTGACCCTCAAGTCATCTCAAAAGTAACATAACAAGAGTATCAATTATCTCATGGATCAAAATATAACAAGGTTTAGACTGCAAACACGAGAGGCACTACAAGGATACTTGCTGAAAGTGCCACCTACCAGTTTTGTAATTGCATCCAAATTTTTGATTAAGTACAAAGAATGTTTGTCATGTAACATAAATTTTTCACATCTGTCCTCCCATCTAAAGCTTGTTGCAATCCTCTATATAAGGATTTCCATGATGTGGACTGAAGGTCTGGAGTCTATATAATTGAGTGAATTTTCTATTCACACTCAGTCCAAATTTTGTCAATCATATGTTGTATTCAACTTTGTAAATCTAAGAATACATTGAACATTGAATGATTCAGTTATAGACCCTTATTTGGGGAGCTTCCAAATTGAATTTGAGCCTAGATGTACTTTATTTATGATATTACTATTTATAGTCCTACATTCTAAGTATTGGAAATCATGGAACAATTTTTTCAATACAACCCTGCTTTTCTCAATGGTTATTTTCTTCTAATATTTTTTTTAATAGGGAGATATGGATGCTTACCTGAAGGATACAAAAAGGATTGAGAAATTTTCTTTAGAGAAAATAATCAAAGCTACTACAAAGAAAAAATAAAACTTCTATATTTGTACTTATTTTATGTGGATCTTGTATTTGAACCAACTATAAATAAAATGAAACAATCAAACATAGTAAAATTTATATTGATCTGTTAGCACCCAATATGGTCATGGTTTTAAAACTTCAAGTGCAGAGTTTTTGAACCACTTTGAACTGAAGTTCAAAGTAGTTCAAAGCAATTCAAATGGGTTCAAAGTAGTTCAAAGCAATTCAAATGGGTTCAAAGTAGTTCAAAATGTAGATTTGTTAATTCAGAAAAGTTCAAAGCCCATTCCTAGTCCATGATTCAAGACGCAGGGACATAATTCAGACTCAATGTCTTCAAGATCGATGATCCAGTGCAGAGGTGTAAGGACCATTTAATTCAGATTCAGATGACTTCAAAAGAGGCTTTATAGGTTTAGAATTCAGTGATATCATCGTCAGATTGTAAATCTAGAGGCATTTAATTAAAGAATATCCATCCATCAAAAGGGGGAAGATCAAAGGCAATTGGGTTTCATTTTGGATTCAATTCAAATTATCAAAGGTCAATGAATATATTGGATTCTTGGGTTTGTTTATCTTCATCAAGATCATATTTGAAAGATGATTGTCTAATTAAATATTGATAACAATGGAAAAGAATGGTATATCTCCCAGAATACATTTCGAGCATCTGATAATAAAAATATAGAGCTCAGGTCAAGCTTCTACAAGATCACTCGCCTGAGGCAGAGCACATTCAATGGGGCATTGTGATTATATCCAAAGCAATTTGGATCTCTTCATGAAGAAGTCCATTGAAAGCCATGGTTTAACAAGAAAAAAATCAACACTCAATTCCTCACATCATGTGAGTAAGAAGCCTTCATCTGTATGATTAAACTCGACCCTTCACTTGATTCACTGCCATGTGACTTGAGAAGCCCAAGTATTACTGGTTATTTGATCTCAATTCAAAGTAATGATTTCTATGGACAGTTAAAGTCGCAGTATTCAAATTGAAATTTGAGCTTGTTGTGAACACTCAAATATAGTTGGAATTTCATCAAATGCCAAATTATATCAGGGACGTCTGTGAGTTTTGTAGAGAAGCTATGCTCCAACAAACATCTTGGGAATTATTCAATTAATGCTTATCATGGGTTTGTTGACATTTGTATGTTAATGGTTTGATAAAGATGATGCCTTCCCTCAGTAAAGAGTGACAGAGGTATCGAAACCCGCGGCTTCCAAATAGTAAGCAATAGTATTTCATCATAAGCTTAAAATGAAGCCATGTAACAGTGGCAAAAGCCAACACTTGGGTCATAACAAGCCAAAAACTAAGCTTTAATCTGGTGTATGGAGGCACTTGTTGTGAATTCCAAATATCAACAAAGGGATCCGACTCTTGGCAAGAAAATGAGGTTTCAAGAAATTGGCTCCTCACCATTTCAAACTAAGGAGGAATGTTACACATATGGGAGATAGAATATATTGTACCCAGATAAAAAAAGGAGGTGGCAGACATTAATGACAACATACATTGTCCAATCTCAATGCATGACGAATCAGAATAGAGCTCGAGCATAATCTCACAGTTAGTAATCAGTGGCACATATATGGTAAGGGACATATGCTAAGCATTCGAAGATGAATATCAAGATAGGCCCAAAGATTTTAAAGGAGACTGTGCAAGATTAGTATAACCCATGGCCTTCCCCAACATGCATCATTGTGATAGATAGCGACAATGATGTTGGAAGCTGCAAGTTCCTCTACAGCAAAAGTTCATAATTAGAGGAAGATAATTTATGAGAGCCACAACATATGTGCAAACATGGAAACATGTTCAAAATAATCAACAAATTTTTAAAAGTAAAAGTACGGTATTCAAAATAATCCACCACCCTTCATGCGTCTATGAAAAACTGATTCTTCATGAACCCAATCATACACAAAATCTTTAATTAAACTCACAAGACAAATGAATATGGTGACTTCTGTTGCAAATGCCACCGGTCAAATGGAGGAAGGCATCTTTCTGTCTTATTTTATGGTCATTCAAAAAAAGACAAGGGAGATACATAAACATATAGAAAGCGTGGGGCAGCTCACAAAATGAAAGATAATACGATTGGATGCATGAGCTATTGAGAACAAAGGTCTTTCCTATTGCTCAAATAGCTTGGATTTGTTGTATCTGAAGGGTTGTCGTGCTTTACAATCATATCATGTTGCACATGTATTGTGGAATCGGGGTCAATGAGTATTAGTTTTGGCTTTGCAAAGTTGCATCAGTTAGATTTTTGTTGTGATTATGCATTTAGTTGCTCATGTCAGCAAGACCATATTGCTCGATCATGGCACAGGTATAATCATTGGTGAAATTGCTAAGGATAGAGTTTCAATGTTTCAAGGTGAAAAACTTTAGAGGATAAGGAGGACTGCACGCCAATGTTGATTTGATTTCTCTTAAATGGCATATGATAAAGAATTGGGAAAACCATTGTCATTATATAAAGAATTTGATACATGAGAGTCTATCAGATGGAATTACATGTCAGTTAAGAGAGCGTTGAAAACAATGTTCTGTGGAAGATGTGCATAATGATGATACTTAGGAATATGTGATAGTCGCCTAAGTGTTGCCAGTCAAGCAATTCATATAGTTAAATTAACCATCCACATTTAAAGTTACCTAATGGTATATGATGATAGGTGTGGAGCCAGCTATCCAAAGAAGCATATACATTTTAATTATATAATGCCTAGATAGATTCATATTTATTCATAAAAGGATAATCTCACCACTATGGCCATTATTAAATCTTGACGATACATTTTTATATTATTGTAAAGTGGTGATTATAATGTAAACAAAATTATAACTATTAATAGTGTGATAAAGAAAGTGAATATGAGGGAAAGAGGAATATGTAAAGACACGAGACTAAATAGAAAGGAAGTGGTAGAAAATCTTTCAAGAATCAGTTATCAAAATTGAACAGTCATCGACATCAAGGAAAGATAAATAGGTTCCAACAAATGTAAATGAGGGTTCCAAATCTTTTCTCTTTGGGACTATAGACTTTGTGCTTCAGCAAAGGGGAAAACTTTTCCAGATTATTTCCAGCACTAGCCTATTTTCTTGTGAGTTTCATGAAGAGCAGAGTTGGGTTTTTCTTTCTTTCTTTCAGAACTGTGCGTCGGGAGTAAGAGAGTTGTGTTTTATTTTGAAATGCAAAGAAAAACTTTAGATTCCATTAATGGTGATTGTAATAGCAAATGCATCTTTATGCTTTTAGAGGAGGGAGACTTGAAAGTTAATTGTTTGTCAAAACTTTGAGTTTGAGCAATCTACTTTCCACTGATCGTGATCTTTGTGTCACTTTAGTTTTCTCTAAAATATGCTATTATATCTCCATATCTTTATTTCTACACTTTCTCAAGAAAATGGATAATGTATTTCTTGATTCCATCTTTTGTAGCATGTCAAGGTGAATGGACTTTGTGTTCATTACCATTTAATTTCTTGTAGTTGTTTATCTTTTCCCACATCTACGTTGTATTTATAGGTAGATGTTTGATATCCTTTTATGCTTTCTGGTAAAAGCATTCACATTTAATTCATTGAATATTTCATACGGGGAGCTGTACCCAATAAAATTCAAAGGAAGGTTATCAATCCCATGATAACCTATCCAACTGTTGGTGTTGATTTATCCTTTCACTTGGGAATTTAGGGTCAGATTTACATGCATTTTCTTGAAGGACAATCTGTTCAGTAACATATTTTTGGCGACTCTACTGGGGAATTGAAGCAAAGATTTAAGTGTCTATTTTTATTTCCTTAGTTTTATGATTATTTCCACGTGCAGGATATTTGGTGACTATACAAAGATC
Source organism: Cupressus sempervirens (assembly GCA_028749045.1). Taxonomy (NCBI): domain Eukaryota; kingdom Viridiplantae; phylum Streptophyta; class Pinopsida; order Cupressales; family Cupressaceae; genus Cupressus; species Cupressus sempervirens. Next base: position 549,846,852 of record CM053785.1, on the reverse strand, counting down.
ATTCCGAATATAGGAGCCATGAAAAGATCGAGGCTAGATCCTTCTCTTCTGGAACTTTGTCAAATAGATGATAAAGTGTTGCATGACTTTGTAGACCATTTCAAAGAAAGTATGTCTAAAGGTATGAAGAAAAAAGTGAGCTTTGAGGATGATGCAAGCTCTTGGTTGATATGGAAATGCCTCTACAGAAGATTTCATAAGCTGAAACACTTGCAAAATCTTGAAGAGGAAGTGGCTCAATTGAAGAAACATTTGAGGGAAAATGATGATTATAAACCTCACATTATCATAGTTTCACCCAGGTATCTCAATCTATTTGTCATGAGTGACCAAGAAGTATAGCCAGAAATACTCCAACCTTCGATTGATCTAGCTTCAGTGGATGAGATTATTCATGCTAATAATGAAAAAAAGGTAAGCAACAATGGTGAAATCTTGTCTCAAGATCTTTCTTCATCTCATGCTGAAATTTGTACAATAGAAGGTCATGGTGATTGTTCTTTTCCTGAAGATTCTGTTGAAATATTTTCTCCAGGTGCCTTGTCTGAAAATGAATCTAAAAATGCCATAAAATATTGTGAGGGTATTAATCCTTTGAAGTATAATGTAAAAAAAGATCCTTTACTTGAGTCTTTTCATTCTGAAGATTTTACAACAGCAAACCTTGTAGATGATGTTGTTTTAAATGGAGGTGTATTCAAATCTTTTTCTCCTCATCCTAAGAGTTTCAATTTTAACTATGTTGATAGTCTCCCTATTTTCGAAATGTCTATTGATGATAAAGTAAACAACTTGCCTCTGGATTTCCAATTTTTCTCCTTTGATGTTGATCATTTTTCTTTGGAAAATCTTCTTGACGAAAAGATTCAGAATAACATGTAGTCTAAAGATGAATTTCCTATTGTCATGAAGAAAGAAGATGATTCCTTATGCTTACAAACTAGTGACCAGCCCTTGCAAAGAATTTTTCCATTTCATGATGAAATATATAATTATGACAAGGTGAAAGTGCATGAAGAAGAGTTTCTTTCTCATTCTGTAAATGTTGAAATCCTCAGCCTATAAATTGTCCAGCTGAAGCATGGAAAGAAATATCATTTGATCAAAAAGAAGAGGTCATTGTCAAATTCTTGCTATGTCTTCAGCCTGAAGATGTCTCTCAAACCAATCCTCTTGATGGTGATTCAACTCTTCATGGAGATGAGACAAAGATGCCTCTAGACAAAGACGCCCCTGCAAAATTCTTGGTTGAGACAAAGAAATATCAAGCTGATTTCCAATCTAGTAGTGATTCAACTGGTGTGTTGGAGAAAATAATTTTTAATGAAGAAGAAGAAATCATAGGTACATTTTTGTCATCACTCAAGCTGGATCATTTCTTTGACGTTTCCTTAGACTCCTATTCAAATCAATTCCAGAATGAGGCATTTATTGAAAACTTTCCTTCTCACCCATCTATGCACAATTTTGTTGCTTTGAATTGTAAGAGAAATGCTGAGATATGTGATGACATTTTGAGAAGAGAAAGGGATGGAATTTGTTGCATGATTGATGATAGCTGGTTCCTTGAAAGAAATGAAGAAGACATATATTTGAGGGTTGATCCTATGCTAAAGGAGGCATCATTATGGCTGCAAGTTGAGCATAACCATGTGCAAGAATCAGATCTTCATGACAACATTTCAAAAAATTGTACATCATCTTTTGTTAAGGCTCTTTCATTTTATATTTTTCAGCTTGAAGTGGAGTCTAACCTTGACAGTGTGAAGGATCAATTCTTAAGTGGAGATGAATACTATGATGAGTTATGGCTCTTTGGAAAAGAATGTTGGATCAACATATGCATGCACGCTATCAGTCTAAAGTTTGACATTGAAGGAGTCATCATCAAGCAATGGTTTGGAGCTAGTCCATTGAGGTACGCTTTGCTGATTTGGAAAGGCTCCTATTTCTCTCAACCAGTAAATGGATTCACTTAACTTCTTCTTTCTTTTAGTCTTTATGGTAGGTTCTTTTCCTACCTTTGTAAATACTGTAAATAGGTTTTTGTTGTGCATAGTGTAGTTGGAATAATACGCAAGCCTCATGCTTGCTAGTAGTTTAGGTGTTGGTTGTTGGTTTTGTTTGCTAGTTTTTTCCTGCTCCCCTCTGCCCTCTCTGCAAGCAGCTCCCGATCTTCTCTTCTTGTTGACTCTATTTTCCCATGGATAAGGCACCGTTCTTCTCCTAGAGATTGTCAAAGTTCTCTGATTTTGTATCAAAATCAGTTCCACAGTTAGAGCCCTTGTTAGCACCCAACATGATCACGGTTTTAAAACTTCAAGTGCAAAGTTTTTGAACCACTTTGAACTGAAGTTCAAAGTGGTTCAAAGCGGTTCAAATGGGTTCAAAGTAGTTCAAAATGCATATTTGTTAATTCAAAAAATTTCAAAGCCCATCCCCAATCCATGATTTAAGATGCAGGGATAGAATTCAGACTCAATGTCTTCAAGATTGATGATCTTGTGCAAAGCTGTAAGGACCATCTAATTCAAGTTCAGATGACTTCACAAGAGGCTTTACAGGTTTAGAATTCAGTGATATCATCGTTAGATTGTAAATATGGAGGCATTTAATTCAAGAAGATCCATCCATCAAAAGGGGGAAGATCAAAGGCAATCGGGTTTCATTTTGGATTCAATTCAAATTATCGAAGGTCAATGAATATATTGGATTCTTGGGTTTGTTTATCTTCATTGAGATCATATTTGAAAGATGATTGTCTAATTAAATATTGATAACAATAATGGTATATCTACCAGAATACATTTTGAGCATTTGATAATAAAAATATAGAGCTCAGGTCAAACTTTTACAAGATCACTCGCCTGAGGCAAAGCATGTTCAATGGGGGCACCATGATTATATCCAAAGCAATTTGGATCTCTTCATGAAGAAGTCCATTGAAAGCAATGGTCTAACAAGAAACAAATCAACATTCAATTCCTCACATCATGTGAGTAAGAAGCCTTCATCTGTATGATTAAAACTTGACCCTTCACTTGATTCACTACCATGTGACTTGAGAAGCCCAAGTATTACTGGTTATTTGATCTCGATTTAGAGTAATGATTTCTATGGATAGTTAAAGTCGTGGTATTCAAATTGAAATTTGAGCTTTTTGTGAACAGTCAAATATAGTTGGAATTTCATCAAATGCCAAATTATATCAGGGACGTCTATGAGTTTTGTAGAGAAGCTATGCTCCAAAAAATGTCTTGGGAATTATTCAATTGAATGCTTATCATGGGTTTGTTGACAACTGTATGTTAATGGTTTGATAAAGATGATGATTCTGCTCGGTAAAGAGTGACAGAGGTATCAAAACCCATGGCTTCCAAATAGTAAGCAACAATATTTCATCATAAGCTTGGAATGAGGCCATGTAACAGTGGAAAAGGCCAACACTTGGGTCATAACCAGCCAAAAACCAAGCTTTAATCTGGTGTATGGAGGCACGTGTTGTGAATGCCAAATATCAACAAAGGGATCTGACTCTGGGCAAGAAAATGAGGTTTCAAGAAATTGGCTCCTCACCATTTCAGACTAAGTAGGAACATTACACATATGGGAGACAAAATATATTGTACCCAGATAAAAAAAGGAGGTGGCAAGCATTAATGACAGTATATATTGTCCAATCTTAATGCATGGCGAATCAGAATAGAGCTCGAGCATAATCTTGTAGTTAATAATCAGTGGCACATATATGGTAAGGGACATATGCTAAGCATTCCAAAATGAATATCAAGATACGCTCGTGGATTTTAAAGGAGACTGTGCAAGATTAGTATAACCCATGGCCTTCCCCAACGTGCGTCATTGTGATAGATAGTAACATTGATGTTGGAAGCTACAAGTTCCTCTATAGCAAAAGTTCATAATTAGAGGAAGATAATTTATGAGAGCCACAACATATGTGCAAACATGGAAACATGTTCAAAATAATCAACAATTCTTTAAAATTCAAAGTACGGTATTCAAAATAATCCACCAACCTTCATGCGTCTATGAAAAATTGATTCTTCATGAACCCAATCATACACAAAATCTTTAATTAAACTCACAAGACAAATGAATATGGTGAATTCTGTTGCGAATGCCACCAGTTAAATGGAGGAAGGCATCTTTCTATCTTATTTTATGGTCATTCAAAAAAAGACAAGGGAGATATATAAATATATAGAAAGCGTGCGGCAGCTCACAAAATGAAAGATAATGTGATTGGATGCATAGGCTATTGAGAATAGAGGTCTTTCCTATTGCTCATATAGCTAGGATTTGTTGTATCTAAAGGGTTGTCATGATTTACAATCATATCATGTTGCACATGTATTGTGGAATCGAGGTCAATGAGTATTAACCTTGGCTTTGCAAAATCATATCAGTTAGATTTTTGTTGTGATTATGCATTCAGCTGCTCATGTCAGCAAGACCATATTGCTCGATCATGGCACGGGTATAATCATTGGTGAAATTGCTAAGAATAGAGTTTCAATGTTTCAAGGTGAAAAACTTTAGAGGATAAGGAGGACTGCATGCCAATGTTGATTTGATTTCTCTTAAATGGCATATGATAAAGAATTGGGAAAACCACTGCCGTTATATAAAGAATTTGATGCATGAGAGTTTTTCAGATGGAGTTACATGTCAGTTAAGAGAGCTCTGAAAAGAATGTTATGTGGAAGATGTGCATAATGATGATGCTTAAGAATATGTGGCAGTCGCCTAAGTGCTGCCAGTCAAGCAATTCATATAGTTAAATTAACCATCCCCATTTAAAGTTACCTAATGGTATATGATGACAGGTGTGGAGCCAGCTATCCAAAGAAGCATATACATTTTAATTATATAATGCCTAGATAGATTCATATTTATTCATAAAAGAATAATCTCACCACTATGGCAATTATTAAACCTTGACGATACATTTTTATGTTATTCTAAAGTGGTGATTATAATGTAAACAACATTATAAGTATTAATAGTGTGGTAAAGAAAGTGAATCTGAGGGAAAGAGGAATATGTAAAGACATGAGACTAAATAGAAAGGAAGTGGTAGAAAATCTTTCAAGAATCAGTTATCAAAACTGAACAGTCACCGACATCAAGGAAAGATAAATAGGTTCCAGCAAATGTAAATGAGGGTTCCACATCTTTTCTCTCCGGGACTATAGACTTTGTGCTTCAGAAAAGGGGAAAATTTTTCCAGATTATTTCCAGCATTAGCCCATTTTCTTGTGAGTGTCATGAAGAGCAGAGTCGGGTTTTTCTTTCTTTCTTTCTGAACTGTGCATCGGGAGCAAGAGAGTTGTATTTTATTTTGAAATTCAAAGAAAAACTTTAGATTCCATTGATGGTGATTGTAATAGCAAATGCATCTTTATGCTTTTAGAGGAGGGAGACTTGAAAGTTAATTATTTGTCAAAACTTTGAGTTTGAGCAATCTACTTTCCACTGATCGTGATCTTTGTGTCACTTTAGTTTTCTCTTAAATATGTTATTATATCTCCATATCTTTATTTCTGCACTTTCTCAAGAAAATGGATAATGTATTTCTTGATTTCATCTTTTTTAGCATGTCAAGGTGAATGGACTTTGTGTCATTTACCATTTAATTTCTTGTAGTTGTTTATCTTTTCACGCATCTACATTGTATTTATAGGTAGATGTTTGATATCCTTTTATGCTTTCTGGTAAAAGCATTCACATTTAATTCATTGAATATTTCATACGGGGAGTTGTACCTGATAAAATTCAGAGGAAGTTTATGAATCCCATGATAACCTATCCAACTATTGGTGTTGATTTATCCTTTCACTTGGGCATTTAGGGTTAGATTTGCAGGCATTTTCTTGAAGGACAATCTGTTCACTAACATGATCTATTCATCAAAATTTAATGCAGTGGTTGAACAATACTATATTTGTAATTTTTAATGTGGATTTTGTATTTGCGCCGACTATAAATAAAATGAAACCCTAATAAAAAATATCAAAGAAAGTAAAATTCAGCCTGATCTACTCACTATTATTGTCATTTGGTTACTGCCAACAAACACACCCTACATGTAAAACTTTTGTTTCAGAGTCAACCCTAGAGCTAGTTGCAATACCCAAAATAAGGCAAGTGGTAAAGCTGTCGAATGAAATAGATTAATTAATGAAGGTATGATAGTTTGAGCCTCACTTGGTTTCAAGAATACTTTAATATTCTCTACTTAACAAAGCCAACCCCGTGAAGATGGAAGCCCATCTGGCCTCAGTCGCCCTCCCCCTAACATCAATCTAAACTCCCCATTATCATCTGATTACATACTTTATTCATTCATTCATCCATTTATTAACTATAACATTCAATCAATATAATCACATGACATTCATTAATATGATGTAAAATTCATTAATACGCAACACTAATCAAGACTTCATTAACATGATGTAAAAATTAATATTAATGCACAACATTCATAGATAATTACTTAAAATAATGTTCATTCATTATCCAAAAAAATTTATTAAACAAGGTTTATCAAAGAGCATTTAAAAAAAATTAGTTCTTCTTTTTGTTTTTTTTAGCTCTCTTAAGTTAAAGGCTGATAGGAAGATCAATATCTTCCTCATTCTCTTCCTCTTGTGGAAAATGTAATGTCAAATTATGACCCCTCATCTTATTTTTAAGAGCAAGAGGTTGTTGCACTAAAGGGGGTTCTATTGCAATAACAATTAAATGGGTTAAATTAACATACTCTATTTTTTTTTAAGATTGTTACAAGTATTTAATTAACCAGAAGAACATAACATGCATTTTTCTTACCCAACAATGCTACATCATGTACAATAATATTTGGATCCACCACCACCTCAACATGTTGAATAATTGGAACATGGTCCACTCCTTCACCATGATGTTCAACATGCTCTAAAATATTCAAAAAAAGGTTACACCTCAAATTGCAATTGAAGATGGTAAATTGTATTCATTATTGTGTAATTATTTTCCAATAGAAAACTAATACCTCTACCACTATGATGCACATCATGGCCTTCATCACACACAGATTTTGTGATAGGATATAAAGGCTATAGTGAAATGTTATGCACATTGTTATGCAGTCAATTTATGTTGGAAACTAACCCCAAAAAAGAAATTTCTCAACTATTCAAATTGATTTACTTTTGATTTGACCAATTTACCCATGTCTCATTTGGTGCACTAGATTCTTGAGTATGGATTTTAGATTCTTGGTGTAGGCACGCAACCATGACTTTATGGCCTTCCCTCAAGGCAATTTTTTTATCTTCATCCGTGGGCTCTACATTAAATTTTGTGCCCTATATTTTTTTCTTAATATTTTCATTTGTGCATGTATGATTTGATTAAATAAAATTGTTTGCAACATTATATAATTTTTTTAATATGAAATTCCATTGCTGCTACTTACAAGTCAAGATTGAAGATTCATATAGCCACCAAAGCCAAGTTTTTGTTGGTCAACCTTTTCTAGTCTCGCTTTTGTAGCCACTAATTTGTCATACAGTTTATGAATAGTTTGAAACATGTTAGATTAAATATTTACAAAGATCACTAATTAGTGCATGATTACATTCTACTTAATACTATCATGACGTATCTTCATTTTCCCTTTTCTGGTTTGCTTGCTTTACCATATAGCCTTTTCTCTTTGACGTCTTCTATTATTTCATTCCACTCCATTGGTGGAATCAGAGGAGGATGGTCATACTTTGGGTTATCCTTTAGACCCCTTCTATATTAGTCCCTCACAAACTTTATATGTTTGGATGCTCTTTTGAGAAGTAGGGCAGTGTCAAAAATATTTTTTCAAAATGATCCTCAAAAGATGTAATGAGCTAATTTTTTAGTTCAAGACCCTATTTATTTGACATTCAAAAAAAATAAAAAATTGTTAGATCAATAACTTTAATATATTACAATAAATGGAAGAAAAGATTAATATTGTACCAATGATATGGAACTACATAACTTTTATGTATGGTGGATCCAGATAGCTTCAATGTCATTTGGAAAAGGTGATCAAAGAATCCATCATTTCCTACAAAAACATCATAGGATTATTAGTCAAAATGAGTTATGTAAAAATAAAATACAATTACACTATAAATAATAAAAATTTTAAACCACCTAGAAGCTTTCATAATTTTAGCAGAAACATAGTTTTCTTGTTCAGCAATAATGTCCTTAAAAATGAAGCAATACTAGTCACACAGACTGCTCTAAGAAATGGTCCAGCTTTAGTAGTATTGTGTTGTGTTGTTCTATCAAGTGTTGTCTATCTATTAGTGCACAAAATAGGTCCATGAGTATAAAATCCACCCAACAAAAAAAAAAATCATGATTAGCACATTACAAAATATAGCAAAACAATGTTTTACTAGTTGTACTTGGCATAGTCGAAGATGTTTGCAAGCTCCTTGTTGCCAAAAATGCACTTGACAATATTGGAGTGACGACCGAAGAAGGTGTCGACACTTTATGATGAGTTGAAGAATACATTGTTAGAAAATACATTTGCAATGGATAAAGATCAAATGAGATACTAGCTAGAAGCATCCAAAAATAAAAGTTAAGTGTTATAATGTTGATGGAAAAAAAAAACAATGTTGTAGTAGTAGAGCCACAATCTTCTATTATTTCTCATATCGTTTCACAATGTGTACAACTGCTACATTCTTCCTTCTCATATGAATACAAGAAAGTATTAATTAAAGAGAAAGTGTAATAATATTGTAACTTTAGGTAATGCTAAATATATGGATTAAATAGATATATCGAGGTGCATATATCTAACTAGTTCAAACAGAGACCCAAGTATGGAATAGCACTCAATCATAACTTAATATTCCTTAAATAAATTGAATGGTATAATAGTAATATAACTTTTAGTAACTTTGTAAAGAGAAAGTGTTACTTACATGAAGGTTGTGTGCTACAACCCTCACCATGTTCGCCACATGGTCTTACAGGTGTCACAAAATCATATAGATGAACACATAATATTTTAGATCATGATCCATAAGATTCTATAGAATATAAACCTCTATTGAACTTCTATTATTTCGTAAGATTAATTATATATTACATTCAAAGAATTGACTCTAAGTATGCATTCTTCTTTTAGTGCCTCTTGTTAGTGTAGTTTTTTATGTTTTCCTATTTTGCTAGGTTTTTCCTACACTTTTAATAATCTCGCTTAGGTTAATAAAGCATGTCTTATTAGGTGAATGGTTGTGAGGTGTCACCTTCCTACATGTGAGCATCCATTAGCTATCTTGGGAAGATACTTTGCTATCTTTAGTCCGATAGATGGTTGCTCCTCATTGGTTGGTGTTGCCACCTCCTCTCTCTTCCTTGCCTATATAAGCATGCTACCTGACTTGTATTTGTATCTCTTGTTTTTGCATCCTCTTAATGCTATTTTGCTTCCAGCATTTGCATTACTCTCTTGGAGACTAACTCTATGATGCTATTTTGATTTTGTATCATTTGCATTCATAGTTTAGATATTTACTCTTTGCACTAGTTTTCTGGGTTATTAATCTTTTCAGATTCTAACATGGTATCAGAGCTTTTCTATGTGCAAGAGTAGATTTTAGTTTCCTTATTTGAGAGATTCGGGGGGGGAAAATAAACTTTATTGTAGTTTTTTGAAAAACAAAGTATGCTCTTCTCTTGCATCTTTGGATGATCCTGAGAATCAGAAAAGTTTTGACAAAAACAGTTTTTCTCTGGGGTTTCAATCTCAAATTTGACAACCAACTTGCATATTTGGAGTTTTCAATCAGTTTTGCAGGTTCCAGCATGCCATTGATGGACTTAAGAAGCTGATCCAGCATTTGCATGTCAAATTTTGGTTGCTGGGGTCGTTTTCTGATTTTTGGAGCCGTTTTTTACTGTTAAAAGCGTCTGATTTACACTACAGCAACATTTTCTGTTCATCAGCAAGAAAAACGCTTTCTGGGTTTTGTTTGCAGCCCTGAAAAACCATCTGGGTATCTTTTAGATTTTGCATGCAAGCTGTATATTTTTCAGAATCGAGCATGCAAAGCTACAGCCATACCCCTCTCCGTTGGCAGCCGCAGATTTGAATGCAGTTTTCAAATGTCTCGTTCTTGCTCATACGGACTCCGATTTTGATGATTCTTGTTATGAACTTGGCTATTTTTTTGTGCTCTATCCACTATTGGAGTTATTTTTTGATTTTCATGCATGAATTCTTCAGAAATTGTAGATTCTCAGCCGTGACTGTGCACAGTTCTTGTTTTGGAAACTTCGGAGGATCATAACTTTCTCATACGACCTCATATCGAAGCGATTCTTTTTTTGAAAGTGCATGATTTTTTGAGTAGATCGCAGTGGTGCTATTCGTTTCCTTGATTATTGTGCCCAAGTTTCACTTTTAACATATGCTCTTCATGAGGGTTTGTAATGCATTGAAATCAAGACCTACTTGTGGTTTTTTGGCCATAACTTTTGCATATGGAGGTATTTTTCCGATCCAAAAGAAGCATCAAAAAGTTGGTTCTGAGACAGAGATACTGGTATAGGTTTTTTTTGAGTTTTGATATAGTTTGGTTGCCTATTATGGCAATCAAAGTCGGATGTTCTATTTTGCACTCCTAGAGGCGTATCTTGAGCTTCCGATCTCCAATTTTGGACTTCTTTATATCGCTGGAAAGCTCTTTCTGTGCTCTTTCCAGTGATGTTGGTTGTTGTTCCAGATTCTGTTCCAAACACATCCTATTCAGTCTTTTGCGTTTTAGCATTCTGGTGGATATTCTGTTTATTTCAGGTCCGGAGATCGATTTTGTTGCTTCAGTTGCTTCATTTTGGGCTTTACCTTCTGTTGTTTCAGCCTTATGTTTTTTCTAATCATTGTTGATATTCACTGTAAGCATCTTTATGCAACGCACTGAGATAAAGTGCCACTCTTGCGATTCAGGATCTTTTTCATCATTGTGATTCATTGTACTCGCACTATTATATAAAGTTCCATGGGGGGGATAGTTGTTTGCCGCTTATAGGCCCTCTTTCTCTAATTCCTCATGCAGTGTCAACGACACATGCCTTTATTTGTGTTTGTACCTCAGTCTCGATGTGTTTGGCTCCTGTGTTGTAGGAGATTTTTGGCCCATCTTTTCAGCTGCCTGTCACCTCACCTACCTTAAGGGGAGGTTATATTGTTGTTCTATGCTTCTTTGGTTGATGGTTCGTGCCTTCTATTTCCATGGAGGTTCCTTTGGTTGATGGTTCGTGCCTTCTATTTCCATGGAGGTTCTACAGATCAACATTTTGACAGAGTTTTGCGGTTCTTCATGCTTCAGTGATGCTGCTTCTTCATAATCATTCCTTGTTCCTGTTTTAGGGGACAATTTACCTAGCGGGAGACTTCTTCAATTCTTCACTAGGTTCTTACCTCTTTTTGGGGGAGGGTTTTTCCCATGTGGTTTTCTCTCTTTCCCCACTTTCAGAGGTTGCATCTTCTTGCATTGTACTTGGGTACCTAACATGGCCTCGTTGCCGGGACCCACTTCTACATCCACCTAAGCTTCGCTTATGGGGGGGTGTTAGTGTAGTTTTTTATTTTTTCCTATTTTGCTAGGTTTTTCCTACACTTTTAATAATCTCGCTTAGGTTAATAAAGCATGTCTTATTAGGTGAATGGTTGTGAGGTGTCACCTTCCTACATGTGAGCATCCATTAGCTATCTTGGGAAGATACTTTGCTATCTTTAGTCTGATAGATGGTTGCTCCTCATTGGTTGGTGTTGCCACCTCCTCTCTCTTCCTTGCCTATATAAGCATGCTACCTGACTTGTATTTGTATCTCTTGTTTTTGCATCCTCTTAATGCTATTTTGCTTCCAGCATTTGCATTACTCTCTTGGAGACTAACTCTATGATGCTATTTTGATTTTGTATCATTTGCATTCATAGTTTAGATATTTACTCTTTGCACTAGTTTTCTGGGTTATTAATCTTTTCAGATTCTAACACCTCTGTCTCCTTGGTTAGGTTTCTATCGAGGATAATGTTAAGAATTTCATCACTGTATCTTTGCATGAGTTGATGGGACATGAATATGGGGTCAGCACTACATGTAATGTCATCTAGAAATGGTGCCTATGTTTCAGATCGCATTTGATTTGCTTTATTTTTGTTTTCCCTATCAATAAGTATCAAGTTGTGACATTAATATCAGTAAAATTCCATCAAAATAACTCTGAAGCCATAAAGAAAAGAACATAATAATATGACATTTATTTCTATATAATTTGTACAATTACAATAATTAAGGTTTACCTTCACTGTAGAAGATGTGTGAGCTAGTACATTCCCGCCTATGCCTTGTGGTATATCCATGTCACCTTGTGAAAAAGATTACTAATTCTTAGAAATTAGAAATGAAATGAAAGTAATAGACTTATCAAAATAATTATTAATAAAATAGTAGATTGTATATTGGAGTCAATATTAATTGGAGGCAATTGGTTTAAATGTGATACTAACCAGTCCCATGATAGGGAATTTTTTTTGTATCTACACAATTCAAATTGTAATCTATCAGAAGCTCTTCCCCTACACTTATTGATTTTATTGCACAAACAAAAACATGATTTCCCTCATGTGCCTTGAATATACAATTCAACCACTTATTAGTTGACATAGGTCAAGAACTATTTATAAATCTAGTAATATTCCTTGTTTCTTTTGGCCTTCCATCAATATACAACAAATTATGTAGAAGACAGAAATTACATGATGAATCATTGTATATTTTTTAATTCCTTACCTCTACTTTATGTGTGTTAGCTATGCAATATCATTGTATATACTCCATGATAGTAGAGTTCAACATATAATAAACTTCTTGAACTCATCTGCTTGTTGTGCCACTAGTTTGACAAGTTCAATGTTAGTCATCCTTGGAGACATGTTTGGAGCCCCTCCAAAGTATACCCCTTTTGACATGTACATCCTCTCCGCATCCCCTTGTTTTTTTGGACATAACCCCTCAATTAGGCCATTGTACCAATTCTTAACCTCAAAATAGATAAATCATGATTTGAAATGTGAACTTCTCTTTAATACTTCATTTCAATTTTTTGTGTACCCAATATCAAAGGTATGTAACTTTATCACTTGAAACAATAATTTGCAAACAATACAAACCACGATAGTTTCTTCTAATTATGTGGTTATCTTTGTAAGTTTATCAAATTGACATTTAAAAATTAATTACATTTATCTACATCTTTTTCAAGTTTGATAATTCCTTTTTTCTTGGCTTACAATCCACCAATAATTTTTCAAAAAACATGCTGACTAGTTGGAGATTGAGCCAAAAAAGTACAAGAACAATCGTGCCAAAAGAACATAAAAATCATTGGTTAGTATCACTAGTGTACGATCATCATCTTTTTATGCTCTTTTTGTCATGGTTGTTCTTGCATTTTTTTAAATTTCTAGTGAGAATGAAATTCCAAACTGATTAGGTAGCTTATCTAAAATTGATTGTAATTGGTTGAGGTATGTTTAATTACCTTATTTCACATGTTTTTGAATTTTATGTGTTTATGTTCTAGTGTTTCTCTCCTCATTTTGATATTTTACATCTCTTTATTATCCATTTTAGACTTTCTTAGTTTATCATTTAATGAAATTGATATTTTGTATGGATGACTATCACAGAGTAGAAATTTTCTTCGCTTCAACATTTACAGTATCCTAGTCAATCAATTGTTTGTGTACCCAGAATCAAAGATATTTAACTTTATCACTTGTAAGCATAATTCACAAACAATACAAACCACAATAGTTTCTTCTAGTTCTATGGTTGTCTTTGAAAGTTTAAAAATTAAATACATTTACATACATATTTTTCAAGTTTGATATTCTCTTTTTCTTGGCTTATAGTCCACCAATAATTTTTCAAATTACATGCTAACCAATTGGAGATTGAGTCAAAAAATTGTAAGAATGATTGTGCAACAAGAGCATAAAACTCATTGGTGCACAACCGTCATCTTTTTGTGCTTATTTTTTGTAGTTGTTCTTATATTTTAGGATTTCTAGTGAGAAAAAAATTCCAAACTAATCAAGTAGCTTAACTAAACTTGATTATAATTGGTTGGGTTATGTTTAAATACCTTATTTCACATGTTATTGCATGGTATGTGCTAGTGTTAATGAATGTTAAAGAATAATTTTGGATATAATGAGATTACTTTATAGATTCTCACAATTGTTTTTACTTCATGTGATAATGAATGAACGTTATCTTTTATTAGTGTGTGAAAGAATGAATGAAAATTAGACGTTAATAGGGAATTTAGAGTTATGTTAGAGAGGAGAGGGGGTGGGGCATGGAAGATTATCAATTTAAGGTATCTTTATCTCCTCATTACCAATATTTGACATCTCTTTATTATGCATTTCAAACTTTCTTGGTTTACCATTTAATGAAATTGATGGTTTGTGTGGATGACTATCATAGAGAAACACTTTTTTTTGGCTTAAATATTTGTACTATCCTAGTCAATCAATTGTTTACATCCATTTTTTGTGCACCCAGAATAAAAGATATGCAACTTTATTACTTGTAACTATAATTCACAAATAGTTAAAATGAGTGGTTTCAACAATAATTTCTTCTAATTTTGTTCTTCCCTTATACTATGAATCATTTACATCCAATTATCCTACAGGGCTTTTAAACAATTTAGTACCAAACTAAATTTACACAGTAATAACTTAGTAGCCACATTTAACATCTCAATTGACACTTACAATCTTTTTACTTCAAATTGTTATATCATTCTTCATTACTTTACCGAGTATCAGAGTATTAACTTATCTTATACCGAGTTGCAACAATATGTAAATAACATGAAAATCAACTTACAATACATAAAAAATTACATATATTGACTCAAATATTTAACATGAAAACCCTCTAAAGGAAAAAATCACTTAGGAACCAACAA
Source organism: Cupressus sempervirens (assembly GCA_028749045.1). Classification (NCBI taxonomy): domain Eukaryota; kingdom Viridiplantae; phylum Streptophyta; class Pinopsida; order Cupressales; family Cupressaceae; genus Cupressus; species Cupressus sempervirens. Next base: position 549,831,789 of record CM053785.1, on the reverse strand, counting down.
TCCAAAAATTTCACTCTTCTGAAGTGAGCTATGTTAGGAGCCAACCTTTTTAAAGGTTTACATGCACATATTTAGTGTGACTTGGTTAGAGGATTTTAACAAAACATCATCTATACCTTATCACTCCTTGTCATTACTAAATAGTGACCTTCTCTAAAGGACTTACAAAAATTACTAATTGATGTTGCCATATAAGATTTCATAGACTTGTTAGGTCCACTAGGTTAAGATATTTTATATTCTATAATGGTAAGAAAGTAATATTCAAATGATCTACTTGTTGGAAGCATGAATGTTGATGATAGTTCTATGGGGGAGTATTGTAGAAACATGATTAGATCATTATCATAATGATATGTTACATTCATGACTATGTTTTTCATTGATGTTAACATAGCAGTTTTCTATGGTATCTGACAGAAGAACAATAATAAAGAACAAGTTGGTACAGATAGATAATTGAGCATTTTCACTAAGTGAGGTTAAAGGGAGATAATACTAAGCTTCTAGTATATGTAACTAACCTCAAAAGCATAAGATATTAATTATGGAAGAAGTTATGCAAGTTTCAGTGAAGATTGTTCTGAGATAGAGTTACCAAAAGCATGTTCTAGTAAACTTGTCATATCTGTTAGCAGATTTTTTATTCTGAGAAGCTAAAGTTAAAGATGTGAAGAAGACATTTTGAAGATGATGTAGCTAATCTCGCTCATCATAATGTTACACATATGGAAAGTTATTCAAGTTACAAGGTGAAAGCTTAATGTTATTGTTAGGTATAATGTGTTCTTAATGAGGTCCTATAATAAGTAATTGAGAAGGTGTAATGGCCAACTCAAGAAATTTTTGTATGGATTAGGTATAAAGGAAGGATATTTAATTTATCATATAGGAAATGAATTATGGATTGCAAGAAGCATGAAGAGTAGAATGCAAAGATAAGCAAATCAGAGAGAAGGTGAAGGAAACTTCACTACTGAGGTTTTATTGTGTAATCTGGAGTTTGATATTTGGATCTAAGGTTTGTGACCTAGTCTACAAGGTCTGACAATGATTGTTTCAATTGATAGGTTAGAGGAAAGGAGTTAAAGTATAATTAAGTAGTTAATTAGCAAGGAATAGTTCAGAGATTAGTTGGATAGTTAGTTCAATGGTCTTGCCCTAGGAGCTATTTGGACAATGGGTCCTTCTACCTTCTACAACTCCAGCCCAACGGGGTTGGCATAACTCCTAACAGGGTTACAGTTAGGAGTTGTGCCAAACCCTATTAGGAGTTTGTACAACTCCTAACTCCAAGGGTTAGGATTCAAAGTCTCCTAATAGGGACTCATTTGTACTAAATGTTGTAATAAAATCCTAACAGGGTCCATTTTCTAACAAGACATTTTTATATTAGTATATCATCTTGTGGGCATCATTCCCACTGAGGTTTTCTCTTTGATCAAGGGTTTCCATAGTTAACATATATAGTGTAATTATGTATGTGAATTTTAGTATGGTTTTTCTTTACTTTGATTGAATGGTTAAGATAATTTAAGATTGATAATTATTGGATAATTGATTCACCACCCCCCCCCGCTTGATTATTGTGGCAGACTATTGTTTCTAACAATTGGTCTTAGAGATTCAAGTCCTTGAAGATAAAGTTTAACAATTTTGGGAGATTCATAGAAAACATATTTAGAAAGGATAGTCTGAAGTTCGATGGAATACATTATGAAAGCTGGAAGGAAAAGATGAAGACACATATGTTGTGTATGGGTCCAGGATATTGGATCTTAACAAAATTTGAAAAGGCAATTTTTGTTGAAATTTCTTTAGAAACTTGTACCAAGGAAGAGAGAGAACTTTTCATGTGCGACATGAAAGCTAGAGAGGCACTATTGTCTGCACTTCCTAAAATTAAGTACAACTAGGTAAAATCACTTAATACTTCTCATATGATTTGGAAATCTTTGGAAAATAGTTTTGAAGGTGATGAACATTCTAAGAAATTGAGGCTAAAAAGTTGGATTTTTGCATTTCAAGATGCTAAAATGATGGAAGATGAATCTATGAGAACATATGTAGGCAGGATATCAAAAATTATTGCAGGTATCAGATCTCAAGGAGGAATCAAGCAAGATGATGAGATGATCTAGAAGATGTTGAAGAGCTTAACACCACCATTTAAGCAAGTAGTTCAAATGATATAGTTGTTGATCTCTTGTACCAAATATTTCACAAAGGAAACATTATTCAGGAGACTTGAAGTAGTTAAGAATGAGCTTAGATGATCCAAAGAATTGACCAGAATAAAAACGACTTTCAATGCCCTAAATATTTGACATAGTTTATCAAGGAGCACAAGTGGTAGAGGAGACTTTTCTAGTAGTAGCAAATCTAATGAAGACAAAAAGATAGAAGAAGGAGTAGCCCTCCTGGTAAGAAGAGAAAAGGATGGTAAGAAAATCTTTAAATGTTGGACTTGTAATGAGTTTGGTCATTATGCATCTAAGTGTTCTAAAAGAGAGAAAAAGTATAGAGGAAATTTCAAACCTAGAAGAGATAGAGAGTGATTGTATGCAAATAAAGAAAATGATTCTAATGAACAAGAAGTGAGTGCTAGTGATGATCAAACAAAATTTGTAGCTATTAAATAAGAAAGTCTAGAGAAAATGGCTTTGGTGTCACAGGTTGAAAAGAAATTTGATTGGATAACTGAAAATGGTTGTTTATATCATATGACTAGTGATATGAACAAGTTTTTTGACTTCAAAAGTCATGATGGACGCATTGTCGGAGTTGGAAACAATGTAGCATGCTATGTTAAAGGTATTGGATCTATAACTCTTGATGGTAAGACTAACATTGAGGACATATATTTTGTTGATGGTTTGAAATACAATCTTCTAAGTGTTGGACAACTAGTGGATAAAGGTTATCAATTACAATTCACAGAGAAGACATGCATGATCAAAGACAAAGATGGAAAGGTAATTGGATTAGGAACTAGATCTAGAAGTAATGTATTTTAGGTGAATCCTATTGAAATGAAATGTTTGGTTGCAAAGGTAGATGATAGTTGTTTATGGCATAAGAGATTTTTTCATATAAACTTTGACAACATTGTGAAGACTAGTAGTATGTTTGTAGTTAGAGATTTGCCTAAAACTGTAAAGCCTACTAACACAATTTGCAAGGAGTGTGTATTAGCAAAGCATAACAAAACTTCTTTCCCGACAAGAATTTTACTAATACAAAAAAGTTGGAGATTATACATACAAATCTTAGTGGTCTTACGAAGACTAAAGGATTCTATGGTGAAAGGTATTTTATGATCTTAGTTGATGACATTTCTACAATGATGTGGGTTGCATTTCTTAAAGAAAAATTTGAGGCATTTGATAAGTTCAAGATATTCAAGAACAGAGTTGAGAATGAATCACGTATGAATATTAAATGTTTAAGATTAGATAGAGGAGGAAAATTTACTTCAAATGAGTTTAACATGTTTTGTAAAGCTAATGGAATCAAAAGATAGTTGTTAGCTCTGAGAACCCTTGAAAAAAATGACATTGGAAAAAGAAGAAACAAGTTAGTAATAGAAGTAACACGAGCTATGTTTGCTAATAATGATGTATCCAAGATGTTTTGGAGAGAAGATATGAATACAATAGTCTACACTATAAATAGAGTGCAAGTCAAGAAAGACATAAAAAAGACCCCTTATGAACTATGATTGAGTCACTCACCTACAGTTAAGTATTTAAGAATTTTTGGTAGCAAATGTTATATCAAAAGAGATGATGATATTGGTAAGTTTGATGTTAGAAGTGATGAAGGTACTTTTCCTGGTTATTCATTGAAAATCAAGGCCTATAGATGTTATAATTTGAGAACTAAAACTATTGTTGAAAGTGCAAATGTAAGAGTTGTTGAGAAATTTAGGATACAAGAAAGAATAGTGGACTACAGTTCAGATGATGAGAATGTTGTTACTAAATGAAGAAATGATGAAGTATTCTTTGAGACTAACAATGATTTGTAGAATAAATGAGAGCTAAGGTAGGAACAAATCTTAGAACCTTCAACAGAGCTAAAAGTTGAGATAACAACTCCTACTTCTAGTAAGAATATGACAAAAAATCATCCACCTGAGAAAATCATTGAAAGTAGAGATAAAGGTATGATGACAAGAAGTAGAATCAATGAAGAACCATGTTTGATATCTCAAGTTGAACCAAAGAATGCAAATGAAGCATGTAAAGATAGCTTGAAGCAAGCACCTAGAACTTGGTATGCAAGGTTGCACAAGCATTTAACAAAACTTAGATTCAACAAAGGTATGGCAGACAGTAATATATACTAGAAAGAAATTGATGATCTTGGTGGTATTTGTTGATGATATCATATTTGGAGGAAATGATGATGAAAGTGACAAATTTGCAGAAGAAATGAAAAAGGAATTTGAAATGAGCATGATAGGAGAAATGAAATATTTACTAGGATTATAAATTGTGTAGGACAAAGAAGGAATCTTTATTTCTCACACTAAGTATTTGAAAGATCTACTAAAAAGGTTTGGTTTGGAAACATGTAAACCTGTTGGAACGCCTATGGTAACTAAACACAAGTTATCTACAAAATATGAGACACCTACCATTGAGTAGAAGAAGTATCGATCTATTATTGGAGGGTTGTGATATTTGACTAACACAAGGCTAGATATAGGAAATGTTGTTGGAATTGTTGCAAGATTTCAAGATGATCCTAGAGAAGCACATTATGCAGCAGTTAAAAGGATTTTTAGATACTTGAAAGGAACACCAAATTTTGGATTGTGGTATAAAAAATCTAATGATTTCACTTTATATGCTTATATTGATGTTGATTGGGCAGGCAATATGGATGACAGAAAGCACTAGTGGTGGAGTCTTCTTTCTTGGAGGAAGATTGGTCTCTTGGCTAAGTAAGAAGCATGAATGTACCTCACAAAGTACATCAGAAGCATAATATGTTGCAATAGAAAACAATTGTAATCAAGTTGTTTGGATGAAGCAGATACTGAAGGATATAAGGATATAATTCATTGAACTTTTTTTTATACATTGTGATAACACAAGAATAGTGAATATATCTAAGAATACAGTATTGCATTCCAAAACTAAGCACATTTCTATCAAATATCACATGTTGAGAGAGAAAGTTGTAGAAAAGGAAATTAGATTGGAGTATGTAAGCACCAAAGAGTAGATTGCAAATATCTTCACCAAGCCTCTTCCCAAAGAGACTTTTGAGTATTTGTGAGGTATGCTAGGGGTTATGCCCCTTCCTAAATTAGAGTAGATGATGCAAGAGTGCATCAATCTACTGTAACAAAGGACTATTATTTTTTTGGATTCAATGCTTATTTTTCCTGTATGGAGGAGTATCTATGATGGACAGAGTCATCTAGGATTATTGATTGATGTTGTTTTGAATAGTGTCTTTGGATACTTGAGCAAGTCAGAGATAGTTGTTGTAGAGATTGATGGTTACTGAAAAAATTTGACATTGATGCCAATGGGGGAGAGATTACAACATGAAAAACTATTTGATATAGAGCACATTGAGATATATCGGGTGATAATGATTGATGAAGAGGATTTGAAAAGAAAGGTTAATAGTCTTTTGTAGTTGATATTTTTGGAACTAGATGCTTTTCATCTATGTTTTCATTAATGCTAAAGGAGGAGATTGTTGAAAGCATGAATTCTAATAATACTTCTATAGTGGAGTACTATAGAAACATGATTAGATCATTATCATAATGGTATGTTACATTCATGACTATGTTTCTCATTGATGCCAACATAGCAATTTTTTGTGGTATCTAACAGAAGAACAACAGTAAAGAATAAGTTGGTACAAATAGATAGTTGAGAATTTTCACTAAGAGAGGTTAAAGGGAGATCATAATAAGTGTCTAGTATATGCAACTAACCTCAAAAGTACAAGATATTAATCTAGAAGAATTTATGCAAGTTTCGGTGAAGATTGTTCTGAGATAGAGTTTATAGAAGCATGTTCTAGTAAACTTGTTATATCTCTTAGTAGAGTTGTTATTCTAATAAGTCAAAGTTAAAGATGTGAAGAAGAAATTCTAGAGATGATGTAGCTAAGCTTGTTCATCATAATGTTACACGTATGGAAATTTATTCAAGTTACAAGGCAAAAGATTAATGTTATTGCTAAGTGTAACATTTTCTTAATCTGGTCCTATAATAATTAATTGAGAAGGTGTAATAGTCAACTCAAGAAATTATTTTATGGATTTAGTATAAAGGAAGGATATTTTCCATGTAGAAAATGAATTATGGATTGCAAGAAGAACAAAAAGTAGAATGCGAAGATAAGAAGAGCAGAGCAAAGGTGAAGGAAATTTCACTACCGATATTTTATTGTGTGGTCCAAAGTTTGATATTTGGATCTGTAGTTTGTGACCTGGAATACAAGGTCTGAAAGTGATTGGTCTAGTTGACAGGACATGAGAAAGGAGTTAAAGTATAGTACAAGTAGTTAATCATCAAGGAACAGTTGAGAGATCAGTTGGACAATGAGTTTAGTGATCTTTCCCCAGAAGCTATTTGGACAATGGGTCCTTCTACCTTCTACAACTCTTAATAGGGTTGGCATAACTCCTAATAGGGTTGGAATCTTCTAACAAGGACTCAAAGTTTCCTAACAAGGACTCATGTGTACTAAATGTTTTAATAGATTCCTAACAGGGTCCATCCTCTGACAAAGAATATTTATATTAGTACATCATCCTATGGGCATTATTCCCACCAGGGTTTTCCCTCTAATCAAGGTTTCCCTAGTTAACATATCTAGTGTAATTGTGTATGTGCATTTAGTATGGTTTCTGTTTACTTTGATTGAATGGTTAAGATTATTTAAGTTTGATAATTATTGGATAACTAATTCACCCCCCTCCCAATTATCTTGGTGGACTATTGTTTCTAATAATACTTGGTTTGGTACCACCTTTCTTATTTAGACCTCTTCTTAGCTTAGTTTCTACCTTCAGATCTCTTTCTAGTTGATTCACACTCTTTGTCTTTCACCTTACACTTCCTCTACTTGATCTTTCTTCTTCTTCTTTGCTCAGTCCACCTTGTTCTTCTCTCTCCTTCAATAGTTTGCACTTTATTAGCAAAAAATCAACAAAAATCAATGACAAAAAATGGTTTGATTCATCTCCTTAAATAGTCAATTTCTTCCTTCCAGATTTTTCCACTTAATTACAATCAAAGATCTCAAATTAATTGCATCTAGTCATTTGGTGAATACTATTTCACCTCAAAGTTTGTGTTCATTCTAAAAATAGAAAATCTTCTCCATACAATTTTTTTTGAATTATTCTAGTCATTGATCTCATAAAAAACTATGTCAATCTTTTATAATTCTCAAACATTCTCAAATTTCATCATTTGTTAGCCTTAAATTAATATTTTCTTTTGTTCTTCACTCACTAAAAATTATAACATGACTCAGGAAACACATCATCCGGTTAACACTAGAATTATTTGGTTAACACTGAACTTTAACTTTTCTATGCCAAGCACTTGATGAAAACTATAATCATTTGATTAATAATGTGGTCTTTTTTTCATTAAATCTCTAGTTATGAACTTAATCACAACATAATATGATTTCAAAACAATCAACAACAATATTATACTATCATAGTCTAATTTATTCAAGTACCCATTGAATACCAATACTTATCAACTCTGTCATCATCATACTTTCTTCAAATCCTCTTCATCAATCGAATGATATGATACTCTATTGAATTAGCATAATGTCTGACCAAATAAGGCTTGACATTATGACAACATAACAACTGATATAACATTTTTACATACAATAATAGTATTTTCAGTTACAACATCATTTGGGGCCAACAATCTCCCCCTTTGGCATTAATGACAACACATAAACATAAGATTTTATATTAAAAAATATTACACATAAGATAGTCAAATATATGCATTGACAAAAATAGAACTTTTCAACTCTCTAACTTTATTCTAGTTATCTGTAATAAATTTGAATCATCAGGTTCACTCAATGTGTATCTTCAATAGCTTTGTATTCATATTTTCTCAATTTCTCACTTTCTCCCCTTAGGGTGTACTTTCTTGTTCAATAGAAACTTCATCGTTCTCCCTTTTTTATTCTCTCCCCCCCAACCATCTCATTACATTTTCTCTCATTCTCTCTCGCTTTGACAACATCTGGTCATTCATGAATTGATGCAACATACATCTTCACTTAGTGAATCTTGGATAGGGGAAGCACTCCTAGTTTACCTCTTAGATTCTCAAAAGCATCCTTAGGGAATGACTCAATGGTAAATATATATGTAATTTGTTCATTAGATTTAACATATTTAAGCCTTACTTTCTCTTTTAAGTAGTGATTATTGATAGATATATGCTTGATTTTTGCATGCATCATTAGATTCTTTGATATATTTATTACTCTAGTATTATAGTTGCTTCCTCTTGCATCACTTCCAATAGCTTCCTAATCCACATTATATTAGAACAATCAATAGTAGCAACAACATACTCAACTTTAGTAGTAGGTATTGAGATGTAGCTCTATTTCTTGCTCAACCATGTTATCAATCTTTCTCCTAAGAAGAAAGCTTCACCACTTGTACTTTTATGTCATCACATTACCAATCCAATTTGCATTAGTATAGACTTTAAGTGTAAAGTCATCATCTTGTCTCTACCACAATCCAAAACCTTCAATTCCTTTCAAATATCTAAATATCCTTTTCACATCAGTCATATGAGTTTCCTTAGGATTAGAAGAAAACCTTGCAACAATTCTAACTGCATGTGCAATATCAGGTCTATTGTATACAATATATTGTAATTTACCAATCATTAATCTTTATCATGTCTCATTTATCTCGATAGTAGTGTCCTCTAATGATTTATATTTAGTCACCATACATGTAGCGACTAGCCTTGACTCATCCATTCCAACTATTTTCAAGATTTCCTTCACATTCTTTGATTGGGTCACATAAATAACATCTTTTGTTTGATGAAATTGTAAGGAAATTAAAAAATTGATCTCACCAAACATAGAAATTTAAATTTCCTTTATCATTTGATTGAAAAATGATTTGCATAATAAATCATTACCACCAATATAATTTCATCCACAAAAGATTCAACAATCAACACCATATTTTCAACTTCACTTTTCAAATACAGATTACTATTTTCACTTGTTCTAACAAATCCAATCTTAATCAAATATGAATGTAACATTTCATACCATTCTCTTAGTTCTTGCTTCAGTCCATACAAAGCTTTGTTCATGTTTTAAACCACGTGTCTCTAATTAGGTTCAACAAATCCTTCTCATTGTTCTATGTAGACTTTCTCTTCAAGTATTCCATTCAGAAATGTTGACTTAACATCCATTTGATACACTTTGAATTTCTTGTAGGTAGCAAAAGACAAAAAAAAAATTATTCCTTCCAATCTTTCAATAGGGTAGACGTCTCTCCATATTCAATTCCTTCTTCTTGGGCATAACCTTTGCGAACTAATCTTGTCTTATTCCTCACACCCTCACCATTATCATTCACTTTTTTTTTTAAATATCCACTTTGTTCTAATCTCATTCTTATCAACTAGTCTTGGTACTAGTGTCCATGTATTTTTCTTCTTAATCTAACCAATCTCTTCATTCATAGCATTAATCCAATTTTCATTATCAAGTGAAGCTTTTAGAGTTCTTGGTTCAAATTCAAAAATCAAACTTGTACTATCCTTTAAATTTCTTCTTTTCATAAATCTAGCACTTTTATCTCCAATGATTTATTTAGGTGAGTGGTTCTTTCTCACATATTTTGCTAGCACAAGTTTGGATTGCCATCTTCATCTTCACTCAGTTCTTGCTCTCTATCTTGCTAGGGTTGTACTGTCTATAAGTCAGGTATTACAGGCTGATGATTGGTTTCTCTCTATTATTTTTTGGTCATTTTGCCAAGAAAATCCTCATAGACATAAATAGACATTTTGTAATCATCTATTTCCTTTTTATTTCCTCTTCATTCTTATCTACAAACTCATCAATTCATACATTTTAACTTTCAATCATTGTGTTAGTAGCCTTGCTCAAACATTTATATGTGTTGCTCTTAGAAGAATATCCAAGGAAAATACTTTCATCAACTTTTGAATCAAATCTACCATTCCTTTCATCTTTATAAATATAGCTTCTACTTCTAAATATCTTAAAATAACTCACATTAGATGTATGGCCATAACAAAGGTCATAAGGTGTCTTGTTTATTCCTTTCTTGAGTTGAACTTGATTGAAAGTGTAGAGCATTCAATATTCATAAACCTATGATCCTTCATTTTGTATCACAATATTTCATAGTCTCAAATGAAGAATGCAAATTCTTGCTAGCCCTTTTTAGTAGTAGAAAATTTAGAGGAGAACATATTTGTAAGTTCTTTGATTGTCTAAAGTTTCAAAGTGCAATGTTCAATTAATGTTGTCTTTAATTAACACCTTGCAAGAAAGTTTCTTCACCAGTGCTTTGAAAGAAAACCATGCCATAGTTTTGTGAATAGCCTCAAAAGCTTCAAAGAAATACATTATTTCACTCCCCTTTAGTCTAAAACAAATAAAGACAGAAGTAAAACCAATGAATATTGGTTATATCATAAATATATACTTTAGGGAAATCAAAATTTCACTCACATTAGTCTAATTAGATAGAAGACATGCATTTGGAATTAATGAATCATAAAGAAGTACATAAACAAACAAAAAAATTCTCTTACCTCGGACCATGATAGTGAAATCCAGATAGTAACAAATCGTTCAACAAGAGAATGCATCTTTGTTTGAATCCTCAAAATCAATCGATCCACTCGCAAAACAGTGGCTTAATATTGCTTTCTTTTAGTCATGGATGTTGATGGTGCCAATTCTATTGAGGTACGTATAATGGCTAAAAATCACAGGAATCTAAATCTGTTTGAGCAGTAAACATGTTTTTAGAAATTCCTTGCAACTATTCCTGCTCCATGCTAGAGGTCCAAATAGAGATTAGGATTTTTCCTCTAAAAAAGAAAGCAATATTATGATATAAAAGCATGTGGACTAGAAGAGATGGGTGGCTAAAAATAGGAGAGAATTGGAAACCATAAATTTGTTGCACTATGGTTTATGCAATAGCATCAAAAAAATTGAAGCAGACAATTCAAATGATATATGCTAGAGCCACCTGAAACTCATCCACAGTATCGTCCCTCTCCATTTCACATATCAAATCTAGAATAGAGAAATTATATCTAGTCCACATTAAAATATGAAAAGAAAATTGAAAACTTTGGTTTGATAGAGACCCTAGTCTGCAATGTAAGATTAATTTTTAATTAATTTCAATAGTGCACATGAAGAGGCACATGTGATAGGCAGGTACGGTTTTTTAAAGGTATCTCATATGAAAGCTCTCTCTCCACCTATAGAATGATCTTTCAAAATATCATTATATTAAGTCTCAAAAGAATTTTTCCCTAAAGAATTCAGAGAGAGAAACCATTTTTCATCTCATTTAAGCATCTACAAGTTATTATGTTTTTCATCTCATCCAAGTATCCAGAAGTAATTAAAGTTTACTACACTAATCACTTCCAGATTTCTGCACTAATAGATCCAAGTAAATAATGTTTTTATGATTATTTAATTTTAGCATTATATAGTGTGTTTGTGTGAAGATCATGATAGATCTAGGTCTTGTGATTATAGAAAATATAAATTACAAAATGTTAATTTAATATTTTATTTACATGCGGTATCAAAGCACATTAAGAACTTTCACAGTTTTTCTTTATGTTTAATGTTGGTTTATCCATTTAGGATCAAAATTATTTTTTCTATGCTATAAACACAAAACCATGATTTGGTATAATATGGTATAATACATAGTTGTTGTATAATAAATTTGTTGTATTCATTATTTTTATTTATTGATTAAATGTATATGTAAAGTTATTATATTGATTTGAGGTCTATATTATGATACGGCTTGGTAGCCACCAAAGTGGTCCAACTTGAATGATATGTAGATATCAAGTCAAATTATTGAAGTTTATTACTTTTTTCTCAGTGTTAAAAATAATAAAAAATGATTTTACAAATCACAATTATTTAATCACTACAATACTAGGTTGGCCCAAAGGTGCACCATTTTTAGAGATTAATTAATTGGAATAGGATGGTTAAAGGATATTCATGATTAAAGGTAAGTACAGATACCCAAAGGTAACAGACTTACTTAGTTTTGAATATTTTATCAATTAGTCCTATTAGGTGAAAGGGAATTACCATAATTGTTAATAGTTTTACCATAAGATTAGCCCAAAGGTAGGTCACGGTAATACTATTTATTATTAAATAATACTTTTTATTTCGGTTATTTACTTATAACTCTTAAGATTAATGTTGTGAACATGAATATATGGTTGCAATGTCAGTTCCTATTTCACTACATTCACATGCCTCTTCTATTCTAATCTTGAATGGAATGAATTCTTAAATTGGAAAGAACGGGTTAAGTTTCACGTTGGTGTTCTAGATCTTGATATAGCTCTTGAAACTAAAAAACTAACTGCTATTACTGATAAAAGTAGTATGAAAGAAAATACTATATTCCAAGCATGGGAAAGATAAAATAGACTAAGTCTTAAGTTTATGCAAATGACTGTAGCAAACAACATCAAGCCAACTCTTCTTGAAACTGACAATACTAAAGAATTTCTTAAATTTGTGGGATAGCATTTCTGAACTGCTAACAAGTCCCTTGCTAGAATTTTGATGGCTATGCTTACCACCATGAAGTTTTTTGGTACATGTGGAATGTATGAGCATGTCCTTGAAATGGAAAATTTGGATTCTCAATTAAAGACTCTTGAGATGAAGGTGGATGAGTTCTTTCTCGTGTAGTTTATTTTGAACTCCTTGCTCCTCAGTATGGGTCATTTCAGATTCACTATAACACTATAAAAGATAAGTGTAATGTGAATGAGTTGGCCAGTATGCTCAATCTAGAAGAGGCAAGACTTAAGCAACATGGACAACATTTAATTCATCTCACAACTCAAGGAGCCAAAAGGAAGGGGAAGACCAGAAAGTGAATGAAGTGAGTACCACCTATGGCATATGAGCCTAATCATGGTTCTTTTATCTATTAAGAAGGAAAATAATAGTGATAAGTGTCACTTTTGTAAAAAGTTAGGATACTATCAGGAAGACAGTCAAAAGTGTAAGGAATGGTTCAAAAAGAAAGGTATGAATTTAATTTCTGTGTGTTTCAAATCATACCTAACTGAAGTTCCTTCTAATACTTGGTGGATTGACTCTAAGGGTACTACTCATGTTTCAGCTATGATGAAGGGATTCCTTTCAACCCGAACCATACATTCAAATGAAAACTTTTGTTCATGGGAAATCGAGTTAAAGCTCCAGTTGAAGCCATTTGGACTTATCGTTATTTCTATACTTTAGCTGTCATTTGGATCTATTTCAAACTCTTTATGTTCCTTCTATTTCTCAAAATGTAATTTCCTTGTCTAAACTTGATGTTGATGGTTAAACTTTTTAATTTGGGAATAAAAATTTCAGTTTGTTTAAGAGTACCTCTTTTTTTTGTTTGGGTATTATTTGCGATGGTTTGTACAAATTAAAACTTGATAATCAATTTACTGAAACTATTCTTAGCCTACATCATAATATTGGTACTAAATGTAGTCCCACGAATGAAAAATCCTCATACTTGTGGCATAAAAAAGTTGGGACACATTCATAGAGAACGGTTACTGAGATTAGTAAAAGATGGGATTCTCTTGAACCTGGATTTTTTTTGATCTTGGGATATATGTGGATTATATTAAGCAAAAACAAACCAAACTCTCCAAGAAGGGTGCCACAAAAAGCGCAGAGCCTCTTGAGATTATCCATACAAAAATTTGTGGGCCTTTTGACAATCCTTCTTTTGGTGGAGAAAAGTATTTTATCACCTTTATAGATGATTTCTCATGTTATAGTTATGTCTATTTGCTACATGAAAAATCTCAATTGGTGAATGCCCTTGAGGTGTACATTACTAAGGTTGAAAGGGAATTAGACAGAAAGGTGAAAATCATCTAATTTGATAGAGGTGGTGAATATTAAGGAAAGTATGATGAATTAGGGCAGTGCATTGACCCATTTGTTAAACTCCTTCAACAACATGGCATATGTACACATTATACTATGTTTGGAATGCCACAGCAAAATGGTGTAGCTGAAAGGTGTAATTGTACTTTAATGGATATGGTTAGGAGTATTTTAAGTAATTCCAAATTACCCATGTCATTGTGGATGCACGCTCTTAAGACCATTGTATATTTATTAAATTGGGTTCCTAGTAAGTCTGTTCTAAAGGCCCCTTTTGAACTGTGGATAGGAAGGAAAATGAGTTTAAGACACCTGTATGTTTGGGGTTGTCCAACAAAGGTTAGAGTGTATAATCCACATGAAAATAAATTAGATTTTAGAACGGTTAGTGGTTACTTTATTGGTTACCATGAAAAACCAAAAGGGTATAGGTTTTATTGTCCTCATCATAGTACAAGAATTTTAGAGACTAGTAATGTTTGCTTCATCGAAAATGGTGAAGTTAGTGGGAGTGATACATCACAAAGTGTGGTTATCCAATAAGTTAGGGTGCAAGCCCCCATACCTATGGCTTCAAAGGAAATTGTTGTTCCTACTATTGTTGAACAACTTGACAACATTGAAAAATAAATTATTGAACTGCCACTCCATAATGAGACTGTCATCAACGAATCAATAGTAGAAGAACCATAAGAAGTAACATTAAGAAGATCTCAAAGGGAAAGGAGGTTTTCTATTTATGATGGTTATGTGGTTTATCTACAAGAATCAAGGACTTGTAAGGATCCAATTTCATTTTCACAAGCCATAGTAAGTAGTGATTCTACTAAATGGATTGATGTCATGAATGATGAATTGAAATCAATGGACCAGAATGAAGTCTAGGATATTGTTGAATTGCCTAAAGGATACAAGAAAGTTGGTTGCAAATGGGTCTGTAAGACCAAATGTGAATTTAAGAGCAATATTGAATGACATAAAGCTAGACTTGTGGCCAAAGGTTTTAGTCAAAAAGGAGGCATAGATTATAAAGAGACTTTCTCTCTTGTATCCAACAAAGACTCACTTAGAATCATCATGGCATTGGTGGCACATTATGATTTGGAGTTGTACCAAATGGATGTGAAAAATGCTTTTCTGATTGGGAGTTTAGAGGAAGAAGTCTATATGGATCAACCTGGAGGTTTCTCCATTAAAGGAGAATAACACCTAGCTTGCAAACTTAAGAAATCAATATATGGACTTAAACAAGCTTCTTGGAAATAGTATCTTAATTTCCATAATAGTATTACTTCCTTTGGATTTAAGGAAAACACTATTAATCAGTGTATATATCTTAAGGTTAGTGGGAGTAAGTTTATATTTCTAATTTTCTATGTTGATGATATATTGCTTGCCAGCCCTGATTTTGGTTTATTACATGAAACCAAGAAGTTTCTATCTATGAATTTTAAAATGAAAGATATGAGTGAGGTGTCTTATGTGATAGGAATTGAAATATTCCAGGATCGATCATGTATATTGTTAGGATTGTCTCAGAAGGCCTATGTTGAAAGATTTCTAAAGAGATTCAAAATGGAGAAATATTTAGTTGGTGATGCCCCTATTCAGAAAGGGGATACATTCAACCTTATGCAATATCCATAGAATTAATGGGAATGAAAATAGATGGAAGGAATTATTTATTCTTCTATTGTGGGAAGTCTATTGTATGCACAAACTTGCACCACACTAGACATTAGTTTTTGAGTTGGTATGTTGGGAAGATATCAAATTAATCCTGGATTGGATCACTGGAAGGTTGTAAAGAAAGTGATGATGTACTTGTAGGGAAAAAAGGACTACATTATCACATTTAGGAGGACTAGTAATCTAGAGGTGATTAGCTACTCAGACTCAGATTTTATTGAGTGTGTTGATAGCAAAAATTCCACTTTTGGTTATTTGTTCCTATTAGTTGGAGGAGCAATATCATGGAAAAGTTTGAAGCAAACTATCACTGCTTCATCCATTATGGAACCTAAATTTACGGCATGCTTTGAAGCCACAGTTCATGGATTATGGTTGCAGAATTTTATCTCAAGAGTTGGGTTTGTCAACTCTATTGCCAAGCTGCTAATAATTTATTGTGATAACTCCATAGTTGTATTTTTCTCTAAGAACAATAGGTATTCTAATAATGCTAAACATATGGAATTGAAATACTTTGTTGTTAAGGATGAAGTTCATAAACAATTAGTGTCAATTGAATATATAAGCACACTTCTTATGGTTGTAGATCCATTGACAAAAGGATTACCACCAAAGACATTTAAGGAACATGCCAATAGAATGGGTATTGAATGTAGCATATAATAGGTTACTCTTATGTAATGGATTGCATTATGTTATTTCCACTTTGAGATCTTGATAAAGATGTTTATGATTCATAATTCATGTTTTTAAATATGTACATACATGTATGAGAATGAGTGTATGTTGACAAGAATAGTCTCTTATTTATCAAGGGACTTTTTTTTTGGACCTTATGAATACACTCCTCATTTATAGACTAAATTAAATAAGTTACTAGTGTTGTGGTACATGGAAGGGACTATATTTCTTTATTGACATGGAATTTCCATGAATTGCACTAGTGGGTTGTTTAATTATAGTATTATGGTGATCAACTAAAAGTTAAGATGGATATGATTTATAGAGTGCCTAATAACTACCTTATCAAACTCTAACATTAAGTTATCATATGTGCCAAGTGGGAGAATGTAATATTATTTTTTAACTAATTTCAATGACCCACATGAAGAGGCATTGGTGATAGGAAATTATAGTTTTTAAAGGTATCTCATATCTCTCATATATCTTATTGATCAATCAGAAGAGTAGTTTCCAAGACTCCTACTTTGATGGGCAAGTGGAGTATAATTGTTTTGGGAAAACCGATCCTCTCTCTAGCTATAAAATGATCTTTCAGAATACTATCCTATTAAGTCTGAAAAGAATTTATCCATAAAGAGGTAAAAGAGAGAAACAATTTTTCATCTCATTCAAGCATCTAGTAGTAATTTTGTTTTTCATCTCATCTAAGTATCTGGAAGTAATTAAAGTTTACTGCACTAATCACTTCTAGCTTTCTGCACTAATAGATCTAGGTAAATAATGTTTTCATGATTATTTAATTTTCACATATGCTATATATATGTGAAGATCATGATAGTTATAGGTCTTGAGATTATAGAAAATGTAAATTACATAATGTTAATTTAATATTTTATTTACATGCAATTCTCATTCCAATTAGTCTCGTGAGTTGAGTGGCTAAGTGTATTCATATTCAAGCTTTATTTTGTCAAAAGGTGTCAAGAGGAATGCAAAGCATGCTTCTTACTAACTATGGGCCTATAACCACCTTTATCTTTCCATGCTAGATGATGTAAAATTTATTTTCACTGCTTCAACCGATTATGGGCATGGGTAAAGATTGGCAACCATGCATTGTGAAACCTATAATGCCAAATTATGGAACCAACTTCGATATACATGGGATTCAAATTTCTTTTCAATTCCCCTTCTTTAAGGCCCCTAGTGTTCATGATGGATAGTGGATCCTGGATATTACCTACAAGGTGTTTAACCATTGTAGGTTCTCTTATATTCTTTATTTTTTTGATTTCTATCTCCTCTGCATTCTATTGTGAAATACACATCATCCTCAAATGGGAGGAAATTAACAACTCTTGTAAACTCTCAATGAAGAGATACTTAAATACCCTCCTCTATAACCAACTTGAACATCCTTAAATTATTTGGTTATAGGCATAGGAATGGTGAATAGGAATGTATATTGGGAATAGGAATGGTTATTCCAATAACACCTTTTTTGTGGAATGGATATAGGCTCAATTTAAAGGCAAAATGGAAATATGTATGAGTATTCCCTATTCCAATTGATGAATCAAATAGAAAATAGAAAAGGTATTCCATATTTTCTATTCCTATTCCAACAACAAAATGGGCCCTAAGCTTTGCAAACACAAAAATAAATTCAAGTTGATAGCTACTTGTGCATGCACATTAAATTCTTTGAGGGTCTGTTTGGTTCGTAGAAGATGATGGGAATTGGTTTTTTCATAATCTAGATTTTAAACTTTTTGTTTGTTACAAAATTGGAAAAATAGAATTAGAATACCAGACTTTATTTTTGTCTAAAAACTAGGTTTTCAGACTTCCTACTAGCAACTAGGAATTAAAAATCAAAACCTAGTTATGCTTATTGAGTAGTGTAAAAAACAATAGATTGGACTACTTTTTGGAGTCTGCCTATAATTCTAATTTTACGCATAAAAATGTGTCTTCCCACTCATCTTCTGAGTGAAACAAATGGTTAAAGTAAATTCCCAAAAATAGGAATAAAGATTTGCAAAACCTTGATTTGGCTAAATTGAGAATTGTAGAAATCTCAATTTCTACAATTCCACAAACTAAATAGAAGCACCCGTTTGGTTGATGGAATACAATCGAAATAGGAATTGAAAATTAGAATATATATGTTGCATTGTTTGTTTTGAATGCCAAATCAAAATTAGAAACAGGAATGTGTATTCCCATTTTGGCCCCAAAATGAACATATGTCCATTCCCAAAAAAAACATGTTATTGAGATAGATATTCCTATTCCCATTTTGAATTTTGTTTATTTGATCAAAATTTGATATTTGTTGAAACAAATTTATCCTTGCGAAAGATAAAAAGGTGAATGCCATTTTTGGTAGGCCTATAATAACACAACATAACTATATTGCAAAGGGGCACTTTCCATATTCATCAATCATTGTATCCCAAATTGAAATCATTCAAGACTAATGAACTACTATAGGGTTTGGATGATACATTTTGAATGGTTGACTAATAGTACATATACACCACCAATTGGGTTGTGACCAATCTAAACATTTAGGACCATCACCTATCTCATCTTTCTATTTAGGATTGATATGGGCTCTTTTCTAGATTGAGAAGTGAATAATGATATCGATTGAAAAATCTAGGTCTAACAACAGTGCAAGAAGTAGAGGTATGGGCAATTTTAAATGTGGTTAAACCAATGATATTATAGCTAGCAGATCATATTGTTTCAAATACAATTCTAGGTTGAGATACAAAAGCAATTTATCCTTGAATAGATCGATGTAGAGTTAGTTCTTGGTAATCTCAGGAAAGTCATTTCCAAATTTCCACCCAAGCAGACTAGTTTGTATAATCTCCCACTTGATTTTTGTTATGTAGATATTTTCCAACTCTAATTTCTATTTTTTCTAACCAAACAAAGAGAACACATTTCTCTAGAAGAACAATTCTAGAATAGCAATTCCCAATACTCAATTTTTATCCCTACAACCAAATGGGCCCTAAAGTAAAATGAGTTATGCACATAGAAAAAGGAGAGTAAAAATCAGCTAGGCTCCACCTTTCTGTAAAATGAGCTAATAATAAGTATAAAGGATTTGACATGACAAAAAGGTGGCTTTAACTTCAAATTTTGTAGAATAGTATAGAATCATACATAGGAGAATAAAGGAGGGATCAAAAAATAGAGTGGGGAGGGAAATATATCTAATGGTACTTATTAAACATAAAACATGACTAAACTAATATATACATGGGAAAAAGAGAATCCATTAACAAAAATGTTTAAGATGGAAAATTTTAATTAAGACCCTATACAAATGTTGATTGAGCTATAAACATTGATGACAAAAAGAGTACAAGTGGTGGAGTATTTTTCTTAGGAAAGAGATTGGTCACCTAAACTAGTAAGAAACAAAATTGTATATCTCAATCTACTACTAAAGTTGAAATGTGGATGTTACAGTAAATTGTAGAAATGTGGTATAGATTAAACAACTACTCAAAGGTATGAAGGAGGAAATCACTCAACCTATGGTACTTTATTGTGATCATACAAGTGCTATAAACATATCAGAGAACCCTATGTTGCACATAAAGACAAAGCATATTACAATCAAGTGTCATTACTTGAGAGAGTTGGTTCAAAACAAAGAAGTGAGGATAGAATATGAGAATACAAAAGAATAGATAGATAGTATATTCACAAAAGCTTTACCTAAGGATGCACATGAATATCTTAGAGGTAAACTAGGGGTGATACCCCTATCCAAAGCTACTTAAGAAGCATGAGCAGTGCCCTACATCAGCTGAGAAAAATGTTGTATCTTACAACTTGATGCAATGGATCTTACTTTAGGAGCCACCTAAAGTAATGAATGAGCTGAATTAGAAGACTTAAAATCACATACAAGGTGACAAAGGGAGAAACTGAATTGATTATATTTGCATACAGAGATGACAAGTCTTTGACATTATTGCCAAAGAGGGATAAATTGTCTAACAAGGAATATAACAAAAAGAGTGAGACAAGTATTTAATAAGGGAGATATAAGAGAGATACATTGAAGGAAATTGACAAATCTTGCATTACCCTATATAGAGGAAGGACACATACTGATAGAGGGAGAAATTTCAAAGATATTATTTTCTTTTTGGTATTATTGTTGGTATTTGTTTGCCATCAATGCCAAAGAGGGAGATTATTGATATAAAATTATCTTGAAGTGAAGAACTTGTAATGGAACAATCATTATTTTATCAATGATGTCAAACCTACTACCTGCTGGCAAGACAATTGCCTTTTGGTCTATAAGATATCATTTAGTTGATTGATGAAGAGGATTTTAAAAGAGGAGATAACAAAAGCACCTAGAGAAAGGTTTAGTTATTCGGTATACAAAAGGAGTACTAAGACCAAGTAAGACATTGATAATATAGTATATTTTTCATCTACTTAAAGTCTAAAATGAAAGATTACTCAAGTTAAGACTAAAGGAAGATCAAGTAAGAAAAGTGTTTGCCAAGCCTTGCCAAGAAGTCAATGCAAGCCAAGTAGAAATCAATGGAAGCCGAGTGAAAATCAAGAGGTGTCAAGAAAAGATGAAAAATAGTGCAAGGTGAGTATATTTTAGTATATGCTAAGTAAAGTTTAGTTGGTGCAGAGCATCAGAAAAGTTTAGTGTTTTCTGAGTGAACTAGTGTTGGCCAAGTGATAGAACAATATAGATGTCGAGTGACAACAAACAATGTTAAATCAAAGATTTGACAAATTTGAGCTGACTAATTTGATTTCTTGAATTATGTGAAGAATGTGGAAGATAACTATGATGAGATGGTGGAACAATATTCAAGGTAAACCATTTTGAGGTGAATTCAAGGAAGATCGTAGAGGACATTTCTAGATGAACCAAATGGAAAAGTGGGTAGACTCATTGAATCCTACCTAATCCTGCCTAACCCTAAAAATGAACAATTTTGGTTAAACAACAATATATAAATTCTCTATAAATAGAGATAGCTAGTTAGAAGCAAAGTTTTTCAGGTGCAAGAACCTAAGTAAGACAAGGAGTCTAGGGTATTACTTCATCTAGTGGCTAAACATAAGAGACTACAGTTGGTACACAAAGCAAGAAGGCTTAACAAGATGAATTTTTGAAGGTTGAACAAGCTATAAAATCTAAAAAGTATGAATGTAAATTAGAATAGAGGATTGAAATAGAGATCTATAATCTTCAATTGAGTTGTAAGTTTTTATCAGATCAAGTCCTACTGTTACTTTCTAATAACTATACCATTGTGGATAAAATCCTTTGGATTAAGGTTGACCTAATAGTGATTTGTAAATCCTTTCACCAGGTGACATTCTAATGTAATGGTCTAAAGTGCTCTAACAAGGTTCACTCCTAATAGGGTGATTGAAATCCTTTAACTAGGTCACATTTAACAATGTGTATTGTAACCTTTAACATGGTTCACCTTTCATAGGGCATTACTTCAAAAGAGTGAGAATTAGTAGTACATGTTACTGATGGTTTTTTCCAAATTGGCTTTCCACATAAAACCATTGTATCAAATTGTGTGAATGTTCTTATGATATTTCATGTTCACATTTTTGAAAAGTTATTTTGACATAGGATAGTAACCTACAAAGTTTAAGGATTGTATAATCTAATGGATGCATGCATGTTGAGGTTTTATGGATGTGGATCTAATTAGTACTAAAAATTTTTATTTATACATTTGGACCTTAGATAACTTATCCATCCCACCTCTCAGTTATTCTAAAGAATTCCAACAATTGGTATCAGAGCCATAGTGCCTCAGAGGAAATAATTTGAAGGTACTAAGATCTAAAGATCAAGATGTATAAAGAGGAGGTTCCCAAACTGAACAAGGAAAACTTTCTTGCATGGAAAAGTTTGATGAAGCTACACCTAGGAGGTCTTGGAAACATTGCACAATCTACCATCACCATTAAGCATATTGATCCTACTAGAGCCCTAATTGTAGATGATCTGAAAAAGAAGAAAGAACACAATTAGGCAATGTTGGAGATTACCTCGACCCTAAGTTACTCTGAGTTTGATGACATCAAGGATTATGAAACTACAAAGAAGATGTTGGATACTTTACACACAATTTATGGAGGAGATACAAATATTTTGAGATCCAAATCTAAAAGTCTAAGAGGGAAGTTTGATGAAATGAGAATGCAAGTAGGTCAAAACATTGTTCAATATTGCTCTAAAATAAAATATGTTGTGAATGCTATTAGAGGAGCTAATGGTATTATTGATGATGAGACTGTAATCAAAAAAGTACTGAGAACACTACTACCTATCTATGCTATTAGAGCTCTTTCCATATAAGAACTAAGATGTATACCTGGTAGTAATCAAATCCTTGAAGGATTTATGGGTATGTTCACTGCCTTTGAACTCTCTAATTTTGATAATTTCAAAACTAAAAAATGTTGAATCTACTTTCAAAGCTAAACTATAATTAAAGGAACCTAAAGAGAAAAAGAAAATAGTCAAATATATTTCTAGTGATAGTAATATAGATGAGGAGGATGTAGAACAACTTGAAGCATTGTTGGCAAGAAGATTTCACAGAGGCAAAGGAAACTTCAAAGGTAAGCTACATATCATGTGCTCTAATTGTAATGAGGTTGGTCATATTGCTACTAGATGTCCAAAAAAGAAGTACAATAGAAGTGGAGACAAATACAAAAGAAAAAGAGATGAGGACATTAAAGACTATAAACATAAAGAAAAGAAGTATTACTACATTGTTGAAGAGGAAACCAAAGATGGATCTGATGACCATGATGAGGAAGTCATGTATGTTGCAATGAAGGATTATTCTAATGAGGATGAGGCAATTGCACTAGTATCTTATGTGAACAAGAGTGATAGATGGATCATTAACAGTGGGTGACCGCATCACATGACTAAAGATAAAAGTAAGTTCATTACCCTTGATTATTACAATGGAAATAGTGTGAGATTTGGTACTGATGCACCCTATCTAATAAAAGGAAAAGGATTAATCAAACTAATAGAAAATATCATGTGTGGCAATGCTTATTATGTAGGACTTAACTATAACTTGTTGAGTGTATCACAACTAAATAGTCTAGGTTACAAATTTGAGTTTGAGATTAAGATAGCAAAGATCTACGACACTGATGAGAAATTAATTGGAAAAGGTGATTAGACTAGAGCTAATTCATTTTATCGTGACATGAATGATGCTACTTGTCTTGTTTTAGAATTTGATAATGTATGGCTATGGCACAATATGTTATGTCATGTTACCTTTGATGTCATGTCCCCTTTTCAAATAATTAAAAAATAATAATCTTTGCTAAGCCAGGCAGGCCCAAGAAAGTGAAGTTTCGGAAAAAGGGGGTTAATCTTTGGAAACCGTTGGACTAATAAATGAAAATTATTATTAAAATATGTTTCATTAACCTCTCTTGGATGTGAGTTACAGTTATGCCCTCTTTTAAGGGGTTTGGAGGCATTTTGGGCTGATTGAAGAACTTGATTTTTGCTCATTCTTTGTTATTCTTCAGAGGCTGCCAAACCTGTGGAGAAGGAGACCCAAGAATGGGAGTTTGCAGGTTTCCAGGGAGACCCAAGAATGGGAGTTTTCAGGTTTCTAGGAAGGCTAAGGATGGGAATTTGAAGCCATTCCATGTGCATGCTCATACAGAGTTTGCCTTTGTGTTGAACAGTGTAGATTTGTGGGTTTTTGGGTGTGTTTTTTGCATGAGTTTGGTGTTTTCAGTTGAGCATTTCATATCAGTTTTGGTTGCTGATGTATTTCAGACTTTAAGCTGTTAAAATAGAGCTGAATATATGTATTGGTACGTGATTAAACTTCTGAGATAGTTTATTAGTGTTGTGTGGTGTTTCCGGGCATTTTTGTGTTAATTTCGAGAGCCCGATGAGCATAGTTTTTGTCCTATATTTGAGAACTGTTGTGTAAAGGTTATACGGATCTAGAAATTTCATTTTGTAGGCTTTTATGCTACTGAAATTTCTGTAAAAATGTCCACTTTCAGATTTATTAATAATTGGTGAAGCTGTGAAGCTTTTGGCACAATTTCTGGCATACCCGATTTGGGGTTTCTTGAGAAATTTGGAGGATCTTTGTGATATTAGTTGTTTGATCTTAAAGATCTGATTAAAGGTTGGAAATATCATGTAAAATCAGAAAAGGGACATTTCATTTGATAACTAAGTCAGTATCAGTTACATGAAAAGAGTCAGAGGTTTGCCTAAACTAAAGAAACCTAATAGTATGATTTGCAAACAGTGTTAGTTAAGCAAGATGAAAAAATCTAGTTTTAAAAGTAAGACTGACATCTCTAAAGAAATTTTGGAATTAGTTCATACCAATTTTTGTGGACCAATTGATCTGCAAACCTACAAAGGTGACAAGTACATTATCCTATTCATTGATGATAATTCTAGGATGATGACAGTTATGTTTCTTAAAAAGAAATTTGATGTTTTCCAAATGTTTAAGTGATACTTGGCCAAAGCTGAAAAGGAGATTGGCAAAAGCTTGAAATGTTTGAGATAGAATAGAGGTGGATAATTTACATCAAATGAGTTTGAGATACTCTATAATGATAGAGAATCAAGAGACAAACGTTTGCACCTAGGACCCCTCCACAAAATGGGATTGTTGAAAGGAGTAATAGATCTATAATGGATTGTGCTAGAACACTCATGATGTAGAACAATGTTGCTTTGAAATACTACAGGGAAGGTATAAGTACAATTGTCTATACATTGAACTTTGTACAAGTCAAGAAAGGTACTCATTCAACACCTTTTGAACTATGGTATAGATACTCACCTAATGTAAAATATTTTTAGATATTTGGAAGCAAGTGCTACATTCTTAAGGATTTTATGAATCAAAATTAGATGCCAAAAGTGAAGAAGGTATATTCCTTGGTTATTCCACAAGAATTAAAGCTTATAAGTGTTTAATACAAACATTAAACAAAGTTGTGGAAAGTGCAAATATAAAGTTTGATGAATATACAAAGGTACATGAAGCTAAACCTATGAAGGAACCGAAAGAGTACAAATATTTTATATACTTTTATGAAAGTATGCCTTCTGATGAAGGTATTGTAAACCAAATTGTAAATCAACATCAAGTTTCAAATCCCTTTGTTAGTACTTGAGGGTGGTTTTGGTGCACAAAATTTTTGGTTGAATTCCTACAATCTTCCCTACTTGATGCTGGGAAACTCAACACAATTTTATCCAACAAAGGAGATTGAATGTTTATTTCAATCTCCACACTTTAGGCTATGCAAAACCTAGGTGGTTGTTCCTTAATAGAAAATGTTGAATGATTGAGAATACAGGTTTAACAATACTCTTGAGATGGCAAAAGTTCTCAAGGAGATATTGGTTGAATGATAAATATTTAAAAAGGGGGGATTATTGAGATGAAATATAATAGTATATGAAATTAAATTAATACTAATAGTTTACCTTCCACAAAGCTATTCTTAATTTTTGAAATCTAACATAACCAATGCTTTCCAAGTTGGAGAATAGAGTTGAATTTGATAACTAATTATTTGATTTTATACCTTGGAGATGGTCATGCCACCATCAACTAATGAGAAACCAAATTGAGAGATTTCAAAAAACCCTAGGCAATTGAATTTAACTTCAAACTAAAGATAAATTGAGCAAAACATACATAAGAATACGAGTTTTGCTTCCAAAAAAGTTTGTCTCAATTTATGTATGCAAATAGTATAAATCCAAGAAGAATTTCAAGTTCATTAAAATCAATGACCACTTCCCTATCTTTCAAAAGAGAACATGATATATTTTATTAATTCAAAAAATAAGGTACAACTAGGTTGTAACAAGTTGTAGTATCTAACATTCACTATCTCTGTTGTATCCCTATCCTTTTGATATATTGTTCGCTCTATTATATCCAAGCCCTGGTATCATTTCTTATAGAACACAAAAGGATGTGAAAAAAAGAAGAAGCTTCAGGCATGTTCACTCTAACTAACTAAAAACTAACTACACTTGTTACAAATTAATTAAAATAATAAAACTCAAAAGAGTTTATAGTTCTCTCATCATATACAGAATATCCTCCAACCACTTGACCATCTCTTCATCCAACACTACGATGAGCATGTTCAAGGCTTCACCTTTTTCTTCTTTCATTAAGATCTCATGACAATCACTCTAGTATCAAGAATAAGTTTTTAGTATGTCCCATGTAGTGATATATATGTTATTGATGATATTGAATTGATCCTCTTCTATCGGTTGCATGACTATTTGAGGTACTCCATCCTCATCACGTGACTGAACTAGCAAACCCATTTATTTTTCCCTGCAAAACAAATGTAAAAAATCACACAAGAATTTTTTCTTTCTATAATATAATAATCTTACCAAATGCCCTTATAATGATGATTGGGAAAGTACATATTAAAGACCATGTTTTCTTCAAATCCTTTGCAGGATTTATCCTTGATCAATGCTATATTTGAGACAAAATTTGGATAAGCACAATAAATCATTTACATAAACTAATCTTCCAAAAAATTAATGGAATGAATTCTCCTTTTGCAACCCTCAAAATTAAGCAAGGCTATTGAACGTTTGGTGTCATAATTATGAAATCAGAAATTAAAAAATATCTCTTTAATGAGAATTGTGAACTTGGTAATCAACTAGAAGTTCATCCTCAAAATAAAGATCATAGTTCTAAAATTGTCAAATTAGAGACTAGAGATATATCCCTTGTCAAAATCATGAAATTGAAAGGCTACTAATGTCATGGTCCCAACTTTGTGAATTTAATCAACAAAATTCAAAAAAATTGGAGGTTCCATCAGTGGCTCTTTCTAGGGACACTTATACCTTTGGGATATAACAAGAATCAAGTTATCTTTGAGACATAAATAAAATGCAAAAATAAAAACATCAGTCCTATTAAATCTAAGAAATAAAAAAATAATCAACTAAGAGAAGAAAGACTTTAGATTCTGTCTGTGAACATGAAATTCTAATATGAGTCCATTGGTTCCCGAAAGAAGAGAGGAATTCTCTCCAAATTTATCTAATATAACATAAGACCCTAACCACATGGGATAAAATTTTCTATGCTTTCCCTTATCTTGTTCTTTAACATTCCACTTTAAAATTCCAATATCTTGGACTAAAAGGCCTTTTTGAGGATTTATTGTCATTTAAGTATTTTAAAACCTTTTGTATTTCAAGATTGTGTTGTCAAGTTTCTTTTCTTTTTTCATCTAATTTTGCCAAAGCAAAAAAAATGTCATCCTTAAAATCAATATCTTCAAGTTGTTTGGCTCTGATAAATCAATTTACTAGTAATAAAAAAATTTCATGAAGCCCATATACAAGTTCGATTGGTGAGAATCTGGTTGATTTTTTCCTTGTTATCATATCTACCCAGATAACCAAATGCAACTTTGAATACTAAACTCTCTTAATTGTTATCTAACATTCTTTTTATGATAATTGAGAATACTCTTATTAGTTGATTCAGCTTGACCATTTCCTTGTGGATGGTAAGGAAACGAATATGACACAGTTATTCCATATTTAGTACAAAAAATTGTGAATTCTTCTTATGTGAAACACATCCCATTATCAACAATAATCTTTCTTGGGACACCAAATCTTGTTAATATATTGTTCATCAAAAAATCTATAACAAAAATATTGGTAGATCTTCTAGTTGGGATCACTTCCACCCACTTAGTGAAATAGTCTATAGCAACTAAAATCTAGTTGAATCCATTGCTTGACTTAGTACTAGTCTCACCTATGAAGTCTATTCCCCACATCTAAAATGGTTCTTGTGCTTGTAGTGTCCTAAGAGGAAAAGCTCCATCATATTTTAATTTAATTGAAAACCTTTGACATGCATTACATTTTTTCACATAGTTACCACAATCCTTAAAGAGATGGGGCCAATAATATCCTACTCTCAAAATTTTCTTGGTAGTTGTTCACACACAAAAATGCCGTCCACAAACCCCTTCATGCAGTTGTTTTAGAATAATAGGTGTTTGATGTGAATCAAGGAAAAAGTGTAATATGCCATCTCTATTCTTCCAATATAAATATCCTTCAATAATAACGTATTTAGCTCCATGGAATTCAACCATTCTTTTATTATTTTCACTCCAATTTTCATTGTTTTTCATGGTTCTCAAATAATAAACAACATCAATGTACCAAGGGCACCTTTCTATGCTAGCTATATCATGATTAACTTCTACTTGATTGATTTGTGATGCTTCCATATTAGCATCTTCCATAAGATTTTCTAAGCCCCGACCTCTGACTAACTTGGTTATCTAGATATCAATATTAAATTCTTGGATTTGGTTAATCCATCTTCTTCTTGTGGTCTTAGTTTGTTTGAATATGTCTTTGACAACTGCATTGGGAACATAAGCAATGATGCTAGCACCTACCAAATATGGGTAAAAGGCTTAACAAATTTAACCAAAGCATAAGCTTGTTTCTCACTTATATCATAATTTAGCTCTAAATTATGCAAACTCCTGTTGAAAAAGGCAATAGGTTGTTCATGCCTTTCCTCATTCTTTTGAAGCATCATAGAAGCAATGGTGTGACAAGATATGAAAGAAAAAACCTAGAAAGGTTTATTAAAATCTAGAGCTTCAAGAACTAGAGCTTCCTTAATAGCTCTTTTTAATATCATAAAGGCCTATAAAGCTTCATAATCCCAAACCAAATCAGCCCCTTTTTTCAACATTTTTGACATTGGTTTAATAATTTCAGAAAAATTGGACACAAATCTTCTAACAAAATTTATTTGACCAAAGAATGATTGTATAGCTTTAACAGTCTTCAATGGCCTTTACTCTACCAAGGTCTACTTTGACACCTTCCTTGGAAACTATATAGCTTAATAATTTTCCATTTGTTACTCTTAATTGAAACTTCTTTGGATTACAAGACACTCCATATTTAAGAGCTCTCTCAATGATTTTCTCCAAATGATTACAATGATATTCTTCCTTCTACGAATAGGATGTTATATCATCTTGATATATAAATGTCCAAAATTTGGTCAATCAGTCCATCAAATGCAACATCCATAGCTCTCTAAAAAATTTCCCCAATGTTTGTTAAGACAAAATGAATCCTAGAATATACATACGTTCCCCATGGAGTAGTAAATGCAATTTTATATTGTTCGGTTTCTTTAGATTTTTCCTGATTATAACCAGAGAAACAATCCATCATAGAAGGCAATTCTAGTGCGGAAGCATCTAAAATCTAGGTTAAGGTCCTAACACATTTTGGATTTTAGATGGTTCTATCCAATTTGAAATGAATAAGGGCTAAATATAAAGCCTCAAGGATGTGATTAAGGGTAGGTAGATAGGGTGACGAATAAGGAGTCTTAATGTTGTCAATATTGCTTATACTAGCTTACATAGGTCAAGGGTTGACCAAAAACTTTAATGTTGAGAAATAATGTTAGAAATGATTTTTGAAACATATAGAACCCATATGTAAGTTTTTTTTATCCATACAAGTTTAGAGGCAAAAGTTGCAAAAGTTGCTCAAGCAATTTTGCAATTTTGCAAAAGTTGCATTTTGACAACTGTGACAACTTTTGCCCAAACTAGACAAAATTTAAAATTTTGGTTATTGGGTCCATATAGGAGGTTTCCATAGATGCATAAACACTATATAACACCATCACATGCCCAGAAGAATGGTTAGTGTTCAGATTGTATGAATTGGAGTGGAAGCAATAACACAATTTTAAAGCATTTTCAGTTACTATTTATTTGCATGCCCTAACATCCAATGTTAATGGATTTTTTGGGATTTATTTGTTTCATGGATAGTTATAGGTTTTAATGTAGGTAGTTCTATATCATTTTGGTATGCTGAAGTGTTGATTAGGTAGGTGTTTCAGATTCATTTTGTCATTGTATAGTCCACTGTCCTATTTTGAGTTGTTGCAGGAGAAATGGTTGTTTCTTGAGTTCCAATAATCAAATAACCATGGACCTATAGAATCAAGACGATAACACTATAAATAATTTATGTATCTATCTTGAGGTTTTGAGGAGTTGGTTTTCTATATTTTCAAGCATGCCCTAGGTGAGACTAGTGTACCTGGCTAAGAGTTACATGGTGTTGTAGAGCTAGCAAGTAGGTTATTGGGATTTGTTTGTTCCAATCCAAGAAGTGGAGGTGGATAAAAAGGTTTGAATATACCTTGAACCAATTTTGGTGACCATACAAGTCCATTTGACAAGGTCTTGAAGTTAGTATTGACTATGTTGTATTCAAACCCCCAAAAACCTTTAAAATAGGGTATTATGCTAAGGTTATGTATAGATAGGATGGGAGACTAAAACCTACATAAACTTGAAGGTATTTGAAAAGGTTATCTGGAAAAATAATTAGTTTGGAAGGTTATTTCAAAGTTTAAAGAGTTATGGCTTGTAAACCTTGATAGGAAACCTAACTAGGGGCTCTTAGGGCTACTAGGCCTAGGAAGAAATATTTGGAGTTTGGTGAAGTTGGTTTGTGACTCAAGACCCAAGATTATTAGGGAAGCTTGTGTCAAGTTTGAGTAGAAAATTTTTGATGGATTTTGGAAGCTACATTTGGACTAGTTCCTTACCTTGCAAGATAGCAAGAAATTCCTAGTTAGGAGCCTAAGTGAGTTAAGGGAGAAAACAAGTGGAATACAAATTGGTGTAATAGAACTTGTACTAGGGGACAAGTATGAGAGATCTTGTTATAAATAGGGTTAGGTAGTAATCCTATAGGCTTAGGAGAAGCCTTGGAGAGTCTGGGTAATCAAGACCTAGACTAGGAACTTTGGATCTAGTTACAAAAAATTCATTTCCTATAACCTTTTGTAACAAGGCCTCCATATTTGGTAAAGCATAATTATCTTTTATTGATGATACATTCAAATTCCTAAAATCTATGCACGATCGTATATCACTATTGTTTTTTCTGACTGGTACCAAATTGGAGACCCATGTAGAATATCTTATTGGTTTTATTATCATGGCATCTCTCATTTTGATCAACTCTTCATTAATTTTTGGGGCCAACATTGGGTTTATGTGATGTTACTTCTATCTGAATGGTTTTGCATTTGGCTTTAGATGAATTTCATGCTAGAATAGATCCTCTCTGTAGACTTTAAGGTCATCATGTGTCCAAGAGAAAACATGTCCATACTTTCTCAATATAGCAATCAAACCCATCATAACTTCTTTTAAAAACTTCTTACCAATAGACACTTCTCTTAGAGAACATTCATTCCCTATATTGATTTTCTCAACTTGATCTTCTATCATAATAGAGGTTTGTGTTTTGGTCACTTCATGCTCATCGAAAATTCTTTCTAACATGACCAACCCTTTAGGTATTTTCTTAGATTTAAGTTGAACAATTTCATTACCTAAAATAGTGTCCTTTCCATCCTAACTTTCCATCAATCCATTCCAATCAATTTCAATATCTTGATAATCATCCTGACATATCAAAAACTTTAAAACATCATTGCCATCTTCAAAGACATGCCCATTATGAACATTATCTAGTACATATGGCCTATTTTTCATTTCTACCTAAACCATATATTGTATAGGTATATCAATTTTTTTGATAGCTATGTTCACCATTAGATCAGCCAAGGAATTATTATTTCTATCTATCAAATTAATTGAAAAAGCATCAAAATTTTTAATTAAATCACAAACATAATTTATATACCTTTTCAATCTAGGAAACTTGGTTACAAATTTTCTCCTTATTTGATATACAATTATCTTAGAATCACCAAATACTGACAACATTTTAATTTTATGATATTTCGCAATGTCAATTCCTAGAATCAATTATTTATATTTGACATTATTATTAATGTATTCAAATTTGAGCAAGAATGCATACTTGAAAATCTTACCTAAAGGGAATGTCAAGATTATTTTGGAGTCATTTCCTTCTTTACTACATGTTCCATCAAAATGTAAATACCATAGTCCCTCACTTTCATTCTACATGCTAAAATGCTCTATTTTCAGGATAGGTTTATTAACATTTATTTGAAAATAGTCTAAATCCATTTGACAAAAAAATATCTTTATGTCAGGGTGAAAATGCTCAATAATATAATCAAATCTGAGCTCTTTAGTAATTTTTATATCCTTACCATTTATAGGAATCATTGCATAGGATAAATCTTATTGTATATGTCCCTCAACTAAATTTGACCATTGCCTAGAAAGCAACATACTATAGGAAGCTGAGACATCTACCACAATTATATCCATCTTATATGAAACATTAGGACAAGAGGGGAATTTGAAGTCAACATTCTTAATAACCCCAATTACTAGGACATACTTATTATCCATTGCATAACACTTCCCATCAAGTATGTCTACTTTTTATCCTAACTCAACCATAACTTACACATGCATAATATTCATAGCAGCCCCTAAGTCTATCATACAATTTCTAACTGGTCTATTATTTATAAGAAGAGTCAAGTAAAAGGGTCAACTTGAGGAATTGTCTCATTCACATTTGTCTCTAAATAAATGACTAGTGAGGCTCCTACAACATGATTTTTGTTAGTTTTTGATATAATATCTAAAAATACTTTACCATATTCAAGAATTTTCATTATCTTTAAAAATAGGACAGAAACCTTTAATTGAGATTAAACATCAGAAATAAAAGAATTACTCACATGTTGCTTATGAGGTGCATGTTGTTCTATTATGGGTATTTTTTGTGAGGTTTTATGTGAAGGATTACCTTATGCAACTTCCTTGTTTATAAGAGGATTATAATCTCCTTTTGGGTCAAGATTAATTATCCTATTTCTCAATCTATATTTACTCTTATCTCTTTCAACCCCTACAATTGTAAGAGCTTTTCTTTTCTCAATTGGTGTAATTCTTCTAATTCGTTCCTCATCTGAAAGGACTTGTTGATTTTAGTATCCCTTTCTTCATGCATCAATGTCTGACACATACTCATCT
The DNA here is from genome assembly GCA_028749045.1 of Cupressus sempervirens. Taxonomy (NCBI): domain Eukaryota; kingdom Viridiplantae; phylum Streptophyta; class Pinopsida; order Cupressales; family Cupressaceae; genus Cupressus; species Cupressus sempervirens. The sequence goes on along the minus strand of CM053785.1, from coordinate 549,798,042 downwards.
TTAGAAAAATCTTTGCCCCAAAAGGGTTTTGAAGATAAAGCATTTATTTGGGATTCGTGACCTGGATGAGAACTATCATCATAGATATTCTTGTCTATGAGACATTGATCTAGAGAATGTGGCATCTTACACACTTCACACCACAGACTATCTCTAACATAATGATTATTTCTTTAAAGTGGATTAGGAGTATCAATATTTTTGATATGTTTACCATCCCTCCAAGATGTGGTATATGAAATATCCTGCATCCTATTATTTCTTTATAAATTTTATTATTTATGTTTCCCTAATTCTTACCTTTTAGATCCAAGTCTTTAATCATTCCAAAAAAAAATTCAATTTTATCTTCTTCTTTATTTTGCTTAGGTGCTTAAGGATCAAACAATCTAGGATCTTCCCCTTTTGCAATCCTACCTATGACTTTTTTATCATTTTCAATAGTCGTGGCTACCTCCTCATACTACTTAGTTCATGAGATGTGAATGAAGTGTCAGTATGATTCCTAAACTAATCAAGGAACAACTCTACAAAATCCTGCCAACTAGTTATATAATTTTTGGCATTCCTCTATACCATTTTTTAGCATCATTGGTTAGAGACTGAACATATAATTTCATGAATACATCTTCATTATGTTCCTCCAATTATTCAATGGCACTTTTAAGATTAGTAACATGTATCTCTGTAGACTAGTCTCCTTCCCAAGAAAACTTAGGTATGGTATTTCTCATATCATTGGATATAGGGTTAGGATAGCCTACTATTCCTATGAAATCCAATTGCTTATATCATTCTATGTTCATAGGAGCTCTCATTCATGGGCTATTTTGATTAAATTTATACATCTACGTGTTATTTTGACTATTGTTATTCCTCCAATTGTTCCCCATTCTATCCACCTAATTTTTATTTTGACCAACATAGTTATTCTTGTCTTCATTGTTATATAATGGATTTTTATGCATAGTATTGAAAGAGAGATTTTTATCTTTATGAGGAGGATTATATCTGGATGACTAACCTTTGTCCTTATTTGCCCATTCTTCAATGCACTTTGGTGTAGTAATAGCATCTTTTTCCAAACACCCTATAATCTTTTAGGAATCCTTGTTTGTTTCTTCCTCAGATGATTCATCGACAATTTTTTTGGCTCCAAATCATCTCATATCCTATTCAAAAAATGGATTTTCTTCTCGTTGGGTATCTATCTAATCATTGTTACTTAAATGTTTTTGTTTGTCTACAAAATTTTTTGTATTTGGTTAATGACATATCTTCTAATTGCTTAACTTTTCTTATTCTCTTTTCTAGAGTATAATGTAAATATTTTCCTAAATGCATAGATCTTCTACCCCATCACATAAACTTTAAGAATGAAAATTTCTTACACCTTTTATCAAATACAAAAGTAGTAGAGTCACCAATCTCAAAATTTTATACTTTGATAAAGTGTAACAGGTTATGTTGAAAATATCGTTTACCAGGTCTCTTGAATTCTTGCTCCAGTAAAGTCACACTTTCTCTTAATAGTTATTTAAGTTGAAAATCTTCTGGCCAACTGCACAATGTGAATTGTGAACAAGTTTTCCCCAGTACAGTTGCCAATCTATAATTGGTGCACAAAATTGTTGGTTGACTTCCTATGATCTTTCCCACTTGATGCAAGGAAACTCAACACAATTTTAGCCAATGAAGAAGATTGAATCTTTATTTCAATCTCCACACTTCAGGCTCTGCAAAACCTAGGTGGTCGTACCTTAATAGAGAATATTGAATAATTGAGAATGCAAATTAAAGTTCTTAAGGAGAAATTGGTTGAATGATAAATATTTTAAAAGGAGGTATTATTGAGATGAAATATAGTAGAACATGAAAGTGATTTAATATTGATTGTTTACCTTCCACAAAGCTATTCTTAAATTTTGAAATCTGATATAACCAATGCCTTACAAATTGGAGAATAGAGTTAACTTTTATAATTATTGATTTGGTGTTATACCTTGGAGACAGTCACACCACCACCAACTAAAATTGAGATATTTTGACAAACCCTAGGCAATTCATTTTAACTTCAAATTGAAGAGCAATTGAGAAAAACATACATAAGCATATGAGTTTTGCTTCCAAAAAAGTTTGTCTCAATTTGGTTTTACAAATAGTATAAATCTAAGAAGAATTTCAAGTTAATTAAAATCAATGAACACTTCCCTATCTTTTAGAAGAGAAGATAGTATATTTTATTAATTCAAAAAATAAGGTACAACTGGGTTGAAACAAGTTGCAGTATCTAACATTTACTATCTCTGCTATATCCCTATCCTTTTGAGATATTGTTTGTTATATTATATCCAAGCCTTGGCATCCTTTCTTATAGAATACGAAAGATTGCAAAAAGAAAAGCTTCAGGCTTATTCACTCTAACTAACTAAAAACTAAATACACTTATTACAGATTAATTACAATCAAAAACTCAAAAGATTTTATAGTTCTCTCATCATATCTAGAATTTCCTCCAACCACTTGACCACCTCTTCATCCAACACTTAGACGAGCATGTTCAAAGCTTCACCTTTTTATTCTTCCATCAAGATCTCATGGAAACCACTCTAGTACCAAGCATTAGTTATCTATAGGTCCCATGTAGTCATGTATACATGATATTTATGGCATCAAATTAATTATATTATGTGGGTTCTAGTCTAGGTTGCATTACTGGTCAAGCTACTCCATCCTCATCGCATGAGTAAACTAGAAAACCCATTCATTCTTCCCTACAAAACAAACACATAAAATCACACAAGAATGTTTTCTTTTGATAATAGAATAATCTTACCAAATGCCCTTATATGATTGTGATAGTGTATATTAATGACTATATTTCCTTCAAATTCTTTGTACAAGTTATCCTCAATCAATTCTATATTTGAGATGAAATTAGGACTAGCACAATAAATCATTGGCATAACCTCATCCGCTAGAAAATTAATGGAATGAACTCTCCTTTTGCAACCCTAGTAATTATGCAAGGCTACTGAACCATTGGTATCAAAATCACAAAAGTAGAAATTAAAAAATCTCTTTAATTGGAATCGCAAAATTGGTAATAAACTTGAAATTCATCCTTGAAATCACGAAATCAAAGATCATAAAGATCATAGTTTTGAAATTGTGAAATCAAAGACTAGAGATATCTACCTTGTCAAAATGGTGAAATTGAAAGCCTACTAATGTCATGGTCCCAGATATGTGAATTTAATCAAAAAAATTCAATTTTTTTGGAGGTTCCATCAGGTGGATTGATCATTTTGATAAAATCTAGCCAATTTAGAAAAAGGTTTGTTGACTATGATGGATTTCAAAGGCATGGGAAAATCCTTTCATCCTTTGATAAAGAATTAAAATTTCTCACATTTATTAACCAAACTAGAAAAATCTAAAATAATTTGTAGATGTGGTTGGCCAGAAGTAACCACCCCACATAATTTATAGTGTAGTGGGTTTAGCTAAATTATGCCCACAACATGGGTCATTATGCATCTCATCTAGTATTTTCTTCCCCTGAGACTCATTACACACCTTAACTAGATACCATTGAAATTTATTCTAAAGAGTACTCCTTCAACAAGTCATGCATTTTGTAATCTATAATATCTTTTTATTTTTCAAGGGAGGTAAGAACAATATCTACCTATTTGTATAAAGTTCACTTGATCATTTACCTAGTCCTTTATTTCTCTAGCATATTCAATAAGAATGAGCTCATTTATTTCATCAGTATCTTCAACTTCTTTGGAGATAGATTCACAAAGATCATTTCCTCATATTATCTTGGTCAAGTGGACTTCTATTTCATGATCCACAATTTTGGTTATCTAGTTTGCCTTCTTTTCAATAATTTTGCCTTCCATGGTATATTCTCGTATGTTAGAGTGTACAACATATAACATGATATTTCTTCCAACAATGATGTAAATAAACTGCTTAATACCTTTGACCAAAGAAAAATCCTTCTTGAAAATATTTTATTTGACCTTGTAGACTTTGAGCTTCCTAGAATATTAACAATAATAGATTTCCACAATCTATTTCTAATGTTTTTTTTCTGGATTTGATTGCGTATTTTTTTTGACATCAACATTTTAGGTCATTCTTTATGATCCATCATTAGGATGAGAGATGAATTTTGTAATCACCTAAAAATGGCCATCTAGACTATTAGCCCCCTTTTCAACATTTTGGCTAAATTAATTTAATCATTTACCTAGACCAAATTGCTAATAATCAATTTATTTGATTATAACCTATAGTTTGACTGTGCTATCCTAAGTTCATAATTTGATTAAAAGAACATGTCCCCTTTTAATTAAATAAAAGACCCCATTCTTCTAACCTACTTAAAGTGCACACATAAAGTCCTTTCTCTATTTTGTAATTAAAAGAAAAGGCTTTGTGACTTTTGTCTTATATGAAAAGTCAACCTATATTCTATTGGTGGACTTGTGTGTGTGCATGGATCACTCATCTTTTCAAATTCTACCATTGATCATCCACCATCTTCATCTTGATCTCTACCGTCCATACGATTTTAAAAGGGAGAGAGCTTTCCCCCTCAAACCATCCATCTTTTGAGTATTGTTATGTTGCAGGTTTTCTAACAAGTTTCTTTAGAGCTTTGTGGAGAACTTCTATTTCTTGACTACATTCTCTCATAGCATAGCATTTTAGCTTAGATTCATGTTGCATGTTAGTTTAGCTTCTATGTTGCAATAATCTATCTCGCATAGCTTAATATTTGGAATGTAACACTCTCATACATGTTTTAGCATAGCTGCATTTTGCATTTTCATCTTAGCTTAGTTTCTATACTTGCATTGCATTCTTGAGGAACTCCTTGAGACATTTGCATTCTTGCATCTTGTCTCTGGAACCTCCCATTGCATGGTTTACTAGCAAGAAGAGTATTCCTAAGGCTCAGCTGAGAGCCCTTCTCTTGCACTCCATGGATAGGGAGCTCTAAGTCGGCATTCGAACATTCTGAACTCATGGAATCATTTGGATAGAAGGGTTTAGAGTGGGACACTTTCGAGTGTACATTTTTGGCGCCCACTGTGGGGCTTGAATCAAGTTTCTAGCTCCATTTGCTTCCATTTCTTATCTCTGGTTTTTTACAACAGTATATTGGATCTAATCAAGTGCTTTTGTAGTTATCACTTTGGTTTTAAGGCCAACCCATAAGTAGATTGGTTTGAAGGACAAAAATCTAGTTGGTTTAAAAATTTGATTATATCAATTTTTTTTGCAGGTTGGGTATTTGTCCAACATGTCTCAGTCTAATTTTCAGAGCATTTTGACATGATTTGGGAAAGTTGTGATTTTTTCTTTAGTTTTCATAAAAAGTCATTTTTGATCGCAAATCAGCGTATTTTTTAGAAAAACTTAAATTTTCAGAAATTTTTTTGAATTTTAAGGGGGATACTTTCTTTGTGTTTTGACTTTTGAAGTCGTATTCGGGATCAAAAACTCGATTTGATAAATCTAGCCTGTTCTAACAAAGTGGGTCCCTAGGGCACAAATGAAGAGATTTTTTTAAATTTATTGCATTTTTGGAAAGCTCTCTAATTTTTATTAGGGGTCTCTTCTTTTCATTTCTATTTTTGAATCCAAAATCTTTGCAAAAAAATCTAATCTTGTTGACTGGGTCAAAAGCAAAGAGTAAAAATGAGAGCATTTGTGATTAGTTTGCACTTTCTTTGCATACACTTGATTGGAAGATAACTTGGATATTTGAGGCAACTAACCACCTTTTTATTGCAGTATTTAATGTTATTTCACACTAACTTTTGGTGCTAACAAGTTGTGATTTCAGGTTGCCATCCTTGTGAAAAAAATTGAAACATTGCATAAAAAGAATGCATGTCAAAGCTTCAAATGCACAAAGGCTACTAACGATTGTTTGCAGGGCTGCCCAATGCATAAAAACTCAATTGTTCTTATTCTTTACTTTTACATGTGTGGAATATACTAATTGTTTGTTTTTAGGCACATTAAAACTTACAATTGGGATCTTTTGGTGATAGGAGAGTATGTTCTTCACCCTTGTGGTGAATCAGAAATCTTGACTTCCAAAAGTTGATCCACTCTTTGTATAGTTTAGAATCCTTTAGAGGGCTTTCTCTCGGACAACCTGAGAGAAATGACTCAAGTGGGGACAAGCAGATTACATGGCTCTTCCAACCCACTATAAACTCAAGGCTATCAAGGACACAAAACCTTGGTAGATGTAGTGTTTGTCTTCGCCTAGTATGATCACTTATGGAATTTCGACCATAGGGAGATCACTAGGCAAGAATGCTTAAAGTACTCTTATGGTCACGAGATTGGTTACTCATCACAAAGTGAGGTGTCCCATAATTGGGAGCAAGAGGAACACTATGAACGAAAACCCTATCTAAACACCCTAAGTTAGTAACTACCATTTTTATCCGCTCAACTTCTTGGTGCAAGGATCGATCCTAGTGGACTACCCGAATCACCCCAAGATTTTACACTCACCATATGTTTTCCCTTAGTTGTGCTTACAACACTTCTATGACAAAGCCAATATCTCTTGTGGAAAACCACTCGGTGTGAGGCAAAGGAGCATCAAGTGTGGGCCAATTTGTTGAGTAATGAACCATGACATTTAGGTAGATATTGCTTGATGTGTTCTTGAGTGTGCTAGACCTGTGGAAATCTTTGGAACATACACATGATGATAGTTATACGGCTTTCTATTAAGACCTCACATATGCTTGTATCATGCAAGGTTGCTTTGTCCCTTGCTTGCTTGTTTGAAAACTACTCCATGTGTCACTATCTTGCTTGGAAAGAAATTTCTTTTGAACATCAAACTCGCTATGCTATCAACTATTGTAAAACTTTGTCAACCAAGTAAAAACATCAAATGCAAATGTTTTCTTGTGTTGCTTGCTAAGGGGAGTCTCATCATTTGATTTATATTTTCTATGTCTTTAGTTCTTGAACATTCTTAAAGTGACTCTTTGGTCTTGGTGCTCTTGGTCTTTCTATCTTCGTGGTCTATGTCCACTTGCTAGTTATCTTTTTTCTGAAATGGTTGCCTTGATTTATTGACTACACTCTTGGGTTGGAGAGTTGTTCACTTGTCACCCTGCTTGCTCTATCTATTTGGCTATTTGGGCATCTTGCCTAGCTATTGACTTGAGTCATTCATGTCGTAAGTTTCTTGGATATATTGTTTGACAAGTCACTTTAATCTCTCTCTACTATCTTGGCAAGTGAACGCTCTACCTCCTATAGTTTCAACATCAAGTTATCTTTTAGGCTCTTTTATGCTTGGCTTTGCATCTAAAACTATGGGATCTAAACCTTGTGCTACCAAAATTCAGCCAAATATAGATGATCATGATATCCTCCATGTCACTAAAGAGTTTCAAGATCTATATGTGCAATACAAAGAACTAGAAGAGACAAATGATCTTTCTTACCTTCATCTCTCTAAGCGCATGACATAAATGAAGTCTAAACTTGAGAAAATGTTAGAGGAGAAGATTGCTTCATTACATGAATCTTCCTTAAGGTCTTTACATGCATGTGAGTCACCTTCTTTGATGTCATCCTCTTCTTCTAGGTCTGCATACTCTACTTCAAGATATCAAATGTCTTCATCTTCTAGATCTAAAGACCTCTTTAGAGAACAAGCAAGTGATACCTCCTTTGAGCCTATGCTAAAATTTCATGATGGACCTATCTTTGACCAAGATAATGATGAAGACATGGATGCATACCATTCACTTGAGAAACAACAAAAGGACTCTAGACATACTTCTAATAGAAATTTTTCTCCCTTGGAAGATTCTTATGATGACACTTTGCAAAAACTTCTTGGCAATAAGATCATCATGTTACCTAAGTCTAGCTCATATGGAAACCCATTCTTGGATATCTATTGTGTTTATCATCATCATAATGAGCATAATACTTTGGATTGCATTGAGCTAAAACATAAAATCCAAGATCTTATTGATAATGGAATTATTGATACCTCTAATGATTCATGTGATGAGGATACTTTTCTTGAGAAAGATCATATTAATGAACCTATGTCTAGTGATGGTTTCCTTGATACCTCCACTTCTTCCAACACTCGTGCATCTCCCAACATTTCAAAGCTTTCCAACATGCCTCCATCAAATAAAGAACCTAATACTTTCCACATTGACTACGTGTATCCTCAAGGGCTACGTCTAAAAGAAACTCAAGCTAACCTTCACTAGGCTGCAAACCTTTTCCATGCTACTAATCCTAAAGATCCTCAACCTTCATGCACTACTATGCCTAATCCAAGCACTACTCCATTCACTCTTCATTCTCCCTTGTCCTTAGAAGTGGCTCCATGTCAAGAGGGCTCTCAAAATGAAAAAGCTATAAATGTTAAGAAAGATCAAGATCAAGCACCCTTTCATCTCCTTCAAAATGTCACTCCTCCATATCCTATGTCTTATCTACCTCCTAAGTATAATGAAGATACCACTTCCATTGTCTCCCTTGAACTTACTAAAAATTATGAGAAAAGTTCTCTTCATATGCTATCCAAAGCTACTTGTCAAGATCAAAGCATACCCTCATGTTCTACTTCTCCACATCCACTTCAAAATTGTGCTCAAGCTTCAAGTGCTTCTATTAAAAATGTTCCTCCTATCAAATTTACTTATGAGTCTATCGATGGCTTTGACCATGTTTCTCATTCTAAAGATGTTGATATCCCTTCCCACTATCCCTTTGCATCTTCTAAATCTATCCTTGGTCCTTATCCATCTAAGCTAAAGCATTCAAACCTTCCATCCATATTGGGGCCTTATGTTCCTCCATCTCCTACATTCACTCCTAGCTCATTCCCTAGCTCTCCTTTAATACCTCAAGATCAACAAAGACACTCATCCTTAATGACTTTTCACCCATCTATACATCTAAACCAGTCATATCATCCTTATTCATCCACAAATCCCCAAGTCTTTTGGAAGTGAGAATAAACATAAGAATCCATTGAAAAAGAAAGATCACTATGTCACATCTAATAGACATGTGAATGCTAAGAAGGAGAATGCACAAAAGAGACCGCAAAGGTCCACTATTGAAAAAGCTAAGTCAAAGAAAATATGGGTTCATAAACCCATTATTGAAGAAATGTGTTTTGAAGTATCCAAAGGAAAATCTAAAGCTATATGGATTCCCAAGTCTCTTTTATAAGACTTAAATATTAAAAATACTTCAATGTTGACATTCAAGCTTCCAAAGGCTTCTATTCCATCTTCTTCCAAAAATCTTCCTAAAAATATTCCAAAGCCTTCCACTCCACTTTTTTCCAAATGTCTTCTACCACCTCATACATCTAAATGTCAAGCTATTTCATCCATGATTCCTCCATTGTTCCAATACCCTTCAAGGTGTGTGTCAATGTTGATCTTGTCCAATATTCATAGCTATCCTCATGAAATCCTCTAAAGCTTACACTTACTTTCTATACATGAACTCTTATCCTCAACATATTCTTCCTACTACCATTTCTCTTTCATCACCTTATCAACATCTTTGAGCATACCTTTCTATGGTCGTGGCTTATCATGACTTATCTTTCCTATAGGAGCACTATCTACATTCAAAAAGATTGAGCTCTTTCTAAAAATTCAAAAAATTCAAAAAAAAAAAAAAAAGAGAGAGAAAAAGAAAAAAAAAAAAGAAGTGAAAATGTGCCTTGGTGAAAACTACTTCTTGTGGCACCTTGGTAGCAAAAGTAAAGAGAAATAAATGCGTCCTATGGTGAAAACTACATCTTATGGTACCTTGGATAAGTACCATGATGAAAACCTGATAAATAGGCATCACGCATAATTCTTCCATCATCTATCTATCCCCTCTTCTCTCTTTGATCTTGACAATGAGCTATCTTTTTACATTGTCTATCTTATCCATGAGATTCTCTATTTGTGCTTTCTCATTCCCTCATAGCCTCCATCTTGAGCTTTATTTTTATTGCTCTATCCCATCACTATCCTATCTAGTTGACCCCATGAGTCTTGATCACAATATATAAAACATGGTTCTCATAGGCCTCTTGACATGTCTACTCTCTTGGATTGCATGCTTTCATGCTATCTTACTCATTGGCTTCCATCGCTTATCTTATATGCTATCGCACTTGTTGGCTTCACCGCTTATCCTACACGCTATCTTTCTCATTACTTCCATTGCTTATCCAAAACATGCTTCATTTGACTATTTCACCTCTTTCCCTAGCTTGGGTACTCTTTAGGAATCAGTCCTTGAGGATCACTTTCACTTGCTTCATACTCCTTTCTTATCCATCTCTGCTTATCCATTGGCTTATTTCTCTATCGTGTCCTATACCTTGCTAGAAATTGGGAGAAAATGATGTGATCTTTCTTGAGAACTAGTGATCTCTAAAACCTTCTAAAAAATCCAAAAAATCATATATGATTCTGAAAAAATACTAAAAAATAAAAAATTGTCTTGAAAAAAGATCATCTTAGTGAAAACCTAGCAATAGGTGCTTTGATGTATCACCAAAAAAAATTTAAATTTTAAAAATTAAAAAAAATTGAAAAAAGTCTTGAAAAAATCTATCAAGTGGTGAAAACCTAGAAATAGGCACTACTTGAAACCCTTGCACCTATGTCTATCAGTCTCAATCACCTACTTCGCTACACATTTTCTAGCTTGGAATTGTTTCTTGTCCTTGTCTTGGGGGCACAACTGCTTAGCCTATTGAGGTATTCTTTTGCATTAGGGTTTCTTTGACAACTCACAAAATAGTGTTTCTCAACACTTCCCCCACCTTGACATCAAGTGTTTTTCAACACTTTTTAGATAGTTTACCTACGGTCTCCGATGTCACGATATTTCTCACTATCAGAATCAAGTCTTGAAGAAATGGCCAAGTGACTTACACACACTCACTTTAACACTTAAATGACTGAAGTATGTTGATCTTTATCTACTTTGTGTGTTGTCTATGACAATTTTTTTACTATGTGTTCCCTCCCTAATAGTCTTTCAAGGATGTCATTGACTAGAAGACTAGGGGCATGGGACATATTTTCTTGATTTCTTCTTGTGGGTATACTTTGTTTGTCTATAGTGTTGTAAGCATTTATGCTTGTCCTATTCAACATTTTGACTTACAAATGTATCATCCTTGACGGTTTTGCAAGACCGCACTTGGGGGTTATCCTGGCGCTTATACAAGTGTAATCTTGCTAAATTAAACTTAAAGAATCTAATCACATAGTTATCTTGACTTACATGTCTCCGATGCTTAGATTGGATTTCCACATACCTATCTGATATCGATCATATTCATATCCTCATAGTTATACTAGTGATGGCTGTATGATCTCATGATGTCCCTAATAAATGTTCAAAGATGAAATTAAGAGTCTAAATGTTATGCACTTCTTGTTCGTAAACCACTTTGCATATTAGCTTGCATTTTAGGTTCATTTTCTAGCTTAATCTTGTATTCTTGCATATGGGGAGAGCTCTCTCTTCATCTTTTTGTGGACATCTCAGCTAACTCCTTTCGTATATTTCTTTACTTTCTTCTTGTTCATGTCTTTTCACCTTCTTAATCTTTTGCTTCATCTCTTTTCTATCATGTCATCATATTATATAACATTTTGACCTCTTACATAATTTTGATGTCCTAGATTCATTTTCGGGATCAAAATCAAAATTTGAGTTCATCTTGGTAGTCAAAATCACATTTTAAAATTCTACCTCTTTGGTCTAATCTCTGAATCATCACAGGGGCATCTTCATTTCTTCATGTCTTCATCATTTCTATGCTTTATATCTACTCAAATTCAACCTTTTCATGTCTAAAACCACCTTTCTACTCATTTCGACCTAATTTTTATATCCTTTAAGGTCAACTCTAGTCAAACTGGTGCATTTTATCAGTTTATTATAGTCATTCTTGGGTTCTAATCATCTATCTGTCATCTTGGACATTTCTATATTCTAATTTTCTCATGTCTAGCCAGTTTCTACATCCCCTTACCTCATTTCAATTTTGATCTCGAGGGGGCGAAAATACTCTATCACTAATTGCTACAGCTATCTATTTCTTAGGAGCATTTGTTTAATCTTCTCACTTGTTCTTGATCTATCTACTTTGCTAAGTGTTAGCATTCTTCTTGAATTTTGACATCATCTTTTCCTAGTGTTCAGTACTACCACTATCAGGTTGTACATTTAGGACTTGCTATCTTTTTCTACATTTCATTCTTCAAAATTAGATATCTATATCTATCACCGCCTACTTGACTTTCTATTTTCTTTGACATAATGTGTTCCCGGATCGATCACGCATTAGTCAAAGAGGGGAAAATGTAATCACCTAAAAATGGTCATCTAGACTATTAGCCCCCTTTTCAACATTTTGGCTATATTAATTTAATCATTTACCTAGACCAAATTGCTAATAATCAATTTATTTGATTATAACCTATAGTTTGACTGTGCTATCCTAAGTTCATTATTTGATTAAAAGAACATGTCCCCTTTTAATTAAATAAAAGACCCCATTTTTCTAACCTACTTAAAGTGCACACATAAAGTCCTTTTTCTATTTTGCAATTAAAAGAAAAGGCTTTGTGACTTTTGTCTTATATGACAAGTCAACTTATATTCTATTGGTGGACTTGTGTGTGCACATGGATCACTCATCTTTTCAAATTCCACCGTTGATCATCCACCATCTTCATCTTGATCTCTACCGTCCATACGATTTTAAAAGGGACAGAGATTTCCCCCTCAAACCATCCATCTTTTGAGTATTGTTATGTTGCAAGTTTTCTAACAGGTTTCTTTAGAGCTTTGTGGAGAACTTCTATTTCTTGTCTACATTCTCTCATAGCATAGCATTTTAGCTTAGATTCATGTTGCATGTTAATTTAGCTTCTATTTTGCAATAATCTATCTCGCATAGCTTAATATTTGGATTGTAACACTCTCATACATGTTTTAGCATAGCTGCATTTTGCATTTTCATCTTAGCTTAGTTTCTATACTTGCATTGCATTCTTGAGGAACTCCTTGAGACATTTGCATTTTCATCTTAGCTTAGTTTCTATACTTGCATTGCATTCTTGAGGAACTCCTTGAGACATTTGCATTCTTGCATCTTGTCTTTGGAACCTCCCATTGCATGGTTTACTAGCAAGAAGAGTATTCCTAAGGCTCAGCTGAGAGCCCTTCTCTTGCACTCCATGGATAGGGAGCTCTAAGCCAGCATTCAAACATTTCGAACTCATGAAATCATTTGGATAGAAGGGTTTAGAGTGAGACACTTTCGAGTGTACAAATGTGAGGCAATATTTTCTCCTATAGACATACATCATAAATATTTTTAAAATGGAAGCTTTAATAGTACTAAATCAGTAGCTATAGGTTCCTTTATATTTCCAAAGGCAGCCTTCTCCTCTGGTGTGTATTTAAAAACTTTCACTTTTATTAGCATTAGGATGATTGGTCACAACATTCCAACAAATTATAAATGAATATGTTGATGAAGTTAATCTTTGAGATGAAAGATTGAACTTTTTCTTGTAAACTAGGAGTGAGAGTTTTAGCATAGATTTTACCTTCTCAAGAACTATAGAAATTTGACCTTTAGAGACTGTATGTCTAAGCATGCTTTCCTATATAACTCTAAACACACATTTCTTGAATTCAAGGAGACTATAAATTCTTGGTACTTCTTTAAAACTCTCTCAAGATGATTAAGATGATCCTCCCCTTCTTTGAAAATACTATTAGAATGTCTAAGTAAATAAGAATGATAAAATTTACAAATTCTTTAAAGGCTATCTCAATGTCCTTCTAAAAGATTGGTCATGTATTAGACAAAGAAAAATGAATCTTAGCATAGGAAAATGTTCCCCACTATGTGGTGAATGTTGTTTTCTGTTGGTCATACTTTCAACCCAAAATTGATTGGATGTGAAAAATCCATCTAGCTTGAAGAAATAATTTTTGATCCAACAAAGGTTTGTAAAATTTGTTCCATTGATGATAATGAGTGGCGATCCTTTAGAGAATCCTAATTTAGGTCATGGAAATCCATATAGAGGTGGGTGTCACCATAATTTCTTAGTAGTAAGACCAAGTCTGACACTAGCATTTTATATTTGATCATATAGATGACCTTAGAATCAATCAACTTCATCAATTCTCACGTAATCAAAACCTCTATCTTAAGGCTAATTAACCTACATTTCTATCTAATAGGCATTACTCCTATCATCTCAATAGTATGCCCAATAATATCTCTACTATATGTGTTTTTATTATCATAGGTCTACACTATGACTCCTTTACAATTTTGACACATGGATTTGAGATTTTCACTATCATTTGTAGTTGTCTTTTTATCCACCTTCAATTTTCTATCATCTCCAACCTCTAGATCTTCATAAGCTCTCTAATTGGCAATGAAATTGTATTTATCTCTTTTGAGATCATAATAGTATGGTTGGAAAATTCTCCAGCTTGTTGGATAAATAAAGAAATCTACTCATTATTTTCAAATACTTGATAGTGATTATCATTATTTTGAATAGCTGGCCTAACTATTATTGATGCAGTCAAGAAAGGGTAAATCCCCAAAGGAAATGTTCGACCTTATAGCTAGATAAGGATAAGATAAATTTATCAATATCTAATAATAGACCCCAAAAAGGATCTAAGGGACTACAAGAGCCAAAGTAGAAACCCAACATAAAGTAGGAGCACCAAACCATGTCTAGGGAACAAGAAAAAGGCCAAAAAAAAATTTAAAAAATCAACCAATCAAGACCAGTAGGGGTTATTGAACAAGAGAGTCCACAAACAAGGTAATTTGGTCCACCAAGGAGAAATTATGAATAGCTGGATGATTCATATTATATAGTCAATACAATATAAAATGAAAAAATAAAGCAATAATCAACACCAAAAAACAAGGAATAATGATCTTTAGTTTACATCAAGTTGGCCTGCAAGTGTAAATTATACATTTTCAAAAGGCATGCCTGGTTACTAAGGGTGTAATATTTATTCTTGATCTTCACTATTCCATATTACAACCTCTAATTCCAACTACCTAAAAAATAACTACTTCCCTACTTATATACAAGATCATCTGCTATGAGTCAAGTTATATTATCAACAATCTTCAAGATAAAGAAGTGTAATGCAGTAATATAAGTTAGAACCCAAATCCATAAGAACACCCTCAAAAAGATACATTGTAATGTGTGAATACATAAGGAGGATGGCAACATGTGTAGAAATATAAAATAATATTCACTAACATTCCATTAATATTTGTATATAATGAATCTCCATTGCAAACCAAATATCACCAACCTATTTTTTTAAATGAGAAATCAATATAGGATTGGACCAGTACTAAGCTAACTTCATCTAGAAACATTGGATCAAGATACAAAGCTAGAAATAGGATCTTCATGATGTCTAGATCACACAATAACGATTTCATAAGATAGAATCTAGTTGAATTGATCACTACTTAAAATATGCCAAATTCAAATGGATTCTAAGAGAAGTTTCTAAAGAAGACAAGATATGGGGTAGATACATTGTATCCTACCTAATCCATAAAAAACCTAATTTTGATGATGGATAATGAGTGGGAAAATGTTCTAATTTCCTATATATAGGAATGTCTAGTCATGAAGCAAAGTGTAAGAGAGTTTTGATGCAAAAATATGATAAGAAGAAGGAAAGGGATTTTGCTTCAGCAAGTGACCCGAGTGAAGAAGTTTTCAATTGCATACTAAGAAAGAAGGCTTAAGAGGATGAATGCTTGAAGGGTGAACAAGTTGTTAGATCTACAAAGATTGGAAGCCAAGTAGAGTTGAGGACTAAACAAAGATCTATAATATGCAAGTAAGGTTGTAATTTATATCAGATCAAAGCTCTACTATTACTTTCTAACAATTGTATCAGCCTAGAGTAAATCCTTTGGAGTGAGGTTGATTTAACAGTCATTAGAAAATCCTTTAATAGGGTGGCATTCCAAGTGAATGGCCTAAAGTCCTCTAACAAGGTTCACTTTTAGCAGGGTGACTGAAATCCCTTAATTGGGTCACATTTAACAATGTGTGTTGTAATCTTTAACAGGGTTGGCCTTTAACAGGGAATCCCTTCAAAAGAGTAAAAAAAGAGTAGCATGTTACTGGTGGTTTTTCCCAAATTGGGTTTCCACATTAAATCATTGTGTCAAATGTGTTGATGGATGCGTTGTGTTTCATGCTTTACATTTCAGCAAGTTGATTAGAAACTAATATATAAGTTTTAGTTGATACGAAATCAATGCATGCATAGCTATGAATGTTTTATGCGTTCACTAAATTGTGAAAAGTTTTATTTGTACATCTAGACCTTGAATAACTAATTCACCCCCCCTAGTTATTCTAAAAGAATTTCAACAATTGGTATCAGAGTCTTTAGCTTAAAAGGATTAGTTTTAAGGTACTAGAAGGACAAAGATCAAGATGTCAAAAAGAGAGGTAACTAAGCTCAATAGAGATAACTTTCCTACTTGGAAAATTTTGATGAAGCTACACCTTGGAGGACTTGGAGATTATGCACAATCTTGCATTGCAGTAGAGCATGTTGATCTAGTAGGAGCCCTAACTGATGAAGATATGAAGAAATAGAAAGAACACAATTAGGTGATGTTGGAGATTGTCTCTGCCCTAACCTATGCCAAATTTGATGATATAAATGGCCTTAACAGTGCAAAGAATATGTGGAATGCCCTAGACACCATCTATGAAAGAGACAAAAATGTTCAAAGAGCCAAGTTAGTGAGTCTCAAAGGTAAATTTGATGACATGAGAACGGAAGAAGGTGAGAATATTGCTCAATATGTTGCTAGGATAAAAGAAGTTGTTAGTGCAATAAAAGGTGCTACTAGTAAAATAGATGATGATACTATGCTAAGTAAAGTCTTGAGGACATTGTTGCCTATTTATGCCATTATAGTATATGCAATCCAAGAGTTAAGATGTATACCAGGAAATGATCTAACCCTTGAAGGTCTGGTAGGAAGACTCATTGCTTTTGAGCTATCTAATTTTGATAAATACAAACTAGAGAGTATTGAATTAGATTTCAAAGAAAAAAAATTATTAAAGGATTCTGAGGAGGTAAAGTAGAAGAAGAAGAAAAGAAAGATAAAGTATGCATCCAATGATAGTAACATGGATGAGGAAGACATTGAACAATTTCACAAAGGGCAAGTTCAAAGTTAAGTTACCTATCATTTGTTTCAATTGTAATGAAGTTGGTCATATTGCTACAAGATGTACATAGAAGAAGAACTATCGAGAAGGAAACAAGCACAAAAATAGAAAAGAAGATGATGGAAGAGACTACAGAGACAAAGGCAAGAAGTGATGCTACATTTCTTATGAACATGACTCTAATGAAAATGATGACGAAGTGGTATATGTTGTAATGAAGGATGAATCTGATAAGGATGAGGCAACTTCACTTATGAATTGTGTGAACAAGAATGAAAAATGGATCATTGATAGTGGATGCTCACATCACATAACTGGAGACAAAAGTAAGTTCATTACCTTAACTTGTTATGATGCTAATAGTGTAAGGTTTGGTAATGATGCACCATGTTTGATAAAAGGAAAAGGGTGTTGGAAATATAGATAAAGTAACTGAGAGGGGGGGTGAATTAGTTACCACAAAAAAAATCCATAGATCCCTTAGATGTCGGATAAAACTATTTATTATTGTCACTTAGTAAACATACTTAAAATGTTGTAGCAGTGTATGTTATACATTAGCAGATCTTAAACATTCACAGTGATTAACATGCAAGCATAAAAGAAATAACATGAACACATGAGACACCAGATTTAACGTGGAAACCCAATATGGGAAAAACCACCAAGTAACTAGCTATTGATTTTCACTCTTCTGAAATGAGCCCTGTTAGGAGCCAACCTAGTTAAAAAGGGTACAAAACACACTGTTATGTGTGACCTTGTTAGAAGATTTAATCACACTGTTAGGAGTGGCCTTGCAAAAGGTCTTTAGAAAAATTCAATGGAACTGTCACCTTGTTAGAGGATTTACAACTGGTTGTTAAACCAACTCTGCTAAGAGATTTTGGAATCACTACTACAATGGTAAGAAAGTAACAATGAAATAACATAAATTGATGGGGACACAACCCAAGAACAGAATGGAACCAACAGAAAGGAAAAATTATAGTAACTGAGAAAATAAGCTAGTACAAACAGTGCAGAGAAAATAAACTTCAAAACATGCCCTAAGGGCTTACAATAGCATAAATCTAGAGAATATTTCTCCTTTTAGCACCCCCTCTCAAACTCCACTCCGAACTACCTTTTACAATGCCAGAAATCTCCTTAAATAGACCTCAGAGGGTTAAGGACTAGGAGTACATTCTAGAAAGTGCTAGTAGGCATCCACCGACAAAATAGAAGGTTCCAGAAGCTGCGTTAGAAGTCGGTGCAAATCTAGAAGAATCCAAAAATGGTAGTCGAACTTCCGGGAGGCATAACTTTTGAACCGTAGCTCCGATTGACGAACCATTTACATTTTTGGAAAGCTCTCAAAGCGCTCTATAGCCCTATGGACAAGCTTCACTTGTCCCCCATTTTTTGACCCTTTTTGAGGTCATTTAATGCCCCAAACCTGACTTTGAAGCATTCTTAGGAGGTCTCCAAAACTCGAAAAATTGCAATAACTTTCAAACCGTGGGGCCTTTTGACCTGATTCTTTTTTTGGAATGCTCTAAATCACAATTACATTCATCTGGCCAATTCACACCTTCTAGTTTACCGAAATGATGGCCCAAATACATGCTCCTATTTTTTCAAGATTTTCAAACGCACTGATAGTTGAACTATGAGAGTTGGAACCTTTATTTGAGCCAAATGGGTATCCAAAAATGTAAAGACATGAAACAGAAACTAAGTCTAAGTACATTTTTTTTTTTGGGTGACACAAGATTGCCCTTATACCTCTGGATGCTCCTACATCATAAATGAGATGCAACTAATTTTTTTGATTGTAGATCTTTGTTCTGTTGCATGCTAGATCCTTCCTAATTGAATATAAATTTGTTGCTTCTCAAGGATATCTGACCATCCTTCAAATTTTCTCACACTTTCCTCTTTAAACAATCAATACACTCGCATACTCACTCATACACTTTAGAATCTCAA
This sequence comes from Cupressus sempervirens, assembly GCA_028749045.1. Taxonomy (NCBI): domain Eukaryota; kingdom Viridiplantae; phylum Streptophyta; class Pinopsida; order Cupressales; family Cupressaceae; genus Cupressus; species Cupressus sempervirens. Next base: position 549,778,717 of record CM053785.1, on the reverse strand, counting down.
CTTGAACTTTCATTTATACCATTCAGATTATCAAGTCAGCCCATTTACAACTTACAATCACCAATAATCATTACCATAGTTAGCTGGAATCAATACTTGAAATAATTAAACTTCATATCCCCAAATTAACAAAATCCTTCATTAGCCAACCCTGCTCGGTAAACACTGATCCTGAAATGATTTCTTGTGTTGACCTACAGAAGCTTGGTTAACACTGCAAACTTGCAAAATCCTTTGGAAATAGAGTGAACTTGGTAAACACTAATTCTGACCAACTTTCCTTTGTTAACCATGAGAACTCAGTTAAAACTATTTTCTGCCACAATTTCCTTCGACACCCAAGTGAGCTCAGTAGACACTGTCTACACAAAGTAATTTCTAGGAATGCTTGGTAGACACAAAAAATTGCCTTGTTGACCAAGTGAGCTCGGTAAGAACTATCTACCAATTGATATGACATTTGTGTAACATTAAAGAAAACACACAATTAGACAGTTGTATCCAACAAAGGGTCTATCAAACTCATAGACAAGATTCATGTGACAATGCTTATTATGTTGCAGGATTGAATTATAATTTGTTAAGTGTGTCACAATTGAACAATTTGGGATGCAAAGTTGAGTTTGAAAATAAATTTACCAAGATATATGACACAAATGGAAACTTGATTGGAAAAGGTGATCAAACTAGAAGTAATCTATTCTATTTGGATATAGAAGATGATACTTGTATTATTGCAAAATTTGATGATGTATGGCTTTGGCACAAGAGATTATGTCATGTTAATTTTGATAGTCTAATTAGTATCAATAACATGAAAAGAGTTAGAGGTTTGCCCAAGTCGAAGAAATCAGAAAATATAATATGCAAACAATGTCAACTAGGCAAGATGACAAAGTCAAGCTTTAAAAGTGTAAGAATTTGGTATAGCTCTGATACCATGTAAGAATCTGCCTTAGGGAAAAATCATCCAAGACCAAAGAACTCAAGAACAAGCACAACAGTAGGCCAAAAGAGTATGATCATAATATTGATATGTATTCAATTCAATATATTATTAATATGAATTGATATGAAAGTACACTAGGAGTCCCTGTATATAAAAGCATCTGGAACGCCTCTAGAATGCCTAGAAATCAACATACTGATAAGTCATACAACCAAGCACATGTCCTCCAAAATTGGATTATCCTCCATTAAGCACATGAGTAAGTGTGATGATGAGAGGATAAGCCTACAAAGGTGTAGCATGTAAAATTATGTTGTAGACACCATGTGCTAAATTAGGAGTGTGAATAACTATGTTGTCTACATGAAAACTTAGTTAATTATGTAAACTCCAATGTTGTAGACACCATGTGTTGAATTAGAGTTGCTTACTCTAGTGTTGTCAACATGAAAACTCATAAGAGGACGCAAACTCCTAAGTGTCTCACTTAAGAAATAATAAAATAATACATAATAATAAAATAATGCATTAACCTAAGTAAACTTTAGTAGAGTGTAACAAGTAAATACTTATTTACACCAACAAAAAGTAAAGCTTATATCTCTAAGGAAATACTTGAAATTGTTCATACTGACTTGTGTAGACCTATTGAAGTGCAAAGCTACAAAGGAGATGTGCATTATGTTATTTTTTGATGATTACTCTTGAATGATGATAGTCATGTTTCTAAAACAAAAATTTTATGCTTTTCAAATGTTTAAGTGGTATTTCACAAGAGTTGTAAAGGAAACAGGTAAAAATTTGAAATTCTTGAGATCAGACAAAGGAGGAGAATTAACTTCAAATGAGTTTGAGATGTTCTGTAATGACAGAGGAATCAAAAGATAGACATCTAAACCTAGGACCCCTCCACAAAATGGAATTGCTAAAAGAAGAAATAGGTCTATAATGGACTGTGCCAGAACACTCATGATGGAGAAGAATGTTGCTTTGAAATATTGGAGAGAAGTTGTAAGTATTGTTGTATATACCTTGAACCATGTGCAAGTTAAGAAAGGTACTCATTCAACACCTTTTGAACTATGGTATGGATATCCACCTAATGTGAAATACTTTAAGGTATTTGGAAGAAAATGTTATATTCTTAAAGATGTTATGAGTGGAAAGTTTGATGCAAAAAGCAAAGAAGGCATATTCCTTGGTTACTCCACAAGAAGTAAAGCCTACAAGTGTTTAAATACTAATTCTAACAAAATTGTCGAAAGTGAAAATATGAATTTTGATGAGCTTACAGAAGTACATGAGGCTAAACCTATAAAGGAACCAAAAGAATACAAATCATTTGTATACTATTATGAAGGAATGCTTTCTAAAGAAGATGCTACAGATCATGTTGCAAACCAACAACAAGTCTCAATAACTGTCGAGTCACAACCTGTGAGTGTCGAGCTGCATTCAAATGTCAAATTGCAAAATGAGGAAAATGCACAATCTGATTCTAAGATTAATAGACACAAAAGAGATGTTGAAATGCCTGATAGAGATGTACACAGTGACACTAAAGCTGAGAGATAGAATGTAGTTACAAGAACAGAACCTAGACTATCCAAATATGTCAAAAGACATCATCCTGTAGATCAAATCATTAGAGACAAAGATATAAGACCAATAATAAGAAATAGATTGAAGAGTGAATCATGCTTTTTAAGCATGAAAGAACATAAGACAATGAAAGATGCATTGGAAGATGATGATTGGTACAAGGTTATGGAAGAAGAAATTCAGTAGATAGAGAAGAATAGGACTTGGAGTCTAGTTCCCAGACCAAAAGACAAGAATGTGATTGGCACAAAATGGGTAGTCACAAACAAGTTAGATAAGAATGATGAAGTGACAAGAAAAAAAGAAAGACTAGTTTGCAAAGGGTATGCACAAGATGAAGGAATTGACTATGGTTAAACATTTGAAACATTTGCCCCTGTTACAAGAATTGAAGGAGTGAAAATTCTGCTTGCATATGTTGCATACAAAGATTTCAAATTTTGTCAGATGGATGTCAAGTCTGCATTTCTGAATGGCATACTAGAAAAAGAAGTCTACATAGAATAGCTAGAAGATTTTGTTGATAAAAATAATAAGAACATGGTATGTAGACTTCACCAAGCCCTATATGGATTGAAACAAGCACAAAGAGCATGGTATGAGAGACTTCATACTTATCTTGTTAAGATTGGATTTGAAAGGATGGATGATAATATCAATTTGTACATAAAGACAGATAAAGAAAAAGCTATATTGTTATCTGAAATATTTTTTGATGATATCATATTTAGAGGACAAGATGCTTTGTGTAAGGATTTTGCAAATCAGATGAAGCAAGAATTTGAAATGTCAATGTTTGGTGAGATCAAATTCTTTGTGGGATTACAAGTATATCAAAATAAATATGGTGTATATATCACTTAGTCAAAATATGTCAAAGAGATATTGAAGACATTTGGACTAGAGGATTCCAAACTAGTAAGTATACCTATGGTGACAGCACTCAAGCTATCAAAGAATGACGATTCAGCTAAGGTAAATCAAACATTATATAGATCCATTACAATATGTATTACACAGTAGACCTAATATTGCATTAGTTGTTGGGATAGTTTCAAGATTCTCTAGTAATCCCAGAGAGAATCACTTGATGGTTGTGAAAAGGATAATGAGATACTTGAAAGGAACACAAGAGTTTGGTTTATACTATAAGAAGAATGAAAATTTTGAATTGAGAGCCTACGCTAATGTTGATTGGTTGGAAATATTGATGCCAAAAAGAGCACTAGTGGAGGATCATTCTTCTTAGGAAAAAGACTTGTTACATGGACCAGCAAGAAGCGGAGTTGTACTTCCCAATCTACTGCTAAAGTAGAGTATGTTACTACTATTATTAATTGCACAAACATTGTATGTATCAAATAGCTACATAAGGGAATGAAGGAAGAAATCACAAAAGTAGTGACACTTTATTTTGATAATACAAGTGCTATCAATATATCAAATAATCTTATAATGCATACAAAGATAAAGCACATTGCAATCAAGTATCATTATGTAAGGGAATTGATTCAAGATAAAGAGGTGAAGATGAAATATATTAACACAAAGGAGAAAATTGTTGATATCTTCACAAAAGCATTACCTAAGGATGCTTATGAGTATCTAAGAGGTAAACTAGGGTGATACCCCTATCAAAGGCCATGTAAAAGAAAAAGAGAGTGCCCTACATCAAACAAGCTGACATTCATTTCATACAAATTGATGCAGTGGATCTTACTTTAGGAATTTTCTAAAGTAATTACAGAACTAGAATTACAAATTATTTATGAGCAAGGTGACAGAGGGAGAACATTGAAGAACTTGCAAAAGCCTATAACTGCATATATTAAAGATGCCAAGTGTTGAGTATATATCTTTGGCATTTTTGTCAAAGAGGGAGAAAGTATATTAAAATGATCAAGTGCAAGAGGAGCAATGGAGAAAATACATCATCAAAAGATCAAAAGAAAGAAAGAGGGAGAAAGCAGAAAGAAACCAGAGGAAGGATCAAAACAAAAAGAGGGAGATAGTTTGTTGATCAATTCAATATGAAGTACAAGAATCAGTTAAGATAGTGATAACATAATGGATTGATGATCTACTTGAGGTTACAAAATGACTGGCTACACTTAGAAATTTTAGAAGAATAAAGTTAAACAAAATTCATTTGCCAAGCTTGACCAAGTGGAGAGTAGGTGCCGAGCAAAGTTAGTTGAAGCCGAGCAAAAAGTTAGTTGGAGCCAAGTGAAAGAAAATTCTAGTGGATGTTGAGCAAGTTAGTAGATGTTGAGTAATTTGTAGTTGATGTTGAGCACCAGTAAAATCTAGTTGATGCTGAGTGATTTTACAGTTGATGCCAAGTGATGCAGTATGTGTCGAGCATCAGAAGATTGATAATGTTGAGCTACTATACATTATGACAAAGATTGAAGATTCACCAAATAAAAGTTGACAAGTTTGTCTTCTTGGAACTTGTGAATCAAGAGGAAGACAAGATTGATGAGCTAGTGGCACAGAATCTTATGTAAACAGTTTTGAAGGCAAATTCAAATGGATTCTAAGAGAAGTTTCTAGAGAAGACAAGATATGGGTTAAATACACTGTATCCTACCTAATCCATCAGAAACCCTAATTTTGATGATGGATAATGAGCAAGAAAATTTCTAATTTCCTATATATAGGAATGGCTGATCGTGAAACAAAGTGTAAGAGAGTTTTGATGTGAAAATATGATAAGGAGAAGGAAAGGGGTTTTGCTTCATCAAGTGACCCAAGTGAAGAAGTTCGCAATGGCATACTAAGCAAGAAGGCTTAAGAGGATCAATGCTTGAAGGGTGAACAAGTTGTCAAAGCTACAAAGATTGGAAGCCAAGTAGAGTTGAGGACTGAATAGAGATCTATAATCTGCAAGTAAGGTTGAAAGTTGTATCAAATCAAAGCTCTATTGTTACTTTCTAACAATTATATCAGCCTACAGAAAATCCTTTGGAGTAAGGTTGACTTAACAATCATTGGAAAATCCTTTAACAAGGTGGCATTCCAAATGAATGGCCTAAATCCTCTAACAAGGCTCACTTTTAGCAAGGTGACTAAAATCCCTTAACTAGGTCACATTTAACAACGTGTATTGTAACCTTTAATAGTGTTGGCCTTTAATAGGGCATCACTTTAGAAGAGTGAAAAAGGAGTAGCATGTTATTGGTAGTTTTTCCCAAATTGGGTTTCCATGTTAAATTATTGTCTCAAATGTGTTGATGAATTTTTTGTGTTTCATGCTTTAAATTTTAGCAAGTTGATTAGACAGTAACATATAAGTTTTAGTTGATACACAATGAATGCATGCATAGCTATGAATGTTTTATGGGTTCACTGAATTATGAAAAAAATTATTTATACATCTGGACTTTGAATAATTGATTCACCCCCGCCCCCCCCCCCCCCCCCTTCTCTCTCAGTTATTCTAAAATAATTCCAACATTATCTTTTGTTTGCATTACACTCATTCTAGATTCTTAGATGCTAGCGTTCTTGCTCCCATGTTTGAATCTCTTGTTCTATGGTGCACCTTGCAAGGGTTGCATAGTTTGGTTCATTTGAAAGTCACCATCTCATAGCATTTTCATGTCATAGATAGAGAGCTATAAGCCACCTCTTGAGATGCCCTCTTTTATGGGTATTCTTAAAAATAATAGTTAAGAATGTTAATGTTTGAAGTGTGACACTTTTTGTACACACATTTTTTGCACCCACCATGGGGCTTGAATTAAGTTTCTAGCTCTATTTGATTTCATTTTAGTTTCATTTCTCATTTTTTATTTTTTACAGCAACATATTGGATCTAATCAAGTTATTTTGCAAGTTTCTCACTTTGGTTTTAAGGCTAAACCCTGTGCAGATTTGTTTGAAGGCACAAACCCTGGGGTTTTAAAGAGTTGATCATATCTCTTAAACCATTTTGAGTTTGGATCTGAATTTTTTTTTGCACATTTTGGATGCATCTTAAATGTCTCAATCCAATTTGGAAAGTGTTATGAGTTGATTTGCATCTGTTATGATTTTTTCCTTTTTTTCATAAAATATTATTTTTGGGCACAAATCGATAACTTTTTCGAAAAAATTTATATTTTTGGAAAGGTCTTTTAATTCTATAGGGGATTTTTTTTTTTTTTTTTTGAATTTAGAGGTTATATTAGGTCTCAACAACTCAATTTGAAAAAACTGATCTATTTTGGGAAAATGAGTCCCTAAGGCACAAATTAAGACATATTGTTAAATTTCTTGCATTTTTGGAAATCTCTTTGGTTGGGTCCCTTTTTTTTTAATTTCTTTTTTTAAATCTAGAGTCATAGCAAACAAGTCAAATCTTGTTGACTAGGTCAAAAGCAAAGAGTAAAAAATAGAGCATTTGTGATTAGCTTGCACTTTCTTTGCATAAACTTAGTTAGAAGATAACTTAAATTTTTGAGGTAACTAATCACTTTGTATTGCAGGTATTACTTGGTTATTATTCCCTAACTTTGGTATAATTGTAGGGAGTTTCTCATTTCATTGCTAAAAAGCTCGCATGTATAAGACTTTGCTTGCTAAAAGGGCTATTAACACTTGTTTGCAAGGCTGCCCAAAGAAAATAAACAAACAAACACGTGTACTTTGTTTCCCTTATTTTTGTGTGTAGAAATATTACTAGTTGTTCATATTTCATAGGAACATAAAACTTGCAATTGGGATCTCTCAATGGTAGGAAAGTGTGCTCTTCGCCCTTGTGGTGAATCAAAAATCTTGACCCACCTTTAGATTTTGAAAGTAAGTGGGTTAATTGAGCTTTTTGGTGTGTTTGGGAGAAATTATTGGAATAGGAGAGTATTATCTTCACCCTTGAAGTGAATTAGAAATCTTGAACTCCAAAAGTGAATCTATTTTGTTTAGTCTAGAATCCTTTAGAGGGTATGCTCTTGAGAGATCAAGAGGAATGACCCAAGTGGGGACGAGTGAACCCAGCTCTTCCAACCCACTATAAAATTTAGGCTATCAAGGACACAAAACCTTGGTAGATATAGTACTTGTCTTCATCTAGTGGAAGTACTTGTGGGATTAGGACCATGAGGAAATCACTAGGGGAGAATGTTTAAGGTACTCTTGCAATCACAAGGTCCTTTACTTATCATATGATAAGGTGTCCCTTATTGGGAGAAAGAGAAGTGCTATAAATGAAAGCCCTTTCTAAATACCAAAGGATTAGAAGTTTCCCTCTTTTTTTTCTCAATATCTTGGTGCAAGGATCAACCCTAGTGGATTACCCAGATCATAGCAAGATTTTACACTCACTATTTTTGTCCCTTTGGTTGTGTCATTGGCATTTCCATGAAAAAGCCAACATCTATTGTGGGAGACCACTTTCTATGAGGCAAAGGGGCATCAAGCATGGGCCAAGTTGTTGAGTAATGAACCATGACCTTAGGTGATTTTTCTTGGAATGTGTCTTTGCATGTAAAAAAACTTATGAAATTTTTTTTAACATACACATAACAATAGTTCTAGGGCTTTCTTTTGAGACCTCACATATGCTTGTATCATGCAAGGTTTCTTTGTCCCTTGCTTGATTTTTTTAAGGTTGTGCTCCATGTGTTACATCTTGCTTTTGAAAATTGAACTTTCTATGCTATCAACTTTATCAACCAAGTCTAAATATTTTTCTTGTGTTTCTTACTAGGGGAGTTTCATCATTTGACTTTGATTTGCTATGTCTCTAATTCGTGAACATGCTTAAAGTGGATTTTGATATTTCCCATCTTCTTCATCTATCTCCTCTTTCTAGGACCATCTTTTTCTAAAGGTTACCTTGATCTATTGACTACACTCCTTGATTGGAAAATTTTCTCACTTGTTTTTTCTTATCTATCTACTTGGCTAATTGGGATTCTTGCCTAGCTCTTGACTTGAGTCTCTAGTTTCATAATCTTCTTGGACGCTTTGCTTGATAAGTCACTCATTCATTGCTACCTCTACTTGACAAGTGAACACTCTACCTCTCTAGTTTGGACATCAAGTTATCTTGTGTCACCTTATTAGCTTCCTCTAGTCTCCTTTATGCTTGATTATCTATCTACCACTATATCATTCAAACCTTGTGCTACCAAACTTCAACCAAATCTAGATGATCATTATATCTTCCATGCCACTAAAGAGTTTCAAGATATATACACTCAATACAAAGAACTAGAAGAAACAAATGATCTTTCTTACCTTCATCTCTCTAATCACATGATAGAAATGATGTCTGAACTTGAGAAAAGGTTAGAGGAGAACATGACATTCTTAAATGAATATCCCTTAAGACCTTGAAATACACATGGGTTATCTTCTTCAAGGTCTACATATTCTACTCCAAGACATCAATTGTCTTCATCTTCTAGATCTAAAGACCTCCTCAAATTGCAAGAAAGTGATACCTCCTTGAAGTCTATGTTAAACTTCCATGGCAAGCCTATCTTTGACCAATATAATGAAGACATGGATACATGCTATTCAATTGAGAAATAACAAGAAGCTCCTAGAAATACTTTTGAGAGGACTTTTACTCCCTTGAAATACTCTTGTGATGATATTTTTTAAACATTTCTTGGCACTAAGCTCATCACGTTGCCTAATTTTATCTCATATGAAAACTCATTCTTGGATATATATTGTGCTTATCATTGACATAATGAGAATATTACTTTAGATTGCATTGAGCTGAAACACAAAATCCAAGATCTTATTGATGATGAGATTGTTGATACCTCTAATGACTCATGTGATGAGGATACTTTTCTTGAGAAAGATCATGTTGATGAACCTATGTCTAGTGATGGTCTTTTTCACACCTCCATTCTTCCAAAACTAATGAACTTCCTAAAACTTCAAAGCTTTTCAATGTGCCTCCATAAAACAAGGAACCTAATGCTTTCCACATTGACTATGATTATCCTCAAGGGCTACCTCTAAAAGAAACTCAATCTAACCTTCACTTGGCTGCAAACATTTTCAATGCCACTAAGGCTAAAGATCTTCTACTTCCATGTGATGTTATGTCTTCTTCAACTAGTCCTTCACTACATCTTCAAGACCCTATCATGAAAACCTCATATTTTCCCATGTTGTTAAAAGTGTCTCCATTTCAATAGGACTCTCAAAAAGATAAAGATAAAAATTTCAAGAAAAATCAAGACCAAGCACCCTTTCATCTTCTTCATAATTTCATCCATATGTATCCTATGTCTTTTCCATCTCCCAAGTATGATGAAGACACCACTTCCATATTTTGCATTGATCTTATTGAAAATCATGAGATAATTTCTATGCCTATGCTACCTAAAGAAACATGTCAAGATCAAAGTGTCCCCTCTTGTTCTACTTCTCCATGCTCACTTAAAAACTATGTTCAAGCTTCAAATGCTCCTATCAAAGCTACTCGTGAGTCCATTATGGCCACGGTCACATTGCTCACTCTAAAAATGTTGATATCCCTAATCATTGTCCATTTACATCTCTAAAATCTATCCTTGGTCCTTATCTATTTAAGCTAAAGCCTTCCAACTTCCATCCATATTGAGACAATATGTTCCTCCATCTCCTATATTCACTCCTAGCTCATCCCCTATCTATCCTATCACACCTCAAGATCAACAAAGACACTTATCCTTGACAAATTTCCATCCATCTATCCATCTAAACCATTTGTATCAGCCTTGTTCATCCACAAGTCCCAAGTCTTTTGGAAGAAATTTGGATGTTCAACATAATAAATACAAGAATCCATTGAAAAATGAAAATCACTATGTCCCATCTAATTGACATGTGAATGCTAAGAAAGAACAATTGTTCAAGAGACCACAAAGATCCACTACCCAAAGAGCTAAATCAAAGTAGATATGGGGTCCTAAACCCATTATTGAAGAAATGTATTCTAAAGTATCCAAAGGAAAATCTAAAGCTAGATGGATTCCCAAGTCTCTCTTGAAAGACTTGGATATTTAACACAAATATAAGTTGACATTTAAGCTTCCTATGTCTTGCACTCCATCTTCATCCAAAATTTCTATGCTACCTCATACATCTAAACCTCAAGCTATTTCATCGTCATTCCAACACCCCTCAAGGTGTGTGTCAATATTTATCTTGCTCAATATTTCACCTACCCTCATGAAATCCTCTAAAACTTAGACTTACTTTCTATCAATGCATGTTCAATTCTTTCAAGACATGAACTCTTATCCTCCATATACTTATCCTACTACCATCTCTGTTCCTTCACCCTATCAGCATCTTTGAGCATACTTATCTATGATCTTGGTTTATCATGACTTATCTTTCCTTTAGGAGCACTATCTAACTTGAAAAGAATTGATCTATTTCTAAAATTTCAAAAAAAGAAAAATGTACCTTTGTGTAAACCACTTCTTGTGACACCTTCGTAGCAAAAATAAAGAGAGATAAATTTTTCCTATCATAAAAACCACTTCTTGTGGCACCTTGTATAAGTACCATGATGAAAATATAGCAAACGAGCATCATGGATAATTCTTCCATCATCCATATATGCCCTCTTCTTTCTTTGATCTTGATAATGTTGGGATATCCTTGTGTATTGATTATCTTATCCATGAGCTTATCTATTGTGATTTCTCATTCACACATATCCTTCATATCCAACTTCACTTATTGTTCTATCCCATTGCTATCCTATATATTCAACCTCTTGGTCTTGATTGCACAAATGAAAACATTGTTCTTAGGCCTCTTGGCATGTCTACTCTCTTTGATTTCACACTTTCATGCTATCTTGCTTATTTTCTTCCACTACTTATGTCATATGATATCCCATTTTTTGGCTTTAACTTCTTATCCTACATGTTATCTCCTTTCATGGCTTTCTTTTCTTGTCAAAAATGTACTTCATATGACTATTTTATGCTTTTCCTAGCTTGGGTACTCTTGAGGAGTAATTCCTTTAGGATCGCTTTCACTTGCTTCATACTCCTTTCTTATCCATTTTTTCTTATCCATCAGCTCACTGCTCCATCATGTTCTACAACTTTTTAGACATTGGGACAAAATGATGCGATCTTGACTAAGAATTAGTGATCTCTAAATCATTCTAAAAAATCCAAAAAAAAAATTGATATATGGTCCTGATAAAATGATCATCTTAGTGAAAACCTAGTAATATGGGCTTTGATTTATCACCAAAAAAATTAAAAATCTCAAAAAATACAAAAAAATCATAAAACATCTTGAAAAAATTTTGCCAAGTGGTGTAAACCTCAAACATGTGCTACTTGAGACCCTTGCACTTATGTCTATCTCTATCTCGATTTGTGCTCATACACCATTCATCTTGTTTTTCCTTGCCTAGCTTGGAACTAACTCTTTTCTAGGTCTAGGGAGAAAGAACTACATATCTTTGGGGTCTCCTTGTTGTATTGGTGTTTCTTTGGTAGCTCACTCAATAGCATTTTTCAACACTACCCTTGGCATTGAGTGTTTCTCAACACTTATCAGATACTTTGGCTATAGTCTAGGATGTTGTGATACTTCTCATTAACAGACTTGAGTACAACAAGAGACAATCATGTGACTTCCACACACACACTTAAACAATAAACATAGGTTAAGGCTTGTTGGATTTATTTTCTTTGTGTGTTGTCGATGACAATATATTTTTTGAATGTTTCCTCCCTAATAGTCTCTCCAGGATGTCATGGACTAGAGGACTGGGGGCATGGGGCATGTTTTCTTTTTCTTTCTACTTTTGGGTATACCTTGTTGATCTTATGTTTCTAGAGCATCTTTCTTGTCCCACTTGACACTTAGGATCTCAAATTTATCATTCTTGTATATTTTTGTGAGTTCATACTATGGTCATCTCAAATTTCTTATGTATTGATGAAAGCACAATCTCGCTACATTAAAACTAGGGAATCTAAAGTTGCACTAGTCATCTTGACCTATATGTCTTTTATGTATAGGTTGGGTTCCCACATTCTATCTAATATAGATCATATTCATATTCTCATAATTATACTAGTGATGACTGTATGATCTTCCAATGTCCCTAATAAGGCTCGATGATAAAAACTAGGACCTACATATGTAACCCTTGCAATTGCACCTTTTCATACTATCTTTCTTCTAGGGTTCATTCTATCTTGGCTTTGTATTTTGCATGTTGAGAGATATCTCTTCTTTATCTTTCACAGACATGTTAGATAATTGTGTTCATCCTTCTCTTGCCCCTTCTCAATTTTATCTTATCTCTTATTTCATATTTCTCATTTATTTTATATCTTACCATCTCATCTATGCTTTTGACCTATCTTTTCTAATATCAACATCCTAAATCCATTTTCAGGATTGAAATCCAAATTCGGGTTCATCTTGATAGTCAAAATTTCTTCCTTCTTCTATGTATTTGGTTGACCTACTGAGGCTTAATCTTTGAATCTTGTTGGGAAAATCATCATTTCTCCATCATTTCTACTCTCTTCCTCTCTTGGCTTTCATTTATTTTTCATCTCATTTCATTTTTCTTCTTTCTTTGACCTAATTCTTATGCTTTATCTTTCTTGGTCAAACTTAGTCAATTGAGGCATATATTCATTGCTTGGTGGTCACTCATTGGTCTTAATCTCTTATCTATCATCATCAACTTTTCTTTGTTCTGATTTGATCAAATCTATCTTATTTTTGCATCTAATCTTCTCATTTTGATTTCAATCCCGAAGGGGCAGGAATACTCTATCATTGTTGCAAATTTCTTTCTACTACAACTATTTATTTTCTCTTGATCTATCTACTTTATTTTCTCATCATATTAGTGCTTGTATTGGGTGCTGATATTGTCTCTTCTCTCTCCAAATGTTCAGTATTGCTATTAAATAGACTATGCATTTAGGATCTGCTATCTCTCTCTACTTCATTCTTCAGAGTTAGATCTCTCTATCATCTTGGTTTCTTCATTCTTTGACGTAATGTTTTCCTTGAAGGATCACACATTAGTCAAAGAGGGACAAATGTAATCACCCAAAAATGGTCATCTAGACTATGAACCCCCTTTCTAGCATTTTTTCATAATTTATCTAATGCTTATCCTTGATCAAATCTCTAAAAATTTATTTATTTGATTGTATCTTGTAGCTTAACCACTTTATCCTAAGTTCATATTTAATTAAAAGAACATGTCTCTCTTTTTATTGAATAAAATTCCCCACTCATCTCTTATTCTAAGTTGCACACACAAAAGAATTTCCCTTATTTAAAAATAAAAGAAAAGACATTTTTGTCCCACATGAGGAACAAAAGTTAACTCTTCATCATGATTGGTGGAAATGCTTGTGCACATAGATCACTCCCACTTTCAAACTTCACCCTTGATCACATTCATCTTGCCTCATGATCTCTATCATCCATTTCTCTTTAAAAGGGAAATCTCTCTTTTCACTTCACAACTCCACTCTTTTACTATGTTATGTTTTAGGATTGAAGATATCATGCTTGTGGAGATCCTCTTCTTACATCTTCTATTCTTCATTCTTCATGCTTCTCATTCATTCTAGTTTCTCTCCATGCTTATAGCTTAAAACATCTAGTCTAAATAAAGGTTGTAATACTTATTTTCTAGTTTAGCTTGCATTCTAGTTTCTTTCATTTAGCTTTTGTTTGCATTACATTCATTCTAGAGTCTTGTATGCTAGCATTCTTGCTCTCGTCTTTGAATCTCTCATTCTATGGTGCACCTTTCAAAATTTGCATAGTTTGGTTCATTTGAGAGCCATTGTCTTATAGCCTTTGCACATCATAGATAGAGAGATATAAGCCACCTCTTGAGATGCCCTCTTTCATGGGTATTCTCAATAATAATGATTTTTAGAAGTGTGAAACTTTTTGTACACACACTATGCCTACTATGAGCACCACTACATTCCCTCTTCATTCTCAATTGTCCTTAGAGGTGGTTCCATGTCAAGAGGACTCTCAAAAAGCTAAAGCTATAAATAAATATCAAGATCAAGCGCCATTTCATCTCCCTCAAGAGGTCATTCTTCCATATCCTATGTCTTATCCACCTCCTAAGTATGATGAAGGCACCACTTCCACTATCTCCATTGAGGTTATTAAAAATCATGAGAATTATGCCTATGCTATCTAAAGAAACATGTCAAGCTCAAAGCATCCCCTCATGTTCTATGTCTCCGAATCCACTTTAATACTATACTCAAGCTTCAAATGCTCCTATCAAAGTTGTTGCTCCTATCAAAGTTATTCATGACTCTATTGATGGCCTTGGTCACATTTCTCACTCTAAAGATGTTTTGATTAAGTAAAAACATATTTTAAAGGACTCAAAACCTTATACAAAGTATCAAATAGAAACAACTAAGAGAGTTCACAGGGAACTGTGCATCTCACCGAAACAACAAAAAAAACTAAGATAGAAGCCTTAAAACAACAGACAAGAAAAAATAGCAAAAATCCAGGAAAAACATAGCACTCATACAGCTACAGGGTCTTTAGTACATCAATGGCTTGATCAACAAGGATATTCATATTCATTACAGAGGCCTTCAACTCTTCAATTTATTTTTCTTTCACCACCTTTGTCTTCTTAGAATTAGCTCTGGTGTGTTTATTAGGGCCCTAATTCTTAGTCCTATCCCTAAAACCATGAATACCCCCCTGATCTAGTTTATCCAGCTGAGAATTGATGTTGTCTGCAATAGTCTTTAATATGGAATAATTTTGCTCAACCAATTTTTTAACTACCTTTTCCATGTTATCAACTTTGTTTTCCATGGTATCCATCTTTTTCTGCATATCCTTAAGCAAATTTTCATTAGCCCTATTCTTCATTTCTAGAGGTGGAACTCTCTTTATTAAATTTTTAATTTCTTCTGCACTACTAATAACCTTAGAGAGTCTATCTAGATGTTGACCAAGAGTCCTCTCCCCTCTAGTAGTCTTGCTAAGCTGCTCAAAATCCCTCCTGATATCCTACATATGTTCCATAATGGTGGAAATATCCTTTTCCACCACCCTCGAGTTACCCCAAGTCCCCGTCATATACCCTTGCTCCTCATAGTCCTTACTCTGAATAAGGTAATCCACATCCATATCCATAGTATTTCTCTCAATATATGTTTCCTTGATGCCAATGTCATCTGTATTCCCTTGAAATTTCCCTTTCTTACCCATCCACATCCTTTGAATAATAGGATTTCCATCAAAGGGAATGTTCAAGGCTTTGTTAGTCTTCTTCCTCTTGGTTTTGGTATCAGTATCAGTTTTGCTTTTGAAATTCTTCCCTATAACCTTCTCATAGCCCTCCTTAGAATCTGTGTCCTTCTCATAATCCATTTCCTTCCCCTTACTTTTCTTAGTAGATGATCTCCTTGGTGAGATTTTTTCCTATTCTTGTTGAAAAACTTAGCCTCATTGTCCTTTGTTTCATCCTCATAACCCTCATCTTGATCACTCCCTTTAGTATCACACTCCAAGGTATTTTTACTATAATAGGGCCTATCCACTTTTTTGTCTTTAAGGAGATTCATGATTAGCACCATCAAACCCTCATGACAGGCATGATCCCCACTAGGGTCATTATGAATACCCAAAATGGTGTTATCCAAGGACTTGCTCAAGTAGAAGGGGAAACTAATTCTAACCCTATGCATGAAATGATCACTCACTCTAAATATGTTGATATCCCTACTCACTATCCACTTTCATCTTCTAAATCTATTATTGGTCCTTATCCATCAAAGCTAAAACCTTCAAACCTTCTTTCCATATTGAGGCCTTATGTTCCTTCATCTCCTAAATTTTCCAATCCTAGCTCTCACATTATGCCTCAAGTTTAACAAAGACAGTCATCCTTGACAAATATTCATTCATTTATCCATATGAACTAGTCATATCAGCCTTATTCATCCACAAATCCCAAGTATTTTGGAAGACATTTGGTTGCTCAAGATAAGAAATACAAGAATCCATTTAAATATGAAGATCACTATGTCCTATCTAATTGACATGTGAATACAAAGAAAGAACAATTATTCAAGAGACTGCAAAGGTCCACTACCCAAAAAGCTAAATCAAAGAAAATATGGGTTTCTAAATCCATTATTGAATAAATGTGGCCTAAAGTATCCAAAAAATTTCTAAAGCTATATGGATTCCCAAGTCTCTCTTGAAAGACATGAATATTGAATATAAATCTAAGTTAACATTCAAGCTTCCAAAGGCTTCCACTCTATTTTCTTCCAAAAATATTTATCAAAATCTTCTGAAGGCTTCCACTCCATCTTCTTCTAAAATTATCCTACTACCTCACACATCTAAACCTCAATATATTTCCTCCATATTCCTCCATCCTTCCAAAACCCTCCAAGATGTGTGTCAATGTTGATCTTCCCCACTTTTTCACCTACCCTTATGCAATCTTTTCAAAGCTACACTTACCTACTATACATACTCCTACAATCCTTTCAAGGCATGAACTCTTATCCTTCATATACTTATCCCACTACCATCTCTCTTCCTTCACCCTATCAACATCTTTGAGCATACTTATCTATGGTCTTGGTTTATTATGGCTTATCTTTCCTATAGGAGCACTATCTAACTTGAAATATCTTGACCTATTTTTAAAATCCAAAAAAAAAAAATTAAAAATTAAAAAAAAGAAAAAAATGTGCCTTAGAAAAAACCACTTTTTGTCAAACCTTGGTAGTAAAAGTAAAGAGAAATAAATTCATCCTATGGTGAAAATCACTTCTTGTGGTTCCTTGGTTAGGTACCATGATGAAAACCTAGTAAACAGGCATCATGCATAATTCTTCCATCATCCATCTTTTCCCTCTTATTTCTTTTATCTTGACAATGTTGAGCTATACTTGTATATTGGTTATGTTATCCATAAATTTCCCTATTGTGATTTCTCCTTCACTCATAACCTTCATATCAAGCTTCATTATTATTTCTCTATCTCATTTCTACCCTATCTGGTCAACCTCTTGGTCTTGATCACACAAATGTTTCTTATAGGCCTCTTGACATATCTACTCTTTTAGATTACACACTTTCATGCTATCTCTCTTATTGTCTTACATTGCTTATCCCATATGTTATCTCGCTTATTAGCTTTAACTGCTTATCCTACATGTTATCTCCTTTCATAGCTTGCTTGGCTTATCCCAAACTTACTTCATATGACTATTTTAGTCTTTCCCTAGCTTGGGTACTCTTGAGGAGTCATTCCTTGAAGAATGATATCAATTTTTTCATACTCTTTTCTTATCCATCTCTTCTTATCCCCCAACTTGTTGCTTCATCATTTCCTACACCTTGCTAGATAGTGGAACAAAATTATGTGATCTTGTTTGAGAACCAGTATCTCTAAATCATTCGAAAAAATTTAAAAAATCATTTATGATGATGAAAAAAATCCTTTTAAAAAAATAGAAAATGTCCTAAAAAAAATGATAATCTTAATGAGAACCTCACAATATGCACTTTGATGTATCACCCAAAAATCAAAAATCTTAAAAATACAAAAAAATCATAAAAATCCTAAAAAAATATTGCCAAGTAGTGAAAACTTGGAAACATGTGTTATTTGATACCCTTGCACCTGTACACTAGAAATGTGTCACACTCTAAACCATTCTATCCAAATGATTCCATGAGTTGGAATGCTTGGATGCCAGCTTAGAGCTCTCTATCCACGGAATGTAAGAAGCTAGTATTCAAGCATGAAGGCTCTCAGCCAAGCCTTAGGAATGTGCTTCTTGCTAGTAAACCATGCAACGAGAGGTTCTTTGAGACAAGAGAAAGAGTGCAAATATCTTCAAGGAATCCCTCAAGTATGCAATGCAAGATGGAAGACTAAACTAGAATGGAAATGCAAGATGCAGCTATACCAGAATATGAATGAGAGTGTTACAATATTGTTATTTAAACTATGTGAGATAGATCATTACAAGAAAATAACTAAAGTATCATGTAAGTATGAATCTAAACTAGTGTGCAATGGTAATGAGAGAATGAGACAAGAAATGAGAAGTTCTCCACAAAGCTCCAAAGAAACATGTTAGAAAACTTGCAGCATAACAATATTCAAAAGATGGATGGATCCTTTGAGGGGTAAATCTCTCTACCTTTTAAAGTTTTACAAATGGTAGAGATCAAGATGAAGATGGTGGATGATTAACGGTGGAATTCAAAAATAGGTTTGATCCATGTGCACACACAAGGCAACCAATAGAATATAAGTTGACTTGTCATATAAGACAAAAGTCTCACAAGCCTTTTCTTTTAATTGTAAAATAGAAAAAGGACTTTATGTGTGCACTTTAAGTGGGTTAGAAGAATGGGGTGTTTTATTTAATTAAAAGGGGACATATTATTTTAATCAAATAATGAACTTAGGATAGCATAGTCAAACTATAGGTTATAATCAAATAAATTGATTATTAGCAATTTGGTCTAGATAAATGATTAAATTAATATAGCCAAAATGCTAAGGGGGCTAATAGTCTAGATGACTATTTTTAGATGATTACATTTTCCCCTCTTTGACTAATGCGTGATCGATCTGGGAACACATTATGTCAAAGAAAATTGAAGCCAAGTAGGTAGTGGTAGATATAGATGTCTAATTTCGAAGAGTGAAATGCAGTAATAGATAGCAAGTCCTGAATGCACAACCTAATAGCAGTAGTACTGAACACTAGGAAGATGATGTTAGGATCTGAAAAGAATTCTAACACTTAGCAAAGTGAATAGATTGAGAGCAAGTGATAAGGTCAAATAAATGCTCCTAAGAAACAGATATTTGTAACAATCAGCAATAGAGTATTTCTGCCCCCTCGGGATCAAAATTGAAATGAGGTAAGGGGATGCAAAAATTGGCTAGACATGAGAAAATTAGAATATAGCAATGTCCAGTGATGACAAATAGATGATTAGAACCCAAGAATGACTATAAGAAATTGATAAAATGCCCTAGTTTGACTAGAGTTGACTTTGAAGGATATAGCATAAAAATTAGGTCAAAATGAGTAGAAAGGTGATTTTATACATGAAACGGTGAATTGAAGTAGATATGAAGTATGGAAATGATGAAGACACGAAAAAAATGAAGATGCCCCATTGATGATTTAGATATTAGACCTCAAACGGTCAGCTAACTGCTCAGAAGAAAGTAGAATTTTAAAATGCAATTTTGACCATCAAGATGAGCTGAAATTTTGATTTCGATCCTGAAAATGGATCCAGGACATCGAAATTAGCTAGGGGTGCATTTTTTGCGCAATTCTGAGGAGTTTGAAAATAAGGTCAAAATGAGGTTGGAGGCTATTAAAGGGTTCCAAGTGTCATTTTCACTATTCATTTTCCTTTTTGTGGTTTGAGAGATTTGGTGAGTGGTCCACATAGCATCATGGCTCAAGTGAACATTACTCTTCATCAACACCATTTCGAGCGCAGCCGGTTGCACAACTGGCCAGAGCGATATGGGGCGCCGGTAAGTAATTACTTTTTTGTCATTTTTTCAAGCTTTTTCACAATTTTTAAGTGTTTTTTGAAAAAAAAAAAATCATGTGATACTTTTAAAGTATCGCACAGGCATTGAAAAATTGTCGCACGACACTTTTTTTCAAAAAAAGTGTTGTACCTCTTAGTAAAATGTGTCACTGCGGCTATACCCAAATGTCACACGAAACGGTGCAAAATATTGCACGAAAAAATTATGTTGAACTTTAGAAAAAGTGTCGCACGACACTATTGCAAAAAATTGTGTCGCACGCTTTATAAAAAAGTGTCGCACGGTTGGTTTTGTTGCTTTTCTTAATGCTTTTTTTTCATCATGTGACTAATACTGATAGTTGCATGTTTTACCTGGACAGGAGGTATTCCCGACATTACAAATCAGAGCTCCCAGGGTGGTGGGTTTGCATGTTTTGGCATTTGAGTGATGAGGACCAAACTACACTAGTGGTTATGGGCTTGCGGTGGGTTGTACGGATGCCCCCAAGCAAACCATGGTTTGTTGTCTACGCTGGCAGAGAGGTGGCATAGCAAGCATAACACCTTTCATTTACCGATCGGCGAGGCATCTATTACCTTGGAGGACGTATATCGCATTCTGCCAGTGCCATGCCATCATGAGTCAGTAGGTTGCTTGATTAGCAGTTTGTTGATTTAGCAATTTTGATGTTGGATGCCAAGTGTACTGATGTTAAGTTTGATGATGGCATAGGTGTACTATTATACAACCCCGACAGAGGGGCGAGCATGAGTGTAGGAGCTTTTCCAAGATGTGACCATTCTGGACCGTCACCTGAGTTGGGAGAGATTGATGACTAAGTATGGATATGATTATCCTTTACCTAGCTTGTTATGTTCTTTGGTAGCCCAGGCCCTGGTGATAGATCGAGGCCAGAAGGGCTTTCCACTAGGATGGGGTCGACTAGTGTATGATTTGATCTCCCGACCATGTAGGATGGCATGAGGACCTGCCATATTGGCAAAGATGTACCACAAGCTCCATGAGATAGTATACCATGAGGGTGGGTCATGGGCATGCAGAGCAGTGTTAGCACAGATCTGGGCTTGGGAGCACATTGTTGTGATTTGACCACGGGTGCAGCCACGAGAATGCAGCCAACCTTACATTTTTTTTTATAGAGGTTTTATCCCATAGAGACATAGTGGGGATGTGACCTATTATCGTCAGGTACTTGATGAGCTAATGGCATTCACATGGTGACCATACCAAGAGTGTCAGCAATAGTCAGATTCATGGGAGCTAGACTACATGCGATATAGCAGACCACTGGTGGGTCAGAGCATAGACATTGTGGAGTGGTTTGTGATCAGTCACGTATGACGGCATTTTGCAGAGTGTCAAGTGGTATCAGTGGAGACCACTACCTATGCCTGAATGTGCATAGATGATGGATTAGGGTGGCTACTGATGCTAGACTATTAGACAGCAGTTCGAGATACAACGGCTCTAGTAGCGACTCCCTGGGATTATCGCCTAGATGTGGCAGATGCAGGGGCAGATCCAAGGTATCTTTATGAGATGCAGAAACACCTGTTCCCTCAATTCACAGATCTAGATGTGGCACCTATAGGAGTGGGAGGAAAAGGAAGTGGTGGAGGAGGAGGAAGAGGGAGAGGGAGGGGGAGAGGTTGTAGGCAGATGGAGGGGGAGAGCTCCCGAGTAGGGCAGAGGAGGATGTGAGTGCAGAGGATGCAGGAGGTGGGGAGGAGGAGGTGCCCCTGAGGAGACTGCGAGTGGTGAGGGTAAAGGCACCTGCAAAGAAGCCAGCAAGAGGAGAGGATCAAGGTGTGAGGATCTGTGCCTTGGAGGCAGAGTTGCAGGTAGCTCAAGTGACCATCGCAGTATGGGATCAGCAGTTGATGGATGAGGGGGCACGAGCAGATGAGCTACGCTAAGAGTAGGATACTGTAAGGCGAGAGGCAGCACATCATGGTGCACAAGCTACATACTATTATGCCACCTATAGGAGTGTGGTACCACTAGGACAGGGTCTTCCTAACTATTCAAAGTGAGTAGGTAGATCAAAGGGCTCAGTGCAGGCACCGGATAGGAGATAGGCTCCTCCACCAGGGCCAGCACCAGTCGCAGAGGGTAGCAGTCAGACATGATGTCAAGTGATAGTTGTGTTTTGATTGTACCTTATGTATTTTTGAGACATATATCCAGATTTTGGATCCCATATTTGTATATGTACCATGACACATTTGATATATATATGAGATACTGGATTTATCGATATTCTTGTGTACTTGTCTCAAAATATATGTTTCAGCTTTCATGTGGTGTTTCAATTTTTGTTTTCAGCTCATGTATGTGTATATGCTCATGTGTATTAATTTTTATCTCTCATATGGATGGTAAAGACTTAAATGTTTTTGTGAAAATGTGACACTTGGATAGATCGTATGTGATGTTTTTGGATTAACCCCTTATGATGACAGGATAGCAAAGAAATGTAGCGAAAGATTAAGGAGGTGAAAAGATATGAAGAAACAAAAGATGAAAGTAGCTAGCTGATATGTCCACGAAGAAAAAAAAGATGAAGAGAGAGCTCTTCCCACGTGTAGGAATATGCAACTAGATTATAAATGACATGAACCTAAAATGCAAGCTACTATGCAAAGTGGTTTACCAGCAAGAAACTCATAACATTTAGACTCTTAATTTCATCATTGAACATTTATTAGGGACATCATGAGATCATACAATCATCACTAGTATAACTATGAGGATATGAATATGATTGATATCAGATAGGGATGTAGAAATCCAATCTAAGCATCAGAGACATATAAGTCAAGATAGCTACGCGATTAGATTCCCTAAGTTTAATTTAGCAAGATTACACTTGTATCAAGGCATAAGCACCAGGATAAACCCCAAGTGTGGTCTTGTGAAATAGTCAAGGATGATACATTTGTAAGTCAAAATTTTGAATAGGTCAAGCATAAATGCTTACAACACTGTAGACAAACAAAGTATACCCACAAGCAAAAATCAAGAAAATATGTCCCATGCCCCCAGTCTTCTAGTCAATGACATCCTCGAAAGACTATTAGGGAGGGAACACATGGCAAAGAACTCATCATAAACAGCACACAAAATAAATAAAGGTCAGCATAGCTCAGTCGTTTAAGTGTTAAAGTGTGTGTGTGTGTAAGTCACTTGGCCATTTCTTCAAGACTCGATTCTTATAGTGAGAAATATCGCAACATCAGAGACTGTAGGTAAACTATCTGAAAAGTGTTCAAAAAAAACATTTGATGTCGAGGTGGGGGAAGTGTTGAGAAACACTATTTTGTGAGTTGTCAAAGAAACCCTAATGCACAAGAATACCTCAATAGGCTAAGTAGTTATGCCCCTGAGACAAGGACAAGAAACAATTCCAAGCCAAGAAATGTGCAGTGAAATGGATGATTGAGACTGATAGACATAGCTGCAAGAGTTTCAAGTAGTGCCTATTTCTAGGTTTTCACCACTTGACAAATTTTTTACAGGACTTTTTTCAGATTTATTTTTTTGTATTTTTCAATTTTTTTGGTGATACATCAAAGTGCCTATTGTTAGGTTTTCACTAAGATGATCATTTTTTTTTCAGGATATTTTCTAATTTTTAGGGTTTTTTTAGGATCATAGATATATACAAGATAGATGAGCAGCAAGCCTCTAAGCGTAGAACTTCTTCAAGTGTAGGATGTTGATAGGTTCTGCAAGCTCTTCACCCTCTGAACTAGACAACTGAAAGCACCAAACCAGAATGCTATTGTGATAATGTAAGGACCCAACCAGTTAGGTTCAAATTTCCCTTTCTGCTCTCGATGCAGCTAATTTTTTGGATTCTCTCTAAGCACGAGTTCACCTACTTGAAACTCACGGGGGTAAACCTTCTTGTTATATTGTGTAGACACACACTTTTGATAAGCTCTCATGTGATCAAAAGCAACCTTGCGACATTCATCCAGAGTTTTCAGTTCTTGTACTCGCATAGCTCTATGATCTTCATTGATTATTAACCCATGTAAGGAGACGCGCAAACAAGGTATCTCAACTTCTAACAGGAGAACAGCCTTAGAGCCATAGACTAGAGAAAAGGGTGTAGCCCCTATAGGAGTATGAATGGTGGTTCTATAGGCCCAAAGTGCTAAATTTATTTGCAAGTGCCAATCTTTCCCAGACTTGTGAACTATGCGGTGTAGGATTTTTAGCAGTGTTTTATTAGAGGCCTCAGCTTGGCCATTCCCTTGTAAATAGTAAATAGAGGAACAGTGTTGCTTGATTCAAAACTTTTTGCACAACTGCTTTAAACCCTTATTCTTTAACTACCCTCCATTATTCGTAACAATAGAGGATGGGATACCATATCGACAAATGATGTGATTTAGTATAAATAGGGAAACATGTTTGCCTGTAGCAGCACATAATGGTACAGCTTCAACCCATTTAGTGAAATACTTCATTGCTGTAATGATGAATTTATGACCGCTGGATGAGCTTGGATGAATCTTTCCTACCAAGTCAAAGGCCCATTGTTGAAATGGCCAATATGTCACAGAAGGGATTAACTCTCACCTAGGAGCATGTATCAAGTTGCCATGGAGCTGACATTTCTGACAGGACTTTGCACAGCGCACAGCATTAGCTTGCATGGTGGGCCAGTAATAACCCATCCTAAGCAATTTTTGGGCAAGTGCAAGGCCATTAGAATATGCCCCACAAATTCCATCGTGAACTTTGGCAAGTGTCTTCTCGAACTCTTCTAGCTCTAAACACCTAAGCAAAATTCCATCTAGAGCCTTCCTATACAAGTCACCAGAGACCAAAGTGTAGTGTGAAGCATTACAAAGGAGTTGGCATTTTTGGTTGTGTGTGAGGGTTTCAAGAATAACCTGATCATGCAGGTAGGAGAAAATAGCCACATAGCGAGAGGAATCATGACCTGCAACAGTGCAGATCACCTAGTTATCTAAGGAAACATAGGCTGGATGATGCAATTCTTCCACCAGGAACTCAAATCATGATAGATGTTCTTGCAATTCAAGGATAGATGCTAAGGTGGCCATAGCATCAGCAGCCTTGTTTTCTACTCTAGGAATCTGTTGGAATGTTACAAAGGTAAAATAATTCCTTAGAGCGTCTATCAACTTTTTATAAGGGATCAACTTGTCATCCTTTGTTTGATATTCATTATTCACTTGGTTCACAACCAGTTGAGAATCCCCATAGATGTGTAGCTCAGTTATTCGCCATTCAAGGGCCATTTTGATCCCATTTTTTAATGCTTCATACTCTGCAATATTTTTTGTACATGGGAACAATGGTTTGTAGGACTTTGGGATCATATAACCATGAGGGGAAATAAACAAAACCCTTGCTCCAGCTCCATTCTGTGTATGGGATCCATCAAAAAACATCTTCCATGTTGTGTCAATAATGTACATGATCGAGGCATTTGGAAACTCAATTTGCATAGGTGCTACATCTTCAAGTGGGAAGTCAACCAACTGGTCAGCTATGGCCTATCCTTTGATTGCCTTACATTCAACATACTGAATGTCAAATTCGGAAAGAATCATCATCCATTTAGCAAGATGACCAGTAAGTGTAGCTTTACTTAATAAATATTTCAAAGGGTCTATCTTGGCAATCAAGTGAACTGTATGGCCCAACATATAATGTCAAAGTTTTTGGGAGGCAAAAACTACAGCAAGGCATGCCTTCTCTATACTTGTATAATTTAGTTCATAAGCCACCAAAGTTTGACTGATATAGTATATGGCTCTTTCTTTACCCGTCTCATCACTTTGGGCTAAGAGTGCTCCTAGAGAAGAATCTATAGCTAAAATGTATAGAATCAAAGGTTTTCCCATAATGGGTGGCATCAAAACTAGAGGTTTTGCCAAGTAGCCTTTGATTTGATCTAAACTTTGTTGACAGTCACTATTCCAAATAGGGGTAGATCCTTTATGCAGATTTTTATTGAAAGGTTGAGCCTTATTAGCTAATTGAGAGATAAATCTTCTTATGGATTGTAGCCGTCCTTGCAAACCTCTAAGCTGACTGATAGTCTTTGGTGGAGGCATATCCATGATAGCTTGGACCTTTTCAGGGTCAACCTCAATGCCTTTTGCTGAAATGATATAACCTAGCAATTTTCCAAAAGTGACACCAAAGGCACATTTTTTTGGATTAAGCCTAAGTTGGAATTGTTCCATACGATCCAATATTAAACTAAGGTCTTTGAGATGTGTGTCTCATTTCCTTGATTTTTCCAATGTGTCATCAACATAGTCTTCCATGTTTTTATGCATCATATCATGAAAGATGGTTGTCATTGCTCTTTGATATGTAGCGCCAGCATTTTTAAGCCCAAAAGGCATGACATTCTAGCAAAAGGTACCCCATGCACATGTAAAAGTTGTATTTTCTTGGTCTGCTAAAGCTATCTTGATTTGGTTATACCCAAAAAATCCATCCATGAGCGAGTACATCTCATAAGCTGCAGTCATGTCCACTATCATATCAATGTTTGGTAGTGGAAAGTCATCCTTGGGGCATGCTTTATTGAGATCTCTAAAATCAGTGCAAACTCATATGGATTTGTCATGCTTAGAGATAGGTACAATGTTAGAAATTCACTCTACATAATCAATGGCTCTAATGAAGTTTGCATTAAACAGATTTTCTAACTCTGTCTTGACTAGTAGGGCCACATGTGGATGCATTTTTCTCAACTTTTTTTTGACAGGCTTGACATCTGGTGAGATTGATAAGTGGTGCATGATGAGATATGTATCAAGCCCTGGCATAGTAGAGTATGTCCATGCGAAGTTGACCTTCTTGTCTTGAAAGAATTGAGCAAACTGTGTCTTTTCTTTGTCTGACAAAGATTGAGCTACATGGATAATCTGAGGACATTCTTCTGTACCCAAGTTGATAGGTTGTGTAGGTTCAATGAGAACTGAAGATCTATCTTGGAAATAGCTTGGCAGACTACCAAGTACCTCATCTACAGGTGCCTCAGAGAGGTTTTCACCATTAGATACGCCTTTATTTTTACTTTTTTAAGGATCAGACACCGCCATAATGTGGTTTTCACCATCTGATCACTTATTTTTCCTTTCAATTTTTTGACTGAGGTACTTGATATCTGATTCTGTCATGTTAACTGCGGGTTCACTGGTGGAAGAAGTGACAGGTTCAATTGCATTCAAATAACAAGCGATCTCATAGTCATTTTGGAAAGACCGTATTTCAGGTCTTTGATTTTGGATAGACCAATCTATGAGATCTGGGTGAATTAGCGAGAGTGAGGGGGAAGTTTCAATGTGATTGACATGGAAGGAGTCATCTATGGTGACCTATGAAGTTGAGCCTATAGAAAATGTCACAAAGGAGTCCAGCTCAAGAATAGTCTTGTAGGAACTAGCGTGATCCATTGAGACATGTTGTGAATCAAACTCATCTGACCCTATACTAGACCATTCGACTACATTGGGTTGGGTTGTATAGGAATGAATGACATCCACCCCTAGCTTGCAAGATACATCAGAGAGACTTTCCCACTCATACTCATGAGAATCTGTACTCTGATCCCTAGCTATGAGACAAGTAATATTCTGCCTAATTTTCCCTCTATTTATGTCCTCAGAAGTAGACCCTTCTTGTTCCTGTTGTTGGGAGGTAGAAGCTTCTTCATTATTAGCAGTCACTATTTCTTCTCCCCAAAGGAGGGAAGTAAGAGGAACAAAGTCTTCGTCTTGTGCAGTGGTAGCAATTATGGGAGAGTCATCATCCTCTAATTCACTAGACATGAGCAATCTTCGATCACAGGTTGGTATATCATTGTTTAGCCCAAAGCCTAGACCAGCAGTGTCTCAAGTATCATGACCTTGAGTGTGACTTAAAGGTTCAGCTAGAGCATTCTTACAACAAGTTAAGGACCCACGGCCCTGGTAGCCCATTTTTGTCAGAAATTTATAGCCTTTTCCATATCTTTTGGGAGAAATAGGAGTAGTCACTGTAACCTCCTCATCTTCCTCTTCTCTATAGATCCAGTCCCTAATGGCCTGTTCTTCCTTTTCTACTTCTAGAGGTATTGAAGATTGCACAAAAGTGTCATAGCAGAAGCAAAAGACTTCTTTGCAATAGTTGGTTTCCTGTAGGACCGAGGGGAAATTGGTAAGGCAGCAATAGAGTCCAAAGTGTACTCGCCCATACCAAGGCTCATCATTTTCAATTTTTGTTCACATTCTGTGAAAGATGGTGCTAGCTCATGAGAAGAGCAATTGTGTGGGACTAGCATTTCAGCAGTAGATAATGTGTTGATAGACATGGATTTGTCACCGGGGACAACTACCTCAGTACCATTGAATGGGAACTTGATGCACTGATGGTACATAGAGGGTATTGCTTGCATATTGTGAATCCATGGCCGTCCCAACAATAAGTTGTATGCAAGTGGTATGTCTAAGACTTGAAAAATGACATTCTTCTCAATTGGACCAACTCTGATTGGAAGTACAATTAGACCTTTAGAAGGCCTTTTGACCTCATCATAGGCCTTTATAGTGATCTTGCACTTAGGATCGATGGCAAATTTAGACATGCCCAACTATTGGATTACATTGAATGAAATGATATTTAACCCTGCACCATTGTCTATCAGGACTCGACGGACGTGGGTATGAAAGATTTGAACTTCGACGTGAAGAGCAAGGTTATGGGGATGACTGAGAGCTCGATCATCTTCTTTAGAAAAGGTGAGATAGTGAGGAAAGGAGATGTGGTTTAGCATAGCTTGAAATTGTTTCGCATCAATATCTGTGGGAACATTGGCAAAATGTAAAGCTTTCTCAAGGATATCCTTGTGCAAAGGAGATAACTCTAGCATTGAAAATGGAGATTTGTGCTTGTGTGCGTTGCAGTCGGCTAACAAGATCATAGTTGGAGATCTTGGAAGTAATTGGTTGATTAGATGATGAAGCATTTTTAGGATCATTAGCAACTTTTAGGACAACCTTAGATTGCCCCCTAGTGATAGCATTAAGTGGTTCACCCTGAGAAGATGAAGACTCAGCCACTCGGAGTAACACCTTGGGTCTAGTATCAGTATGATCTTGAGGAGTGGATCATGTCCTTAAGACCACTCTTGGTCATTCATCTTCAGCGTCATAATTTGGCTAGTTGTCATTGTTGGAGCTTGCCATACATATGTATTCAACGGGCTCAAGCATGCCTATAACATTATCAGTGTTAGAGTAAGCATAACTAATTTTGGCATCATGATTCTTTTTGGCAGCTACCCTTGAGGTCTCACCCTTTTCATATTTGGGTAATGGTTTTTCGAAAGCCTTATGATCAGAATTTTAACAAGGCCATCTATGAAAACTTTGCCAGCTTCGATGAGGTCTTGAATTACATCTTTGAGTTTGAAGCAATTGTCTATCTTATGTCCTTCACTTCAGTGATAGCTGCAAGTATGATCTTCTCTCCACCATGGAGGTCTAATGGGTGGATCATAAGGACGTGAGTTGTCTAGTAAGGTAACCAATTTGTTTGCAATTAAGGTTTTTAAAACCACTTCATAAGGTACAACCATAGGTGTGTAAACACGTCACTTCCTCGCAAATTTAGAGCCTTTGTCAAATGGTTGAGGCTTTGAACCTTCTTGTTGTTTTGTTGCATAGATGGCATTGGAAAGGTTAAACACAGGTTCCTTAGTCTTAGGAGTGTCCACTACTCCATCATTGACAACATACTTTTTTTTGTTCCAAGGTTTTCCTTTGTCTTTACCATTTCCATTGTTAACTTTATCCTTGTTTATGGCAATGTCACCTCTTTTGATAGCAACATCCTCAATGTGATATGCACTTTCTACCATGGCATTGTAGGATGTGAATAACTATTTTCTTAGATCAAAGTATAATTCAAGTACAAGTGTATTGGCAAAAATGTCAATTTTTTCAGCCTCAGGCACTTGCCAAGGATACTGAGAGTATAAAGATCTCCATCGTTGAAGGTTTATTGCAAAAGATTCTCCTAGTTTTTGTTTGATCTTGCATAAGTCTAGCATAGTCACAGGATGTTGAATGTTGTATGAACATTGTTGGATAAAGCATTGTGCGAGTTCATCAAACATCTTGAGAGGGGGACTCAATTTGGTAAATCATTCCATGGCTTGTCCTCTCAAAATTTTGGAGAACAAATGCATAAGAAAGGTGTCTTCATGCATAAAGTCCATGCTAATAGCATAGGAATTTCTCACATGGTCGTGAGGGTCACCATTTCCATCGTATTTTTCATACTTAGGAACCTCTATATCCTTAGGAAATGGCAGCATGTAGAGACTCCTAACAAATGGAAGAGCACAAATTGATTCAACAAATGATGTTTTAGGTGGCTCTTTTGAAGTTTGCAGCTGTGCAAATTGTTTCCTTAGTTCTCGTATTTCTTCCCTTAAGATTTCAGCCTCAGTGGGCTCTCGTTTTGGAATAATATGCTCAACATTAAAACCTTGAGGGATTTTCCATCCCCTAGCTACCATGTATCGGAAGTATTGGTCTCCATTTTCCTCTAAAGCTCTAAGCATTAGTTTTTGGGCGAAGCCAGCTTGTTGAAATTTGATCACGTCTTCGCTAGTTACTTCTTCATCACTATCATGATGAGATGGTTTAGGTGGTGAAGGACATGTGGCAATGGCAGCTCTAGGAGTCCTTGGAGGTGTGTGATTACCATCATTTTTCTCAAAAGGATTTCGAGGACAAGTTCCTTTATATCCTTCATAGCGTGCCTGATTATTAGTGTCAACTTGTTGATTTTCTCTTTCCATAGCGTATATTGCCTCCAAAGTCTTTTGGGTTTCACGTGCTTGTTCTTCTAGGCGATGCTTAATTTCATCAGGGTGCACCATAGTGACTATACCACTTGTATCCTTGGATGTCTCAGAGGGTGTACCAAATGGATTTTCAGAACTATCAAGCGGATTATGCCTAACATTAGTTGTTTGTGTTTGAGTACACTCAGGATCTTCCACACAAAGTTGTTTGTGAGGACGCTTAGGTGGTGTCTCCAATTGCTTGAAAATGAAAGGCATGTGGCTATCGTTACCAACTTAATATCTAGTTGTGACCGGCATGTAAAGAGTTGTCTTTGTTTAGTAGGACAAGAAAAGCGAGCCGAATTTGAAGCTTTTACGATCAGGACTAGTCACTTGTTAAAATGTGATAGATGGCTTGTAAACAGTGCTCAAGATCTTATAGCACAGGTGACTCGAGCCGAGTGGATGAGCGAGAAGCTCAATAGCGAATAGCTAGAATAAAATAATAGCTGAATTTTGACAAGTGATTCATCAAGATGTTTCAAGACTTACATTCGATGGACTAAACCCATCTTTTCAACCTAGGACAAATTCTTCACACACTGATACGTAGCCAGGATCAAGGGTGACCAATGTGATGCTCCTTAGACCAATAAAATCCCATTGTAAACTCTATTTTTGACCCAAAGTGACTCTAGACGATACTTTCTCAAAAGGAGGGCAACATAAATTCAGCAAATAGTGTCGTGCGATAGAATTTTAACACAGGTACGACACTTTTTATTTAAGTGACAGATATTGTAACTGAGTGCGACAGAATTTTATAAGTGGTGCGACAGAATTTACTACTCACATGCGACAGATTTTTGGGTAAAAATATGTCACGCGATATTTCTCGTGAGAGCATGCAACAGAGTGCCAGTTTTGTGCAAAAAAAAGTCAATTTTTGGTTTGAAGTTCATTTCAATTTGTCAATCAGATGATTGTTTCAATCAGATAGTGTTTCGTTTTAGTTCGTATCAGTAAACAGCAAGGTTTGCAAACAGTAAATGGCCTTCCTAACAACTTTTATCAGAATGTTTATGTTGCAAGAATGTTAACACTGGTCAAAACATCGAAAACAATAGCCAAGCAATCTACCTTAGAGTCAAGGTTCATTACTCAACATCTTGGCCCATGCTTGACGCTCCTTTGCCTCACACCAAGTGGTTTCCCACAAGAGATATTGGCTTTGTCATGGAAGTGCCATAAGCACAACCAAGGGAACACATATGGTGAGTGTAAAATCTTGGGGTGATCCGGGTAGTCCACTAGGATCGATCCTTGCACCAAGAAGTTGAGCGGCTAAAAAGGGTAGTTACTAACTTAGGGTTTTTAGATCGAGCTTCCGTTCATAGTGCTCCTCTTGCTCCCAATCATGGGACACCTCACCTTGCGATGAGTAACCAATCTCGTGACCACAAGAGTACCTTAAGAATTCTTTCCCAATGATCTCCCTATAGTCGAAATCCCATAAGCGATCACAGTAGGCGAAGACAAACACTATGTCTACCAAAGTTTTGTGTCCTTGGTAGCCTTGAGTTTATAGTGGGTTGGAAGAGCCAAGTAATCGACTTGTCCCCACTTGGGTCGTTCCTCTCAGGTTGTTCGAGAGTAGGCCCTCTAAAGGATTCTAACTACACAGAGTGGATCAACTTTCAGAAGTCAAGATTTCTGGTTCACCACAAGGGTGAAGAGCATACTCTCCTATTTCAATCGTTTTCTCCCAAACATGCCAGGAAGATTCAGTTACCCCTTGCTTTTGAAACCAAATGGAAAGTCAAGATTTTTGATTCACCACGAGGGCGAAGAGCATACTCTTCTATTACCAAAAGTCTCCAATCACAAGTTTTATGTGCCTATGAAAAATGAACAATTAGTCAATGTCGCACATGGAAACAAAAAATTAAGCAAGTTTGGGTTTTTATGATTTGGGCAGCCCTGCAAACAATGTTAGTAGCCCTTGCACATTTGAAGCTTTGACATGCGTTCTTTTGTATGCAAGGTTTCAATTTTTCTTCACAAAGAGGGTAACCTACAATCACAACTTGCTAGCCCACAAGTTAGCACGAAATAATCACAAAAACTGTTAATTAAACCTCTATAAAACAGCTTAGAAATTTTCTTAAAAACAATAGTCAGCCAGCTAAGAAGAAATTTGATAAAATCCCTCAAGGAACGAGCAAAAAATTGTTAGGCGATACTTTTTGCTAAACAAATGTTGTGCAATACTTTATAGTATGGCAAGGTGACAGTTTATGTTTAGGCGATACTTTTTCTTCAACCGTGCGATAGAGTTTTGCACAGAGGGCAAAAGAATGCAGGCTTCGAGTGCGACACTATTTCCAAAAAAAAGTGTCGCATGACAATACTGTGAACTATCATGCAAAACTGGAAAAATGTCGCCCAACACTGTGACTGTCAAAAAAAAAAGAATGCCGAACAGTAAAGGAAATGCAAGTGAAACTAAGAAAATGCAAGGCAAAACATACAGTCTGGCCCCACGGTGGGTGCCAAAAATGTACACTAGAAATGTGTCACACTCTAAACCATTCTATCCAAATGATTCCATGAGTTGGAATGCTTGGATGCCAACTTAGAGCTCCCTATCCATGGAGTGTAAGAAGCTAGTATTCAAGCATGAAGGCTCTCAGCCAAGCCTTAGGAATGTGCTTCTTGCTAGTAAACCATGCAACAGGAGGTTCTTTGAGACAAGAGCAAGAGTGCAAATATCTTCAAGGAATCCCTCAAGTATGCAATGCAAGATGGAAGACTAAACTAGAATGGAAATCCAAGATGCAGCTATACTAGAATATGAATGAGAGTGTTTCAATACTGTTATTTAAACTATGTGAGATATATCATTACAAGAAAATAACCAAACTAGCATGTAAGTATGAATCTAAACTAGTGTGCAATGGTAATGAGAGAAAGAGACAACAAATGAGAAGTTCTCCGCAAAGCTCCAAAGAAACCTGTTAGAAAACCTGCAGCATAACAATATTCAAAAGATGGATGGATCCTTTGAGGGGGAAAGTTCTCTCCCTTTTAAATTCGTACGAACGGTAGAGATCAAGATGAAGATGGTGGATGATCAACGGTGGAATTCGAAAATAGGTGTGATCCATGTGCACACACAAGTCAACCAATAGAATATAAGTTGACTTGTCATATAAGACAAAAGTCTCACAAGTCTTTTCTTTTAATTGTAAAATAGAAAAAGGACTTTATGTGTGCACTTTAAGTGGGTTAGAAGAATGGGGTGTTTTATTTAATTAAAAGGGGACATGTTCTTTTAATCAAATAATGAACTTAGGATAGCATAGTCAAACTATAGGTTATAATCAAATAAATTGATTATTAGCAATTTGGTCTAGATAAATGATTAAATTAATTTAGCCAAAATGCTGAGAAGGGGGCTAATAGTCTAGATGACTATTTTTAGGTGATTACAGCACCTATGTCTAGCAGCCTCACTCCGTGCTCATTCATTCTACCATACATTTTCTAGCTTGGAATCACATGTTCTCCTTGTCTTGAGGACACAATTGCTTATCTTACCAGGGTTTTCTTGTGTATAGGGTTTATTTGGCAACTTCTATAAAATAGTGTTTCTCAAATACTTCTCCTCTTGGCATTGAGTGTTTCTCAACACTTTTTCTATACCATACCTAGAGTCTAGGATCCTAGCATATTTCTCACTATCAGATGTAAGTCTTAAGGAAATTTCCATGTGAATTACACACACATACACTTGAAATTTGTATTTTCTAAGACTTGATTGAACTTTGTTTTCTGATGTATGTTGTCCATGATGATTTCTTTGTTGAATGTTACCTCCCTAATAGTCTTTTAAGGATGTTATGGACTAGAAGAATGGGGACAATGGGGCATGTTTTACTTTTATCTTCTTGTGGGTATATTTTTTTATTCTAAGGTGTTGAGAGTATTTTATCTTGTCCTGCTTGACACTTTAGGCCTGTAATGTACCATCCTTGCATGTTTTTATAAGAACGCACTTGGGGGTTATCCTAATGCTTATGCCTTGATATAGGTGTAATCTATACTAAACTTAGGGAATATAACTACATTGGTCATCTTGACCTACATGTATTTTATTCTTAGGTTGGATTCCCACATACCTATCCAATATAGATCATATTCATATACTCATAGTCATACCAGTGAGAATTTTATGATCTTTTGATGTCCCTAATAAGGCTCAATGGTGAAATAAGAGTCTAAATGTTTTATGTCCCTTGCAAGTAAACCAATTTTCATACTAACTTGTGTTGTAGGATTATTGTAGCATAGTCTTGCATTATGGAGAGAGCTCTCTTCGTCTTCTATGAGCACATTAGCTAACAATTTTCATTCCCTCTCATTTCTTCCTCTTTATGATGTCCTTCATTCTTAACGAGGAGCTTCTTCACTCTAGAGCTTTCTTTCTCTTCCAAGGATACTCCTAGCCTACTTAGAGTTTTTATTACAAACCCCAACATAGAGGACTCCTTCCCAATCTCCTTTCACCTCGAAACACACTCAACAATTCAAGCATCCATCCTCTCTACCTTCAATTCACCAACTTTGCATTATCTGACCTAAAATGCCAATACTCCACCAAGTGCACCTAAAAGGAAAAAAATAAGTGTGAACCATCATTTTGAGTTTTTTGACATATTTCCTAGTAATCTACATCATTCTTTCAAGTTTCACACACATACATCTCCAAATTGCCTAGTTTGCCCTTGTAGCCCTAAGAGCCCTTATTAGCCCTCCTAGAAATAAGGGATGTGCAATAACTCACAAAAAAACTTAACAAGGCCATCTATTATCATTGGGACTTTTCTTCCTCGTTATGTACACTTGAATATTTTTCAAGTCTTAGGCTCCAGAGATGACCATATAGTACGGCTTCAAAAAATTCTCATTTTAAGGGTTTTAAAGGCAATGATATTAAATCCTTCTCCAATGGTTTCAAACTCCACTTCGAACCTCCTCCTCTGAGTTATGAACCCTCAACAACCTACTCCTTCATTTCTTAATCTAGATTGGCATGTGTTAATCATTTGTTCACCACAAAACTCCATTACAAGCATTCATTGCACCTTGCCAAGCCTTACTTGCTTGCCAAGGGCTTGCTTGCAAAATAGCTACTTGCCTTCCACAAACCCAAAAATAACTATCTACACTAAATAAAAAGTCTATTGCTTAATTTCCAAGAGCCATGGTGTTTTGACCATAGAAGTTCAAGCTATAGCCATTTTGGTACTGGAAGCACAAAATTAGACATCAAGAACACAAAACCTAAGCAATTTTTTAAACCTTGTAAAATGAATGCTTGGAATAAAAATAACTACATAAAGATTCAATAAATGAACCAAATCCACTATTCCAATCAAAATAGTAGATTACTCAATCAAATTTCTTCAACTAATCATTCAAAACACATTTACTATCTATAGAATTCTCCTTCAAACTGTGTTGTTTGTACAATTGAATATCTAACCCTTGGAAATGAGTTGGAAAATGTTTCAATATACTCCCTCCTCCATTCTATCCTTTGGTGCAAACCATAACTACTCAAATAGTTCATTCTTCCAAACTGGCCAAAAAGTTGCTTATGCAATTTTGCAAAAATTGCAAAGTTGTCAATGTAACTTTTTGACAACTTTTGCAATTTTTCACATTAAGCCCTCAAACTTTTCCAACCTATTTCCAAACCTTAGGAAATGACCTAAAAGACATAAAGGTCACTTTTGAACACATTTAGCCCATTTCTATGCCTTTTTCCACATTTTACATTCTTGAGTAATTTCAAAGCAAAATTTGACTATCAGGACCTAATTGACAAAACTTGACTCACATTCCACATCCTACCTATTCAAACTTCCTAAACTCACCTTTGGACTTTATTTCTAGTCCTTATTCCCTCAATGGTTGATTAGACCATTTACAAACCAAAACTTGGGTTAGGGCATTACCTTATCCTAGGTGCTCCTACACTAGTTCTGTGTCAATCACATCCACTCTCTTGCTTCTTCTATACCTGTCATCACATATATAACCTTTTGAACCCTGGCTAATTTCAATTTCCTAGATCCATTTTCTGGATCAAAATTGAAATCTGAGTTCATCTTGATAGTCAAATTTGCATTTTAAAATTTTGTCTTCTTCTATGCAGTTAGCAAACCTTTTGAGGTCTAATCTTTGAATCTTCATTGGGGCATCTTTATTTCTTCATGTCTTTATCATTTCTACATTTTTTACCTTCTTCAATTCACTCCAATTTACCTCATTTCAGCTTTCTACTTCATTGGTCTGATTTTCATACTATATCCTTCTTGGTCTACTCTAGAAAAACTAGGGCATTCTATCACTTCTTTATGGTCACTTTTTGGTTTTAAGCACCTATCTATTATCATGGACTTTGTTCTATCTCCATTTTATCATATCTTTCTCATTTTATTTATTCCATTACCTTATTTCAATTTTGATCCCAAGGGGTCAGGAATATTCTATCATTGCTTGCTTGCAATAGCTATCTATTTCTCATGAGCATATGCTTGACCTTTCCATTTTCTCTTGATCTATCTGCTTTTCTTGGTGTTAGTACTCTTCCTAAGTTATGGCATTTTCTCTTTCTCCCAATGTTCAGTACCGTCACTAGTAGGTTGTACATTTAGGACTTTCTATCTCGCTCTACATTTCATTCTTCAAAATCACATCTCTCTATTTGATGTTGCCTATTTGGATTCTCTATTATTTGATATAATGTGTTCCCAGATTGATCACACATTAGTCAAAAAGGGGAAAATCTAATCACCTAAAAATGGTCATATAGACTATTAGCCCTCTCTCAACATTTTGGCTAAATTATTTAATCATTTGTCTAGGCCAAATTGCTAAAAAATAATTTATTTGATTTTAACCTATAGGTTCACTATAATATCATAAGTCCATATTTAATTAAAATAACATGTCCCTTTTTAATTAAATAAAGACCCCATTCTTCGAACCCACTCAATGTACACATAAAGTCTTTTCCCCTATTTATAAATTGAAAGAAAAGACTTTGTCTCACATGAAAAGTCAACTCTCTCTCATTGGTTGAATTGATCTTGCATATGGATCATGTCAAAATTCAAAACCACCCTTTATTCTTCATTTCTTGATCTTGATCTCAACCTTCCATGCACCTTTAAAAGAGAGAGAGATCTCTCACTCCCTAAGCATCATGATTTTGAGCTATTGTCATGTTGCAAGTTTCTTGATAGGTTTTCTTGGAACTTTGTGGAGAAATTCTTACTTCCTATCTCATTCTTGCATTATCATCCTCATTTTATTCTAGATGCATTTTCAATAGCTTAGCTTTTTATTTCCATTAGAATAGATCACATAGGTTAATTTAAAATGGTTGTAACACTCTCATTTTTCTTAGTTTAGTTGCATTCTTTCATTTCACTCTAGCATAGTTCATTTCTTGCATTGCATGTTTGAGAGATCTTGACATTTGCACTCTTGCTCTTGTCTAAGGAATCTCTTATTACATGGGAGATTTTGCCACTTACTCAGCAAGGACAACATTTTCCAGTACTCTGATGGTCTACTGTCAGATTGTTTGATGAGTAGTTGTCAAAAACTAGTGCCAAGAATAGTATTGAGGTATTTGTAAGTAAGTAATGTTTTATAAAATTTAAGATTGGATTTTATCATGATAAATTTATTTTTGATATTATTCCTATCAATTGTTGTCATTTTTTTTGGGAAGGCCTTGGCAGTATGATAGACAAGCTATGTATAATGGTAGATTGAATAGGTCTACTATAGTGGGGAAAGGGATGAAGCAAGAAATATTGCCCTTAATTGGGAATCCTAAGAATGAAAATTACACCCCAATAGGGATTTTTTTGGTTGAAGGTAGGGAATTCTTAGATGGTATTAGAATGATAATAAAAGTTGTGTGAAGCTTTCAGCAAATCAAATTTTTCACAATCGATCTAAGCATATTGAGATACCTTATCATTATATTAGGCATATGATAGATCAAGATGTTTATCAAACTAGAGTACACAAGTACAAATGAGAAAATAGTGGATGTTCTTACCAAACCTCTTGCCAAGGTTAAATTGGAATATTTTAGAGGAAAACTTCATATGATCAAATTATAATTTTGGATATTGAACTTGAGTTTCAGTTTTTATATGTGTTTTTATGCTTCTAATTGAATAGTTACATTAGATATGTAAGAAAGATGGTGATCTTTCATAGACATATATATTCATAAGGTAGTCATTGTAAGGTTATGATCTTACAAATGATAGGCCTGTTATCATGACATATTGTGATATTATTTTGGATAAGCCAGAAGTCATTAATAAAAAATATGTTATGATCAATTTTGTTGTTGTTCTAGTGTGTTGCAGATCATAATACTTGTTATGATAGAGTTTATAACAATGTGGTTATAGTTATTTGAAAGGTCACTAATTTAGAGTGTTAAAATTTAGATAATATTTTTAAGTATCATTAATATTCATACAAATTGTATACTAGGTGTACTTGAGTAATACACTTATCCCTTCATAAGAGGGAGTGTTAAATATATAGCCTTGGGAGAAGTGTTTTTGTATACAACTCTCTCTTACATTCATTATGGCCACATAGAGTCATGCCCCTCTATGTATGTGTGTGTGAGAGAGAGAGAGACCCTACATGGCCATTGGCCACATAGAGTCATGCCCGTGTGTGTGTGTGTGTGTGTGTGTGTGTGTGTGTGTGTGTGTGTGTGTGTGTGTGTGTGTGTGTGTGTGTGTGTGTGTGTGTGTGTGTGTGTGTACATGTATGCATGTGTGTGTGTGTGTGTGTGTGTGTACATGTATGCATGTGTGTGTGTGTGCGTGTGTGCGTACATGTGTGTGTGTGTGCGCGCGCGCGTGCATGTGTGTGTGTGTGTGTGTGTGTGTGTGTAATGTCATAATAAAAAGTTAATCGATACTAAGAATCAATTAGCAAGTAATGTTTTTAGACTTTTCTAATTACATGTCCACATAAGTTCATGACCCTATGTGGCCATTGGCCATGTAGATTCATGCCCCTATAGGGGCATATAGTCATTTCTCTATTTATATCGATTATGCCGATGACCAAGGACATCAATTAAAGAAGCAATGTTCTAGTATTAATTGGTGGTCAACACTACTTCAAGATTGTTATATATGTTCATTATAACAGTGTATACTCACTATGTCCAGTCATTATATCAAACATCAATATACTAATCTAGTCTAATATTATTCATGAACTATTATATCAGACTTTCAATTTGTAACCATTATAATAGATATTCAGTTATTATCTATTAGATTAAAAGAATAAAAGCAATTAGAATCTCTATCAGAGATCCTTTATATTTACAATTGTCATGGGCATCTTGTTTAAACTCAAATCAATAAAATACATTCAAGATGTTTTGAGACTCAATGACAATGGAGATAAAACACTATGTCAACAAAGTGTCACAGTTTGTAAAGAGGGCATGAGATTGACCATGACAAATAACAATGCAAATTTGTAGAGCAAAAAATAATATGAAAATCATGATATATGACAGTTGCACAATGGAGTAAAAAGAGTGAAAACCCTTGAGACTATCAACGAAGGCACAGAGATAAGCTATGTAGTGATGTTAATAACATTCGACTCATTGTTGCCACATTTAAGAGACATTGGTTAATGTTGTATTTGAATAGAAGTGAGATCAACAGTTAAGACACTCATTGCATATAGACAGAGGATTAGGGGACAATGGTCACTAATGCAATCCTAACTATACAAAAGCAATGATCATACATGGGCAAGAATAGGGTTACAATGACACCAATCAATCCAAACCTTGTCATAAAGCAGTGATATCATGAGAAAAAGAAGATTTATTAAAATGTAATAAATATGTTGTTATATCAATTCATGAGCACATTGATGAGGTCATAATAACAAAGCTAGTTATAAAGTGATAAACTCTGCAATAGAGTAAAATAAAGTAGAAGATAGCAGTAAAAATAGGGCAAAACAAAGCATCACAAATCAGCAGAAACAAGATTAGTTATAGCAGAGATGCACACTAAAACTTCCATATATATTCACAAAAATACTTTCAATTTTTTTGTTCCATACATATGTGAGGTAAGGCTGGTGTATTTATAGATCTACGCAGCCTCTAGAGAATTTTATAGAAGCTTACGAAGATGAAGAATAGGTAATCTAGAGTCTTCTACTTTTAGATATTTCTAGAAATTACATTAAAAGCTCAACTACCAAGCACTATAAACAAGCATTATTCTAACACCCTCCCTTAATTTCTACCACTAATGGATCTATATGTAGAAGAAATTGATAAAAAATCAAATAGGATGGGTCCCAACATGAAGCCTTCTTAGGTACCCCTTTAAAACATAAAACTTTGGGTCCCCTTATCACTATCACTTTGTTCCTCTTGTCATTATACTTTGGGTTTTTAACTGGTTCACCCATAACCATTTGGGATTTTCCAACTAATATAGTTTCCTTTTGCTTTAGGTTTTTTACCCAGGCAAGTGATTTTGGATTACCAAAGACCCTTCAAGGACTTGGCACAGATATCATCTCAATGATGAGGAAACCATCTCTACGATTTTTTCCTTTATGAAATCTCATTCTTCGTGGATATCTTATTGGAAAATAATTCTGATTTTCTCAAACCATTTGTAATCCTTCTTGAGAATTCACACTTTGATGGATTTTTATTATTGTTTTAGATTAAGGTAAAAATAGGTTTTGAAGGGACCCAAAACCCTTAATAGAAAAGAAAAAGATATTCAAATGAGCACAACTAGGTTTTACAAGGACCTGAAACCTACAGTATAAAAGTTACAAAACCAAGTTTTACAGGGACCTAAAACCACAAAATAAGACCAGTAAATGAAACCAAGTTTTACAAGGACCTGGAACCTAGAGTTTGAACAAAAGGAACAAAAACTAGTTAAGAAACCCTGACTAGATACCAATTACTAGAACCATCACCAATAGCTATTGTAGCTCCTTGATCATTTTCACCACCTCCTTGCCTGCCTCCATAGTGTTTTTGATAATGTTAGCAATAGATCCCCCAGTTGCCTCAACCACCTTCTTCCTTGAACTCTGTCTTGTTCTTTTGCTTGGCCCGCTTGGAGACATGATCCATAGCTCCATCCAAAGTCCATTTTTAAGCACTTCTCCATTAAAAAAAAATTACACTCTCTATTCCAACATGTCTTTTCATTATGACTCTTTAAGCCACAATATTGCATGGATGTAGATCCCAACACTTGTCTTTCGTGTGTCCTTTCCTGTTACAATTTGAACATTGCATTTATTGTTTACTTTGAACAAAACTACTTAAACCAATAACATTATTTCTTTCATTTATTGTATATCCTAGTCCTTCATACTTTGGTCTCATTGTTGGTAGAATAGGTTCTATGATTCTTTGTTCATTTATTCCCAATCCTTTACCTTTGTAACTCATTTTCTTCATTATATTCCAACCAAGATTCTTATCATCACAACTAGTATTATTTGCGAACACGTTATCCTTTTTTTAAACATCCTTTATCATCTTTAAAAATGTATTTATCAAGTGATGATTCCAAATCTTTTGACTACACAAAATATCACATATTGATTTTGTCTTCAAGCATACATTCCTCAAAGTAACTGATTTAATTCATCTTTTAACAAGTGATTCTCTTCTTCTAATTTCTTTATTTCTCTCTCTAATTCTTCATTTATTTTCTTAACATCATCAAATGACTTTAATTTTTGTTCTAGCTCTCCATTTGCATCTATATAAACATTGATCTGATTTAAAAAGTTGCACTTTTCTACACTCATTTCATTTCTTAACTTTGTCAATTCTTCTTGCAAAAAACTCTTTTCACAAATTAAACCTATATTTTATTTCTTCGCCTTTATTAATTCTTGTTCTAAATTCTCTATTTCGGAAATTAACTTTGCATTTTCCTTTAACACTCTTTTACCTTGTTTTCCCACTATAATAGAAAAGTTAATCTACTCTCCTTCAAGAAACTTGGCATATTTTGTTTATAGTTTTAGATGTCCCCTTGTAATCTATAATACATTTAGCACCAATACTTTGCTCCACAATATGTTCAATGGAGAACTCTTTTCTTTAAAAAAAACATTCAATTTATTTTAAAGTAAATTTCTTACCAATTATAAATTCTATTAAGATTTTTTTTCATCAACAATTACATTCATTTATCACTCTTTCTAGCTAAAAACATTTAACACTTGTCAGAATCCTTCACTCCTTATCTCAAATTGCACTCCATTTTCATTTTACTCTACCTAATTAAGATCTTGAAAATTCAAAATTAAACTTTCCTTTTCTTTAACCTTGATTAATTAGCTACCTTCTTCTTGAGGCAATCTAGAAGCTTCTACACTTTTACACACAATTTGTTGTAGAATCCTTCCAACTAGTCAGATGCTTAACTATAGTCCATGGTGACAACAAACTCTAAATCAATTTTCTTAGAAGAGTTGGATTTATCTTCTCTAGTGGGGATGCTTCTTCATACTTAAAGCAGTAACTATTCTTTTCTATAGACCTTGCAATGATTTTTAACCATTTCTTGATCTTCTACAGCTTCACTTTGTAAACAAAAGTGCTAAGTTCCATTAGGTAGATGTCTCACAGCTAGTGAGCAGCTCTTTAAACTCTTCTTCATACCATGATA
Organism: Cupressus sempervirens; assembly: GCA_028749045.1. Lineage (NCBI taxonomy): Eukaryota > Viridiplantae > Streptophyta > Pinopsida > Cupressales > Cupressaceae > Cupressus > Cupressus sempervirens. Next base: position 549,734,945 of record CM053785.1, on the reverse strand, counting down.
AAAATAGAGAAGAATAGAAAGAAGAAAAGTTTTAAATCAACTCAGAAATCAAAGTTTCACACACACAAAAAAACATGTCACAATCCAAGAATCTATTTTTGCTTTGATACCATGATAAGCTTTGTAATAGAGTAAAATAAAGCATGAGATAGCAAACAAAAGTCAAAAAGGGAGGAAATCACTCAAAGAACTAAGAGAGGTAGATGGTCAAGCAAAAGCACAAAAAAAGCTTGTCCAAATTCTAAAAGCTAGAAAGGGGAAGAGCCTTCCCATGTCAATATGAGGATTAGAACCTAGAATGCTAGAGGCCTAAATGCCCCTAGCAAAAAATACTTACTAAAGCGAAACATATCTGTATTTGAATTTGAAATCATATTAATACAAGAACTAAAACTTAATACAGAAGAGGGAAACAAATTAGAGAGAAAATTGGGAAGTTGGAGAATAGCACTAACACGAATCTAGAGGTGCATTAGGGGGGATAGGTATGATATGGAATCCAAGGAAAATAGCCCTAGAAAAGATAATCTCAAACCATAACTAAATGGGATGTAAAATTGAAAGTATCAAGAACAATCTCCAAATCATCCTAATTAATGTATATAGGCCAACACAAACCACAAATAAGAATCATTTATGGGAAGAAATAAGCATATTCATGAGAGACTATCACTACGAATATATACTTATAGGTGGGGATTTTAATGTTATCTTAAACCTAGATGAAAAGTATTGGGGAATGCAACACATCTCACAAGCGACTATTGAATTCAAAAGATGGGTAGAACAAAATAATTTATTAAATATTCCAATCAGCAATGGTACTTATACATGGAACAGTAGAAGGAAAATTTTCAACTACATTGTAGAAAAACTGGATATATTTTTTTCAAAGGAGAATTAAGAGATATAGACATGGTACTTCAGTTAAATATCTTGCCCATAGTAGGATCAGATTGTTATCTAGTAAGAACTAAACTAATTGAACCGAAAAGACCATCAAGAAACCCCTTTAAATGTGAAAAAAATGTGGTTTTTAGACACCATCTTTATGGAAAAGATAAAATAATGGTGGACAAAAGAAAACTTCCAAGGATCAAAAATGTATTGCTTTATTTCTAATATGAAAATAATCAAAGAAAATATTCTAAAATGGAACAACACACATTCTAATAACGTAAAAAAAAATGAGGTAATGAAGAAAATTTAAAAACACTAAACAATGATCTTATAAAAAAGAGAATGGACACTAAGAAATACCTAAAAGAAAAAGAATTACTCAAAAAATAGGAGGAAATTTTGGAAAAAGAAGAGATATTCTAGAGGTAAAAATCAAGAGATATGTGGTTAGTAGAAGGGGACCACAACACAAAAAGTTTCCACAACAGTACAATATTTAACAGAACTATAAACAAAATCATGAAGATCGAGGATAGGGAGAGAAACATCATTGAAAACCCAACAAATATTGCAGAAGTCTTTGTCGATTATTTTCAAAGCCTCCTAAACAACTTTGACTTCTCCAATAGGAAAGCATGAGAAAAGATGTTAGAATCAATCCCAAAACTGGTTTCAATAGAAGATAATAAATTACTTTAAAAACCTTTATCTTTAGAAGAGATCAAATTTGCACTATTCAACCTAAATCCTGATAAATCGCTAGGGCTAGATGGCTTTCATGCTTTCTTTTATCAAAATTGTTCGGACATAATTGGGATAGACCTATGGGAAGCTATAGAAGCATCTAGAAATGGTGGATCAATATTAACAGAGATCAATCATACCTTTTTTATTCTCATCCCCAAAAAAGCTTTGACAAAAGCACTTAGGGATTTTAGACCTATAGCACTATGAAATACTATATATAAAATCCTCTCAAAAGCGTTAGCTTGTCGCATCAAAATGATACTTCTTAAACTCATATCAGAGGAACAAACAGACTTTATACCAAAAAGATCCATTTTAGATGGTAAAAACAATATTGAAGAAATGATACATTCGGCAACTAGGAATAAAGAGGTGAACATGTTTATGAAACTGGACATATAGAAAGAATATGATATGGTTGATTGGAGATTCTTATGTAAAACATTAGAGGCCTTTATTTTTCTCGCCAATGGATCAACATCATCTTCAAATGTATATCAACACCAAAAATTTCACTCCTCATTAATGAACCCTGGAAGGCTATTTCAATATCTCAAGAGGTATTAGACAAGGATATCCATTATCACCATTCCTATTCATCATTATGGTAGAATCTTTTGAGAGATCAATAAAAAGAGTTGAAACGGAAGGTAAAATCAAAGGCATAATTGTTGCAAAAAATATCTCCCATATCACACACCAACAATTTGTAGATGATACAATACTATCAAGAGAAAGCTCTTTGGTAGAAGCCCAAAACTTTAAAGACATTGTGTATCAATATATGGAAGCATCAAGACAAAAAGTAAACACAAAAAAGTCTGAAATATTCTTCATTAACACAAAACCTGATCTAGAAAACCAGATATGTAACCTTATGGGATATAAAAAAGGAGGATTTCCATGCAAATACCTTGGTATAGAATTAGAAAAAGGAACAGGGCATAATAAAGGATGGAATAATATTTTAGAAAGAATTGACAAGAAAATAGGAAGTTGGAAAGGAAAATGGCTAACAAAAGTGAGAAAAGCTACAAAAATTAAAACAATCCCCAAATATCAAATGTCATGCCTCCCGCTATACAAAAAAGTGAATAAAATCCTAGAAGGAAAACTTAGAAGTTTCTTTTGGAATGATATGGACGAACAAAATAAAATGGCCTTTATAACATGGGACAATATTTGAAAACCCAAAGAGTTAGGGGGCTTAGGTATAAAAAACCTCAATTGAAAGAATGAAGCATTAGAAGCAAAACTGGTATGGTGAATATATCAAGAATAGGAACAACAATGGGAAAAAATCCTGTACAAAAAATGCTTAAATGAAGTAGATCCCTCATCCTTTTTAAGAATGCGAAATCTACCAAAAGGATTAGAAAGTTGGAACTTTTTGGTAAAATGTTGATCCCTTATTAGTAAATATGTAACTTGGGATATAGGTAAAGGAGAAGAAGCACTCTTCTAAGAAGATTCATGGGATGGACTTCCCCCCCTAGATAGCTTAAGCATCCCTGCCAATGTAAAAAAATACTTTAGTAAATATATGGGGTAATAAGGTAAGCAATTATAAACAAGTCCAGAAGGAAAATGGGAAAGATATATGGGAATGGAAATCGTTGGATAATATAGATCTAGAAGCTGAGGAAAAGAAAACTTTCGAGGAAATTCTTAAACAGTGAAAAGTCAATCATAAAGAAAGAAGAGACAAACTCATTTAGGGAGCTTCCAAATATGGAAGATACAATGTTAAAGGAGGATACAACCTAATAATACAATCAAAAAGATGGGAAGCTATTAATATGCCTCTCAAACTATGTTGGAACTCAGCATGCCTACCAAAGGTAGGAATTCTCCTCTAGGAAGCAATTCAAAAAAGGGATTCTAATAGCAGATAGACTAAGGAAGATAGGAATTGAGGGACCCTCTAGGTGCTATCTATGTAAACAAGACAACGAGACAATAAAACACCTATTATTCTAATGTTCATATGCAAAAGAATATCGGGAATGGCTCTGAAAAAAGCTTAATTGGACCTCTCCTATACCCAGGAATCTTGAGAGTCACTTGATAGGATGGCCAAATGGATGCTATTTTAAAATTTATTGAAAATATGGAACATAAGACCATCCATACTTATGTGGGAGATCTGGAAAGAAAGGAACAAGTGGATTTTTTGTGATTCAAAACTTAATACACCATCATTACTTAACAAAATAGAAGCTTGTATAATAGAAGTCATGAATAATCATTTAAGACAAACAGTAAAAGAGGAAGGATCCTTCATAGAATGGGATGAATAAATGAAATGAAATTGGATCAAACTTATTAATCCGTCACTAATATAGAATAAGAACAATTAGAAAGCTAGGATGGAATTCAAATGGGAACCTCCGCCAAAAGGATGGTCAAAATTGAATTTTGATAGAGCATCTAGGGGAAACCCTAGACTAGCAAGAATAGGATGTATTATTAATTTAGACTCTGGAAAATGGGTCATTAGAAGAGCTAAGCCTATGGGTATCATCACGAACAATTTAGCAAAATTAGAAGCCCTCCAAGACGAACTTCAACTGAGTTTAAATTTAGGAATTAAGAAGCTAATAATAGAATGGGACTCCCAAATCCTTCTTAATGCCTTAAGGAAAAGGAAAACCCCAAATTGGGTGTTGAATTTATAACTATAAGAAGTATTAAAACTATTAGACCTTTTAGAAGAAACCAAAATTCAGCATATATTCTGAGAAGGCAACATAAAGGCTAATTATCTTGCAAATAAAGGGAGCGGATGGAGAGGATTTTTTAATATATAAAGACAAATAAATACATGACTTAGTATTAAAAATTATTTATTCTAACTATAACTATCTCATATTCTATATCCTTTGAACATATCAACCTTTAAGCTTTTAATATTATTAAACATCGGTAATAAGTATCAAAAAATGGCAATCATGGTTGCGACGGATTGCAAACAATCATGTAGTGTACACATGATTATTAAAAAAATGGCAATCATGGTAGCAATAGATTGCAAACAATCATGTAGTTTACACATCAAAATTCCTAGATCCATCTAGATCCTTTGACTTTGGCATCCTTTTCAATCGCACGCTATCAGTCGCACTGGTCTCATGTTAAGTGTTATCAATCTTTGTGTCAAAATGGAAATGGTTGTAGTAGTCTTTCATGCCTTGGAAACTTGAACCATGGCATCTAGGGGTAATGTTAAACCGGAAAGGTGGGATAAAATCTTGAATCCAATGGATGATTTGTTAAGGGTATTATTAGCAGGGTCATTGGTGAGAAATTTTTCAATTACGACCTTACATGGCATACCAATAGCTTAGTCATAGGATCTTTCATTTCTTGTCTGGCTAGGGAAAATATTGGTCATGTAGAGATTATTAGCCTATGTTGTAACATCTTTGACCCTACATGGTTGGAGAGATTGGAGAATGCAGTACTTAGTATTAACCATCAGTTGAGGATTCCCCTTCCAAAGGTCTACAAGAGCCTCACTCCAGGTAGTTTAGGACAAGCTAATGTTCACAATCGTCCAATCCTGTCAATTACGGACAACATTTTGTTTTACCAAGAATGGATGAAGATGGAAGCCAATATAAACTTCCTTCTATGTTGGAGAGGGATCGTGGAGGAATAGAACACGGAATGGCTTCAGAAATACCTGAATATGTACTCTACATACATTAAACCAAGGGTGGATTTGGACAATCTTGATGATGTAGAATTCATTCTCCCAAATCTTTTCAAGTCTAGAAAAGAAAAGATAGCATATGTGTTTCCTCCAGGGTGTTTGGCGAAAAATATAAAGGAAGCATCAAAAATCATAATGGTATGCGTGAAGAAGGAGGAGGATTAGGTTTATTTGTTGGATGGCAGAAGGTTTGACATAGATAGAAATTTTATAGGTATTTGTGTTAACTTGGGTCCTCAACCAGTTTTCATATGTATTTGCGGGGACCTCAGTACTTATTGTTATAGTTCAGGGGATCTCTTGTTTCTACATAAAGCTATGTCAAATTTTAAAGATCTTTGGGTTTTCAGCAGTTCTATGACTCTTTCCCTTTTTTGCCCCACCCCTTTCTATTAAGGTTCTAATTTGGGGATATAATAGCATTGTGATGCTCATTTTAGCTTCTTTCTAATGTTTTCACTCATTTTGTAAATATCTAATGTTATATAATAATATTCTGAATTATTACTTGTCTTGAGTCATGATGAGGGAAAATTATTTGTATTTAGTCAATTCATCTCTTTGTTCCCCCTACGTTATGCTGAGATGAGTTGTTATCTATAAAATAGTTTTAAGCATTGGAATCTTTGAATCTTACATTTAGTGGTCATAAGCTCTACCTTCATCCTTTTTAGAAGTTTTAGAACAATAAGAATTAGTGAGAATCATCACTAATTAAGTATTCTAACCAGTGATAGTAAAGAAAAACACTAATAAAACTTATTAACTATAAGAAAATAGTCTACTAAGAAAGCATATTCTAAATTTACAATGGATCCTTCTATTATAAAAAATAAAAACTATGTCAAAATATATATTGGTCTTATTCACATAAAAGGATAATATCCATAATGAAAGAATAGACATAATCTTAGATTCGAAAGTGGCAACCTAGATTAAAGAGTGTCCTAGGAATCAGCTGCAATCTGATTATTAAATATTAAGATTATCCAACCTATCTTGAACACTAAAAACCAACCCTTATGGGAATAGAATCAGTGAAATTATTGAGCAGTTGTTAAGATGTATAACATTATGCATATTAACTAGAACACTTTTTACTAAACCTCATTCTTTTGAGACTTCCAACTTAACACAAGGGCATTCATTAATCGAGCTAACACTGATGTATAATATGTTTATATAGTTTTTTTTTTTATGTACTAATGTATAATACGGTTATATAGTTTTTTTTTAATGTACTAATGTTTCAAATGAGCTTTGAATCTATGGTAGCACACAGGGAGGGAGGAATTACAACATTCCAATTTCATATGGAATCCTCAAGATCAACAACTCTACTCAGAATTCACAACATAAAAGTAGACAAACTTGGATCTCTCTCAATATTGTTTAAGAGGAAGACTGATGTTACCATCAAAAATATGATATTGTAATATAGAGCTAGATATAAACAAACTAGGGTATGCCCCTTTTAATATGTAAAAGTGTATAGGACGAAAGTATAAAGCAAGACTGGAGGTTTTCTTCTCTATTCTTTCCTACCAATGCCCATTTGAACGAATTTACTTAACATTTGTAAAAAAAAATTAAAATTTATATAATCCAAAGGCTTCAGTAGTGTATAGATCAAAAAAATAGGAGATAGCAATAAAAACAAGGCAACACAGAGCATCACAGACCAGTAGAAACAAGATCAGATATAGCAAAGATGCACACTAAAACCTACAAATATATTCATAAAAATACTATCAATTTTTTTATTTCATACATCTGTAAGGTAAGGATGAATTATTTATAGATCTATGTAGCCTCTAGAGAATTTTGTAGAAGCTTATAGAGATGAAGAACTTTTAATCTAGAGTCTTCTACTTTTATATATTTCTAGAAATTACATTAAATGCTCAACTACTGAGCACTCTAAACAAGCATTATTCTAACACAGAGCATCAATTTTTTAAGAATAATAAGGGTCTCATGAATAAGGTGAAATCATATAAAGATCAGGGACAGGCATATGAGGTTATTTCACTATAACTACTTCAAATTATAATATCAAAGATTAGAGAAAGAGCATTCTAGTGAATATCAAATGACAAGATAGGATAATGTTCTTCAAACAACCCAAAAAGGTATCTCTCCAAAAAAAATATCCAAAGGGTATGTCTAGTTGTAGGAGATCAAAACAACAAGGAAAGAGCTCCAAAATACAAATGTGATCCTTCAACCCTGAAATGCTTTGTTCAGTGTTATTTCCAAAAAGGACCTACTACCCTTGAATGATCTCCCTTCCACCTCTTGGTGTTGCCCTTTCTCCCTCTTCTTCGTTGCATAATAAGAATGGACACCCACAAGAGATGAAAAAAACTATGCATGACACCTTATCCCATGGATAGATTATGATTTGTTTCTTGGCCCTAGGCCTTATCAAGCCTTATTGGGCACGCTTTTCTTTTTAAAAAAAACTTCCTGTGTTCGTCAAAATTTTGACTCCACATTTGCTTCAGAATTTTGACAAACATAGACAATATTTTTATTTTATTTTATAAAAGAAAATCATACAATGACACCTTCGTTTGAAAGTGCCATCGAAATTCAACACCAAATGTATTAGTGTTAAATCAAATAGGTTAGACAATTCCAATTATGTTACTTGGAAGTTCAAGATTTAATGGAAGGGCACAAAATATGGAAAAATGCAAATAGAAGGGTGCAATGTGTGAAACATTGTAATGGGCAAAACCTCCAAGACTCCAAGTTGGTTTCATTATTTAAAGGAAAAGAGAATTCAAGTGTGACCTTCTCTTGCGCATGTCAATAAAGGATTTTGTCACCTCTAATATAAGAAACAAAACAACTTCTACTAGTACATGGACACCTTTGAAACAATTACATGTGATTACAAAGCTAAATAAATTATTTATTTATTTCTAGGAGATAGTCACTTTCAACCAAAATCTAATTAAATAAAATTATAAATGATTATTTATCTAGAGTACTAGTAATCTAGTAATAGATATTTTAATAAAATTGTTAGTGACTATCATATTTTCATTACTAGTCTTGCTACAAGGAAAAAAACACCTTTTGAAATCTAAGTAGGTATCCTTCTATACGAAGAGGAGAGGAAGAAGCACATGGATAGAAAAGTTTAGACTACATATTCAATATTGATTGTGAAAGACAAGAAGTTGTCTTTTGGGAAGAAATGGATTTAAAATAAAGCAGGTAAATTAGACGACCAAAGGAATAAAGAGGACAAAAGGTATCATAATAAGACAACACCTAAATAAAATGTAGATAAAATAGAAGTTGTAATTAACGTGGTAAATTATATCATTGTACTTATGATGTTGAATAAGAAGTAGAAAGAGTCCAAAAACCAAAAAATATGAAGGCAATCATTTGAATGTTGTAGATGAGCTAAATGAAAACCTTCATAATTTATTGTAAAGACAATTAATTGTGATGGTTCTCCATTGGATAAACAACATAGAAATAAATTTACAATAAGGAAAAATCAAAGGCAAAGGAACATACTTGAATTAGTATGTTAGGATGTGTGTGCTCCCATGCAAACTCAAACACTTGTGGGAGCTTTTAACTTTCTTATATTTATTTGCAATAGATAAACTTGGATGTATTTATTAAGAAATAAGAGTAGAGTGCTTGAATATTTCAAAGTGTTTAAAATGATGTCAGAAATCAAATAGCTCACAATATTAAGATCAAATAAATGGATAATATACTTCAAAAAAAATTGTAAAATGTTGTAAAGCCCAATGGCTTTCTTAAGCATACAGAGTTTCCCATAGTCTGGAACAAAATGGTGCAGTTGAAAAAAAATAGAACAATTGTAAGTGTGTTAAGGTAATGTTGAAAGAAAAAAATCCCTAACAATTTGTGGATTGACACAATTAGTATAGTTGTTTATTTATTGAATATAAGATCTACCAAGTATAAAGAAAATAAAACTCCTTATGAGCTCTTGGTGGCACTAAACCTATTGTTAGTCATTTGATAATCTTTGGAAGTAAGGCCTACATGATGTATAACCCTACTACTCATAAGGTGTTTGCTAGTGGAAATGTTATATTTCAAGGATTTACATATAATGTTCAAGAAGAAGAAATGATGGACAATGTTCATTCAGAAAAACTAATTGAAGAAGACAATGAAAGTTTTGATATTGATCATAAAAATCAGGATCAAAGTGGGTATGATAACTCTCCCAAAATGAAGCATTAAGAAAATCAACAAGGCAAATCAAGGCACCAATTAGGTATAATAGTTATTTTCTGATGTGCTCAAGTGGTGATCATAGATGAACATCAAAGATTTGAAGAAGCTAAGAATCATAAGTAACAGATGAATTTGATGTGGTAAAATATGATTTGATTATACACAATGACACTTGGGAACTAATTGAATTACGTGCAAGAAAATTCCTATATGATTTAAATGATAGTTCAAAACTAAGTTTAAAGTGGATGGCATTATTGTTAATTTAAAAGCTATATTTGTTGCATAAAGGTATTAACTAAAGAAAGGAATTGATTATAAAGATAATTTATACATGTAGCTAAAATGAACACTATTAGACTTATGATTGCACTTGCTACTAAGTTTAATTGGGATCTTAATTAAATGAATGTTAAGTGAGAATTTCTAAATGGTGATCTAGAGAAAGAAATATATGTTGTTCAACTAAAAGGCTTTTAAAAGAAGGGGAAAGTACATTTGGTATGCAAGTTAAAGAAATCTTTATGTGGTCTCAAATAAGCAAGATGATCATGGCATGAAAAGATTGATAAATTCTTCTTTCAACAAGGGTATATGAAGAGTAAAAATTATATAAATTTGTACATAAAGAATGATGAACATAGGCATGTTAATTTGAATTTATTGTGTGTGGATTAAGTAATCATAACACAAAGTACTCTTGATTTGATAGATGAAGTCAAAGAAGATTTAACTCAAGCATTTGAAATGAAGGATCTTGGCAAAATGTGTTATTGGGAATTGAAGTGCAGAGACTATATGTTAATAAGACCTTCATTACTCAAAGTAATTATGCATGGAAGTTGATCCTAAGGTTGATTATTTCAATATTGTCAACCAATATGTACTCCATTTGAAAAGAATTTCAAGTTTTCTTGTGATATTAGCACTTCAAAAGTTAATGGACTTTTTATAGACAAATGTCAAGGAAAGTTTGAACTAAACAACTACTACTAGGCCTAGAAATTCATATGATATTAGCATACAAAGTTCATAGCTCATCCTCTTGAACCTCATTGGAAAGCTATAAAGAAAGTCACTTGATACCTATAGGGTACCCAAAAAAATGGCATTGAATATAGTAACCATTTAAATGTTGAGTTGCTAGGTTTTTCATATTCTAATTGGGTAGGTAATCCTAATGATTGTAAATCAACAACTAGCTATGCATTCAAAATAGGATCAGTTATTGTTTCTTGGAGTAGAAAGAAGCAACCAACTATTCCCCTTACATCTACTAAAGCCGGATACATAGCATTGTACAATGTTATCTGTAAAGCAACTTGACTAAGTGAATTCTTGAAAATATGGAATAAAAAGCAAAGACCAACTCCAATCAAGAGTGGCAATCAAAGTACAGTCAAGCTTGTAAATAAACGTGGTTATCATGCAAGACCAAAGCATATAGAAACTCAACATCATTTTGTAAGGGGGAAATTAAGTCTCAAGAGAGAATTATATTATTGCAATGCCAATGACAATGCAGCTAATAAATTTACTAAGTCGTTGGTCAAAATAAAGTTTGTAACATGTAGAAATATGTTAGGAGTCAAACAATTTTATATTATTCATTATGGGGGAGAATTCAAATAAGTCAAAAAAAAATTGTTTGAGTTATATGTATGTGTTAAAGAACTCTAGTTTCAAATAACATATAATTGTAAATATGTTCCTCATTTCCAATAAGTTGTCAAAAGTCAAGTCACCTATCCATCTTCATAATTGTGTTGTCCATCTATAGTTTGTGGTCAATATGCAACAATTCATGTTTTATTTTTGTTGCTCTATTTTTTATTCAATTTATCTTTTTTAAAGCAATAGAAAATCCATCTTAACTTAGGGGTTATTGTTTCCAAACACGGGCACCTAAAAAATATTTAAGTACATATTTTCTATATACAAAGTCATTTTTTTGTACAACATAATAATCAATCATTTTCATAACAATCCACTTGAAGAGACACTACATACGACCACTTAAGGTTATTTTATTAAAGACATATAATACTAGCTCAAAAGCTTCATTGGTTTGTGTTCAAGAATCACAAATGACATAAATGAGTCAATCCAAGTACTTTACACTATTGAAAAGGTTTACTTTAAATCATATTAAGGTTTGTACATAATAAGAATAATGTACTTAAAAACGATAAAAATAAAGCCTATATGGACTTTCCTAATTTATAAACCAAAGTCAAAAATTAAACCTTCTATGTCAAGGTAGCAAGTAGATACTAAAATGTGAATATTTGCGATGTGCATTGTAATGAGATGATTGGTGACACTCCCAAGAATCTGACAAGACCAAAACAACTTGCACAAAAGAGAATGGCTCGAACAACTTGCAAAAGCAATGCAAGGTTGAATGCTTGTGAATATAAAATATATAATGAGATGGTGTTGCTTATTAAAACATGAGTGGTAGGATTAGTCAAAGTGTTGGAAATGCTACAACTACCTCATTCAAATACAAAAAGATCTAAGAAACCAAAATTAAATAAAACACATAAAGACAAGATATCGTCTTACCTTGACAAATATCACTTCCTAGAAACAAAACCTATGACCTAAATGAACTTGTGTGAACAAGTCCCAACTAAGAGCTAATAAAAACACCAAAGGGAAGACCTTATGAAAGTATAGGACCTCATTCACACCAACCCCCCTTAAGTGCATCTTAGGGAGGAGACTCTTATGTAAAGATGTCAAAGTATTTTGATGATGGATCTCAACCACAAAATCATTTCTAGTATCCATGTATAATGCAAATCTCCAAAAACAAAGAAACGTAAACTCATTGGGACATCTTCTCCAAAGTAGAGAAAATCCCCATGGTTCTAGTCCAAGTAGGTATTAGTAGGAAGAAGAATCAAAATGTAGAATTATGTCTCTAAAATTTGCTCATTTGTTGCTAAGTCCTCAATAAATGAAGATGTTGAAACCAATCATGCATTCAATTACAGCAGCAAGTGACAAACAAAGGACAAGTGATTATAAATTTTGAACATGCTCCAAAGACAGATGAGGTGACAATAGTTGTGCCATGACTATCATCAAATAAGAAAGCTGATGTCTCAAGTATGTCCTCCAGATCTGATATGAGACTCCGTACATAATGAAGCAATGTTTAATAGATAGGAATCCCAATCAAGAAGACAATAGGATACCTATTGCAATGAGCCATTGGTAGCACTCAATGAATCATCAGCGAAAGACAGATTATCATGCTTAACAGGAATGAAAGTCTCAACCAATGAAGGTACAACTATTGGTGTAAAGGTATTAAGTGCATCTGTGTTTCCTGGAATTCTCTCAAATGCCAGTATATACTGCCCCCCTTTGAATTTGTATCTATGTTTGTAATCTGCACACCCATGTAAACATAATTGAATACAATACTACATATAAAATTTTACAGTTATCCTTCTTACAATCAAAATTTTCATTTGTCAAAAAAAGATTAAACTATACCAGATTGGTCTTTCTAAACTACATGCCATGCTTTATCTCATTTGGTCATGCTAATGCTGCGTGGTAAACCTTTTTTAATTACATGCATGTTCCCTTGTTTATGAGAACTATTTCTATGAAAATTCAACTATTTATTTTGCACATCATCCACATCCGTTGATATCAGAGAAAGGCTTCAGCGCTGCAAAATTTTCCTATTTTCTTTATCTAATTTCTCCACTACACATTTAGTTTGCTTATGATTTATTCTTTTACCTTTTTATAATCTTCTTTTCCTTGTAGCTTTCTATTCCTTTTGTGCTTTCTAATAAGAAATATGCAAAGATTATTTAGCTTATTTATTTTAGTATAGATTAGAATGGACAAGTCATATTTACAGAATTATGTTGTTCCCAGGTTTTTGACTATTCTAATATCAAGAAACATGCAAAGATACAAACTCGCCAAACACAAGTGAGCTGCCCCTCACAAACATGGAGAGAAGCCACTTTGTTGTCAATGTTTTTCCTTGCTGTTAAATAATTTGAGGCTGTCTATTGGACAAGTCACACTATTCAGCAAAAAAGTCAAGCATTTATTACTCTTAATTTCGTGTATAATTAAATGCAAAAACATTTCACAAATCAAGGAGGAAATTGAATGCTGAAGGTCCAATGCGCATAATTTAGATTCCAACACAATTTTATTCAAGTATGGTGATTGATGACATATTTTCAGAACTAGTTATAGTGACATTGAATATCACACAGAAAGATTGTGATAAGATTGATGCTAGGAATCTTATGACCTAATTGATCAATCATGCTTTAGCCATCTCTAACGTTCATTATTAGAAGGCACACTAATTGAAATTTAGAGGGGACAAAGATTCCAATCAATTAAACCTCAAGTGAGAGGAAGTTAAACAAACTTGTCAACAATGACTGCAAGGCTCAAGAGCATAATATGATCTGATCCATTCTTCTAAGGAGACATTATCATCAAAACCCACCAAATAGAGCTCCACCAAGAAGTAATACAAGGGAAAAATGCTTAAATCAGAGGGAAATAATTCCTATGATATACAATTAATATAATGGCGAGGGGCTACCTATGAAATTTTCTTAAAGCATACTCAGCAAACATGCTGCAAATATTTGATTTGGATTTATCATTTTTAGAATTCAATGAAAAAGGCAAATCTCTCGCAGCATTTTGGCTTTGATTTTGATTTCTGTCATCAAGATCAGTTGTAAGACTAAATCCATCTGGTATATCCTGACATTGGTTCATCAATTCAACATCATCAAGCTCATTTGTGACAGTAAAGCCTTCCTGCATATCAAGGTCTATGTCTTCAGCAACCAGCCCAAAATCTGAAGTACCATTTCGCTGTCCCATAGAAGAGACCTTGTCATTTGAATGTTTGGAAACAGAAGTTAAAGATTCCTTAGGGCAGATTGACTCTATATCTGAATCTACAACTTCCTTAATCTTAGCTGAAATTTTCTTTGGTTGTCTTTTCTTTGTTACGATTCCATTTTGAATGAAATCATCATCCCCGATAGCACCAACTCTGAAATCACCACCCATTTCTCGTCTCCGCTTTGCTGAAGGTGTAACATACTCATTTGCAATATTTGTATCAAGGGCAGATGCACCCTTTTGCGTCTTTTGGAATTCCTCAATTGTAGATAAAACGGTTTCAAGTATTCTTGCACCATATTTGTTAACCTTCACCCTGCACAGATATCATTACGCAATTATAAGGTCAGCCAATTTATAGGAAATAATTCAGAGACTTTGGAAAGGCCACAAGTACAATGATAAATAAAAGTAGAGAAACAGCATTTGCCATAAGTCAGGAGACTTACTTTCCAATACCGTTTATTTCCATTAATTCCTCTGTTGTCCTAGGTACCTTTTTACTGATCAGTTGCAAGGTGGCATTTCTACATTTGAGGTTTACAAAGAACATATATCAGTTGCATGGAACAACGTAATCTGTGTGTTCCTAAATAGATGATTAATTTACCCATTAAATTGCAATTTCACAACAGCTCATAAATGATTAGATGCAATACAATAGTATGTGATCTCAAACATGGAAGACAGCATCTTGTACAGAACTCACAAGTGACATCACTCTTATTAAAGAAGAAAATATCATTTCCCCAGTCTGTACAATACACACCCCAAAATATGATAAGGCATGACATTTCCCACAGATTCATTCATGAGCGTTATTCGAAGATGTCGCAATGCATCATAAAGTTTGCTTGACAGTGCCTGCAATGATGAGGAAGCAATAAATCTCCATGTTTCGATAACAAGGAGGATAAGCCAAACCCAAATTCTTAAAATGTTTTGCACAGCTAATACAAGCATACCCGATCAGCTTGTGCTTGAGGAGATGACCCTTCCTCAGAAGGAGAATTTATCTTTACTTTAGACTGTTCAACACTCTTTGCTGTAAAATGAAGTTTATCCTGTTTATCCACCTTCTTTGAGGCCGCCAATCTGTATCCCAAATTCAAAGTCTCTTCTCAGTACAATTAAAACAATTAGACACAAATGAGGGTTACTAAAACCAGTTGATATTATCTGGTCACTAATTATAACATAATAGATCCATACTTGCTATACAGCAGCTGAAATTAAGCAATAAGAACAAACTCAAATAGACTATAATGACAATATCCTCATTAGCACTGACTTATGAGACTAAATGAATTGAAAAACAATAAATTTTGATATGCCAAAAAGGTAAACACCAAGCGGCTATTACAAAGAAACAAATACCAGTTTAATTCATTTCGCCAGTCAAATGCATCAGAGAACATCCACAGACAAGGTCGCTATTCATATAAAAATGTTCATAAAATATAAATTTTTGCACACGTTGCCATTTAACTTGGTCAATCAATTTGCAGATTTAGTTCTATGTGACGTGAGAAAGTATTATTCATTTCAGTGGACCATATGTTAGACTGAGCACACAGATTTAAGTCAAGCTCCAGAGCACATCATTTAGTAGTAGCAACCTTAGTCTAGCTACAACAAAGCAATTTTACTTGATGCAAAAAAATCTTCCCTCAGAAGGTGCATGTCTAATATTTAGCAGTGGATCCACTCGAAAAAAAATCCTAAACACTTTTCTAGCATGTAGTCCTTCACTTGATAAATACAAGATTCATCTCAACAGGTTTGGCCCAGCTCAAAATAATTTGCAATGAGAATGAGAACATCTCTACAAGATTAAATGCCATGGGAAAACGATCATCAAATAAACTGGAGACTGCCAACTTCACACATGGTGAAATACTTTGTACAGCTTCTGCACAAGATCTAAGCTGAACCCGTCAGGGACAATGTTTTGATAAGTGGTTTAAGGACTACAAATTCCATAGATCCCTAGACAGGTAAACAAAATGGCGGCAATCCTCCGCCTTTGGGTCCTCTCTAGCTTTACAATTATGCATATAATCTAATGACAAGCACCTCAAGCAAGATTTCACTAGTGATGTATGGGACCCATTACCCTATATCTCAAATAAAGCAAATTCATTTGTATCTAAAATACAGAATAGATAACAATTAAGTCTACAAATAAGAAAAACACTTGAAGCCTAGGTTGCATCGATACGCGTACCCACACCCCTGGGACATGTACCCACGTAACCCAAGCACCGGGTACTCAGTGGAGAACATCATAGCTAAGGAGCTGGATTACTATTTCTGATTTTTGTTTCAGTTTTTTGGTTGCATATCAACTTGTTGATCAAGCCTAATTCAATGTGTAATCAATTTGAAACTTTGATATAATACTGATTGACATTAAATTTTATCAGAGTTCAAGTCAGAAATTTATCATTTGCAATATGTCATTTTTATATAAATTATGATCTTGTTCATGTTAAAAGTTTGCATTCTCTGTTATGCATCTAAACATTTATCATATATTATTATTAAAAACACATTGCAAATCTGAAACTGAAAACAATACATTACATTTGCAAACTTTATCACTGTACTTGTTTTGAAAAACTATTTGCATGACATATACTTTAAGATTTTTTATAAAAATTAAATTACATTAAAAAAAAGTTTGACATATCCAAGTATCCCTATTCCCTATTTTGAAAAATAACTGTACATGTACCCAACTACCCAAGTATCCCCATCCCCATGCAACCTTGCTTGAAACTATTGATTGTGATTTGAAGCTGTATCTATTATTAGATTGTTTGTCCTCCGTGCTGAACACCGACCAATCATCCAAAAATGCCGTGAAGTTTCCGACGGACATCTTATCAAAGATGTGCAATATGATTCGCTAGAATGTCACAGGCGCATTGCACAGACCGAACGGCATTCGATTATAGGCGTACACCCCATCTTCTACGACAAAAGTCAGCTTCAGCTTATCTATTATTAGATTGTTTGTCCTCCGTGCTAAACACCGACCAATCATCCAAAAATGCCGTGAAGTTTCTGACGGACATCTTATCAAAGATGTGCAGTATGATTCGCTGGAATGTCGCAAGCGCATTGCACAGACCGAACAACATTCGATTATAGGCGTACACCCCATCTTCTACGACAAAAGTCGTCTTCAGCTTATCCTCCTCTACGATTGAAATTTGATTGTATCCAGAAAAACCATCCATAAATGAGTAGATCTCGTGTCCCGCTACCTCCTCCAGGATGCTATCGGTGAATGGATTGGGAACGGATCCTTGATGGTGACTGCATTTAGGCATCTAAAATTGACGCATATCCAGATCTGAGTGGTATCCTTCTTCAAGGAGATCACTATCGGTGACACCCATTCGCTAGTTTGCACTTTGAAAATAATGCCAGCTTCCAACATCCGGTTGATTTCCTCCGTAACCCGTGCTGCATAGTTCTTGTTCATCCTGTAGGGCCGCTTTCGTACAGGTATTGCGCCTTCGATCAACGGGATGCGATGCACACACATTTCTGGGGGTACTCCTTTCAGGTCCTTGTATGTCCATGCAAACACATCATTGTATTCCAAATATATCCTGAATGTTGTTGCCTTCAGTACTGGCTCCCAGTTATCTCCCACCAGTATGTTTCGTGGTTCGGCTTCATCTCCTAAATTCATGGTCTGCAGCGTGGCTTCATTATATTTGATGGGTTCCCCTTCGGTGAACTTATGTGTGGGTGTCACACCCAGTGGCGCATCTCCTTCCTTCATCTTGGTGAATTTCCTTGGAAATTCATCAACACTGTGTCCTTCCTCTATCGTCAGTACGTTGCAACTGTGAAACAGTTCATAGTCCTCTATCTGCCAATGGTAAAGACCATTTACTGAATCCAAATCATAATCTCCTTCCAGTCTTAGAACTCCCTCCTGATCTAGTTCCATACTCTGCCTCTTTTCATCCTCTTCTCCTTCAGAATCTGACAATAGAGCTTCTTCCCCGACCATTTGAGTGTGTAGATCGATGACATACTTCCGGCCTTTTCTTTCAAGTGATAAAGTATTTTTCTTCAAATCGTGCTTTGCCTTGGCTTATATCAGCCACACCCGACCCAGAATAGCATCGTATCCTTTCCGCCTCAAGGGAATGATGTCGTCACGAAATAATGTAATGGGATGTACCCGTCGAGGTAACAGGATGTATGGTCAAGGTAATAGGATGTACCTGTCGAGGTAACGAGATGTATGCATCAAGGTAACGGGATGTATGCGTCAGGGTAACAGGATGTACCTGTCGAGGTATCAAGAGGTATGTTGTAAGGCCGACATGTATCGAGATGTATCCGGAAGGTTCTATTATTGTAGTCGACATGGTTCTATTATTGTAGTCGACATGTTGTATATGGCCGACGGATACCTTCAAGCCGAACCACGAAACATACTGGTGGGAGATAACTAGGACCCAGTATTGAAGGCAGCAGCATTCAGGATATTTTTGGAATACAATGATGTGTTTGCATGGACATACAACGACCTGAAAGGAGTAGAAATGCGTGTGCACTGCATCCCGTTGATCGAAGGCGCAGTACCTGTACGAAAGCGGCCCTACAGGATGAACAAGAACTATGCAGTACGGGTTACGAAGGAAATCAACCGAATGTTGGAAGCTGGCATTATCTTCAAAGTGCAAACTAGCGAATGGGTGTCACCGATAGTGATCTCCCTGAAGAAGGATACCACTCAGATCCAAATATGCGTCGATTTTAGATGCCTGAATACAGTGACCATCAAGGATCCATTCCCAATCCCATTCACCGATAGCATCCTGGAGGAGGTAGCGGGGCACGAGATCTACTCATTTATGGATGGTTTTTCTAGATACAATCAAATTTCAATCGCAGAGGAGGATAAGCTGAAGACAACTTTTGTTGTAGAAGATGAGGTGTACGCCTATAATCGAATGACGTTCGGTCTGTGCAATGCGCCTGCGACATTCCAGCAAATCATACTGCACATCTTTGATAAGATGTCCGTCGGAAACTTCACGGCATTTCTAGATGATTGGTCAGTGTTCAACACGAAGGAAAAACATTTGGCATCGTTACCCAATGGCCCTGGAAAGGCAGGAGAATGAAGAGTAATGCCAAATCAGCTGAACAAGAATAAGAACAAACTAAAGGACAAGGACAAATACGCACAACACACGGCGATCTGATTTTGGCGCAGCAAGACAAACGCAGAAAGAGATTCCAGAAGATTGTTGCAAACAGACGCAGAAGCGCAGAAGCATTGTTGGAGGAGATGCGACAGTAGGTGGAGTTGGTGGAAGAAGCACGCGAAGAGTTTTTGAATTGGTGTTCGCCGAGGGAAGACAATCTAGACGGAAGAGAATCGACTTGCACGGCTCAGAGTGCCGAAGGAGCAAGAGCGTGGAGTGAACTTTTCGTCCGGGATCCACTTCCAAAAGGAACAGATTCACTTAACGGAGACCCTTCTTCACCAAACACAACTGTCAAGATACCAAGTGTGAGCGTCGGCATACCAAGTGTGAGCGTCGAAATACCAGGCGTGAGCATCGGGATGGCGGGACCAAAGGAGAAGTTACCTAAATTTGATGGTGATGGAGCAGTTGATCCCATCCGACATTGTAAAACCTATGAAACGATTTGGAGAGCCAATGGCATAATGGATACAAATGAATGGATGAAGCAATTTCCGGCAACCCTACGGGGTGTTGTAATTGATTGGTTTACTAATACCGATCCACAAAAGTTAAATAGTTGGGATAACATTAAAAAGGAGTTCATCACCGAATTTCAACTCCTACGTGACAATAATGAAATTGTAGCGAAGATATTCAATACTAACCAGGGGAAGAATGAAACAGTCCGAGTCTTTGCAAAGAAATTGAAGGACTTGATCAATAAGATGGAGAATAAGCCAGCTGACGGGTTATAGAAAAGATGGTTCATTGAAGGCCTTCACCCAAAGCTGCGAAAGAAGATGAAGATTGTGCCACCATCGACATACATTGAAGCGTATAACTGGGCAATGAACCTGGAAAGTGAGCAGAAGACCAAGAAGAAGAAGAAGAATAGTTCATCCGATTCAGATGACGACGCCTCTTCAGGAGAAGATAGCAGTAATGATGAGGGTAGCAGCAAGAAGGTTCGTGCCCTTCAGAAAGACATGATTCGGATGATGAAGGAATTCAAGAGCATGAACAAAGAGACTAAGGGCAATGAACTGTGGTGCACAGAGTGCAAGAAGGAAGGCCATACGAAGGGATCCTGCCCGAAAGAACAATTTTGTGAGATCTGCCAGATTATGGGACACTCGGTAAAGGAATGCCCTTTCAATCTGAAAACAAGAACATCGCAGCAAGTGTTCCTGACACAGGAAGCGTCCGCATCCGGAGGGAGCGGGAACAACAGTACAGAGGGTGCCATGTCGGGAGGATATAGAAATAATCGGCGCGGTCAAAACAACAATAATAGTGGCAACAACAATAATGGCGGGAGGAGTCGAATCCAGTATGATGCGAATGGTCGACCGATAGTCCAATGCCGCGCATGCAATATGTGGGGTCACTTTGCTCGAGAGTGCACAACAGCGAACACACCAAAGTTGCTATGCCAATGGTGTGGACCTAGCGATCATGACGATGCTAAATGCCCGAAGTCTGGAGTAAACCTTATTACCGTCGAGACGGATGAGGAAGAAGTTCTAGCAATCACTCGAAAACAGGCGAAGCTCTACCCTGATCCGACAGAGGAAAAGAAGAGACTGGAGGACGCACGGGCAGAGATCCAAAGAGCGACACAGGCAAAAATGATACACCTGAAGGACACGCCTAGTACCTCCATACAGAACTGCGCAGAACAGAACATCGTACAGCAAATATTGTAGGTCGAGGTACCCGTCAGGATAAATGATCTGTTGCCCACTATGCCTCAACTCCGTACGGCACTCACGAATATAGTCCCGATTGCTAAGCAACCAGTACAACGAGAAACGGAGAAACAGGGGGACGCAAGTGCAGAAGACCCGATGCTGTTAGCTCTTTCATCCGGATGCTATCCAGCAGTTGTCGAAATGTGCATTCTCGGAACTGTGTTAACAGACAAGATCGTGGACGAAGGGTCTGGTGTCAATGTGCTGCCAGAGGATACCTGGAGGAAGTTGGGACAGCCGACATTGTGGCCACCTACCTTCCAATTGTTAATAGCCGATCAACATGGAATCAAGCCATTGGGAATACTCACAGCACAACCAATAATGATTGGAACACAACCATTCTTGTTGGACTTCGACATAGATGAGTTGCAAACTCACACATAAACGGCAATATGGTCAACATTACCTTTTTTATGTGTCTGTAGTATTGTAGATACACAATCTTCAACATTGATATTGAGGAGAGAAGGCTTTGACCAAAGTTCTCTTAGCAACACTCTTACCCACAAACTATTATACCCAGACAACCTTCATGATTCTGAACATCATTATAACATGGGATTGCTAGGAGACATTATGCAACGAATGCAACACTCTTCCCAGTAGCTGAAAAGCAAAGAAAGATGGGAATAGTCGTTGATGTAGTCTCCATCTATCTTCTTGATCTCTGTGATGCCAGTAGTTCTAAGCAACTGGGAAGCTGATCTGTCTAAAGCATAGACTGAAGCAAAAACCAAGAAAGTCTAACAAATCTTGGCAGGTACCCCAATTTCTTCAAAAATATCTGTTGATATTTCAAATAAAATCAAGACGAGTAGAAGTTAAAACAAACAAATCTTCTCCATTGAAACCCAGTCATCAAATGACATTAAGAACAGCATAAAAGACCAAAAGTCTGAAGAAACATGCAACTGAATCTCAATCATGGATTCTCTTGACACAGAATGACACAACATCAATTGACCTATATGAACAGTATTCTCCAGCCATGGAACTGAATCTCAATCAATAGGCAATTGGAAGGCCAACACTGTAAGCTTCTTTTGACCATATTTTTTTGTCAATAAATTAAAATTACCCCTTTCAATTCTTCATTTATGGATTTTATTTCAGCCTAAATGGTACCGATCCTTGAGATTTAATGTTTTTACATTGCTATCAATTTGACATTTTTTATTACTCACATATTACAAAATTTCTTCTATTTTAAGTTGCATATATACATGTATGCTTGCATGAATGTATCATGTATGTATGTATGTGTTTGTGTACGTATGTATGTGTGTATGAACTTTATTAGAAGATCTATTAAGAATGTAAACAACCAAATGGATGATACAAATGTGTAAGATCAAGTGATGAAACATTTTGAAAAAGGATTATCATGCAGCAGTATATTTACATGTATTGTTAGTTCATTGTGAGGGACAAATACCATTATAGAACTCTCTATAGTTGTTTTAACATGTAATAGGTTTCAATATACACACCATAGTAAAGTGGTAAAATTAATTCTCAATTATCACTGCCAATTATATTAAATATGGACATGTAATAGTATTCATGTATCAATTATCTTTATCACTATCAACTATGCTTTCAATTCTGTACTTCATTTTATTTACTTTTTGTATATGATGTGTGTGCTTTATATGTAGATAGATAGATATATGGTACAAGCACATCAAGCTATACTAAACTGGGGGGGAAATAATCATCATTCTAGTGAACTCAAACACCAACCCATACCTATATTGACAACTTAGTTGTATATCATTAGGTTACAATGTTCGGAATCTCTTATAATAATGGGACTTAGTTGTAGACTATTATGTTACACTATTCAACATCTCGTATAATAATGTGACAAGCAAGTACAAATTGGCACACACTACAAAGAAAATGGGTTAATGAATTAAGAATGAAATTATCACATACAATAATCTTAGAAAGATATGAACCCACATTTAGAGCTATTGACTGTCCAGGACTATATAAAACAGATCCACAATCTTGTGGTACATATTGTACTCTAGGCTACATGGAAGATTAAGACCAAAGCATAATAGGAAGATGCTCAATGACTTGGACTTAAATGTCAAATGACAAAACGTGAATAAAATTGAGGCTAACTAAATTCATACAACAATTTTGTATGATGCTACCAAAGACCTAAGACATAATCTATCAACTTAAATTAAAATATGAAAACATTGCTAGTTGCTATTGTTACATTCCATGAATAGTGATTTGCCTGACCTTACCACTTTTGTTACTTATTGCAAATCTAATAAAAGGAAAAATGGCTCATGACAAATTCACAAAAACCTACCTCACAATAACTCTCTCACACCCTAAGAAGAGATCTCTTGCCTTGCTTTCATTGACCTGTAAAGAAGGTTATCAATCGATTAAATTGTCTTCTATGCCAATGCCCATTGATAGAGCAAGATCATATGATAACAGACATGTACAACTCCCAAATGTAATGAATAGCTTAGTTTGGAAAAACTGACAAACATTACTTTAAGAATTGAAGACACTGATCCATATACATCATTCTTCATGACATCTTCTGTAAGGAAGTCTTGAAGAACTAAGCGATGCAAAATACGTGATGCATCTAGCTTACTGATATTTTTACCAGCTCCATGAAGATTAAGTGTTTCATGCTTTTGCCTCTTAATCTGAACAACAGACCATTTACAAAATGATTGTTTTGAAAAGGAAAAAATAATTAATTATAAAAACACATTGAATTCATGCATGTGTGATCTTGTACTTGTTGACTCATGGAGCCGCGAAAGACATCAAGAACATGAGATGATGAGTAGCGTTGACCCATTGTCTTTATTAACTCTACCTGTATGTTCAAATTAGCAACATACCCAAATAGTGAATATGAAGTGCCAGGTAATAACCAATCTTCATTACTGCAAGTATTGCAAACCAAACCAATAACAACAAGAATAGGTATAAAACTGATATTGTAGTGACATCAAGTCAAAGCAATACAAAACAACTTGTATCAACTAACCAGATGCCTTGCTGCATCAGTCACATCTTCCTCCACAAAATTTATCATTTTCCTACAATTGTCACAAGTATTTTGGCAGCTTGCAGCATCAAATTTTTCACCAAAATGAGCAAGTTGCAATACTCTTCGACAGTCCACATCATTTTCACAATAATTGACCTGGCATGCAAAGGAAACCCACATTCTGCATTAATTTAAGCTTTAATTAGAAAATCAAACATTCATTTGTGTGAAAAAAAATACCATTTTTAATAAATTCTCAAGGTTTGTCTCTAGTATACTCCTTGAATTTCCCAAAGCTCCAGGACCTGTTCTAGAGAGCGTTGAATTTTGTTCTGAAGCTCCTTGTACAAGCATGTGCTTTACTCGGATCTATTTCATCAAGAAAACTGTTAAACTTAATACTCAAGTTTGCAAGTAAGTTTTTAAAGAAGAATTTCCTTGTTCAAAGAACTTACATAATCAGCATAGTTGTAGTAAAGAATGCAAGATGAAGGAAGGTTATCCCGACCAGCTCGACCACATTCCTAAGGGAAATTCAACAATACAGTTGAAAGAGAAATATGCTTTCATTAATTATAAAAATGACAAATTTCCAAGTACTCCACATCATACAAAAAATCATTATTCTATGATTGCAAGTGAATATATGCCATTTATTTAGCAAGAAAAATAAATAGAAACTTGAAAAGACAAGAGACCTGATGATAACCTTCAATAGACTTTGGCAATGAATGGTGAATGACAAACCTCACATCTGGTTTGTTGATACCTGAGGCAGAGATAGACTTTAAATATATCTTTGAAGCAACAACAACAGCTCATTTTGCAAATAAAGAAATTTCATACCCATTCCAAAGGCGACAGTTGCACATATTATGTTTATTTCATCTTTGCTCCACTGCCTTTGGACAAAGGAGCGGTGTTCAGGATCCATGTTACCATGGTAAAATGCTACTTTGTGACCAAATTCCTGTCATCATTAATCAATATATGATACAAACTCTTAGTTGAGACACCACATTTTACCTCGCACAAATCAACCAAATAGACAAGTTTTTGATGTTGCAAGTATTTGTAATAATTAAATTAGCTGAAAGTCTTCCCTTCAAGAATAGAATAAAATTAATAAATAAATGATAACAATGTATAAAACCATAGTCCTATGAACCAAACCAACTTAATGCATCTATAAATTTTGCAGTCTATCAAAAATTTGCCTTCTACAACATTGTAAGCAGCAGATTTAGGTAGGCGTTGAGAAATAAATTGGACAAATACAACCTTGCTACACAAATAGTAAATAATCTGGAAACCTTCAGTCAAAGATATTAGAGGAAATCGGGAATCCTTTAGGGTCCTATCTATATTGTTCAGATGCCACTAGTAGAATGGAGATGGAGACTTGCACTAGGATCTATGTCAAATTTAATCCTGTTCTACCAAGTAGGCTGTCAGAATTTGATCTTCACTTGGCTCTTGGTCTCAAGAATTAGATTAACTGACAGCCCTTCAATTGATTCTCTTGCAGAAAGATTGGATATGTTGCATGTCAAAAGTAGGGAGGCTGTGAGAAACATGTTCAACCACTACCATTGCACCTTTATGCATTTTTATTTTCCCTTGGAAATAGTTTGGTACTCACAGCCTAACCAAGTTTTGGTGCTAAAACACACAGAACAGTGCATGAATGGAAAACCCACCAAACTATTTGCAGAGGCAAAGCAATAATAATAAGCCAAAATTCCATTAACAAAAATAAATCCTGCAAGACTGAGCTTGCAGAGCTCAACCCCTCCCAAAACTTGATGTGAAATGTTGCACTTCCATGAGCATTGCCTCAAGATTAATTCTTGTTTGTGCAGATCAGAGCATTATAGATCTTCTTATATTATACAAATTTACCAGTTCATGCAACACCTCAGCAAGCAATAACATACTTCCATTTTATCATAGTTTTCAAGTTCAAACATTCATCTCAAACTACAAGGCATACCCTAGAATATATACATGAACTATTTATCACATTATCTCCTTGTTCATACATACATTATAAAAAGACAGAATGGAAAACGCACCTGTATAATCCAATTTCATTTGAAAAAACATAAAATCAAATAATTATGCCATTTACTCTAACCTTGCAAAGTGCCCAAGTATCTCAAAAAGCACTTCCAAAAAAACAAGATATGCAGCAATATTTTCTAGAACATCAATTATTTTAAACTTCTTTAAACAGATCAAACTTTTATCCACTACTAAAAACTACCTGTAGCTTTTCAGTAATTTTTTCACAATCCATTCGAGATAAGCAATAAATTATCCCACACTCGTCCCGGTAATTTTCTTTGATGAATTTATCAATGTCCTCAACACATTTTTTTGTCTTTGGCAAAACAGCATACCTGCCAGACATAAAAAAGGCAATCAATCATTATATGTAATGCATATATAAAAGTCAAAACATTATCAAACTGTTGAGCAATGAGCATTTTACTTTAGATTTGGACGGTTGAAAGTTTGCCTAAAGACCAAACAGTCTGCAAGACCCAGTGCTTGTACAACATCCTCCTTTACACTTGCCGTAGCAGTTGCTGTTAGAGCCAGTAATGGCACTTGATGAAACCTTTGCTTCAAGACCCCAAGACCCTACAAGAATAAAAATACTATAAACTATCAAAGTGAAATCAACAACATACTGATCTGTGACACCAATGCTAATCACTTCAACCATCTCAAGGATCATATCATGTGAAATTGCTCTAGGACCTGATAGTCTGGTCGAAAGTCATGCCCCCATTGGCTGACGCAATGGGCCTCATCAATAACAATTCGAGCAAGTAGTTCCCTTTGATGCAAGCTTTCAAGATGCCTTAGCAAATGATCGCTTCTACAAGAATGAGTAAAAAACAACTATAAGTGAACATATAAAACCCTGCTTAGGTGCTAAAGTAGGTGAAATTAAAAGCAACATAGAAAGTATGTTACAGAGATAAGTAATGCCTTTCACAATTTGATATGCATAACCATCCCATATGAGATCAATCTACAAACTATTAATTTATGATATATGCTAAATAAAACAGCCAGCAAAATATATTGCCAAGAATCAAAATAGCTCCGACATCAATGCCTTAGAAATTATCAGAGATTCTAAGAAAAAAGTAAATGGTGCATAAAGCTTCAAATTAATGTAGACGACAAAATAATCCCAAGATGTTGATAAATGATAATAATCTCAACCTAAATATAATGCCAGATTTGAAATTTTCATTCAAAAAAAAGGGGAGAAAACATTTTTTTTTTACATTTAAAACCTAGAGCCATCTTAGCTGTACAGATTCTAGAAAGTGAGAAAGTGAAAATAAAAGAAAGTACACCATGAATTTTGATAGAGATTAAACAGTATACATAATCAACATCTTCAAAAAAGAATTTGATCGTGGATGTGGAATTCCTCCCCTTCCAATACGTTGGATGGTTTATTATGGATCACCATGCAAAGAAAAGCTCTAACACATCATGTGCTCAACAAAAAGTCAGACTCAACTATCAACAGTTATGTATTTTATTAATTGTCTTAGTTGTTGTTTACTTTATCCACTTTTTTAGTTTTTTTTACACTAATAATCACATTAGGCCGTAGAATTCAATTCTGAGTGCAAAAGCACTCAGGGAGCAATCATAGTCAAGCAATTCCACAGTTCTACCATGTCATCAAACAAGAGGGAACCCTAACTGTGATTATAACATTGTTTTTCATAAACATATAATAGTTGTTAAAGCTCACAAAACTAAGAAAGAGCATTCAAACATTGCTTGAAAAATGTAGGAAGCTTAGTGAACACAAAAATATAAATAAATAAACACAACATTCCAATTAAAAAACAATGTCGCTTACTACCATAGATGCAAAGACATTTGATAGAGCAAATCAATTGCCCCCAATAATAATAACATACAGTTTATGTTTGTCATATAGGTGATAATGTAGTACTGAACCAACATATTAAAGTGTTCAAGACATTGCTCATGAAGTTTCTTGCATGCCAACATACCAATTTTAAAAGGGTCAAAAAAGAGAGTAGACAGAATACAAACATCAGTGACTGTATCACTGACACAAAGACCAATTGTTAAGGGAGAATCAACCTGTTAGGTGATCTAACAATCAAATAGTTGCAAAAATGTAAAGCTCAAAGCAATAGGATTATAACTCAATATGACAATATGGTGAACATGTAAATGAGGTTGCACAACCACAGGATTGTTAGTGTACATTTTAAATTGAAGATTTTGGTATCAATGTTGATCAGCTTTGAGCCAATTGGGCAGTTCAAAGTCTAGTTGTTGGTTTTGATTTTATCAAAACAAATTCAAGGACAGCATCAACCAAATTTGAGAATGATAATGAAAAGTTTCAAAATGATATATATAAATAGTTTTCACACAATTGCAATGCTATTTTCAACAATTTTAAAGTTTTAAACTGTGTTATACAGGGATGCATCCCCAACCCTCAAACTTCCATACTCATCCCCTGAGGTATTTTGCCATCCTACCTTACCTACAAATATTAAAAATGTCCCAAAATGCATCCCCTAAATCAAGAACATCCAAGAATGCAAAGGAGGCGGCCAAGCGTCCCTCACAGCAAAGGAAAAAGTTGCACCATTTTATTAAAAAAACTATGTTATAATTTTCTTTAGGCTGTAAACTAGCGAGGAGGCCCACAAACTTATTTGATCATCAGTTTCTCATTTTGAAGGAAGTTGGGCATTCTAATGTAGTGCACATTGTGACAAATTCAGCTTGTGTTTGTAAATTAGCTGTTTTTAATGGTTGAGACTTGAGAGCACTTACAAACATATTTCTGGGACCCCACATTATGTACATTCTTTGAATAATGCTTTGAAAGACATTGGTAAAATAGATATGTTAGCTTTGCATTATTCCAATCTTATTCAACTGAAAAACTCCTAAAACAAGTTGAGACTACATTAGCTATTTATTTTATTCTGTTGAAAAGGATTGAGATAGAGTTAAACCAACCCAGAAAACTTTATGCAAAACTAATCTGAAAATTATTAAAACAGATTTGTTTGGAGAACTAAACAAAATTTGTTTATACCTAAGTTACCGGGTTCGGGTCACACTCAGTGAATCACCATCAGGGCAAGCAAGAGAGAGCACAAAGTGTGACCCAAAATGTTGGCTCAAAAATGGACCCACAATCAAAATCCAGAAACAATGAGAATAGTTTATGGATTGTGCAAAACTACTAGCAACAGTGATCTAATTTTTTTAAGGTCTACACCATTGGAATAAAAACCCATTAGATGGTGAAAAAATCATGGGAAGGCCACATTAAAGCTTTAAAAACTTGTTGTTCCTTTACTCTTGCAGATTACTAATTGCTCTACTACTACAGGGGGTTGGTCCACCTATGATTTTATCCACTCAATCAAAAAGAACACGATCACATCTAGATGGTAAAGACAGCTAGTTGTAGTTCATGTTGCCTTCTTCAGGATCAGCAAACTAATATTATATTGTTGTTGTTGCTATATATAAATTTTATTTATTAAAATCCATATATGTTGTGTGTTCCTTGTTTGACCCCCGTCCCCAAAATGCATGAAACATAGTTTAAACTTTAAACTACAGATAAAAAATGTTTCGTAGAGTTACAAGACCGCAAATAGCAGGATGTAATGGGACACATTTAAGGGTAGCAAATTGGCAAAATTTTTGGGAGCCTGACACAGGAGAGAGAAATATTAAAACTATATATAAATTAAATAATGATAAACTATGTTTTGACGTTTCTCTTTCTTATAAAAGCTTTTTCTTTTCAACATCTACAGCAGTCAGGGCACAGGCATGCTTTCCATACATGGAAACATTCAGAATATGAAAGAAAAGTTTCAAAATTATAAAAATAATAAAAACAAAAAAATTGCAATACTATCTTAAATTGTTTTAAATTTAAACTATAGCATACTCTTTCTTGTTTTTTTATTTGACATTTGGTGTTTGTTTTCAAGCATTGAATCGTCATTATTATGTGTGTGTCCAATCGTGAGGTAGTTGGAACTTCAAGTTACCAACCATCAAGACACGCAAATATTACACAAATCTGACAACAAGGCTGTCTAGTGGACAAATTGAGCTCCTTCCAAAAACTATGGTTGTCAAGTTATTGATCACATCTTCTCCTTTGTGGACTTCACTTCCAAGTTGAAAGGATCAATCTAAACATTGCATGAAAGTTCCTCATAACATCCTAACTTCCACCACACTTCAAAATTCTTATCCACTCACATACCTGAATAAATATATCTAAAATCAATAGAAAAGACTCCATTCTATAATATGACCATTTTTTAACCATCTTGTTCTACGAGTGTTGGCCGATTTTCAGGGTTTTTTGTAGGTTACCAGATGTGTTGGGAGAATTCCAATATCCTTGATGAGCTCAGTTCCTAGTTTCAAAGTATTTTAATAGTTGTTTCTATTTATAGTAAGTACTCATCTTGCATAGATCTTGCTAAGTTTTTGGGTTTGTTCTCCTTAGTCCTCAAAGAACACTACTATTTATAATAAGTACATGCATGGCACAAATTTTCTAGGTTTGTTCTTTCTGTTTCTTAAAGAGCACTGTTATTTATAATATGTTCTTATATTGTCACATCCTTTTGAATTGTTTTTTTTAACAATGAAATTATGATTGTGCCCTTCATGGTTCCTGGTTTTAACTTTTAATTAAACAGTGATTTCATATAATTGTGCTTGAGATGCTTTCTAGTTTAAATCAAACAATGGTTTAGCATAATTGTGCCCTAGATGGTTTTTGGTTTATGAAACAGTGTGTTCTCATGAAATGATGCCCTAGATGGTAACTGCTTTTATTCTTGTCATGGTGCTCTGATTCAGATAGCATGTATGGATGTCATGATAAACTTTATTTGTATCTAGAACAGATGTAATTGTTTATTTCGCATTATGCAAATTATTATTATAATGTCATGATTGATTGGCAAGTGGATGGATTGACTCTGAGGTAAGGGGGAAAAGGGCATCACTAGAACAGGGGGAAAAGAATATGGTTAAGATAAATAATAGACTAAATTGTAGAGGACTAGTAAGTACCATCATCTAGTGTTACCTTGTCAACCTAGGTCACTAGTAGGATCTTAGAAAAAGGAGTGTTCACTTACGCCTAAACCAATTTGGCAACAACCATGGACTCATAGATGGCAATGCCACCAACTTGCACCCAATAGGATTTTGTGAACCTTGGCATGTCATTGAAGTTTCATGTTGACATTTCCTTGGTAATACTGTAATAACTAATTTTATTGAGTGATCATATAAATATACATATGTACAGTCATGGTAAAAAAGTGATTTAAATGTGTAGGTAAACAAATTGAATACTTAAGTTGTATTATCTAGACATGTAAATACAGCATAGAGATGTCAATTAGGACTATACATACATGTGTGACCATATATTATTACTTGATACGAAATATTTTGAGCACTAAATTTATTCATTGTCCTTTAACCAATTGATATTCAAAAATAATAATTATCAAAATTCTAATATCTATTGAATTGGTTATGCAACTGTCTTTCTAGGTCAAGATTGTGTATAAAAAAATTAATTTTTTTTTAACCATCAACGTTTCGGATCATACTCCGTGATCAATCATTAGGATAAGAGGGTAAGAATGTCATTAAGAATAAGATTGTAGACCAAAGGAGTATAAGAAGAGGGGGAAAAGTGGGATAATAAGGGGGGGCACGCGGATTGAGAGAAGTGTGAGAAGCAAAGAAAAAGAAAAAGAGAAGAAGTAAACTAAAGAGAAAAAAGGAACAAATTAGCCCAAGGTCAAAATTGAAACCAACCAAAAGACATGAGGAAAGACCCAAGAGAAAAAGTTCAATTACCCAAACGAAATACTAATAAACAATGCATTTAGACCTAAGTTACTGGATTCGTGCATATACCCTCGGATCTGGATTCGGGTCCGATTCGGGTCCGGATCCGCACGTGGATCCGTGAGGATCTGGGCAGGATCCATAATCCTGCCTATGGATCCATCAAGATCCGCAGCCCGTGGATCCTAACAAATCCATAGGCAAGATTATGGATCCTGCCCGGATCCTCGAGGATCCATGTGCAAATCCGCGGCAGGGCCCAATAAAAAATGAAAAAAAGTGGGAACAAGTTTGTTTTCTTTTTTTTTTTTTTTTTCCTAAAAGCCCTAAACCCTAAAAACGACCCTCTAAGTCACAATGCAAGTTCATTTACTCTCTATTTTGCTCTCTCATACTTGCTAGTTTGAAGTAAAGTGCTTGGATTCGAAGGAGATCGGTTGTGGAGCTCCAAATACCTTGCAAGAAGTGTTTAAGGTATGCATTTCAACCATATTCTTGAGTTCTTTCATAGATTATTGATTTATTTTTAGCTTTTCAAATTTTCAAGTTTTTGTGTAAGTGTGAAGCATGGTTTTCTTTCTTCTTTTTTTCTAGATTGCAAGAATAGAACAATGAGTAGTCAAGGTTCAGTGGGTGGGGATGGGGCTGCATCACCAAGCTTCAAAATTGATAAGGGATCTCCTTTATGGAGACACACAACAAGAGTCACACAATGTCCTGGGGGTGCAGCATACATATGGAAATGTAATTATTGCAACATACAACATAGAATCTCCTATTCCCGACTACATTTTTTGGGCCCTATGGGTGAAGGAATTAACATGTATCAGGGAAGTGATAAGAAGGGATTACCAGCTGCACAAATAGCAGCGTTGGCAAAAGAGCAAGATGATGTTGATAGAGCAATTGCAAAAGCAAAACATGGTGCTTCCAAAAGAACAAATACACGAACACCATCATCTGATCAAACAAACACAAGAAGACATCCTTTTTTGCCAATGCCAACTACAAATGATGAAGATGAAGACCCATCTCCACTCACCCGCAAGAGAGGCCCACTAGATAGGGCATTCCAAAATGAAAAGAGAGACATTGCTGATCACAAAATTGGACGTTTTTTAATTGCAAATGGTGTTTCATTTAATTTTGTGAGATCACCTTATTTTAGGGAGATGATGGAAGCAATAAATGATGCACCCCATGGTTACAAACCGCCTAGTTATGAGAAGTTGCGCACTACCATATTACATGATGAGAGGAAATATGTAAAGGCTCAACTTCAACCAATAAGAGATTTTTGGGTTCAATCGGGTGTTTCTATTATTTCAGATGGGTGGAAAGATTGTAGAAACCGTCCATTAATCAATGTTATTGTTGTATGCCCTAAGGGGGCAATGTTCTTGAAGGCAGTTGATTGTGAAGGGCAAGTGAAAGATGCAAAATTTATTTCACGCATTCTCATTGATGCCATAGAGTCAGTGGGTCCTAATAATGTTGTCCAAGTGGTCACGGACAATGCAAAAGTTTGCAGGGCTGCAAGGATAATTGTAGAGTCTAGATATGATCATATCTTTTGGACACCATTCACCGTCCACTCTCTCAATTTAGTGATGAAAGCAATTGGCACCGAAATAGATTGGGTGAAAAGGATATATGAGAAAGCTGAAGAGATTCAAATGTTTGTGACAAATCACCACATATCACAAGCAATTTTTAGGAGTTTCTTGGACTTGGAATTATTGAAGGTAAATTTGTATATTTAATATATAATTGAATATTATTGGATTCCATAATCTTTGTTGTTGTTTACATTAACATGTTTTAATATTTAAATGTATTACTAACTTGAGTTTAACATGTTCTTAGGTTGCTAAAACCCACTTTGCCTCTCACACAATCATCTTGAGACGACTTGTGAAGGTAAAAGAAGCATTGAAACATATGGTCATTAGCCCCAATGGGGCGTTTGGAAGAATTCCAATACAGCAAGGGCCTTAAATGTGAGAAGAATGATACTAGATGAGGATTGGTGGGGACTTGTGAGTTATGTGTTGGAAATCACCAATCCAATAATGGCAATGCTTCGCTTCGCAGACAGTGATGAGCCATGCCTTGAGGATATTTATAATTCCATGGATAGTATGCTGGAAAAAATTAAAATGATAAGTTTTACGCTCTTCTACAACAATTTTTTATTTGAGAGATATCTAGATCCTAAAGTTTAAATTGACATATTCACTAATTATAATTATTATTCATATTTCATATCCTAGGTCATACAGAAGAGGAAGAATGATCCTGAGGACACCCTTTACAAGAAGGTGGAAAAAATTGTTCATCATCGATGGAACAAGATGACCACACCTTTGCACCTCCTTGCATATGCTCTATCCCCGAGGTACTATAGTTCTTATCAAATGCTTGTGTTTATTTTATCCAATGTTTGTGCTATTGATATTTGATAGTGTTCAATTGTCTTTTGTTATCCCCAAGTACTATAGTGCAGATGTACTTCGCTTCCAAGTAGAGTGCCACCATTTAGAGATGCAAAGGTTGCAGACAAGTATAAGAGGGCACTAGCAAAGATATTCCAAGATCCAAAGATTAGGGCAATTGTGAGGAGTGAATTTGTTGCCTTCAACTCAGGTGAGGATTTCGACCCTATTGCCGTAGCAGACCAAAGCAGGATGGGTGCCATCAAATGGTGGTACCTTCATGGGCAAGCCTTCATGTACCTCCAACCTAATGCCATAAAGGTCCTATCCCAAGTAAGTTTGTAAAATTAAGCTTAAGGTTAACACTCTCAATTCCTTGAATTTATTATTTAATTTATTTATCTTGATTGTTGTATTGATAATTTTTAATCTCTCTTTAGGTTGCTAGCTCTTGTGCAACTGAGCAGAATTGGAGTACTTGCTCCTTTATCCATTTAGTCAAACGCAACCGATTGGTTCCAAAAAAATCAAAAGACCTTGTGTTCATTCACAACAATTTGCACTTGTTGTCACAAAAAGATCCTAAGTACAAGAAGGGGCCCGAAAAGCTTTGGGATGTAGCACCCGAGACTCTTGATTTAGATATGACCATCCAGGATCTTACTAGATCCACTTTGATTGATGTGCATGATGAGGAGGAGGATTATGAGTTAACAATCCCCTCTATTACTAGTGGTTTGGGTTCCTCTACTGGTACAAATGCAGTACTTGCAACTCATAAGTACCCCTCTGATTTGGATTTTCTTGAAAATCCATTTGATGATTAAATCAAAAACTTTAGTCTTGACTCTTGACTCTTTTATGAGTAAATCATATTACAAACTTTAAGTTTAATGATTTATATTTTGAATGTTACAAACTTTCACTTTCAGTAATTCAATGTGAATGTGTTGATTTTCTTTATAATCATGAAAATAGATTAATTATCAATGTCATTGATCAAGTATACTAGATTCATAGATGCATACTAGAACCATAGATTCATACTATGAAATGATTTAGTTTTAGAATTATGTATATTTCTCTTATTTTTTAGTATATATAATGCATATATATATGTATGTATGTATGTATGTATGTATGTGCACGAATCCTCCACGAATCATAATTGGGGGAAAAAATATCCCAAATCCACGGATCTGATTCACGTGCCTGAATCGGATTCGTGTCATAAACCGACAACTAAGATTTAGAAACTAAAACGGAAAATTAAAATACATAAATATAAATATAAATGAAAATATAAAAAGAAAATAATAATAAAAATAATAATATATATGTATAAATATATGTGCGAGTATATATATTTATATTATACCTATATAATAGCATAAGATATAAAAATGCAATATCTAGACATGTATGCATAAAAATATAATAAACAAAAGAAAGCAGAAAGTATAAACATTGACAAATATATATCAACTGTATATACACATACATATATTCTATGCCCATATATATGTATATATGTGAGTGTATATATATATATATATATATATATATATATATATATAATTAAAAATGCAAATAGTACTCGTAATAATAATAATGATCCAAATTTGAAAAATATGAAAAATCAAAAAAAATTAAAAACTGTATATACACATAAAATAAATAAAAATATAAAATAAAACAATATGTATATAGATATAATAATAATAATAATAATAATAAAAATAAATAAAAATAAAAATGATAATAAAATAAACGCAACAACAATAAGAATAATAACAATAAGTTAAATTAAAAATAAAAGTTAGAAATTAAAAATAAAAGTTAACAATTAAAATTAGAAATAAAAGTAATAATAATAATAGTAAAAATAAGAAAAATCATAATAATAAGATAAAGACAACAAGAGAATACCACAAAAGCAAAAGAAACACGCAAAAAAATACTAAAAATCAAAACAAGTCAAAAAATAAAAATAAAAATCCCAATAGGAGAGAAAAATAAAATAAAAATAAGCAACACTAAATAAATAAGAAAGAATATATATATATATATATATATATATATATATATATATATATATATATATATATATATATATATATATATATATATATATATATATATATATATATATATAAACATGCATCAATTAATATATATACCAGTATATATGGACATATAATCATAAATGAATAAGGAAGAAAAAGAAGAAGAAAGAATGCCTAAAAACCTAACAAAGAAGACAAACCTCAAAACATGTACAAGGATGAGGAGGAGCAAGGAGGGCAAGAGTGAGGAAGCCAAAGAGACACCCACACCTAGTTAGAAAGAGGAAGGTCAGAGGTAAGGGGGCGGGGAGATGAACAAAGGGGGACCACCTATGGAGAAGAGAAGGGAAAAAACACAAGGCCAACACAAAGGGGAGAAATGGGGAGGAAGGACAAACACCAAGAAAGAGCAAGGGGAGGGGGGGAAGGGGGTCAGAAGGGGGGAGGATGGCAATCCTTGAGCAAGGATAAAAGAGGGTGCCATGAAAGGTTGAGAACCCACCCCTCATCACGATTAAGATTGGAGGGGTGATTGAAGATAGCAATCGCCTCTTTCATTTTTCTCTTAAAGAAATTATCTTCTTTGAGAAGAATTTGGGTGTTTTCCAAACAAATGTGATGTTTGGTGGAAGATGAGTGCTTAGCCAAAGCTGATTTGAGAACCTGCTCATGCCTGATGTCAGCACTATGCTCCTTAATTCTAGTAACAAATGAGCTACCTGTTTCACCAATATACGGTGATCCACAAGAGCAAGGAATCTTGTAGACACCCGAAGCAGAAAAGTTGCCTCTGGAGCCTTCAAGAGGGGGTAAACGTGATCTAATGGAGGATAGGGGTTTGAAGGTGCACCGGACTCCTTTTTTCATGAGAATCCTTGCAATTTTGTGAGAGATACCTTCAACGAAGGGGAGAAAGGCAATCAGGTGAGAAAGTGCCTGAGAATGGGTAGGTTTGGGGATGGAAAGGAAAGACCTGGCTTGCTTGAAAGCTTTGGAAATTTGCTTGTTGGAATACCCATTGAGTCTGAAGATGTGACGAAGATGGGACAGCTCTTGGTTGACATCGTCATCATCGCAAATACATAGGGCTCTCAAAGCTATAGTCTTTAGGACCCCAACTTTCTGGCCTAGGTGATGATGCGAGGAGGCATGCAAATAAAGGTCAATGTGAGTGGCCTTGTGAAAAACCCGACGCCCAAGGGAGCCATAAGGTTTTCGAAGGAACCACATATCAAGAAACAAAATACAACCATCAACTTCAACCTCCTTGGTGAAGGTAATGGAGTGGGACAAGTTGTTGAGGTGGGAATGGAACTCCTCCAACTTGTCAAGGCCATGAGGCCAACACATAGCATTTCCACCATTTACGAAAAGTCATGTCTTCAAAGTGCTCCATATAAAGATTGGCAATGACAGGAGAGAGTGGGGAAACCATTGCCACCCTGTCAACTTGCTCATAGATGACACCTTGGAAGGAGAAAAATGTGGATCTCAAGCACAACTCTACTGGAGAGGCGATCTCGTCATTGACTTTGTGCTTGATAGTCTCAATAGAGTCGAGAATTGGGACCTTGGTGAACGGAGAAACAACATCAAAGCTTACCAAAATGTCACCACTATCCACTTTGGCATCTTTGATGAAGTTAACAAAGTTGGTATTCTTTGATGGAAGAATCACTCTTACCAACTAGAGGCAAGATTAACTCAGAGAGAAAGGAAACTAAAGAATATGTGGGAGATCCCATGGTGTCGACGATGGGTCTAAGTGGAACATTGGCTTTATGAATTTTAGGGACCCCATAATTTTGAGGGGTGATCTCTTTGGAGGGGAGAAGACACCTCTTGGTAGTCTCATCAAATGAGGATCCGCCAATTGGCGCTCTAACCTGTTTAAGGATCTTCGAACAAGGATTGTGGGTGG
This sequence comes from Cupressus sempervirens, assembly GCA_028749045.1. Taxonomy (NCBI): domain Eukaryota; kingdom Viridiplantae; phylum Streptophyta; class Pinopsida; order Cupressales; family Cupressaceae; genus Cupressus; species Cupressus sempervirens. The sequence continues at coordinate 549,696,039 of CM053785.1, read as the reverse complement.
CAATTCTGTAGCAACTAGACTTCGAGAGAAGAACGTGCATCTTAGATAAGTAATCTTGTCTATCCAAAATGACAGTTGCGTTGCCTTTGTCAACTTTAGAAACAATAATGTCATTGTGATTTACAAGATTTTTGAGGGCAAGAAACTCTGCCTTGGGGATGTTGCTTCTGAGAAGCTTAGCACGTCTGGGAGCCACCGCACAGTCTTGCTTGACCTCCTCGCTCATCCCAAAAGGAAGAGCACGAACAGCAATTTCAATTTATGTCAAGAAGTCAATCACAGAAATGTACCAAGGAGCAAGGGCAAAGTTGAGGCCCCTCTTCAGGAAATTGAAGGAGAGGGGGTCTAAGATAGCACCCGAGAGGTTGACAACCAATCTCGATTCCCAATTATTAACTAAGAGATTAGCGGAGGAAGGGGGAGGAATGAGCACAAAACTCCTAGCTCGAGGAATCGGAGAGGGAAACTGAACAAGTTAACCATGTGAGACCAAGCGAGAAGAGGTGAGGTCTAGCATGGATAGCGCTTGAGAAGGGGAGCCTAGAGAGAGGGGGAAGTAGGTGGACCCACCAAAGGAGAGAAGGGTTCTGACACAGAAGCATGGCATGGGAAGTGAGGGGGGGAAGAAGAGATTGCACCCACATCAGATGATCTATGCACCGCCTGAGGAGACATGCACGGTTGACTTGCACTGCAAGGAAGGAGACTAACGAAATTAATGTCATTAACAAGAAAGCAATCAAATTGAGTTGTACCTGGATGCTCAATTGGAGAGTAGCTGGAGACAAGACAATGAGATGTTGGTGGCAGGGGGACGTTGGAGACCATCTGTTGCATGCCCAAACTTTGTGCGAGAAGATTGTTGGACCCAACACCATGAACACCATGAGGGGCCTACAAGCACTCTAGTGGTACACCTAAGCAAGAGGAGTTAGGTCGTTGCAAGGGGGAGGAGCGACACGGATCAGATCGTGAGGGCGAGCTGCAATCGCAAAAAAAGCCACTGGTGGAAGAGCAGACCGTTGTACCGAAGGTGAGCGCCAATTAACATCGTAAGGAGGAGCCAAGTTGAGCCGAGATGAAGAAGGCTCTCGAGTTGCATCACCCGCAGATGATTCACCAAAGGACTGGAGCAGTCGGAGCTATGGTGACGAGATGACCAAGGAGAAGGGGGCCATGATTGGCGCTTCTTAAGAAGGGCAAGTAATTTCTTTTTTTGTCTCCTAATAGAGGCACACTGGAGACCCATCGCTCTTGCAAAGGAGGTGGTGTCAAGATGAATCCATAAGTTCAATCTAAGCAAGGAGGAAAGCTCCAAGTGTAGCGGTAGGAGTCTCGAGTTAAGAGCATCGATCTATCTTCTGGTTGAGTTGATGACTAACCTGAGAAGAGCTAGGCTAGCTTGGGAGAAAATGTGGTCAATGTGGGAGCTCCACAAGTGATGAGAAATTTTGGCAAAGGAAGGAATCACCTGCAAGTTTCTTCATCTTTTTAGAAATGTGAGGTCTGCAATTTGCTTTGAGAGCTTGATCCTTAACCCCTTAAATTGTTTACATTTGTTTCCCAATTCCCTCCCATGAAGGGCAAATATTGCAGTTAGGAGATTTCCACAGTCCATGAATTATGGAACTGTCTTTCTGGGCCAAGATTGTGTATAAATTTATACACAATCTTGGCCCAAAAAGACAGTTGCATAATTCATGGACAAACTGATTTTCATGGTGTCCAACAAAATCCAGCCCGAACAACCATGATGAGTTGATTATCAAGGTGTCTGGCAGAATCCGGCCCGAAGAACCAAGATAACGCTTGCTCCAACACATTTTGGTGTTAAGAGATAGGTCAGCTATTGATAAGATCGTCACCTTACAATAGTCACCTTCTATTCGTTATCATAACTTCCAACACTCCGAAACAACAACTTAATGTAGTCTGTTATGATAACAGGTCCAGCTATTGATAAGATCACCTTTCAATTTATACACAATCTTGGCCCATAAAGACAGTTGCATAATTCATGGACTTTGGAAATCTCCTACTGCAATATTGAATTGGTTGTTATTGCAACTTTTATATTTTAATAAAAACATGTTGGTTTCAATTATCAAATTAACATTTGAGGCTACTGCCACCTTAGCTCATTGATCGAGTTTATACCTCACTGGGCAAAGAACTTGGAATTGTAAATTATTCAATAGCTGTAATGTCCCCATTTCAAAGGGTTAACTAAAGAAGTACTATTAAACAATAATAAATAAATATATATTATAATTATTATTAAAAATAATACTTTAATAAGATATCAAATTATTGCTGATATAGTGGCAATATAAAAATGATATAATTACATAAACTATAATATAATTATAATATATAATTATATTATAATATGTCTACATTAATAACTAAATATATTTATTAAATCTTAAAAATGAAAAGTTTACCTATGATTATAATCTAAATTTAATAGAAAATATTCAAACAAATAATAACGTTATCAAATAAATGATAATATTAAATATGAGATATTAGTCCCATTAATCAATATAAATTCAAAATACAATAATAATCATAATAACAATAATTAATATCATTAGTAGATAGCAATTATCATTATTCATGATAATAGATTAACTCCTCAACATATGCTTGAAAGGTGAGTCTCTTCAACATTTAAGATTTGCAAGATATATTATGGGGTTCGGACTCTTTGGAAGGAGGATCACAGGAAAGAGAAAGAAGGAAGTATTCATCCACAGATTTCTGTATCTGCCATCATCTTCTTCAGCACACAAAATATAGTCACATAAATAGTGACATTCTCCGTGGAAGTTTATCATTAAGGAAATTAGAAGTATAAGTCTCATCCACAAAGCCACATACAACGTAATCATGAAGTACGGACATTACGCATAAGCGCGCTTTATCTAGCAGCGGATAAGGAGGCTCATATGATTCTTGTTGGCAGTTTGAATAGAAGGAAAGGACATTGATCGGAGTCATACCCACATCAAGGTTAGACACAGCAAAGTGTGAAAGTGCAGTCCAGCAACATCGGAGTCAACGAAGGGAGAGAAATAAGACATTGCATATTAAGAATCCCATGTTCCTAATCTCAAATAATCTAGGGAGAAGTCAGCAAAGAACTGTTGGATAAGTAGATCAACCATTTTGAAGCAGCAATAAGTTCAAGAGAACAATGACAAGTAAACGAGAAAGTGTCGGCTCATCACCTAATAAGAAGCATATGTCGAACAAACAACTTGGAGGGAATACATACAAGCAATCCTAAGAGAGTTGTGATTAAATTCTTGTAGTGATAATACACAGCAGCAATGTCTGGATAGGGAACAGTTCATGCAGAAGGAATAAATAGCGATGGGGAGGAGCCTTTGGGAAGTCTCGGGTCTGCATAACTAGAAAATAGTAGAACACCATCAGCAATATAATGGAGGGAGATCTCGCATCCTATTTGAGGAATGAAATCATACTTGTTGACTTATAATAAATGATACAGATCAGTATGTATATAAAATATAAATGCTTCAGGGATCTCTCCTATGCAGCAAATAGTCTTTGACAGGAACATTGCAGAATAAATCAACCAGAAATTTTCAATCAATAAATACAGTGGCAATTATGAACTGGACAAACATATAGCAGTCAGCGGAATGCTTGATTGACTTAGCACATAACATATTCCTCACACCAAGACAATCTACAGATGGAGATTGCAGAGACTTAACAGTTGGTCTACCGCTTATGAACATACGCTTGGTGCAACTATCCTTATGATTAGAGGGATACACAGATAAGCCACAGTTAAGCCTACGTAACATATAAAAAGGAAGAACATAAAACATACCCATTGGGAAGAGATAATATAAAAGTTAGGCTTTCTGCACTTAGTAGATAAAGAAGACAAACTATACGAGGAATCCCATTTTCAAATGTGACATATTTCACAATTACATTGACAGACAGTACGTAGAAAGAAATAGTGCCAGTGAAACATATAAATCCATCACCAGAAATAAAGAGGAGGATCTAATTACAGTGGCATACTCAGTCAAGGTTCAAGACTAATAAGAGATTATGAAAAATATATGGTGTTCAACATAAGGAAGAGAATTCTTCATATTTTATATATATTTACACTGGGACTTTGTAGAAGGGAACACCACTGAAAGTAGAACAATCAGATCACTACATTTTACACAGACACAATTTTTGGACACCCAAGTCTACGTGGCAGTAAGAGTAAAGAGAATTGTTATGGACACCCAAGTCTACATGGCAGTAAGAGTAAAGAGAATTGTTATTAACAGTAAGGACAATAAATTATATTTCATATACACTTAGAACTTGGCAATAAGGAGCATCTTCAGAAACAAAGCAAAAATAATATAACTATCAAGAACTAATTTAAAAATAAATAAACAAAAATATGTTATTCTCCTTTCCAAGTGTAAAGAAGTGAAGTAAAATACATAAGATCTGACTGTGATAATGTGGGAGTACATCCTAAATTGAGTCCATACTTAAAGATATAACATATCATAAATTGTCTCAATAGGAGGGACATTACAATAGCATCCATATTGTAGACTCCAACTAGGAACTTTCGACTCTATGGAAACATAGTGAATCATTAAAACAAGGAAACATTAGTAAATTTTATAATCCTATGCATATGGATATGCTGAAGGATCATTTTCTCATCAACCACGATGTATGAGTGGTGAGAATGTAGAGCCAACTCATCGAAACCGTGTAGGAGAATGTCTTGGGATATTTATTGGACAACAGTTTCTTGAAGTAGCTCTCTTTTCATTTTCTCAACTCACAAAAGAATGAAAATGACAAGACTTTCTTAACGACTGTGTATCTGATACAAGAACAGCAATGAGAGTCTAGGAAATATTTAACAGGGAAATCTGGACTCGTGCATTAGAAAGGAGAGGAAAGTTCACGTAAGTATTTGGAGACACGGAGGAATACATTAGTGAGAAAATTAGACAAAAGACACATGCTGGGATCTGGACCAGTCTCAGATAGAGGAATGAAAAGTAGTATAACTTCCAGGCAGCACTAATAAAAACAAGACTTCTTGTTATTCTTCCAACATCAGGCACGTGAAAATTCTTTCCAACCTTCTCCCTTATTAGTAAGCTTATTTTACAGCTGGAATCGCTTATGTAGAACTTTTAAATCTGGGATGAAATCTTAGTTTCAAGAAATATGTAATAGTTATTGCATGCAAGAAAGAACTAAGGATTCTTAGCTCAATTGTTGTCAAAAGAACTTTAATTAGTCTATATTAAATTGAAATTGGAAACTTAAATGCAAAAAAGGTTTTCCATACTGTCAAAGAAACTTTGACAAAGTAACACAGTTCACGATAGGAGTTAGATCATCTAATTTAATAATGCTGCTAACTAGATCTGTTTCAACAAAGAACTACATTACTGTCCTTTAGGAAGACCAAATTTCACGATAAGAGTTAACTCGTCTAATTTAATAATGCTGCTAACTAGACCTGTTTCAACAAAGAACTACATTACTGTATAAGCTTAATCGCTACAATGGAGTCTTGACTGAAAAGATTAATAAGAGACTGAATTAGACTATTAGTAGTTACATTTTAGAGCTGATATTGTGGTTTTAAATTTACTGATATTAAAGGTTCTCCGTGACTCCAACAGAACAGATAAAACACCATCTGTACTAATAGCTCAAGCACACGTACTTTGTTTGGTTCAGATGAGGAACCCAAAAGTGTACATGGGCTTGAGAGAGTGCAAAGTACAATCCATGCTGGAAAAGTTTACATGTATGAAATTGACTAATAAAATAACATCAATAAATAAGGAACCAGGATAGTCAGTCCAATGTTCATGTGTTAGACAAGTGTGTCAAAACAAATAAAGAACAAGGAAGAATGACCATCCTACCTTTGAGTTTACCATTAATCCCATATTGTGTCTCTTAGGGTGCAAGTCAGATAGGTTGAGAACTTGACAATGCGATAATCATGTAGAGTGAATACTTGGCCAGGGTGCACTAACCAGATGGTAGTGCTTGTCAGTTCTCAAGCTCCTGGATACAGACTTCGACAGAAGTCATACCAAGTTAGCAGTAGCTTTAGGGTGTAACCAAAGATGTAGGGCCTTAAACCAGTTCCAGATGACTTGACATTACTATATACCTTTCCTCTGCAGAGGGTCGGGCCCACTTTAGTGGGAAGTGACAAGGGGGGCTTAACTGTTATGATCTACAGTTGGGTGGTTAAACACCCCGGTGATATCTTTTTCCCCCTTAAGGTAGAAAGAGATTAAATATGCTCCAGTAACAGACTGTTGCTACATGTAAAGTAAGATTTCTTCCATTTTCTGTACTTTGAATACGATGTGTATAAAAAAATTTAAATTAAGATTTAGATCTAGATCCTATGTGAAATTACTTTATGAAATGTCGCAGTATTGTTTCTTTATATTGGATCTTAATGTTATTGTTCTATGTAGTTTTTAAATTCTGATTTCAAAATTTTTTTTAAAAAAAACTAGTCATTACTTTGTGTTAAGTTGAAGCATGCTACACATATCAACATCAATATCATCTTCTAGCTTAACTTATTCTCCAACATGATCGGATTTTTGTTTTCAATGTCTTGGTGGGATGATGTAAGGTGATAGATAGTATGTCCATATTTGTGCTAAAGATTCAAGTTATAAAATGAATTTAAATTATTCAGTTTGGTGTAAAATAAGAAAGTGCAAGGGTTGACCTGAAAGTTTGACGCCTAAGTCAAGGTGGAAATAAAATTAAAATTAATTATGTGATTTAAAAGAGAACTTGTAGAGGGAATAAAATATATGGATTTTTAAAAGTGTCCTAATTCCCAACAAAATTTATAAATTGGAATTTGGGCTCTTGCTTCTTCATTAAGATGTTGCACACAAAATAGGATGTTGGCATGTCACTGAAATGAACGGAGAATTTCTTCCCAGGTTGATTGAGGACCAAAAACTTCATCAAATAAACTAGTTTTGGAGGTGAACAATCCTCCCTAGCTGGTTTGATGTTTTCACACATTAATTTTCATAGATTTCTGGAATCTTGGTTCAAAGGAAATGAAAACATACATTGTATTTTAATTGCGAAACTGTGAGTTATCTTTTTTCATGATTAGCAAAGATTTTTGGACGTCTCTTGGTGGTGATTCAGGCATTCTCTATGCTGGTTCAACTGAGGGTTTGAGACAATGCCTTACTTATAGAACCTTATTTTGGTGCTAAAAGTCGATTCATTGTGGGGCCATTCTTGTTGTTGGGCACTGAGATTGTTGTTTTGCTGATTTTTTGAATAATAGACTTGCATTGTTTGGAAGTTGGAAAGCTGCCTTTGGATGTTGTGGCCAGCTGTTGGATAGCGTTCCAGATTGACTTATACTCTAATCATAGCTATATCAGACCCTGAGAAGTTACCTAGTTCGATGCTGGGTGCTATTTTCAACTACGCATGGATATTTGATTAAGTCTTCTTCAATTGGTTTGTTTCAAAATTGTAGCACAGCATGTGTAGTGGGAACAGAGTGCATTATTACTGTCAAACAGACCTTGAACAGCCCCTTTTCTGGCTTGGAAACAATCAGAAGAAATGTCTTAATGATCAACCCAGCAATCATGGTGTGTAATAATGGCAATTTGTGATCAATTGTTCGCCATACTGCAGCCACCTCGAATTGCTGATTTCAGTAGTTTGGACAGTATGATGATCATTTTCCCCTATCAAATAATTTATTTATGTTAAACAATGCTGTGCTATTTAAATCTTGAAAGGTACTTTCTTGTGTACACCAATCTTCTATGCTGTCATAAGAAGCAATGATGTTATCAGTCAAAACCTATTAGCAGAAACTTATGATTTCCCATCTTTTGACACTACAGTACCAAGTCTGTTGGCTATATATAGCATATTGTGTTTATGAGATATTCCAATGCTTCAATAGTTGGTCCAGTAGCGTTATCAGTTCATGTTGTTATGCTTGTGTGAATGTCAAAATCTTCAAGAATTTTGTAACAGAACACTGAAAGATGAAAAGATTCCAATCAGAGTTGTCCTAATTGGTAAAATTTAAAAAACAAAAATTAGGGGTGGTATGCTTCATCAAAGAATTAAGCTAATCTTTGGCTTTGGTTTTTGTTTCTGTGTGCAAGCAATGGATAAAAAGTCAAAATTTGTCCAATGATGGCTTGATGTCCACACAGCTTAGCCCTTTTTTTAAGATGTCTCAGATATCCCTAACAATCCCAAGGAAGACCAAATGTCTCAATGACAACCTATCCCACACGTCCCACAATATTTCACCAATTTCTTGTATACAAAGATGGCCCACAAGAAACCCTTGCCATTCTGTCATTTCACAAACGCATGGAGGGACAAGGGCACAAGATTCATGAGTATCTATGGGCAGGAGTTATTGTTATCAGCCATCAAGTTAACCCCTGGCATTAGTTACATCCAAAAGACTGATCAGCACAGAAGAAACAAATAGTTGACCACCTCACATGTGTTATTGTAGATCAACAATCAACTTAGGTATGCTGGATTGACATGGAAAAGCTTTGTTACAAACCAGCTTTGACATGTCCATCCAAAAGACTATATTGATGGCATTACATGCCTATGAAGCACAAACCATTCTAGTCATACTTCTATAGTTTAAAGGATTAGAACCAAGTATAGAAGGGAGAGATTATTGGGTGACTTTAAAAAATTTATCAAGGAAAGAAAATACAATGAATTGAAGACAAAAGTAAACACAAACCTATAATTTATAGAGAATCCTGAGAAAGGGTCACAATCCATACGAAAATTTCATTATATCAAGACTTTGGAGCTGATTTCGTTCAATGGTGACCACAGAATCTTCCTTTACATTACAGAGCAGAACATAGAAGAAAAAGAAGGTTTGACTAAATTCCTTTGGAGCAGTTATTTAACATATATGAACTGCACTTACATGGAGAGAGATGTTTGAACTACAATGAAGATCTAAGTTCACCAAAGGCACCACCTATCCTGCAGTCAAAAGCCAGAAGTAGGGAAGGATGCCTGATGCACTCAAACTCTGTTATATGTATCTATTATTGTACTTCATCATGCTTGAAATGCATGAAATAATTCTCATATTCAAGAAAGTCCACTTTGGTACATTTCATAGTTGACATGGCACTAAGCTTGCAAGAAGAAAATAGTTGCAGGAAAAGGTGAGGCTTTACCATTCTAGACTCCACAAAATATGTCTGAAGGATATCTCAATTAACTTCCCTACAACTTTGCACACATGGGCTTCATCTATCACTGCTCACACTACATTCTGTGGCCAAACCTACTCTATAGCATAAATGTACTACTGACGGAGTACTCTGTGAGTTGCAAAAACTGGTCGAGTTTTCTGGCCTGACGAGTTTTTACAACTTTTACTGGCACTAAAAACTCACTGATTTTTTGCCTAAAATTTGGCCAGTTTTTGTTAAAAACTAGGTTGTAGTTTTGTATTAGCACTTTAAAAAAGGCCCAGATTAATTTCATATCTCATTTCTTAATATTTTGATGAGGGGGGAGAATAGTCTTCTGAATACGTGCACACTGATTTGTATGGATCTGAAGCGGATTTGAGGTGGTTTTTGATGAGGATGAAATCAATGATTTGGAGAGGTAGGCTATGGAGGAGGGGGGTGGATTCGGTTTCACACTAGATGACAATGAGTTGAATGAGTAATCATTGCTAGTGTCAGGAGAAGCTAGAGACAGAGCTACATCCAGGATGGAGGTTGAGCCACAAACTGAGTCAGACATACCTAGTGAGGAGGCACAGTTACGCTAGTGCAGACTTCTAGGACTAGACCATCTAATTCTACCTCTCCAATGGTTTTTACTAGAGCTGCGAAGAGAAATATGTAAGTGTAATGATGTATTTACTTTAAGTTCTACATGAATTATTTACTATATTGCTTCCAGCCATTAGCATTCCTTGTGAAAATGCAATTTTGTACCCAATTTGTGTTTAAATATATGTAGACTAAACTTGTTTCTTTTGTGTTCTCATTTATTGACTCATTGGATGCATTTTCTCATTGAAGTTTGCAAAAAAATGCATTTCTAATTAAATTTAAACAATTTTTTGAGTTCCTAAATTTTTGCCATTAACTGGCCAAGTTTTTCCTGAATCTTATTTTCAGGCCTTTGTGAGTTTTTGGCTTTGGTGAGTTTTCCAACTATGCTCTATAGTATCTTTTTTTTCTTTATAGTATCTTTGAGAATTTTAAAATGAAAATAAGCATTCTTTATGATGCCCTAATCAATAGCCATAATAAATTAGAGATCACTTTACATTTAACCATAATATTGATGATTGGATGATGCCAAATGTCAATCCACCCATCCATGACTATGGTGCATCTACACATGATTCCTTCGTTTCCTCCATTAAAATACTTATCTTGTAATAGTGCTTATCCTCAATGTAGTCCAGTTGGTGGCAAATAAGAACTCGTCCTTATTTTCTTTATCTTAAACTCTTTATAATAAGGTGAGAAAAACACATGTAATGGAATACCCTTGGAAAATAAGAATTTTCTAATGGCATCATCTACCTCATCCTTCAGTTTCACATTGAATAAATCTCTTAGATGATTGTGACTATCACTACTCATCCTATTTTTCTCCTTAAATTGTATTATCCCTGAACTAGAAGAAATTTAAATATGTGTCTGGCCTTTGCAAAGTAGTAGAAGCAAAAATTTTGATGACTCCTCAATCGCATTGAAGCAAACATACGTACATTTTCTCCACAATCACGCCATAATCAAATTATCTCAGCCCTATATTTCACATTTTGTGTCAACTATTCACATACTTCAACCTCTTTGTCTCAAACACGGCAGAGGTAGGCATTAATTCTGGTAGCGCTACCCAAAGATTCAAGCTTACAAACATGGCATTTCCACAACCTAGTGCCCCAGATGCGCCAAGCTTTGTTAGTATCTAAGTTTCATAATGCTTAAAAAGAGGACTTCAGATGAAAGGGAACCTAAGCTTGTTTTTATAGCAATTTTAAGGGCTTCTAACATGTGCAATCCCAATGGAACAAGTGGTTTCACCTCTCTCTTTGATTGAACTTGCATCAAAGCATAATCAGATTTGGTTTCAACTTTTCAAACTCTTGAGGCTCAACATTATCCTTGCTCTTGCTGTGAGAAAATATTGTGACATTGCAAAAAGCAATATAAATTTACAAGTTTATAATTTAAAAATTCAGATTTTAAATCATGCATAATGCAAAGGACTAAGACACAAGGATTTTCTTGCAATGCTTCTGGATTAAACTGTGTAAAATTTATTTGCACAAATAAATCTTACCCAGTTTAATCCAGAAGCACTGCAAGATAATTATTATAGACTATGAAAATCTGAAGTCTCTGCCACAAGGATTATGTTTTTGCTTTTCCGACTTCAGGGCACACGATTTGCAGAAAAAAGGATACAAAAATAAGAATCGTTCTTTTTAACCTTTGCCAAAAAAAAATTTCACTTTGCTGTCTCCGTTCAGGTTGCATAAAAATAGAAAAAGTTAAAAACATAATTTGACAAAAATGCAAACATCTGACACATATAATATATCCCCTACAAAACAAGAAAAATTACAATATGATCATTATTCATTTGTAATTCTAAAATAACGAATTCAAATTCAGACTTGCAACAATACAAATCGTTAAGATCCAAGTTGTTGACTAGATTTGCCAACTAAGATTATTAATGACTGGCTAGTTACTACATTGAACAATAAAAACAAAAATGTATGTTCATGAAAGAAGCCTAACATGAGGTTTGAATAATGCTTCAAACCCCTGGATTCAATAATGGATTGTCACCAATCTTCCAATTGTACTTCCTCTCACTATTCCTCTTTCCTAATGCCTTAACATGCAAAAATATTTTGCTCTTGCAACTTGTTGATGCAACTTTCAACTTTGTTTCTGAAACTTTGGAGTAAATTGGAGTAAGGCTTACATGCCTATTGCATTTTCATTTTGAATATTTAGAGTCTGCTTGGATCCTATGGGTCATTAAGGTCAGGGCCTATGTCACACATTTCAAAACAAACAAAAAAGCTTTGCTAGTATATTTTGCAGAGATGCATTGGTATCTCCAGGACATTTGGAAGTCCCCTGGAAGTCTTCAAGTCCCCGAAAACAAGGAAAATCTTGAAATCATCTGCAGAACTCAAGTGGCTGTGGTGGGAGTCAGGATGATGGGGAAATGTCCCATTCAAATCCTTATCTCAGAAGGATGCAGACTTTTAAGGAGGAAAGGGAGCAAAATGTTGCTGTGGAACATTGAAAAGAACAAGTGTTTAATGAGTAAAATAAGAATCTCCAGTTGTTCATGATCTTTTCTAATTGCTTCAGAAGAATTTAATAAACTAAGTCAAAATAATTATTATTCACAGGCCATAAATATGAACAAAAGACTAAGTGGGTTTTCTCAGAACAATACAATGGTCAAAGTGTGTCAGACGTATGCCATAAAGTTTTGAAGACAAGCTGTGATAGTAGGTACGGACTTGAATGAAGAGGATATGTTGATCCAGTAGCTTGTCGATCTCCACCCTCATATCAAAAGAAGAACAGTCATCACCAACCCAGGAAGCTTGGATGAGGCATGTTGCCCAAGCTTATAATGTGGAAAGTGACGAAAAGAAACCATCCTTGTGGAGGAAAAGGTGGGGCTATCTTCTACTCACCCTAACTCTCACTAAGCTTAAGTTGGACTGAAAGCCTCTCTGTTAAGGGAGATTTGACTCAGATGCATCATAAAAATTCCCATAAACATGTGAAGACATGAAATTCTTGTGAGCAATAAAATGGATGCAAAAAGTAGACAAGATACAGAATAAAATCATGTACGTGCAAAATGTTAGCAACAGGTCCTTGATTGCATGTGTGTCTGGAACTTTTTATATTTGCAGTCATATCCACTGCCAATTACATGTGCCAGAACTTAAAATCTTAACTAAACGGCCACTGTTTTGACTTCCAGTATTGACAAAGCTTCTCGGATCCAGGAGATCTCTTTTATGCAAAAGGAATCTATAAAAATGTGATCACATTGGTTGTAAAGACATGGAAGGAAAAATAACATGTAATGAGAAAGAATAGAAGCTACAGTTGTTCATAGTTAATTCCATCAAGACTAAGACTGTAATAGCCATTACAAGCAATAAGGGCAACTTACATCCAAGCGTGCTATCGTCCTTTGTAAATTACCATGTTTGCACAAGATGGTAGGAATTCAGAGAGTTTCCAACAGAATATCTTGAGGTAATGGGGGATGCTTTTTACAATCAGTATGCTTATTTCCATTCTGTTCGACAATTCCTTCTATATAAATTTCAAAATTCAAACAACTTTCATTTAAAATTATATGTAGCATACTATATTAAATCTATATAAATTCTATAATAAGATTTTATAAATCAGTTCCCTCAAATAAATTGCATTGCATTTAATTCTCAATTTATAAGGACAATAAATGTCATAATTATTATTAATATCATGGAATAAGGAAAAGTTGTAAGTAAAATCAAGAACTCACTTCGCAATCTTTTCTGGTGTCACATACAACAATTTGAATTTACAGCAGCTTGAACTAAGCTCATTAAATATTTGTTGCTGTTCTTGCCACTCCAAGTTTGCACTAAGATAAGTTGCAGGTATATTTGCCTGGATGATATTTTCCATGTCACAATTAAACCAACAGACCAGGTTAATGTCAGATGTAAACTTAGATTGTATGCAAATTCAAATGGACAACACCTTAGTTATCATTTAGAGAAGATACTGACCTGGGAAAGATGCATGATCTGATCTTGAATGAGTGAGACAAGAGGAGAGACTACAAGAGTTACACCGGGACAAACAATAGCTGGTAGCTGCAAAGCAAAAAAATTAAGTCTAACTATAGACAATCATATACAGATCAATGATTTATCCATATGCAAAAACTTCAAGATATTAACTACGTAAAAGCATGCTTGGATTAATAATATATTGATTAGAATGCAGGGGAAATGGTTTTGAGTTCCCGTCTATTTTGATGCCCTTAATTAACTTAATGGTGTTTTTTAGTATAAATTGACACCGAATGGTGTCGAACAAGGCCGGTATCAATATTAAGTTATGTTTTCAGAAGTAATGTTATTCATCTCCACTACAGCGGCAAGAGGTTTCACTTGGATGCTATGTCAAATTTTATTTGCTTTTAATATTTTACACCATATGGTGAATGTCATTTTCTTGCTTGCTCAATTTGTGCTCAAGTCTATATTTTCCAAATTGTAAGTGAGTTTGCATTGTCCCAAAACTGAGACATCTTGGAAACTTGAAAACTTTCGGAAATCCATCACCTAGCTGACCCATAAAACCAATGTTTAATTTTTTATAATTTGTTTGACTTCCACTATTTGTTTGATAAATTTAACAAATATGTTATATGTTAAGGTTCTACAATGCATGTAAGCATGCTTTATCTATGTTTTCATACTTATAGTCAAAATTTCCCTACTTTTATATAGCTGCCCTCATTGTCATCCCTTGGTCCAGAAAACAATGTCCCAGAAACCCAAGGTAACATAGTTTATGAAAATCTTTTCATGTCATTCTTAAACCTATTACATTTCAATATAATTTCTTCTAAGAGATATCAAATGTATATGCTGCAATTAATAATTGATTATTGGTTATGGTTTATTTTACCCCTTCAAAACACAACACAAAGCAGCCTATAAGGATAAACATTCCTTCAATTTAGAATGGAAGCTCCCTTCTAACATAAACTAGTATCCTAAGTTGCCAATATGGGGCACAAGTACTCGATACATGGGAATGGTAAAAAAAATTGCCCTTGGGTACATGGGGTTGGAAACGTATGCATGTGTGTATATATACACACAAACAATAAAGAAACACACTGAATTATAAAACTAAATGATTTGATAGTATGATACTTCATTGCTGATCAATGCCAAATGCCAAAGATAATTATTAAATATCAATTGATAGTTCCGAATTTCAATATTAAGTCATATATCATATAATATATAGCATATATTTCTTATGATTCAAATGAAATTCATTAGAATTACAAGATTGACAATCAAAGATAATGATTGTCTTCTATTTTCGTCAACTATCAAAAGGATCTATATAAAACAACATTCTCCATTGCATATGCTTCTAGTTCAACATCATTTGAACCCAAAACAGTTCCACTCACACTAGCTACATCATCTACAAGTATCTCATCATCATTACCCATAGTAACTCTAGCAAGATCTTCAATGGATACGTCCAAATTGGTACACTAACGGGTCACATCCAATTTCTTCGCTGACCCATCCATGTATGTTCCTTATGTGATAAGAGATGTAAATTGAACTGCACATAAACCAAGTCTTCTACTCTCTTTGCAGCCAACCTTTTGCACTTCAATGTGTAAAGTTTCTGCAAATTCTGTTCTAAAACTCGGACTTTTCTAATATCCTTTAGATTGCTGAAGATGATCTTCTCAATGATCTGAAAGTAGGAGGAGTTATCACCTTTAATTCTATTCTGAATTTCTTTTATCTCTGGAATAAATTCATATAGGTAGTATTGCTTAAAGGAGCAAACTTAAGTTTATTGTGTGTCCTCAAACTACAATAACACCTACCCCTTATATCAAGACCAAAGGGCATGTCCCTTAAAGGGGCATGACCCTCTCTAGGTCGGCCCAAACACCACTTGTAGAAATCGGCGCCTTTAAGGAAATAATGAAATGTTTAACTAACATAACAATTTGTTATAGTTAGTACAAGATATATTTTCTGCCAAGGATCGCCTCCCATCCTACTGCCAAGTCTAGTGTATATATATATGCTTCCGTATGATGTAATGGGAGAAGATTTAAGGTGCGGTCTGCACTTCTTAGACTAGTATGAATATCATGGTTATAAACTTAACACTCCCTCTTAACTTGATAATCACACTGAGAGATAACATATCTAGCATCATCAATTACGATGAATAACCATAGATTGATATTTTATATCTATCTGAATCTTCTGAGTAAATGGCATCACGGAACTCATGATACTAAGTCATATAACCATCTTGTGATATGACTTGTCACTTATACTAGTGATGTCAGTATTGCATATAATGCAATACACACAAGATAAAATCCAAAGAATGATTAAATTCTTCATTTATCCAAATTGTGACTCATAGCAACTGGTAATCCTATATCACAACTTGATCTTGAGTTAAGATCTACGAGAAAACAGGATAAAGTCTGAAGAATAAATTCTTCCTTTATCCAAGTTGTGATTAATAGGCATAGAAATGCTTATGTCACAAATGATCTTGAACTCACCTAAATCTAACAGTAGTTCTATACTGTTCAATACATTTTCTGAGAGATCCTCATCTCTCGTAATGTCTTTTTATACAAGTATTCATTATCTCAGAGATTGTCACCTCTTAAATAATGAATACAAATGGTGGAGTCCATAACAGTCAATAGCACGACAATTAAATTATTTTATTAATAATATAAATAATACAAATGAATTACAATTCAACCATGCCAAGTCTTTTCCTGAAGTGATCTATCTTCACTCTAGAGAGAGGTTTGGTGAGAATGTTTGTTGTCTGATCTGCAGTGCAAATGTATTCTAATTTTACAGTATTCCTGTCTACCATATCTCTTACATAATAGTAAGGAATTTCGATATGCTTGGACTTGTCATGAAAAACTGGATTCACCAAAAGCTTGATGGAACTTTGATTATCACAATGAATAATCATAGGATTCATGGCTTGCCCAAATAATCCCACAAGTAACTTCCTCAAACAAACTGCTTCTCGAAAGGCCATCGCTACTGCAATTTATTCGGCTTCTATGGAACTTTGTGCTACTGAAGACTGTTTTCTCCATATCCAAGATATCATTGCTGATCCTAAATTGAAACAACATCCTGAAGTACTTTTCCTATCTTTCACACTTCCACCCCAATCTGAGTTAGTGAGTCCATGTAAATCTAAGATAACTTTCTCATATTTGAGCCCAAGATTAAGAGTGTCGTGTAAGTATCTCATAATGTGTTTTACTACAACTAGGTGAATATCCTTTGGCTCACACATAAACTGACTTAAGCATTAACAGCATAGAAAATATCAAGTCTTGTATTTACCAAGTACATAAGGGACCCAAAAATCTATCTGTAGAGACTAGAATCTATGAAAGGTGATTTTGTTGTTGCTTCTTTAACTTTATGTAAATTAGTCTCCATTGGAGAAGACATAGACTTGCAATTCCACATTCCAAATCTCTTCAAAATATCTGATGTATGCTTCCCTTGATTAAGTATAATGCTGTCAGAATTATGTCGTACTTCCAATCGTAGGAAGTAATGGAGTCCCAAGTCTTTAATCTCGAATTCTCTAATTAGATCTTTCTTGCATTTATCTATGAGATGATCATCACCTGTTATCACTAAATTATCACCATATCGTCTTTATCCCTTTTATAATATAAATTTGGATTGACTTCATTTTTGAAGAATCCTAAGCCGGTGAGATACTTATCAATTCTCTCATACCAAGCCCTTGGAGCCTGCTTAAGCCCCATAGAGAGCTTTCTTGAGCCTGTAAACAAAAACATTAGGATCATGAGTTTCTAATCCTTCAGGTTGCTCCAAATATACTTCTTCTGTAATCTTTCCATTTAGGAATGTTGTTTTTACATCCATCTGATGTACTTTCCATTCCTTCGATGCTGCAATGGCTAGGACTGCTCTTACAAAGGTGTATCTAGCAACAAGAGCAAAAGTTTCTTCATAATCAATCCCTTCTTTCTGAGAGAATCCTCTGGCTACAAATCTGGGTTTATATTTTTCAATGCTACCGTCAGCAACATGCTTTATTTTAAATATTTACTCGGACGAAACTACAAATTTTCCCTTAGGTCTTGGAACAATTTTCCAAACATCATTCTTCATAATAGATTGATATTCTTCTATCATAGCTTCTTTCCAAGCTATATGCCTAATAGCATCTGAAGTATTGGTTGGTTCTGATTTAGACAAATCATTCATGTTTGTTGTATAACTAGAAAATCTTTTGGGTCTTTTGTTTTCTCTAACTGTTCTAGAAGGTGCAACAAAGTCTTGTGCTTCCTCAACTGTTTTAATGGCCCAAAGTGGTCTTTTCTTTGAATTTTGAGTTTTTCCAAAATTAAGGTTTTGAATTTCATCTTCAATTTCTTCTATGTTCTCCCTCTGAGACTCAGATTCAATATTTCTTTCAAAACTAGGTAAAGGAGAGGGTTCTTCAGAACTTAGGGCTCTTTTTAATACTAGATCTTCTTCAAAAATTACATCCCTACTAAGTTCAATATTTTTCTATCCAGGTATGAAAATCCTATATGCTTTAGATGTTTCACTATACTCTACAAAAATGCCTTTCCTCCCAGAGGGTTCTAACTTAGTTCTTTTTTCTTTTAGAACATGGATATATACAGGGCACCCAAAAATCCTAAGATGACTTATATTGGGTTTAACCTTAGTAAAGACTTTTTCAAGAGTTTTACCTCTAAGGTAGGAGTGAGGGCTTTTGTTTTGAATATAGACAGCACTACAAGAGGCTTCTGCCCAAAGATAGTATTCTAGATTTTGATCAAATACCATAGCTCTAGCAACGTCTATAATTGTTCCATTCTTTCTTTTTGCTACGCCATTTCATTCTAGGTTATAAGGAACGGTATACTCCCTCTTAATTCTTGATTCTTTACAAAATCTTTTAAACAAATCTGCGGTGTATTCCCCTCCATTATCAGTTCTAAGAGTTTTAATTTTATGTCCTAATAAGTTTTCAGTTAATGTTTTAAATTCTTTAAATCTCTTTACGATTTCTTCTGATTCTTTGCATTTTAAGAAATAAATCCAAGTTTTCCTATAGAAGTCATCTATGAACAGAATATGGTACCAAAATCCTCCAAGAGAATAAATAGACATAGGTTCACATAAATCTAAATGGATTAATTCCAAAACATTGTTGGTTTTTCTAGTGCTATCATGAAATGGACTTTTGGTATTGTTGCCTAGAGCACACCCTTTGCATATGCTTGAGTGGTCTTTATTTAG
Organism: Cupressus sempervirens; assembly: GCA_028749045.1. Classification (NCBI taxonomy): domain Eukaryota; kingdom Viridiplantae; phylum Streptophyta; class Pinopsida; order Cupressales; family Cupressaceae; genus Cupressus; species Cupressus sempervirens. The sequence goes on along the minus strand of CM053785.1, from coordinate 549,676,787 downwards.
TTTAAGTAAACCCATAACCATCTTCTCCATAGTTGATAAGGTTTTGAAATTTAAATGTCCTAACCTTTTGTGCCATATTTCATTTATGTCTGCAGCTTCATGAATTAAGGCTTGAATAGGTCGACTAGGTTCTGAATTTAATTCATACAAATACCCTTTTCTCTGACCAATCAATTTTGCTTTCTTAATTGAGGAGTTCTTAGCCCAGGTTATTACTTTACCGTCCATGAATGCAACATTATGTCCATCATCTTCAAGTGTTGTAACCGAGATTAGATTTTTTTTTGTTCTTGGTACGTAGAGCACTCTTTTGAGCAAAAGAGAATTTCCTGATTTTAGTTTCAAAGTGCAATTTCCAATTCCTTTAATGGAATGTGTTGAATTATCACCGATGGTGACTTCGCCATTATCTTTTTCTGATATAGAGTCTAGTGCTTCTTTGTATCCTATAATATGTCTAGATGGTCCACTATCAATCACCCATGCTTTACTTGAGACTTCATTTGATAGTGACGAATACAATATACGATTCTCAGGATCATAGTTATCTTCTTCCCTAGTAATGTTTTTACAATTCACTTGTTTAGAATTATTCACGTAATTAGATCTGTAGTGTCCAAACTTTCCACATCTGAAGCAATATATTTTGGATAGATCTTTCTTGGGTTTGTCATTCTTTTGATCACCCCTTTTCTTCTTGAAATGCTTCTTTTTACCTTTATAGGAATTTGTATTAAGAACATGAAGTTCTTCATCTTTTGTTTTTAGTTTCATCATTTCTTAAGTTTTCTAGATTCTTCCTAAAGGCAATCTTCTTTAAGTCTATTAAAGTCAGGAAGTTTGTCTCTGGCACTTACTCCTTGTGTAAATGTTTCCCATGAATCTGGTAATCTGTCTATAGCCATTAATGTTAGTTCTGTGTCACTAATGATGGTTCCTATACTTGCAAGTTCATCTTTTACACTAGCAACCCTTAGGAAGAAAGAATTCATTGATTCTCCTTTCTTTATTTGTATGTGATTTAATTGCCTTTTCAGTGCAAGAACTATAGTTGCATTGTTAACCTCATATGCATTTAGTAGTGCATTCATCATAGCAAATGTTGTTTGATGTTTTGTCAGCATAGGTACGATATCATTTTTCACTCCATCTAATATGATTTGAATGGCTTTCCTATTTACTTTAATCTAGAAGGATTTATGAGGTTCAACTGTAGGTTGTCTGGATACTGATTGAACAAATTGTTTTACATCCTTTTCTTCAAGAATCATCATGATTCTAAATTTCCAAGCATCAAAGTGTTCTTTCTGATCAAATCTATCCTCGGGTCTAATTGTGTATGTCATTGAAGATAGGAGAATGATGCTAGATATATATAAGGTCTGATTACTTAATTTGCAGAGCCTAAGTTCGACTACCAGAGCTCTAATACCATGTAAAATTTCTGCAAATTCTGTTCTAAAACTCAGACTTTTCTAATATCCTTTAGATTGCTGAAGATGATCTTCTTAACATTCTGAAAGTAGGAGTTATCACCTTTAATTTTGTTCTGAATTTCTTTTATCTCTGCAATAAATTCGTATAGGTAGTATTGCTTGAAGGAGCAGACTTAAGTTGTGTCCTCAAACTACAATAACGCCTACCCCTTATATAAAGACCAAAGGGCATGTCCCTTGGAGGGACATGACCCTCTCTAGGTCGGCCCAAACACCACTTTCAGAAATCAGCGTCTTTAAGGAAATGATAAAATGTTTAACTAACATAACAATTTTTTATAGTTAGTACAAGATATATTTTCTACCAAGGATCGTCACCCATCGTATTGCCAAGTCTAGTGTATATATATGCTTTCTTATGATATAATGGGAGAAGATTTAAGGTGTGGTCTCCACTTCTCAAACCAGCATAAATATCATGGTTATAAACTTAACACAATGGGTGGATAGAGAAGTATGCATTCCAATTCTTATCAGCAACAGAACTTGCAACCTATTCAAATAGGAGAGAAAAACAAAAGAACTTTAAAAAAGAACACAAAATAAATTAACAAGTGTTGAGTAATTAATTCTACAATACAAATGGTAAAATACAAAACAAATAGAACTTACTTGTGATAGAAGCTTGATTGCAAGAGGTTGGAGGAACAAATAATCTTGACTGTGGAAGTACCATCATGTACAAGCATCATATTGGATTGGTCATCAACAACATAAGTGTAAATTGTTCTTGAGACAAACATGCCAAATTGTCTCCTAACATTTTCCACCACTTCCAAATTTGAGAAGAGTATGGCAAAAGCTCGCTTGTGCCCAATAGCAACTTCAGAATTTCTATATGGTGGAGTTCTCCTTGGCAATAAAAGTACTTCGGATTTATAGTACCCTGTAGATAGTGCATATCCAAGGAGTTGCAATTGTGTGGTCATGATCCAATGATGAAGAATGATTGATTTCTCTTATAAAAAAACAGTTCTTAGGGGTTTTTCTCATTTTTGCTATTATGGTTTTTTGTTTGCTCTATCACTATGCTCATCATAGACTTACCTCAAGCATGTTGCTTCTAAATCAACAGACTTAAGCAAACCCCATGATAGGCTCCATGATGATTACTTTAATCCTTAAAAAAACTTTTACCTCCATCCACATGGCTCTTGTTGTCATTTCGGATTGTGGGTATGCTCTTGTTCAAAGGGTTCTTTCCTCTTCAATTTTGACATCTACAAGAAATGTTATTGCAATCTTTGTTGTGGTAAATAGATCTATGTAAAACAAGCCTAAAGTTGAAGGTGCAGAATTTCAGGCAGGCGGGTTTCACAATTCAATGTGTGGTTTGCCTAGAGTGGGGACTAGGGCTTTCTCCCTCCCCAGAAATAATGTCAAAATCTCCTACCCACTCCACTTAGCCCAACCATGTCTAACTTTGAAGCTATATGGAGCTCCAGAGGTTTCAAGGAAAATGGCTCCAAGTTGTTGGCTCACATGTAACAATGGGAGGTATGCTTCGAAAAGAGAGGCACCTCCCATCATGTGGCTTGCAAATTGTTTTGCCCAAAAAGAATAGGGGAATTCTGGAGGACACGGAAAGCTGTGGGGGATCATTTGGCTACAGAACCCCATTCTGATATGATGGTAGCATCAGATGCTCTGCAAAAGGCTAGAGATGATGTTGTTGACCCAATTGTTTGGGCTCGCAATGCACAAAATGATGTCAAAATGGAAAGGATCATGGAGTTCCAAACACATGTTCCTTTGAAATCTGTAAAGAAACAATCAGGGTTCAACCAACAGATGGGTTTAACGAGAGGGAGGTCTTTGCCAATATCTACCAAAAGGATCTTTGTAGCTTTGGACAAGAGGCAAATATGGAAGTGGTTCACAACTTAGCAATCTTTTCCAAGTTGGGTTTAATCAGGTGATTTAGAAGCGCTTCTACCCAAGTCTAGAGAAGTTGCAAGCATGAATATCTTATAACTAGGAGCTCATTCTCTCTAGCTAAGTTCAGATCTACCCTACAGCCAAAGGGTTCTTCACTAATTTTTTTTTAAAAGATGCAAGACAAAAAACATAGTTCTTTGCAACCAAGTCTAATGTTGGGAGGATAAGTATGCATTAATGTTGAAGCCTTGACACCTAAATGTCAACCTATGTACATAAGTGTTTGACAAAATCCCAATCTAGGAGAGGCTTCCTTATCTCCCTCTCCATTTATGGTTTGGTTCTTGCCTTGAGGCGATTGGTGACTCGCTGGGGACTTTCTAGATGGTGAACAAGAGCTCCTAGAAATTGTATCATTCTACCATTGTGTGTATCTTAGTGGGAATGGATAATGTTGAAGGGCTTCCTGTGGGAACCAAAACCAATACTTCTAAAGGTTGTTGGGTTTTAACATTGGATGATGAAGGAATCTCTTTCAGATGTCAAAAATGCTTCCAAATAGCTCATATAGTTGCGGAATGTGACAAAGGGAAATCAAAGAAGGAAGCTTCATGTGGAAAGGTGTTTCTCAACATCACTATGTGGTGGAAAAAAGGGGAGAAACAAAAAATCTTTTCTTAGGTTGTTTTGGGGGAGCAAACACAAAAGTCTACAGTGCTCACTATGTAGGATGTGCAACTAGAAACACACCAATACCTCTTGCTTGCCAAGGGATGATGAAGTGGTTAGGGAGTTACAACTAGGTAGTGTTGCTACTCCTAAGGCTAAAGAGAAATGTAAGCAACCGGATTCTCATTCATCAAAAGTGTCTATGGTGAGGGAAGATCAAAGCCAACACGAAGTTTCAAAGCCAGAGGATCAAGTGTGACTTCCCAACAATAAATATGTACGTTGGCAGATTGAAGCTGCTAGAGTTGAAGATGGATGGAATAATGTGAAAAGGAAAAAGGAGAGGAAGTTGAAGGATGCATTGTTTGATATGGTTCTTCGATCTCATACCAAGGAAAGGGACAAAGTTTAGGAATCATAGGTGCACTTTCCTTAGATCTTGTATTGTTGTTTTTTGTGATCTACTAATGGATCTATTATTTCTACTACTTAAGGGTGGTATCCTTCTTGTTTCCACACTTGGACTAGGCCAAGCACTTCCCAGGTAATTGTTATTAATAAAATAAACATTTTACAAATCAAAAAAATGATAGGCTCCATAAAATTCAAGACATTACACACGAGCCCACCAATCATCATTCATGATCAATGACATTGCTTTCTGGACCCTCTCTCAATTTGATTGTAAAACAACAAATTGGTTGCTAATATCCATTGCACCCAATGCCTCTCGCACCTTCGAAAATTGTGTCAGAACAAATGTATGTGTTACAAATTAGGTCAACTTGTTATCATGTTAATAGCACATTACAAAATAATATATAGATAGTGAACATGCAATATATAATATCAAATAAATAAATAAAAAATACCTTCAACAATTCAACCTCGAGAAAATCTTGAAAGGCCTTGCGACATATGTCGTTTTGTCACAAACATCTAGATCTCGTCACCCTCTTAGTATATTTCTCTCACCGACTTTGTTTGAGTGTCAATTGCTTGCTTCATCAAATTAAGGGAGTGTACAATGCATGGTGTCCAAGAAATGTGCTTACATCTTTGTTCAACCGAAATACCTATAGCCCTAATATTTTTTGCATTGTCCATAATGCCGTGGACCACACTTTCATGACCTATCATCTCTATGTACTCAATGAGGATTTTGTATATAAAATTCACATCTTTTATTTGCCCCTCACATAAAACCACCCTCAAAAGCATTGCCCTATTGGAGTACATTGCAATAACATTAATTAATGGATAATTTTTACAATCCTTTCATCCATTGGAAACTATAGCTCTCTTACCAATAAGGTGGTGTGCACCTTTTCATACCCAAGACTTGCAAAGCTAGAAGATGCATTATTGATTGCCAATACCATTTCCCACTAATATAGTGATCTCACCAAGTTTAAAGGAAAATCAATGGCTTAGATGCATTGTGCAATATTTTCTGCTGGAATATCTTATGCTTCCATTATATATGCCTTGTCCAACAGACCCTTTCATTGGAAAGAATGGAGATTTGTACTTTATCTTACATAGAGAGTATTTGAAAGAAGGGATATTGAGAAGCCATTACTAAATCTACAAGTAAAATCTTTGTTTATTTCTTTATGGAAGGATGAGCTCTTAGTCTTGTAATTTCAACCATATTATTGATTTCTTCTCTTTTGCCAAGGAATCCATCTATTTATTTAATAGACAACCCGCTCTCGTCTAGCTCTTTAAACATTTGAACCCCTATCCCAAAAGGGCCAAAAAAATGAAATTGCACTTGGCAATACAAGCTCTTTAAATTGACTCAACACTCATTACAATTCCAAAGATATATCCCACCTTTTGGAAGTTGTTCAATCATTTTGGTATGTCTTTGTAAAGGAAATACTTTATCAATTTTAAATTTATGGTTTACATTCAAACACAGTGAACTTGAACCACTAGCCTATCTCGCAATCTGATTTCGCTATTTTAAAGAATCGAACAATTTTAAATTAGAAAAAGAATGCAATGATAGCAATTCAAAAAAGTTACAACAAATGGTTATACTTGTTTCTTTTTTCTTAAGAAAAAATTAAAAACAAAAAAAATCATTAAATTCTTTTTTATAAAATGTTAAAAGGCTAGAGAATAGGGTTAAATGCTTACCTTAGATGCTTAAATTTCCTTTGTGCGAGCTATTTGGCACTCTTCAATTGATCTCCCCTTTGAAAAAAACCAACTACCCTTCAAAATGCAAAAATAAGACGAGAGTGGAGAGCAAAAATAAGAGTCAAAATGATTCACTTGTAGGGCAAAATTGCCTCATATAGTTTGCTGTAGGGGTTTGGGAAAAAAGTTATAAAAATATTGAGTTTGGGCACTTTTTCTGACTAAGGCCTATAGATATGACCAGGTACACATAGGGTGTGTCCTAGATACCATAGAACATAGTCGCAACCTTTCTTATCTGGTGCAAATTCAATTTTTTGTTCCAAGAGAAGCCAGTTCTGATATCTATTATAGATTCCAACACACAATAGGTCTGATAATTCTATACGCTGTAATGATCCTTGTGGCTCCCTAATAATTTTTGTTTATTACTGTTTGAGTCATGCTATCAACTTACTTGCACAAGGGGGTCATTGGTATTATTGCGTCAAGACCTTGATGGGAGCAATATGAGTACAGAAAATCAATGATTATTTTGGAATGTGTAAACCAATACCTTCTTAAATGCATAGAAGAGTAATAACTGATTTAGTGTATGAAATTTGCCAATAGAAGGTCTAATGGGACCTCTAAAAGGTGTATAAATCTGCTCAAAAGTAACTGAATCGTTGTGTTCTTCCTAAATATCACAAGTGCTGTGAATTTTATAAAGATTAGTATAACCGAATATCTGATCTGCAGAGTAAATGTGGACAGTTAAGAGACTGGAACTTGCTTAATATATGAAAGGTCAGAGGTCCTGATTCTCACAACAATCTGATCACTTTTCCTGAATGCTATCTTTATAACCATGGGTTTGAGCAGCAAAGTACCTGATTGTATATGAAAGAATAGAAATATTTATATGTGATCGCCCTTCCGGACTTTATTCCTTATAATCATGCAGTTTCTTGACCCTGTCTCTGATCAACATACTCTTTGTTCATGTGTCCATAGCAATGCAAATGGTGATAATAAACAACCAATTTACCTGGTAGATCAAAGGCTCTATGAACACTCTTGATCTGAGTTATAATATTATTGTTTAGGTGAAAAATGGAAGTGGAGGGGGGGGGGAATGAGACCTAGGCCTCCACTTTTCACTAACATTGAAATGTAATGTAAGGGGAGAAGGATTTTCAAGCTTAACCCTCTTTATTATTCGAATTAGACAAGCAAGACCCAAAGATATAGAGGGATGCCAAAGCTAAACTCAAATTGTATTAAGGATGTAAGCGAGGGAATATGCTTTCCCATGTGTGATGATGTGTAAATGTGAATGCAAGACTGAACTAATTGACTAAGCATGAAATAGAATGTGAATTTAAATGCTAAATATATGCAATGAGCTCAACTAAGATATGTAATTATGTTTAAACTGAAAGTTGAAATGAATGATAGAGTACTCACCTTGAAATGTGTAGAGGAAAGTGTCTTTTTGCTCCAAAAAGTGTGGATTTGGGCCTGATTTTGAAATTTTGTCCGCAAATCAAAAAAACTAGAAATGGTTTTTCTTGTCAAGGCTCTAGGAACAGCTCAACTTGGAGAAAAAGTGTTCGGACACCATTCCACAAAGTCACCATGTTCTTGGGACCTTGTAAGCAAGTCAACATGATTGTTTCTGAAAGGTCTCCTGGAGTTATTTCCAGATCTACAACCACAATTTTGCCAACCTGCTCCTACACACAATAGATCTGATTTTTGTTTTTGGGTGGATGAGGGTTTGCCTTGGTCAAGCCCTAGATTGAGGAATCAAATTTCAAATTGAGATGTAATGACAAAGGAAACGCTAACATGTAGCAGGATCGAATATATCAAATGAAAGATACAATTACATTTGTAAATGCCATTGAATTTGATATGTAATCAAATATGCAAATGTAATAGCTTTGACTCAAAGAAACCAAAAGGAAATCAAAGAAGTCAAAACCTCATGTATGGGAATGCATGTGACAAGCCATGATGAAGGATAGAAGAACTTGAATGAACTAGAATGGTAGATCTCCTCCTTTGAAGCCAAACTCCACTACCACCTTGGAGGAAGAAGTTTGATGCAAGGAGGAAATGTTTGAACTTTGATGAATTCTTGGAGATGCTCTCATGAACACATGTATGCTTGCTTGTGTAAAAATGCTTGATTGCTTGTAGATGTTGGATGCCTTGTGTGCGTATTGATTGATAATGGATGTGAAAATGAAGAGCCCAAGCCTCCTTAAATGCTAGTTTTCGGGGTCAAAAACAAAGCAAGCCAACTTGAGAGAAAAAAAAATTAATTGGAAACCTCAAAGCACTTCGGGACCCAAAATCAAGGATCCTCAAGAAAGAAGTCAACCTATTCCCGAGGAGGGTCTCAAAAAGAGGTCTAGAGGCCTTGAAGAAGGTGCAGAACTAATTGGGAAATAATGAATCCGCGGGAAGTTATGGCCAAAAATGTGAGAATGCAACACCTAAAGGACCACATAGGAAGATGAAAGATGATCTAGAAATGTGAGCCAAATTGGGGAGGAAAAAGAGAAACTAAAACCACACTAAGGAGGGCCAAAAGGTCTCAAAAATGATGTGCTTTCATTTTTAAGATGGTGCAGTTATTATTTGTCAAGTCTTTGATGCCTTTGGTAGAAATTGTGACCATCCTTAAATACCCTCTAATGAGATATGCTTGAGAAGATGTCTGAAGAATAATAACCCTTACAAATAAACTGAAATAATTATGCACCAATTTGTGTCTCTTCCTCATAAATAACAATGTCATTAGTTAGTTAACTAAATTCAGATTATATCAATTCCTTCCTTGGGAAGCAATAGTGTATGAGATGTCTTATGCCTTTGTTCGGGCTCATTTTCCCTCTCTATATAGAGATTAACTCATTTCTTGGGCAGCAATTATACTATCCACTATATGAAACATCGTTGGGTTGTATGCATTTGCACAATAACCTCGTCTTTGGGTGATTTATTTTAACAATCGAATGGGGTTTGTTGTCCTCACTTTTGACTTCACAAAAATGTTGCAACCCTCCAAAATTTTCTCATGGATTTGTTAGTGCATCCTCTTTGTTTTAACATATTAGTAAAGCGTCATGAAGACAATTCATCATCCTCGAATTGTGTTTTATGTAGCTTTATTTGTGCATTCTTTATGAAGGGTTCTCTCAAGTTAAATTCCCAAATGCTTGTTAGTAAGAGTTTTTCTTCTCTGACTGCAAGCACTTGATTTTTGGTAACTTTTGTGTCTTTTCTTTGTTTTTTTTTTTTTTTTTGTGTAAATAGTTTTTAATCTTGTCTTCCCTTTATGGTAATAGCCTTTGGAATTTCATTTGTTGCAAGCTAACTTAGACCTCAAACGGAGTTGTCTAGCTCAAGTGATAAAAGAAAAAGTGGAGTTTTTCAAGGTGACAACCCGTCTTATAAAAAAATCCTCCAAAAGTAGGTTTTTTTATTGACAATTGCACACAAAAAAAATTAATATCTAAAGTAGCTTTTCACATCCATTTTAAAATTCAACTCATTTTGAGTTGATTTGACCATAATTTTTAAAATGAAAATTACCTTTTTTTAATCTATTTTCATGTTTCTTTATTGAAAACTATAGTTTTTTATTAAATTTAGTTGCATGAGACACTTTAAATGCATAAAGGTGGGGATTTTATCACTCATTGCATATCATCTACATAAAAATTATCTTATAAAACTCATTACCAATAAAATATAAGTCCTAAATACATCTAGGTGGGCTTTTTATATGCAATAACACATTTTAATATCATTTAATATGTGTAAGTGGGGTTTTTATGTGTTTTTGAGTATTTAAATCTTATTGTTATAGACATTTATTAATGTAAAGGCTTATAAGTGGGGAATTTCAACCCCATTACACATGTTATTGCATTCCAGAAGTCTACAAACATGTATTTCAACTTAAGTTATAACTTAAATACATAATGGTGGCGAATTTGAACCCAAAAACATATTTTTTTGAACTGTTATATGTTATTCCATTTCTAAAACCCCTCATTACATCTCCTATTGAGGCGTTTTCACTTGCAAATGCACATGGTTGGATTTTCAAATTGATAAGCACAGTTTATTGCTCTTTAGAAACTCATTTTTCTTCTCCAAGCTAATGCCAATGACTAAACAAGCTAAGAGTGGTGATTTGGAGGGCAAAATCACATGCTTTTGTACATGAATATCACATCTTTACTCGTATTGAAAGCAATGTTAACTAAAAAACAATACGGGCAATGTTTTGGCATTGAAAAAGCATGTCTTCATTGAGTTTATAACTGTTTGGGTCTTAGGCAACGGTTTGCAAGTGAAAAGCACATGTTTTGAGTTAAAATAACACATTGTTCTTGGGCATTTTTGGAGAACAAATGCATGAAATTCATCAACAAAAACTTGAGATTTGTTTCTCTAATAGGGGCATTTTTTCCTCAAATCCCTCCAATTTCATTCTTAACTCATCAAACTTGCAGATTTGAATGTGTTTCGCTCTCAACACAAACCGTTTAGGGCACATTCTTGCTCAAAAATGCCCACTGTTTGAGCAATTTTCTTCACCAAATCTTCAATTTGTTGCCTCAAGGTAAGATGTATTTCTTTTCCATCTTGTTTACCACTCTTTTCAAGTTGCATTTGCATTTGATGCCTTGGACACTATTTTTGATATGAACTGCATATTGCATATGATTTGGTCAAAAGGGTTGCCACAATTGGCAAGCAATGGATTTTGACTCAAGAATTCATTCATTTTGCAAGGATTGAGTCAAAATTTGAAGTCTAATTTATACAGGCTTCATGTAATCAAATTGCAATTGCATTAGGCATGCAACTTTGAATAACTCAAAGTTAATAAGGATTTTGTTAAGAATAAGTCAAGGTGGTTGAGGGTTTCCCCTTTCTTCTCCACCTTTCTCTCTCTTCTTTTTCTATATAAAGGGGAGAGTTTATTGTAAATAATCATCTTTTGCTTTATGCAAGGAGACTATGATGAAGTTGCTTATTTCTAAAATGAATAGAAGCATGTTCTCTCAAACTTTGTGTTGTGATGCTTAAAATTGATCATAGTATTCTTATGTTGCATTGATCAATTTATCTGGAGCATTTGAGTATTTGGTTCGGTTTCTTGAAGACTTTGAACTTCTAGAAAATAAATTGTTATAGTTACAGAGTGGCTGCAAATACTCGGAACTAAAGACATTGTGCTTTAATTTGGAGCATATTATTTCAATTTGGATAGTTGGCAAGAAACTTTGCGCCTTGCTATCTATTTGGTTTCCTCATCAAAACAAATTAATCATAGGAGACTTTGGGTCCTTATTGTTAATCAACCAAATATAAATATAACTATTGTCTTAGGACTTGTTCTTACGTTAATTACTTTGCCACCAATATTACCATATTAGAAGGTACTCTTTGCTAAATTGCAAGTAGATGTTTTTCCCATACAATCATTCCTGAAAAAAGAGGAGTTAATTTAGAGAACAAACCATTTTGTCAAATTCAATTAGGTCTCTATTCAAGCCACCTGCGGTATGAAGGAAGCCTCCCCTATTCCTGAAAGGAGAGATTAATCTCACTATATTATAGCTTAAAGTCATAACTTTGTAATTTGTCTTTTGTGACTTACAAAAAATCTATCCACTTAGATGCTTAAATCTCCTTTGTGCAAATTATTTGTCACTCCTCCATCTATCCCCTTCAAAAATAACTAGTTGCCCTTCAAAATGCCACAATGAGACAAGAGAGTAGAGAGCAAAAATAAAAGTCAAAATGATTCACTTTTAGAGTAAAATTGCCTCATATGGGTTGTTTTAGGGTTTCAGCCAAACAAAAGTTTTAAGTAAAATGATTTTACTAAGGCCCATGGATAACCTATGGGTAAGCCCTAGGTGCGCACAAGATATGTTGTGGGTAGATGGGCACGCACCCTAACATAACCTAGGGTGAACCCAATGCAAGGTTCCCTACCAACATACCCTGTTTCTAAGATTAAAACTGTTATAACCGGCATTACCGGGAGACCCATCTCCATACCCCTGGGACGCGTCTCGGGTACTGGGACTCATCTCCGGTCTCCGAAACGTTTCAGGAGACTTAATGGGTGCTCAAGAAGCGAGCAATGAAGTCTCTTGCAGTCTCCTACAATCTCTCATTGATTTTTCGTCTCCAACAAAATCAAAGCCAAAAAACGAAAATAAAAAGTCAATGACCTAAAAAGCGTGATAGTTTTGTCTTTTGCGAATTGCGGACAAGAAAAAAAATATACTTTATTGTAATAACTCATAAGTTATTACTATGAGTTTTGACCTAAAACCCCATCGTTCATTCTACAGTAGCGGCCAAAAGCGATGTTTTTGCAGTAGACGACGCACAAACAACGGCTGGCATACGAATTTCCTCAGGAAAGTTGCAAACGACGCGTGGTCGTGGACGATAAACATTGCAGTGACGTCGCAGACGATAAACATTGGAGTGACGTCGCAAACGAATTTGTTTATAATCGCAGACGATAAAGTTATAAACATTGCAGTGACATAGGACGAGTTGCAGACGAGCACCACGAATTTGGAGACGCGAGTTGCAGACGAGAAGGAAAAGGTAGAAGTTCTTGTGCGGTGGCTCTTAAATTAAAAAATTAAAAGTTTATTAGGTTTATAACTTTATTACTAAATAATAGATATACATTGTAAAATTATACCAAAACTATGTAGTATTTATTTATATTATTATAAATATAGTTTTAAAAAATTATAAGTTAAACTTATTAAACTATAAAACTAACTATTAAGTTTAATAATTTTTATTTTGAAGCGCTAAAGGCTAAGAATTTTAAATTGATTTTAATTTTAATATATATATACGTTAAAATTATTAAATTTGTAAAAGCTATATAGTTAAAATTAAAAACTATTATTGCAATTTTTAAGAGATCTAAATATATATTTTAAATTTATATTATAAATATAAATTCAAAAAATGAGATTATAAAATAAAAATAAAAATTTACAGAGTTAACAATTTGAATTTAACTGTCAAATAGGATATTTATTATTTATATATTTTTAAAGCAATTTAAACAGTCATGTATGAAATGAAATTTCAAATTATAAATGTCATTACAGTCTGATTATTTATAAATTATAATTTTTTAAAGCAATTAAAACAGTCAAGAATGAAACGAAATTTGAATTTCAAATCATGAATGTCATTAGTCTCACATTTCCTATTATAAAACAAAGTTTCAACATCTTTTTTGCTATTGGTTGTCATTTGCCATAACTAAAACTCAGAAAACAAAAGCTAAAGCCTAAAATAATCAAACATGCTGACATAGGTTTTTTATTTTAATTTTTAATGTTTACTGTGTAGAATGTCGGGTGGGGGAAGACAAGGCTTGTATCCACTGTGGAAGTATGTCAACCGTGTTCCGGGACCAAAAGGTTCAGGTGGAACAGCAACAATCAAATGCAAACTTTGTACAATGGCATGGCTAGGTTCTTACACGAGGGTGAAGGCTCATTTCCTTCACCAACCTGGAAAAGGTGTTAATCCTTGTGTGAATGAAATAGAACGATATGAGGCTGTGAGGGAGCAAGAAAGGGCTGAAGGAAAAGTTTATTATATGAGCTCCTCTCATGCTTCAACAACAGGGGCAAGTGTTGCAACTGCTGATCAGAATTGAGAGAGAGAGGTGGATGTGTCTTCTACAGTTGGAGATATAGCAGCACAACAATCTAACAAGAGACCACGTATTGGCAATTCAAACCCCATTGGCAGGCTATTTGATGTGCAAGGTCGAGAAGCAGTTGATGCAGCTACCGCACAGTTCTTTTATGCAAATGGAATACCATTTAATGTCGCTCACTCACCGTTCTATGGAGAGATGGTCCAAGCTATCAATAATGGACCAGCTGGTTATAAACCCCCTAGATCTGAAAAGCTTGGCACAACTCTAATTGATAAAGAAAAAATTCGTTTAGAGCAACTAACTGCACCAATGAAAAGAGTGTGGTCTACAGAAGGATGTAGTATTGTGATGGATGGGTGGACAGATGCAAGAAATCGTCCATTCCTTAATGTGATGGTGACATGCAGCAAAGGGCCTTATTTTTTGAAGGCAATAGACTGTTCAGGGCAAGAAAAAAATGCAGAATTTCTTTATAGTCAGCTATGTGACAGCATTGAGGAGGTGGGCGCATCACATGTTGTCCAAGTTGTCACTGATGCTGCCCCTGTTTGTAAAGCAGCAGGAATGATGGTGCAAAATAAGTACAAGCATATATTTTGGACACCATGTTGTGTGCATTCATTGAATAATGCACTCAAAGATATTGGAAAGTTTGAATGTATTTCAGACCTCATTGAGAAGGGCAGAAAAATACAGATGTTCATTTGCAACCATCACCATACACAAGCTATTTACCGTAAATTTGCGAAGGTGGAACTTCTCAAACCTGCTGATACACGGTTTGCTTCCTACTTTATTCTTCTTGAGCATCTTTGTGAAGTTAAAGGAGCTTTGTGTTCTATAGTTGTTAGTGATGAATGGGCAAGTTGGAGACAATCTACCTCGGATACTGCAATTGAGGTGAGAGCTTTGGTCCTTGATGACCATTTTTGGGCTGATGTTCGATTTGTTGTGGACTTCATTCGGCCCATATGTGAGGTGATTAAATTTGTAGATTCAGACAAGCCATGTTTGGGTGAAATTTATGAGGAAATAGATTCTATGTGTGAAAGAGTCAAGAAAATAGCAGATGCAAAAGACATTGCTTTGTATCCTTCGATAAAAGAAAAATTACATGGAAGGTGGAACAAACTAAACACATCCCTTCATTGTGCTGCATATGCCTTGAATCCTAAATGGCATAATACAGAACAGACCAATAAGAGGGCTCCACATGATGATAGAGAGGTAATGAAGGGATTTTGGGCTGCAGTTAAAAAGATATATGGTCAAGGTGAGAATGCCTCAATCATAAGGACTCAATGGAATAAGTTTTCACGTGGGCAAGGTGATTTTGCTTCAATAGAGGCTTTATATGATATGCAAGCAAAGAAAGACCCTTTAGAATGGGGGTGGAACCATGGAGATGGAACACCTGAATTGCAATCGCTTGCAATCAGATTGCTGTCACAAGTAGCTAGCTCTTCATCTTGTGAAAGAAACTGGAGTACTTATGGTTTTATTCATTCACAAAAGAGGAACCGATTAGGGTCAAAGAAAGCAAAGAATTTGGTCTACATTCATAGTGCTCTGCGTCTTCTCTCTCGTGTTGATCCAAAATACATAGAAGGTCCTTCAGCAAACTGGGACCAAATTGCACATGATGGAGAATTTCCAAGCATAGGGGATGAATGGTTGAACCAGATGGCCTTAATGAATTGCCTCCAATTGTACTACCATCAGAGGAACCTGAGTTAGAGAGTGATGAGTATCTGGATAGCATCCTAGTTGAGGATTTTGATGAGGATGATCAAAACATAGCAGCATAGATGATAGATATCTGAATTTTGTGCTGAGAAAATTTATGTGGTTGATCAAAACATAGCAGCATAGATGATGGATTTCTGATTTTTGTTTTGGTTTGTGTATCAGCATTTGCCATTAGCATTAAAACTATCGATATTTTTGGATTTCAATATGTAACAAACTACAGTAGTAGTAGTACTAATGACAGTCAAATATGAAACATTGAAATATGTGGTATGAGTTTGGACTTTGGAGTCTTGGACTCTTTGACACAATATCATTTGACATTTGTGTATTAAAATTTAAAACTTATTGTTATTTGGCATATTTGCTGTTCTTTCTTTCAATGTTCTGTCATGTTACTTATTGTCTAAAAATTAATAAAATGTTAATTTTAAAAAAAAAATTGACGTCTCCAAGTACCCCCATCTCCTTTTTTTGAATATTTGACATACAAGTACCAGTACCGTCTCCCAAGTCTCCAAGTACCCCTGTCTCCTAGTAACCTTGGTTATAACTCTAAACCATGACAATAATTCATTATTTAAGTTCTCAACATGAGCACAAGGCTAAACATTTCTTATACACAAGATAGACTATAGTTTTACAAACAAGTAGGCATGCAATTACCCTTGCCTAAAAATCCATGTATAAAGCACTTATAAATTCTTACAAAGATATGCATGCCCTTACAAATCAATTAGTCGCACATTTTGTACAAAAATCCAACTTCTTGAAAATATATACAAAAACTAATTCACTAAGCTTTTGTCCAAAATAATTTGCTTCAAACCAAAATATTTCTAACTAAAAGTTGTGGAAATAGATATCCATCAACTCCTTTGATGACTCTTAACTCAGGAAAAAGATTATATGCATAAAGCACTAACTAGTTCTTACAAAGATATGCATGTTTGTGCAAATGACTTAGTTGTATATTTTGCACACCTTTGTAATTTATTGGAAATATATACAAAAATTAATTGGCTAAGCTTTTCTCCAAAATAAGTTTCAACACTAAATAGTTTCTAATTACAAAATACTCTATAAAAATATGTTTTAGCGAAAATGGCAGGAAAAGAGTGAAAGACGAATTTGGAAAAAAAGCAGAGATACCAAAGCAAATCAAATAATGCGGATTCGAAACCGTATTACAAAGCACTAAACAAAGGACACCAAACGGCAGTCGTAAACAATCCAAACCCTAACAACAGAGCAGAAAACCATAGACATCAAGCAAACATCAGCCATATCAATCACAGAAATACGCAAGGGCAAGAAGAAACAAGAGTAAATGGGAATCGCATTGATACATTCAATCAGTTTCAAATTCTAACAGATAATAAGGCTAGACTAATTAACTCTTTCAAGGAAACTGTCGAGGCATATGATAACAGAAGGCTTGAGATCTTAAACAAAGGAAAAAACAAAGAATGTCCATCGAAGGCAGAGGAAGGATGGCAAATCGTTCAAAGGAAGAAAAAGATATCAAAACAACGCCAGAACCATCAGTTGCTGCAGAAAAAGCAAAATTGGCAAAATCAAAAAAAAGACCTAAGATTTAAGATCCAAAATAGAGGAGATGGAGACGGCACAGAATGTAAAAAGCAAAAGAAGGAAGGTAATACAATACCACCAACACTTTATATATCTGAAGCTAACCATACGGCATTAGGGCAGCGGCAAATTTTAAAGGAAAAAATGGAACTTGAGCCTTCGAAGGATAAATCGTATATCCCTCCACATAAGAGGAACATGGAATCTCCGAAACAAAACCAGCTGCTAGATAAAAGCTTTGCCAATACTCTGATCATTAGTGACATATTCACAGAAGAAAGTTGGCGAATGGCCCTAGCAAATATATCCCAAACCTAAAAAGGAGAATAGAAAAATACTGTCAGGACCAGGTAAGTATAAGTTTCTTTGCAAAAAGCTCATTATTTATTCTTTGTAAATCAATGCGAACTAGGAATTTATTAGCCAAATTGGCAAATTGTTTTTATAAAGGTTTTTTAGTTAAATTTTTACTATGGGAACCTAACTGGTTTGAAGGTAAACCTAATAAAACTGCCTACTGGTTAAAATGCAAAAATTTCCCTCCGAAAATTAAACATATTAAAACCCTAACAAGAATCGGGAATTTCTTAGGTAAGCTAATTGGTATAGAATCTGATTATTACAAAGAAAGTACCATCAAATTCTTGATAGAATCAGATTGTAAGCCAACAAAACCTATAATCAAAAAATTAATTACGAATAGATCAATTTATAACCTAGAATTTTTAACCTGTGAGGGAGAATGAGCTGGCATAATCATTCCGAGCACCGAAATTGGATTTAAAGCTACAAACATTAAAGACATGCTCAGCGGTATCAATCAGAGAAAAGGATGTAATAATGGAGTAGCAGATTAGAAATTATACAAAAAATCAGTAATAGACGAACAGTGTATAGAGGAGCCTAAGGACTCTCACGAAGGGATAACAAATAATGATCACGAAGAACACGAGACAATAGAACGAGATATCTTACCAGCTATTAATCAATGCACTAAATGCAAAAATAATGTTGAGGAATTGGAGACTAATAAGAACAAACTCAAGGCACTAAAATATGAAATTGCAATCACCTAGAGCGATATTGAAGATTTGTTAATCATCACAGAACAAATGCACAAAGAACATTGCAAAACGGGGGAGAATTGTCAGACTTTAAACCCCCTAACCCATAAAGAGAATAGTCAGGAACCATTGGATATTGAGGACCTACAAGTAGAAACGGAAGAATACATAGAATCTCTAAAAAGCACAGATACTCCTATTCAGAAATCAGCTAAAATCCCAGCAGCGGATGATGAACAATGGAACAATATAACAATTCTCAAAAAACATAAGAAAAAGAGTTACAAATTTTGGCAAACCCCAATGGATGGCTTAGATTTATTTGAAGAAGTTGGGAAAAGTCAAACCACGGGCATGGAAATGCAAGCAACAATGGAATTACCTGAAGTAACTGAGATTTTAAAAGAAGCAGGCCTATCAGAAAGAGAGGTAAACGAAATAAAAGGAGGACTTAAATCCAATATACATGAGAAGGAAGGAATGAATAACACCGGAACCAATAATAGTCCTAACCAGGCAGGAAAAGAAGAAATAGAAGATATAGAAGAAGGAGATTGGAACTATGAGACAAAAGAGGATGATTTAACTGATTTTCTTATTAATGATCTACTAATGGATGAACCAGAAAGCAATGAAGATGAAAACAAACAGATCACTTCTGAGTTGCTGGGAATAGCTACCAATGAAGAAGGATGTAAACAATCTAAATGTGGCAAAATTAAAAACAGAAGGGGGAGAAAGTCTCTTAAAGAATTAAGAGAAGTAGCGGGACAAGCCAAAGAACAACAGAAAATCAGTGATTTATTAAATGCAGGGAAGGGGAAGAGCCTTCCCAGTGTACAATGAAGATCACTTCCTGGAATGCTAGAGGGTTAAATGCCCCTAGCAAAAAAAGGCTATTAAAACAAAATTTAATAGCTTTTGAGTTAGAAATTATAATCATTCAGGAAACTAAATTAGATATTGCAGAAAGTATTAAACTGGGGAAAAGATTAAATCAATGGCAGTCAGACTTCAAAGAATCTCTGGGAACTTCAGGAGGACTAGGAATAATTTGGAATCCTCGAAAGGTCAATCTCACTATAATAAACAAAAATTCTAATTGGATAAGCAGTAGAGTGACAAGTCTCAAAAACAATGTAAAATTTCTACTACTTAACATCTATGGTCCCATCTCTTCTAGGGACAAAGCTACAGTATGGCAAGAGATCACTGGTTTTCTCGCTAATCATCCAGCTATGACAGTATTTCTAGGAGGAGACTTCAATGCAATAATGAGGATGGAAGAAAAGTATGGTGGAAAGCAAATGTTATCACAGATAAACAGGGACTTTAAAAGATGGGCAGAAAAAAAATATGTTGACAAATATACCAACTAAAAATGGAATATTCACATGGAATAACAAAAGAAAAGACTTCAATTACATCGCAGAGAGATTAGACAGATTCCTAGTTAAAGGAGATTTAAGCAGCCTGGGCTTGGATATTATGGCAGAAATTCTCCCAATATCAGGATCTAATCACTTTCCTATTACTCTTAATATCTTAGAACCCAACAAACCAATAAGAAATGCCTTTAAATGTGAAAAAATGTGGTTTCTAGATCCAAATTTTATGACTCAAATTAAGAATTGGTGGAAAACAGATAAACCGTCAGGATCAAAAATGTTTTGCTTGACAACAAAAATGAAAAACCTAAAAAACAAAATAAAAGAATGGAATAAAGAGCACTTCCAAAATATTTTCTCAACAAAACTTCAAATAGAAGAAGAATTAAAAAACCTCAATAATGAAGTAATTAGGGAAGGCATGGACAATAATAAATACATAAAAGAAAAAGAATTAATGATTAAACAAGAAGAAATATTAGCAAAAGAAGAAATCTTCTAGCGCCAAAAATCAAGAGACAAATGGCTAGAAGCAGGGGACAGAAATACAAAATTCTTTCATAACAGTACTCTCCATAATCGTAATCTTAGACTCATAACTCATATTAAAAACTCTGAAGGTAACCTAACCTCGGAACCTCCTAAGATCTCTGAGGAAATAATAAAGTATTTTCAAGATTGTCTCAATAATTATGAAATATCTCATATCACTGCCCAGCAGGAAATGCTCAAAAATATCCCCAAAATTATCTCAGATGAAGACAACAAATTCTTAAATAAACCATTTACGTTAGAAGAAATAAGGACAGCCCTCTTCAGCATGAACCCAGATAAATCCCCCGGTTCGGATGGATTCCAAGCATTTTTTTTATCAAAAATGCTGGGATATCGTCAAGGAAGAGTTTTGGGCTGCCATAGAAGCGACTAGAAATGGGGGACATATACTCAAAGAAATTAATCATACTTTCTTGACATTAATTCCCAAAAATAGTAATACTGAAACCCCAGGGGACTACAGACCGATACCTCTCTGTAATACTATATACAAAATCCTATCAAAAGCCCTAGCTGCCCGGCTCAAGACTCTGTTATCTAAAATTATATCGGAAGAACAAACAGGCTTTATGCCTGGAAAATCCATAATTGATGGAATATCTATTATACAAGAAACAATTCACTCAGCAAAGACTAACAAAGAAACTTGCATGTTCCTCAAACTAGATATTCAAAAAGCATATGATAAAGTAGACTAGCGATTTTTATGCAAGACTATGGAGAAATTTGGATTCTCAAAAAGATGGATAAACCTCATCTACCAGTGTATAGCTACACCAAAATTTTCAATACTCGTCAATGGAACCCCTGAAGGTTTCTTCAGTGCTTCAAGAGGCATACGACAGGGTGACCCAATTTCACCCTTTCTTTTTATAATGATGGCTGAAACCTTGGGTAGAACTATCAAACAAGCTCAAATCCTATCCAAAATTCAAAGCATTCCGGTAACAGAAAATGTTGAAAATATAACTCATGAGCAATTTGCAGACGACATTATTATGGCTGGACTTGGCACTATCAATGAAGCAAAAAACTACAAAACCATCTTAAGATAATTACACCAAAGCATCAGGACAAAAAATTAATGCTGAAAAATCAGAAATTTTCTTTATGAACACAAAAAATAACCAGGAAGAACAAATATGTAATTTACTAGGGTATAAAAAAGAAAAATTTCCTTGTAAATACTTAGGAATATACATAGGAGAAGGTATAAATCAAAATCCAAACTGGCAAGACGTCCTCTCTAAAATAAATAAAGACACAGACAGCTGGAATGGGAAATGGCTAACAAAAGCCGGTAGAACTACCAAAATTAAAGCAGTCCTATCAGCACTTCCGACATATCAGTTATCCTGTCTTCAAATTCCTAAAAATATCAGTAAAAAAATTCAAGCCAAACTCAGAAACTTCTTTTGGAACGGGACTGAAAATAAAAAGAAAGCGGCTCTATTAAATGGGAAAATATATGCCGAACAAAGAAGATGGGAGGATTAGGCATAAAAAAACCTAGAATGGCAAAACGAAGCATTAGGGGCTAAACTGGCATGGCGCATGTTTCAGGACAAAGATAGTAAATGGTCCAAAATCCTATACAATAAATACCTAAATCCTGATGATCCAACATCCTTATTTAGAATTAATAACCCTCCCCGACGATCAGAATTTTGGAATTTTCTGACAAAATGTCGTCATACCATCTCTAAATATGCAACTTGGGACATTGGAAATGGCAGTAATGCCCTCTTTTGGGAAGATTCCTGGAATGGGCTTCCTCGTCTTGAAACATATAACATTTCCAATCAAACAGTGAACCTCCTCAAAGAGAGATGGGGGACAGAAGTAAAAGATTATGTGGATCATGATCCAGCCAGTGAGGATACTCCGTGGAAATGGAAACCCCTATCCAATACTAACATATCAATTATCGATCAATCCAAGCTAAAAGGTATCCTCCAAGACCGGAAAATTCATCTTACTAACAGAGAAGATAAATTAAGATGGGCTCTATCTAATGACGGAACATATAAAGTTAAAGAAGGATACAATGCGATCCTCAACTCCCAAAGATGGGAGGAAATCAACATCCCTATGAACCTCTGTTAGGATCCTGCCATTTTGCCCAAAGCAGGAATCTTCTTATGGGCGGCTTTCCAAAACCGTATTCTCACCGCTGATAGAATTATTAAAATGGGTTTCCAAGGTCCCTCTAGATGTTCTCTGTGCAAAAACAATAAAGAAACAGTAAATCATTTACTCTTCCAATACAGCTTCTCCAATGAATGTTGGCATAGGATCAAGAGAAAACTCAGCTGGACATCGCCACTTCCTGAGACCTGGAAGGATCATATAAATGGATGGCCTAAAAGCAGAGAGATCAGCATTTATGATAAAATCTGAAATGTCACTCCTGCAATTGTAACTTGGGAATTATGGAAAGAGAGAAATAGAAGAATTTTCAATAACATTGGAATGCACTTTTACAACTTGGGATGCAGAAATCAAAAAACACTGGCCTCAATTAATTAATCCCCCATTAGTTTACAATTCGAAGAATACATTAGCACGCAAAGAATGCAAATGGGAACCGCCCCCTCAAGGATGGAAAAAACTTAATTTTGATGGAGCCTCCCGCGGAAACCCAGTGGTATCTGGATTAGGGTTTATCCTAAGAGACCATTTGGGACAATGGATTGTCAAAAAAGCAAAACCCCTAGGTATTACAACCAATAACTTGGCAGAATTAGAAGCAGTAAACGAAGGACTTTCATTCTGCAATAAATACAAAATTAAAAAATTAATAATCGAAGAAGATTCCCAAATCATCCTAAATGCCCTTAGGAAAAGATACACTTTGAATTGGAAAATCAATTCTAAATTAGAAGAAGTAAATAAAAAATTAGACAGAATAGAAGAAGTTATCATTCAACATATCTACCGTGAAGGAAATTGTGAGGCGGATAAGTTGGCGAATGAAGGAGCGAATGGCAACGACATCCTTTTACTCAATCAAACAATAAACTAACAAATTAATATTTTTTAGGAATCCCATCAAAAATACTCAACTTCAGGACATATAAACATAGATTCAAATAAATTCTATTTAGATAAGTTATTATATTTATAACGGGCTATATGAAATTTAATTAGATCCTCTCGTCCTTATGATAAGAGACTAAAACCATAGATTAGTCCTTAACCGCTCGAATAAGAACTAGAATGGTAGGGATAACATAGTGTCTTCGGAACTTTTAACTTAAGATTAAAATTTGGCTTTAGGTTTCGATATTAACCCCACGAATAACTTTGAATACTTCGAACCTCTAAACCAATAGAACTGAAGTAGGCTGCTGAATTCTTAGAAAGATCGAAGGGAACTTTCTAGAACCTCTAGAAGCTCCTCAAATTCTCTAGAACCTTCGACGTCTATACTTAGCTTTATCTACATCTCCTGTCTCTTTCTACCTCACCTCAACCGGAACAATGGAAACTTTCATCAGCCTGTATCATGTTAATGAAAACCAAACTATGGCATTCAGGGGGAACATTACACCGAAACGATGGACTCGGATCCTTAATCTAGTTGATAATATGACAAGAATTGCGGTTAGCAGGGCAATTGGTGAAAGCGTTTTCAGGTATGAATACACATGGAGAACAAACAATGATATTATAGGATCATTTATAGGCTGCATGATAAGGGCAAAAATTGATAAATGGGTTACTATTCGTCTTTGTTATAATATTTTCAATCCTGTATGGCTAGTAGGGTTGGAAGAGGCAATTATGAGTATCGATAACAAAAATAGAATTCCTCTTCCTGAGCTTTACATGGCCCTACCCCCAGGAATTCTTGATACCACCTTACACCCCACTCAACCTGTAATCCTTATCCGCGACCCTCCCACCTTCAACAAAGAATGGGCAAATATGGAGACTAGCATCCACTTTCTGCTGTGATGGAGAGGAATCCTTGAAGATAATAGCCAGGAATGGCTTCTAAACTATCTCACATCCACCAAAGCTTACATAGAACCGGGTTCATATTTTGATAATCTTCCTTCACTCTCCTTTTGCACGTCCAATTTGGACAAATCCAGCAAAGTCGAAACAGCTTATGTGTTTCCCCCCAACTTCCAGATGGAAGACTCAATGGATATTTCAGAAATTATCATGGTGTTCAAAGAGAAAATTGTAGAAGCAGAGTAAATTTGTTTGCACTCAATATGAAGCTCTCAGAACAGACTAAATGAGAGCAATTTTTGATTAAAATATAGCAGGTCTCTCTTAAGTATCAGCTCTTTGAAACTCTGTAGTATTTAGGTTGTTGTAAGTAGGGTTTAAATATATGTATATGGATAAATTTGTATAGGTAAACAGTATATGTTAGAGATGACAAACTCATAGAAAATTCTCTCTTTTTGTGGCTTCCCTCTCTGCACCATATTATAGTAAAACAATATTATGGGATACATAAATAACAGCAGGATTAATTGATTAATCTTATGTTTAAGCTGAACCATTGAGGCATATATTGACCAAGCTGGTTTTTATCTCTTTTCCTGTATAAGCTTTTTCTCACTCCTATTCACCTTCATGATGACAGTAATGGCTGGAAGATTTATATGAGGATAAAGATGCTAAATCTGTGAAAATTCACTCATAGCTTATTATAGCCCTTCTATGTCTTTATTTGTTATTAACATATAGGATTTTCAGCACTTAGACGCTACTTAAGATGGTTTTTAATGTATAACAAATGGTAAGGATTGGGTAATAACTTTACAGTCTAGAAAGAGGAACATATGTTATTATATGTGGGGCATTGATATATATATGTTAGCATGAGTAAGCATGTATATATGAGTGTCAACATAGATAAAAGGAAGTTCTGTTAAATATAGGATGTGAAGTATTAAAAATTCCCACCATAAATATCCCCTCTTTCGTTGATCTAGTGACATCTAAATGCATCTCAATCCGAAGCTTGGAAGATCAAATAATTCACAGAAAAATATTAAAATGTTCCAATATCAAATGATTGTGATATTAGCATGAGATACTAATCTAAAACTTATATGGAATTCTAACAATACTAACTCCCTCTCTTTGGAAGCATCTCTTGTTTGATTTTGTTGTGAAGCAAACAGGTTAAAAGCAAGTTACTCAGCGATTGTCAAAGATATTTTCCCTAGTTCTCGCCCTTTATATCAGCGGCCCATGAAATTCATTGGAAACTACCATTTGTAAATTGTATGATAAATGATTCAAAGTGATAATTGTAAAAGTGATATTAAAACATGATGTAATTGCTGGGGTATGCCCCTAAGATACATATAAAATAAAGGACATTTCTCCCAAGCAAGACTGGAGGTTTTCTCCCCGTTCTTTCCTACCAGTGCCTGCTTGAACAGTGGATTTGTAAAAAAACTTATATTAATAAATAAAATCAAGGCTTTTGCCGTTTATTGATCAAAAAAAAAAAAATTACAAAATACTCCAAATAAATTTCTTGCAAAATTTAAAAATGAAATAGAAATAGAAATCTACGGCTCGTCTAATGATTTTAATGAAGTTCTCGCAAAGATATGCATGCTCATGCAAATCAATTTGTAGCACATTGATTATTTTTTTCAAAGAGGGGTAAATACTTTTGATATGTAGCTATGAATCGGCTAGGTCACAAATGGGGGACCTCATCCCTATTTAAAAAACAATAACACCCCTACAGGATTCAAACCTTGATGGCAAGAATAACACCAAAGCTTAACCATCACAACATACCAATAAATATATACAAAAATTATATTAACTATGCTTTTGTCCAAAATAAATTGAATGAAAACTAATAGTCCCTAAATAACAAAGTGCTTGAAATAAATTGTTTGAAAATACATAAATCAATTAAAAAATACAATCCGTCAACTTCTCTAAAAATTCTAACCTTAGTTACCGGCTTCGCACATCCGTGCAGGGTCCAGATTTGATCCTGTGGATTTGTCCAGATTCGTAGTCTGCAAATCCAAATGAACCCACAAAATCAAATCCAGACCCTATACAAATCCACGCAGACCCATGAGAATTCGTCAAGAATTTATGTGGACCCAAGAGAATCCGACACGAATCTGCATGAATTCCCAAGGACCCACAGGCCGAACTTGGAATAATAAGACATGAATCAATATATATATTTGTATGTATGTATGTATATATACATATATATACTCGGGAATCCACAAATCGGATTCTTGAACCCAAATCCGATCCCAAACCTGAATTGGCAACTAAGATTCTAACTCTTCAAAAAGGTTTATGTATCTTAGAACCTCAGGCTAAAAGTGTGATTCATTTTATTTTCTAACCAAATGCCATTTTTTACTACTAAAAGCAAAACTATTGTGTTCACAAGGGTTTATCGATTTATGGTATGAAAAGCATAGTTTTGTTTCAATTCATTTCACAATTTATTCGGTGTTCAAAATAGAAACCTTTTGTTTCAGCTTTTTTGTCTTTTTAAAACTGAAGTACCCAGTTTTTTGCAGAAAACCGCTGGATATAGGTATAATGCAACAGGAGACACTAACATGAACCTGCATTTTCTGTGAGTGAATTCACGTTAAACCCAATTGAATTTCCAAGAATGTGTAGAAAATCTGAGTTCAGTTTGACATTTATTAAATGTTTTGTTTTTGGCTTTTCCCTGCAATGAAGCCTCGTCACTGTAAAATATCCTTTATGCAAAAACAGTATGAATGCAACATAACATTAAGACATCAATATTATTAAAGATTAGTTTAAGCAAGAATCTTCGGGAGGGATGGGCAACATGTATGTATAACACCAGCACCAAAAAAGTTAGGCAAAATGAAGCTACTGGAGGGATAGAATTATAGAGATCTCAAGTGATATTTATTGACAGCTGATTTTTTGAGGGTTTATATTTTATTTTTATTTTGATAAAAATGTGCAAGGAAAGATAAATTGAAAATAATAAATACTGAAATCCTCACAATTTCCTAATTTCTAATGCCAAACTGGAAGTAGGCAAAATAATTTGTTCATTTTCAATTCCTCCAAACAGTGCACAAAGAGACAAAGAGACCATACAAAGGAAATATATCTGATGTCATATGCTATCAACCTTTACAAATTTATTCAATATTCATTTTCAGAGTTCGCTGGTAATGATGAAATGATGAAGCCGCCTGATTATTGGACTGATTTCATGGTGCTGTTTTCTGACTGTGTCCCATAAGCCCCTGATAAGTTTGATCCTAGTTTGACATAATGCCGTACAGCCCGCTACGGTCATTCCACTATCAACAAACCACTGAAAACCACTCCTGAACCTCTGCTAAGGGCCGATCTGCAGTAGCATTAGGAGACTATACAAAATCTGCCCAATTCACTGTTAGGCGTCAAGCTGGGAGCTACCAAATTGATTATTTATTGTTGTATGGCTCACCTAGTAATAGAAATATGATAAATGATGTTCCAAGAACTCTAATATGCCAACAACTCACTGATATCTGTCCTTCTCCAACTCAGATATATACATTTGCTTCACAATTTTGGCCAACAAGGAATATCGTGCCTATAACACTTTTCCTGTAGAAAACCTTAGGTAATCACCCACACCTACAGGCTTCATTCTCAGAGACAAATCAGCTGAAAAAGTCCATTCATAGAGCTCTCCACAATATTGTTGGTGTGAAAAATGATTTCTGGATATGGAAAATGGCTCTTCAACTTCTTTGTATTTGTTTACATTTTCCCTCCACATGCAATTTTGAAAGTAGTCACCCTTTTAAGTTTTAATCATAAAATAATGTTTTATTTTATTTAATTCCCTGGCCGAGGGATTTAAACTTCATGAGGGGTCATTATTCATTATAATATTGGCGCCATTTAAGTTTCAAACTGAATTTTCAAATATTATCATACTCTATTATATCATTAGTAATTAAAATTATCACTTTTATTACTATTTAATTATGCCCATAAAATATTTCCCAATGATTCTTAGCTCGCTCATCTAGACCCCAAGCTAGATTCGATTTGATGCTCCTTCCATGTTGATGTCGAATGACCACTGTGAGCTAAATGAAAATCCCCTCCTAAGATTTAAAAACTTCCTAAAAATTAGTAGTTGTGCTAGAATTGTCGAGGATGATCATGGAGGTCTCCTAGTGTGTCTTGCTAACTCCCAGTTCATCTCTAAAAAATAGGGATTCATCTTAAAATCTAGGGGACTGTTCAAACTGACTCTCCAAGCCCTGATATATCATCACAAGCCCCTGAAAGAGTTCCATATCCATCTTAATAGCTTACGAGACTCCACTAATAGGCCAGTCCTGCTAGCTGGTACTGACACTAAGGTAGGCTTAAAAATGGGGAAATTACAGTTTCTTATTTATGAAATTACTAGTACATTATTCTATCATATATTAACTTTGTTATATACTGGATAAAGCTCAAAAATATTCTTGTATACAATCAACAATCATAAATCCCAGTGTGGCAAATAAAACAAAGGTAGATATGACAAAAAAATGTTGGCTACAATTGTGGTCCATAGGTTTTCGACGCATCCACTTTATCTAGCTTGAACAAAGCCCTATCACAAGGGTTTTTACTCTTTAAAACACAAATGAATCACAAACTCCCATTGGTCCATGTATTTGTGGCACATGCACTTATATTAAATCAATCGAAATCCAATCACAAGGATTTTGTGTTCATCACAACACCCCTGCCTTGCATTCATTTCCTTCACTTGAAAATATAACATGGAACAAGGATAGGCGCAAAGGTGCAAAAATGGCTTATACTTCAATATAATGAAGAGCCTTTGTCAAAAGAATATGATCACAACATTAATAGTTGCAAACAAAGGGTACAAAGGAGCCCCTCCAAATAACGTAAATAAGTTGTTGCTCTAAAATGTAGCCTCAAATGCAAAAGTAATATTTGAAGACTAAATGAAGTGATAGTGAAAATATAGACACAACATACTTCAAATGCATGGGCAGATGGAACTACATTGTTTTTAACACTTTGTGTTAATCTTATGTTAGTTAATCTTGTATTAATCTTTTGTGAGTCAATCTTGTGCTAATCTTATAGATGGAACTAGATTGCTTAGTTTTTTAGCTTCCCAAGCATTATATTCTTGTGCTGTCATGTTTTCAGCAAAAAAAGGGCAAGTAAAGACAATTAGGTTTTGGCAAAAATACTCACCATGCAAAAAACCTCATGAGTTTTTGGCGAGTTTTGCAACTATGGTCTCATCTATTGGCAATGTCATTAGATATGCTAATATGAACTCTCCTAATCTAAGAGAGACCTAAGAGAAATATGACAACGTGATTGGACAAATGAAGTGACTAATTAATGAAAGGGATCCTGACAAGAGGTTATATGAGCATCATACCATACATAAACTAATGCAACAAAGCAATACTATGAACACAATGCTTCATTTGGAAGTCTTAGCTCTAAATCCCAAGTCCTATGCACCAAATGTTGGGAAAGCTACCTCATTGTGATGATGAGGAGGTGAAGAAAAAGATAAATACATTTGAGGAGCCAACTTTACTTTGCTAGTCTTTCCAATCCAACATTCAACAAACCAAAATTAAAGATAAATAGAGCCATATTGGCTCAAACCAATGCTATTGAATAATGAACGTCACATACACCGGAGTTGAGGATGAATTTCATTTGTCTCCTTTTGTAAGTTGTTAGTGTTGAAAAACAAGGTGAAGAAAGCTTGCAATATTAACTTATTTGAAGAGATTACAAATCTGAAATATAAAAGTGACTGAAACATTCAACATAACATTAAAAAAAGTAACCAAATGAATCACCAAATTTATGTGGAGAAACCCTCTTGGGCAAAGAGTCCAACAAAAAAAGAAGTCAAGCATATTATTAATCTTTAAAAGTGACATATATAGGACAATACATTTCACTTCACTACTCCAACCAAAACCAATAGAAACTCGATATTGCAAATGCATCATACAAAATTAATAGGTCATGGGTCTAATGTAAAGCAACTAAAAAGGAAAAAACAAAATGGTAACCCAAACAAAAGGCAAAAAACCACTTGCACAAACTCGCATCTAGAAAAGTGGATAACCACGAGACATAATAAAATATTAGTTTCCTGAATAGTATAAAATTTGCATGGTTGATGTCAACTTATCCTAGCATTCTCCCACTTGACATTATACATATTAGTTATATCAAAGGGATACATAAAATAATACAATTAAGTATAGAGATCAAGGCCAAAGGTCTTCCTACAACAAGAGAAGTTTTTCGTGGTATCGGCATCATAAGAGAATCTACACTGTTGTCGAAAGTATCAAGCTTCTTTATCAAGACCCTAGTATTCTCAACCATTCCTCAAACAAAGTTATACTAAACATTAGCATCCTTAGTATCAGCATGATACATGGGATTTTTGGCCAAACAAATAGTACTATAAAAGTCACATCCAATCCTATAATCAAAAACATTGCCTATACCAAGACTCTCCATACCACCTCCTCATACCCCCAAAACGGTTCCATACATATATAGATGCAAACCTATCAATTCACATTTTGTTTGTAAGAACTTTTTGTAATCATATATTTTGTACCAAAGCAATTAGCCCAACTGGCAGTAAGACTTACTTGCAGTGAGCAAACCAGTAGTGAGCCTTTGTAAAAATCACCTTAAATGGTGTTTATATTCATTAGAATTAGTTTCTTTATGTTTTTTTCCCATCTTGGATTTCCACGTTAATTTTGGTGTTATGATGTTTTATGTTTTTACACTTTCAAGTTATCATCAGTTTTAAAAATCTGAATGGTTCAAGTTTGTACTCGATTAATTAAGTTGTGAAAATAACTAATTCCCCCCCTCAATTATTTGACCTACTCAACATCTTGCTCCCCCTCAATCTTTGTCTCAAAGTGCACTATCTTTGTCTCCTCCTTTGGTTGTTTTTTACCTAAGAAAGGTCTAAACTCCTTGAATTGCAAGTTACAGGACTCCTAATTTTATGATCATTATATTCTCACTATATCACACAAAAACCCATTTCTAATCTTTTGGATCCAATTTACATTACTTCTCCTAAGGCACATGACTAAAAGCTTCATAACCAAAGACTTTTTAAGTGTGAAATTGAAGAATTTGGACCTATCCATGCTTCCTAAGGAGTTTTGTCGATAAATTTTGAACAAGATCAATTTATTACATAACAAGTAGTACAAACAGCTTCCGCCTAAAAGCATCTATCAAGATTAACACCACTTAACATGCTCCTAGCTATTTCCATTAAGGTTTGGCCATTCTTTCTGTCATCTCATTTTGCTGGAAAGCATATGCTTAAAAAATTGATCAAATTTCCAAGAACAGTATTCACCCTCCTTGTTAGATCTCAACATTTTTATCTTATAATCTGATTGTTTTTCAACTAACACATTAATTTCCTTAAAACCTAGTGAAAACTTCAGATTTAGAACACATAAAATAGATCCAATTATCTCTTGAGACGTCATCAATTAAGGAAACATAATACTGAAATCTATGCAAAGAATCAACATCCACTAGACCACAGATATGTGAATGAATTATTTCTAAATGGTCTCTTTGCCTTGAAAACTCTTTTAGGAAATGGTGATCTACATACCATTTACCAAACACAATGCTCACAAAATTCATTTTAACCAGCAGATTAATCAAAAACACGTTGCCAACTTTTTTATTTAAAATGGTTTTAAGACCTTTTTCACCAATTTGTCCCAATCAATGGTGTAATAACACACATGCATTTTCAATGCCAATTACATTGCCAAAATTACAAACGGTAACGGTATTTAGCCTATACATAGTACCTAACCATGATCCTTTAGCTATCAACAAACTCCCTCTCACCACCCTACAATCAAAATTGTCAAATGTCGCATTCCAAAATCAATCAACTTGGATACAAAAGGTATATTCTCCCAAGTCCTGTAATATGCAAAAATATTATCAAGAATATTTGTCTTCCTATTGCTTAAACACAACTTTACCTTTCCCTTACAAACAATCCTTATTGTCTTGTTGGCAATAAGGAAAACTCTCTCCTACATCATATGCATTGTATTAGATATATTGTTCCTTGTGAGGAGTTGCGGTAGGATCAACCTCAATCAATAAGTCATTGTCACCAACAGTGCTAGCTAAGACAAACAAAGCATCACAATAATCATCATAGGACTTTTTCGTGGAAAAATCAACATTCTTTTTCGTGGAAAAATCAACATTCTTTTTCTTAAATATGCATTCCTTCTTTGCATGCCCTCTTTTACGACAATTTCAACACATCACTCTTTCAATGGGTCTTAGAGCATCCATCAAACTTGTCCTTTTGTTTATCCCTTTTAGGCAATTTCTTTTTGGACCTACCCTACATATGTGAGGCATCTTGGGAGTCAACATTTATAGACTTTCACCGCATCTCCTCTGAAATAAGTATTGAAATCAAGCTACCTATATTTGGCTTTGTGTTGTCATTGCTAATGGAAACAATTAGATGTTCTCAAGATTTTGGCAAAGAGAAAACAAACAAGAGGCATTTATCGTCATCCTCCAATTTAACATCTATTGATACAAGCTGACTTATAATCACATTAAATGCATTTAAATGTTTTGCAATAGAATCACCATCTACCCTTCTCTTGAGATATAACTTACTAGACATTTTTTTAGTTGTAAAACATCACCTATCCTTTTCCACAACTTGGATACAGAGTCTTTAGTGGAGATTTTCAAGTGGACAAAATTCATAAGACACAACCAAATGGTTCTTCATGACTTCTTCTCCAACTTTGACAAATGTTCATTTGTCATTATAGATGGCTTTGTTTCTTGTGAAGCCAATCCTGCATATTCAATTTTTACATGTCGTAGTGAACGCCACTAAATTTTTCAAAGTTGTGCAAGAAGTAGAACCCATGGTCTACAATCCTATCATAAAATCTGCAATATAGCACACAACACTGAAAAAAACTTTAAAATTTAATAGGAACAATATCCCCTTCTCAACAAAAACATTATCTTTGATACCAAATGTTCAAAAATAAGCAGAAGAAAGTTTACGATATTAAGTTCTTTATGTCATTACAAACCTGAAAATTAGATACAAATCTGAAATATTCAAGTGATTGCGACAATCAACACGAGATAAAAAGCAGAAACCAAATGAGACCCCAAATTAATGTTAGAAACCTTTTTGAAAGAGAATCTCTCCTAGGGAAAGAGGGAAAGTATATTATAAATCTTCAAGAATGAGATCTCTAGAACAGTGCATTATACTTCTCCAACCAAACCTTGAAGCACCTGGTATCTGCAAAATAAAATTATTTCCTTTCAAATGGCTCCAACAGGGACACCTCACCCATAGCCACTCAAATCTTTAGCTTCCTGAATGATCCATAACTCCTCAATGACTCCTCAAATTACCAACGAATAACCTTTCACCTTCTAATCATAGGCACCCAAAGCAATACTCTTCATTTTCCCAAAGTGGATGTCTAAAAGAGGAAATTTTATTCATTTTGTCTTATTCTTATCACCCTTACATAATCACCTCTTCAAATAGCAATCATAATTATTAATTTTCCATAAAGTAAAAATTTTGAATATTCGTCTAGTGTCTTTGGGAACGCTTTCAAAAGAGCACGGAGACTCATTAATGACATGCGATTTAGAATGTTAATGTCAATTATCCCACTTTGAGATTATATGAACACCACATCATGCTCATACTGATGTAACAACAGATCACTATCAGCAAACCACTTCATATAGAGATCTTTGTTCTAGATCCCAAACGCTACGCACCAAATCTTGGGAGGCTAGTTCCTTGTGATGATGAAGAGGTGAAAGAATTGTTAATAAAGGTCCTTCAAAAGATGTCTTCAATGAAGGAGTCTACTTTACTTTGTAATAAGTGGTTTACACAAGAGGTGAAAGAATCGTTAATAAAGGTACTTCAAAAGATGTCTTCAATTAAGGAGTCTACTTTACTTTGTAATAAGTGGTTTACCTTTCCTAATCTTCAAAATCCAACATTCAAGAAATCAAAAGTGATGATAAATAGGGCTACATTAGCTCAAACCAACCCTATTCAACAGCAGGCGTCATAGAAACCAAAATCAAGGATGCTTGTCATTTGTCTTTGTTTTGCAAGTTGTTAGTTCCCCTACTAGAAATGAGAATTTGTTAACTCACTCATCCATTCTATTGAAAAGAACAAGCTTAACTCTGGACAAGTGTAGTCAATGGTTATACCCATAGATGTGAGTATCGCCGATTAATCGGCGATACGAGATAAAATCGCGATTTTTTGGGGCCGGCGATTTAGTCGCCCCAAAAATCGCGATTTTTTTTTGCAGATTTTTTCCAAAAAATCGCAGATTAATCGCCTAAAAAATCGCCTAAAAATCGCGATTTTTTTGCAAAAAATCGCTCGCGCCCGGCAGTCACATAAAGTGACAAAAAAACACGTTTTTTTCATTATGTTTTTACATTGCTTAGGGTGTTTTGGAGAGGAGAGGATAGAGAAGGAGTTCTTGGCAAGAAATAGGCAGAATCAAGTGCATTTGGAGGCCTTTTGATTCGATTTCTTCGTTACTAGGTAAGTGATTTGAATCTTTGTTTTTTGTTTTTGCAAGAGATTGTATTTTTTTTTCTTGCATGTAAATGGATAAAAATACATTCCTAATTAGTTAGGAATGCATTTGATGAATGTAAGCAAGATTAAATGCATTCATTTGCATTTTTTTCCATTCTAGATCGAATTTATGCTAAAAATTTGCCCTTTCTAAAAAAATTTGAAACCCTAGCAGCTAGTTTGTTTGAATGTTATTTGGATTTCAATTTATTGGTGCTGTTATTGGAATGTTGCTTGAATTCTTTGTTTAACTGTTAATTTTGATCTTGTTATAATTTATTTATAGTTTTTTTTAAAAATTTGTATGTGTAGGCAGCCCGCAGCAGTTTTAAATGGCAGACAAATGGCCATTGACTCCATGCCCCTCAGGCTACATTGGCACCAGGCCAAAGAATGCGAGAGATCAAGCATGGAAATATGCCTATGAAGCACCTGATGAACCAACCAAAGTGATTTGCATTCGATGTGAAAAAGTAATATCCGGGGGCATTTACCGGTTCAAATATCACATCGCAGGGATCTCAAAACATGATACAAATCCTTGTGAGAATACAACAGAAGAAATAAAAAGGTTTGCAAATGCCTTGCTCGCAGCTGGAGAGCAAAAAAAATTGCAAAGAGAGCGGAATAAATTGCATGTCAGGGCAGCCATAGCAGAGACCCAGGGCAGTTTCGTTGATGTTCAGGAGGAGGAGGCAGCCATTGAGAGCATGGCTGGCTCTTATCGTGGGCCGCGTGTCCGCAAACAGGGTGTTTTTTCTTTCACGAGTTCCACTCCTACACCTCCTAGCACTTCCGCACCATCAGGATCAGCAGGTGCTTCTGGGATAGGGAGCTATTTTGTGACGAGGCACACACCTGGTGCACAACCTTCATTAGAGGCCACTAGATGGAATAAGGAGGTCCATGACCAGTTGGACAATGCACTAGCAGATTTCTGGGTTTTCAACAACCTTCCTATTAGTGTTGTTGACAGTCCCTATTGGGAGGCTTTGGCCACAGGGTTGACAGTTGCAGGAAAGGGGTACAAGTCCCCTTCTCGTTTTGTGTTGGGTGGCAGGTAAGCGAATAATTTTATTACACTCGATTTCCTTTTAATTTTTAACTTTTTACTTAGTTCTAAATTTTAATTAATTTATCTAGAAATTAGAATGTTGATTACTAAAGTCTAAATCAATTTTAAATTACTAAGAATCTAAGACATAACTAAATTTTGTTTTTGTAGGCTTATTGGAAATGTTGTTGAGAGGGCCAAAGCATTTGTTGAGGAACAGAAACAAGAATGGACAAAATTTGGTTGCACCATTCTTTCTGACGGGTGGACGGATGGGAAGAGCAGGACCATAATTAATTTTTTGGCCTGCTGTAATGATAATGTGGTGTTCCTGAAATCAATCGATGCCTCCAACAAGGTAAAAAATGCTCAGACATTAGCATTGATGTTGGAGAATATGGTCTTAGAGATTGGCATTGAAAATGTGGTGCAAATCATCACAGACAATGCTGCTGCATATGTATCAGCAGGTAAACCGTAATTTTATGTTGCATGTGCATTGTGAATTTCACAACAAGAATTTTTAATAGTTTGATATATTTGAAAAGTTGGAAACTAATTAGTATTTGCTTTTACAATTGGCAGGAAAACTCCTACAGCAGAGGCACCCCACTCTCTCTTGGACCCCGTGTGCAGCACATGTCCTTGACCTTCTTTTGGAGGACATGGGCAAACTTGAGTGGGTCACTCCAATTGTGGAGGATGCAAGGCGGGTGACAAAATACATATACAATCACCCATGGGTCCTTAGCCTGATGAGAGAGCACACTGATGGCAAAGAAATTGTCAGGCCTGCCGTCACAAGGTTTGCAACGATTTTTTTGACATTGCAAAGCATTCTCGATAATTTGGCTTCTTTGAAGCAAATGTTTGTTTCCAAAAAATGGCTTTCTTCCACATTTTCAAAGAAGAGTGAAGGAGAGAATGTTGTGCGGATTGTGTTTAATAAATATTTTGAAGATAAGGCTGATGAAATAGTAAAGGTAACTACAAAACTTTAAGTTTTAGTTTGCACTTTACAACTTTATAACATACTAAGTTTGTAACTCAAGTAAATAATAATTTTGTAACTTGTCAACTAATTTCAAATTTATATTGCAGGTGTCTAAGCCTTTAGTCGGAGTTTTGCGTTTGGTTGATGGAGACCAAACGCCAATGGGTGAACTATATGAGGCCATGGACAAGGCCAAAGAATCTGTCAAAAATTACTACAAGGGGGAAAGCATCAAATATGAACCCATTTGGCAGATCATTGATAGAAGGTGGAATAATCAGCTTCACCAACCCATTCATGCAGCAGGATATTTCCTCAACCCACGTTTTAGGTATACTGTAAGCTCATTCTTACTCAAATTTAAGTTAACAAAGACTTGAGTTCATTTTGCTTTCGTAGGGTGTTGGGTGTGTACTAAAATTGGAAGACTTATTTGTTTTTGGTTTTCGGTTTTAGGGCTGATGGTACATATGCAGATCCTGATGGAGAGGTCATCAGAGGCCTAAGTGAGTGCGTCGAAAAGATGGTAACCAGCGAGGAAACAAGAGATAAAATCATCGCTGAGCAGGAGATCTTCACTTCAGCAGGAGGCAAGGTGTTCTCCACTTCTCTCTGCAAGAGAGCAAGGCTTACACAAACCCCAGGTAATACATTTGCAAACTTCTGAATCTCAAATGCTAAATTAATATTTATGTTTCATTTTTTGTTGTCTATTAGTATTTTCTAACTTGTACAATTTTTGTGATGCAGTGGCTTGGTGGACCACTTGGGGTGCAAGCACTCCAAATCTTGCAAAATTTGCTCTCAGAATCCTATCACAGCCTTGTAGCGCATCACATTGTGAGCGCAACTGGAGTTTGTTTGAGGCCATCCACACAAAAAAGAGAAACAGGTTGTCCCAAAATAGGATGAATGACATGGTCTATGTGCAATATAATCTTAAATTGCGCATGAAAAAGGCGCAACAAGATCCGCCTGGGCCAATCGATTTGGATGAGATAGATCCTTATTATGATTGGACGGCACAAGAGCAGGCTCCCTTATTTACACAGGAGGACATCTCCAATTTGGAGAGGGAGGCCGCGAAGGAGGCTACGAAGGAGGAAGGGGGTGGAACTAGATATGACATCGATTTGGATGACATCGAGGAGGGCGATGATGAGGATGATGACATTGAGCTTACTGCAGAGGACCTTGACATCTTGCGCGCAGCGAATGTGGAGATACCGACATCTAGTTCTATAGCTACACCATCTCCTGCATTGGCACAGACACAGACACGGGCACAAACCCTGCGGGGTTCTAGTTCTAGATCTTTACCCTCTCCCGCACTCGCTAGTAAAGTGACTAGGAAGAGGAAGATGTAGTCCTGTATTTGACATTTGTACTTATTTGTAGTCATGTTGATGTGCTTATTTGAACTCTTTACATTTGACACTTTATTTATGAGAATACTTCTCACGTGTTGTGAACTTGTTAGTTGTTAGTAATTTACAACTTGTCACTACTTACTTGTTAGTAATTTACCAATTAATAACTCTTTTTGCATTGATATATATCTAAACATGATTGTTTCTTATGTATTGTTAGTAATTAAGTCATTAGATGCAAAAAAAATTGAATTCTGTAAAAAAATCGCATTTTTTTATTAAAATTTAGTGGTTTTTTAGTTCCCGATTTTTTCCCCGATTTTTTCCTGATTTTTCCCGATTAAACTTTTTCAGGCCTAGGCGATTAATCTCCTCAGGCGATTTTTACATCTATGGTTATACCTAATGTCTTGCAACTTCAAAATCAACAAACATCTAAGTGTCAACTCATCCCAACTTAACGATGGGATGGTGATTTCAAAAACATCATCCAAATTGATGGGAAGGCACAAGAGGGATTGGTTGGAGTTCCAATGAATGAGGCAATCCCTCGTAGTGGCAAATCAACCTCAAACTAGTATCCTTTAAGCATTTTGTTAGAACTAGCCTTTTAGCATTTTTGTGGTTTGGTAGTTAAAACAAGCATCCTTTAAGCATTTTGTTTTAATTCTTATATAAAATAAATGCATATTGACAATGAAAAAAATTCAAGATGTTAATTGCTTGTTGACCCCGTGTGAACTTCTAATTCAACTCTAATGTTTTGTGTTAAGTATATCTAATGTATATGGCAATTGTTTTATCAATGCTATCACATGAATATTTAAAATTTCTAGTATTTTTAAGTTAATCCCTATTTTAATGGTTGTCCCTTGTTATCCCTTGAAAATGGTCCCTATTGTTGAAGATAGTAGCTGCGATAGAGATCTTTATCTCTAGAAATCTAGACGTTATTATTGTTATTGTCATATTCAGCTGAAAAGGACACTTAAGTTTAATTTGTAATTATAAATGTAAATGACATGTGTCATTCACATGCATTGAGGCATGAATATTCAAAGAGTCATATTTAAATTATAGGAGTTATGAAACTCAAGAGATCTTCGGTTAGAATATGAAGAGTCTCTTCTATTTATGTGAATCAGTTTCTGGATTAGATTGTGTGGTGATTTTTACCATCAACGTTTCGAATCACACTACGTGATCCATCATCAAGATGAGAGAGCAAGAGATGTCACAAAAAGTAAGTAGCAGATTTAGGAAAGACTCACCATATAAAGGAGAACAAGAGAGATGAATGCACCAACCCTAAAGCTAAACCAAAAAATAATGATTAAATAAAAATATATAAAAATAAAACAAGACTATAGGGGTGAATGACTAAAACAGGAACAACACACAAGAAAAAGGTTAATAAGAAAAATAATAAAATAAAAGTAAAAAATTAAACCAAAAATAAAAATAAAAGCAAAAAATTTAAAAAAAAATTTAATTAAAAAGAATTAAAATAAAGACCAAGAATTTCAATAGCTGCAAAGGTTTATATAAATAAATATTTATCCAGGCAGAAAAACGAGCAAATATCATAATTAATAATAAATACTTTGTGTATATATGTAATACACGTATTACATATGTAAATAAGCATATTATATATATATATATATATATATATATATATATATATATATATATATATATATATACGCACACGTACATACAAACGTACACGAATAAAATATGAATGCTAATAATACATATATAGATAAGAACTAATAACATAAAAGCAGAGTAGGCTTATATGCTAACTAGATGAATATAAATACAAATCTACCTATCTAAATAACCGAAAAAAAGATAATGAAAAGTAAGAGGAATAAACCAATAAATGTAATACACCTAACACATGCAAATAAGCATCTAATATATTTATAATATATACTAGATGTATATATGTAAAGGGCAAATTACATATAAATAAGCATATATATGTATATATATATATATATATATATATATATATATACACACACACACACACACACAACAAATATATGTCTATATTACCTATCTATAAGAATTTGTTATATGTAAGTGGTATAGACATATATTTTAACAAGATATATATACCTATCTACTAACATATATACTAACAAGTATAAGCAAAAATAAGTAAATGTTAAACATATAAGCGGACAGGAATAAAATCTACACGAAAAAGAGTGAAAATACGAAGTAAGCAAGAATGAATAAAAATAAAAATATGCCAAGGAAACCGAAGAGAGAAGACACAAGAAGGAGAGGACGAGCACTAAAAAGAAGAACCTATGACAAAAGAGCAACGTAGAGAAAGAAAGGGAGACGCGGCAGGAGCAACACACCTAGCAAGAGGAGGAGGGGGGAGAAGCCCGGAAACAAGGCACGGGAGAGCGACCAAGATGGAAGAAAAGGAGGGAAGAGGACAAGAAACAAGGCGGGGGGGAACAGCCAAGCAAGAGGGAAGGAGGGAAAGGGGACAGACCCACATATCAAAGGTGTATGTTCCTGGAGAACAACATGGGAAGCCACATGGGGTTGAGGATCCAGCCATCATCCCGATTAAGGTTGATGGGGTGGTTGTTGATTTCAATGGCTTCTTTAAGCTTTCTTTTGAAATAGTTGTCCTCATTGGAAATGATTTGCGTATTCTCCAAACATATGTGATGTTTGGTAGACAAAGAGTGTTCAACTAAAGCAAATTTGTGAATCCTATCGTGCCTAATGTCCGCCACATGCTCTTTGATACGAGTGTGGAAGGAGCGACCCATTTCCCCTATATAGGGTGTGCCACAAGAGCAAACCACCTTGTAGACCCCTGAGTTAGAATACATACCTCTGGGGTCTTTGATAGCTGGGACATGATTCTTGATCTTGGAGAGGGGTCTGAAGGCAACACGCAGACCATTTTTAGATAAGATCTTGGCAATTTTTTGGGATATGCCTTCCACAAAAGGGAGGGAGGCATGCAAGCTACGAGGGGTGAGAAGTAAAGGGGACAGATTCAAGGGGGCTAGGTGGAGGGACCTGGCTTGCTTGAGGGCTCTAGAAATTTGCCTTGAAGAATAGCCATTAAGCCGAAAGACTTGGCGGAGATGGTTGAGCTCAAGGTTTAAGTGATCGTCATCACAGATCCTGTGGGCCCTCAAAGCTAGGGTCTTAAGAATGCCCAATTTATGGCTAGGATGATGGTGGGAGGATGAGTGAATGTACAGGTCGGTATGGGTGGCCTTTCTAAACACACAGCCTCTCTTCTATTGTTATATATTCGCATCAAGCGATAAGCATTGTACAATTGAACTTTCATTATCAATAAAGATATATTTTAATGTCTGGCTGGGTTTTTCCCTTCACTCTAGAAGGGTTTTCCCAAGATAGTTTTGGTGTTCTTTGTTTCTGCTTTTCTCTCTTTCTTATTGCTGGTTATATCTTCATGCATTTCTGGGCTCTAGTTTCAACACCTATAAGATCCATCTTCAAAACACGTCCTATCCCCTACTGTCCACATTCCTGAAATTTGGTATAGCATAGGATTTTTTCTTTTTGAGAACATTGATATAAGAACACTGC
Source organism: Cupressus sempervirens (assembly GCA_028749045.1). Classification (NCBI taxonomy): domain Eukaryota; kingdom Viridiplantae; phylum Streptophyta; class Pinopsida; order Cupressales; family Cupressaceae; genus Cupressus; species Cupressus sempervirens. Next base: position 549,634,769 of record CM053785.1, on the reverse strand, counting down.
TGGCTTGCACTATAGGAATGCTGAAGATTGTGTTGCTTTTACTTCGCAGGTTTTTTATTTTCTTGTTTTTTGAAATATATGAATTTTTTGGAATTTCCATAGTATAAATGCTCATAAAAATAACACAATCTCCAACTACTAACAATGCCAAGATGGGTTTATTTATTTGCAATTACAACACTTGCTAATTATTACAAACAATTCACATGAAAGAACAATTTAAACATGGAACCTGAATATCTGCTAGCATCCTATATATATTGCAGCTAAGTCTCAAAAAATTCCACGCCAAACTTGTTTGCAGCAGCCCTATGCAAAACAATGCTTAGAAAAGGTAAATCACAGCTCTGTATGTGTAGACACAGCTCCTAGGAACCCACGCTATCTTCACTAAATATGGCACCAAAGATAGATAAATAATTGCAGACCATAAACACCCATTTGCAGCTACTAATTGCCCTCATAGCAACAATATGTAACAGGATTTGAAGGCTGAATGTGTAGCGTTCAAATCAATAACCTCTCTGATAAAAATTGCAGCAACTAAACACCAAAATCGGTATACTTCAGCACCGATTTACCAGACCAGAATTCAGAGATGATCTTCAGAATTTCATACAATTCACCATGTATTTTAATGGCTCAAAGTGTAACAGCAGATGGAGGAATCAGTCCTCAAAAAAACCTAAGGTAGAAACTCTCAGCAATTCACAAAATGAGATAAAATCAAATGGCAAAGGAATGAATAATCTTCATAAGTCTTTTTTATACCATTAGATGGAGTGTGGCTTCATCCACACACCAAATGCCAAGAGCTTCATGAATACACTTTTCACTTAAATCCCCTTTGCTTTATACTCGGGCACATATTTGAACAATATAATTTATTAACTCCCTTTGGCTCTGAAAATGACATTTTCATCAATATCATGATATTATGACACACAAGGTCATTGTTTCCAATGCCCACGATTTAAAACTTTCCAACCCAGTTCCAATGGGCTATGACATTATGGTGGCCAATATACAATACCAACAAACATAGCAACCTTAGCATATTTAATTAAATAATAATTATAATTCACCTGTCTTGCGAAAATGACTAAAGATGCATCAAAATCAAAATCTGACAACACATGAGTGATCCTGATGACGAAAGATGATAAATGAACTTGATGGGGTGACTTACGAAAAACAGATGCTCCCTCCAAGATTCTTGGAGCCCAAACCAAAAGTCAAAAATAAAAACTGAGAGCATCACTCAACTCCTCTAAGCTCATCAGAACCAACTATTGACTTACTATAAATAGTAAGACCCAGTTAGGCCATTGGAGAGCTTCAACAAGGTCTTCTAAACACAAGTATCAGCCTACAAGGACCCAGTGATACACTAAATTCATCAAATCTGCCATAACTCAAAAATGGGGACATTACAATTGAAAATTTGGACACATTGCCCCACCATACTTCTTATATTGGGCAATTTATTACAATTCAAAATTATTCTTTATATTGGACAATTCAATCTTTAACTTGTCATCACACAATATTTTTTAGCTGTAGCAATCACTATTGCAAGTAAACAAGAAACAAACTCATATATCATGGTAAGTCAAGTCAATCAACAGATCACAGAGGTGGGTATTACAATATGTCACGTCAATGTGTAAATAGGATTTTAATGAGAAAGTCTACAAGCCTCAAGGTAAGATTTGGCTGCTGGCATGGTTTCCTACTATGAAAGGAACAGCAACAGGAATTTAACTTATTCATTGGTGTATTCTTTCTAAAACTCCATTCTGGCAAGATGCAACTTTCACAGCCTTCAGTCAAAAGTATTTAGCATATGGTGCCTGAGGATTCATTTCAATTACTTGAAGGACCATTTGTAAGAAGTTCTCATCTCAATGTTTTGACAGCATCATAACAACAAACAGATTCTGATAAAAGAGACAAGAACGATCTTATAAAGCAAGAACAAAAAAGATAGCTCCCTCAACAATAAATTGTCTATGCCCCTTTTCTTATCTGTTTATGCAAGAAAAAAGAATACAGATATTCAAAGCCTACTGTGCACCAGATTCAAAACCCAGACAAGAATTCTCTTGTTGGAAAAGGTCTTCTCATATTCCAGCCCTCCAATAGCAAGAGAAATTCTTGCAGGTGGACCGGCTACCACCGAATTCTCTCTCGTTGCCACATTGAAGAGGAGAAATGTATAGTAGCAAGTATAAAAAATAAAAAAGGTGATCTGGAAAGTGTTATTACTCCATCGCGTATGGAAGAAAAGGCCCAGGAGCATTACAAGAGCTGTGCCCTATACAAGAATCACAGAAACCTCAACATTTGATGGCAAACTCCAAGGAGAGCCAATATGTCTGATGTTGCTTGCCTTTTTTAACAGGGTAAAAGTCGTGATATTCTTGAAGTATAAAGCTACTTTATTGAACAGTCATGAATCTCTGTTTCATGTTCTTTCCTTTCTGCAGTACTGAGGAATATCTACTTTCAGAAACCACAAAAAGACATCAGATGTTTTTCGATTTGGTTTTTCAAGTATTTGACTTCTTAAAGCTAGCTACACGAGCTACGGAAAATCAGCAAATAACTAGAATGTTTTTATATGTTATTTATCTCTAATGGTTCCAAAACAAAATTTACTAATTTCACATGTACGAAATAAATCTATCTATACAAATAGTTTATGGACTTATTTGGTTGGAATCAACTGTTCACCTCAACCCATTCCTATCCTACAATCAAAGTTGAAACTGACAAAATGGGTACAAAATTACAAATACCTGACTATAAGTTTACAACATGGAAGCAAAACTAATTTTAAGAACAAATGGATGATAAACTCCCAAGCCTTTTTACAATACACACAAACAAAACTTTTTATTCAGAGATCATACAACAACATTATAAGATCTAGTAAAAGAAAATTTTCATATTGCTTGTGTACAAATCTGTAAAATCAAATCTTCCAATAATTTTTTTTTTTTAGCTTTTCAAATGAAATAAACTTTCCATTAAATCTTTTTCTTGAAACATATGCTGTGAGCTTTACATCAAAAAAAAAATGAAAATCTATTGCAGAAGCTACCTGATAAGTAAGGCTTTTTCCACCACCAGTAGGCATTAAAACAAATACATCATGTCCACTCATTGTTGCATTGATCACTTCTCTTTGATTTGGTCGAAAAGAGTGATTGCCAAAAACTTTTCTGTTGTTTACCTGAAACATGATATGACAATGTCAGTAAAATTATCATTACCCAGTAGTAATTCCATCATATATACTTAAAACTACCAAATGCCATTTTAAGTGTAAATACCTCTATCTCTCGGGTCCAAGGAAAGTCTTTTCTCATCCACTTCCTATCACCAGACCCTTCAGTGTAGTTAACTTCAGTGAACCTAGGTATGCACTGTTCTCTCCCAATATGTTGTATTTGGCTTCTTTGATTATCAAAAAGCCCGTTTGAAGCACAAGAAGTAGGTATTTTACATGAACCTATATTTTCCCCATATGACTGATTGCAATACCTGGTCTTCGAATCAAAGATTTCATGGTTTGAGCTTGAAGTACTAGGATTTTGGCATACAAAAGGTGAACCCACAACAGTCTCGTGTGTCCTTCCTCCCTCGCCACTGACCTGCTGATGACAAGGAGTTGCAGAAAAAATGGTTGAAGGTGCTCCAAAGGAGCAACTTGGTGATTCTCTAGAAGTGAAAGAATGAAATTCGTGCCTCTTCTGATCTAAAGAAGGGCACTGAAGTTGCTGCTCTAGATAGCGAACTTTCTTGCTCAAGTGAGATCTACACATTCAAGCTCTTAAAGGAACATTAGATATCATCCACAATTAATGATGCTATAGCATTATAAATAAAAAGAAAATTCAAAGTTAACTCTCTTCACTAACCGTTCTAGACGAAGCTTTTCAGCATTTTGAGGACTCAATTCAGCAACATTATCAAGTAGCTCATTTGATATTGAGATTAACTGATCTTTCAGCTCCTGCAAATGTATTGTGGCTTCCATACAAACAGCGACCTGAAGCTTGGAAATATCAGAGCTTCAATGGAAATAATTAATAAACAAACTTATTGATGAGTTTTTAAGCAATATCTGCATATTACTAATGAGAAATCAGTTTTACCGGAACACCATGATCACATGTATAGTTTATCTGATTGTCTAATGAGCTTTCGGGCATACAAGTTCCTTGAATAAATGGTTGCTTATTAGAAGAAGCAACGTTACAGCTTGTTCTTGACAATTTTGAAGCTGAAGCCTCTGGCGTGAAGGTTGATTGATAATGATTGGATACAATTTGATCAATATCAATGCTCTGTAATTAAACAAGAAAATGAGTAAGTACGCATAACAAGCTAAGCAAGCATCCTAAAAGAATACGTAATCATTTCCAACAAAAGAATTAAACGATCATTGTAATTCCTTGATATTTATGAAAATTTCCACAACCTTCAGTATGTCATCATCCTCCCCCAGATCCATAAATGTCTGGTCTGCTTCAGCACAACTTTGCCTGCCTGGTTCTTGACAAAATCTTGAGATTGCTTCCTTATCATATGTATTGCTGAAATGAGTACCATGCTCATCAACGGGCAAAACATTCGCTCTCAAACCTTTACTGTTATTAGTGCCGCATCCATTACCGTACATGCTATTAGCAGAATTATTTTTATTCTGCATAGAGCTCAAGGCAATGTTTTTATCTGGTTGCAATTTCCCACCACTTTTACTAGAAGTGGAAAACTGTTTTGATGATTGTACTTTGTCATTTTTCTCAAGTGGTGCAGTAATCCCAGGCCTAAGATATTCTCTGAAATTACTACGACAACTTGATATAGTTTGTAATACCTGGTAAAAGGAAGCAATCGTGATTACCTTAAAGAAAGGTACATAAAATGCAAAATGCATTTTAATAATTACTCTTAGTCTTACATTTTCTGACAAATGCTGAAGTTTCTTTTATTACAAAAGTGAAAACTATACTGTTAGAAATAACATTGAAAATTAAAACTTTCAACAAAAAATTATCAGAGATTCATATAGAAGATCAGTTGCTGTGAAAGTTATCTGTAATACTGATAGATTTCCACCTAAGAAAGTCTAAAATTGCTCAATAAACAAACCTTTATGATTTTTCTACAATAAAGTTAGATTAAAACCTTTTTAGCAAATAACGACTGTGAAGGATCAAAAGGAATCCTAGTGGAAGCCATCAACCTGAAAATGTGCGGAAAGAGACAAAGCTTATAAGATCCTGACATAATATCAATTGCTCACAAATCCATAATTATATATAACAAATAGCTGAACAGGTGAAAACAATGTTTGATACTTTTCCCAAACAAAGATAATGTAACAAATTAAATGAAAACCCCCAATGCATTGGTATCATACTAGATTCCTTACATAGGAAAAGCATTAGTCAGAAAATATGAGCAAAGACTCAAATATTTATAAGCTTTCTACAGGGTAAAACTGAAATTTAAGGAAAATTGATTTGAAGCAAAGAGACACAGAGCCCAAAACAGAATTCCCTCATCTTTACAGGCAAGCCAGCATAAAAACTCACTCTGTATGTTTTTGAGGAATGCCAGAAGCACTACAATTTTGCAATGGTAAAGATAATATAAAATTAGAATTCAGGAACATTTTCCGACTGGAAAAGGACTCAATCTTTTGTAAATGATGGGACCAATTAGTCTGACATAAATTCTTTTTTCCCTTGGAATCCCAATTTGAATCTGCATTTCTGAAAGATAATATGAAAACATTTTAGTTGAAGGAATAAATTTAAAATTTTAAAACATTGAAATACAAAAGCTATTACTAGTTCTCTTATATTAAAGCACTCTAGAAAGTTAAGATCTACCTCATAGAATTGTGTGTAGACATGGATCAGCATTATTTATGCTCATCCAATCTCTCATAGCATCAAACTGCATTAACCTGCTTGCAGCCAAATCTATTCAAACCTACAGAAATCATGTAGATATGAGACAAGACCACCCCCATCTGTTATGAATGGATATAACATATAAATAAAGACCCACTAAACAATGAAACATTTCCCAAAAATAACAGAGAGCAATAACATGAAACCAGGCAAAAAATAAGGTTAGCAAGATAGTGCAAGACCCTTCAAAACAAGGTATTGCAACATCAGTTCTGAAAATTACCTCAATTACGGAAAAAGAAATCCCAAAGACTATTTTAGACTAGAACAGGGATAAGCTTTTCACTAAACCTAGTTCAGCATGGCCATTTGCTTCAACCCCAATTACACAGTCTTACAGATTATGTGGCCAATCTTAGGATCATAACCAAAACTACAATAACATAACTAACCTTAACCCAGAGAAAATGCACTAATCTGGTTCAAAACCTTAGGATGTATAGCTATTTCGTTCAAGTCTTTGAAATTTCATTGATTTGTTAGGCTCCTAGATAGCAATGAGGTCCTTTATTTTGTATTATAAGGTGCCCATGTAAATATTAAAAATGGTGTATGAAAATATATGAAAGGTCATATACAGAATATGAAGCAAATTTGTGCCTAAAATGTAGACTTAAAGCTTTTTTCAAGAAAGATGTGAGATAAGATGTGTACATCGTACTGCATTGGGAATTGAATTTATGCATTTGATTTGTGCTTGTAACCAAAGTTGCTTAGACATGAATACGGATACAAATACAGATATAGTATTGGATACAGATATGGCCATTTCAGACCATCAATATGGATACAGCTGGGTATGTCATTAATATAATTCACATCACATATTTAACTCAATTTTCTAAGTTATTTGAGGAGAATTTTCCTGCTTTTAAAGCAATATAAACACATAAGTGGTGCATAAATAATTATAAGTTAATTTAACACTTCACAATATGCAAAAACAGCAGAGTTGTACTGGAAGATAACCAAAAAAAAATGGGTTACTGAAATAGAAAAACACTACGTTTGTCTTTCTCATTTGGTGCAGGTAAGAAAACTGCATGAATGAAGTATTTTAAACTGAATTTGGAAATATTTACGCATTTTTTATAGAAAATTATGTACAATAGTCAGTGCGATTGGAAAATCAAGGTTTTTTTAGTGCGTATCGGTACAATATTCAATGTGTATCCAAGCTATTTCAGATAAGTATCCAAATCAAATATTGGGATATGCATGCCAAGGAGGGGACATGGAATTTCCAGCTACTCTTTCTGTATCCCATTTTTATTCTCTTAAAAGACCATCAAACTCTTGTTAGGTGAAGAAACAATATTTGCCATCATAGGAATTGACAAAGTGCTGCAATACACAGACACTTCAAAACCCAGTTGCTCTGTGTCTCTGTCCCAACCCACTAGCTCTACATCCCCATTCCCACCTGTCCGAAGGATGGCAAGGGATAATTATGATAGAGAAGTGCATACTTGTGTTTTACAGCACTTGTAACTAATGATTATGATATAAAAATGGAATGGGTAGGCAGAGACCAAGACAAAACAAGCCAATATGGAGGAGGATGTGGTGTTCTGAGGTTTTTTTGTTACATATTAGACACATAAATTTTGTCCCCATGTTTTTACTGTCATCAATTATGGGGACTTTACCAATCCTAAACTTGAAGAGATATACAGTGCATCACTTGCATGGTTAACTAGACGAAATTTGTGATTTCTGATAGAGGCTGCTTGAAGTTTATCATGGTTAAATTCAACCCATCATCCACCAGACATGGAAGAAGATAGACACCCCCTTTACACACAATCAAGTATGCATTAAATCTCAAATAATTTACACTTCCATGACCTAGGCATGGGTGGTCTGTTTATTATTGCTTCCAAGGGTTAGGATTCTGGTGACTTACAAATTTTGGTTGATCATAAAAAAATTTAATTAATGATGCTCAACTAAGATATATTTGTGCTCTTTACGTAATATAGAAAAATGAATCCCAGATGGTAGGCAGACAGATCTAACAAAGTCTTTCTTATTGATGACGATGACATGAAGGACTTGATGAAGACCCTCAAAACAATTACAATGTGTACATTGGTGCAATAATCAAGACGACAAATTTAACCTCTCAAAGGCTACAAGACTTTGGCTAAAATAGATAGATGCAAGAAGACTATGTAAACAAGTGAAAGCTCTATAGAAATGCATCGTTACTATTAACAGTACTCCATTGCCTCCTTTCACAAGTTTCCAGTTCCTTTGCTAACAAGAGTAATTGATAAACAGATAGCTTCCTCTACTCAGTTTAATGGAACCTTACATCAGAAAATGAGGCGAAGATTGTTGCTATACATAGTTCCTTGTGTCTCATTGATCAGAATACAAATGAAGATAGGACAGTGTAGCACCACATTGAGACTTGGGATCTAAGGAAACAATGCATGTTCATCAGAACCAATATGTGCAACGAAGATTGCTTGAGGCCCATCACAAGAATCAACTGTGTCTAGTAATTACAATGCAAGAGGAATTAAGGGGATTTCCTTGTACTTGTGACTTCAACCATTGAGCTTCTTGCTCAATACAGATAAGCATTATCATTTTAGCAATTTAATTTTCATTATTCCATTTTAAACTTTGAGCATTCAGTTGATAACTTGATAATGAGTCGTCATTTCACTTCAAACATCATTATTATTCATCAGCAAATAAAAAAAATTTTTTTGAAAAAAAACATATAAAACGCAAATATAGAGCTTGATGATTCATTTTAATTAGGAAATCAACTCTGCTGTTTAAAGCAGCAATTAAGAGACTAGATCTGTCTATGATGTATAATACCTGATAGCTTCCACTTACATGGATCACCACCATCAGGTTTGCTGCTGCAATGAGCCATACATGTTTTCCAACTGTCTCTAGAATATTATCCTCAACCGAGTTTCCATAAGCCCAGTAACCGACTAGCGCTACAGGGAAGTAACAGAGAGCAACGATGATGTATGCAACAACTGCTTGCCATATTGGAACCTTTGATGTTCTCTCTGGTTTAAGGGTATAGTGGCTTGGATCTCTAGCACCACATTGTGCCCAGCATAAGCAAAGGCCTCGTCTCCCAAAGCATTAAACACATTAAACAATGTATCTGCAGTGGATGAGCTTTTTATACCATAGTCCACATCGGCCACTTGCCCCTGATGGACTGAGGCTCCCCAAGCAATTGTGGAATAGCTGAGGGACATTACTGCTGCAGCCAGGGAAATTCCAGCTACTGAATTGAAATTGGACAGCTGGGCCAGAACGAAGTGAACTGAACCAAAAATTGCAATTAAGTATGACAATTTAATTTCCTTGCAAGTTGTACAAACAAGGTCATGAAACCTCTTCAGAGATCTCCCCCCAGTAACCATATACGCTATGACTACTCCCACTTCTACTATCAATTGCTGTGGAACAACTATCCATAAACCAAGCTTTTCTCCAAAAGTATGCTGTCCTAGTTCATGATATCTATCAAAACGTTTTCCTGGAACCATCTCATGCATTTCAACCATCTGCCAGAGTGTGTATAGGGTAATTATCCAAGATAGCACAAGCACGGCAACTCCTGGACTCCATCCCAAGGCTGATATTGCATAGGGCAAGCTGAGGACTCCAGCACCGACCATAGCAGTAACATTGTGGGATGCTGTGTACCACCATTTTACATTACAAGATGATGTGATTGGAAGCCAATCTTCATAAGCCCTTGCTTCTTTCTAATTGGTAAAATTAAAACTATAGTGCTTATATTTAAATCTCACTTCAACTGTTCATACATTTTGCAGTGTGACAACATCAGTAATTGCTTGATCAAGCATACTATTTAACTGTTAGCTGCTTCTAGTTTGATTATATTATGTCATAATTGGATCAAGGAAGTTACTTAGATTCAACTTCTTCTAGTTTTTTAATAAATGTCAATGTTGAACTTTAAAGTTGTTTGACTTCAGCTTCTTTCAGTTTGTTTATCATATGACATTATCATTTTTTTTAAATGTTTTCAAACTATTTATTTTATTTATTTGCCAATTTGTAGTGCTAACCTTCAAAACCCAATTATATTTTTTCTGCCTCTAAAACACCTCCCCCAATCCAAAAAGTTGGAAAACATTGCTCAAATTATAAAATTGATTAATCGACTTTGTCCAAAAATTGCCACTGTTCCTTCGGCTTCCCATTTCAATCTAAAACTTCTAGAATCACTCCAGAGACAGCTTTCAAATGTTTTACCTTGTTTTGTTCTTTATTCGTTCTTCACATGGTGATATTGTTACATTAAGGCTTGAAATAACGAGCTATCTATGTCCATCTTTCGTGTACAGCAACGGACAATTACTGAGGAATAATGTGTTGTTGTATCTATATCTACTTTCATTGAAATGAAATTAAATGAAAGATTTCTTAATGATGTCCACGAGGCCATAAGCCTAAGGGACCACCAACGAACTCCCTATTCAGACTAATGCAATTTCTCCAGGCTATCCCTTTTGTTGTGGATCTGCATAAGTAAGATGGCCCCCTTGAGGAGTCTTGGTCCTTCGAAAAGGTCTTTTATGCTGTTCACCTTTAAAATTTCTTTGTGCTGGTTGCGAATGTCCTCGTATGCAGTGCAATCCTTCACATAGTGTCACTTCGTTTCCACCACTCCCTCTTTGCAAAATCTACAAATTATGTCCTCCCACTCTTCCTTAGGGACCTTCCATCTGCCAATTTCACACCTCAAACAGTCAAACAGTGTGATCCACATCTCAGTTGGGCAATTAAGATTTTTGCCTTTCCTTTGATCTCGGCCCCTAAATACTTTTTGTCGTCATGCTCCCATGTGGGATTAAATTCTTTGACATGATATGTTTTTGTTCTACCTAACTGATTTGCCCACATGGCAGATCTGATTTTTTCTGCCATCCATTTTTTTAATTTCTAAGTTGTTTTCCGAGCACTCTTGGTAGTCAATGTTCCACTTGTTGAACAATTTAACATTTTGTTTTTTCCATGTCTTCTTCCAACAGACCAGCTCTCTGTCAACTACCTTACTAGGCCAGCGATGTGCATCCATTTTATCCACTTTTTTTAGATAGCTCAACAATCTAACAATTGTCGAGGCCTCCACCAGGAGCATGCCTGTCTCCGCCAAACTAATCTCATAGTGAACTGTTGATTTGATTTTGAGATTAGTTGTAATGAAATGCTTCTGAATTCTTTCAATTTGCCGTCATTTATAGTTTGACACACTGCTCCCCCATAACTCGCTGTCATACAAAATAACCGTGATCCCCAACAACCCAAAAATGCTTTTCTTATTGTTCCAATCCCATAACTCCACTGTCCTGCACCATAAGTGACATCTTGTGAGTATCTCCAACAGGTGGGTTTAGTCCCACATAGTATAGCAGTCACGCTCCTCTACCATTTCGTAGCATGGCCTTGGTGATTGTGGCCGGATTTCTTGTCCTTCATATTGTTCCTTGGCTTGTATGTCGTCATACTGACTCACGTTGTCGGCAAATTTTAAATTGAAAACCAAGGCAGACTTTATGAGCTTCGGTCAAAACCTATTCCAAGGCTATCAATTTTCTGCCGTCACAATATCGGTATAATACGAACATATATGTACCTAGTTGTAATGTTTCTCTTTAGATGCATAAGTGTTATGAGCCAACACAAAGACCTCAATTCGCTATCCTAAATCTCGTAAAATTTGAAATTCAAAACGAAATAGATATCAGAACTGAATGGAAAACCTGAAGCAGGCATAGAAATCTAGAATCGCAGCGCTAAATAACCAAGCGAATGTAATGTCCGAACTCTGTTAGAAAACTGAGATGGGAAACTGTTGGAAATCACAATCTGAAACTTCCAGAAAATAGAAACAAAATACTGAAGAGAACTCGAAACTTGCTAGTAATAATAGTAAAAATGGAGCCGGCAAAATCAGACGACGAGCATCGCAATGAACAATGCAATATTTAACTAAAGAAGAATCCATGTTCATAAAAAAAAGGACGCATTGTGCTGTAAGTAAAAACAGGAATAAAATGTAAGCGAAACCTGGACGGGCATGCTACAATTCGAAAGCTGAAACACTTGATGGCGAAGCGACGAATGATAGAACTGTTTCCTTGCTTAGCTCACGCTCAGCATTGAGTTGGATTTTGGCAGGCGGACTGGGGAGGAGAAGAGAAAGGAGGAAACAGAGCTCTGGAAGTCACTGGCGGGAATTGGAGAAAAAGTTGAATTGGTTTCCCACGGGGACTTGTAACATCAACATTTTGAATTCCCTAAGGCAACTTACCTCTCACGATATGGTCCTCTATGCTCGCGTAATTTTTTCGCAGTCTAAAATTGTATGTCTCCAATTTGGCTTATGTCAATGTAATTTTAAATCTTTAATGTGGCAATTTAGAGTCCTCTCTTTCTTCATCTATCCATGTGCATTTCAAATAAGATCTCTTGTAGGTCTTGATAATTTTATATTTCTTTTTTTTTTAAAGGGAGATAAAAGTTGATAAGTAGGAAAGGTAGATAAAAGTTATTATATGATTTTTTCATTTTTTTTATTTTTTTGTGTACGTAATTTTAATTTTAGGGAGTAGAAATAAAGATTTATATTGTTTAGGCAATACAAGCTTGTTATAGTTCTGAACATCTTAAAACTAAGTCACAATAACTATTCCTCCAAGCCCCATAAACATTTGACAAAATAGGCATGAGCACCCGACACAAACAACTTGCATCCTTACATTCATTCTCATCACCTACAGCAAAGGAAAGATGACACAGCAAAACCAAAAATAAGGAACAACAAGCTCAGACCAATTTCAAAACCACTTAGCTCATCTTCTTTGGTGAAATTTGGGATGCTATAATCAACCCCCATCACCTGCACCTTGCCCTTGCTTCTAGGTCCCCGAGGGCGCTTTGAACCTGTTGTGGTAGCATTACCCTCAACCTCCATCGTCGAATCGATCCACATGCCCACCATTGTTCCTTCCCTTGTGGTTGCCAGTGCAATCTATTGTTTCAGAGGTTCCCCTATCATCCTCACGCTCTTACGTGGAGTTGACTTCATAAAGTCCCTTTGAACTTCCTCCTCGTACTACAACATTTCCTCTTGGAACGTGATCACCTTCCTCCACCCTCGCTCTGCTTTTGGAACATGCACTTCTTGAGGGGAGGCCCAAATTTTCCAACTTGTCTACCAAGTTGTTGGTCTCTCGATAGATATGGGATACCCTGAAATCTTCAAACTCTTGTAGTAGTCTCTTAATCTGACTTATGTGCTTGTCAAGATATAGTGACTCCATTCTCCCTTGCTTGATTCCATTAACTATGATCTCAGAGTCTCCTTCCAAGTGCACTCTTCTAATGCCAAGCTTTGCTCCTAAGGTGATAGCCTCTTTGGCTACTTCACATTTAGCCACATTATTGGTGTCATCCCTTAGTCATTTTACCACGAAAGCTAAGATGTTTCCCTCATAGTCCTAGGCTATGCACCCACATCCCGATGAACCAGGGTTTCCTCTTGCTACCTCATCAAAATTTATCTTTATCCACCCCTCCTCTAGCAATAGCCATCAACCCTTAGGAGCCCATTAACAAGCCGATTATTTTATCATTTTTAATAATATTTATTTATGATAATAATATTGTAGATGTTAGTTTAAAATTTGTTCAAATATTATAATTGAAAAGTAGTTGTAATTTTTCATTAGTCAATTAAAAAATGGCAAAATCTCTAAAAAAATTAGACTATGCAAAAAAGCAGGGAATCCCTTATTTTGCTTCCAAAACACAAAAACTCTAAGCAAATCCCACCTCGACAATGGTAATCCAAAAAAGCAAAAGCATATAAGAACACAAAAGTACAGTAGAAATAAACGAACTACTCCCCTTCCTCTTCAAATATGCAATAGATTTTAGATTCTAGCATCTGTGCAAGCTAAAGATGAGGAAAAACCCACAGAAAAAAGAAAAGATAACTTCTCCTCTCTGGTCAAATTGCACAAAGCTAGGAACAGAGATATATACAAATCATGGACCAACCTAAAAAAGGAAATCAAAGAAGTGGACGAAATTGAAAAAGGAAGCAAAACCTAAGATAGGGTAGAAGAAAGACCTATGACTAAAGCAACAGAAGGCCTTTTTCAATTATACAAAGTATGCAAGAAACTTCAAACCCTATAAGCCAATGGAAGTAAAGAATAACGACATAGTTCACAATCTTATCCCTTGGCCAAAAAATATATCTAAAGTTAGCAAGATTCTAGTAGGCCCTAAATCATCTAGCATCTCTCTAATCTCAAACCAAAACAACGTAGGAAGAAATCTCGATTCCCTAGCCAAAATCTATAATGCATACATCCTTCCTCATAGAATTATTGTTGGTACAAGAAAAAACCTAGCAGCCCCCATTAAGTCACCAGAATCAAAAACCCTAGTTGCCCACCAGATTCATCATAAAGACACTCAAAAAATAAGTAATGAATTTAGTGAAGAGAGATGGGAGGAATGTGAAGAACTTGGAGTCTATGCATTCTGGTGGAGATCATAGGAACTAATTATGAAATCGATAAGAAGATTAAAGAAGATATGCGAGAACCAAGTAAGTATCTCAACTTATTCCAATAGTTTTTTATATTTATGTTGTTCAAATAATAAAATTAGGAATGAATTGGTTTCAATTTTGAAGTACTTATTTAAGGGACATTCATTAAAATTTATAGCATAGGAACCTAGTTGTAACTAACAAAAGTTAGGAAAGCACCATGCCCCCATCTGGTATTTATGTCAAAACATTCTCCTAGAATCAAACCATATTCAAATCCTCTACAAAATAGGCAATAATTTAGGAAGCCTTATGGGGGTAGATTTGGGACATAACACATCAAGCAATATCAAGTTCCTCTTGGATACAAAGCAGGGCAGAAGGACTTCAACAAAAAGAAGATTATAACTAACAGGTCTATTTATGAGCTTACATTCACAAGATTTCATGGGGAAATCAAGGGTATTACCAAAAAGAATTGAAGAGGTGAGATCTATCAAACAACGAAGAAGGAAGTGTATAGACTAAAAACTCCTAAAAGGGTGAAGGGTACCAAGGAAGAAACAATGAAAGAAAGGGATTCTAGAAAGCATATTCCTTCAATGGAAAAGGAGACATCAGGACACCAGAAGGAAACTTTGTAAGGATTGGAAGAAACAAGAATTATGAATAAGGGAAATATGAAAACGGTACATAAAATTTTTGAGTTTAATCAATGCATCATATGTCACGAAGAGAATGGTTTCATAGAAGACTAGAGTGCCAACATGAAAAACTATAATAGACTACATCATGACATCTTACTCACACAAAATGACATTTATGATCAAATAATTCTAGGAGATCATCTACATACATTACATTCAAATTTCCCAGCTTAGAATCTAAAAATAAATACTATAAAAGATCAAGTATACGAAGAAGAACCAGAAAATTTTAAAGAGAAAAGAGGAAAATTGGGGATAAGGAAAAGTACAAGACAAGAGACTCAACATAATGAGGAAAGAAAAATGGCAAATAAAAACTATGAAGAACCACTATCCCAAGAGGAGGTCTATATAATAGAAAATCAGAAGATAACATGTCAAAGAATGAAGATTAATACTGGTGACATTGAAGGACAACGTCTACAAATGACTAACAAAGAATTACTAGAACTAACAAAAGAGAACAGACAAATAAGAGATCCCTGTTAGAGTAAATAACTATTATTTACACTTTTACTTAGGTTTAATGCATTTATTTATTAGTTGTAGTCTAGGAGTTGTTGACAACAAGGGAATTTGTTCCTAACTAAGTCATACTTATCTTCTCACCTTGATCGAGGATATTCCACCTTTTGTGGACATATGCTTAGTTGTCAACCTTATCTCCTAGCATTTTCTAGCTTGTTCTACAAGCTTGCTAGAGGCCTTTATATTCGGGCTCTCCTATTTTAATTTCATATCTTTTGCATATCAATATTGTATAGCAATTCTTTTTATTGTTGCAATATCTTCTCTCTTAGTCCGTTTAGTTTCTCCAAGCTCCACCCTTCCTTTTTGGTTTCCTTTCAGTAGGTTATTTGCATGCAGGTGATATTGGCAAGCTATGAAGTTGGTTTTCATCAACTTCTACATGGTATCAGAGCCTCCCTACTGCTTCCTGGGTGAAGGATTTTTGAAGCTGTGATTTGGAGACACAAACCCTAGTTTGTTTGTGATTTTTTTCTTCAATCGGGAGGAAGAGCATTTTTTCAAAGCACTTTCGCCTAAATGGACATTACCATTGAGTTTAGAAGGCACATTACAATTAGGATCCATATAAAATTTGTCCATTTTAGACACAGTTGATCCAAGAGGCAAAGAAATTTTGTCTGGGAGGTCGTATGGACTTGTACGAATGCTTTTTTGGCAAAAAATTAAAATTAAAATTTGCAGCACTGCCACCATGCAATTGCGAGGCCATTGTCGTGCCACCAGAGCTCAGCTTAGATGCCACTGCAACTGTCGTGCCACTCCAGCACCCCCACCACTAGCCATGCCACCTCTACAGCAGCAACTCCATCGGGTTCTCCAGCCATCGCGCCACCCCTGATAGCCACTCAGCCACTTGCGGCCACCCACACTCTGCTCACCTGCAACCCTGCAAAGCATCGACACTTGGTGCAATCTGGGAGTGCCACGTGGCACAGGTACCACGTGGCCCCTGCCACATCATCCGCATAGTATTTTTTGCCACGATGACCATCAAGCCATTAATTTTAATCCAATGATTTGTTGACATCAATATGATGTCATCACTACATCATCAGCCTCACTTGCAAGCACTCCAGGTCCCTTTTTGACCTATTCACGATTTTTTGGCCATAACTTGAGCATACAAAGGTATTTTTCTGATTTGAAAGAATACTAAAAAGTTGATTCCAAGACAAAGACATTGGTGTAGGTATTTTTAGGTTTTGATGTAGTTTTATTACTCATTTTTGTAGTCAAAGTCTAAAATTCTATTTTTCACTCTGGCAAGCAATTTCTTTTGCATCCCATATATGTTTTTTGAAAACATTATATTTTTGGAAAGCTGGTTTTGTCATCTTTTCAAAAAATACTATCATTTCCTTTAGATTCTGCCCATGCACTTTCTATCATGTTTTTGGCATTTTTGCTCTATGGTAGATATCTTGGGTGTTCCAAGTCTGAGAATCACTTTCATGGCATGGGATCTTTTATTTTGAGTTATATTATTTGTTGTATTAGCTTTTTTCCCTTTATGATCATTGTTGATATCATTTGTAAGTATCTTTATGCAAACACACAGAGATAAAGTGCAACTCTTGCATTTCGAGTTCATGAACGTTGTTTTGAGATAGTTGTACCAACACTATTTTATAAAGCACCATGGGGGGGTTAGTTGTTGCCATTTTTGTGCCCTATTCCTTTGTCAAGTGAGTGTCCCTTCCATGACATTAGCCCCATGATGTGTCAGTGACACATGCCTTTATAGGTGTTTGTACCTCTTCCACTCTCGCTGTTCTTGGTTCTTTGTGTAGAGGATTTTGGCCCACTTTTTCAGTTGTTTGTCATCTAACCCCATCTGCATTAAGGGGGGGTTATTCTATTGTTTCTAATACTTCCTTGGTTTGATGCTTTGATAGTGTGAGCTATGTATTCAGTATTTGATCCTATATACTAGGTGATTGCAGTGGCTGGCTACCTATGCATTTCGGTGAGATGGATCATCTAACACATAGACACTCTTGATTCGTGCCTTCTATTGTTTGTGGATGTTCTTCAGATCAGCAGTTTCTTTCTAACGAAGTTGTGGCTTCTTCATGCTTCAGTGATGCTCTTCATGATCTTCTCTTTGTTCCTGTTTTCTGGGACATTCCTCTAATTGGAAGCTTCTTCAATCCTTCGCTAGATTTTCTTACCTCTTTTTGGGGGAGGGTTTTCCCCATGAGGTTTTCTCTCTTTCTCCGTTTTCAGAGGTTGCATCCCTTTGCATTTGTATATGGGTACCTAGCATGGCTTAGTTGTTAGGACCCATTATGCTTTTCATCTTAGTTTTTGTGAGCTTAAGTGCATTCCCCTGAGTTGCACTTAAGGGGGGGTGTTAGAGTAAATTATTATTATTTACGCTTTTACTTAAGTTTACTTAGGTTTAATGCATTTTTTCATTAGTTGCAGTCTAGGAGTTGTTGACAACATGGGAGTTTGTTCCTATCTAAGTCATACTTATCTTCTTACCTTGATCGAGGATATTCCACCTTTTGTGGACGCATGCTTAGTTGTCAACCTTATCTCCTAGCACTTTCTAGCTTGTTCTACAAGCTTCCTAGAGGCCTTTATATTTGGGCTCTCCTATTGTAATTTCATATCTTTTGCATATCAATATTGTATAACAATTATTTTTATTGTTGCAATATCTTCTCTCTTAGTCCATTTAGTTTCTCCAAGCTCCACCCTTCCTTTTTTGGTTTCCCTTCAATAGGTTATTTGCATGCAAGTGATATTGGCGAGCTGTAAAGTTGGCTTTCATCAACTTCTACAATCCCAACAACAAGGAAAACATGATAGCTAAAATACTAAATGCATAACAACAGGCAAATGAAAGTAGCATTCCACCAATTTCATTAGAACATTGGGATAATGTTACAATCTAAAACAAAGAAAAGAAGAGACCACACAAATTCTGGAAAACTCCAGATAATGGAAAAGATCCCTTTGAAAATAATGACAATGAAATATAGAATGGCCAAGGGGAACTAAAATAGAATGAGGATATTCAAATACCTACTGAAGTATCAGCCTTCCTTAACAAAATTGAAGCAGCCAGTACAAAGGATTAAAAAATCTAAATGGAACTAAGGATAGGAAACAATAACCAGACAAAAAAATTAGTATGTCATGGAAAGAATTTTGAATTTTAAAAGAGGTAGACCAAATATGTGAGAAGGAGAAATTTGAAAGTATGGACCAAGAGCCTGAAGAAGGAAGGGAAATAGACATGGATGAAATGGACATAGGGGAACATATATTGCAGGAAATAGAAGAAGAAGAAGAAGGGGCTTCAGAGGGAGTATTGACACCAAATAGTATCATTAAGGATCAAAAGAATTTGGATAATCTAGGAATAGCAATCAATCGGGAAGGTTTTAAAAACCCAAAATGTGGTAAGTTAAAAACGAAGCAGGGAAGAAAATTACAGAAGGAATTGAGAACAACAATAGGGAAAGCAAAGAACTAGAAAAAGATCATCAAAATCTTGAATGCAGGGAAGGGGAAGAACCTTCCCATTCGACAATGAGGATTACTACATGGAATGTTATAGGTTTAAATGCCTCTAGCAAAAAATGCTTGCTAAAGCATAAATTGACTTTAATTGAATTAGAAATAACACTAATCCAAGAAACTAAACTGGACAATGAAGAAAGCAGCAAATTGGAAAAGAAACTAGGTAACTAGAGATTGCATCTCGTGGATTCAAATGGAGCCTCAAGAGGGATAGGTATTATCTGGAATCCTCAAAAAAATAGAATATATTAAAATAATCTCAAACAATAATTAGATGGGGAGTAGAATTAAAAGTTTCAAACACAACCTCCAACTAATCCTTATAAATATATATGGGCCCACTCCAACAACAGATAAAAAAGAAGTGTGGAATGAAATTAGTGCTTTTATGGAAGCAAATCACAGGGAGAACTTCATCATAGGAGGTGATTTCAATGCAAACTTAAATCTAGAAGAAAAGTTTGGTGGATCTCAAATGATAATATAGGTGATTACAAATTTTAGAGAATGGGTGGGGGAAAATGACTTAACAGATATACCTACCAGCAATGGATTCTATACCTGGAATAACAGAAGGAAAGGTTTTTGTCGTATAGTAGAGATATTAGACATATTTTTCTGTAAAGGTGATTTAAGTGACATAGGTCAAGCAGTACACTCTTCTATCCTACCATGCGTAGGCTCATATCATTATCTGGTCAAAATATAACTTGTTAAACCTGTCAAACCTTTACGAAACCCCTTCAAATGTGAAAAATTTGTGCTTTTTAACAAATTTCATGGAAAACATCAAACAATGGTGACAAGAAGGAAATTTCCAAGGATCCAAAATGTACCCTTTAGTATCCAAACTTAAAATCTCATAAGAAGACATTTTAAAATGGAAAAATGCACACTTTAGTACTATATTTAAAGAAAAGATAGATAATGAAGAAGAGCTCAAGAAACTAAATTAATAATTAATTAAAAAATGAATAAATAATGAAAATTATAATAAAGAGAGAGAACTACTACCAAAACAGAAAATATACTTGCAAAAGAGGAAATATTCTAGAAACAAAAATCAAGGGAACACTAGCTTACAGAAGGAGATAGAAACACAAAATATTTCCATAACAACACAATATGAAATATGTACATAAATAGAGTAGAAAAAACAAAAATAAAGAATGAAGTACAAAAGAAGACCCTGATAAAATAGAGGAGGTATTTGTAGATTATTACAAAACAATTCTTAATAACTATGAATCTTTATATTGAATTAACACATGAGAAGATACTAAAAGTAATCCCAAAACTAGATTCAGTATTTGATAATCAATATCTTTGTAAACCCTCTTCCCTAGAGGAAATTAAAACTGCTCTCTTTAGTCTAAACCCAGATAAATCACCAGGACCAGATGCTTTTCAACTTTTTTTCTTTTAAATATGTTGGGACATTATAGGAATAGATATTTGGAAGGCTGTAGGAGCATTAAGAAATACACGAACACTATTAACTAAAATTAATAACACCTTCTTAACACTAATTACCAAAAAAGTAATCCATGAAGAAACTGGATACTTTAGATCAATAGAATTATGTAATACCATTTACAAGATCTTTTCTAAAGCATTAGCCACTAGACTCAAAAGCATCCTTCCCAAACTTATTTCAAAAGAGCAAATTGGATTTGTACCTGGTAGATCTATTTTAAATGACAGCTTTATTATTCAGGAAACTATCCATTTGACTTCTAGAAATAAAGAGGCATGCATGTTCATGAAATTAGATATCCAAAAAGCTTATGATATGGTAGACTGGAGATTCCTATGCAATACTCTTGAAGCCTTTGGGTTCTCCAACCAATGGATTAACATCATATTTAAATGTATAGCAACATGAAAAAATCTCACTTCTTATAAATTGCTATCCAAAAGGTTTTTTTTGTATTTCTAGAGGAATTAGACAAGGAGACCCCATTTCACCCTTCTTTTTCATTATAATGGTTGAAGCTTTTGGTAGAGCAATCAAACGAGCTCAAATTGAAGGAAAAAACAAAGGAGTAATTGTAACAGAAAACACTGAGAAGGTAACACACCAACAATTTGCTAATGATACTATTCTACCGGGAGAAACTACAATCAAAGAAGTACAAAATTTCAAACAAATAATACAAGATTATATGGAAGCTTCAAATCAAAAGGTGAATGCTCATAAATCATAAATCTTCTTCTTTAACATTGAAAGTATTATCGAAGATATCATATGCAATAATATGGGTTACAAAAAGTGATCTTTCCCTTGTAAGTATCTATGTATCAATCTAGAAAAATAAGGTAGGAAAACTAATGGTTGGAATTCTATACTAGAAAGAGTAAACAAGCATATTGATAATTGGAAAGGAAAATGGCTAACCAAAGCAGGAAGATCTTTGAAAATCAAAGCTTCCCTATCAACCATCCCTGTATATCAAATGTCATATTTACCCCTACCTACAAATATCAATAAGAAATTAGAAGGAAAACTAAGGAACTTCTTTTGGAAAGGAATAGAAGAAAAGAAGAGATTAGCTTTAATTAAGTGGGAAAATATTTGTAAACCCAAAGAGTTAGGAGGTATAGGTATTAACAATTTTAGCAAACCAAACAAAGCACTTGGAGAACAATAAGTATGGCGTATGTATCAAGAAAGAAACGGCAAGAGGGGTAGAATTCTATATCACAAATACTTGAACATAGCATACTTGACATCCTTATTCAGAATTAGAGTGCCTCCAAAAGGGTCGAGGTCATGGAATTTTATACTCAAATGTCATATGCTAATAAGTAAGTATGTCACCTGGGATATTGGGAATGGGGAAGCAACATTATTCTGGGAAGATTCCTGGGATGGGCACCCCCTATAGATAGATTCAACTTTCCCACAAATATTAAAAACACTTTAGTCAATCTATGGGGAAAATAGGTAGCTAACTATAAGAAACTCATAAGTAAGGATGGTTTGATGTATGGGTTTGGAAATATTTAGAACCTATAAACCTTACAACGGAAGAAAAATAAACCCACAAGCATCTACTCACTCAGAGGCAGGTCAATCACAAGAATAGAGAGGATAAACTAATATGGGGGGCCTCACGGGAAGGGAAACACAATGTTAAAAAAGAATATGGTATTATAATATATTCACAAAGATGACAGAATATTGAAATGCACTGTAAATTTATGTTGGGATTTAGCTTGTTTGCGAAAAGTAGGAATTCTTTTATGGGTCATCATCCAAAAAAGAATATTAACATCCAAAAGATTTATAAAAATGGGGTTTGAGGGACAGTTAAGATGCTCATTGTGTAAAGAAATATTTGAGATAGTAGATCATTTACTATATCAATGCTCTTACACAAAGGAATGTTGGAATTGGATATGCTAAAAGATAAATTGGTCTTCTCCTCTCCCTGAGCACCTTGATAGTCATTTCATTAGTTGACCAAATGGTAGTAAATTTAAAATATACAATAAAGTTTAGAATATCTCTCCCTCAATCCTCATGTGGGAGATTTGGAAAGAAAGGAATATACATATTTTCTACAATTTGGAACTCAATATCCTATTCTTTCTCAACAAATTAGAAGCTTGTATTACAGAGGTAATGAGTAGTCATTTAAGAGGCATAGTCAAGGAAGAAGAATCCTTCTCTTCTTGGGATGAAGTGATGAAAAAAATTGGACCAATCTTATCAATCCTCCATCAGTTCACCATAAGGAAAATCTTCAAGCAAGAAAATAATGTACTACCAATTGGGTGGAAAAAATTAAACTTTGACAATACATCAAGGGGGAACCCTGAGAAAGATGGAATAGGATGCATCATCCAGTTAAACTCTAGAGAATGGCTAATAAAGAGAGCTAAGTCTATAAGTACTGCAACAAACAATATAACAGAAGTAGAGGCTTGATGGGAATGACTTACACTTAGCTCATAATTGGGAATTAAGATAGTCATTGTTGAAGGGGATTATGAATTTATTTTGAATGCATTAAGAAAAAGAACAACACCAAAATGGATTATCAATTCAAAACTCGAATCTATACTTAACCTCTTAGATAAATTTGAGGAGACCAGGATCCTCCATTTCTATCGAGAAGGTAATAAAGAAGTAGATTACCTAGCAAATAGGGGAGTGGATAGTGAAGATATACTCATCCAAGTAACAGAGACCTTTCAGTAACCTAGGATCTTTAGTTACCTTATTTTGGTCTCTACTCGTTATTGCGCTTTAATCTTATCCTTGTTTTATAATACTCTTCCTTGGTAACCTAACCTATCGAGACTTTATCCACAATTACTTTAAAACCTCTAAATTATAATTTAGTTAGACTTTATGCTCTAAACTTAGACTTAGTTTATCATATCATTAATCTCTTACGTCTTTAACTGCATTTCTTATTATGATGACACCTCCATAGGTGGCCATCATAGTTTTTTATGTTTTTTTCCTTTGCTGATTTAGTCCTTATGTGTCCTTCTAGATCCCTCCAGGCCTTTCTTGAATGTAGTATAGGTGATTCTTTTGGTCTATAAATTTAATACTATTTTGCTACCTGTTATTTTCATTAGGTTTGAATCTTTTAGAGATCTATCAATCTTCATGGAGTTTTTTTATCTCTTTGTTTCATGCCTCTGAGGTTAGAACCATGGCTTTTAGGGGCTTTGTAAAACCATAGCGCTAGAATAGGCTTTTGAACCTATGGATGATATGTCCAGGGTTTCCATTAGTAGGGCTCTTGGGGAGAACTCCTTTAGTTATGACTTTACTTGGCAGACTAATAGCTCTAGATCATAGGGTCTTTCGTAGCCTGTCTTGCTAGGGCTCAAGTGAGGTGGGTCATTGGGTAATCATCCATCTTTGTTACAATGTCTTTGACTCTACCTAGTTGGAGGGTCTTAAGGAAATAGTCCTGAGTATTAACAAGTAGCTTTAGATCCCTTTGGCAAAAGTTTATATGTCCAACCTGCTAGGAAACTTGGGGCAAGTCAATGTATATAGACACCCTATCCTTTGCATTAGAGATAGCAACAAGTTCTTCAAAGAATGGCCATAGATTATGACTACCATTACATTTTTGCTTCAACGAAGGGGCATTATAATCGACCAAGATAAGAATTGGCTCATCCACTATCTTTGTACCTTTGACTCGTATATTGAGCTAGGAGTAGATTTTAGTGATCTACACAAAATCAATTTATCTCTCCCCAATCTATTCAAATCCAACAGGGAGAAGACAACTTATATCCTAGCCTTGGGCTTGATTGTAATGGAGTTGAAGGAAATTGAAGACCTAATTATGGTGTATTGGAAGAGAAAGGCAGAGTATTAACCCAGTGAGTGTATGCAATATCCTTTGTCTTTTGGGCTCTTTTTTGTGGTCTTAGAACATGTTAGTCTTTTATTTTTGGTTTAGCATGTTATCCTGGGTCCATTTATAACATATCTTTGTTATCCTTTCAATGCTAATTTTAGACCTCTATTTAGAATTTGTTCGACCTTTTGTCTTCTTTAGATCTACTTGGATGGTAGTTTGATGCCTCATTCATTTGTGTCATTTCCTTCTCAATTAATCTGCTTTAGATTATTTTTTGGTTTGGTAGCTATGTCCCTATTTTTTGATCAAAACTCAATGTATGTAATATGTATATACATATATCAATAGAAAAAAGGAACAATATGATATTTATTAAATGACGTATCATGAATATTGGATTTATTAGTAATTAACTAATAAGCTAGATTTATTTTCCCTAAGCAATTGTTAATGGGGGAAATACTCTAACATTCAAATCTATATTCTAGGAGTCTACTAATGACAGTAGTAAATATGATATGCGTAATATTGATATAGTGGATATATTATAGATTAGATAAAATATTGGCCCCTATTATTAGATCGATTAAGCTTCTTATGAAAATTATAATCAAGATCAATATAAATCTCACAAGCTCTCGTCATCTAGCCTGGGTCCTATTCCTTAATAGAAACTCTAAGATTATTAGAAGCTAGTTGAATTTGAAGCATTAAAACTTGCTCCATTTTCATATTTCATATTATGTAGAAATTCTAGTAAAAGGGTATCCTATAGAATACACGGTCTAGGGACACTCAGAATCTAATCCTAAACTTCAAATACAATAAATTTAACCTAAGAAAGTACAAGTAAAAGTTAAAACTCATAATTTATAATCAAAATAATAGAAGACAATATTTTCAGAATATCTATAAATTATAAAATTGTTTACAACTTCCATAGTTTAATAGTGTAAATATGATCCAATGATTAGGAACCAAAAGATGTATTGAGCTAATAGATTTTTTGTAACACTAACATGGTCAGTTAGTATGTAGTTTTTTGGGTGATGTAGATAGCCTATGCCATTTTTTGAGCACAACGAGAGATATCCTAATACTAATTATAACCTTTTACAATAGGTAGTTGAGGCTGAAAAATTATGTAAAGACTTACAAAATATCCTCATAGAAATTTCAAAATGAAAAGGGATAGATGTAAATCTTCTTCTAAGTATGTATTGTATACAACAGACAAGATTTTAAAGCACAATATTGGGGTATGCCCCTCTTAAGATGTAATATGTATAGGACAAATGTCCTGGGCAAGACTAGAGGTTTTCTTCTTCATTCTTTCCTACTAGTGCCTGCTTGAATAGAGTTTTGCAAACTATGCTTTAATTTAAGTTAATAAAATATTCATGGCCTTGGCCTTTTACTGATCAAAAAAATAATTTATTGTAGATGTTAGTTGTAAAAATTTGGAATTTTATTTTTAGTTTACAATGAATTATATAATTAATAGAATTGATTAGTAGGTTAATTTGAGAAATTAGGAGTGTTTGTGGGAAAAGTTTTGTAATATCTCTTTATCATTTAGTTAAATTTAGAAGTTAGGGGTGTTTGTGGGAAAAGTTTATTTAATATTTATTTGTTTGATCATAAATCATAATTCTTTGTGAGTGGAATCTTCAAATTTTTCTTCTAATATGGATGGCAATCGATGGCTATCAAGTTAATGTGATAAGCAATGCAATTACACTCTTTTGATTCATGGAAACATTGTCACTTTGGCAATTCATCAAGCAAACAAAAATTGGTTAGTGTATTGATGTTTCTCTATCAATATTTTTTTTTTTGTCAATGTACTTAATTGTATCCTCTCAAACGTTTCTTTAACTATTTGGACTAAGCACACTAAAATACCTGTGGCATTAAGCTTACTCTGGTCTAGAACTTTGTTAAAGTTTTTTTCAATCACTTTCAAAGACCCTTTCAAAACCTATTTTTAAGCTAAAGAGGGACGCTCTTTAGCATTGTCTCATTAGAATAATGTAGGTTTCTAAATAAAGTTTCATATAAGGTTTATATGTAGGTCTGGCTTTAGAGTTGATCATCTCTTGGATAAAATTTGTTGGAGAAAATCATCCAACCTCTAGAGTGATCTATCAATGGAAAAGATCTATTTGCATCATCCATGTTAGTGAATATCTAGTGAGATGGAAATCAATCTAACCTTCATCATTTTTTGTGTGGAAACTAATACATAATGAAGAATATAAGGTATTTAGACTCCATGCGTTGAAATTTTTGGATGAGAGGCAATAAATTGCATTAGTTCACCTACAATATTATCCAAATTATCTCCATCATAGCTATAACAACAAAATAGAGCATCCAAACTCGTGAATGAGTGTTTTGGGGTTGATCCCCCCCTCCTTTCTACTTGAGGTTATCCAATGGGAAAGACCTCAAGAATATTAGAGGAATTGTAACTTTAATGGGACTTTTAAAGAAAACCTTGGTTGTTTTGGGGCATGATCCATAATCACAGTGTCAAAAGGGCATTTTATTGCTTGCAGACGAAAATGTCTTCTGGATGGCACAAATAATGTAGTGGAAGTTGAAGTGGTACTCTTGGAAATTAGAGCTTCAAAAAAGTTAGGAGCCAAAAAAGTACATGTGGAGAGTGATTCCTAAATAATCCTCAAGGCCATTAAAAAAATGGCATGGAGAGATGGCATCTCTAGAACTACGTCCTTGAAATAAGTTATGAGTTGGCATTATTTGAGGCCTATAAGTTACCACACATCAAAATCCAGGGGAACAAACCGGCTAACATGTTATTCAATTGAGCTTTAAACCTTAACTTATTTGAAATTAGTAGTGTGAATTTCATCAATGTTGGATGGGAGGAATGAAATCATTCCAAAATTTATTCCCCTATGCTTTGAGCTTGCCGCCATTCCCCTTCCCATTAATGTGCCATGTAACTAATGGAGTTGAGGGTTGTCCTTTTTTGAAGCACCACCGTGGATGTGATGAGTCTTTAATTGCATTTCCATCAGTAATCACCTTAAGTGATTGGGGTGTGTGCCAACAAAACTAAAAAACATTTTTAATTTTTATAGAATTTGCAAAGAAATAGTAGCTTGAGTTTGTGTAAAGTGGAAATTGCATTCGTACTCTAATGTCAAAAATAACAAACTCCTTTTCTTAGGCAAAGTAGGAAAATTTGTTTGGATGAAAAATATTTAATTTTGTTCACCACAAACTTACAAAGATGGTTGATTGGCTATTAGGAGAGATGTTATACCAAGTCAAAAGTTATCATCACATCAACACATACATGTATTTGATAATCATTGCGTGGGAATCATAACTAGGTGAAGGTAAAGACATAGTAAGATTCATGATTGGGAAGTTAGTTCCTACCGAAGTATTATTGGTTGTAAATAAAATTTTGGAGGCCTCCTTTTCTTGCATAGGAATCAACTTGGGTGATAAGAAAAGTGGTCTTGGAAATATTTTAGGCACTGAGTACACTCCATTTTTTTGGAAGTTTGATGAAAGGTTGAGGCACAAAAGATTCAAAGGAAGCAAGGAAGGCCTGAGCTTCCCTAAAGTTATTAGTTATGCAATAAATTATTGACAATGATGTAACACATATGAAGGTTTGTGTGGGATGGACTGTAGTTGATAGAGAGAGATTGATAGAGCTAAGCCATGTAAGGGAGGAAACAAAGAAGGTGGAGGGAGATTGATTTGAGACCCACATCAATACCATAGTTAGAGCAAGAATCCAGGGTTGTCTCTCATGGCCTCATATGAATTTTGGGTGATCTTTCTTTTCCCCCTGCTGTTCTAGTGTTTGTTTTGGTTCAATTGATATCTTGCATTTTGATGTTCTTTGAAGTTTTTTTGGAAAAACTATCAAATTAGTGGTGGTCTGGATTGTAATTAGGGTGTACGATTGGCCTATTTTTTTGAAGACTACTCTTCATGGCAAAAAGTTGATTTCCAATTTTATTTTGAGATTAAATGGGCTACTATTTTCACAAAGTTCTGGATAGGGCAAATTCAGAGCAAAATTTTGGTTTATTTTTTATAATGGCAAATAGCAAGACATTTAGGAAGAAATGAGAATGGTGTTAATTGCAAGTCTAAGGGTTTCAAGGCAAAAAATCTTCTTTGACAAAGCTGTGGCTATTGAGTTTTTGTAATGGTTGTTCTTCTTATGCTTTGTTTTTTGGGTTGTTAGGGATTTATGCAATGCCCAATTTTGTGGTCATGATGTCACATTGTAAAATTTGTTGCAATTGTAGAGGTAGAACTCATGGTATTAGTTTGTGATGAAATTCAATAATTAGTTTTTGGATGGATTGTTCATAGCTATGTCAAAATGGTTGTAAGTTGGTCTTCAAAAACTCTTCTAATTTATGTAATGTTTATTTATATTTTAATAAAATCAAAATTATTATTGAGAAAAAAATAAAAGTAAAGCATCTATAACTTAGGCCTCAATGAAAACGAGAAGAAACAATAGGTCAAAGAAAATCCAAACAATTTTGAGCTCAACCGTCTAGGACCTTAATAGTCATTATAACATATGGGTTAGGTGCATATCAACTTGACACATCTAAACCTAAGATGCTTTCAAAGCTATTCAATAGCATACACCTTTGCAAGTACTATGTGTGATCTTATAAAAAAGAATAAAAATTAAAAATTACCATGAAGAAATACTTAAAAATAAATAAAAATTAACCCAAAAAAAAAAACCATCACTTTGATGAAAACTAGGCAAATAAACATCTTGTATGACATTTTTTTTTAAGTAGAATAAAAATAATTCACCTTATAGTTATAACCTACCTAAAAGCACTTTGGTCAAGTACCATAGTTATTAATTGATAGACGGGCATCATATATAGCAGGTCATTGCTCCTCCCTCTACTCTCACTCTACCTTATCCCCACTCATTTGAATAAAAAATATCCCCATCTCTAATAACACCAATTAGCCATTAGTGGTATGAGATGAGTTGATGTTTAGTGTCATGTATTTGGCCTCATGCCCTCAAGTTAGTCTTCCTTCTATTTTATAATAGGTAGTCTCGGTTGGAAGTGAGGGTAATCTTTACCATAGCTAAAAGATTGGACCATTTTGCAAACATATTGGAGGAGACAACATGAATATACAAGTTCCCTACGAAATCTATACTTTTTTCAAAATATCTTGCATTTAAAAAAAATAGAAAAAGATTTAGAAAATCCATAAATAATATAAAATATCTTGAAAAGTGTCTTTAAAAAAATCCATAAATTTTGAAAATGTCATAAAAATCCTTCAAAATTAAAAAACTTATTTAAAGAGATTTAACAACATTGTAAATAATGGAAAAATAAAATAAAATAATTTACTAGAGTTATTAACCATGCTAGATCATGGGTCTCCTCCAAGCAAGGCGATGACACGTCTTCCCACCCTTCCTCCTCATCCCTTCCCTCGGCTAAGATCTTTTATATTGAAGGTCTTTCTAACCAGATTTGTAAGATCCTATTTTCAAGAAAGGCTTGTGGTGCACCTTCAAGCTCATCCACACTATTAGATGTTTCATTCCCTCTTCCAAGGACCCTACGAACCCTTTCCATAATTATGGTGTGTATAAGGTGGTTTATTCGTGAAACCTCTCCTATATCGATAAAATAGGGTGTTCTATTGAGACTATAATTAAAGAACACAATGTAAACATCAAGCATGGGCATGTCCCAAAATTAGCTCTCGACGAACACTCCACCGTGACCAAACACCACATCCTTCTTGACAACACTCAATTTTGGTTAATGAGAACAACTACTTTAAGAGGAAACTCCATGAGGTTATTAAAATTGTCAACCACCCCTCTAATTTTAATCGCGATAGTGGTTGGAATTTGACAGTCACTTGGCAACCCTTGTTAAATCACCACAGTATTCAACCTATCACTTTTTCCCTCTTTTTTGTTTCTCTTCTCCTTTCTTTCTTAACTTTCTCTTAGCCCTTATTTGTCTTTTATCTTTGTTTTGTTTTTGTTTTTGTTTTCCTTCATATATGTATGTGTGTGTACGTATATTTGTATGTCTATATGTTTGTCATTGTTATGTTTATGATTTTTGTTATTATTTTTATCTTTCTTTCATTACTTCATTGGATTCTTTTGGGCATCTTTATTTTTGTGTCTGTGTGTGTTTCTTTCTTTATTTTTGCATGTTTTTTGGGCATCTTGATTTTTGTGTGTGTGTGTATCTTTCTTTCTTTATTTTTGTTAGTTCTCTTAGGTTTTTTTTTAAATTTATATTCTGTAGGGCCCATTTTTCGTTGCACCAAAAGCCATGACTGTTAGTGAACATGGAACACCACATAATTAACCACCTATGGGCAGGGGAGTGCGTCACATCACCCAACAATCTCCCCCTCGACGCGCATACCGGGTGCTTACGCGTGTCGGGAAGGCACCGGGGAGATTTGAACCCATGACCAAGCCAAAACCATGCTCTGATACTAATTGTAGGGCCCATTTTCCATTGCACCAAAAGCCATGACTGTTAGTGAACATGGAACACCACATAATTAACCACCTATGGGCAGGGGAGCGCGTCACATCACCCAACATATTCTTCCTCTCTTATGTTATTTTCATATCTTTTATATTGAATATATTTATTCTTCTTATTTTATTTATTGACTTTTTTATATTATTCTTATTTGTTTTATTTATAATAGTTTATTTCTTTTAATCTCTCATTTTTCTTCAATTTTTTTAAAAAATTTCGACTCTTATATTCCATTATTATTATTTTCTTTTTCTTGCATTTATTTGTTTTTATTAGCTTTTTTATTTTTTCACTATATATATATATATATATATATATATATATATATATATATATATATATATATATATATATATATATATATATATATATATATATATATATATATATATATATATATATATATATATATATATATATATAACTTTTTTTTCTGTTTTATATTTTTTCTTCCTTTTAGTCTTTCATTATTCTTTAACCCTTTCTTTTAATTTGCACCCTCATGTGCATTTATTTCTTTTCTTGACGCTTATTTATTTTTGTGCCAAAGTTGTTTCTTTATTTGAGAAGAGTAACCTAAAATTGTAGATTTGTAATGCCTACTCCTAGTTGGCTTTTCTGATTGTATTGTCAAATTATTTGAGACCTATTTTATGTTTATGTTTATGATTATCAGTACTTGGTTACTAGATTAGATTAAATGTATTTCATATTCAATTGATTTATGTGAAGAGTTATTTAGTTATTTCACTTATTTTAGGATTATTTCTATAATGATATATGTATGTTCATACATCAACTTCAGTTATTGTATGATGTTAGTTAGATGAATGATTTATATGTAGTTTTATGGTTACTTACCCCATAATTGCATGTGTATGGTGTACTTGTTTGCTTTACTTTATGACTGATGTTCTTGATGTGGTTGAGGGAGGGAGCTATAGTCAGCTGCTAGTCAGGATCTACACAATGTACCACTTCTCGCCGTTGCCTACTTAGTTTAGAATATATGACTATGTGCATGGGTGGATTTTATGCAAATCACAGGTACTGGGTATTGACTTCCCTGAATTGCCAGGATGAGCGTACCCTATCGCAGTATCTCAATGGTATAAGTGGGAAGATAATTCTTGAGTCCAAATCCTAACCTAAGCCAATTGTCTTAGAAAGTAGGACAAGTATCTAAGTGGTTTACCCATCCGAATTCGTCAAGTGACGTGAATTTGCTATTCTAACCCTTGAGTTTGATTTTGTTCTTGGTCTTTAGTGGAGTTGTCATATTTGGTTTTGTGGGTCTGTTGTGTTTTTCAATTATAATTAAATCATATTAAAGGATAATTTATTGATTTAATTTAATGGAAATTTTATAAAGAAAATTCAATATTTAATTATATTTAATTAATAGAAAGATTAATTAAATAAAATAAATAATTTTTTTTTTTTTAATTAAAGTTCTAATTTTGGCATTTTATATTTATTTAATTTAATAATAATTTATTTAGGAGTTTTATTTAATTATGGTTATGTGGTTATAATAATTTCCCTAATGCTAAAACAACAAACACACAAAACACACAAGAATTTTCCTTTTCCTTTGAAAAACTTCTTCCAAAATAATGAAACCCATATGTTGGTTATGACTTGTGTTTTGATATCCGTATGGGACTTGAGTTTATCTCCTCCATGTGGTGGGAGTGGGCCATTTAGGTTCCATGAGGTTAGGTGGCAGTGCATTTTTCTTATACCATTGAGATTCAACCGTTTGATGTCATTGCTGGATGTATCTATGTAGTTGATCATTTCTTTCTAATCTTGTATCTCTATTGGATGATTATTCTCTGTTCTATTATTCTTGATTATAAAAGATCTTATGAGATGTTGTATATTATTGATGATGTATATTCTTTAAGCTTATCATACCTTGTGACTTGTACATTGGATGATTAAGCATTTCTAATTATTTCCAAGTGGAATCTTATATAATTGTATATGGTTTAAATGGATTTGTACTTGTAATAATTCTATGATGTGGATTTTGGTTATGTGCTAGATTTAATATTATTAAACTTAAATGTGATTCTACATCATGGGATCCTTAGGAGATGTGATCTATTTGTGATGGTTGTATGTATGTGAGTTATTGCTTTTGTTGTTTTATCTCTCGTTGTTATTGTTTCTGCTATATTATATATGTTGTTGTTTATTATCTTTCAAAAAAAAAATGTTTGACAAACTTAGTGAAACTTTAGGTTAATTTCTTTTGGGTTCCCTAGCAGAGCATTACAAGATCAATAGTTTAGAACATACTAAAGTCATGGACGACTATTACAACATTTATAATCATCATATATTTGTTTTGTTTTTATTTCATGGAGTTTTCATTTGCCCTCGTCTCCACTCACTTTTTCACTTTTTATTGTCTGTTATTTTTATTTGTGTGCTAACCTCATAATTGTGTAGTTGTGTGGGGGCCTAGGCCCCTTAAATCTGGATCTGTTTTTTTCCCTAATAATTGTTAATTTTTGTTTTCATTTATAGTTGCTATTAGAGATTTATTGTCCATTTTTGTAAGGAATTGACTGCATAAATCAAATAATTGATGCTTGAAACCTTTAGTGAGAGTGCACACTTGGATGTTTGACTGTACCTATTATTGTTTGCTCAGTTCACATGAATACACCAATTCAATTTTGCTATGTTGGTACTTCATATTAGTGCAGGAGGAATGACAATATTGGTCTATAAAAAATGAGCAAATGAAGACTGTATTGAGAAAAAGTGTATGTCATTTGGAAGGTCCACATCACCTCTTCTAGGTTGCAATAAACTACCTCTATCTTGAAAAAATTATGTCGAGAGACAATTTCTCATTCTAAATATTCATTCACTTAAGATCCAATTCAAATTTAAAGAAAAACAATAGTCAAATGAACTTAGTCTTTTACATAACCTATGTTGATCTCATTTTGGTTTTGAAAAGGCAATGACAAAGCACTTAAGTCATTTACTTAACAAAACTCTGTATGTTACCTAGTAAGTAGTGTATGTCGAGCAATATACAGAGTAAGTGTCGAGCACTAGTACGTGTCGAGCAAATTGTATGTGAGGAGTCACTCAAGTGTCAAGTAAGTCATATATGCCAAGTGATTTGTATGTCAAGTAAAATAGTAGATGCCAAATTATTTAGGAACCGAGTTACAACATTAAGGAAACAGTGAATGCCAAGCATTAGAGCTTTCAAGTGTTGAGTGAACAATTTTGGGCATAATTGTTTGTAATGACACAAACTCCTATGTAAACCATTTTAGACTGACTTAAGGATTGTTTTATGATTCTAGAAGATATATAAAAAGGTATATTGAGAATCCCTATGCAGTATATGCAACCAATCAGATTAAGGGATGTTCTAAGCAGTAAAATGGGTGAATCAAAATCGTTGATTCCTACCTAACCCTAACTCACCTAAGTCTTCTTAAGGAGGACAAACCCTAAAAAAATTGGAAGACAAACCCTGAAAAAAATGTAGTATCATGTATACACAGATGAGAAGAGAAGGGTGAATGTTAAGTAAAAGAGAGAGCATTCATGGTGACTAAGGAGGTTGTGAGAGAGATACGAATTGCATAATTAGTTAGAGAGAATAGAACAAAAAAGTTAAAGGGAAAAATAGATGCATCTACAACAAGTACACATGCTAATAAAAGGATCAAGGCTAAAACACAATTAGTAAAATCTCTTAATTGAGTAGTCCTAACAAGCTTTTGTAAATCCTTTAACAAGGTGCTTATTTTATTGTAAGTTGAAGTGCTCTAACAATGCACACTTTTAATAGAGTGTTGAAATCCTTTAACAGGGTAAGATTCAAAAGTCTTTGTAAGCCTTCAACAGTTTATGATCAAACTTTTTGTAACCTTAATTGACTACACTTTACAACTGCAATAGTGAAGATTTGTGGATGTCATCCCCACTCCAGTTTTACCTTCTCATTGGAGGGTTTATGGGTAACAAATTTATTGTGTTATGTGTTATTTGTTTCATAATATGGATGAACATGTGTAGCTTGTTATTTCAATTTACATGCAAATTATGAGATGGATGTGTGGTGAATGTTTTATGGTTAAAGTTTTGAAGTGTTGATTCACCCCCTCTCAAAGTTTGCTTTCCCATTGTTAATTCCAACAACCAATATGATTTGAAATGTCTATTCTATTCAGCCCTAATCCAAAAAAAATGAAGAAAATGGCTAAAGGAACTCCATTTTTTAGAAAAAATCAATATAATTTAGAAGATATTGAACATCAGCATGAAGTGAATCAACACTTGTAAAAGTAGAGACAAAATAAAGTATATTTGTAGCATTCAAGTATGAATTCACAACAATCATGACAGTAGTAGATTCCTCATAGAATGAATCATTATTGTCCCAAAACATCTAAGATTTAAAAGCAATGTCATCTTCATTATAATCACAGTTTTAAGAAGAAGAAGAAATAGAGAAACTTGCATTACACTTAACATGACCAAAATCATCATCAAAGCATATGTACGCTAGAGGTAGAAATCTTAACACAACTTTGGATTGCATATCTTTGAATTTCTTGAGCCAAGAATTCTAAAATTGTTTCACTAGTAAGTAAAACTTAAATAATGCTAGCAACATTTTCACTTCTTCTTCTTCACGAATTGGCTAAGACAAAACATTTATAATAGTAGCATCATTAGTAAGAAAATCTAAAAATTTACAACTCTCATTACAACATATAGTCTATTCATTACTTGAGATTGAAATGCTTGCAACCTCATCACATGCATAATCAATATGTGGAGAATTAAAACTATTGTTGTTATGTCCATTCCAATTTAATTTTATGTTTTCATACAAACCATTTTCAATCACAAAATCATCCTTTACTTGTTAATTGCACACATCTACCTTTTCAAGTTGAGAATCATTTTCTTCATAACCACAAGATATATTATCACCAATAGACTCATCTCTTTCACCATGACTTTTGATATTTTGGTTATCACTATCACGAGATTGAATGTGATGGACATTATCAAATCTAGGACTATCAACTTTCTTCATTAATTTTTTATTGTGCTCAATAGTTTATAATCTTAAACATGTTGGCCAATCAACCAAATCATACTTACAAATGCTTAAAAATAAACTAGCCTGTGTTGATTCTTGAGTCCTAATAGAGATGGGAAAATTTGCAAGTGCTTCAGTGAATTTTTATAGAATTGGATCCCATAGTGGCCCTTGACACTTCCCACTCAATTTCTAATTAGAGTAATGACTTGGTCATGAAGCCCCCTTTTCAACATGGCAATATCTTTATAAGTGCTTTCATGAATTGGTTAATTCTTTTCATATGTGAAATCTAAATCCATTTTATTTGCACCTCTCTCCTTAGTGCTAAAAAAACCACTTAATAGAGGCAAACTTTTCTAGCATCTTACTTTCATGAAAATAAATATACATAAAAATCAGAGATACCTTGAATTTTGTTGCTGAAAATCACTATGCTTGTTGGAAAATGTGGTAGATGTGAAACTCCTTTACATCCAACATGAGAACTTTGTAGGGCATCCATCTCTTTGAAAGGAATAGTGAAATTATAGTTGTACCCTTTCTTTCCTTCTTGTAATTTCACAAAAACTACCAGAAGCAAATAACTCTCAAACTTATTAACAATAATTTTAAAATTTCTTCCTTCTTGGGCTAAGAGCCACATCAAAAGGGCTTCAAATCTTCCCAAACAATGTTGCAAATCCATGAATTTTTTTAATTAAACAATGCAAATGGTGCAAAGATCTTAGAGTTGCCACTCATACTTTGTGAGATGAAATTCAAACACACACTTGACGAATGTAGACCAGACTTACAACATTTGGATTTTTTTCTCAAATTATCAAACCACCTTGGATAATTACATACTTATCAAAGGGAAGAGCACTTAGCTTGACTCTACATGCAATTTGGAAAAAAAATAATAAAGAAAGGAGCATCTCACTATAAACTTTGTTAAACAATATTTTTTACAAACTCATCAAGTTGTTGACAATATGGAAAGGCATCAAAACTTAGAAACATGCTTTCAACAAGGGAATGAAGAGAAAACTAAAACTCCTCATTGCTATAGAAATTTTTACACATTCTTCACTAGTGGAGTCATCATTTTGTTGGTTTCCAAATGACAATTTTATGCTCTACAATTACAAACACACTTCGCATAAAATTCTAAGGAGAAAGCCAACTCTAATTTTTGAATACTATGAAGGGTTTTACCAACTAAAAAAAATAAAATCATTCTACACTTTAGGCTCTATAAGACCTAGGTGGATGCACCTTATATTCATAAAATATAGCCAATGGTAAAACATACAACTAAATCCTTTGAAATAGATCATCTAATATAAAGGCTTTAAAATGAAGAGAGTTACTTAGTGGAGGTTAACCACCCATTGAACTCGCATCTTTGTAGAGCATGAGATGTAAACCTAATACAACAAAAAAAAACTAGAGAAAAGTAGATTTGGTAATTTAATTTAAGTTGCAACAAGACCATGAAAATAAAATAACAACAACCACATATCAAGCTCCATAGCCAAGATCAATGCCTTGTCTACATTGGACATCTAAGTCATGAGACATACAACATTATATAATAGGTTTCATTTAAGTATAGATATAATAAATGTCGCTTTACAACAATCCCATATCAATAATTTTAAATTAGCATCCTTATAAAATCCTTGTGCAAACTTGATCAACCCGTAATCTCTATTAAGCATTTTAATTGGCTCTTTAAATCAAATCCAAATGGACAACTGTATATCTCATTACAAGATACCAAGTAACACAAATGCTTGATTCATTTACTTGAAATTTGATCAAATAACACATGAAATTATACTTCATTTCCGTTAAGATTCATGCTATCTTTATTATATAATGTAAGAATAATTCAAAAGACGATATGGACTCAACAACAATCCATTAAATATATTCCAAGAAATTATACAACATGTTGCTCATACAAAGAACTTGCTAGATCTAGAACTAGCCAAAGAGAATGAGAAAGAAGGAAACATATAGAAGATGATGAAACTTAGGTTTGATCTGATGGATCTTTTTTTCCCCTTCATTTTTCGTCCATCTATTGAAGAATCTCCCCCAGTCTCATCTCTCATCAACTAAAAATGCATCTTCATCATTTCTATTACAATGGACTCAAAACAACTACAATGATGAAGAAAATCCCCATGAAAATGCCTAATTTTTTTACTAAAATCATTGATAAAACTAACTCAAAGTGGCTTCAATAAAAAAAATAGCAGAAACAAAAGAACCTCTGCCAAGTTTGGAAAATACCCACTTAACATATCTACAAGAAACAACTCCAAAATCCCTCCAAAAATTTGATAAAACATCCTCTAGTAGCAAATATTTTGCCTCTATTGTTACTTGTTATGTTGTCATAAAAATTACCTTACCAATTAAAACAATAGAAATTTTATACTTTATTTTATCATTATAATACCATGCACATCTTCCTTTTGACTATATAGTTTCTTTTAAATCAACAGGTCCTGAATTGATTTATATTATGTAGTCTTTTTACATGTGTGAACCCACTTAATATTTTAATTTGCAACCTCCTTTATTTTAGTAATGTGTAGATCAAAAAATCATATTTATTTTATGTCCACTTTTAATCTCCATTTAAGTGCAGTTGAATGTTCAACTAAATTAACTAAAGTTCAACTTCACTTTTAAATTTTCTTAACTATGTAATTCCTTATTTTTTAGGCTTGCAAATTATCAATTAAGGAAATATTACTTAATTACCCTTACACAATTAAAATTCCTAGTTTCTCTCCATTTGAGTTTAGTCAATGCTTGGTCAACGCATAGTTAGCACTTTGTGTTACACGTCGATTAGTCCACCCAAACACTTATGCATCTAGTTATCCATCCACCTCATAATTTCTCCTAGTCATCAATCTGAACTAGCTAACCTACCACATGGCACCCTTTGGTTTGCCGCGATATCCTTGTAATTTGCCACCAACTTTCCACGTGGTACTCATTGGTTTGCCACTCTGTCCTCATTATCTATCACATGGTATCCTTTGATTTGTCATTCTATCCTCATAATCCACCACCTCATGCCCACATCATCTTAGGCACCCCTTCCACATGTCACCATCTCATGTTCTCATGTCCATTAACTATCAATCACCTTTCCATCGAAGAATTGGATGACCATCAATTTGATATAATCTTTAGCATAGGTCCCAAAAGTTGGCTACTAGATACCACCATGTGCCTTCTTCTAATTTTCTTGTCAATTTGCCTCATTGACACCTCGTTTGCCAACACACTACCACATCACTACCACATTGGGTCCTTAGTGTCACTTATTGAGTAGCTATGTTCTCATGATGATATTAACTCTCTTCCACACAACATGCAATAATGCAACAAGTTGTCATGTGCCATTTTATCCACTTTAATGCCTCAATTTATGTGTTATGTGGTGCATCCCCATTCATTCTTTGGGTTTGCATCATCAACCACATCACTAAATACTAGTCACCATGTAATCACTTCCTATTGCTGGTCAAAATTTAGTTACATCACCAAATCACCTTTCACATCAATATACCTGGGACTACACACATGAATCTCATTTTCTAAAGCATTAGTGCTTTGACATAATACCTAGTGAAAACTTCCACTTAAGAATACTTATAAATCCCATGGCATGAACAATGTGGGATATATATCCTAAGGTTTTCTTGTATATTCTTAAATCTCGTATGATACATAATTTTCCCCATAGGCTTGTAGGGATATGTCACACATTTTTGTGACTAAAATTTTGTTGGCTATCAAATGCTAACACCCATTTGACACATGCCCTTCATATTACTTGGTTTGTTTGACCCCCTTTTGTTTCAATGTTGCATAAGGATTCAAAAATAATGCATACAATTTTGATGTCTTTCCACTTGAAAAGGAACCAAACTACAATCCCCCACCCCCCCACAAAAAAATAAAAAAACATAGGCTTCCAATCCCAAATTTTAAATTGTGCTCCTATTGTTAAAAAAAAAAAAATTGCCCTCACTGGTAATATTTCACTATCTCCCTCTTGCCATTAGATACTAGCTCATTCAAAACCAATTAAGGGGCGTTGACTATTAATATTGGTGCCCTGCATATCTAAGTCAATGCCTCCTTTCAATCACAACAAGTGGCCATTGGTATTTCAATGTTGCTTGCCACTTTTATCTTGGTGTTTACTTCCCTTATTCTAGGATTTCCCATGTGGACTACAAATGGCACCTAATTTGTGTGTTTTCCCCATTCTAATGGCACTATGTTAATCTAATAGTGTGGTTTCCCAAGCCCATGATCACCTAATATATCCCCTTTTTATGGAACAACCAAATTAGACCCTACTTTGGGTGTTCACTTGCTGAAATGACATTTTATTAGCATGAGTATGAAGGTATTCCAAAGGGAGAGATTTTCAATATGTTTTAGGAGATGATTGAATGGTTTACACATAGAGTGATTGCTTATGTGTTGCATTCGTGACTTGGTTTGTCATTGATGTAAAAATATATGTATTCTAGTTATGACAATGAGAGTTGCAGAGGCAAATTTGATTAGTAAGGTTAGAGTTTATGGAACTTATTCCTATGGTCTTAGAGGCATGTTTGTGGATATGTCTAGATTTTATATCTATGTGTGCATAAAGTAAAGGATTGAATGAGTGAAGATTGGTCAAGGGGCAATACATAGGAAATTGTTTACTAGTAAATCAAATTCTATCTATTAAGTCAGATGGAATTTGGTTGAGTGAGCTTAGATTATGGTTGA
The DNA here is from genome assembly GCA_028749045.1 of Cupressus sempervirens. NCBI lineage: Eukaryota > Viridiplantae > Streptophyta > Pinopsida > Cupressales > Cupressaceae > Cupressus > Cupressus sempervirens. The sequence goes on along the minus strand of CM053785.1, from coordinate 549,593,602 downwards.
AGAAATGTTCACAATGATGTGTTTGAGGTAAGAAAACTTATATTTCACTCGGTGAAGGTTAATGAAGGATAACATGTGACTTATTTACTATAACCTAACTTTTTGGTTGTATTGTTTTGGAAGTTGTAAATGTAATGTAATATCTTAATGAGGTCTTGTTTTATTTATTTTACATTGGGAAATCCTCAAGGCTAACTCAATTAGGTATTAGGATAATCTATAAAGGAAGAATATTTTCAATTAGTTCACCCTTGGATGTGTTATCTTATTTTGTAGAAGAGTTCAGAAGCAATTTGGGCAGTGGGTTCATTTGACTTCCTAGTAGCTCCTAATAGGGCTGAAATATTATAAAAAAAATTCAAACTCTCATAATAGGGACTACATGTATTGATCATATGTAATTGGCTCCTAATAGGGTCATATTCTTTCACAAGGGATTCTTATATTAGTACATCATACTGTGAGCATCATTCCCATTAGGGTTTTCCCTTTGATCAAGGGTTTCCCCCTGATCGAGGGTTTCCCCAGTTAAACAAATCTTATGTTATTGTATGTGGTTTTAATCTTGTGGTTGTTCCATGTGTTGATGATAAGTTTTAGTTTTGATAAATTCAATTAAACTTTTCAAGCACACAAATAATTCACCATCCCCACCCCCTCTAGTTGTGTTGGTGGACTTTACTTTTTAACTATTGGTAATAAAGCATCAGGTCCTTGATACAAAAAATAACAACTTAAGGAGATCCATGACATTCAAGAAAGGAAGTCCAAATTTTGATTAAGAGAACTATGAGAACTTGCAAGAGAAAATAAACATATTTTCTATACACGAGGATTAATTATTAGTTGGTCACAGGGATAGCAAGACTATGATTGAGGAAGACTTGGGAACATGCAATGTTGAACATAATAAATATTCATGTTTAACATGTATGCAAGGGAAGCATTAATCATTGCACTGCCTAAATTATAATTCGTTGAGGTTAAAAACTTACATCTTGCTCGTGATATTTTGATTAGATTACAAGCTCTTTTTGAAGGTGATGAACATGCAAAGAAATCTAAACAACAAAATTGGAAGGATATGCTTGATAGTGCTCAAATGCAGGAAGACAAATCTAAAAGATCATATTTTCAAAGGATAGTAGAGATTGTTGTAGGAACCAATAGTTGTGATGGAACTATTACAAAAATAACATAGTATGGAAGATCTTGAAGTCTTTTACACCAGCTTATGAAAACAAGCTAATACATGTGGAAGAGATTATCATTGTCATACCTATCTTTAACAAAGAAGCATTATTTGGAAAGCTACAATAATTTAAGCAAAGATTGAAGAAAAATTAGAACTAAACTAGAACATAGACTACTTTTAGAACTAATGTGTTTATAGACAAGAGAATCTTAACAAGAAGTGTAAGCACAAGTGGAGATTATGTTAGAAATTGGGCTATTAAGAAAAAATATGAAAGGAAAATAGATGAAGGACTTGCATTATTCATGAAAAGAGATCCCAGAGGTAGGAAATAATTTGATTGCTGGTCTTGCAAAGAATTTGGTCATTTTTCATATCAATGTCCTAAGAGAGAAATAAGGATAAAACATAATAGGCCCTATAAGTCAAAGATTACAAATGATTGTTTCTTTGTTGATGAGGATGATGAATTTGATTTTAAAGCAATACATTTCTTAGAAAGTGATTATGAAGATGATGAAAGAAAATGTCTTGAAAAAGAAGAAAAAACACAAGTAGATTGGGTCACATAGTGGATGTTCACATCATATGACTGGTGACATGAATAAATTTGTTGAATTTAATAGTTATGATGGAGGAGTAGTTAGAGTTGGTAACAATGCACCATGCTCAATTAAGGGGAAATGAACTTTTACACTTGATGGGAAAACTAATACCAAAGATGTTTATTTTGTTGAGAAATTGAAACGTAACTTATCGAGTGTTAGACAAACTTTTGATAAGAGATATCTTTTGCAATTCGTTGAGAAGACTTGCATAGTCAAAGAGAAGGATGGTAAATTGATTGGAACATTTACAAGGACTAAAGGTAAATTTTTTCAATTGAATCCTATTGAGGTGACATGTTTAGTTGCTAAAGTGGATGATAGTTGGATATGGAATAAGATTTTTTGTCATATAAACTTTGGTAACCTTGAAAAGATAAGTACTACATGTATAGTAATAGATCTACCTAATATTGTGAAACCCTTTAACATGGTTTGCAAGGAATATGTGATGGCTAAGAAAAATAATAACTCTTTTCCAAGCAAGATATTTACTACATCAGGAAAATTGGTGATTGTGCACATAAATTTATATGGTCTTGATAAAACACGAGTATTCTATGGTGAAAGGTACTTTATTATTTTCATTGATGACTTTACAAGAATGATATGGGTAACATTTCTTAGAGAGAAATACGAAGCTTTTGAGAAATTCAAGTTATTCAAGAATAGAGTAGGGAATGGATAAGGATTGAAGATAAAATGTTTAATAGTAGACAAAGGAGGAGAAGTTACATTGAATTAGTCCAACAACTTTTGTGAAGATTGTGGAATTAAAAGACAACATTTAACCCCTAAAATTCCACAACAGAATGGGATAGAAGAAACAAGGAACAAATTAGTGAGTAACGTATCTAGAGCTATGATGATTAAAAGACATGTATCACATATCTATTGTAGAGAAGTAGTGAATGCCATAGTATACACCTTGAATAGATTACAGATCAGACAAGGTATTGGTGACACCCTATAAACTTTGGTTTGGACATACACCTACTATGAAATACATTCAAATATTTAGAAGCAAATGTTATATCAAAAGAGAGGATGACATAGAAAGTTTTGATCCTATAAGTGATAAAGACATATTTATTAAGTATTAATTGAAAAGAAAAGTATATAGATATTTTAATAAGAGATTGAGAACAATAGTTGAAAGCAATAATGTGAAAGTTGATGAGAAATTCGTAATATAGGAAGGGATGCTTAATTATGATTCAAATAACAATGCAAGTATTTGTCAAAAACTTGATAAGTAGAATGAATAATAACTTCAAAGAACAAAAAGAAGAATAGATATATGAAGCTAGAGAAAAACAAGGAGCCCCTGAATAGAGAATACCAAGATATGTTGGAAGGAAGAGAGGTCAAAGTGTAAACAAAGGATTTTTGACAAGAAATCAGGAGAGATTAAATCTATTTGATATCACAATTAGAACCTAAGACTGCACATGAAGAATGCAAAGATGAGTTTTGGATAAAGGCTATGAAAGAGGAACTTGAACATATAGAAAAGAGCAAGACATGGGAATTGGTCCCTACACCTAGAGATAAGAACACCATTAGCACTAAGTGGTTATTCAAGAACAAGATGAATAAAAATGAGAAGTGCTAAGGAAAAAATAAAGGTTAGTATGTAAAGGTTATTCATAATAGGAAGGAATTGATTTTGAAGAAACCTTTGCCCCTGTTGCAAGACTTGAAGCAGTGAGGATGTTTTTGGCAAATGCATCTAACAAGAATTTCAAGATATATTAGATGGATTTCAAGTCAAAAATTTTGAACGAATAACTTGAGGATCTACATTGAACAACTCAATTGTTTTCCACTTATAGAAGATAATGACATGGTTTACATATTGAAAAAAGGATTTGTATGGATTGAAGCAATCTCCTAGAGCCTAGTATGTGAGATTGGAAAAACACTTAAAAAGTTTGGGATTCAAGAAAGGTAACGAAATAATAACATGTACTTAAGAGAAAATTTAGATTGATTATTGAAGTATTTGTTGATGATATAATCTTTGGAGGAAGTGATGAATCTAGTGAGATATTTTCAGAGTAAATGAAGAATGAATTTGAAATGAGTATGATTGGAGAAATTAAATATTTTTTGGGATTACAAATTCTAATTCATTACACATTGGGGAAGCCTCAAGGCTGACTTAATTAGTTTTTAGGACAAGGTAAAAGGGAAAGATGTTTTCCTTAGTTATGGGTCTGAATTGTCATATGTAAATTGTAATTGATGTTAAGGATGCGAACTTGACAAGATCAAAGAAAAAGATGATGTCGAGGATGTGTTGAGAACTTCAAAGGAACTATAGTGGAGAAAAAGTTCTTGCATTAGTCAATTTCCCCTTGGCTATTGTCATGCCTATTTTTTTAAAATTTCCTTCCCATGAAATAATAAAATGTAATACAATTACAAATGTAGTATATGCACAAATGTGCTTTATATCAATACTTCTACACATGGTAATAACTTTCTTTCTTTATTGGAATGTGATAAGATTTCAAAACTAATATATTGCAGGGTATAATGGATGTTTGGACATCATTTCATTCAACTATAATTCAAGTTAGAAATATGAAAATATATATTTTCCAAAATGAATATTTCATTATCAACAACACTCCTACTACTAATTTTCCATTCCTCTTTAAAACACATGTCTGAATATGAATCTGCATTTTCTTCTTTTTGATTTGGTGCAATAAATAATTGAACTACTTTACTCTTGATAACGTCAAATAAAAATCTCTTCCTTAAATATGTTTTAATGCAAAAATAAACTAAACTCTCTACCTTAAAATCTATTTTTATACAACAATAAACTGAACTATAATAAATTTTGAACAAGAAAATAAAGATTTCATCCACAATCTCATCATATATGATTCTTTTGGCAAGAGCATAAATCAAAATATATTTTTTTGTAGGGATATTCTTTCATACTTGAGTACAACAAGTACCTTGTTACAATGCAAGAGAAATAATAACAACTACATCCTTCATTCCAAGATTTAAAAAAATTCAACTTGCAACCTATAATAAAATAATATGCCCATGGAAAGCTCACCTCCCAACCTAGGCATTTACAAGGCCACCTTTAACCTAGGAGAACTAGATACCAAACTAAGATATACACATGCCACACACAAGATATAATACATTACAAAAAAAGAATATACACATTCAAGAAACACCCTTTTTATTTCCAAGCTTCACAATGACCTTCAATGATAAAATAATAATAATAATAAGAACCCTTTTATGAGGTTTGCACAATGGGCCAACAAAGGGCCCATTTAAGAGGGTGAAGGTGTGCCAAACCCAAGAGGAGAAGATATATAATAATCAAGTAACATGCCTTCACAAGGCTTCAATATTCCCATATCATTCTTCTCACAAATTCTTCCCTTATCACCCCAAATTGTAAAACTAAGATTCGACGCATGGAGCTCATACTCCATGTTGTTTTTCCTCTTCCCTCCAAGGGAAGAGACTCTATACTCAAGAGATGGCCAACTAACCCCTTCACCCACAAGGCCACTAGTTCCCTCCCAAGGGTGAGTAATGCCTTGAACATCCATAAAAACATACAAGGAAAACAATAAGAAAACAATGCCATCCAAAATAACCATTGTATGCCAAGCAACAATATTTAAAATACCATTTTGCGGGAAGAATATGAAATACACAAGATGAGAAGGAGACCAACCTTGATCCAAGCTATGGAAAGATAGTTGATGAAGTGCTCCCTTCCCCATCCTCTAGAATTATCTAACTCCCAACTTGTCTTCAAATTTGGAGAGTGGGCAATGGTTTGCTAAACATGGAGAAACCCACTAAAAGGGCTCTACACATTTCCCATGATCCTTTTAGTGAAAGTGTGAGATCTCATTGGCTAATATTCTCAAACCCTTACAAGTTATATGTTTAATAACTAAAAAGGTGTCTTTAGAAAAGGAAAAAAATGTTTTTCACATAAATGGAAGGGTGTCTACTCGAGGTCATGCTTCCAAAAGTTGATTTTCATCCATCTAAAAAAACCAACTTTTGGAAGGCCTCCAAAGTCAACTAAAGGTTGTCCTATGGTTAAAATTCACCCTTACCCATAGGTATACCAAGTGGGATTTATAAAAGAGGCCTAACTCAACTTAAGATGCTCATTTGAACCTCCAAAAATCCACCTAAAGTTTTCATAAAAATTCCAATAGATTTGACCCATCGTAGAGCTCTTAAACCAAGTGGACCACATAAGAAGTTTCATAGGTTTATAATACCCACCCCTAATTTACTTTTTATGTTTTTTTGTCAAATTATTTTAGGCCAAGTTTTATGGTTATGTGTTATGATTTAGTGTTATTTGGTTACTTGATTTTATTGATGTTATTTCATACTTAGTTATTTATTTGATGAGCTACTTGATAGTCAGTTATTTCATGTGTTTATGGTTGTTATTTCAATGATGATTCTTTGTATGATCCATATAGTGATTTTAGTTATTTCATGATGACAACTAGATGGATGATTTATATATGATGGTTACTTACCCCATACTTGCATGTGTATGGTGTACATGTATGTTTTACTTTATGTTTCACATTTATAATGTGGTTGAGGAAGGGAGTCATAGTCACCTGCTAGTCAGGATCTACATGATGTACCACTCCTCGCCATTGCCTATTTAGTTTAGTTATGTATGCATATGTACATTTTTGACTTTTATGCAGATTATAGGTACCAGACATTGACTTTCCTGAATTGGCAGGATGAACGCGCCCTATCACAGTATCTCAATGGTAAAAGAGGGGAGATAGTTCTCAAGTCCAAAACCAAAACCTAAGCCAATTGTCCTACAATATAGGACATGTATTTGATTTATTTATCTTTCTAAATTTGTCAAATTCATTTGAATTCAAGATTTTTAACCTTTGAGTTTGATTCGTACTTTGTCTTTTTAGTCAATTTTCATCTTATTGAGTTTGTGGGCATGTTGTGATTTTCAAGTTTTAATTTAATAATAATAAATTTAGAAGTTAAATTTAAATAATGGACTTTAAATATTATTTTTAGTTAAATTAATATATATTTTTTCTAAAAAGGTCTTTCTTATTAAAAAAAAAAAAGTGAGAATAATTTAAAGGAAGTTTATTCTAATTAAAGGCAAAAAGCATGCACAAGGAAATTAAATAAATTAAAATAATAAAAGTTTATTTTAAGGAGAGGATTTTTCATGTTCGTAAAACCAAAACCCTAGGTTGAGAAATTCTCTATTAGGAGATTAGAGCTCATTTCTCCACACACACATTTTTGGGGAGGAAATTTTGAAATTGAAGTAAAAGAATTGTTAAAAGTTTCGTAGGGTTTGGATTTGCATGCATTCACAAGTTGTCTAAGATTTTAGCTATTGTTTTGAGGTAGAATTTGAAAACCCATTGTAGAATTTTATTGAAAGATCTGTCTACTTCGTGTTTTCTTGGGTGCTTGCATAATGCTTATTAATTTATTGTATAAATCTCTGGATAAAGAATTATGTTCTAGATTTTGAAAAGGAAAACTTATTAATCAAGAAAACATGATTAAGGAAAATTGTAAAAAACTTTAGAAAATTATTATGACTGTATTCTTTTAAAACCCTTTTTTATTCAATTATAGAAAATTGGGAGAAAACAACAAATTGAACAGCTAGAGTTTGAACTTAAAATTTTTCATGTGATTATTATGAGATTTATAAATAAAGATAAATATTCTTCTTGTAAGAAACTTGCAACCAAAGAATGTAACCGTTTCCACATAACCCATAATAGATCTAAATAAATATGCAATTAAAATTCATGTGCAGGAGAATAGACAACATACCCACAAAAATTGTGACACAAGATATACCCTAGGAAAGCCTCATTGAGGGAAATAAACCCAGCCTCTAAAATCATCTATCACCATCTATTATTCAACAAAAAGATCATTGCAATACAACCATGGAAGCCTTCAAAGCCATAGCCACAACTAAGCAATCCATGTAAACAAGCATGAATCCACACATCCCATGCCATGCTTCTAACCTTAACAAATGCTCCCTTGGTTAACATGTCAAGCCTTGTCCCACTCGACTCTTTCTCTTTTTGTCTTCTGTCTCTTTCTCTATAACTACCCTTGTGGCTACTTATATAGTAGCAAGTCCCATAAAACCACCAAGTGATATTACATAAACCATGTGCCACATAACCCATTGACCCCACATTTAATATTGGAAATTTAATTTTTTTCCCTAATATTAAATAATTACATGAAATATTATCACAATGTTAGAATACAACTCATCAAGTATATCCCATGTGAATCTTTACATGTTGCACGTCCATCTAGGTGCAACATTACATAATAAAATAAAATAATACAATATAACAATATTATGCAATATGTGCAACATCCATTATCTCAACAATTTGCCACTTGTTATATACATTGCATAGGGTCAATATGTAGCCACACAAATGAACAAGGGAACAATCCCTCCTAACACATCCACCATCATGAATCAAATTACACAAAGTGCTCCATCTTGGTACCCACAACAAAATCAAAGTATCCAGCTTCTCAAACATGAATGGAGCTACCTCCTATTATGTCATTGCCACTAAACATACATAGAAGCCATCCAAAGAGAAAGCCACCCAACTTATCGCATTAGAAGATCATAAAATCCCATACCAACTGAAATATCAAGCACAAAAATATGATCCAAAGGTAATCACATGTATCTGTAGTTTTCAAAATATCCATAGCTAAAATAACACCCTCAACAAGTGCCAAACCCATCCAACTATCCATACCTTCAAAGATATACCATGTGAATCTCACAATCATCAACGTATCTAATCTATAACTTGCAATTATAAGCCTAAAAAATAATGCCTGCCACATATATACCAAGAAGCTCTCACTGCAAAAGATAATGTCAAATCTATAACCAATCCACTCACAACATCTCAAAGAAGTGAACCAATGTAGTCTCAAGGACATCCACAACACATAAACCAATAACTTTCAAGAACTACTCATAAAAAATCTCCACCAATCTCCCAAGCTCTCTGCAACCAAAAAAGGACAGAGATAAAGAAATAACCATGTCATCTCTGACATGACACACATGAGCACAAACTAGTGATCACAATCTCTAACCAATCTCAAACCTAATGTAAAAAAAACTGAACATCTAAGAAGATAACCAAGAGCAAAGAGAAACTATGCAAATCATAACCTGTATCATGTCCTTTTGCACACACCTCTAGATGTAAATTGTGCAAGTATGATCTCCTCCATAAAACCCCAACCAAGAAGTCTCAACAACATCCAAACTGTACCATATAACTAATCATGGATGTAAGCCTCTCACAAGAAGATCAAACTCATAAACCATCCCCAATCCAAAAAATATGTCCAATATAAAACCATCTCCCGAACTCAACCAACATAACAACAAATACAAATGGAGATAACCAATGCTAAACCATCTCTCAAATGAACCCTCTAGAACAAACTCATGTACCATAGCTCAAGATTCATATCCATGAAAGACAACCATAAATGTACCTGAGAGAAACAATGGGCTATACCTCTCAAGTAATAAACCATCAAGTAGACAAAGAGTGGGGAATGAGAATGCTCATCAAGATATCCAAGTCTCATACCAAGACTCATTTGAGAATAATCTCCTCTAAAGTCCATATCAGGTGAATGCCCCTCAAACTCTCCTGTTAAAACCATTAACTATCCCAACAAACACATCTCTAATCCAAGAGAAATCAACATCACCATTGTCTCTAAGTATCCATGAGCACCTATAACCAATCAATCCATGCCAACTCCAAATGCAACATAGAAATATCATGTAGTATCTGGCTTATGATCAATGTAGTCAATACAAATAAACTAAACCAAGATCAATGTCAAAGTTCCAACCATGGCCTTAAGAATATAAACATGACAACATGATCTAAACCATCTCAACCAAAGAGACAACATGCTCTATATGAACATACTATAACATGTCAAAGCTCTAAACGCATATGAAGAGTATACCATGGCATAATAATGAAACCATCCTAATACCAAGGATAACATATCAAACAAAAGCATAAACCACACCTTTACCAAGAACCCCATTAGTCCCCAGGATGCAACCATCTCCACACACCATGAAGAAAACCATCTCCAAACATACAATGTCATAAACTTACAATACTACCATAGTCAATATACACCATAAAATGTTTATATTGATATATCATTAAATAAATAATACTAAACCTGCATCAAATCTAAAACAATATGTAGAGCTCTCCAAGAGCTTTTTGTTGACTACTTGAAGTTCAAAATCTGACTTTGTATGCCCAAGTTATGCCCTAATTTGTGCTCAAAATAAACAACATCTAACTTTCAGGCTCTTGAAACTTGAAAAAATGTGAAAATGTCATACTCAAACCTTCACCAAGTTGTAGTGCTCTGAATTAGCTTTCCAATGTCTATAAGAAGTCTAAAATTTGATATTCTAAGAGAAAGTTATAGCCATTTTACTAAGACAATCTTTTTACCATTTTTACTGTGATTTTTTTTTGTGACAAAAATTCTGACATGATTAAATTTGTGATGTGAATATCAAGATTTAACTGTGTGATTTTGAGTCAAACTCGATGACCCATCTTTCATGAGTAGTGATTCAACATGAATCCATCTCTCATGAGAATAAATGGAACACTTAGCACTCATTGGATCTAGGTGATGCTCACAGGGGTGAAGCACCGGGACTTCCCGGGAGGTCACCCATCCCAGTACTACTCCAGCCTGAGCGCGCTTAACTACGGAGTTTCTTCCATAGTTAAACCCAAAGCTTGCAACCCCATTTGCAAAACCTTCACCAAGTGTTGTGCTTTATGAACCATTCATTAGAAAGCCCCTTAAGCTCATCAATTGATAAGTAGGAGATGATTTCCACAGCTAGTCAAATTGTGATGTGAATATCAGGATTTAACTGTGTGATTTTGAGTCAAACTCGATGACCCATCTTTCATGAGTAGTGATTCAACATGAATCCATCTCTCATGAGAATAAATGGAACACTTAGCACTCATTGGATCTAGGTGATGCTCACAGGGGTGAAGCACCGGGACTTCCCGGGAGGTCACCCATCCCAGTACTACTCCAACCTGAGCACGCTTAACTACGGAGTTTCCTCCATAGTTAAACCCAAAGCTTGCAACCCCATTTGCAAAACCTTCACCAAGTGTTGTGCTTTATGAACCATTCATTAGAAAGCCCCTTAAGCTCATCAATTGATAAGTAGGAGATGATTTCCACAGCTAGTCAAATTGTGATGTGAATATCAGGATTTAACTGTGTGATTTTGAGTCAAACTCGATGACCCATCTTTCATGAGTAGTACTGGGATGGGTGACCTCCCGGGAAGTCCCGGTGCTTCACTACTCATGAAAGATGGGTCATCGAGTTTGACTCAAAATCACACAGTTAAATCCTGATATTCACATCACAATTTGACTAGCTGTGGAAATCATCTCCTACTTATCAATTGATGAGCTTATGGGGCTTTCTAATGAATGGTTCATAAAGCACAACACTTGGTGAAGGTTTTGCAAATGGGGTTGCAAGCTTTGGGTTTAACTATGGAGGAAACTCCGTAGTTAAGCGTGCTCAGGTTGGAGTAGTACTGGGATGGGTGACCTCTCGGGAAGTCCCGGTGCTTCACCCCTGTGAGCATCACCTAGATCCAATGAGTGCTAAGTGTTCCATTTATTCTCATGAGAGATGGATTCATGTTGAATCACTACTCATGAAAGATGGGTCATCGAGTTTGACTCAAAATCACACAGTTAAATCCTGATATTCACATCACAATTTGACTAGCTGTGGAAATCATCTCCTACTTATCAATTGATGAGCTTAAGGGGCTTTCTAATGAATGGTTCATAAAGCACAACACTTGGTGAAGGTTTTGCAAATGGGGTTGCAAGCTTTGGGTTTAACTATGGAGGAAACTCCGTAGTTAAGCGCGCTCAGGCTGGAGTAGTACTGGGATGGGTGACCTCCCGGGAAGTCCCGGTGCTTCACCCCTGTGAGCATCACCTAGATCCAATGAGTGCTAAGTGTTCCATTTATTCTCATGAGAGATGGATTCATGTTGAATCACTACTCATGAAAGATGGGTCATCGAGTTTGACTCAAAATCACACAGTTAAATCCTGATATTCACATCACAATTTGACTAGCTGTGGAAATCATCTCCTACTTATCAAATGATTAAATTTGATGGCCATCAGAGGCTAAAACTAAAAAACTCTTTCATTTCCTCTGAACATGGCCAAACTAGAGCACATTATATATCAAAATTTATGGAAACATTGACCCAGATCCAATGGTGAGGTTTGGTTCTACCCTGGAGGTCATTTCTACAAGCTCTCCTTAAGACCCTCATTTAAATGAAACATCAAAAAAACTTTGATGTCTAATAATTTCACATCCCTAAAATCTACCAATATCCCATCATAACAACAAATCCAAAACCCTAAAATCTGTAATAAACAACTCATATACCTTGCCCTTTCTTTTATCCTCTCATGCATTCCCATGGATTCAATCTAGGGTTACAATAATAAAACCATAGCTCCAATACCACTTGTAAGGAAACTTGCAACCAAAGAATGTAATTGTTTCCACATAACCCATAGTAGATCTAAAATAAATATGCATTTAAAATCCACATGCAAGAAAATAGACAACATACTCACAAAAATTGTGATACAAGATATACCTTGGAAAACCCTCATTGAGGGAAAAAAACCTAGCCTCCAAAAGCATCCATCACCATGTATTATTTAACAAAAACATCATTGCAATACAACCATGAAAGCCTTCAAAGCCATGGCCACAACCAAAAAATCCATGTGAACAAGCATGAATCCACACATCCCATGTCATGCTTCTAACCTTCACAAATGCTCCCTTGGCTAACCTGTCAAGCCTTGTCCCACTCAACTATTTCCCTTTTTGCTTTTTGTCTCTTTCTCTACAACTACCCTTGTGGCTACTTATATAGTAGCAAGTCCCACAAAACCACCAAGTGGTATTAAATCATGTGCTAAAACCATGTGCTACCTAACCCATTAACCCCACATTTAATATTGGAAATTCAATTCTTTTTCCCAATATTAAATAATTACATGAAATATTATCACAATGCTATAATACAACTCATCAAGTATATCCCATGAGAATCTTTACATGTTGCATGTCCATCTAGGTGCAACATTGCATAATAAAATAAAATAATACTATATAACGATATTATGCAATGTATGCGGCACCCATTATCTCAACACTTCTTATATCTAAAATAATTTAATTGCAAAATTTATTGGAAAAACAAAAGATTAATTGAGAGAAGCATGTTGTAGCTAAACTTATGTGTACATGTGAAAACAAATATACTAAATATAGAGAATTAAATATATTATGATTGCATGATTTGAGAGATCATAGGTATGCGAAAATACTAATTGAGTATTTATTTTTAAACTATAAAATTATAATTAAATTTTTGGATTTATATATTTTTAAAATGTTTTTTTTTAGAGATTAATTATTGATTTCAACAATTAAAAAAAGTATTAATTTTTTTTATTAATTAACTAAACGTATTATTTATTTATTTTAAAAATAAATAAATAAATACTACTTATTTTCTTTTGATCAATAAGAGGCCACAGCTAAGATTCATTAGAATTATTATGTATTGTGATTAATTATTATTCATTAACTTCAAGTAGATTCAAACCCAAGACCTCTCAACTAAGAGGCTCACAATTTACTGTTGTGTTGTAGGCTCTTGCCAAAATACTACTTATTTTCTTATAAGTGGGTTTTTAATATTAAATCTTTTTAGAAACTTTGAGTGTGTTATATAACTTGTTATATATATATATATATATATATGCAAGTGGACTTATAAGTTAATAAATATATATTTGTGATGTAGCTATATTTTAAGAATACTTATTGTTGAGTTAGCTTTATAATCATCTACTTATGAAAATTTAAACATTATGAGAGAAATTATAAATAGTTTAATTATAATTATAATTTCAAATTTGGGTTATCTTGAGTTGCATTATAGATTAAAGGAAAAGTACATATTATTATTAGACTTAAATAGAAGTAAAATTAATATTTAGAAATGAAATTGATATTAAGATTTAATTTGATAATATACATTAATGTCAATGTATGTCTCCTAACTTGGAGAAATTTAGAAGACAATGGTGAAACACTAGAGAAATGGAGTCTAGAGAGGGTTTACTGAGGATTACAAGAAAAATGGAAGGTTTGGTCAGTTTGGAAGGGTCATAGAGCTGTTCAAAAAACATAAAGGAAGGAACTATTGTGGGAATAGGAATGGAAGATGGTAGGATGAGAGCAAAAACTACCAAGAAAGCTTTCGGTGAGAAAAAGTAGGACAACACAATGGTGATAAATGGAAAAATGGAACAAATAGATAGAGTTTAAATGGCTTGAGAAGCCACCAAATGCAAAGATTCACATCAGTAAATCTTGGAGGGAAAGTAGTTTTTGAAAATATAGCCAAAAGATTGAGAAAATCACAAATTGTGGAAAACCAAGAGCAGTATTGATAGAAAAACAACAAATGACTAGATATACGGTAGAGAGGGTAGTGCTTGATAGTTGCTCTATGAAGGAGAAGAAAGATCTTTTGGAGGGAAATGCCTTTTTCTTGAAGTGGGAGGACCAACGCCTGCACTAGGTAAGATTAAAACTTGGTGTGATGAGAAATAGGGAAAGGTGAAAGATTTTTAAAACTTTAGAAAATGGCTTTTATATGGTAATAGTGGAAATGGCTCAAGATAGGGATTGGATCTTGAATAGTGGGCCATATTTTTTGGAAGAATTCAGATTTTATATGAAAAATGGGTCCCAAACTTTGATCCTACAAAAGAAATAATAAAGGAATTTCCTCTATGGGTGGGGTTGAGAAATTTTCCTCAGGAATATTGGCAGGAACACTATTATAAAGCGATTGAAAAAAAGCTAGAAACATTTATTAAGGCGGTTGAAATGGTGGATAGAGAAACCCTTCAAATGTTCCCAAGGATCTGCGAGCACAGTACCCTTATCTTTTTGATGAACTCCAGGAGGAAGTTCATGCCTAGTGGGGGAGGATGTGAGGCCTCACCCCGACCCGTCCTAGCACCGATGATACATTGTTATTTTGATACTCATGCTGACATGTCAGAACATTATTGGATACACTGAACATTGTTATGCTATTTTGCGATGTGTGATGCTTACTTCAGTTATTTGATTTTGCCATTTAATGCTTATAAATATGTATAATGATGAAAGAAAATGTATGCAACGCTAACACATTTGGTTATGCAAGTCGAAAGGTTAGAAATATGAGTAGAATTAGATAAACAACTATTTATTAAGAAATGGATGCTTTAATTTATATAATCCCTCTAATATGTAATTCGCATTATGCATGTGGTTTTGGAGCTACTGATGTGTGCAATGAGTGTGCAAGAAAATTAGCCAAGACAACTCAACGGAAAAGCGGAGCTAAACTACTTGTTAATTTTGTGCTAACCTTCTATTGTAATTCTTTAAAGGTTGTAATTTGATCTTGCTATGCTCCTAACTTTTAATTGTTCCTAATAAGCCTTTAAAGGCTTAGAAACATTAAATTTAAGCACCCCTATGGATAAGGGTATGGGTGGGGGTACTTTCCAACCCTTTAGCCTCCTAGGTTGACTCTTAGGGTCTCTTAAAAATCCTATTATAGGCTGATTTCGAAAACGGGTTGTTCTTTACTTGGGTTAGTAAAACCAACCTCCATCTTGAGTTACTTGAAGCTTAGTGGAGTTAAGGACCATACTTAGAGGCCTTTTGGGGAGGGTTTTAGTTTTTGTCACCCAATCCTCTAGTTTTGGAAGAAGCCTTGAAGATTGAAGAAAGAAAAAAGGGAAGCTCTTCTCAAACCACCATTGCCATAACTCTTTTACAAAGGTAGGAGTTCTTCACTCCATGAATGGTTCTTTGTGTGTGTTCATGTTGTGAATCTTGTTTGAATCATGTTGGAGACATTGTGTAGATATGCATTCCTTGTTTGTGTGTTGAGGGTGGTATTGGGAGGGATTTTATCTTGTTTCCTTTTGATGTTATTCATATGCCTTCTTGGTGTGTTGATTGTTTTTGAGAGATTTTCATGGGGATGTATTTGGCAACACTCACCCTTGGATAGGGAAGAAGTGGCCATGCTTGGGGAAAGGGCATTAGTTGGACCTCATTAGTGTAGAGTCTCCTCTCATGGAGAGAGGAGGGAGAAAAGGGTAGGGTGTATGGGCCCCTACTTGTCATCCCATACCTTGTTGTTATTGAGAATTCTTGAATGTGGAAAAGAATGAAAATCCTTGTGGATATAGCCCTGAAAGGGCCTTGAGAAAGAATGGAAATTCTTGAAGTTTTAAGCCCCGAAAGGGCTAAGTGAAGGTATGGTGATTGACTTCTCCTATTGAGAAAATCCACCTTTCCCCTATATTGGTTCATTGTTGGACCTATTGTGCAACTGGGTGGGAATGTATGTTCATTTTGCTTATCCCCTTGTGTTGTTATCTCCATGTTGTTTCTTGTATCTTCCATGTTTACCCTTGATGCAATGAAGACATTTATTTAAAGTCTCTTGTGGAAGCCTTGAAGAGAACTCAATGAATTGTAATATCATGTAAATTGTAATGGAATTTGACGTAGTGGTAATGATATCGAGTTTTCTTACTGGTTCTTTCCCGATGGAGCCTTGAACCAGGATGAATAATAGAGAAAGAAATTGATCATGAATACCTCCTTGTATTGATCTTATGTGGTTTCAAATTTTGCATATGTTGTGAGGAAATAGATTGATAGATATTGACACTAAATTATAAATCTCCAAGTTTCCAATTATGTTATTACAATGCAAATTGAGATGTTGAAGTTTCAATATATGGTTAAGTAATTAGATGAATCAGAAATCCTACTTTGCAATCACAAAGTTAACACCTTCATTGCTAAAGTTTCATTTTGAATATAGTCAATTGAACTAGAGATCATGTATTCCTTGAGTTCAGTAAGGAAGGAAGATTCGCCTTGTGGCATAATGAACAAATAAGACATAATTTATTAGATGTAAAACAAGTTATATCCCTTTGCACTCTTAAGATAAAAATGAATTTAAAGTAAAGAAAATATTATGCCAATACTTAGTCAAAATTGGTTTCTAACAAAATGTGCACCTCCAGGCCTAAAAGACCTCTCTAGAAAATGTATGGGAAAGTTTTATTTTCCACTTCCTTGTCACAGAGAATATTCTATCAAATATTCCCCCTTGCCATGCAAACTAAAATCATTGTTACTTCATTTAATAGTATAACTTTAATTGGATGGAAAATAAAGCATTTAATTATATATGTTGATACTTTTAAAATTCATTCCCCAACTATAAAACTTTTGGGTATTTAATTTCATAGGACTATGGAAGCTGGTCGAATCACATGGAAGAGTTCAAAAATTTACCTTCCAACCACCTGTCAGGAAGTACAGGGGTCGATTCATTATAAGGAAGGGCAAGAGAATGTTTAAAACTTATTTCTTTATTTGTTAAACCTGCCATGTATCCTTTTTACTTAACGCTGACCCTGTAGTGACGTGTGGGGCAAGTGAAGGAAGCTTGGTTGATGAGGTAGGAGGGCACGGGCTTGTAAAGCCTTCACAGGCCCTGCATACCTTCTCCCCCACGCAGGCAGGGGACAGACCTGCCACGCGCAGGCCTTGGGCAGCGCGTGGGCAGACCCTAGGGGGTAGGTCTTAGTCTTAGGGGGTTGAAGGGGCTAGGTTAGTATTTTAATAATTGGAATTTTTTTTAGTTCTTTTTTTTGTTAGGTTGTGTAATTATAGTAATTCAGGTTTAGGTTAGTTTAAATTTAAGCTTGTATGTTGATTTATATAAGTTGGGATTTAGGGATGAGTAGATTTTGAATAGGTTTAGTTTAGATTTAGTTGTAATTTTTTTTATTAGTAGTAGTCATGTTTAATTAGTAATTAGGATTGTTGTGTTGATGGACTTCTAGGTTTTTTTTTGTTAGTTAAAGTTGTGGTCTAATATGAAGTTTAGCTAGGATAGTTTTAAATTTGTTTGAGTTAAATTTAATTGTTATTTTATTAGTGTAGTGCTAGATCATGTTAATTTAAAAATTTAATTTATGTTAATTTATATTAATAAGTCGAAGTGCGTTCTAGTTAATATGTATGTTTAGTTAGTTGAAATGTACGTTAATTCTTACATGAGGATTTGTGGTTATTGTTACTTGATCAATAGTATTCTAAGCTAGGGTATTAGATGGCTAGATAAATCATAGATTGTTTATATTTTTAATTAAAGATGACATTAATTGATATACTAAATTGTAATTTGATGGCATTAAGAGGAAATGTATTGATGTAAGAAATGATGTTAATATTAAATTAGTTTTTTTTTAAAAAAAAGTTTTAACTTAGAAAACTGAATATAGTAATTTAAACAAATTTGATGTCTCATTAATTAGTTTTATTCTATTACGAGCTTCATAGGATAATTTTAATATGGACTTAAATTGCGATAATTTGAATAAAGCTTAAATTAAAATATGGATTCATTGAACATAGGCCCAACCCTAATAGTGAACATTAAATTAATTAATTAGATCGATATGAGAACGAAGGAAGTAAAGTTAAAATTTTTATGTAGAAAGTAAAACCGTTAACATTGTTATCTCCTTGGTATGTACAGTAAAGGTTAGTTGGAATCTAGTTTAAAATTTAAAAAGGTAACCTGAATGAAGATGTAAGAAGTTAATTCATGACATTAAGCCGAGTGCAATTGATTAAAGATGTAACGAAAATCAAGTTATTCATTTAGCAGTAAGGGCCTAGTTAATTAGAACATCCTTAAGGTCGTAACTATTGGTCACGGTTAGTTCCAGTATAGTTAAACCCTAAAACTTTTCGACCGTGTTGTCTTGCTTAATCTTAGTTAATCAAAAGAAAATTTGTCGTCCTCATTATCTTTATTAGTAAAAAAAAAAAAAATTGTGTGTGTGTTTTGTCCTTACCTTTTGGGCATGATAGAAAGATTTTAAAAACTTTAGAAAATGACTTTTATATGGTAATAGTGGAAATGGCTCAAGCTAGGGATTGGATCTTGAATAGTGGGCCATATTTTTTGGAAGAATTCAGATTTTATATGAAAAATGGGTCCCAAACTTTGATCCTACAAAAGAAATAATAAAGGAATTTCCTCTATGGGTGGGGTTGAGAAATTTTCCTCAGGAATATTGGCAGGAACACTATTATAAAGCGATTGAAAAAAAGCTAGAAACATTTATTAAGGCGGTTGAAATGGTGGATAGAGAAACCCTTCAAATGTTCCCAAGGATCTGCATAATATGGAATGATTGCCACCCAATTCTTGAAATAGTTTAGATCTTTATTGAAGGGGGAGTCTAGAGGCAAGCAGTGTCTTTGGAGGAAGGGTTGATGGTGTGCGAGTTCTATCTATGTGAGGAACATGATTCAGAATGTTGTAAGCAAGAAGGTCATTATAAAGGTAAAGAAGAGGAAAGGTTATCCTAGAAGGTTATGGAGATGGCTTGGATAAGGGAAGAGGAGAAAGAGGTGGCATCAAATCTCTTGAAAAAGGATAATGCAAAGGTGGAAAATGTAACGATGTTAAAAACTAAAGCAAATAATTGTCAAGTAAAAGGGAGTAGGTTATGTGAGAGTCTGGAAATGGCATAGGAGAAAGCCCTTGGGGATGAAAAATTTAGTGGATTGCAAAATACATTAAAACAAGAAAAGGAGGGGGGCAAGGCTTAGTAGAGGAGGGTTTTAAATGATAGTGATGGAATGAGGGTAGAAAAAAGGCAAGAGCCAGTTATGGAGGATGGTGCTATTTGTAGGACTCTTGGTGGGGGTGAACAAAGGGGATGTAAGGACCCTGAAGGACCTCAAATGTCCCATGAAGATGGGATTAAGGTAGTAGTGATGTCTGAAAGGCCGAGGGAAACACAAAGGGGGTGGGAGGAAACTAAAGGGTATATGACAAGTCTGGAAGGATAAATAGAAAGTGGGATGGGAGAGTGTTTTAAGGACATTGAAATCTCTCCAATTAGAAACTTGAAAGGAGGATTAGGGGAGTCAAGGTCAAAGGAAAGCTTGAATGAGGAAGATTATGAGAGGGAAGCTGAAGGGGAAGAAGATTTTTTTGGGGTGGAGGAGACTATGGTCCTTAAAGAAAAAAGAACCATTGAAAAAATAGAAAGTAAAAAACGTAAAGCCCATATTGGGGAGAGCCAAAAAAGGGGAAGAATAACCATTAATGCATTGATCCAAATTAAAGGAAGTGTAAGGGTCCAAAGTAAATTGAGAATGGTAAGGTGGAAGAACCCCTCTCAGAAAGGATAAAGATCCTTTTGTGGAATGTTGAGGGATGTAATGCCCCTAACAAAATGTGCTTGAGCAAGCAAAATTGGATGTGGTATTAGTGCAAGAAACAAAGATAAAGTTGGAAGGCTTAGATGATGTGAAGTGAAAGTTTTGTAGATGGAATAGTGAGTGGGCTATAGTAGAGGTATCCTTGGGGTGGGGGGGTGGGATTTGTGTGTTATGGAATCACGAGACAATGGCTAGAACTATAATGCAGATGGGTAAGAACTGGCAGTGGATAAAGGTTTCCTCAAAACAATTAGGATATGAATTTAATGTTAATGTATATGGCCTAGTTCAAAGTAGAGAGAAGAGCAAATTATGTAATACTTTAACAAAGATTTTGGAAATTCTACAAGATGAAATTATGATTTTAGGGGTATATTTAAATGCTATCCTCTACTTGAAGGAAAAAAAAAGGTGGAAAGGGGTGGAGATCAACTAGACAGGATGATTTCTCAACCTTTGTGATGGAAAATGGTCTCATTAATATTCCCTTTAAATAGGGTGATTTTATTTGGAACAATAGGAGGCCAGGTTTTGTCAACATTCTTTAAAAACTTGATAGGTTCCTTCTGGGGGGGACTGGACAGTTGAAGTTGAAATTTTCCTATTTATGGTTCATATCACTTCCCTATTAGCCTAAGAATTCAGGAAGAATGTGCTCCTGACCAACGTCCTTTCAAATTTGAAAATATGTGGCTAAGGCCAGATGGGTTTAAGGAGATGGTGGAAAAATGGTGGGTTGAGGCCCTAGAATGGAAAGGAAATAAGGCATTCAATTTTTTTAAGAAGCTACAACATATAAAGGGGAAGCTGAAAGTTTGGAATAGAGAGTCTTTCCAAAACATTTTTAAAAGAAAAGATGAACTAGAAGAAGCACTTAAAACTTTGAATGAAAGAATAATTCAACAAGGGATGAAGGAGGAGGATTTCCAAGAAGAAAAGAGGCTAAAAAAAGAATATGATGTAATCCTTATGAGAGAAGAAGTCTATAGGAAACAAAAAACAAGAGAAACTTGGCTGAAAGAAGGGGATAGGAATACAAAGTTTTTCCACAATTCAGTTAAAATAAGAAGAGCTCATAACAAGATTTTCTCTATCAAGAAAGAGGAAGGAGTGGTGATTAGTGATCAAAAGATGATTAAGAAAGAAGTAGTATACTTTTTCAAAGGAAGGGAAAGAATATAGGATGGGGAGGAGGCTTTAGCAGAGGAGGTTTTGGGGTGCATTACAGAAAGGCAGAATGTGATGTTAAATGTTGAAGTCTCAAGAGAGGAGGTTAAAAAGCTTTATGGGGTTTAGGTAAGGACAAAAGTATAGGGATGGATGGCTTTACAAGTAGTTTTTTTAGACTTATATGGGATTGCATAAAAGAGGAGATATGGGGGATGGTTGAAGAATCCAGATGTAGGGGGTTTGTTCTAAAAGATTTGAGTAATACTTTTATTGCATTAGTTCCAAAAAGAGATGAGTGTAGAATCTTTGAAAATTTTAGACCAATTTCTTTATGCAACATCTTGTATAAAATCATTTTGAAGGTGATTTCCAATAGGCCAAAGAGGGTTCTTAATGATGCCATATCAGAGGAAAAAATTGGTTTCACTCTAGGAAGATCCATTTTTGAAGGAGTGATTATTGCCCATGAAATGATCCACTCAATAAGAACAAACAAACTTAACAGAATGATGGTAAAACTAGATATAGAGCGAGCATATGTTGAGGTTAATAGATTTTTTTGGTTCAAAGTTCTAAATTTTTTTGGTTTTAATGAGGAATGGATAAGGTGGGTAAAGGGTTGACTAAGCTCTGTAAGATTTTCTGTGTTGGTAAATGGAAGTTCCCAAGGCTTCTTTGAATTAGAAAAAGGGATTAGGCAAGGGGACCTAATTATCTCCTTTTCTCTTTATTATTCTGGTAGAATTTTTAGGGAGGTTGATTAGAGATAAAAGAGTGAGAGGTTTATGGAAAGGGCTGAAAATGGCAAGGGGAGTGAACCCAATATCACATTTGTAGTATGTGGATGACACATTTTTAATTGGTGAAGCTTCAGAGAAGGAAGCTAGACTAATGAAAAAGACTTTGGAAATCTATGAAAAAGTTTCAGGACAAAAGATAAATTGGGCAAAGTCTAATTTTTTTTTTCAACAATCCTTTTAATAAAAAAACAGCAATTGGAAGAATTCTGAATATTAAATAGGGATGTCTTCCGAGAAGGTATTTGGGGATCCCTTTATTTCAAGGGTGAAATATAAGTGAAGTGTGGAAGGATTTGGCTAAAAAATGCTTTAGGAAGATGGATGTGTGGAAGGGTAAATGGTTGTCTTCTGCAAGAAAGATTTTGATGTTAAAATTGGTGGTCTCAGTGGTGCCTATTTTCTCTATGATCTAGTTGAAAATCTTAAAGAAGGTAATTAATTTAGTGAAAAAGAAGATGAGGAATTTCTTTTGGAGTGGTGCAGGGGAGGAGAAAAAATGGCCATTAATTAAGTGGGAAAAAATTTGCAGACCAAAAAGTTTAGAGTAGTTGGAATTAGAGATTGGAACACTCTAAACACTTCCCTAGGGGAAAAGTTGGTATAGAAAATGAAAAATTATGGAGATCAAATGTGGATTGGATCATCAAGGCCAAATACTTAGACTCTAATGAGAATTTTAAGTATTTTAAAAATTCAAAATTTGATTACAGGTTCAACAATCTGGAACTTTATTCTTTCATGTAGGCATGTAATAATAGACCATATGTCATGGGTCATAGGGGATGGTAACAGTGAAAAGTTTTGGGAGGACTCGTGGAATGATAATAAATCTTTAGATGATAAAGAAGTGGATATAGAGCTGAAACAGAAACTATTCGATTTATGGGGTAAGAAAGTTAGAAACTATGTTGTGGAAACAGAGGGAATCTTTAGGAAAAGGTGGGAGTGGAAAGATTGGAGAGTGGATAGTCTCTTTGAAGTACAACAACAATCTCTAAGGGAGATTTTTAATAAAAAAAAGGTGTACATCATTAATAGAGAAGATATGATAAGTTGGTGTGCGGCTACATCTGTTAAGTTTTTGATAAAACTTGGTTATGAAATTTTTGACAATAAGGAGGAAGAGTGTTTTGAAGATGGGGATTTATGTTGGAGTAAAGAAATACTTCCAAAAGTGGGAACTTTCTCATGGCTAGCAATACAAGCCAAAATTCTAACAGGGGATAGAAGAAGGAAATTTGACTTCCAGGGTCCTACAAAATGTGTTATGTGTGGGAGGGAGGAGGAAAGTGTTGATCATTTGTTTTTGAATTGTGACATTGCAACTAAATGCTGGAGTTGTCTTCAGGGAAAATTGGGGTGGTTTGGAAATTGAGTCCCTCTCTTAAGGCTTTCTTTATTTCGTGGCCAAGAATGAGAAGGAGAAATATATTTGAATGTATATGGAGAGTGAGCCCCTCAATTGTCATATGGGAAGTGTGGAAGGAAAGGAATAGAAGGATTTTTTTAGGAATTGATAGAGACAATTAACCAACTTTTGAAAAGGATAGATCATTGAATAGAAGAAGTTGTAAATACTAAAGTGTTTAGGAAAAATATGTCAAAATGCGTGTTTATGAATCATGACAGAGCTATTTAGAAAATGCAGCCTCGGATAAAAATTGGGGTGGCAGGAGTGAAGGGGAAATCTACTTCTAAGGCAAATAAGAGGGAAGGTGCAAAGTGGGAAGCTCCAGCAGAAGGGTGGATAAAAGTAAATTTTGATGGGGCATTGAAGGGAAACCTTGGAAAATCAGGTGCAAGATGCATTATTAGGGATCATTTGGGGGTGATTTTAGCCTTTGGAGCTTTAAGATTACCGAATGGAACAAATAACGAAGCAGAGTTTTAGTTTGCACTCTTGGCAATAAAATGTGCAAAAAGGGTTGGATGAGGTAAAGTGATTTTAGAAGGGGATTCAATGGTTGTAGTGCAAGCTGTTAGAAACAACACAATTTCTTCATGGCTCTTAGGAATTTTGCTAGTGTGTATAAATTAAGAGTTAAATGCCTTTGATGAATTTCAAATATATCATGTCTATAGAGAAGCTAACAGAGAAGTAAACACCCTTTCAAAATGGGTGGTAGGTTTCACAGAGGATGGAAGGTTAGTTTTTGAAATGTGTAGCTGTTGGAATGGAATTGGCAAATATGATTAAGGCATTTATTAGTTTTTTATGTGTTTAGCATAGATGCAATTGTAAGGTGAGTGACGTCATAAAGGACTGCTAGTAAAAGCAAGATGAATAGTTTTGGAAGATCTATAATAAATGTTTTCATTATGAGAGGGTGCAAAATTTTTAAAAAACATGATTTTTGGGAGTGTCGATGGGAAATTTTACAAGTTAGGAAACTATTGATAGGCTTTATATAGTGAAGTTAAAAAGGATTTTCTAACAGTTTGAATAGTAAATCATAAAGAGCTAAGAGTGATTGAAGAGATAGGAAGAATGGAAGTGACTTTTACCTTTAAAATGAACAGGCAACAAAAAGCTTAGTTTGGTCTAGTGTAGAATATGAGGTTGAAATTGTTGCTTAAGTGCCCATGCCAGGTGTGGTAGATGCCATGAAGGAGATGGTAGGGGAGCTATTTCAAAACTCTTGTCATTGTTGGAAGATAAATGCTGATATAGTGGCGATAGTAATAACGTGGGGCTTGGAGCTAGTATGTCTTGTGGAAGAGGTTGAATGGGTTATAAAGAGGTTGTTTTCGGCAAACTTGATTGTAGGAATTGATTCCCTATCAGAGTGGGCATGGCCATGGAAGGGTTTTGATTATAGAAAATGCTACAAAAATATAGAGGAGGGTAGGAAACTTAGAAAGTTAGGGTTTCTATAGTGGCCAACAGGGGTTGACAAAGATGTCTATAAAGTCAAGATCAAAGTGGCTTGGCCCAAGTTGGTGGAGGAAATTGATAAATTTAATGAAAAGAAGGGAAGGATGGTTTTGGGATTCCTATTGTCCATCTGAAGCAACGGAGGAGTGCCAAGGGGAGGAGGAAAAGGAGGGTGGTGCATGCCAAATTTCTAGTAAGGGTAGAGGAGTGATGAATTAAGAGGGTAGTAAAAGATGTTTAATTTTGTCTATTTTTGTTTTTGGTTTTCAAAAGCACGTAAATGATGACAAAGAACTTGATTAAGGGAAAGAGATCAACAATATCTTCTGCAACTCACCTCTAGGATTGTCCCATTTTGTGAAGCTTTTGGGAGATGAAGTTCAGGAAGAAAGAAGGTGACATTTTTTGGTTGGTTTTTTTAGAGGCAAAAGAAAAAAAGATCTGGTGAAATGTAGAGAAGCCTCATGGATGAGGAGGAGATGCGTGTGAGCCACAGGTGGAGGAAACAAAGAAAGAACAGATGGACATATGGCAGAAAGTTTATGTTTTCTTTTTATATAAAGTAAAGATGAATGTGAAAATAATGTATTTGAAAGTTGGGAGTTAGGGGTAAAGATGTATAAGCTTTAGAAAGCTTAGATAGGAGATTTTTGAAGGATGTATATATGTGAATGAAAGGCTCATCTTTAAGAGCCTAATTTTGATGATGTAAAAAATATTATTTTAATAAAATAAAAACTATTTACCTACCAAAAATAAATAAATATACATTTATGTTATTAATTAAATCATTCATGATTTAAGATTATTTAAATTAATAGCATGTTAATATTACATGATTGATAACCTTTATCCAACTATGATACAATTATGAAATGTAAACTTGAATTTGACGTGAATAATTTTTTATGGAATTATATTTAAAAAGAAGAAGACTAAATAACTACACTTGTTTTAAATGCATGTCGAGATATCATGTTTTATTTTGTGGTGGGTTTGGGGGAAACCTAGGAGTTTGACCAGATAGGCATGTTTACTAGAGGCTTGGTAAGTGGTTATTTTTGTGATACTTTTATGTGATGTTGTTTAGTCCCGATTACTTCATTCCCAACAAATGTACTATATTCATGTGTCTTTGTGTTGAGATCAAGCTATATTTTTGTAAGCTCATGTATTGTGATTTTCTTGGTGTAACCTTTGAGGCTTTTGATCAATTACCTATCGGTCCTTTCCAGTTGCTTGTATAAGACTAAGGTGAATGTTGTGATTTTCTTGGTGTAACCTGTGAGGTATCAATTAGTTATCTATTGGTGCTTTCCATTTGCTTGTATAGGACTGAGGTGAATATTATGATTTTATGAGATATACTTTTATGAGCTTAGGGTAGGTTATCTATGTGTATACTAGGAAGTGGCTTGCAATGGAGGTTGCGACCCTAAAGAGGCTACTTGGGTAACTCATTGCAAGTTGTATTAATAAGTGATAACATTTCATTTATAGGACTAAAATGAATTATATTACATCACCCATGCCTCGAGTGCTAGTACAGGCTAGGATGGAAGTAGAGAGGATGCTTGGTTGTGACCTTGCCTTGTTAGTAAGCATTGTCTGTAAGAAAGGATATTAATGCTGCATAGAGTCACCAGGGAGCCGAAGTCCTTAGAGACTGCTAGGGTAACCTTATAGTTGACTCATGTGATGACACTTGCCCACATGCATACTAGGTTACCTACGTGTCTTTGTTGTATCTAGAATTATATGTTATTTGTGTACTTTGTACCTTTGAGATAGATTATTATTAGGATTCATTGACCTAAATTCTTATTAAGGCTTTTGGATTTTTATCCATTTGAGACTTGAGATTATCTCCTCATCACAGTGGGAGTAGGTCATTTAGGTTCCACAAGGTAGGGTGGTAGTGTTTTTTATACCATTGAGATTTCAACAGCTGGATGTCGATGCTAGACGTTTTTTTGCAATTTTTCTACCATTCTAATCTTGTGATTATGTTCTATGGTCATATTATGATTTATCGTACTTCTATTTTGAGATCATTTGGAATATTTTATCTTATCATGATGTATATTCTTTTAGCATTTCATACCCTATGACTTGTACAGAGGATGATTATGCATTTTGGTTATGCCCTGTGCCATCTTATGTACTTGTATGTTATTTCATTTGATTTTGTTCTTGTGATTATCCTATGGTGTGGACTTTGTTATGTATCAAATTTAATCTTAATAAAACTTTGTATGTGATTAACATCATGGAACCTTTAGGAGATGTAATTGTTATTGTATTCCTTATGTTTGCATGTGTGTTATTGCTTCTGCTATGTTATCTCTTGTTGTTTTAATCTTTAAAAAAAATATTTCGCAAACTCAGTGGCATAATAGGTTAATTTCTTTTGGGTTACATTTGGTATCAGAGCCCGAGTTTCAACATTGTGGGTATGTTGTGATTTTTAAGTATAATTAAATCAACTAAAGAGATTATTAAAAGATTAAATTAAATGAGAAATTTATAAAGAAAAATTAATTTGATTATATTAAACTAATTGAGAAATTAATTAAATGAAAGAAACAAATTGAAAGATTTAATTAAAAGACTAAATTTGGCATAATTATATTGATTTAATTTAATAACATTAAATTTAGAAATTACATTTAAATAATGGACTTTATATATATATATATATATATATATATATATATATAAATATATAAATATTTGATTAGTAATATTTGTTTGTATTGATATTAATAAAGAGAGTACATTGCGGTAATATGGCTTCAACCCTTACATTTTAAGCTACAGTTGCCCTTACATATACCATTGGATAAACAAAACAAAAAATAGAGTATTAACACTTTGATAGTACTAACACCCACCCATATATTATCCGATCTTTATAACAAAAAGAAGCACCACCACCTCCTTTGTCAGCTACTCCTTGAACTAGTTTGCCGCTTCCTCATGAGTAAAAGTTGTGGTGCTTTCTACTGCCTTTTCCCTCCTCCAGAAGTAGAGAAGCATCAAACCACATTCCCTCTATTGGGGACACCCCCTCATTCAACTGATATTTCTTCACAATCTGATGGCAAAGTTGTTGTCTAGGGGCCAAAGTGTTCTTCCTTGATGTGGCCTTCATAAACCCCTGCCCCTCCTCCTCTGTCATCTAAATGTTCCCAGCCAGGCATTCCATGATCATTTCCCATCCTTGTTCTGCTTTGGGGATGTGAACACCTTAAAAATTTGAAGATGACTACACCACCAATAGTTGAATGGAGGATTCCCCACCACCAATCAGTTGCCAGGGTTCAATACCCATTTCAGTTCCCTCACCAAGAATAATTTCATCCAGTCCTAGAAGCTATTGCCTGTTAATGCTTGCAGCCACAACCTATCAAACCTCATCTTTTGATTCCCCCACCATCAAAGAAAGAGCCACAAATAATGATGCCACATCCAAATATGACCTCCTCTTCCAGAAACCATCCATATAATCTAGCAAAAATAACTGTTGAATGCCTTTCAAAAATCTTGGGTCATCGATAACAAAAATGTGCTTCAGGTGTTGCATAGATATCTGACCTTCCTAGGTTTGTATTTGTGAATCCGAACCAAGAGCAACATTTGCCTCCATTTCTGTCTTAGAGAAAAACAATGACCTTTCCCTACCTTTCACCTGAATTTAACATCCTCGAAACTCTTTGGAACAAGGTATCAAAGAAAGCCAAACACTCCTTTGGCATGCACAAGGGATACCTTGGTATCATGGAAATCTCTGCTTACCTTGGGATGATTAATGTTCTCATGAGTCAAAATCATAATACCATTCCTTTCAGACTTCAAATTGAGGTACCATGAGTGGATTATTAAATCTAATGGCCATCAAATTTCCTCTCTTTATTTACTCCCAAGGTGATAGAAGTCCTCAAAAATTTCATATTGAGAACCCAATGTTGAATTGGCACCTAAATTGGCTAGCTAGTTTGCCACTCTATTCACTTCCCTGAAGCAATGTGAAACTTTAAAATCCTCAAAGTCCAAAAGCAACTCCTTGATTTTCTGTATACTTTGATCCATATGCCATGCCTCCGTCTCTCTTTTCTTAATGCCATTGATAATGATTTCCAAGTCTCCTTCCAAATGTATACATTGATGTCCAATTTTTACTCCTAACTCCAAAGCTTTCTTTGCAGCAAAACATTTTGCAATATTATTTGTACCATCCAGTAATCGTTTGGCTATAAATGTAATTATGTTGCCTTTATGACCTCTTACCACACATCCACACCTTGATACACCAAGGTTACCCCTTGCTGCCCCGTCAAAATTAATTTTGATCCATTCCTCCTCTTGGGGTATCCATAATGCCTTCTCCCTTTTTGAGATTGGATTAACCCCAATACACCCATGAATGGGCCAACTTTAAATATTATTATTAGCTAAATTAATAAATTTCTAAAAACATCTTTCTTATTAAAAAATGAAGTGAGAATAATTTAAATAAAGTTTATTCTAATTAAAGGTAAAAATCATGCACAAGGATTAAATAAATTAAAATAATTAAAGTTTATTTTAAGGAGAGGCTTTTGCATGTTTGTAAAACTGAAACCCTAGGTTGAGAAATTCTTTGTTAGGAGATTAGAGCTCTTTTCTCCACACACATGTTTTTGGGGAGCAAAGTTTGGAATTGGAGGAAAATAATTATTTAAAGTTTTGGAGGGTTTGGATTTGCGTGCATTCATAGGATGTCTCAGATTTTAGCTGTTGTTTTGAGGTAGGGTTTGAAAACCCATTGTAGAATTTTATTGAAAGATCTATCTACTTCGTGTCTTCTTTGGTGCTTGCGTAATTCTTATTAATAATTGGATAAAGAATTATGTTGTAGATTTGAAAAGGAAAACTTATTAATCAAGAAAACATGATTGAGGAAAACTGTAGAATTTTTTTGAAAATTACTATGATTGCATTCTTTTAAAATCCTTTCTAATTTGATTATAGAAAATTGGAAGAAAACAAATTCAAAAACTAAGGTTTGAACTTTAAATATGTCATGTGATTATCATGAGTTTTGTGAATAAAGATAAATATTCTTCTTATATCTAAAATAATTTAATTACAAAATTTATTGAAAAAATAAAAGATTAATTGAGAGAAAAGCATGTTGTAGCTAAACTTATACATCCATGTGAAAACAAATATACTAAATATAGAAAACTAATTATATTATGGTTGCATGATTTGGGAGATCAAAGACATGCAAAAATACCAATTTGATGTTTATTTTAATTTTATAAAATTATAAGTTAATTTTTAGATTTATCTATTTAAAATTTTTAATGATTAATTATTAATTTCAGAAATTAAAAAGAAAAGTATTAAAAAATTAATATTTATTTATCTTGAAAATTAAATAAATAAATACTACATATTATCTTATAATTGGGTTTTTAATATTAATTCTTTTTAAAAATAGTGAGTGGGTTATAACTTGTTATATATATTTAGTTATAGTTAACTTTATAATGATCTAGTTATGAATATTTAAATATTATGAGAAAAATTGTAAATAGTTTAATTATAATTATAATTTCAAGTTTGAGTTATCTCGAGTTGCATTATGAATTAAAGGAAAAATAAATATTACTATTAGACTTAAATAGAAGTTAAATTAATATTTTAGAAAAAAAAATGAATTTAAGATTTAATCTAATAATATGCATTTATGTTATTACTTAAATCATTCATGATTTAAGATTATTTAAATTAATAGCATGATAATATTGCATGATTGATAACCTTTATCTAACTATGATATGGTTATAAAATGTAAGCTTGAGTTTGACACAAATAATTTTTTATGGAATTATATTTTAAAAAAAGAAGACTAAATAATTACACTTGTTTTAAATGCATGTTGAGATGTCAGGTTTTATTTTGTGGTGCATTTGGGGAAAACCTAGTAGTTTGACTAGATAGGCATGTTTACCAGAGGCTTAGGAAGTGGTTATTTCTATGATGCTCTTATGTGGTGTTGTTTAGTCTCAATTATTTCATTCTCTACAAATGTACTATATTAATGTGTTTCTGTGACAAGATTGAGTTATTTTTTTGTAAGATCATGTATTGTGATTTTCTTAGTGTAATCTTTGAGATTTTTGACCAGTTATTTGTTGGTGTTTTCCAGTTGCTTGTATATGACTGAGGTGAATATTGTGATTTTCGTGGTGTAACCTATGAGGTTTCGATTAATTATCTGTTGGTGCTTCCTAGTTGTTTGTATAGGAATGAGGTGAATATTTTGATTTTATAAGATATATTTTTATGAGCTTAGGTAGGTTATCTATGTGTATACTAGGAAGTGGCTTGCAATGGAGGCTGCAACCCTAAAGAGGCTGCCTGGGTAAATCATTATAAGTTTTATTAATAAGTGATAACATTTCATTAATGGGGTTAAAATGAATTAAGAATAGTCAGTGTATTACCTTGACCATGTATTGAGTGCTAGTACAAGCTAGGATGGGAGTAGAGAGGATACTTGGTTGTGATCTTGCCTCATTAGTATGCCTTGTCTCTAAGAAAAGATACTGATGCCACATAGATTCAGTAGGGGGGTGAAGTCTAGAGAGATTACCAAGTTAACCTTAGAGTTGACTCATTTGATGACACTTGTCCACATTCATATTAGGTTTCTTACATGTCTTTGTTGCCTTTGGGATTATATGTTAGTTGTGTACTTGGTACCTTTGAAATGGATTGTTATCAGGATTCCTAGATTATTATTATGACTTTTGGATTTTTATCCATTTGGGAATTGAGATTATCTACTCAGCATGGTGGGACTGAGCCATTTAGGTTCCATGAGGTTGAGTGGTAGTGTTTCTTATACCATTGAAATTATAACAGCTGGATGCTTTTGTGTAGTTGTTCTACGTTTTTGATCTTATTATTATGTTCTAGATTGGTCATATTCTGATTTATCATACTTTAATTTTGAGATCCTTTGAGATATTGTATTTTATCATGAATTATATTCTTTTAGCATTTCATACCCTGTGACTTGTACAGAGGATGATTATGTATTTTGGTTATGCCATGTGACATCTTATGTAGTTGTATGTTTTTCATTTGATTTCATACTTGTGGTTATCCTATGGTGTGGACTTTGTTATGTATCATATTTATTCTTCATAAAACATTTTATGTGATTAACATCATGGAACCCTTTGGAGATGTAACTGTTATTGTATTCCTTATGTATGTATGTGTATTATTGCTTCTGTTATGTTATCTCTTGTTATTTTATTCTTTATTTTTTTTTTGTCAAACTTAGTGGCATAATAGGTTAATTTCTTTTGGGTTCCCTAGTAGGGCATTACATCTAGTATCACAGCCCAAGTTTCAACATTGGAAACTCTGGGCATATTGTGCGCCATCAGTTAACAAATAGTTAAACTTGCATCTGTACACTAGAAATGTGTCACACTCTAAACCCTTCTATCCAAACGATTCCATGAGTTTGGAATGCTTGGATGCCGGCTTAGAGCTCCCTATCCATGGAGTGCAAGAGAGTATATTTCAAGAATAAGAAGGCTCTCAGATGAGCCTTAAAGATACTCTTCTTGCTAGTAAACCATGCAATGGGAGGTTTCAAAGACAAGATGCAAGAATGCAAATGTCCCAAGGAGTTCCTCAAGAATGCAATGCAACTAAAAATTAAACTAGAATAAATATGAAAAGTGCAGCTATTCTAAGCATGGATGAGAGTGTTACAATACCATTATTAAGCTATGTGAGATTAAGCTACATGTAAAAATGAAAGCTAAGCTAAGCTAGAATGCCATGATGCCATGGATGAGAGAATGTAGACAAGAAATAGAAGTTCTCCACAAAGCTCCAAAGAAACATGTTAGAAAACCTGTAGCATAACAATGTTCAAAAGATGGATGGATTTTGAGGGGGAAAGCTCTCTCCCTTTTAAAGTTGTACGGACGGTAGAGATCAAGATGAAGATGGTGGATGATCAACGGTGGAATTTGAAAAGAGGAGTGTTCCATGTGCACACACAAGTCAACCAATAGAATATAAGTTAACTTGTCATATAAGACAAAAGTCACAAAGCCTTTTCTTTTAATTGCAAAATAGAAAAAGGACTTTATGTGTGCACTTTAAGTGGGTTAGAAGAATGGGGTCTTTTATTTAATTAAAAGGGGACATGTTCTTTTAATCAAATAATGAACTTAGGATAGCATAGTCAAACTATAGGTTATAATCAAATAAATTGATTATTAGCAATTTGGCTTAGGTAAGTGATTAAATTAATTTAGCCAAAATGTTGAGAAGGGGGCTAATAGTCTAGATGACCATTTTTAGGTGATTACATTTGCCCCTCTTTGACTAATGCGTGATCGATCTGAGAACACATTATGTCAAAGAAAATCGAAGTCAAGTAGGTAGTGGTAGATATAGATGTCTGATTTCGAAGAGTGAAATGCAGAAATAGATAGCAAGTCCTGAATGTACAGCCTGATAGTGGTAGTACTGAACACTAGGAAAAGATGATGTCAGAATTAAAGAAGAATGCTAACACTGAGAAAAGCGGATAGAGTGAGAGCAAGTGAGAAGATCAAACAAATGCTCCTAAGCAGTGATAGAGTATTTCTGCCCCCTCAGGATCGAAATTGAAATGAGGTAAGGGGATGAAAAAATTGGCTAGAAATGAGAAAATTAGAATATAGAAATGTCCAAGATGACAGATAGATGATTAGAACCCAAGAATGACTATATAAAAAAATTGATAAAATGCCCCAGTTTGACTAGAGTTGACCTTGAAGGATATAGCATAAAAATAAGGTCGAAATGAGTAGAAAGGTGATTTTAGACATGAAATAGTGGATTTAAGTAGATATGAAGTATGGAAATGATGAAGACATGAAGAAATGAAGATGCCCCAGTGATGATTCAGAGATTAGACCTCAAAAGGTTAGCTAACTACTCAGAAGAAAGTAGAATTTTAAAAGACAATTTTGACCATCAAGATGAACTCGAATTTGGATTTCGATCCCGAAAATGAATCTAGGACGTCAAAATCATTTAAGAGGTCAAAACTTTATATAATGTGATGACAAGATAGAAAAGAGATGAAGCGAAAGATTAAGAAGGTGAAAAGACATGAATAAGAAAAAAGTGAAGAAATATATGAAAGGAGTTAGCTGATATGTCCACAAAAAGATGAAGAAAGAGAGCTCTCCCCATATGCAAGAATGCAAGACTAAGCTAGAAAATGAACCTAAAATGCAAGCTAATATGCAAAGTGGTTTACCAGCAAGAAGCGCATAACATTTAGAATCTTAATTTCATCATTGAGCAAAGAAATGAGATCATACAACCATCACTAGTATAACTATGATGATATGAATATGATCGATATCAGATAGGTATGTGGAAATCCAATCTAAGCATCAGAGACATGTAAGTCAAGATAACTACGCGATTAGATTCCCTAAGTTTAATTTAGCAAGATTACACCTGTATCAAGGCATAAGCGCTAGGATAAACCCTGAGTGCGGTCTTGCGAAATAGTCAAGGATTATACATTTGTAAGTCAAAATGTTGAATAGGTCAAGCATAAATGCTTACAACACTATAGACAAACAAAGTATACCCACAAGCAAAAATCAACAAAACATACCCCATGCCCCCAGTCTTCTAGTCAATGACATCCTTGAAAGACTATTAGGGATGGAACATATAGTAAAGAAATCGTCATAGACATCACACAAAGTAGATAAAGATTAGCATAGCTTAGTTGTTTAAGTGTTAAAGTGTGTGTGTGCAAGTCACTTGGCCATTTCTTCAAGACTTGATTCTAATAGTGAGAAATATCATGACATCAGAGACAGTAGGTAAACTATTTGAAAAGTGTTGAAAAACACTTGATGTCAAGGTGGGGGAAGTGTTGAGAAACACTATTTTGTGAGTTATCAAAGAAACTCTAATGCACAAGAATACCTCAATAGGCTATGTAACTATGCCCCCGAGAAAAA
This sequence comes from Cupressus sempervirens, assembly GCA_028749045.1. Classification (NCBI taxonomy): domain Eukaryota; kingdom Viridiplantae; phylum Streptophyta; class Pinopsida; order Cupressales; family Cupressaceae; genus Cupressus; species Cupressus sempervirens. The sequence continues at coordinate 549,558,299 of CM053785.1, read as the reverse complement.
GACAAGAAACAATTCCAAGCTAGGAAATGTGTAGCAAAATAGGTGATTGAGATTGATAGACATAGGTGCAAGGGTCTCAAGTAGCACCTGTTTCCAAGTTTTCACCACTTGACAGATTTTTTCAGGACTTTTTTCAATTTTTTTTTGTATTTTTGATTTTTTTGATTTTTTTGGTGATACATCAAAGTGCCTATTGCTAAGTTTTCACTAAGATGATCATTTTTTCAGGACATTTTCTAATTTTAAAGATTTTTTCAGCATCATATATGATTTTTTGGATTTTTTTAGAAGGTTTTAGATATCACCAGTTCTCAAGCAAGATCACATTATTTTTTCCCAATGTCTAGCAAGGTATAGGATATGATGGAAAAACAAGCCGATAGATAAGCAAAGATGGATGAAAAAAGAGTATGAAGCAAGTGAAAGTGATCCTCAAGGACTGACTCCTCAAGAGTACCCAAGCTAGGAAAAGAGGTGAAATAGTCATATGAAGCATGTTTTGGATAAGCAATGGAAGTAATGAGAAAGATAGCATGTAGGATAAGTGGTGAAGCCAAAAAGTGTGATAGCATATAAGGTAAGCAATGGAAGCTAATGAGTAAGATAGCATGAAAGCGTGTAGTCCAAAAGAGTAGCCATGTCAAGAGACCTATGAGAACCATGTTTCATTTATTATGATCAATACCAAGGGGTCAACTAGATAGGATAGCGATGGGATAGAGCAATAAAAATAAAGCTCAAGATGGAGGCTATGAGTGAATGAGAGAGCACAATAGAAAATCTCATGGATAAGATAGCCAATATGCAAAGATAGCTCAACATTGTCAAGATCAAAGAGAGAAGAGAGGATAGATGGATGATGAAAGAATTACGCATGATGCCTGTTTGCCAGGTTTTCATCATGGTACTTATCCAAGGTGCCACGAGAAGTAGTTTTCACCATAGGATAAATTTATTTCTCTTTACTTTTGCTACCAAGGTGCCACAAGAAGTGGTTTTCACCAAGGCACATTTTCATTTTTTTTCATTTTTTTTTTGAATTTTTAGAAAGAGCTCAAGCTATTTGAATGTAGATAGTGCTCTTATAGAAAAGATAAGTCATGATAAGCCGAGACCATAGAATGGTATGCTCAAAGATGTTGATAGGGTGATGAAAGAGAAATGGTAGTAGGAAGAATATATTGAGGATAAGAGTTCATGTATAGAAAGGAGGTGTAGGCTTTAGAGGATTTCATGTGGGTAGCTAAAATAATGGACAAGATCAACATTGACACACACCTTGAAGGGTATTGGAACAATGGAGGAATCATGGATGAAATAGCTTGAGATTTAGATGTATGAGGTGGTAGAAAATATTTGGAAAAAATTCAGTGGAAGGTTTTGGAATATTTTTAGGAAGATTTTTGGAAGAAGATGGAATGGAAGCCTTTGGAAGCTTGAATGTCAACTTTGAAGTATTTTCAATATTCAAGTCTATTAAAAGAGACTTGGGAATCCACATAGCTTTAGATTTTACTCGTTCTTTGGGTGTTTGAGAGTGCATTTCTTCAATGATGGATTTAGGAACCCACATTTTCTTTGATTTAACTCTCTTAATAGTGGACCTTTGTAGTCTCTTTTGTGTATTTTCCTTCTTAGCATTCACATGTCGATTAGATGGGACATAGTGATCTTCATTTTTCAATGGATTCTTATGTTTATTCTCACTTCCAAAGGACTTGGGATTTGTGGATGAATAAGGATGATATGACTGGTTTAGATGTATAGATGGGTGAAAAGTCATCAAGGATGAGTGTCTTTGTTGATCTTGAGGTAATATAGGAGAGCTAGGGAATGCGGTATGAGTGAATGTAGGAGATGGAGGAACATAAGGCCCCAATATGGATGGAAGGTTTGAATGCTTTAGCTTAGATGGATAAGGACCAAGGATAGATTTAGCAGATGCAAAAGAATAGTGGGAAGGGATATCAACATCTTTAGAATGAGCAACATGGTCAAAGCCATCAATAGACTCATGAGTACCTTTGATAGAAACAACATTTTTAATAGTAGCACTTGAAGCTTGAGCACAATTTTGAAGTGGATATGGAGAAGTAGAACATGAGGGGATGCTTTGATCTTGACAAGTAGCTTTGGATAGCATATGAAGAGAACTTTTCTCATAATTTTCAGTAAGCTCAAGGGAGATAATGGAAGTGGTATCTTCATAATACTTAGGAGGTGGACAAGATATAAGATATGGAGGGGAAAAATCTTGAAAGAGATGAAAGGGTGCTTGATCTTGATCTTTCTTGACATTTATAGCTTTTTCTTTTTGAGGGTCCTCTTGACATGGAGGCACTTCTAAGGACAAGGGAGAATGAAGAGTGAATGGAGTAGTGCATGAAGGTTGAGGATGTTTAGGATTGGTAGCATGGAAAAGGTTTGCAGCCAAATGAAGGTTAGCTTGAGTTTCTTTTAGAGATAGCCCTTGAGGATACACATAGTCAATGTGGAAAGCATTAGGTTCTTTATTTGATGGAGGTATGTTGGAAATATTTGAAGTGTTGGGAGATGCACAAGTGTTGGAAGAAGTGGAAGATGTAATAGAGCTGCTACTAGACATAGGTTCATTAATGTAATCTTGCTCAAGAAAAGTATCCTCATCGCATGAATCATTAGAGGTATCAATAATTCCATTATCAATGAGATCTTGGATTTTATGTTTTAGTTCAATGCAATCTGAAGTACTATGCTCATTATGTTGATGATAAGCACAATAGATATCCAAGAATGGGTTTCCATATGAGCTAGACTTTGGTAACATGATGATCTTATTGCTAAGAAGTTTTTGCAAAGTGTCATCATAAGAATCTTTCAAGGGAGCAAAAGTTCTATTAGAAGTATGTCTAGGATCTTCTTGTTGTTTCTCAAGTGAATAGAATGCATTCATGTCTTCATCATTATCTTGGTCAAAGATAGGTCTATCATGAAATTTTGGAATAGGCTCAAAGTAGGTATCACTTGCTTGTTCTCTAAAAAGGTCTTTAGATCTAGAAGATGAAGACATTTGATGTCTTAAAGTAGAGCATGTAGACCTAAAAGAAGAGGATGACCTCAAAGAAGGTGACTCACATGCATGTAAAGACCTTAAGGAAGATTCATGTAATGATGCAATCTTCTCCTCTAACCTTTTCTCAAGTTTAGACCTCATTTTTGTCATGCGCTTAGAGAAATGAAGGTAAGAAAGATCATTTGTCTCTTCTAGTTCTTTGTATTGTGCATATAGATCTTGAAACTCTTTAGTGACATGGAGGATATCATGATCATCTAGATTTGGTTGAAGTTTGGTAGCACAAGGTTTAGATCCCATAGTTTTAGATGCAAAGCCAAGCATAAAAGAGCCTAGAAGATAACTTGATGTTGAAACTATAGGAGGTAGAGTGTTCACTTGCCAATATAGTAGACAGAGATTTAAGTGACTTGTCAAACAATATGTCCAAGAAACTTATGACATGAATGACTCAAGTCAATAGCTAGGCAAGATGCCAAAATAGCCAAATAGATAGAGCAAGCGGGGTGACAAGTGAACAACTTTTCCAACCCAAGAGTGTAGTCAAGAAATCAAGGCAACCATTTCAGCAAAAAGATAACTAGCAAGTGGACATAGACCATGAAGATAGAAAGACCAAGAGCACTAAGACCAAAGAGCCACTTTAAGCATGTTCAAAAACTAGAGACATAGCAAATCAAAGTCAAATGATGAAACTCCCCTTAGTAAGTAACACAAGAAAATGTTTGCACTTGACATTTTGACTTGGTTGACAAAGTTTGACAATAATTGATAGCATAGCGAGTTTGATGTTCAAAAGCAATTTCTTTCCAAGCAAGATAGTGACACATAGAGTAGTCTTCAAACAATCAAGCAAGGGACAAAGCAAATTTGCATGATACAAGCATATGTGACATCTTAAAAGAAATCCTTAGAACTATTGTCATGTGTATGTTCAAAAAAATTTCATAGGTCTAGCACATTCGAGAACACATCAAGCAATATCTACCTAAAGGACATGGTTCATTACTCAACAACTTGGCCCACGCTTGATGCTCCTTTGCCTCACACCAAGTGGTTTTCCACAAGAGATATTGGCTTTGTCATGGAAATGCCATAAGCATAACCAAGGGAACATAGACAGTGAGTGTAAAATCTTGGGGTGATCCGGGTAGTCCACTAGGATCGATCCTTGCACCGAGAAGTTGAGCGGCTAAAAAAGGTAGTTACTAACTTAGGGTGTTTAGATAAAGCTTCTGTTAATAGTGTTCTTCTTGCTCTCAATTACGGGACACCTCAACTTGCGATGAGTAATCGATCTCGCGATCACAAGAGTACCTTAAGCATTCTTGCCTAGTGATCTCCCTATGGTTGAAATCCCATACGCGATCACACTAGGCGAAGACAAACACTATGTCTACCAAAGTTTTGTGTCTTTGGTAGCTTTGAGTTTATAGTGGGTTGGAAGAGTTGGGTAATCTGCTTGTCCCCACTTGGGTCGTTCCTCTCAGGTTGTCCGAGAGCAGGCCCTCTAAAGGATTCTAAACTACACAAAGAGTGGATCAACTTTTGGAAGTTAAGATTTCTGATTCACCATAAGGGTGAAGAGCATACTCTTCTATTCCAATCATTTTCTCCCAAACACGCCAAAAAGATTCAGTTGCCTCTTACTCTTGAAATCAAATGGTAAGTCAAGATTTCTGATTCACCACAAGGGTGAAGAGCATACTCTCCTATCACCAAAAGATCCCAATTGTAAGTTTTAATGTGCTTAAAAATAAACAACTAGTATATGCCACACATGTAAAAGTAAAGAACAAGCAAAATTGGGTTTTTATGCGTTGGGCAGCCCTGCAAACAATCGTTAGTAGCCCTTGTGCATTTGAAGCTTTGACATGCGTTCTTTTTATGCAATGTTTCAATTTTTTTCATAACGATGGAAACTTGTAATCACAACTTGTTAGCACTACAAGTTAGTGTGAAATAACATAAAAATTTGCAATAAAAAGTGGTGATTTTTTTCAAAAATCCAATTTATCTTCCAACCAAGTGCATGCAAAGAAAGTGCAAGTTAATCATAAATGCTCTCATTTTTACTCTTTGATTTTGACCTAGTCAACAAGATTGGACTTTTTTGCTATGATTTTTTATCCAAAAATAAAAATGAAAAGAAGAGACCCCTATTAAAAATCAGAGAGCTTTCCAAAAATGTAAGAAATTTAAAAAAATCTCTTCATTTGCGCTCTAGAGATTGATTTTGTCAAAATAGGCCAAATTTCTCAAATCGAGTTTTTGATCCTTAATATGACCTCAAAATTCAAAACACAAAGAAAGAACCCCCATTAGAATTGAAAAATATTTGTAGAAATGTAAGTTTTTTTGAAGAAAACGCTGATGTGCGACCAAAAATGACTTTTTATGAAAAAAATAAAAAATATCATAACTTTTGCAAATCATGTCAAAATTCTCTGAAAATTGGACTGAAACATTTTGAACACATACCCAACTTGTAAAAAAAATTTCAGAACCAAAATTTAAGCGGTTTAAAAGATATGATCAAATCTTTAAACCAACTAGATTTTTGGCCTTCAAATCAATCTACTTATGGGTTGGCCTTAAAACCAAAATGATAATTCTACAAAAGTACTTGATTAGATCCAATATGCTGCTGTAAAAAACTAGAGATAAAAAATGAAAGCAAATGGAGCTAGAACTTGATTCAAGCCCCACGGTGGGCGCCAAAAAATGTACACTAAAAATGTGTCACACTCTAAACCCTTCTATCCAAACGATTCCATGAGTTTGAAATGCTTGGATGCCAGCTTAGAGCTCCCTATCCATGGAGTGCAAGAGAGTATATTTCAAGAATAAGAAGGCTCTCAGATGAGCCTTAAATATACTCTTCTTGCTAGTAAACCATGCAATGAGAGGTTCCAAAGACAAGATGCAAGAATGCAAATGTCCCAAGGAGTTCCTCAAGAATGCAATGCAACTAAAAATTAAACTAGAATAAATATGAAAAGTGCAGCTATTCTAAGCATGGATGAAAGTGTTACAATACCATTATTAAGCTATGTGAGATTAAGCTACATGTAAAAATGAAAGCTAAGCTAAGCTAGAATGCCATGATGCCATGGATGAGAGAATGTAGACAAGAAATAGAAGTTCTCCACAAAGCTCCAAAGAAACCTATTAGAAAACATGCAGCATAACAATGTTCAAAAGATGGATGGATTTTGAGGGGGAAAGCTCTCTCCTTTTTAAAGTTGTACGGACGGTAGAGATCAAGATGAAGATGGTGGATGATCAACGGTGGAATTTGAAAAGAGGAGTGATCCATGTGCACACACAAGTCAACCAATAAAATATAAGTTAACTTGTCATATAAGACAAAAGTCACAAAGCCTTTTCTTTTAATTGCAAAATAGAAAAAGGACTTTATGTGTGCACTTTAAGTGAGTTAGAAAAATGGGGTCTTTTATTTAATTAAAAGGGGACATGTTCTTTTAATCAAATAATGAACTTAGGATAGCATAGTCAAACTATAGGTTATAATCAAATAAATTGATTATTAGCAATTTGGCTTAGGTAAGTGATTAAATTAATTTAGCCAAAATGCTTAGAAGGGGGCTAATAGTCTAGATGACCATTTTTAGGTGATTACAGCATCAAGATTAAACAACAAAACTTATCAACCAAAAATATAAACAAAAAAATTGGAAACAATAGATTTATGAAAATAAAACTTGGATTCATAATTTTTGGTGTTTCAAACATTATTTCGTGACTGTATATTTCATTTTTGTTATCTTAATAGTGATAGTCAATTTCTAGGAGTAAGCCTAAGTCTAAGGGGGCCTAGTATTCTTTTCATCATTTATTTCCAAATTCTTTTAGGCCAACTTTTATGGTTATGTGTTATGATTGAGTGGTTCTTGGTTACTTGATTTGATCGATGTAATTCCATATTTATTTATTTGATGAGCTACTTGATACTTAATTATTTCACGTGTTCATGGTTATTCTTTTGATGACGATGCTTTGTATGTTTTATATAGTGATTTTAGTTGTTTTATGATGATTGTTAGATGAATGATTTATATACAATTTTCATGGTTACTTATTCTATACTCATATGTGTATGGTGTACATGTATGTTTTACTTTATGTTTGATGTTTTTGATGTGATTGAGGGAGGGAGTTGTAGTCACCTACTAGTCGGGATCTACATGATGTACCACTCCCTTCCATTGCCTATTTAGTTTAGATATATATGCATATGTACATATTTGACTTTTATGCAGATTGTAGGTACCAGGCATTGACTTTCTTGAATTTCTAAGATGAGTGTGCCCTATTGCGGTATCTCAATGGTAAAAGAGGGGAGATAGTTCTCAAGTCCAAATCCTAAACTTGAGCCAATTGTCCTAAAATATAGGACAAGTACCTAATTTGTTTACATTTTTCAATTCATCAAAGTGATGTGAATTTGATATTTTTTACCTTTGAGTTTGATTCATACTTTGTCCTTTTAGTTGAGTTTTATCTTATTGAGTTTGTTGGTTTGTTGTGATTTTCAAGTATAATTAAATCAACTAAAGAGATTATCAAAAGATTTAATTAAACAAGAATTCTACAAAGAAAAATCATTTTCATTATATTTAATTGATTGAGAAATTAATTAAATGAAAGAAATAAATTTAAAAATTTAATTATTATTATTATTTTAATTAGTAAACAACCTAAGCCTTTGATATTATATTAATAAAATTGTTAAAAACACATGAATCTTTGTTCAAATGAGTATTGGTAGGAAAGAATAGAGAAGGAAGCCTCCAGTCTTATCTGGGACCTAAGTCCTTTCAAATTACATAAATGAAAGAGATATGTCCCCAGTTTTAAAGTGTATTGAAATGTGTATCTCTTTTATTTCTTCAATTTTAATCTGTTACTGTAACTCTAACTTAGGAGGTGTCTCTGGGAGACTTCCTTCTCCTTCAAATGGTTATAATCATATCATTATTAATTTAGTAATAAAATACTAGCCCATCCATTAGTTAGGATTGTAGCTTCTTTCCCATATGAATATAAAATTTATTGTCTATATTTGCTGCTCCAAATTGATAATATGTCACTCTACACACTTCATTGCAACTTTAGTTGTTAGTCTTAAAAACAAAGCATGACCTAAAATCCATGACAACTTTACTAGAAACCAGAAAAGATAAAACATATCCTGATAATTCATACATTGTAGAGTGAGAATGCACTAAATGAAGTATTTTATTATTTTTAGAAAATATTCAAATGGCTAAGTTAACTAAAAAATTAAAAGTGATACTCCTAATTTTACAAGGCTGAGTCTGCTTTCCTATCTTTACTCAAGACTATCAAATATATTAACTGCAAGCAATGGAGCTTTGACCTCCTAGTTTGAAATGCTATGAAGATACCAGTCTAAATCATCAATCAATTAGGATATAATCTATCCAAAACATCAAAATGTTCAGAGACTAAACCATAAAATGAGATGTAGAATAAAAATGATATATTAGATTACCATTAGTTCTAAAAATATAGATACAAGAAGGTACTATTCATCATTTCTACAACTTTAACTTTATATTAGTTATCTCCATATGTACATGAGTAACAAAACATACTTAAAACAAGTCATCAAAGAATATTGAATACAACTAAACCCATCGGATGAAAAAAACCTAACATGGAAAGATGTAATCAAATAAAAAATTCAAAGTTAAAGACAAAACTAAATGTATCTGGCCACCTAGGGAGACTAAATAGAGAAAGCAGAATCTAGAAATAGGAAAAGAAGATGACCACCCAACCAGCTAAGCTAACATATAATGAAAAACTTCCTAGCCCTGAGCCAACAACTAGAAAATGGTGAGAACCAAAAAACCATCTCAAAATAGGGCATCCTCCCAAAAAAATACCTAGACTACTGGAGGGTTATGTCTCCTCCTCTTTCTTCTAGCATATCATTATTATATCAACAACTTTATCTAGATCATCCACCCTAGATCCTGGTGGAAATACAAAGCTGATTGCTCTTTGCTTGATTTGAAAAAATTTGGTAGTGAGAAATCCAATTTGTTGAGATTGTCAAAGTCCACCCCTAGTTTGACGTAGGCCTCAAAAATATGTAGATATTGGAATAACCAATTCTTGCTCCATTCTTCTATAATTCCCCTCCATTGTAGCAGAAAATTAATACTAGCTTCCATCTTTGGCCATACCATGAAGAATTGAATGTTCTCATGAATGTATAGAGATGGCCACCTTGCTACATTAGATAACTCTAAATTTTCATGGGGGTGAGCCATATATATTTTAGGTAGAGGAATCTTCAGTTTTTGATCAATGCTGAGAACTACATTTTTTAGACCCTCTAGCCAAATGGGATCGAAGATGTTAAAACACAGATGAATGATCTCCCACTTCCCAACATTGCTCCTAGCTAAACATCCTATGAAGGAGCCTTTGACAGAGCTATTATTACACTAGGTAAAATCATAATCAAAGGACTTCTCTCCAATAACCTAATTGACAACAACCCTAGTCATGCAGTCTACTAGATTCATAATTCTATTCCATCTCTTTGGTTTGATAGATGCTCGAAAAGCCATGGAACAAAATTAAAAAAAATGATACAGAGAAATCACAGACTCCATGTTAATATAAAAATACTAAAAGCTATCACTAAGTGATAAACATCCAAAAATGATAAGAGTATACACTAAGATTCAAATTAAATAGAGTCACCAAGGATCTACGCGAAAGACCTAGAAAGATCTAAAGAGGTGAGCAATACTCACGATATACTGACATGCTTAAAGCCTAGTAAGAAACATGATTGCAACAACACTGGTGATGTTGATCTTCTAATAAAGCTTTAGTAGTCGGGGCTAATTTACCCACTAAAATATATACTAAACATTTTTAAAATTAAAATTTTGGCTTGAGAGTGGTGAAACTAAAAAGATAAATAAAAGAGAGGGTAAAATGAAAAAACTAGGTAAAGTTAAGGAAGGAAAAAACTAACCCAGGAGCCATTCCTAAGGCAATGTTGAAGCTTGAAGAATAAAATTCTCACTTTCCACTCCTTTATTTGCTAAAGAATTTGCTTCTGTGTTACCTTCTTGATATATGTTTTTAAACCTTGTTTCTTTGAACTTGTCAATTAAACTTAGAACACTTTCAAGTTTTGAATTCATCACCCAATTTGGAGTTTTTTGTTTTCTAATGGAATTTATAATGATTTGGGAATCTCCTTGAATGACTATTTTTTTATCCTAATTATTAAATTTATTGCAAGCTCCTCACTGATAGCTAATAATTCCACTATGTTGTTTGTGGTGATGCCCAATGGTTTAGCTCTTTTAATAATCCATTCTCTAGTGTCTAACCTAATTATACAACCTATTCTTATTTTTCCTGGGTTACCTCTTGATTCTTTGTCAAAGTTAAGTTTCATCTATCCTTTTGGTGATAGTTCCCATCTGCATTCTTTTCTTGCCTTTTGATCTTTTTTCTCATAGACTATTGGTGGATTGATTAGGAAGGCCCACTTCCTTTTTACCTCTTCATCCCATTCTATAAATGTCCCTTCAATTTTGAATATTTTTCTTAAATAGTTATTCATAACTTCTGTTACGCTTGCTTCTACTTTGTTAAGAAAGGAAGGAGCACTTAGTTCTACATTGCTAAATATTTGCCTATTCCTTTCTTTCCATATTTTCCACATTAGTATGGTTGGAGATATGTTCCATAGTTTACCATATATGTTGTAATTATCTTATTTATGCCATCCCAATAGGTGACTTTTAAGATCCTTGAGTAGAGGGGAAGTCCAACTTAACTTTTGTCAAAGCCAATACCAACTTTCTTTAGCATAAGAACAATTATAAAGTAAATGATCTTCTATCTCAATATTTTCCTCAAAGACTACATCTTGATGGACCTTTGAATCCCATCCTTGTAAATCTATCAACTATTAGAATTCTTTTTTGCATTGCTACCCATAAGCAGATTCTTGTCTTTGGTAGACATGTTGGATCCCAACATAGCTTAACATGAATGTTTATGTTTTCCCATCTTTGTGAATTGATAATTAGATTTTATCCTATCTTGTCTTTGTATGTTCCATCTTTGGAAGCTCCCTAGATTAATTTTTCTTTCCTATATTTATGCTTTACTTGTCACTGTTTGAGGATGTTTTCAAGGTCTCTTTATCTCTAGGTGTTAGGTATACATTCTCCATATCTTTCCATACCAAAATATCTTCCCCATTTTCCTTTTTGATATGTTTATGATCAGCTACCTTTGTCCCCCATAAATTTACAAGCACATTTTTGACATTTAAGGGAATGTTAGTGCTATTTAATGGAGGCAGACCATCCTAGGACTCCTCCTAGAATAGTGCTTCATCATGTCTTCCTATGTCCCAAGTGGCATATCTCCTAATCATTAATCTTCATTTAACCATGAAATTCCAACCTTCTGATCCTTTGGGAGGGTTCCTAATTCTAAATAGTGATGTTGGGTCTTTCACATTCAAAAAATTATTATATAAATTTTTAGCCCATTTGCTTTCTCTTTCTTGGTACATTCACCATACTAGTTTTGCTCCCAATACTTCATTTTTCCAACTTAAATTCTTAATTCCTAATCCACCTTGTTCCTTTGGTCGACATATATTCTCCCATTTGATAAATGCTGATTTCTTTTTATCTTCTATTCTACTCCAAAATAAATTTTTGAGTTTTCCTTCTAGTTTTTTGTTGACATTTTTAGGTAAAAGATGTCACAACATTTGTTAAATAGGAATTGCTGAAAGAATAAATTTGATTTTCTGTTGATCTCAGATTGATTTAGACAATTAGGTATCAACACACTTAAGAAATTTTCTAAGTTCATGCCGAGTTAGTAACATATGCTAAGTATAAAGTTATTGATGCTGAGTATAAAGTTAATGAGTGCTAAGTCACTCACATGCTAAGTAAATAGTAAGTGTTGAACAAATAGACAGAGCCAAACAAATAGATAGAGCCAAGCAAGTCTTAAGTGCCTAATGAACAATAGATGTTGAGCAAGTTTCATGTGCCAAGTGAACCATAGATGTCAAGCAAGTTCAGGTGCCAAGCCAGACATAATTTTAGTATGTGTCGAGCATTAGTATTAACAAGTGCCGAGTAACACAAAATTGGCCTAGTTATTTGTGATGGCACAAACAACTATCTAAACTATTTTTGAGCTGACATATGGATAGATCTTGAAGTTTTGAAGATAAGATCAAATATATTTGGATTCCCTATGTGATCAACAGGCAACCAATGAGAAAAATGGAGGGAATTGAGTGGAAAAGTTAGATGAATCTCAATCGTAGATTCATACCAACCCTAAGCCACCAAAGTCTTTTTAAAGGGAGAGGAAACCCCATAATTTCAGTATGTATGAGAAAGCATTAGAGAATGCATGCAAGAAGGTGATGATAGTAGTGAAAGGGGTGAATTGATCAACATACATTCAAGGTGACTTAGAAGAATGACAAAATTGCAGAATCAGTTAAGTAGAACAAAGGATCAAGGTTACAACAATTTCATATCAAGTCAAAGAGGATCGAGATGAACTAAATTGGGATCTAAAATCAACAATATTAGATTGTAAGTGCATTAGATCAAACATTCTACTATACTTTCTAACAATTGTATCAACAGGATGAAATCCTTGTATCAAGGTTGATTTAATAGTCATTGAGAAATCCTTTAACAGGGTGACATTCCAAGTGAGTGTTCTAAAGTCCTTTAGCTAGGCACACTTTTGATAGGGTGTTAAAATCCTTTAACAGGGTAGGATCTAACAATCCTTTATAAGCCTTTAATAGGGCAAACCTTTCATAGGGTAGATCATGAGAATGGTCAAATGATGTAACCTTAATAGGTGAACTTTATTGCTATAGTAGTGAAGAATTGTGGGTGTCATCCCCACCCTTTTACCTTCTAATTGGAGAGTTTCTGGGTAATTATATCTGGTGTCGAGTATCTACGTGGATGCATTTTCTTTACATTTAATTTCTATATGTTTATGCATGCAATGTTTTAAAGTTAAAAAGTTTTATTGGTTAGAGTTTAGTACTTCTGATTCACCCCCCCTTAGAAGTATACATTTCCCATTTGATAATTGTTGAATAGGTGACTAATGGAGACCAAGAAACTAATGCAAAACTCATGGAATGGTCTAAAAGGAAGTTAATGAGAAAATCTCTAGTGGCATAGCATTATCACAAGTAGAATTGGCTACCAAGATAGAAAAAGTGAAGAATATACTTGAGAATATATTCTCATTGTACACCAAATTGTGTGACCCCACACTCTTCACACGAGAAATGAGCCACACGATTATGAGTTTGGAGAGAAACTTGAAAGTATCTGCTATGCAGTTGCCATAAAACCTAGCTCAAAGTGAGAAGCACTTTCATTTCACACTTCACACATAGAAAGAACTAGCAATATTGACAATAGAAGAGGCTAATACTAGAGACAAGTTAGTTTAGATTCAAGCCTCCCTAACCCCACACATAGAAATTCCATAGAAAGAACTAGCCTATGCGGAAATAGTACTAAAGAAAGATCCTAACCTTTCAACATTAGATGGCTTAGTTCACCTTGTAGCTAAGACAACCATCCAAATCAAGTCATTAGATGTTGCCATAGACAAATGGGATGCTGCTCTCAAGATTGTAATGGAAGTTAACAATAACTTCTTGGATAAATACACACTTAGTGTATAGACCCTTTGACATTAGTGTTAAAAAGGGGGATAAATATTATTTTAAGGGGGAGAAATATCTATGCAAGGGGAGACATGTGAAAGGGGGAGTTACAAAGTAAATAGAGAAAAGAAAGGGGGAGAGCAAACAACAAGAAACATCACATAATAGAACACATCAGATAAAGAGTATTAGACTAAAGACAAAGAGTTACGACAGAGGCAAATCTACTCAAAGAGATTTTGGATACAGAAAATACACATTAACTTAGGAGGAGTCACAAAATTTTGAGGTATATAGTCTATTACAAACTTTTGAACAATTTTTGAAGTTTTTGTATATATGCCAAACCAAATGTACATTATACTCAAGGAGATTAGATTCATCATGTATAGTTAAGTGTTTTTTCCACTCATGTCAAAGGGGGAGATTATTGATCTTAGACTGGTTTTGAAAATTGAGTATCAACACACTTAAGAAATTTTCTAAGTTCATGCCGAGTTAGTAACATATGCCAAGTATAAATTTATAGATGCTGAGTTGCAATGAGTTCCAAGTAAATAGTAGGTGCCGAGCAAACAGACAGAGCTAAACAGATAGACAGAGCTGAGCAAGTCTTAAGTGCCAAGTGAACAATATATGTCGAGCAAGTTTCAAGTGCCGAGTGAACAATAGATGCTGAGCAAGTTCAAGTATCGAGCCAAACAAAATTTTAATATGTGTTGAGCATCAGTATTAACAAGTGCTAATTAACATAGAATTGACCTAGTTGTTTGTGATGGCACAAACAACTATGTAAACCATTTTTGAGCTGACATATGGATAGATCTCGAAGCTTTGAAGATAAGATCAAATCTATTTAGATTCCCTATGTGATCAACATGCAACCAATAAGAAAAATGGAGGGAATTGAGTTGGAAAGTTAGATGAATCTCAATCATAGATACATACCTAACCCTAAGCCACCAAAGTCTTTTCAAAGGGAGACGAAACCTCATAATTTCAATATGTATGAGAAAGCATTAGAGAATGCATGTGAGAAGGTGATGATAGTAGTGAAAAGGGTGAATTGATCAGCATACATTCAAGGTGACTTAGAAGAAGGAAAAAATTGTAGAATTAGTTAAGCATAACAAAGGGTCAAGGTTACAACAATTTCATATCAGGTCAAAGAGGATCAAGATGAACTGAACTGGGATCTGAAATCAACAATATCAGATTGTAAGTGCATCAGATCAAACATTCTACTATACTTTCTAAAAACTGTATCAGTAGGATGAAATCTTTGTATCCAGGTTGATTTAACAGTAACTAAGAAATCCTTTAATAGGATGACATTCCAAGTGAGTGT
The DNA here is from genome assembly GCA_028749045.1 of Cupressus sempervirens. Classification (NCBI taxonomy): domain Eukaryota; kingdom Viridiplantae; phylum Streptophyta; class Pinopsida; order Cupressales; family Cupressaceae; genus Cupressus; species Cupressus sempervirens. The sequence goes on along the minus strand of CM053785.1, from coordinate 549,543,125 downwards.
TCTAAAGTCCTTTAGCTAGACACACTTTTGATAGGGTGTTAATATCCTTCAATAGGGTAGGATCTAACAATCCTTTGTAAGCCTTTAACAGGGCAAGCCTTTCATAGGGTAGATCATGAGAATAGTCAAATGATGTAACCTTAACAGGTGAACTTTATTGCTACGGTAGTGAAGAATTGTGGGTGTCATCCCCACCCCAGTTTTACCTTCTCATTGGAGGGTTTTTGGGTAATCATATCTAGTGTCAGGTGTTTATGTGGATGCATTTGCTTTACATATTATTTCTATATATTTATGCATGCAATATTTTAAAGTTAAAAAGTTTTATTGGTTAGAGTTTAGTACTTCTAATTGGTTAGAGTTTAGTACTTTTGATTCACACCCCCCCTCTCAGAAGTATACATTTCCCATTTGTAATCCCATCAATTTTCATGGCTCTATCAGCTTTTGTTAACCATTTCCTTTTCCTTGTTTCTATTTGTTTATCAATTCTATCCAAAATATTGTCCCATCCTTTATTCCTCCTTGCTCCTTTTTCTAAATGAATCCCATGGTACTTATATGGGAATGAACCCTTCTTATATCCCATCTTGTTACATATTTAATCTTCCATTTCTATTGGTGTATCAAGAAAATTTTAAAAAGATTTTTCAGCATTCACTTTTAATCCTAATGGTTCTAAATATTCATGTATAATTTGTTTAAAGTTTGGGCTTCTTCCTTGGTACTAATTCATGGTAGAATAGTATCATAAACAAATTGTTGGTAATATTAGAGATATTTTATGTAATAGTTATTCCTCTTATTTTTCCTTCTTAAGCTTTCTTTAATGATCTTCCAAATGCTTCAGCCATAATAATGAATAAGAAAGGTGAGATTGGGTCTCCTTGATGAATACCTCTGGATATACTAAAAAAACCTTCTTGAATACTATTTATGAGGATAGAGATCTTTGGTGATGAAATACAATTGAATATTACTTTGATCCATTGGTGTGAAAATCTAAATGCTTCTAAAGTTTTACATAAAATCTCCAATCCACTACATCACATGCTTTCTAGATATCTAGTTTCATGAACATACACGCTTCCTTGTCGGAAGAGGTTGAGTGAATGATTTCCTAAATTATCAATCCCATCTAGGATGAATCTTCCAAGCACAAAGCTAGTTTGTTTAGTTGAAATGATTTTAGGAAGGATTACTTTTACCCGGTTTGCTAATGCTTTAGAAAATATTTTGTATATTATGTTACATATTGCAATTGGTCTAAAATCTCCTTGTGATTTTGTGGCTGAATTTTTTGGTATTAAGGCTAGAAATTTATGATTGATTTATGTTAATATTGAGCCTCCATTTCTTGATACTTCTATTGCCTTCCATAGATCTTCCCCTATGATTTCCCAACATTTAAAAAAAAAAAATTACTTGGAACCCATCCGATCCTAGTGATTTATCTGGGTTGAGGTTAAAGAGAGTCATCTTAACTTTCTCTATAGAAAATAGTTTATTGAGTGATGTATTATATGTTGTTGTGATCAATCTTGGGATTGTACTTAACATCTTTTCTTGAGCTATTCAATTTGAGAATTCAAAGTTGTTAAGGATGTTTTTATAATAATTTACAAATACCTCTGCTATTTTAGTAGAATTTTCTTCCTCATTTCCATCTCTATTTTTTTATTTTAGTAATTCTATTGATTGATCTATGATGAATTTTTTTTTGTATTTTTGTCTCTTTCTACTAACCATTTCTCCCTAGATTTTTGTCTCCATAATATCTTCTCCTTTGCCAATATATCTTCCTATTTTGCTAACAATTCTTTTTCTTTGAAGAATTTTTCATTATCCATACCTTTTTTAATAACTTCTTTGTTTAAATTCTTGAGGTCTTCTTCAATTTATATTTTTTATTTAAATTTATTGTTGAATTGTGTTTAATTCCATTTTAATATATATTTTTTGATCATCTTCAATTTAGATACAAAGCAATACATTTTTGATCCTTTGAATTTCCCTTCTTGCACCATAGTTTTATCATTTCCATGAAGTTTTTATTTAGGAACCAAATTTTTTCACATTTGAATGGGTTCCTAGAGGGTTAATTAGATTCTACTAATTCTACTCTAACCAAGTAGTGGTTTGAACCAACTATAGGCTGAATGGTTGCTTGGATTTCTAGATCCATGTTTGTTAAATCTCCTTTAAAGAAGAATCTATCTAGGTTTTTTGCTATGTAATTGAAATCTTTCCTTTTGTTATTCTAGGTGAATATTCCACTGTTGGTTGGGATTTCCAGTAACTTATTTTTCTCAACCCATTCTCTAAAGTTCATAGTTGCTCGTGTAATCATTTGAGCTCCCCCATACTTTTCTTCTAAGTTGAATATTACATTAAAGTCTCCTCCAATAACAAGATTTCCATTAGGGTGATTTTCCATAAATAGACTAATTTTGTCCCATAACTTTTTCTTGTTTGTTGTCTACGTAGGTTCATAAATGTTGATTAGGATTATTTGAAAATTATGTATGTAGCTCAACACTCTACATCCCATCCAATTATTATTTGTTTCCATTATATTAAGGTCTACCTTATGTGGATTCCAAAAAATTCCCAATCCTTTTGATGCCCCATTTTATTCCTTGGTAAGTATTCTCCACTTTCCTAATTTCTTTTCTAATTTATCACCTTCTTCTTTATTCAATTTGGTTTCCTAGATTAATGTAATGTTTGATTCAAACAAGATGAAGTTATGCTTTAGTAAGTATTTATTGCTAGGGGCATTCACACACCTAGCATCATTGAACTGTGGGAAGGGTCTTCCCCTTCCCTGCATTTATAATTTAGAATTTATTCTCTCTCTCCTTAGCTTGCCCATAAATCTCTCTTAATTCTTTAAGTAATTTCCTTCCTCTCTTTATTTTCTATTTGCCACATTTTAGAGTTATAAAACCTTCATGATTAATAGAAATGCCTAGGTTATCTAATGAGTGTTGATCATAATTTTTGCTAATTGAGTTTTTTCTTCCTCCTTACTCTCTTCTTCTTTTGTTAGCTCCTTAAAGATCCAATCTTCTAATTCCTTTTCACCTCTATTTTGTTCTTTATTCTCTTTGAATTGTTGCTTCATCTTATTTACCTCCTCCATCTCACTTGTTTAATGTATGTCATTTAGAACCCCAAACTCCTGCCATATCTGACTATTTTCATTATGATTCTTTTTTGTCCTTTACTCCTTGAAGATTATTTGTTTTTTTGGATCTATTGCTTCAATGTATGTTTCTACTTCCATTGGTATTAAAGGTTCCTCAGTTTCTCATTTTTCTTCTTTGCCTCCTTCTCCAAAGAGATCTCTCCCTTTCATCAGTGTTTGCTAGAATTTTTAACTCTTTTTCTTTGATTTTTTTGGGATTATAATGTTGCTTCATGTGCTGATGTAGCTATTGGAATGAAGGTCCCCTGTTCTTGATTTTATCTATTCTCTTCTGCCTCTATATTTTTTTGAAACCTTTTTATTATTTTTCTCTTGAGAGAATTTGTTTGAGCCTTGCTATTTTGTTATTTATCATTTTTGGATTTTTTCCTTGTTTATTGTGTCCCTTTTTAGTACTAATCCCTTTACTGTGTTTTGGTGAATCATATTCTTTTGCTGTGGGATTTTCTTCACAAAGTTTTTCTTATTTTTGATTGTCTCCTAGTCTAATTTCCACTGTTGATCCATCTTTGCTACTTTCCCCTAGCGAACTTCCCTCTACTTCTTTATTGATTGATTCTTTCTTCTTTTCTTCTTTTTGGTCTTGTAGTTCCATTTTCCCATGATCATTATGTATTTTCTCTCCTAATATGATCTGATCTTCAATATCATTTTGTAACAGTAGATATCATGGAACAATCTATTTAAATTTTGCAAGCTAGATTCAATTTCTTCTAATGCATTACTCTCTCTTTGGCAAGCCTCACATTCTTTGAGCTGTGATAGTTTAAACTGACTTCCTTGACTATCTTTTGCTTTCTTTTCTATTTCTCCCAATGTCTTCATTTCTCTTTGTGCTATTGTTTGCTCTATTGGTTTTCTTTCCTTTGCATGTATTTTTTGTCCCATTATCCTCCCTTCTATTATTTTTTCTTTACACTCCTTTATATTTTTGTTTAACTTTGGGATATCATCCTTCTGTTCTGTTACTACCTATGTTCTTTTCCTCCTCTTGTTGATGTTGATATTGCTTAGTACCTCTTTTATATTCAAGATTTTATATTCAAGGATCAAATTGGGTTTAATAAATCCATTAATTACTCCAAATTTTACAAAAACTAGTCCATATATGGATCTATTTGTTATAATCTTTTTTTGTATTGATACCCTTAAAGCCCAATTCTGTATCCACTAAAAATTTAATATTACTAGATTTTTGGAAATTTGATTCAATGCCTATTAAATTTCCTAGAAATTTACAAATTTTAATTAGGGTATGGATGTGGTTTAATCTAGGAGGAAATTTTTTTACATTCAAACAAGTTAGGTTCCCAAGATAATTTATTTACTAAATAACCTTTATAAAAATAGTATGAATTTGATACTAATTTAATCCTAATCTCTTTATTTACACAACATAAATACAAGAAACAATTAGAAAAATTCTGATACTTACCTATTGTTGACAAATATTTTCTAATCTTCTTACCAATTTTGAAAATAACTCCAATATGCAAATACACCTAGCTGTGAGCACTCCAATCATTTATCCTCTATGTATCTATCACTTGCAATTTGGATATCTGTGTATTATTTATGATTTTCTAGGGTTCCTATGATTGAAGGGTTTTGGGATAACTCTAAGCACTTATCTTTTTCCTCATTTCTAGATGTTGTTTTGTGAGGAGGAATATAGGCTTTTAGAATTTTATTAAGGGTAAGGGGATCACTAAGAGGCAATTCTAAAAAATTACTCTGCTGCTTAGTGCCTAAAGGGACACTGTTAGCTTCTAAAACTATTTTGGGTTGTGGCTTGCTAAAATCATTAAAATCTTCATACTTTAGCTTGGATACTTTTTGACCATGAATTAATGTTTGCTTCCTTGCATATCTTGTTTTATTGAAGAAAATCATTTGATGTTTTACTTGCACATCTTCCTCAATGTTATTTACTACTATGTTCATCTTCTTTTGAGGCACTATTCCCCTCCTACTCTTTCTTTTTGTCACTTATTGCCAATCACATCCATCTTCCTTTGAATTAGCAAGAGCTTGGATTTGTTTTGTCTTGCATTGTGATAATTTTCTTATCCTTCGCTTCATGAAGTTTAACTAGGGATTTAAATATTGTTTTCCTTTGTTTGTTGCTATCTTCTAGGTTTATGGATAGGATATCGAATCTATTTATGGTGATAATAGAGGGAGGCTCCAGATAACGATTGTGCCAGGTTCAGGGATGACCAATTTTTTTTATGTATCTAACCTTGCCTTATTAGGGTAGATGACTATTTCTTGATTTATGTGAATGGGGTTATTCGAGATAAAGCGTTTGAAATCTTCTTTTTTTTGCTATGCCTTCTTTTTCAAAAAGCTCACCACTTTTTTAGTAAAGAGTTTGTTAAATTTAAAGATTTAATTAAAAGACTAAATTTGGCGTAATTCTATTTATTTAATTTAATAACAATAAATTTAAAAGTTACATTTAAATAATGGACTCTAAATATTATTATTATTTAAAGTAATAAATATGTTTTCTAAAAATGTCCATCTTATTAAAAAAATAATGAAGTGAGAATAATTTAAATAAAGTTAATTCTAATTAAAGATAAAAAACATGCACAAGGGAATTAAATAAATTAAAATAATAAGTTTATTTTAAGGAGAGGCTTTTGCATGTGCATAAAAATGAAACACTAGGTTGAGAAATTCTTTATTAGGAAATTAGAATTCATTTTTCGACACACAAGTTTTTTAGGAGCAAAATTTAGAATTGGAGCAAAAGAATTGTTCAAAGCTTCAGAGGGTTTGGATTCACATGCACTCAAAGGTTGTCTCAGGTTTTAGCTGTTGTTTTGAGGTAGGATTTGAAAACCCATTGTACAATTTTATTGAAAGATCTGTCTACTTCATGTTTTCTTGGGTGCTTGCATAATGCCTATTAATTTATTGTATTAATCTTTGGATAAAGAATTATGTTGTATATTTTGAAAAGGAAAACTTATCAATCAAAAAAATGTGAGTGAGGAAAACTGTAGAAAAACTTAGAAAATTATTATGACTGTATTCTTTTAAAACACTTTTTAATTCAATTATAGAAAATTGGAAGAAAACAACAAATTGATCAGGTAGGGTTTGAACTTTAAATTTGTCATGTGATTATCATGAGTTTTGTAAATAAAGATAAATATTCTTCTTATATCTAGAATAATTTAATTACAAAATTAATTGGAAAAACTAAAGATTAATTGAGAGAAAAGCATGTTGTAGCTAAACTTATACATGCATGTAAAAATAAATATACTAAATATAGAAAACTAAGTATATTATGGTTGCATGATTTGAGAGATCAAAGACATGCAAAAATACTAATTGAATATATATATATATTGGTTGGTAATAGGAGTAATTTTATTAAAAATATAGAAGTAAATACATCAAAGTTCTTAGGTCCTTTCCACTATCTATTGGACCATTTTTTATATATTAAAACCTATACCTACTAAAACAAAAAGACCTCTTACTAGGCCAATTACATCACTTTCTTCTCAGCATAAAAAAAAACACATCTTTTCCTTCTATGTTATCTCAATTTCCACCCTCAAACAAAAAGTCACTTTTTTCAATCATTTGTGTCTGTATTTAGTGGATGCCATTCGAAGAACTCTACAACAAGCCAAAAAATACCTTTTTGCGTATATGTTTTGCATTTCTACCTGCATGACATAAAATTCACATCTCCAAAAATATGCCATTCACTGTCAATTTTGATCATTACCTTGACAAAATTTGCAGGTCCTTTCAGTTTAAAAAATAGGGCATTCTTCCTTCATTTCAACCCTGACACTTGCTTCTCATCGAGCGCTTGCCTTTTGGAAATTTGACTAGCACTGTCAACCTTCTTTGCCTCTCCTTGAAGTCCATAATAGCACACTTTAGTGTCTACCAGGCATGGCGATGCTCGTTAGTGTAGGCCTCCTAGTCGATTCTTCCTCTCGGCCAATTCACAAAGGGGAAAATTCCCTTTTCCATAGCTTCTTCTTCAATGGCATAACATTCATTGAAATCAAAAGCCCAACCTAGATGAGCCCCCTCGAATAGGGCATCTATGTTTGGGATTAAGGCTTCTTCAGACAACTCTTTCATCACCCAAGCTACCACCTATTCGTGCTCCCCTATATGCAGCCCCCAATGCATAATCATGGCTGCTATGTCTACCTACAACTTCCATTGGTGTTCGGCCTCTTGAAAAAATAGCCTGAGTGTTTCTTGCACCGCTTTAACCACCTCCTCAGATGGGCATTTCACCATCTTTTTCAGTCGATGGTTTGCTACATTACCAAATAGAGCCTTTTTTTGTTTGGTCATTCTAAAAGTAAACGTTGGTTCCATTGCTCCTGCTACTGTCACTTAGTTTTTGCCTACTCTAAACAACATAACCACCTATAATTCACTTTAAAGATTTCTTCACCTCATCTGTTGGATGGGAGCAATTACTACATCATCATTACTTTACTTGATTCTTTACATCTTCTCCTTTCGCACGTGGATATGGGAGGCTCACACACTTTATAGATATTTCCAAAGATTTTAAAACTTTCCATCTTCATCCTTCCTGCCCTCCTATCCTTTCACTAGTTGTCTTGGTAGATATTAATATAACCTCATCATTTGGGTTTATATTAATGTTTTCCTCCTTATTTGAGTGCATGATTCAAAACTCTTCATCATTAAATGATAGAATCCATTTCGACAAGGAGTCTACTTCTGAATTTCCTTCTCTTCTTATATGTGTTATTTTGAAATCATCAAAATTAGTTAATTCTACTACAATTTGATTAATAAAAACATCTAAGTGCCATGATGTAGTTTGCATTTTTTCTATTCCTTGCACAACCAGGAGAGAATTACCTTCCAGGTGCAACTTTTTGATCCCTTCTCTCCTAGCTATCCTGACTGCAAGTAGTGCTACTTGACACTTAGCTATATTATTGGTGCCTATAGGTAATTTTTTTGCACACTTTAGAAAGACATTACCTCTGTTGTCTCTCACAATAACACCAATCCCTGATATTCCTGGATTACCACTGGCTGCACCATCAAAATTTACCTTCATCCATCCCTCCAATGGGACTTCCCAATCACATTCCCCCCTTCTTTTTTTCCCTTTTTGATTACTAAGGCTCCTGATGGAGATTTAAATTTGATCCCTGGCCATGAAGCTTGCAACATTCTATCATTTTTTGTGTAAGGGAAATTCATAGCTTGTCTAGTAGTTTCTGAAACATTGACTGCCTCTTCAATTGCATTAATAATTCTATTTAAACATCTTCTTAGAGTTTCTTTCTCATCTCTAAAAATTCTTCTATTGTGCTCCTTCCACAGTTCCCATAATATAAGAGATGGCATTACTTGCCATATACTTGAGAGTGTTGTTTTACCCATCTCTCTTGGCCATCCATCCATTACCCCTTTAACACTTTGATCTCGAGGACCCTGCCATCCTAATTTGAATTGCACCATATCCCAACATTTCTTTGCATATTGACATTGAACCAATATATGATCAATAGTTTCTTCAGTCTTTTCACATAAAGGGCATCTTGATGGGCAATTGATTCCTATTCTTTTTAATCTTTCCACTGTTAAGATTCTTCCATTATAGGCTAGCCATGCAAAGGCCCCTGCTTTTGGGAGAATCTCTTTATTCCAACATAGGTCCTTTGATGTGAAGGTCTCCTCATTTTTCTCAGCCAACAAAATATAACCCAATTTTACTGAATAGTTACCTGATTGAGATCCACATCATATTATTTTATCTTCTTTAGGACTTACCATAATCTCTCTCTACTTAAAGATGATCCGCATACGCTGTTTCTGTGCCTCTATTAAATCCTCATTTGAAACATCTTTCTAGCACCAATCCTTCCCAATGAGTCCTTTTTTTGTCATATAGTCAGCTACACTATTACCTCATTTGTCTTTGAAATAAATTTTTAGGTCAGCATTTTCTTCCTCCTCCCCCAAAATCCTATACCCGTTCCAAGAATCTTCCCAAAATTTTGCTTTTTTGCCATTTCCAATGCGCCATGATATATGTTTGACTATTAATGACCTACATGAGAGAATAAAATTCCAGATAGCTAAACCTTTAGGTGGATCTCGGATTGTTAAAATTCTATGAGCCTATTTAGAATCTAGATATTTGCCTTTTAATATTCTTACCCAATATTGATGTGAATTCTCAAACATTACCCATATTAGTTTTGCTCCTAGAGCTTTATTCATTAAATGCCAGTTCCTAATCCCTGCACCCCCTTCTGCTTTTGGTCTACATATTTTTTCCCATGCAAACAGGGGAATTTTATCACCATCATTTGCTCCATTTCAAAAGAATTTCCTCATTTTTTGTTCCACTATTCGAAAAACTTTCTTGGGAAGATTCAAACACATCATTGAAAAGACGAACATTGCTGAAATTACCGTTTGTAGCATTTAAATTCTACCTACTGATGATAACCATCTCCCCTTCCAACCTTCCATTTTTTCTGGCATTTCTCTATCAAATTATCACATAACTCTGCTTTGTTTCTGCCTGCAAAAGAGGGATGCCAAGATATTTATTTGGTAGCAGCCCTGTTCTTATATTCATTATCCTGCATATTCTATTTCAAATATTATGAGGGGTATTAAAGAAGAAAATTTCAGATTTGTTCTGATTTATAAACTATCCTGATATTTCGCCATACAGTTCTAAGATTTTCTTCATAGATCTAGCTTCTTCTAAGCTCACTGTTCCTACTAAAAAATGTCATCAACAAATTGTAAATGGGTTAAAGCTTCCACTATCTCTGTGATTTTTATGCCTTTCCAAGCACTTTGTTTTTTTTGCTGATGAATGAGTCTACCCAATACTTCTGCCATTATTATGAAGAGGAAGGGTGATATTGGATCTCCTTGTCTTATTCCTTTTTCTTGTTTAAAGAAACACTGAGGGCTTCCATTGATGAGCACCGAGAAGCATGGTGTGAATAAGAAACTCTCTACCCATTGAAGCCAAACTTGATCAAAACAAAACTTGCTTAGAACTTTCAGCAAAAAGCCTCTATCCACCTCATCATAGGCTCACTTTATATCTAATTTCACCATCATGTTTTGTGTTTTAGAGGTTCTAATAGTGTGAATTGCCTCATGTGCTATTACTACCCCTTCAAAGATAGATCTTCCCAATAAGAAACCACTTTGTTCCACTGAAATAATAGAGCCTAATACTTGTTTAAGCCTGTTAGCCATAACCTTTGAGATGATCTTATACACTGTGATACATAAAGATATTGGTCTAAAGTCTTCAAAGGTTAAAGGTGTTTCCTTCTTTGGCACTAAAGCTATAAAGGTATTGTTAAAATCTTTCAGAATAAAGCCACCTTGCCTAGATTCCTCCACAACCTCCCATAAATCCTTTTGAAAGATGAAATTCAATTTTTTGAAGACCATTGCTGGGAAACCATCTGGTCCTAGGGCCTTATCTCCACCTAAGCCTTTTAGAGCTTCCTCCACTTCACTTTCTTTGATTGGCTCCATCAAGGCTTTATTTTGAGAGGCGGTGATCTTTGTTGGGATCACATTTAACACTTCCTCAATTTCCTGCCGATTCTTCTCTCTGAGCTGGCCTCTTTGAGAAAAGAAATTTACTGCTTTACATTGATTGCATCTTTATCCTATATCAACATTCTAAATCTCATATATTTTATTGTTAGCTTTTCAAATTTTAACTGAATTATGAAAGAATTTTGTGTTCCCATCCCCCTCCTTCAATCACACTTGCCTAGATTTCTGCCTCCAATAAACTTCTTCTTTACTTAAATACTCATCCAATTCTTTTCTCAGCATTTTCTCCTCCCTAAAGTTCTCCTCAAACATTCCATTTTCAATAACTTTGAGACTCAAAATTTTAAGTTTCTCCTCTACTTCCCTTTTTTTATTAAAAATGTTCCCAAAGTGTTCTCTATTCCAAATCTTCAGTTGCTCTTTAAGATATTGTAGTTTATTGAAAAAGATAAAAGCCTTATTTCCTTTCCTTATTGGTGCTTTTTCCCACCATTCAGCAATAAGGTCAGCAAACAATTCTATTTTCATCCACATCACTTCAAATTTGAAGGAACATCTTTCTGGAGAAACTTCATCTTGAATCTATAAACTTATTAGAAAGTGATCTAAGCCTTGAAAGGGTAGAATTTCCACTGAACATGACCAATTTGCCTTAGCCCAATTACCTACCACTAGAAATTTGTCCAATTTTTCTGCAATATGCACAAAACCTTCTCTTCTATTTGTCCATGTAAAGTCACCTTTCCTAAATTGAATATCCACTAATCCATTGTCACTGACAAAATTACTAAAATCTTTTTGTCCCTCTGAAATCCACCCTTTCCCTCCTTTTTTATTTCCTGGGTTCATAATAGCATTAAAGTCTCCACCAAGGATTGCCACCTCATTTTCTAACTCTTGCACTTTGGTGGATAGAGTTTGCCATAAAAGCCTTTTCTAAGCACTATTATTTGGGCCATAAACATTGTAAATTGAAAAAGAACAATGTATTTGCTTCACATTTATTCTAACCCATTGCCAATTATTATCTAAAAAGAAATCAGTTACCTCTATAATATCTGGTTTCTATAGAATTGCCATACCTCCAGACACTCCTTGGGCTTCTAACAGTAAGCACTCCCATCTTCTAAATTTTTTTTTGAACACTAAAAAGTCCTCCTACTTAATCTTTGTTTCTTGTAGCAGCACTAAGTCTAGTTTTGATTGATCAAGACATCTTTTGATCAATCGAATCTTGGGTTTTCATAATGCCTAGGAAAATACTAAACCTTTTCCCGATCTCAAGATTTAGGATTGATTTGCATCATTACTAGCTGCCTCTAGCTTTAATCTAATTGGTTTTGGACCTCTTTTCTTTCTTCTTCCTACATTTGGTGTCTTCTTTTTTGGGCTGGTTTGTTCTATCGATCTTTCCTCTTGAATGCCTGGGCATTCCAAGAGACCAAGGTCCTTCACTATGTCTTCCTCTTCCAAGTTTCCTTGAGAAAATTTTGCATCTTCCCTCATACTGCTACTTTCCATAGTTTCTTCAAAGGATTCAGTTAAGTTTCTTGTAGGAGACATCTCTATATCCTTGAAAATTAGATTTTCCTTTTCTAATGGGATACTACTACTCTGGACTTGCATATTCATGGGGGTTTCCTTTATATTTTCTTCACCACCTTCAGACACATTAAGCTCTTGTTGGGCTATATCTCTGTTCCCGACCTCTAGTGCACTCTTTGAGGGAGATGCAATTTCTTATGTCTTTCTTTCCTGCTCCTCCTCACCCCTCTTCAACACATCTTCTTTGTTTACCTCCCATTGTTCATGTGGGGTTTCCCTCACCTCTTGGGTCAAAAGCTCTTTATCCTTCATGAATTTTTCATCTATTTCCTCATAGACTAACCCTCTTTCCTTTGTGTTTTCTTGCTATTGTTGCTGGTTTTCAATATTTAAAAGAGTGATGTTCTCTTTTTCTCTTTGGCCTTACTTCCATTCCATAATTTCCAGGAGCTTATCCACTGCTAGCCCCTTTCCTTTTGCAAATAAACTATCCTGTAAAGCTTCTTTTTGGGTTGAGTTCTCCTCTCCTTCCCATACTTCTATTGATTGTTTCCAAACTCCATGTTCTGTGCTTATGGTGATGAAATCCGGGCATGGATTCCCCTCTTTCATATTAACAAGAATTCTTGGGTGAGTAGAAGAATCCTTTGCGTTCAACACTTCTTCCATTCTCACATAAGATCCAAATGAATTTCCAATATTTTCTAAAGCTTCCTCCCCCCAATACTCTACTGGTAAGTTATATAGATCAATCTATAAAGGAAAAATTTGTAGCTTCTCTTTGCTGGGGTTAAAGTTTGGTTCCTAATCCTTCATATATATACCTTTCCCTTCCAACAAATATGGTCCATTATTCAAAATTTCCCATTTATTAGACTTACTTGGTGCCACACCCATGTAAAAACCATTAGCTAGGGTTTTTAGTCTACATTCTTTCCCCCATAAGGATTTACATCCTAACCTAATGGTTCTAACAGAAGGCCAAGGTCCTAACCATTTAAATAAGAAGGCTTTCTCCTTTGAACCAGCAATGAATTCTTGCCATTTAACATTGTCAATGCTTATAGTGGACATTACCTCATAATTTATGTTCTCCTTAGGGCTTTGAGGTTCTTCTCTGGTAGTTTCCTTTGCCATTTCTCCCTGTTGTTGTTGCATTTTAGGCCTATAGAACTTGTGGGCAATCTTAGTAAAATTGAATCTATCAAACTTTCTATAGACCAACATCTCCCCATGGGGTTGATTTGCCCATTTTCTCTCATTCCACCTGAGTGGTCATTGTTGTGGAGGATGAAACTATCCATTTTGTTGATCACAAGCCATCGCTCATTGGTTTTTTGCATATCTATTGAAGGGCCATTTTGGCCTGACCTGCTCTCCATAACACCTCCCTTCATGCCTTCAAAAATTTGACCAAAAACCTTCATATCTTCTCTAGTTTCCCCCATCATGGAAATTCGACTATTGCTTCCCAATGCCATAGCCACCTGGTTCCCACTCCCACGCCATTGTGCTCTTATAAATCATATTTATATTACTAATGATGTCACTTTAGATATAATATATGTATAATTAAACTTATATAATATAATCTATATATTAATTAATCTTTTAAATTTAATTCTTTCATGCACATTTAAAGAACTTTTTGATTAAACTCTATAGAATCTTAAATGATAAAAAATGGCAAATTCACTTAGACATGTGAAAAAAGAAAACCAATCGATCAGTTATAGAAATAACTAAAAAAATCCTAATTTGCAGCATTGGAAGGTCAACAATCCCAAGATGAATTTGAATTTGAATTCTAGAGCACAATGTCTCCTTGCCCAAAATGATACGACGAGGCTAGATTATGCAGTCAAAACTAAAAATAAATTCTCCACTTTAGAGTAATATGAGGACAAGGAACATCAGGGACAACATCCTAGTGTTCACAGATTCAATAATTTGCAGCAGGAGGGGAGAAGAAGGTAGGTGGACAACTTGTCTCAGTATAGCTATCCCAAGCTTGAATCTCCTGACAAATCTTTAGGTTTGTTGGGGTTACTAAGACCACATCCAATTATTTTTTCTGCTGTTAGTTTGGAAAATTAGATTAGGGTTTTTAATCTTACTAAGTATGCCTATTCAAACTTCAATGAATTATTCCATAAGCAAATAGGGTTTTGTATGAATGAGGTTGTAGATCAGATCCATTATCCTTTGAATCATTCCAATAGGCTAGGGCTTCCTTATCCTCCATCTTTAGATACTTCTCCTGGATCATATATTCCTCCACACCATAGATCCAAGACTGTAAATTTTCATGGTCCTTTGAAGCTCGGTAAACCTACCGTTACCCTGGCTCCTCCAATTCATGGAGAAATTACCATTATTATTAGCAACTAGGAAAGTGAAGACAGATGGTATGAATGTCCAAAGGTTAGAGTATTCACCTTTTGGAATGGTACTAAGAGAGAGTTAGTCTCGCTAATTGGCTAGAGGATAATTGTGAGGAGTAGTTAAGTATTTCTCACTTTTTAGATAGAATACTTTATTTGCATTGTAAGGATGAAGATGTTAAAAAAGACTTTATTTTTGTTTTTGAGTGTTTTTTCAAAGGATATGCTGTTAGATTTGTAGAATGGTTCCCGGATTGTAGGGAAGAAGTGTTAGATTTCATGTTACCTACTTAGTTTATAATACAATCTTTTCCCCTAGAGCTACTTCAAATAGAGATACTTAGGAGAGTAGGATCTTCTATGGGAGATCTAACAGACATAGACTTCTCCTTCTAGTGTTGTAACAATGTGAAAATACTCATCAAAAGTAAGGTTAATCAATCTAGATCTATGCAAAGGAAAGTAATTAGAAACATATCAACATATAGTCTAAATTTGCATAGCTTTGACGGTAAAATATTAGAAATAATAAGGTTAGATAATAATAGGAAGATCAGATTCAATACATTGCCACTTACTTCACATTTCAACAATGAGTTTTCGATGATGAGAATCAAGAGAATTAGAATGCATCAAATGATCTCAGATAATAAAAAGTCTATAAATCCTAATTAGAACATGGAGATACCCTCAGAACCTACATGTATAGAAAAGGCAGATAATAAAGGAAAGATGGAGATTGTATCAGTAGAAAGATTGAATCTTAGCTCAGGGGTAGAGGCTGATTATAAGAAGGATCCAAGATCTAAACAAGCAGACAAGTCAAAAGGAAAGCAAAGGTCTACTAAAAAGAAATAGAGAAAATCAAACAGTAGTAAAGGAAAGAGTAAGATTACAGAAGAAGGTAAAGGCATAGAGATCATTGGGGGTACAAAAATACAACACTCTAATGGACATCCAAAATCTAGAGATATGGGAAAGGGAAAATCCAATATCATTGATATAAAGAACTAGGGATTAAAAATAAACAATAGCAAAGATACTATGGATAAAAATTTAAGCCTTATATGTGAAGAAGCCAAAGACAGAGACATCATAGTAGTACAAAAAATAGAGACATTAATTGGTTCTAAAAAGGACATTTTAGAGGATGTAGATAACTCACTTTTATTTGAATTGAAAGTAGGAGGTGAAGAGGAACCAAAAACCCTAGCTAAGGATATTAAATCTTAGCATTACCACTCGTATGTCATAGATGACAGAACAATAACACCCATCAAAGAGGCATCCAACAAGCTATTTAAATTATGATACATTCCACCATCTTCAATCAGTTCACCATTTACCCCAATTAGCAATCAAAAGGATAAGTACAGTGAACTAAATAGAGTAGAAAAATCTATTTCAAGAGAATTTCATGATTTCTTAAATAGGGACACTATTTTGGAAAAAGAAGTGGAAAACATAAATATATCAAAGACAGAAGAAAATAAACTTGATCTACTAACTGAGGAACTAATTCAAGTGTTTAGTTTTGAGAATATTGATAAAAGCACTAAAGCTTAGAGAGAAGCTTTAATTCAAAAAGTACTCAAATTAGGTGGAGACAAGTATACATGTGAAGACTTGAAAAGAGATCTGAGGAACATTGAGAATGAGGATAAAAATAAGAGTCAATCTCAGATATGTGAAAATAGAACAATATAGCAAAGGGAGAAGGTCATGGGAAATGACAACATAAAATGTATAGATTCAGGAATGAATAATTAGACAAGCATAATAAATCAAATTTTAAAGAAACTGGAAAATGAAGATATGGAAGAAAAAGATAGTAGCAAGTTAACGGTTGCTCAAAATGTGCAAAAGAACATGGAACAACTTGGGATTTAGATGAACCAAGAAGGTTTAAACTCACCCAAGTGTGGCAAATTGAAAGCTAAATGAGGAAGGAAATCTTTGAAAGAACTCAAGAAAGCAGACGGTCAAAACAAAGAACAAAAAAAAATAGATTTGATATTTAACAACAGGAAGGGGAAGTGGCTTCCAAAGGATTCATGAAGATTACAACATGGAATGCTAGGGGTTTAAATGCCCCTAGTAGGAAAAGTCTACTAAAACAAAACCTAAAATTATTTGAATCTGAAATTATTTTAATATAGGAAACAAAATTAAATAAGCTAGAAGGTACTACATTAGGCAAGAAATTAGGCTTTTGGAGTATCACGCTTCAAGAATCTTTAGGTGCATATGGGAGTTTAGGATTCATTTGGAATCCTAGGAGAGTAACATTAGATATTTTAAACATAAATAATAACTGGATTAGTGGTAAAGTCCAAAGTTTGAAATCCAATCTCAATTTTATTATAATCAACATTTATGGTCCAATAAGTACTCTAGAGAAAAAACTAGTTTGGGAAGAAATCAACACATTTATGAACAAATATAAGAACAATTTGATCTTACTAAATGGAGACTTTGATACTATCTTAAACTTAGATGAAAAAATAGGCGGAGTTCAATAGATCTGGCAATCATCTAAAGAATTTAAAAAATGGTGTGATTTTCATAACTTGATTGATATTCCACTCATTAATGGGAATTTTACATGGAATAACAGATAGAAGAACTTTGCTTATATTGCTAAGAAATTAGATAGGCTTTTCATTAAAGGAGATTTGGATGTAAATAATTTGAATATCCTATCTTCTATTCTGCTGATTGCTGGGTAAGATCATTTCCTAGTTAGAATTGAATTCTCTGAGCCCCATAAACCTACTAGGAACACGTTTAAATGTGAAAAAATGTGGTTTTTTAGATCCTAGATTCTTAAGAAATATTAAAGTATGGTGGTCACAAGGTAATTTTGAAGGATCTAAGATGTTTATTTTTGTTTCCAAAATGAAGATGCTTAAGGAGAGGATCCTCAAATGGAATAAAGAACACTCTAATAACATTTTTAAAGAAAAAATTGATGTTGAAGAAAGACTAAAGGAGTTAAATTTAGAAGTAATTAAAATGGTATGAATAATGATAGCTATTTATCAAAAAAATAATTACTCGCCAAGCAAGAGGATATATTATCCAAAGAGTAAATTTTTTGGAGATAAAAGTCACGAGTGAGATGGTTAGATGAAGGGGACCGGAATACAAAATTTTTCCACAATTTTACCCTCTATAATAGAGCTAAGAGTAAAATTTCTAGAATTAAAAACCATATGGGCATTGTAATTGAAGAACCAATTGAAATTGCAAAAAATTTTGTAGATCATTTTCATAAAATACTAAACAATTTTGAGGGGTCAAATAGAGAAGCCCAATCTAATCTACTCAAAGTAATCCCCAAAATTGTCACAGCTAAAGATAATAAAGCTCTAAATAAACTTATTACATTGGAAGAAGTTAGATCAGTGGTATTTAATTTGAATCCTGATAAATCACCAGGTCCAGATGGCTTTCAGGCCTTCTTTTTTTAGAAATGTTGGGATATCATTGGTCCAGACCTCTGGAAAGCCATTGAAGCTTCAAGGAATGGTGGAACTCTATTATCAGAAATCAATTATTCCTTTCTCACTCTAATACTACTTATTTTCTTATAAGTGAGTTTTTAATATTAATTATTTTAAAAAACTCTGAGCGCGTTATAACTTGTTATATATTTATTTATGCAAGTGGAATTATCAGTTAATAAATAAATATTTGTGACATAGTTGTATTTTAAGAAGAGTAAAAGTTAACTTTATAATCATCTAGTTATGAATATTTAGATATTATGAGAGAAATTGTAAATAGTTTAATTATAATTATAATTTCAAGTTTAAGTTATCTCAAATTGCATCATTTATTAAAGGAAAAATAAATATTAATATTAGACTTAAATGGAAGTCAAATTAATACTTTAGAAATGAAATTGATATTAAGATTTAATCTAATAATATACATTTATGTTATTAATTAAATCGTTCATGATTTAAGATTATTTAAATTAATAACATGATAATATTGCATGATTGATAACCTTTATCCAATTGTGATACAATTATGAAATGTAAATTTGAATTTCACGCAAATCATTTTTTATGGAATTATATTTAAAAAAGAGAGACTAAATAACAACGCTTGTTTTAAATACATGACGAGACGTCATATTTTATTTTGTGGTGGGTTTGGGGGAAACCTAGTAGTTTGACCAGATATGCATGTTTACCAGAGGCTTGAGAAGTGATTGTTTGTGATGCTTTTATGTGATGTTGTTTAGTCCTGATTATTTCATTCCCAAACAATGCACTATACTAATGTGTTTCTGTGATGTTTTTGTAAGCTCATGTATTGTGATTTTCTTGGTGTAACCTTTGAGGTTTTCAATCAATTATCTCTTGGTGCTTTCCAATTGCTTGTATAGGACTGGGGTGAATATTATGATTTTCTTCGTGTAACCTATGAGGTTTCTATCAGTAATCTATTGGTGTTTTGCAGTTTCTTGTATAGGATTGAGGTGAATATTGTGATTTTATGAGATATATTTTTATGAGTTTAGGGTAGGTTATCTATGTGTATATTGGGAAGTGGCTTGAATGGAGGCCGCAACCCTAAAGAGGCTACCAAGGTAACCCATTGTAAGTTGTATCAATAAGTGATAACATTTTATTAATGGGGTTAAAATGAATTAGCAAGAGTTAGTCTATTACTTCACCCATGCCTCGAATGCTAATACAGGCTAGGATAGGAGTATAGAGGATTCTTGGTTGCAACCTTGCCTTGTTAGTATGCCTTGTCTATAAGAAAAAGATATTGATGCCGCATAGAGTCACTAGGGGGTATAGTCCACAGAGACTATGAGGGTAACCTTAGAGTTGACTCATGTGATGATACTTGCCCACATGCATATTAGGTTTCCTATGTGTCTTTTTTGCCTCTGGGATTAGATGTTATTTGTGTACTTAGTACCTTTGAGCAGATTGCTATCAAGATTTGTTGACCTAGATTCTTATTATGACTTTTGGATTGTCATCCATTTGGGACTTGAGATTATCTCATCATCATGGTGGGAGTGGGCCATTTAAGTTCCATAAGGTGGGGTGGTAGTGTTTCTTATACCATTGAGATTCTGACAACTAGATGCCAATACTAGATGTTTTTGTATAGTTTTTCTACCCCTTTAATCTTGTGTTATGTTCGATGACCATATTCTAATTCATCGTACTTTGATTTTAAGATCCTTTGAGATATTGTATCTTATCATGATGTATATTCTTTTAGTATTTCATACTTGTAATGACCCAAAAATGGTCATCTAGACTATGAGCCCTCTTTCTAACATTTTTGCATAATTTATCTAATGCTTATCCTTGATCAAATTTCAAAAAAACCATTTATTTTATTTTATCCTATTGTTTGACCACTTTATTCTAAGCTCATATTTAATTAAAAGAACATGTCCCTATCCCCTTTTCAATTAAATAAAATTCCCCACTCATCTCTTATCCTAAGTGTGCACACATAAAACATTATTCATATTTTAAAAATAAATGAAAAAGACATTTTTGTCTACGCATGAATGCATAATTTTCTATGTGAGAAGAATTTTCCATTTTTCAAATAACTTTAATTCTCCTCCACACATTTCTTTCTCTCTCAAAAGTTAACTATTTATTGTGATTGGTGGAGATTCTTGTGCACATGGATCACTCAAGATGCATTCTCCTCCCTTGATTATGCCTCTTTTGCCTCTTAATCTCTACCATCCATTTTTCTTTAAAAGGGAGGGCTCTCTCCTCATTCAAAGATCTTAGTCTCTCATGCTATTGTTATACTACAGGTTTTCTTGGTGTAATTGCAGATTTGAAGCATTCTTGCAATTTTGCATTTTAGCTTAGCTCTCATTCTACTTACATTATGTCATAATTTTTAGCTTAGATTCCTTTATGCTTTAGCTTAGTTCTTTTTGTTAGCTTTCATTTCATTTATAATAGATTACATTTGCATTGCATTTTGTTCTAGATTCTTAGATATTGGCACTCTTACCTCTACTCTTTGAATCTCTCATTCTATGGTGCACCTTGCAAGGGTTGCATAGTTTGGTTCATTTGAGGGCCACCATCTCATAGCCTTTTCACATCATAGATAGAGATCTATAATTTTCCTCTTGAGATGCCCTCTTTCATGGGTATTCTAAAGAATAATAGTTTATAGAAGTATGAAAATTTCTTAGTGTACATTTTTGACGCCCACCGTGTGGCTAGAACCAAGTTTCTAGCTCCATTTTCTTGCTTGCAATTTGGTTACATTATCATTTTTGATTTTTTCACAACAACTTCTTGGATCTAATCAAGTGATTTTGTAGGTTTCTTACTTTGGTTTTAAGGCTAACCTTTGTGTGCATATTGCTTTGAAGGCTACAACCCTAGGTTTTCAAATATTTCAACATATCTTCCAAGTTTAGATTTGATTTTCTTTTTGTAGGTTGGGCATGCATCTGAAATGTCTTAATCCAAGTTTTAGACTATTTTGAGTTGATTTTCATTTGTTATGAATTTTTCTTTATTTTTCATAAAAAATCATTTTTGGTGGCAAATTAGTGTATTTTTTTAGAAAACTCTACAGTCTTGGAAAGGTCTTTGAGTTGTACAGGGGGTTTGTTCTTTGTGTTTTGAATTTAGAGGTCGTATTAAGGCTCTATAGCTCAATTTGAAAAATATGGTCTATTTTAAGAAAATGAGTCCCTAAGGATGAAGACATATTTCTATTTTTCTTTCATTTTTGGAAAGATCTATGGTTTTTAGTAGGGGTCTATTCTTTGCATTTATGTTTTTGGAGCCAAAATAATAGAAAACAAGTTTAATCTTGGTGACTAGGTCAAAAGCAAAGAGTAAAAATGAGAGAATTTGTGATTAGCTTGTACTTTCTTTGCACACACTTGGTTGGAAGATAACTTGGATTTTTGAGGCAACTACCTACTTTGTGTTACTGGTCTTACTTGGTTATTATACCCTAACCTTAGTTGTTTTGTAGGGAGTTTTTCATTTCATTGCTAAAAGGAATGCATGCCAAAGACCTTGCTTGCTAGAAGGGATACTAATACTTGTTTGCAAGGTTTCCCAAAACAAACAAACAAACAAAAAATCAAAAAGTGTTTTTTTTTGCTTTAGTTCTTTGTATGTGCGACATTAGATTATTATTTTTTCATTTCTAGGCACATAATTACTTATTTTACTACATTTTTTCACTTGGTAGGAGAGTATGCTCTTCACCTTTGGATGAATCATAAATCTTGACCCATTTGATATGCCAAGGTGGAGTAAGGTGTACATGAACATTGCTTGGTATGTTTGGGGGAAGCAATTGGAATAAGAGAGTATGCTCTTCACCCTTGTGGTGAATCATAAATCTTGACCTTGAAAAATGGATCCATCTTGTGTAGTTTAGCATCCTTTAGATGGCCTTCTCTTGAGCAATCAAGAGGAACAACCTAAGTGGGGACCAATGAACTTGACTATTCCAACCCACTATAAAATCAAGGCTATCAAGGACACAAAATGTTGGTAGACATCTAGTGGAAGTACTTGTGGGATTGTGACTATGAGGAAATCACTAGGTGAGAATTCTTAAGGTACTCTTGTGGCCATGAGGTCCATGACTTATCATATGATAAGGTGCCCCTACTAAGAACCTAGGATAGAAACTACCTTATTTTTCTGCTCAACATCTTGGTGCAAGAACTGATCCTAGTGGATTACCTGGATCACCCCAAGAGTTTACACTCATCATCTATGTCCCCTTGGTTATGCCAATGGCATCTCCATGACAAAGCCAATATCTCTCATGGGTAACCACTTGGTGTGAGGCAAAGGGGCATCAAGTGTGGGCCAAGATATTGAGCAATGAGAAATGTCCTTAGGTAGAATGTGCTTGATGTGTCTTTGAATGTGCTAGATCTATGAAAATATTTTGAACATATACGTGATGATAGTTCTAGGGATTTATTTTGAGACCTCACATATGCTTGTATCATGCAAGTTTGCTTTGTCCATTGCTTGATTTCTTGAAGACTACATGTGTCATTATCTTTCTTGGAAAAAAACTGCTTTTGAACATCAAACTTGCTATGCTATCAACTATTGTCAAAAATTTATCAATCAAGTCAAAACATCAAGTGCAAACATTTTCTTGTGTTGCTTGCTAAGGGGATTCTCATCATTTGACTTTTCTTTTCTATGTCTCTAGTGCTTGAACATGCTTAAAGTGACTCTTTGGTCTTAGTGCTCTTGGTCTTTCTATCTTCATGGTCTATGTCTGCTTGCTAGTTATATATTTTTTGAAATGGCTACCTTGATTTCTTGACTAGACTCTTGGGCTAGGAAAGTTGTTCACTTGTCACCTCACTTGCTCTATCTATTTGGATATTTGGCTTCTTGCCTAACTCTTGACTTGAGTCACTAGTACGATAAGTTTCTTGGACACCTTTCTTGACAAGTAATTTTAATCTCTCTCTACTATATTGGTAAGTGAAGACTCCACCTCTCTAGTTTGGACATCAAGTTATCTTTTGTCACCTTCTGAGCTTCCTCTAGTCTCCTTCATGCTTGATTATCTATCTACCATTATGACATTCCTTTCTCTATTGTTATTGATAATGAGGGACAATTAAAGAACAAGGAACTCAAACAACTGTGTAAGAAATTTAAAATCAAACACAATTGGTCCTCAATCTCCCTAAGGGAATGGCCAAGTTGAGGCCTTTAACAAGACATTGCTCAAGATCCTGTACAGAACAATCCATAAATTAGTGAAAGACTGGCACTTATAGATCAATCCAACATTATGGGCCTATAAAACCACCATATTTACTCCTATAGGGGCCAAACCATTTTCTTTAGTCTATGGATTTGAGGCTGTTCTCCCTTTAGAAGTTGAGGTCCCCGCATTGTGAGTCTCCTTACATGGGTTAGTAACTGATGAAAATCATAGGGCTATGCAAGTACAAGAGCTAGAAACACTTGATGAATATTACAAGGCTACTTTCAACAATATGAGAGCTTCTCAAAAGTGCATGTCACTACATACAACAAGAAGCTTCATCCCCACAAGTTAGGTGGGTAAGCTTGTGCATAGAGAAAATCCCAAAAATTAGCATAACAGAGAGCAAAAAGGGAAATTTGAGCCTAACTGTTTGGGCCCTTACATTATCACAACATCATTTGGATCTGGTGCTTATCATCTTTCTACTTAGAAAGGGGAACAACTTTTGGATCCTATTAATGTGCTACATCTAAAAAAGTTCTATGCTTAAAGGCTCAAAACTCAGCTATTTGTACATATCTATTGATCTTGAAAAAAGATCATCTTAGTGAAAACCTAGCAATAGGCGCTTTGTTGTATCACCAAAAAAAAAGTGCTGATTGATTTCATGATCCAATATGGTAGAGGGAGTCTATGTGTTGCATATCAAAGCTACACAAACAAGAATCAAATGAAACTAAAAAGGGAGATTGTTGGACACTAAGATAAGAATTAGAATGAAACTAATTGTAACTAGAGGTATTGGCATTAATGCCAAAGAGGGAGATTGTTGGACACTACAATTGGAGCAATGGTTATGTTGTGATTGATGTTAAACCTTAATGGTAAGACAATTTCTATCTAAGTAGAGTACCATATCAAGATAATTGACGAAGAGGATTTGAGAAGGACATAACAAAAGGACCTAGAGGAAAGGTTGAGTTACAAGGAACTACAATGGGAACTTGATTAGCTAGACTTTGACAAGATAATATGATTGTTTAATCATAGCCTAAGTATAGAAGACAAATTTACTAAAGCCTAGAAGAAATGATCAAAGAAAGACCAAATACATAGGATTGACTGAGAAAAAGAGAAGAAGATTAAAAGGAACTAGAAGTTTATGCTGAGTGATGTTAGAGTTGATTGAGCGATAGTATACATTGAGAAAAACATATAGTTTTGATCAAGCATTGGTATCAAAAATTATGTTGGACAAAATAATTAGTATCAACTGAGTAATTCATTGATGACTGAGTGTCAGAACCCAATGTTGGCTGAGGGACAACATTTGGTAGATTATGAGGAAAGACAACATTTGATAGACTATGCGGAAATCTTGATTTCTAGATGCCACAATTGAGTTCTCGAAATATAGAAACTGTGTTGAAGATAAGGATGGATGACCTAGAGCATTTAATGCAAGGGAAACCATGTTTGAGTGTTTCTATACATGAGTTGAAGTTTCTAGAAGAGAAAAGAGGAGAAAAAATGGTGGAAGGATTCAATGAATCTAACCTAATACTAAGATCTATGGTGATGTTTAAGCGATAGAAGATCTTAATTACCTATTTAAGGAGGGATGAGGGCTAAAATTAAAGGGAGTTAGTAGAGCTAGTGAAGACCTTAACAAGGTTGGAGCATTTGTTGATTTTGTTGATTGGAAAACTTGAGAAGAAGGCTACATAGTGAAGTGTTGAGGTGAATAGTGATTGCTTGAGGATTGCCAAGTGAATCAGTAATGGAGATGGTAATAGAGGCTAGTCAATGGGTCAACTATTGGACCTAATTGTAATTTGTATTTTCAAAGTGAGTTGTATTTTTTAGATCAATCTACTATTACTTTCTAACATTGTATCAATATTGAAATCCTTTAATCAAGGTTGACTTAACGATCGTATGTAAATCCTTTAATCAAGGTGGCATTCTAATGGAATTTTATTAACCCTCTAACAAGGCCACTCATAACATGATGATTAAATCTATTAACAAGGTCACATTTAACAATGTATTTTATAACCTTTAATAGGGTTTGCTCCTAATAGAGCTCACTTTAGAATAGTGAAAATTGGTAGCATGTTACAAATGGTTTTTTCCAAATTGGGTTTCCACATTAAATCCTCATGTCATATTTGTATGGATGTTTTTTAAGATGCTTTATTGTTAATGATTTACATTTTGCAAGTTTTTTACTATTAAGATGGTGGACTACAAGTTTATGTTGTTGATTATTTTCTATAGAAACAGAGATACTTAACATTTACATCTAAAGTATTTGAAGTGATTAAAAGTTTAAATTGGTACATCTATAACTGAGGATAATTAATTTACCCTCCCTGCTCAATTATTCTAAATCATTCTAACAATTGGTACTTGAAGCTAAAGATTAAGATGTACAAAAAGGAGGTGCTGTGAAAAATGCATATGTGGAGATACCAAGACCTTTGATAGCTCAACAGATGAAAGAAAAACAAGAACACAACTAGGCTATGTTGGAGATTGCATCAGCCCACACAATTATTCTATGTTGGAGATTGAATCAACCCTAAGCTATACCACATTTGATGACATAAAGGGGTGCACTAGTGCTAAGAAAATGTGGGATACATTGCAGACTATCTATGGTGGAGATGTAAATGTTTTAAGAGAAAAATTAGAAAGTTTGAGTGGAAAATTTGATGAGATGAGAATGGTAGAATGTGAAACCATTGTTCAATGCTGTGGATAAGTAAAGAAAAATAGGATAAAATTTGGGATTATGACCCTCAAATGTGCATATTTTGTGAATCCTCAATTTTGAGCACCTAAATTCGCAAAACCTTGTTAATCTAATAAATAGAGACATTTGCAACCAAACTGAGCATAGTAAAGTGAGTAAAAAGATTGATCATGATATGGAAATATAAACATAGAAAATATGTAAAGTGTAGAATTCATGGGTGCCATCACTTTTGACTCATTAATTAATTATTTCAAAGTATAATATCACTAATTGGGCTTCCTTGATTTCTGCAAATCATATCAACATTGTACCAAAATAAATTACATTTGGATTGGCCATAAGAAACTAATCAATTAGATTTAGGGTGAGCTAAAACTTAACATAGAAAATTCATATGAAGTCTATAATGAATTGTTGAAATAATTCATCATTAGGCTGAATTGGGAAAAAGGTATTTAATGTGAAAGTGGGGTACTTGGATTTGTGACAAAGTGCAATCAGTAGGACATAGTGAAAAACTTGATTTTGGGAGATTAAAAGAATCTATCAAAACTAATCAAAAAGTTTTGAAATTTGAAACATGGCTTATATGATATGCAATAGAAAGATTCCCAATGTGTCAAGTCATGAAACACAACAAATCTCAAAATATATACATGCAAAGTAGGCCTATTCACTCCGTTTGACACTTATGCAATAAATGTTGTTTTGATAATGGCTCAAATTGAAATCTCACCAAATGTTTCAAAAATACAAGTTGATGACTTGAGATGCATGAATAGGATAAATTAAATGTGTGTAACACATGAAACTCATGGTAGGAATTTAAATCCAAGATCGGAACATATGCATGAAAGATCGCATAGGGGTATTTTACAAAATATTGAATATGATACTCTCAAAAATTTGAGAGCACCAACAAGAAAAATGGATCACTTGATGCCATAAATAATAAATAGGAATAATAGATCTATTTCTTATGAAGTTAGAACTAAGGCCAGGAAGGATATAGGAAAGAAGGATAGGGGCCCTATATAGGGTGAGGAAGTATAAGAGGAATAATTCCTAGGGACACCAAATAAGACAACTATTATTACATTCAAATGGAATTCTACTTCCACATATCCTTCCAAAGAAAATACTATAGAATACGAGCCAAAGTAGATGGTAAAGGGTTAGGTTTATAAAAGGAAAAGATCCAACATTGCGGCTTCACCACATATGGATGATTTACTTAAGGAGCATGAAAGAGAAGAAGAGGAAACCCCCTAAATTCAAAGGATTAGGGAAGCCAATATGAAGAGACCATTTAGGTGGATGATTCTATTGAGGGTGAAAAGGAGATGGGAGGGAAGTTGGGCCCTGATGTGTTTGATGTGGTAGATTTTTATTTCCTACCTCCTCCTAGTATCTTCCACAACCCCAAATTTATTCACACTATAGAGGCTACAATATAGGGTACACTAGAACTAGTAATTAAATAAGTGAATGTTTAAATTTTTTTTATAGTAGTAGAATCTTGAAAGGTTATAGAGGCACAAATAATAAAAAATACTCTTTAGGGCACAACCAATGAGGGTCAGTAGGAGCCTGAAAAAGACTTAGATGAAGAGAGACAACAAGAGAAGGGTGAAGTCCTAGAAGAGGGTGAGATTGTAATGAAATAGGTAATGTATGAGCCTAAGGGTGATGATTCCAAATCAACTATCAATGAACAACCTTGTTCCTTTATGTCTCCTCCTCAAGTGATGTCTTAGGCATGTATATAGCATACTATTTGAGTTGAGATGATGAAACAGTTACAATAGCCACTTGTATAACCCAAGAGACTAAATAATGAGAATATAGTGCCAAAAATAGGGTTGCATGTAAAAATCATAGCCAAGTTTCCACCTCTAGATAAAGAGAAACAAATTGAATGAGAAAGGATATAGAAGCTCAAAAGAATAATATTGCACAATTGCCACCTACATAGAAGGAGAAAACTCCCAATTTCAAGTAAAAGGAACAAGTAAAGGTCAATAAAGAACATGAAAAAAGTAAGGTTCCATCTATAAGAAAGGACCCCAATATGACATGATCCTCTAAATTCTTCCACCAATCCACTCTAGCTATTTAAAGCAGTTCAACCAAGAAAATGTTTATATGCAATGGACATGGATGTAGATATGCTCTTATTGGGGATGCCCTTCAATCAAATTGCATCAAATAAAATGACATAAATAATTTCCTATGTCATACAAGACATGATTAGAAGAAGAAGGAACATGTGACAATTTCTCCTTTATGGGCTAACATTGAAGATAAAATGCCTAAAAACTATGTTATGGAAGAGGTTGATTTGGGAGAGCCATCAAAAGAAGGTAAAAAGACTTTGAAATAAATGGATCTAAAATATATATTCACATTCATTGATTATGATGAGATCCAAATACAAGAGTTGAAGAGATAGAGCAATGCATTAAAGGATTTTGTTTCTAAAATGGTAGGTTGTATTGATCCTGATAATCCAAAAGTCACATTAGAAACTAAATGTGAAAAGTGAGCCAATATGGATATTCATTCAATATTATTTTAAATGTTTATGTATAATAGAAGACAATTTTTGTTGGATTTGGGGAAGAGTGTATAGTTACATTTTTATAGCTTCATCATTCTATTTTAGAATAAGGAATTTCTTTGTTAGATGGTGGAAGTGGTTGGTAACATCTTAGACAACACCCATGCATGAGAGGTAGCCATATCAAATACGAGGAAAAACAAGGAAGAAAAGATTCCAAAATTTGTTAAAATTATATGAGAGCAAAGAGTTGGACAAGTTTTCTAGATGGATTGAAATTACCATGGCCAAAACAAAGGATCTTATATACATCTTCAACAATACTAAATAAATAACAAAAGATGCACATGCCAATGTGACTAAGGGAGACACGTTATTTAAAAAAATTGGTCTTGAAACACATAAATATGATTATAAAACTTAGCTGGAAACCATAGAGACAATGGTCCAATAGTTAAATGGTACCCTAAAAGTAGTGAATATTGTGGATGATCTTTAGATTTTATTTAAGAATAAAGAAGACATCCAAAATTTCATGGGAGGGATTGATAAATTGGAGGAATTCACTATCAAAATTAAGAAGTTCTAGAGGAAGCAGTAGAGAAAGTTAAAATATATGCTTATCCCCGGCTATGAGGATGTGATATAAATCTTTGAGAGAATTTGTGTCATGCATCTGGGAGCAACTCCAGAAGAGGAAGTTTGAAATGTAAAAAATAAAAATAAAAATTATTTTGTGGCCAATTTTGCAGTCCTAAACTTTAGAGTTTCATACATTTGAGAAATTCATAATATATAACAATCTAAAAGGTCCAAAAAGTGATCAATACTCAAGGAATGTGACAATTAAAACCTAGGAGTTGGAGTTAGGGTCAAATAATTTCAATTAGTAACATGTTTTTGCATTTTTGTTTCACATAGTTCTTATTTTGGGAAGCTTTCATACATTTTTATGGTTGGTTTTGCATGACCTGGAAGTATCGATTAGTAGCATATCATTAGAAGATTTCATGAGAACAAATTGGATTATATAAATAAAAGATCATATCAAGTTTAATTTGGAGACCAGTTATTGCTACAATCTATTTTCTTCCATTTTGGAATAGATTGTTGAGTTGCAATGGCTAAATTCACTTTGTAAATACAAAAAAATCATGTATATTATTAGGATTAGTTATACATAGAATTTAATGTATTAAATTGTTATTTTAGTTTTATACTTGGTTGAAGCCCTAACTACTAGTTTCTTAGCTCGAGAATTGAAGAATTATATAAACAAGTTTGTACAATGTATTCAAGATCAATAAATTTTATAATAAAGCTACATACAATATTTTTTGCATTAATGGTGTGATAATTATATTATCTTTGAAAGGTTATGAATTAAGTACTGCTAACTTATGAATTTCAAAGAGCTAATTGTGCTTGTTGTGATTAATGTCTACGATCATTATATTTTCTTGCATTTTCTTTTTCCATGATTATCTTTTTGTGACTAATCATTGGGAAGGTTTTCAATCGACACTTTAAGATAAATGCATCATTTTTTTTACATATATTTATGGTAGCTTCAGGAATTGATAAATTTGGATACATCGTACATCTACATAATTTTCCTTAGTGATTGCATCTTCAGAGTATTGATTGCATTGCTTCTTGTATGCCTAAAATGTGAGCACACTTCTATGAGTCATTATATCCAAGATTGCTCAAGAATGAGGTCTCGAATGGCAGCTCATAGTTCTCTATTCATGGAGTGCAAGGGTTTGTAATGGAGGCCCTCAATTTGACTTGGTTTGTGCCCATGCAAGTACACCATAAGATGAGAGATTCAAAGATCAAAATATGCATGCAAATGAAGATGCAAGCTAATCTAAATGATGAAAATGCAAAGCAATGCAAGAAAGGAAATCTAATCTATGAAAGCAAATATGGATCCAAGCTAATGAAAATGCAAGGATGGATCATGATGATGGAAGCCATGGATGCATGAGAGAAGAAGACAATAAGATAGAAGTCCTCCACAAAAAGCTTTGAATGCTCAAACTCTTCCAAAAATTGCTCTCCAAACCTACAACATAACAATAGCATAATCGTAGATGTCAAAAATAAGGAGAGGGATCTCCCTTATAAAGAAGAATGGACGATTAAGATTAAGAGACAATACGATTTAATCAAGGGCGGAGAAACAATGACCCATGTGAGACAAAATTCCACCAATGAGAAAAAAGGAGGAAAATTAAATGGAATCCCACTTAGAAATATGTGCATTTAAGTGTAGAGGACAAAATAATTTATTTAATTTTTATTCAATTTATTTTCTTTTTCAAGTGGGATTTTATTTAATTAAAAGGGAGCACATTCTTTTAATTAAATAGGAAATATTTAATTAAATTAAAAGAGGAGTTTTTATCATAATTAATTAAATGTAGATTAAATCTTTAATTAAAAGAGAGGTTTTCTTTTAATTAAATAAGACTTAAGATAAAATGATCAAACCTTAGGAAATGTTGAAATAATTAAATTAATTATAGTTTGATCAAAGAAATTGATTTGAACTTATTTATAAACTAATGCAAACCATTGATTTAGGAATTTTGATAAATTGAATAATGGGGGTTCATAGTCTAGGCAACCATTTTATAGTGCATAAATTTTCCCCTCTTTGACTAATGTGTGATCGATTTGGGAACACATGTAGTCAAAGAAAGAAATTGAAGTGTGAGATCAATTTGGGATCACAAACTAACCTAGATGTGTGGTCAATTTGGGAACACATCAAGACAAAGAATAAAAATAAATTTTGACTTAAAAAAGTTGAGGATAAAATTGATAAAATTGAATCAAGGATTAAAGTTGATAGATACTGCCCCCTCATGATTGAAATCAAAATGAGATAGAGGAGAAACAACAAATTGATAAATTTGATCAAATCAAACTAAAGATAAGGTTCTTGATGTAAGATGAAAGATATAAGAATTACAAAACCAAGGTAGATCATCAAGCATGGAATATTATGCTCCAAAGGTGAATTAGAAGAAAAGAAGTGGGGTGAAAGCGAATAGAAGGTAGAAATTTGGAAGATATGGAAAGAAACAGAAAGAAGAAAACAAAATTTTCTATAAGAAATAGAATGCCCCAAAATCAATCAACTATTTAAGATAAAAATTTTGATTGAGACCACAAAAGAAGATAAGGAAATGAAGATCACAACATGACTACAGTTGATTAAAAGTACACAAGAAAGATGAAGGGAAAACCCTCTCAAACTCATAATGTAGCCTAAAAATGCAAACTTACATGAAGTCTATTAATGTAAGCTACATGAAAATACAAAGGTGTACTTGAAATAGAGTAACTATAACATAGGATTTTGTGTTCATCATTCATTAGATAATGTTAATGAACTTATTTTTATCATTAGGACATTATTAATGAACATCAAAAAATCATTCAATCATCACTAGTCACAAGCGCAACTATGAAGATATGAATGTGATTTATATCGGATTGGAATGTGGAAAGATTCTAACATAAGCATCAAAGACATAAAGGTTAAGATGACTTTTATGTTAGCTTACCTAATTTAATGTAGCAAAACCATGCTTGCATCAAGGCATAGATGCTAGGATGACCATAATAATGGTTTTGCAAAAGTAGTCAATGATGATGCCTCAAATCTCCTAAGTGTTTCAAGGG
The DNA here is from genome assembly GCA_028749045.1 of Cupressus sempervirens. Classification (NCBI taxonomy): domain Eukaryota; kingdom Viridiplantae; phylum Streptophyta; class Pinopsida; order Cupressales; family Cupressaceae; genus Cupressus; species Cupressus sempervirens. The sequence goes on along the minus strand of CM053785.1, from coordinate 549,510,645 downwards.
ACAACAAGAGACACTCTAGAGTTTCAAGACCACACCCACAAGTAGAAAAAAATAAAAACATGCCCCATGCCCCAAGTACTCTAGCTATACATCCCAAAGAGACTTATCAGACAAGGACACTCAATGAAAATCAATAAGAATCAACATACAAAGAAAAGATCATGACATAGGTCAAGCATTAAGTGTTTGTGTTAAAAAATTTAAGTGTGTTAACTGATACTAAGTTTTGAGGATAAGGATTGAATGCTTGCAAGAAGGTAAGATCACATGACAAAACTGGGTAAGACCAAACTGATAAGTGTTGAAAAACACTCAATGTCAAGGGTTGTATTGAAAAATATAGTTGGGGTGGTGTTGAGAAACACCATTTGCAAGGTGTCCTAAATACTAATGCAACCAAGAGGCCAAAACTAACATAGTTATACCCCCTAGACAAAGACCAATTCCAAACCAAGGCAACAAGGACAAGGCATGATGGAGAAAGGCCAAGTTTCGAGGACATGTGCTAAGAAATAGGGGTGCAAAGGCCTCAAGTAGTGCCCGTTTCTAGGTTTTCACCACTTGGATTATTATTTTCTTTCTTATTTATTTATTTATTTATTGGAACATATAAATTTTTTAGAGATACATCAAAGTGCTTATTACTAAGATGATCATTTTTCAGAACATTTTCCAATTTTTAGAATTTTGACAGTATATTATTTTTTTTGCATTTTTGAAATATATCATTTTTTTTGTATTTTTTCAAGATTAATAAATATGTACAAAGATTCCCCTAGATAGAATGGGTATCATGGATAGAACTTCTTCAAGTGCAAGACATTGATAGGATCAGGGAGCTACTCTCCCTCTGTTGTAGATAGTAAATAGGCACCAGACCCAAAAGTTGCTGTAATAATGTAAGGTCCAAGCCAATTAGGTTCAAACTTACCCTTTTGATCTCTATTCTATTGATTCTTAGGATTTTCACATAAGACAAAATCTGTCACCTGGAATTCTCTAGGGTGAACCTTTTTGTTGAATGCTTTTGACATGCACTTCTGATAGATCCTCATATGGTCAAATGATGTTTGGTATTTCTCATCTAGAAGTTCTAACTCTTGAAGTCTCATGGCATGGTAGTCTTCATTTGTAACTAGACCTTTGAAGGAAGCTCTGAGTGAAGGAATCTCAACTTTAAAGGTAACACTACTTCAACACCATATGTAAGGGAAAAAGGAGCAGCCCCAGTAGGAGTATGAATACTCATTCTATAGGCCCACAAAGCTAGATTTATCTTTAAGTTCCAATCGCTACCATTCTTATGAACTATTCTATGTAAAATTTTGAGATGGTTTTATTTGCTACTTCTGCTTCACCATTTCCTTGCAGGAAGTAAATGGAGGACCATTGTTGTTTTATCTTAAATTTCTTACAAAGTTGTTTAAGGTTCTTATTTTTAAACTAGCCTTTGTTGTTAGTGATAATCTTAGAAGGAACTCCATCTCTACAAATAATATGATTTAGAATAAATAGAGAAACTGAGCCAACAAAAAGTGGGACAACTTCTACCCATTTAGTGAAGTAATCAGTAGTAGTGGTAATAAACTTATGTCCACATGATGAGTTGGGATGAATCTTTCCAACAAGATCAAAGGCCCAACACTGAAATCACAAAGGAGAGATAGAAGGAATGAGTTCCCTACCTGGAGCATGTATTAGGTTACCATGTTTTTGGCACTTTTCACATGACTTTGTAAAAGCTACTGCATCAATCTTCATCGTGGGCCAATAGTACCCCACCCTAAGCAACCTTTGAGCCATGGAAAGACCATTGGAATGTCCCCCATAGATGCCCTCATGGATGTCAACTAATGCTTTATTGGATTCTTCCTTTTCTAAGCATCTAAGAAGTGTTCCATCTAGACCCTCCTATAGAAATCTCCAAACATAAGGGAATGGCAAGAGGCATTTTGAATAAGGTTTTTGCGTTCAAACAGGTTAAAGGTTTTAGGTATAATGCCATCATGAAGGTATGAATAAATGGCACCATAACGAGATGAATCACAACCAATAATGGTACAAATAACATGAATTTATTGGGAATCATAGATAGGGTGATGTAGCTCATCTGCCATGAATTGAAGAAATGAAGCAAGTGTAGCCATAGCATCAGCTACTTTGTTTTCTACTCTAGGGATTTTCTAAAATGAGACAAATGTGTAGTAGCGTCTCAAGGAATCAACCATTTTTTTGTAAGGTGCCAATTTCTCATTTTTTGTTAAATAATTGTCATTGACTTGGTTGATTAAACAATTGTGAATCCCCATAGATGTGTAACTATGTAATTCTCCATTTTATACCCATCTTAAGTCTATTTGTTAAGGTTTCATCCATACCAAAATTGACTACTTGCATTGGTTCAATGAGCATTGAAGATCTATCTTGAAAATAACTAGGGAGACGATCATGTACCTCATCCTTGGGTGCCTCAGAGAGCTTTTCACCCTTAGATACGTCCTTTATTTTTACTATTTTCAGTTCTAACATCACCACATAATGGTTTTTGCTGTTAGAATTCCTATTCTTTTTATTTTGCAACTAAGGTACTTGATGTCTGGCTCTGTCATGTTGGTAGTCGGTTCACTGGTGGAAGAGACTACGAGTTCAATGGAATTAAAATAGTAGCCTATATCATAATCATTTTGAAACATTAAAAGCTCAGATTCATGATTGCATTTGTGACCAATAAATCAAATTAGGATGAACATGGGGTAAATCAATGACTAGTTCAAGGTTATGAATATAAAAAATATCTTTGGTTACCAAAGAGTCAGAGTTTGTGAAGTAACTTCCTAAACTACCCAAATCAGGATTCATCCTAACAAGCAAAGAATCATCCACTAAGGTAACATGTGAGTTCAAACCATCTGATCTTACACACGAATTGTCAACTAACTCGGGTTGAGAACTATATGTATGAACAACATCAATGCCCATATCAACTATAGAAGGCTTTGAGAGGGAGTCCCATTCATACTCATTGGAATCTATTTCTGAATCTTGACTAGGATTCTTACACCATGAAGGCTTAGGATGCCTAGATGTGGAAGCCTCAATATCATTAAGGGTCACACTCTCTTGTTCTAAATATGCAACTGTCTCATGAGATACTAGACTATTTGAATCTCCCCAAAGGAGATTAGTAGAAGGGACCCAATCTTCACACATATCTTGTTGATTTTCCAAATTGGGTATGTACTCTTGTTCTTCTTCACTATTTGACTTATCAAGGATAGGAGAAACACTATTGTGATTTGCATATCCTAGAGCAACTAGCTTCTTAGAATTGCATCTGAAAAGACCATGATCAAGGGGTTTGGCTCTAGAATCCAATCTATTAGTAAGAGGGCCATGTCTAGGATAGCCCATCTTCTTGACAAAAGTATACCCTCTTCCATAAGCTTTAGGAGAGGGAGTGAAGTTCTCATTGTACATATACTTCTCTTCTATATAAATTCAATCTCTAATAGCCATATCTTCTTTCTCATCTTGAATAGGCACTGAAAATAGGACAAATGTGCCAAATAATGTCATAGATGAAGAGAAAGGTTTCATCTCTTGTGAAGGTTTACCATAAGACCTAGGTGAAACTGGTAATACTGTGAAGGAGTTGAGTTGATATCCCCCCATGCTAAGGTCTATGGATTTGAACTTGTCTTTACATTCAAAGAAAGTTGCATCAAAATCATCTGCTACTCTATTGAGGGGAACATGAGTACTTACTAAAATCAAGTTAATAGACAAGGTATTATCCCCAAGTATACAAATCTCTATTCTATTATAAGGGAACTTAACACACTAATTATAGGTAGATGACACTACTTGCATATCATGAATCCATGGTCTACCAAGTAAAATATTGTACGCAAGGGGTCCAACATCAACTATTTGAAATAAAATATCTTTTTCAACAAGACCAATCCTAATGGGAAGGACGACCAACCCCTTTGAACTTTTCTCTGCCTCATCGTAGGCTTTGATAATAATCTTCCTTCTGGTATCAATAACTTGTTTAGAATAACCTAATGTCTTTAAAAAACTCAAAGAACAAATATTAAGTAGAACACCCCCATCTATCAACACATGCCTAACACAGGTTCTATGGATCATGACCTCAATATGAAGGGAAAGATTGTGCAGATGGCTCAAAGATTTATCATCTTCCTTTGAAAAGGAAAGGTAATGAGGGCTAGTAATATGATTAATCATGTTCTAGAATTGATTAACATCTAAATTTTTGGGGACATTTGCCATGCACAAAGCATCCTCAAGGACTTGTTTGTGTCTCAGAGGCAACTCTAAAAGCTCAAACATCAAAATTTGATTGGGGGTTCTTTGCAATTGATCAACAAGATTATAATTCAACCTAGGATTAAACACTAGTTTTGAAGAAACATACTTGGATTTCACTTTTTTTGGCTTACTTGGTTGGTTTGAACTAGGTGCTTTGACAAAGAGGGGACCTCGACTTCACGTAACACCATTAAGACTTTGGGAAGACACTTGTTTAGGTTTATTTGACTGGTTTGAATTGGATCATCTAATGACAAGGGGACCTTGAGATGACTCTCTAGAGTGAGCACCCCTTAGCACCAAAATAGGTTTTTCACCAAGGATAAGAGAGCTCAAATTTAAATCATAACCACTGGGATCTTTATCTTCCATCATGTTGACACTTTCTTCTATAACCTCGAGAATATTGACAACGTTTTCTACATTTGCATAAGTGTAATTGATTGCACCCTTGCCATTCTTAGGTTATGAAGCTTCCCCTTTCTTATACTTGGGAAAAGGCTCTTTGAATGTTGTGTGATCAGCATTGGTATTTAATCCATCTATTTCAAGTTTTCCATTCTCAATAAGATCTTGAACAACATGCTTAAATCTCCCATAGTTTTCAATATCATGTCCAATATCATTGTGAAGTTTGCAAAAGGCCTTCTCATCCCACCACCATGGCTTAAATTTAGGTATGTAGAACTTTGCAGCATCATAAGGGCACACAAGAATATGAGGAAGGAGCTTTGTGAACATCTCTTCATATGACTCACCCAATTGTGTAAAGTTATGTTTCTCTCCTTTAGGCCTTTCTTAATATCTTGGCTTGTTACTTTGTTGATTGGCACTAGCCAAATAGAGAATAGCTTGGTCTTTAGGCTTAGAGGAATCCAAAACTCTATCATTAACCACTTGTTTGTTCTTATTCCAATATGTGTTCTTTCCTTTATCCTTGTTATTGTTGTTATTCTAACCATTGTTGTTGTTGTTTCCTTTTTTTGTCAAAATACCTTGCTCTCTCAAAGAATCCTCAATTGTAAATGCGGCTTCAACCATGTTATCAAAGGACCAAAAAACCATCTTCTTAATTTCCTACTTCATCTCAAGAACCATGTTACTAATGAGGATTTCAATATTTTCTTTCTCAGGAATAGTCCTAGAATAGTGAGAGCATTGTCATCTCCATTGTTGCAAGAAAGCAACAAAGGATTCTAGTTGATTTTTCTTTGTGTGACATAAGTCCAATAGTGAGACAAATCGTGAAATATTGTATGTAAAGTGTTAAACAAATCTCTAAATTAACTCAAGGAATGTCTTAATAGGAGGAGTTATACTGGTAAACCATTACATTGCTTGACCCTTAAGACTCCTTGGAAATAATCTCATAAGGTATGAGTGCTCATGCTGAAACTCAAAACTCATAGTATAGAATTGATGCACATGATCATTTAGATCCCCATTTCCATCATATTTGTCATATTGGGGGATCTCAATTTTGCTAGGAAAATCTTCCATGTTAACACTCTTATCAAAAGGATTAGGACAAATTGAATCAACTAAAAAAGAACTCTTGGGTGCTGATATTTGCTTCAACTATTTCTTCAATTGGTCAATTTCTTCTTTCATAGAGGGATCATGCTTTTGAATCTTTTTGTCTACATTAGAGTTGTAAGGGACCTTAGCACCCTTGTTGATTAAACATTAAGAGCATGCATCTTTATTTTGGTCCATATATGCTTCTATATATTGCTGAAAATGTGGGTCTGGTTGCATAGCCATGAAATCATAAGAATTACAGTCAATGTTTGAGGTACCACCTCCATATTGTGAACCATGATGAGCTTTTTATGAAGGTTACCTTGAAACTCTAGGAGGTGTTGGTCTCCTATAATAATCATGTCTTGAAGCTCTCCTTCCTCTAGGGCTAGGAGATTGTGATGGTGTTTTTGAGTGTCTTCCACTTCATGGAGTCTTAGGAGGGGTGGATGGAGAAGAGTTGTTTCCACCACCAATGTGCACGTTATTGAATTTATTGTCAAGTTGTAGAGCCACGAGAAGGTCTTGTTCTTCCTGACAGGCTTTCCTTTCTATCTCAATCATAACTTGCCTTTCTTCCTCTAGGCATCTAAATTGTTCTTCCTTCTTAGCTTGTTCTTCTAGAAGAGCTTTCTCTCTCATGCTCAAGTACTTTGAGTCTGCCACTCACATAACCAAAAGGTGTCATGAGTAGTGTGCATGGCCTTGACTATCTAAACTAGGTACTAGTAAATGTTGCATTCATACAAGCACTAGAAGGCTCACTAATTTGATCATCATATTGGGATTTCTCTTCTTGATAGGCATAATGCTTACCTTTCTCAGCCCTTTGGTGTGAATCCAAATATCTATCCTCAATATGGGGTGAGGTTGGTCTATTTTCAAGAGTAGGATCACCACTCAAAAGGTCAACATAGTATTCACCACTTTGATTCTTCTTTTGTGGAGCCATTGTAAAATCCATATCCATATCTGAGTGAGGTGATGCTAAGCGTGCACTCAACTCAATAAGGTCAATACTATGGTCCAACAAAGCTTCTAGAATATTCTTAGGCAATTGAAAAAACATAGGTTTTTTCCCCTTACATCATTGATGAGTTTGAACTAAAGGTAATTATTTAAAGACCACTTGAGGTCATTCCCCTTGATCTACTTGATATCTTGTTGTAACCAACATGGAAGAAAAGGTACTAGGTGATAGGATAACCCTAATAAACATTGGCACCAAACTAGGATAATAAAAACATTCACTTGTCCAAAAGAGATGTGATAAGATAATATTTTGCAATAGGTATAAATCGACATTGCCATAGAGGTTCTCACAAATTTGGGTGAATACCCCAGCACATATGGACCAAGAAGATGATTTACTCAAATTATAAATAATTAAAATTGATTTTTTATGAAAGTGGATGGACAAGAAGTCACTAAGAATCTCCAAGCATAATATCAAAGAATCCAAAGGTATATCTTTCTCAACAAGGACGATCTCTAACTCACTAACTCCAAACAAGGTCACTTGTGAAATCAAAGATCACTAATTCAAGGGGTCAAAGCACAATAATCCAAGGTGCAAACAAGTTTCTAACAATGGGGTAAGTAGCCTAATTTGAACCGGATCAACCTAAGGAGATTGGAAATAACAAGATAGCAAAGCAATTTGATCATAAAGTCTCAATTCAGGAACTTAGATTTTATTCATTTTAAATATCCAACTAGGTGTGATAGATTGTGAGTCATAAACTAGGCACGCAAGACATAAATTAGAAATTGCATGAAAACATCTTCAAACAATGAACAAGAGTAGTGTCATAGTATCCGTCTAATCCCTAGAACCACCACTGTGTATGTTCTCAAAATTTTTTCCAATTACGCACATAGTTCTAGAAAAAAAATTGGTAGCACTATGGTTCTTAGTAATGTTCAATTCTGCAACTTTTTCAATCTAGAGTGGGCAAAATCCAATCCTGGTGCACTAGGGTGTTGACATATTTCAAGAATTTAATCAATCAAAGATACTAAGGAGATTCAACAACCCAACAAAAGACTACAGCTGTGAGGATTTTCCCCACAAGAACATTCATATAGTGGTTGCTACTACCACATCAAAAATTGGCTATTACCACTTGAGGTTCTATCCACGTGGTTGACCTAATAAAGGGAATGTCAACTACAATTAACCCTCTCTAATCAAGGAAGACTCACAAATTTTTACCACATGGGGACTTGGTTTGGATTCAAGGGTTCCAAGTTTCTGATGTGCCCAAAAAAGAACATAACATACTCCTCTAGCCTCTTCACCTTACCCAAACATAGCAAACAAGATTCTTTGACATGCTAATTCAAAATCACCTTACCAAATTTTTGGAAATGACAATAACAAACACCACCAATCTCAAAAGAGAAAGTACTAATAGACGTTGAGGACAAACCCAAGTGGAATAGTGAGATAATAACAAATATCCTTCCCTACCTACAAGGGGATCTATCATCGAGAAGAGCTTCACATGTAAGGCAAGTGAATGAAGCACATTCCCTCAAGAAATTCACAAATAATTTTCATAAGGCCTAATTACTATGTGAAACACATATGCGTGAAAGTAAATCTAGATCCAATTTTAGAGCATCAAATGAAGTGTGAATCTATGAAAGCATGTAAAAGTACTCAAGCCAAATACATGAGAGGGTTCATTTCATTTTATTTTCAAATATAAATGTTATAGAGATCTAGCAAAAGAACTCATAATCCTTGAAATGCATCTTTTCACTATTGTACCTTTCATTTATGCTTGAACGCTCACTTGCAATGAATAAAGCAACAAGCAAAACAATCAAATACCAGATATGCAATATATATCCAACTTATGCAAAACTAGGGTTAGATATGAAAATATGATTTTTTAAGAGTGATAATAACCAAAAAATAACCCAAATGAAAGCTGACATCATGCATTGATCCATGTGAAAATTAAATGCAAGCTATTCATTAAATGCCCTTTTTTAATATTAATTTTGACCTAGTCAAGATGATTGGACCTATATGATATGAATTTGTATCCAAAACCCTAAATAAAAAAAAATATTCCTATAAAAAAATTAGAGAGCTTTCCAAAACTGTCAGAATTTTGAAAAGATCTTTTCATTTGTGCCCTAGGGAGCCATTTTGTCAAAATAGACTAGTTTTTGCAAATCAAATTATTGAGCCTTAATATGATCTCTAAAATAAAAATACAAAGAACCAAACCTATTTAGAATTTATAGGCCTTTCAAAAAATGTAGAATTTTCTAAAAAATTCTTTAATTTTCACCCTTAAATGATTTTTCATGAAAAATAAAGAAAAAATTATAAAAAATTGAAAATACCTCAAAAAAATCTGAAAATTTAACCGAATCTTCTCTAATATGTCATCACCTTGGAAAATAAAATTCAGATGAAAAAACCAATTTTTTTGGGAGATATGATCAAATATTTTAAATCTAGGGTTTTTTGTCTCCAAACAAATCCGCATAAGGGAGTTAGCTCCAAAAATATCTAAAAATAGCAAGTAAAGGTGGGTTTCCCCATGTTAGGCACTAAAAATGTATGCCTAAAATGTGAGCACACTTCTATGAGTCATTATATCCAAGATTGCTCAAGAATGAGGTCTCGAATGGCAACTCATAGCTCTCTATTCATGGAGTGCAAAGGCAAATTTGTAATGGAGGTCCTCAATTTGACCTAGTTTGTGCCCATGAAAGTACACCATAAAATGAGAGATTCGAAGATCAAAATATGAATGCAAATGAAGATGCAAGCTAATCTAAATGACGATAATGCAAATCAATGCAAGAAATGAAATCTAATTTATGAAAGGAAATAACAATGCAATATTAATCTATGAAAGCAAATATGGATCTAAGCTAATATGAAAATGCAGGGATGGATCATGATGATGGAAGCCATAAATGCATGAGAGAAGAAGAGAAGAAGATAGAAGTTCTCTACAAAAATCTTTAATGCTCAAACTCCACCAAAAATTGCTCTCCAAACCTGCAGCATAACAATAGCATAATCGTGGATGTCAAAAATGAGGAGAGGGCTCTCCCTTATAAAGAAGAATGGATGATTAAGATTAAGAGGCAATAATATTTAATCAAGGGTGGAGAAAGAATGATCCATGTGAGAGAAAATTCCACCAATGAGAAAAGAGGAGAAAAATTAAATGGAATCCCACTTAGAAATATGTGTATTTAAGTGTAGAGGAAAAAAGAATTTATTTAATTTTTAGTTTATTTATTTCCTTTTTCAAGTGGGATTTTATTTAATTAAAAGGGAGCAAGTTCTTTTAATTAAATAGGAAATATTTAATTAAATGAAAAGAGAGGTTTTTCTCTTAATTAATTGAATGGAGATTAATTCTTTAATTAAAAGAGGGGTTTTCTTTTAATTAAACAAGACTTAGGATAAAATGATAAAACCTTAGGAAATGTTGAAATAATTAAATTAATTACAATTTGATCAAAGAAATTGATTTGATTTGATTTAATAAAATATTGCAAATCATTGATTTAAGAATTTTGATAAATTGAATAACAGGGGCCCATAGTCTAAGCGACCATTTTAGGGTGCATACACTTCTTACTTTGTGGATTTTCTTCATCTTCCTGGTGGCTTAATTTTCAAGATGATTATGTGATATCTTATGTCCATTTAGGTTTCAATTTCAAAAAAATTGCTTATACTCCAGTTACCCTAACCCTGTGTGATTTCTTTATACAATCTGTTAAATTAGGAACTCATTCTAGGAAGATAGAGTAAATTTCATTGATAAGTGTGCATCTCATCATAAAATATAATATACAAAAAAATTGATATCAATGTTATTTCTTGCAACTTTATAGATTTGTATGAACCATAAAATGCCTCCTTGTAAAAATCACATTTGTCTTCAATTGAGTTATCTAGATGGTTGAAAAACAACCTAAAGGAACCATGGGGTATTTTTATTATCCTTTCAAGAGAGGAATTTGAATCAAATTCCTACCATGGTTCTTGTGTAATAATGATGCTCAACAAATATAAATTCCAATTTGTTCATCAGTTGATAAATTAATACTAGGTACTGTAGACACCTTAATCTAATTATATCATCTAAGTAATCCTATTTAGTCATCACCTAAGGAATCATTAATTAATTAATCAATGTTATCCTCTATTAGTTTATCTAAACTAATTTTCTATATTCCAATTGATAAATCAAATAACAACCAATATTTTGATTATTAATTAAATATCTATTCTCCTATTAAATTAATTAATTGCACTATATCTATTTAATTTAATCCCAAATTCCCCTTTTGATTTAATAATTCATTTTAATTAAACCCTCAACCTCTAATTAACCTTTAACCTAATCCTAAATCCTTAGTTATAACTCAACCCAACCCATTCACCCATGTTAATTCTATTTAATTAACCAATTAAACCTATTTAATTAACCAACCCTCTTGTGTTTCTCTTACATGCCCACTTTCCTCCTAATCCCCCTCTAATCTAAGGCTAACCTCACCCTAATCATTTGCAAAAATCTAAGAAAATGGATTAAGGAATCCTAACCAACCCAAATTCCACCCTCATGTCACATCCACCCACTACCCAACCAAATGCATTAATGTTCCACTGGCACATCCCTTACACATCTCTTACACACTCCATCCCCCTACTAACTCCTTTTTCCTCTCACATTCCCTAAAATGGTCAGATTCCCTCCAAAATTCCCATCCCCTCATACTTACTCCCCTCTTGACAAGTGTCAACACCTTATTAGTTGCAAGGAATCCCAATCCATGTGTTCCCTCTCCTTTCATCCTAGCCCTCCCTCACCTTTTCTCAAATTTGCATCTTGGCCCTCCATTTTCACCTCCCATTACCTATAAAATGAACCCCTCTCCTCTCATAAATAGATATGTATTTCATGCTAATTTTATAATGCTCCAATTTTCTCTATCTCTCACAATACACCCTCATAATGTCAAAATCACTCCACAGCTTTATCTCTTGTTTTTAACCATTTAAATCCATCTTCCATCCATTTTAAGGCTTGAGACACACTTGAACATACATGCCTTCATCCTTTGGACACATCCATTCATCAAAGGAGGCTTGGGATTTTTCTTATTTTGTTTGCATTCCTTTTGTTTTGTTTCCTTTTGTTCATTTATAGGTGTTAATCTAGTTGTTCTCTTTGAATGCTTTGCTTAATCTTGGTATTACATAACACTAACATCTTAGGTGATATGTTTTGGCATGCCTGATGGGACTCACTTCATGGGTCATTTATTCATTCATTTAAATCCATTTTGCTTGCAAATTAAAAATCTAATGTTTGGTGTTGTTTAGTGTTTTGCAAGTGTGTTTTGTTGCTTGTGCAAGCTTGGAGACATGTTTAGAAGGAAGATTGATGCTTTGTAGATTTTAAAAAGCACTTAAAAATCTCTCAACATTTCCATTATTTTTTACTAGGACATTTTTGTGCTTTTCACCTTTTCTTTAGCTCATTTATGCTTCTTTTAGCAAATTTAAACACTTTTGTAGTACTTGGTGAAGGTTTTTGTAGCACATTTTCAATTTTCTCAAGAACCTAAGATATTTTCTGTTCGACTTTGGCAAAATAAAGATCTTGCAACACCTTTAAAAATTGTTTCAGCGCATCTAAGTATTCTTGCAGCACATTTAATATTTTTCGCAATGCATTTTAAACTTTTTGTAGTGCATTTGAAGTTTTATGCAACACATTTAAAGATCTCTGTAGCACAGTTAATTATTCCTCTAACACATTTTAAAATTCCTATAGTGCATTTTAATATTTCTATAACACATTTAAATATTTTTGTGAAGACAAAGTTTTTGCTATATATTTTCACTTTCTACCTACACTTTGACGATAAAAATACACTAATAGCACATTTGACACTTATTTTAGTGCATTTACATCTCTGTTTAGTAGTTTTGCACAAAAAATTAGCACATTCAAGTAATCTTTTAGTGCTTCTGAGATGTTTTGTAACACATTCAAAAAAAGGATTTTCACAATGTATGTTGAAGTATTTTTCACCACTTCAGCAATTTAGTTTAGTGCATTCAATATTTTCTGGAGCACTTTTAATCATTTCTATAACGCTTTTACAAAACTACAGAATCTATAGAATTTGATCACAAGATCCATCCTGTATATAGGTGGAGGAGCCTAAGAAAATGCTGTCTTCATTAATTGTTGCTTGCAGGTTCTCTTAAATTTTCTAAATCATTTATCGAATTAACTTGCATGTTTAACCATGGTTTATTGATTACACTTTCAATTTGGGCTTTAGAAAATCATCAAACAAATCTTGAATGCAAAGGGCTAAAATTGAACAAAGCAAACTTTCACACTTTCATTTTGGGCACTAAAATTCAACCAAAAATCCATCTTGAATGCTTAATGAATTGACAATTTTTTTTATGGAATGAATGTTTAGTAATCAAACAAGACACTTCAATTTAGGCATAAAATCAATCAAAATACAATCTTGAGTGCCTAAAGATAAAAAAACAAATATGATGAATGCCTCATTTTGGGTCTAAAAAGAGCAATGCAAATCAAACATTTGGACTTGGTGCCTAAATGAACACACAATGTCTTGAATCTCATAAGATCAAAGAGTTCTTATTACCTTTAATTTCCAATATTTCACAATCTCTTTCAAGTTTGCACAAAATTTTCTTTCAATGAATAAACCATCCATGCTAAAAATGAGTGTTTACAATTATAGATAAAAAATCTTAAAACTTGGATTTGGAATGAACAAAGTATCTTGCATGTTTTACAAATGTGGTTTTTATACAACCTATCTTTATTTCCTTTCAAATTAGATCCATTAACTAAGTGGTGCATCTATCAAAGTTTGTTAGCAAGATCATCTGCAATAACCTAGGAACACTTTTACAGATTTCTATCCTTTGGGAAATGTGCGTCCACATTGAAGCAATAGCTCAATCTGCTAAACCCCTCTAGCTAATATATAAATAATAAATAAGGTAATATTTTTCTTATCCTCTCAAGCTTAGGCAATGTATGTTGATGATAACTAGAGTTGGGAAAATTTTCTCTTGATTTTGGCATGGTCAACTAGGCTCTTAAGTAAGTTACACATGTACAAAATGATTGGGGGAACACCACAGATCATAATATGAACCAAAATAGTGGTCACCCTATTTATCCTTGGTATTTTATTCATGGTGAAAGAGAGTATAAGGCTTCTCTAAAATTACTTGACATTTTTATTTTTCTTGGTATGGGCATAAGGCTACTTGGACTTCATCCCAAGAGCCATCAACCCCATAGAAAAGGGGCTTCTATTTGCCATGCCTGGAAGGTTCATTGATGTGTAAGTTTGTTGATTGACTCTTTTATTAACTCACATCTTAGGTTGAGAGGGAAATATCACACTAGAACTAGAAAACATCAAGATGGGCTCCTCCCAACAGGTCTAAAGAGGTTATTGAAGCCAAATTAACCTTAAGGATAATGTGTGCTTGAACTATCTTTATTGTAATTTGACCATGTGAAAAACACTTCTTGAACATACAAATTTTACACTATCAAAATAGATTTTCCAAAGAGATCATTCACTTGTCTCTCTCAAAGTTACTTTGTCCTTTGAAAGACTATTTTCTCACCTATCATATTTATTATTAGATAATATTGCCATTTTTTACCAAAAGGTTGTTAGCAAGTCCATTCTCAACAACTTGTTGTGGTCTTACAATGCACACCCTATTTCTCTTAGAAATGGGGACCCCCTTGTAATTTTTTTCTCCCAGACCCCTAGTCTAGGGCCTAGGTCATTTTTGGATTCCCCTAGGAGTTTGGGTCAAGCCTCAGTCTCTGATTGGGAAGTCTAGAGAGTGATTTTTTGAGTAAATTAATTTTTTTATGGTTTTTATGTGGTAAAGTGCACATTAGTGCACATGCACACCTACTCAAGGTGCACTCAGTGGGCAAGTGCACACTCATCTCCTTCTGGAGATGCACACATGTGCACCTCTAGAAGGTGCACACCTTCCCTTGGAGATGCACACTAAGGAAGACCCAAGGTCTATATAAGACCTTGAAACCCCCTTCTGTTCTTCACTTTTCTCTCTAGCTCTAGCCATCTGTGCACCTTCACACCCTCTGACGTGTGCTCCCAGTCTCCTCCGCTCTTAACCTACAATCAACACTCACTAAAGCCTAAGGTTAGAAAGCACCAAGAAGGTGTGCAAATTCTCACCTCCCCAAGGTGTGCATGTGTGCACCTTCTCAAAGACAACTCCTAAAAAAAGAAGCAAACCTAAGACCTAAGAGAAAATCACCAAGAAGGTGTGCATGTGCACACCTTTTAAACACTAAACCTTAACTAAAACACCTACGGCATGCAAAGGTGCACAATACAAACCTCCTCAAGGTATGCATGTATACACCTTTGTGCCTCCCAAAAACTAAGTTAAACATCATAAAACTATGTCCCCACCCCCCCCAAACTTGCACTTGCACTATGCATGTGCATACCTTACCAAGGTGCGCAACTGTGCAAAAAAGGCCAATTAGGGCCATTTTAGTGTACTAGCAAACCTATAAGTGTGTGCTAGGTGTAGTAAAATGTATATTAGGGCATTTGGGGGAGATTGACTAGATTTTGACTATTTTGCTGGGTTTTTAAAATCTATTTAGGATCAATTATGGTTTGTTTTAGGTCAAATCTTAGCTTTCCAAACTAATGTCTCCTTTCTTGTGCAGATAAGATGGCATCATCATCCTCTTCAATAGTGGAAAAGATAGCTCCAAAACCTGTTGTATTCAAGTACTAAGGTGCATCGAGGAAATCTTGGTTTCAAGACGGGCATGCTAAGATTAGAGATATAAAGATCTACCATATTGATTGGAACAAATTCCTTACCATCTACAACAAACAAAAAGAACAATTTGCAATGGTGTTAGCACGTATCCAGTCAAGCATAGTAAATGCAACATCACATCCTACATTTGTCAAGTCTTTAGAACTTATAATGGCTCTTGCAAAGAACTATGTGATTGAAGAAAAGGTCATCAAGAGTGTCACAGGAGAGATAGTCTTGGACTTCTGACCAAGAAATATCAAGAAGGTATTCTATCTTCCTAGGGTAGACTAGTATTTGAAGATTACCTATGATAGAGCAGATAAATGGTATTATGAGAATGAAAATGAAGCTAAAGAAACAATTCAATACTCCTTCCTAATAGACAAAACACAAGTAGGATATAGAGTCAACAAAGTGGACATGACCCAGGATTATATGAAGGATGATATTGGGTATGCAATTGTGCTTTTGAGAAGGGTCATGGGACTACTAGTAGTAGGGCACCTTCACACTTGGCTGGTCCATTTTATTGATACCATCAAGATGATAAAGATGCTAATAAATTGGGCTACTATCCTCACTAATAATCTACATGAGCAACTCATAGCTATAAGAGCCAATATGAGATTCTATATGATATCATACATGGTGTACTTACTGGTGACAAGGACCATGAACTACCCAAAAAGGGGAGCATGCAATTTGCTAATGCTTGGCCCTATGCAGTACATCCATAACTACTGAAGAAGAAACTCTTAAAGAAGAGTGTAGAATACATGGTGATTAATGATAGCTTCATATTTGTAATAATTAGATTCATTGAAGGTGATTATGCAAAAAGGATGTTAGTAAAAGCAACAGCCAGGATCACAGAGGTTGGCACATACTACATCTAGTTCAAAACATTCACCTACCTAAGGGTAGCCAATACATTGGAAAACCCAAAGAAGCTTATGAGATATCCATCAAATAGGAAAATCTTGCTAGAGATTGTACACCAACTCACATCTACATACAATAGAGTGAGAAGATAGCACAAGAAGACATGGATTTGGCCCATCACAATTGGTACTTTTGAAGTCAAGAAAAATAAGATATTGTCACTTTTGATTCAGAATGAGACCAATATCCACTTGAAGAGTACAAATCCCTTCACACATATTTTGACACCATTAGAATGGTGCAACATTTGGCATGGAAGTAGTTTGTACATGAGGATGTGTTAGAGGCTTAGTGGATGAACGCAGTAGCTGACTATGATATCTAGATAAGGGATTATTGTAGGATGACTCTATATTTGGTAGAGAAGGTTCCCAAAATAAAGATCCCACTAAAGGCCATAGAGAAGGATAAAAAAGAGATCTTGGATCCTTTGTATAATAGGGATAAGATCTATGACCAATTGACAATGAATGCGAAGATTGAAAGAGATGAAAATGCTAACATCAATCATAGGGCTAGACTTATAGTCCAGTTGACAAAGGAATGGATAAAAACACCATATAGAATGGATTCAGTTCCTTAGGCTATCCCCCTACAAGTGACTATGCAACCAATCAAAGGAAAAGGTGCATTGGTTATAGTGCCAACCTTCCCTAATCAATCCCCAATGAGGTCAGAAATAACACATCAACATGAGAGGGAGGTTGAGTACTTCAGGGTAGATAAGGGAAAAAATAAGATGGAAAGAGCACCTGCAAAGGTGTAGAAGAAGACATCTTAGGAACAAGAGCCAAAACAAGAACATGCACAACCTGAACAAGTAGAGCCTCAAGCTGAGCCTAAAGCTCAAGTCCTAGCTCAAGAGCTCAAGCAAGTTCTTCAAGCAACTCTACAACAAGAGTAGGTATAGGAAGAACAAGTACATCAAGAGGAGGAATAAGAATAGAGGGTACCACTAGTGGCCACACAAGAGGAAGAAACCTCCCTCTCAGCTCCTAAAATAGAAAGGATTGAATCAAGTGCAACAACACTACCATGGAGAAGGAAATTGAAAAAGAAAAGCACTCTATCACCATAGGTGCCTGAGAGAATCCCAGAAGCTAATGCAGAAGAAGAGAAAGGGGAATAGATTGAATATGTCCCCTTGAGTCAAAGGATTCACTCAACATGGGCAATATAAGTGGAAAGAAGAAGAAGTTCAATAATAATGCCTCCATCTACTCCTAAGGAACTTATACCTACATCAACATCATATGATGAGCAACAACAATAGGTAA
This sequence comes from Cupressus sempervirens, assembly GCA_028749045.1. NCBI lineage: Eukaryota > Viridiplantae > Streptophyta > Pinopsida > Cupressales > Cupressaceae > Cupressus > Cupressus sempervirens. The sequence continues at coordinate 549,492,672 of CM053785.1, read as the reverse complement.
CTGCCATGGAGGGTCAAGAAACTGATGTCTTCGATCTCTTTGATTTTGATTTTATGGTAGTAGGTATAAGATGGTGGGAGAAAAGATAAGAGATACTCCCACGAGTGAATCCTTAGAAGAGGACTAGAATCAAATGTTGCCTCTGTCTCAAGGACCTCTAGGAATTCCACCACCACCATCTCAAGACTTAACATTTTTGGATAAATGCTCAATGACTCCACTTCCTTAGGTCATGGAAATTGAAGAACATGTGATAGAGGAAAGGTATCCCCAATAGATGCATGCTAATGATGTATTAGAGGAAGGGAAAATACTTGAAGAGCCTCAATAAACTCCTCATGATATGAAGGCTTGGACCTTAGCTCAACCAAATATAGAGATTTAAACTATAGATCTTTCTCAATGAGAAAAGACTCTAGAGAGTATTGATAAGGGGAAGGGGCTTGTAATATAAACAACTTCTTTAGCTAAATACATTCAACCATGGGAACCACACCAACATAGTTGAAGAGAGGTCATGTTCTACTAGGAAAGGTAGCTAGACTTGATAGTCAAGAGGGAATGAAGGAATTAGTGAAATCACTTAAGAAGATTGAGCCACCTATGGGTGATGCAAAAACATTGGCCTTCATAATGAACAACCAAGATTAGGACTTACTTGCACATATAGCCATTCCTCCTCCACATGATGACACTGAGGAACTAACTCCTAAGGATTACCAGAACAAAAAAGATCATTTTAGAAAGGCCCATGATAGACACTACAAAAGTAATGATCACTATGGCCATGAAGGAGGTGTTTAAACATATGGACCAGGATGAGTTTGAGCTGATAACACTTAGGAAGAAAAATGAAGTATTAAGAGGCTATTTGCATGAGATTGTGGGTCCTATAGACTAGGATAATCTAGAAATTACTCTTGTTGTGGCATTAGAGAGGAAAGGAAAATGAATGAATTATTGGACCCATTTTTGGAGGCATGTCAACAATGGCATGATAATTTTAAAGAGAAAGGTGTATAGATAATACATGGGAATTTGAACTTGTTGCACCATATTTAGAGTATAGATAAGATGGTATTTATAGTAAACCAAGATTTTGGGTTAATGGATGAGGTACATACCAAGGCAAAAGACCTACATGTCTTGACATCAATAAAAGGTCAAAGGTATCGTACGCTCATAGAAGTATATACAACTGAGGAGTTGGATAAATTCAATTATTGGATTGAAAAGATATCTACCTACAATAAAGTCATAGAAGGACTAATATGCAAATATGTAAAAATAAGAGATCAAACTCAAGAGAAAATTTTGGAAGCAAAAATGTACTACAACGCTGCTTGCCTTGAGATATTTGAAGATGAGTCAAAATCCAAGCTCATTGCAACACAAGTAGTATTCCAAAATTTTGAGGAACACTCAAGAATGCTTCTTCAAATGAAGACATAAGACAAGAATTAAAAATGGAATAGGTATTGTTGGAGCTAGATAGAAAGCTTGAAGATTTTGCAGATACTTAGATTGAAGTAACTACAAGCAGTTAGTAAAGGACAAATACAAAGCTCTAGATTTTCCAAAAGTTACCCAAGTAATAGAGATAATAGAGAAATTCAACAAAAATATCTAGACATCATTTGGTCTAAAGGGGAATAAAACCTAGCTACTAGAAATGCAGTTTTGACACTTAAGAAAATTTTGGATTTTTGGAACCTATCATCAAGGTGCAGAGATGCACTTTTCACAGAGGTGCATTGACAATTTTGAAGAAGAAGCAAGGTGGTGACAATTAATTGTTAGTTCCTAATTTAGAGCATTCCATACACTAGAAACATAGTTTGACAACAACTTAACTCCCACAAATGCCTAGAGAAGGTTGAGCTTCCATTTTTAGAGCTTCTAGAGACTCCTAGATCATCTTGCATATATATTCTTCTTATCTTATCATTCTTTTATTCTTTTCAATCCTATAAAGGCTCATGCACCTGTTGATTGATATAAATAAGGGTGGAGACCTACTAATCACCATTTAGAGTGTAAATTTATATAAAATTAGATTTCTTTTAAAAGTATGTACTACAAGACATTATTTTGATGCAATATTATAAGCTATTGGTACTCTCGCTCTGAGTGTAGTTATTCTTGCCAGATTGTGTTATTTTGTGAATGCATGTTCATGGATAATAGTGGAGCCAATGGTTTTACTATGTTGTTATGATTGTGCAAACTTTTAGTTCTAGTGTTTGCCATGTGTTAAAAGATTTCATTAATGTAAAAAATTGGAGAAAATATCACCTATTTTTCCTGCATAACTTCTTGTCTCGCATGAGTACACTTTTTGTGGCCATGCAATTTGATGAGAAGTGAAACATCTTTTAGTTATTATTGAGTTATGATATTGCTATCAAGATTTAACTATGTAGTTTTTGAGTCAAACTCATTGACCCATGTTTCATGAGTAGTGATTCATACACCAATATATCTCTCATGAGAATAAATGAGACACTTAGCACTCATTGGATCTAGGTGATACTCACGAAGGTGAAGCACTAGGATTTCCTGGGAGGTCACCCATCCCAATACTACTCTAGCTCAAGCTCTCTTAACTACAAAGTTTCCTCTATGGTTAAACCCACTATGCTTGAAACCTCAAATGAAAAGCCTTCACCAAGTTTTGAGCCTTATGAACCATTCATTAGAAATCCCCTTAAGCTCATCAAATGATAAGTAGGAGATATTTCCACAACAAGTCAAATTATGATATTGCTTTCAGGATTTAACTATGTAGTTTTTGAGTCAAACTCATTGACCCATGTTTCATGAGTAGTGATTCATACATGGATCTATCTCTCATGGGAATAAATGGAGCACTTAGCACTCATTCGATCTAGGTGATGCTCACAGAGGCGAAGCACCAGGACTTCCTAGGAGGTCACCCATCCCAGTACTACTCTAGCTCAAGCTCGCTTAACTACATAGTTTCCTCCATGGTTAAACCCGCTATGCTTGCAACCTCATTTGTAAAAGCTTCACCAAGTGTTGTGCCTTATGAACCATTCATTAAAAAACCCCTTAAGCTCATCAAGTGATAAGTAGGAGATATTTACAATGCAAGTCAAATTATGATATTGCTATCAGGATTTAACTGTGTAGTTTTTGAGTCAAACTCATTGACCCATGTTTCATGAGTAGTGATTCATTCATGAATCCATCTCTCATGAGAATAAATGGAACACTTAGCACGCATTAGATTTAGGTGATGCTCACAGAGGTGAAGCACTAGGATTTCCCAAGAGGTCACCCATCCCAATACTACTCTAGCTCAAGCTCACTTAACTAAAGAGTTTCCTCCATGGTTAAACAAGCTTGAGCTGGAGTAGTATTGGGATGGGTGACCTCTCGAGAAATCCCAGTGCTTCACCTCTGTGAGCATCACCTAGATACAAATAAGTGCTAAGTGTTCCATTTATTCTCATGAGAGATGGATTTGTGTATGAATCACTGCTCATGAAACATGGTTCAATGAGTTTGACTCAAAAACTACACAATTAAATCCTAATAGCAATATCATAAATTGACTTGCTGTGGAGATATCTCCTACTTATCACTTGATGAGCTTAAGGGGCTTTCTAATGAATGCTTCATAAGGCACAACACTTGGTGAAGGTAATGCAAATGAGGTTGCAAGCATAGTGGATTTAACCATGGAGGAAACTCTATAGTTAAGTGAGCTTGAGCTAGAGTAGTATTGGGATGGGTGACCTCCTAAGAAGTCCTAGTGCTTCACCTCTGTGAGCATCACCTAGATCCAATGAGTGCTAAGTGTTCTATTTATTCTCATGAGAGATGGATTAATGTATGAATTGATACTTATGAATCATGGGTCAATGAGTTTGACTCAAAAACTACATAGCTAAATCTTGATAGCAATATCATAATTTGACTTGCTATGAAAATATCTCCTACTTATCACTTGATGAGCTTAAGGGGATTTCTAATGAATAGTTCATTAAGCCACAACACTTGGTGAAGGTAATGAGGTTGAAATCATAGTGGGTTTACCCATGGAGGAAACCATGTAGTTAAGAGAGCTTGAGTTGGAGTAGTACTGGGATGGGTGAACTCTCGGGAAGTCCCAGTGCTTCACCTCTGTGAGCATCACCTAGATCCAATGAGTGCTAAGTGTTCCATTTATTCTCATGAGAGATAGATTCATGTATGAATCACTACTCATGAAACATGGGTCAATGAGTTTGACTCAAAAAATACACAGTTAAATCCTGATAGCAATATCATAATTTGACTTGTTGTAGAAATATCTCCTACTTATCATTATTATTGAGTTCCCATCGATGATTACATTAGTGGAATTAGGGAAGTGCTGCTCCTATTTTCATTGGTTTCCAACCTAAATTTTTTGATCATTTAACTTGTAGACGTGTTGTTACCATGGTTTATGTCCATTAGGAATTTCCCTTTCAAGTTATTTGTTTTAATGTCTCATTACCTTATCTTTTTTATTTTCATTTTTAACACTTAGTTAAAATAGGAATTCATATAGTTGCATTGATAAATTGCATTCATCAAAAACATAAAATACCAAAAATATATCTCTTTTGTGGTTACTTTTCAAACAATGGATCAAACATCTTATTCAAAATTGTTCAAACCAACAAAGGCCTCCTTGTTAACATACACATTTATCTTCAATTGAGAGATTCTAGTAGGTCACAAGATCACCCAGAACCATAGAGTTGATCATAGATTGGCTTTTCAAGAGAGGAGTTCAAAATGATTCCTATCATTAAGTATCATGAAAAATGATAACTCAACACAACCCTAGACTTACTTTCCAAGAAAAATATCATACAATCTAGGTGATTACTTTATCCCATGAAGGACTATTTTCTCATTTGAAATACTAGCTATTAGAGTTCCATGTCTTCTAACCCAAGTTAAGGGCATAATTAGTATAGTCACCACCTCAAGCTAAAAGTTGCGAATGACCTAGAAATAAAAAAGTGGAATCCCCATGTTAGATCAATCAAAAATTAAGTTTCAAAAGGTCAAAATAATTTAATCATCACCAATATATAGAGAAATAGAAGAACATAAGAAAGTAGCACCTAATCCAATAATTTCTAGACTAGACCAAATTGAGAAAGAAAGCATTGAAAATAAATTACAAGTAGAGTGAGAGTGCAAGATCAATAAAATAAGACAAAAATGTTGATCAAATTAGAACTACTATGATTATATCCATCTTCTTGCTCACACACTTTTCACTTACCCATAATTAAGTTCTCCTTTACGAGTCATAGTATAGGTCATTATCCATCTTAGGAATCTTTAGATCCATCATCTTTAGAGAATGCTTTAGAAATGGTTGACCAAAATCCTTATCCAACAAAACATCCTAGATCAAGATCCCCCATCATTCCCAAAAACAACCAGTGTCACTTTTTATTAGAGTTGTCTATCCTACACCCTACACCCTACATCCATCATACTATCACAACTATCCCTTTGACCACACATTGTATAGGGTAGTGCATCTTTGTCACTTGTGCCCCTCATCACCTTGCTCTATAGGTTGGGCTCAATACTTGATCATCACACATCTTCCAAAGGGTCATTAGTCTATCAAAGTGTTGGAAAATACAATTGGAACAATTCTGATGTTGTTGTTGATTTTAAACATTAGTAGTAATTCAATTTCCAACAATGTAGAGTGCCATATCAATTGATTGATGAAGATGATTTGAAAAGAGAACATAAAATGGTGAACTAGTCAAATTGTTGAGTAAATAGGAGTAAGTATGATGGAATTACAATGGGCCTTGATCAATTAGTATTTGAAAAGTAATGTTTTGTTTGATCATTATATTAGGTGAAGAAGTTAGATGAGTTGAAGTGTAGATGAGATGCTTGATAGAAGAAAATAAATTGTGTAAAAAGCTTGATCGAGTGATAGGTTACTAGGTCAATGAAGAAGTTGAAGCACAAGATTAAGGAACTTAAGTAATAGCCGAGAAAAATAGTATTAGCTTAGTGATGGCAATGACTGAGTGAGATGAAGGTAAGTTGAAGTAATGACTAAGCATAGTAAAGGATAAGAAATCAAGTATAAGACAAGCGAGACATATTAGTAATGACTAAGTTGAAAAACTTAGTGATAATGGAGTGTCAAAAAAAAAAGTTTCTAAAAGAATCAAGGTTTGAGGCTGACATAGTTGAATTTATGGAAGAGTCAGAACATGTAAAAGATAAGGATTGATAAGCTTGCATATTTAATGCATGAATTGAGTTTTTAAAGTGATCTAAGGTGAGGATTCAACGATAATTTTCCAAAAGTTTCAAGAAAGAAGAAAAAAAAATGATGAACATATTCATCAAATATGATCAAACCCTAAGATCTAAAGTTATGTTTAAGTGGGAAAAGATTAAACCTATCTATTTAATAAGGCATAAGAGATGGTTTAGAACTAGTTGTTAGGCTAGAAAATTTGAGAAGACAAGTAAAGAATAGAGTAGCAGAGGAAAGTGAGAAGTTGGTATGGAAAGATTGCTTGAATTATTTCCAAGAAGATTAGAGATGGAGTATGTGATGAAGTCCAGTCAATGAACCAGAAATAAGCTGAATGGAGATTTGAACTTGCAAAGTGAGTTGTATTTTATCTGATCAAACCTAGCTATTAATTTCTAACAATTATGGTAGTAAAATTCTTTAATCAAGGTTGACCTAATAATCATATTGTTTATCCTTTAATCAAGGTGACATTCTAATGGGATATTTTAAAGATCTCTAACAAGGCCACTTCTAACAGGGTGATTAAATCCTTAAATAGGGTCACATCTAATAGTGCACACTTTGTAACCTTGAACAATGTTGGCTCTTAACCGAGCTCACTTTAGAAGAGTGAAAAAGTGGTAGCATGTTACTTGGTGGTTTTTCCCAAATTGGGTTTCCATGTTAAATCCTTGTGTCATACTTGTGTGAATGGTTTTTCACATTTTAATGCTATTTATAATTATATGTTTTTGTTATTCAACATATACTAAATAGAGAGCTAAGTGATGAGATGAATAAGTTGAATTATTGATGAATTACTATATGGGCCAAGTGGATTTATGAGTTTTATTAAGTTTTTTGAAGTTATTAAAAGTTTAATTGGCACATCTAGACCTAAGGATATCTAATTCACCCTCCCCCACTCTTAGTTATTCTAATCATTCTAACAATCAATATTAGAGCTTTGGTGCTTCCCATGAAAGTTTGAAGGGGCTTAAGATAGAGATCAAGATGCACAAGAGAGAGGTACCCAAGTTGAAAAAAGAAAACTTCCCATCATGACAATGATTGATGAGATTTCATCTATCTCCAGTGGGAGATTATGCACTTTACTACTCAGAAAATGAATACATAGAAGTACCTAGATCCATGACAATTGAACAAAAAAAAAAAGAAGTAGGAGTATAATTAAATGATGATAGATTTGGAATCTTCCCTAAGTTATGTTGAGTTTGATGATGTGAAGGATTGTACTACTATAGAGAAAATATGGGATAAGTTGGCACAAATTCATGGAGGATACAAGAATGTGTTAAGGGCTAAAGTAGAAAGTTTGAGAGGCAAGTTTTGTGATATGACAATTAAAGAAGGGGAAACTGTTGCTTAGTATTATGGCCAAATCAAAGAAGTAGTGAATCTAATTAGAGTAGCTAGAGAAAATAGATCTAAAGAGACTATGATCACCAAGGTATTGAGAACTTTCTTATCTATGTCATTAGAGTATATGCAATACAAGAACTAAGATGTACATCTGGTAATGATCTGACCCTGGATAGTATAATTGGTAGGCTCATTACATTTTAATTGTCAAAATTTGATAATTATACACCTTTTAGTGCTAAATTTTTTTTCAAGTCTCAACTAACCCTTGATGAATCCAAAAGAAGAAAAAGTTCAAAAAGTAAGCCCATGGATAGTGATAGTGAATTAGATAATGACCTTGATGATCTAGAAGCATTATTGGCAAGAGGCTACCAAGAGAAAAAGACATATACACATGTAAACTCCCTATAATCTATTTTACATGTAACGAAGTTGTTCATATTGCTGCAAGATATCTTGATAGAGATGAAAAGCAGGAAAGGAAAGACAACAAATACCAAGGAAGGAGAGACACCAAAGACAACCAAGGTAACATAGACTACAAAGTAAAAAGTAAGAATTCTTGTTACATTGCTAAAGAAGATGATTCTGATGAACATGATGAAGAAGTTATTTATGTTGCAATATAAGATTCATCTGATGAAGATGAAAAGTTTGAGTAAACTATTCTAATTTAACATGTAAGTAAGAATGATACATGGATAACTGATAGTAGTTTCTTACATCATATGATTGATAATCTAGGTGTTGAGCTATTATTTTTCATGACGCTTAACGACAAGAATTATTTCAAACTCCTCTCTTGAAAAGTCAATCTTGGGGATCAACTCCAAGGTTCTAGGTGATCTTACAACCTATTAGAATCTACTCAGCTGAAGATAAATGTGATTGTTCACAAGGAGGCCTTTGTTGGTTCGAATGTCTTTGGATAATATATTGAATTTGTTCCCTGCTTCAAAATAAACACACAAAAATAACAATGTTTTTCTATTTTTCTATTTTTCAATGAATGCAATATAACAATTAAACTAATATGAATTCCTAATTTAGCAAGGGGTTAGTGAAGAAAATAACAAAGATAAGATAACGAGAAAATTAAGAAAATAACATGGAAATAAAATCCTAATAGACATAAGCTATGGAAAAAATGCGTTTGCAAGTTAAGCCTTTAAAGAAATGGGTGGGTAACCAATGAAAATAAGAGCAACACTTCCTTAATTCCACTGATGCAATCGTCGATGGGAATTTAGCAACCGTAAAATGTTTCAATTTTCATCAAATCACCAGGCCATGGAAAGTGTGCTCATGCGAGACAAAAATTTATGTAGGAACAAAATGGGTGATCTCTTCTTGAACTAGATATGTTAGTGGAGTTCGTAAAATCGTAGCAAACACCAAAATTAAAAGATCTCACAACCAAAAATAACACAATAAAATTTTGACTCAATCAAAATTACATGAACATACATTCACAAAAATATGACACACTTAGGCAAGAATCACTACACTCCAAATGTGAGCACCAAAAGCATATATTATTGCAAAATAATGGTAGCCTTGATTACATATTACAATCTTGTATTTATAAGAAATCATCTCCTCAATTTGTGTTGAGAGTGAGAGATATCTTCATGTAGTCATATGCTTCCAAATTAATAAAACAAACTAATTATTTATAAATTAACTCTCTAATTGGTGCCTAGTAGGACACCATCCATTTTTATATCATTAATTGGATGCATGAGCCTTTACATGTCATAAAAAAAAGAAATCCTGAGAGAATAAGAAGAAGAGAGCCTTCTATTGATGTAGAAGTGTTTGGAAGTGCTGAAAATTGAAGCTCAACCTTCACTAGGCATCTATCAGAGTTAAATTACTGTCAGAATGCATTTATGATACATGGAAAGCTCTAATTTTGGAACTAGTAGCTAATTGTTGGTGCACCTCTAGAAAGGCGCACCTCAGAAGAAGTGCACCTGGCACACCTATGCACTTCTAATTTCTTCAAAAAATTGTAGCAAAAAGCACACCTAGCACACCTCAGTGATCAAAAAATGCAAAGTTTCACCAAGTGTCGAAAATGAAATTCTGGCTTCTGGGTTTTGTTCCCCTTTATACCAAAGCTATGTCTGGGTACTTTCCCTTCAACTTCTCAATTATTTTGGTGACTTACACTGCATTTGGTAAATCTAAGGCATTATATTTATCCTTTACCTTTTTCCTATAGTTATCCACCTGCATACGGGTTTCAACAAAATCCTTGAATTTTCTATCAAGCTCTAATAAAGCTTCCTCTATCCTAAATGCCTAGCAGATATCTTCATCATTGGAAATTCATCAAAAGTCTTCCAGAATCTCTCAACTACTATCTCTATAGGTATTAATTTCTCTCATGCATCATCCTCACAAAGTCTAGACATGTGTCACTATAATGTCTCTCAACTTCCAAAATTTGCTCTTGGGCTTGGTCCTTGAGTTTGTGGATCTCTATGTGTAATGATTCCATTACTTTATTACTATCTTCTATCTTCTCAATCTAATCATCTATTTTATCTAGCTTCTTAACTATGTATACATCCATTAACATTTGATACCTCTGGCCTTGGATTGCTTGTAATGCCTGTAGATACTTTCCCTAGGTATGCACCTCATCCATTAAGCAAAAATCTTGGTTCAAAATTGCTACCATCTTATCCAAATTTTCCTTCATAACATGTAGTATCTTAAGATTTCCTTGGATAATTAATACACCCTTTTCCTCAAAAATTTCTTCCCATTGTTGATAGGCATTCAAAAATGGGTTTGATTGCACTAGTCCCCTATCCCTTCTCTGAATTGCCACATTTAGAGTTTCTTCAGGGTTAGCAGGATCCAAGGGGCCAACAACTTCACTCAAGTATCCCTTTAGGATTTTATTCTAATGCTGAAGTGTTATCAATTCTGCCCCATCCTATTCCAGGCTCCTAAACACCTCCTTTATCCCTATAGTGACCATCAAATTTATAGTTTCCAAGGTTGGCTTCCCAAGCATGACCTCCTGGATTTGATAATCCATAGGAGTTAGTTCTTCAAAATTTAATTCTAGAGGAGGGATAGCCATGTGAGCAAAAAGGTCCTTATTTTGATCACTCATAATGAAGGCTAATGTTCTTGCATCCTTTGGAGGTGAATTAGGCTTCCTTAGTACTTCTATTAATTCCATCCTATCCACCTCCTCAGTAGTGAAATATTGCTTCTTGTTTCTTATTACTTCTTTTCTAAGCCACCTTAGAATATGCTTCGTTGGGGACTTTCCTTTAGAGGATGAAGGCGTTTGTTTTGTAATGCCTTCCCCTTATCACTCCTCTCTGGGGTCTTCTCCCTTTGTGAAGGCTCTTCTTCCATAGTCCCTATAGTTTTGGAGCCCATAGTTCTCACCTTTGTGTCCTGGGAGGTTTGCTAACGTTGTTCACCTATTTGTCTCTCTTCTGACACTTCATCAATGGATACTTGCTATGGCTCTTGCTCATGTTCTCTCTAAACCTATTCAATTTTTTTATTAGGAGGGAGAGGGGTTGCCCATCCCTTGTCAACACAAAATGTAACTTGTAATTGGGATGCTGAAACTATTTCAAGTCCTTGTGATTTGGGGGGCATCCTAGTCTAATCCTCCTATTGAGGTTGATTGGTTGGCATATCTTTGATCTTTTCCCCAACCAACTCAATACCCATGGGTGTAAAGTCAAAATATGACATCTTAAAGACATCAGTGTCTTCTACATACTGTTCATCAATCCATTGCTACATCTCATCCTCCGATGTGGTGGTGTATAAGGGTTCATCCAGGATAGATGGTGGCGTAACTGTAGAGATTCTTCTTCATTATTGCTCTATAGCCCTAGCTAGCCAAGTCCTTTGAATCAATGGTGGATCATCCTCCTCATCCTCATCACCCTCTTCTTTAACTTCTTTCAGAATGGGTTTAGGGATGGATGGAAAAGGGATCACCTTCTTGATCACCTTTTGTCTCCTCTTCACCAGAGTCTTAATTTTTCTTCTTTTTGCACTGAGGGGGAGGCTTGTTATGCTTTTTGAGGTGGGGAAACATCTTGTACCTCAATTTCTATTTCTTCTTGGCTTGATTTAGTTGGCAACACTTGAGGATCACCCTGGGCTTGTGCAGCTTCCACATTCTTCAGTCCTGGTATGTTTTTCTCTCCTTACTATGGAGGTGCCAAAAAATTTCCTTCTTCTGGTTCAGCTTGTTGGGGATAATTCCTCTTCCTTTTTCCTTTGACTTTACCCTTTTGGTCTCTATAATAACCAACTGGCCTATCGAGTTTGTGCACCATTTCTGCCCTTACCGATGACTAGGCTGTAAACGTAGGGACAATGACCTTTTTCCCTCTACCTTTGGCTGGACGAGCTTGTACATGAAAGATTATTATTTTAGGAATTGGATGAAGTTTGAAGGGTTTCTTGATCCAATCTTATGGCATTTTAATAAGATGTCTTACCTTATTCTTGATGTCAGAATTCTCTTCTCTATCAACCTCAACATTCATAATGGGCCGCTCACCAATCTTATCCCTGTTGAACAAAGGATCAAGTAACTTTTCTGAGTCTTGTTGCAGTATCCTCAATAGAATCTTTATTTTCAAGGCCTTTTTTTCCAGATACAAAGTCATCCTACAATAATCCCTTGTCTAGATATCATAGTCATTTGTCACATTCATCCAATGATCTTCGATGGTTTATTCATGTTGAAATGTTTTACCCACCAAATATTGTACTCTCCCAATATTATCAAAACATGGCCATGGAGAATTGTACTCTTCTAAGGGATATTAATCTCATTCACACTCAAAAGAAGAGATATCTTGGTATTGATCTACCTGGAAAGGTCCTATCATCATAGACCACCTCCAACATGTTTTATGCTACTTTCTAACTCTCTTATATGCAAACAAGATTTGTTGGGAGATCTCTAGGAGAACAAGTTTGTCACTAGGATGCCCTGGAAGCTTCTTAGGGTTAACGGTTGTACCTACCACCCTTAAATATGGGAATGTCCTAAACTAAATACAATAATCCTTGACCAATAATATATGTGCCACTGCATCATCTGATAGTCTCTTTACATAATCTCCTTCTATGAATTAGATTATAGAAAATATGAAAGCATTGTCCACAATTCTATATTCTTTGCTCTGCTCTGAGAGCCTCTTCTTTACTAGCTAAGGATATATGATATATGGCCATGTGTTAGCATCCTACATGTTACCCCTCTTGTATAACCCTAGAGAATCTATTGCTCTTGTGACCAACAAGTACACTAGGTATGATGTCATGTAGAATTTCCTTTGGTTCTTTGCTACCACCAACTATTCACACAAATTTCTAACTTAGAGTAGAAGCCCAGTCTAGTGGCATCTTCGCTTTCTTTATTGTTTCAATAAAGTACACTATGAAGAAGTTCAAGTGTCCGGCCACTGAGAGACCCATAACCCTACTCAAGAATATGATCAAGTATCCAATATCCTAAATATATCCTCTTGTCATGTCCACTTTGCTAGTTTTCTTTTCCAAAGGAGTCTTCTCTATGAGGTATAATGATTGAATGATTTTAGCAGTGTCTTCAATGTGTTCCCATACCATATTTTTGCTTGCTCATAGGTTAGCTTGATGAACTGATCTGCCCTTAGGAGATGGAACACTTTCTTGATGTTCTTGGGTCAGAGATCAAGAACAATCTCTCTTGTTATGCTTTTGACAACCCTCTCTTTAGGAACAAAATGTTTTGTGAGTGTCATAATAATTATTGAAGATTGCACTGACATCAGGTGTGAAGCTGCATTGACAAGTCTTGATCAGATGAGTGCAAAAATCATTTGGGACCTCTCAATGGGTTTGTTGTATATCTTCAAGAATTCTCCCAAATATACATGTTCCAAATTAGTATGTCAGATTTTAGAGTTGTCATCTTGAAAGCATGGTTTTGTTGGAATGCTTTGGAACTTAAACACTACAGGTTTTAGTGTCATTTTCTCACCAAGGGAAGATGATGAAGATGCCATTATATCTACACAAAAAGATGCACACTAGTTTAAAATTGAAGGGAAAATGAATCAACAATGCCCTAAAACTGATACAAGAAAAACCCAAAAACCAAGACTACTCAAAAAACACCTTAAACCTAGTTTTAACCTATAGTAAAAAATGGCACAATAGGTGCACCTTACAGGTGTGCCTGATGCACTCTTAACATAGAAAAATACCTTAATCTAGGGTGCACATTAGTGCACCTTATTTTAGGTTGAATGCATTTTATACTTTTCAAAGAAATTGGGTGCACATTAGCACACCCAGGTAGGTGTGCTAATGCACACCCAATTTTGGGTGTTTGTAACTTTTTTAAGTTTCTTTTATATTTTGAAGGAAGAATGGTGTGCATTAGCACACCCAGGGAGGTGCATTGATGCACACCATTTATGTGCTTTTTGTGCGTGTCTTTGTACAGGACACCAGACAAAGTGAGGAGGGAGGAGCGAAAGGTGCACCTCGTGTGTGCGTAGCTGAGGCTCAAAGAAAGAATAGAGGAGAAAATGACAAGGTAAGGGGGGAAGGCTCCCTCTCTTATATAGACCTAAGGATATTTGACACAGCTGCACATGATTGTGCATAATGCCAAATTTTGATTTTTGGTGCACTAGTTCACCTAGGGAGGTGTGCCCAATGCACCAAAAAAAACTTTAATATGACTTGGTCCTTTGTTAAAATTCTAATTTCTAAACCTATAGGTTTCTCAGTCAAGACCTAGACAAGAGCTAGAACACTAAGTAAGACCTCAAAATGACTTGGACCCTAGACTAGGACTCCAAAAAGCAAAAAAATAAAGTAGGGGGTCCCCATTTCTGATCAAAATGGGGCATGCGTTGTTGAACCACAACACTAGGTAAGTTTAAAAAGCTAGAACACTATAATGGAAGTTGTGTTAAGTTTGAAAATGATGCACCATGTTATGTGAAAGGTAAAGGATCTATTATATTGAATGACAAGATTAGATGTGACAATGCATATTGGGTTGATGGAATTAAATATAATCCATTGAGAGTGGCACAACCAAATAATTTTGGCTACCAAGTTGAATTTCAAAATAAGAAGGCAAAAATGTATGATGCTATTGGTGAACTTATTGGAAGTGGAGAAAAAAAGAGGTAACTTGTTCTAACTAGATGTATCTAAAAATACTTGTCTATTATGAACAATTTGAAGATGTTTGATTATGAAAAAAAAGGTTATGAAATGTGAACTTTGATAATTTGGTAAGAATTATTAAGATGGAAAGAGTAAGAGGATTATCAAGATTGAGAAATCCTAATTGAGTGGTGTGCAAACAATGTCAAATGGGAAAAATGACAAAGTCTAGTTTCAAGAGAAAGACCTATCCTTTTGATGATGTTTTGGAGTTGGTTCATACCGATTTATGTGATCCTATTGGGGTGAAAAGCTATTATGGTGATAAATACTTTATTCTATTTGTTGATGATTTCTCTAGAATGATGACTATGATGTTTCTAAAAAAAATTGACGCTTTTCAAATGTTTAAGTGGTATTTTGATAGAGCTAAAAAGGAAATAGGTAAAAGTTTTTAATGATTAAGATTAGATAGAGGAGGTGAATTCTTATAAGATTAATTCAATAAATTTTGCAATGAAAAATGAATCAAAAGATAAATGTCAACACCAAGGTCTCCACCACAAAATGGGATAGCTAAAAGAAGAGACATATAAATCATGGTATGTGCAAGAACACTAGTGATGGAAAATAATTTTTTACAAAATTATTGGAGAGAAGGTGTAAGTACTACTATCTATACACTAAACCAATTTCAAGTCAAGAAAGGTACAAATAAAACCCCTTTTGAATTGTGGTATGGTTATGCACCTAATGTCAAATATTTCAAAGTATTTGGAAGCAAGTGTTATATATTAAAAGATTTAAGGAATGGAAAACTTGATGCAAAGAGTGATGAAGGTATATTCTTAGGATATTCCACTAAAAGAAGGACATACAAGTGTTTTAATTCTAAAACTAACCAAATTGTGAAAAGTGCAAATGTTAGAGTTGATGAATTTGCAAAAAAGAATAAATAAAAATGTAAGAATGAACTTGAAGTTTATAGAAACTTTGTATACATTTATGAAGAATACATAAGAACCTTACCTGAACTAGAGAAAGAGACTGCTAAGAATCAATAGACAGTAATGCTGAGTCTCAGTAGAGAAGCTCTATTGAGCATCATCATGCTTCTAAACATGAGACTATAGGAGCCGAGTCATAGAGAAAGGAAACTAAACACTAAACACAGGAAGCCAAGTTACAACAAGTATTCCTAGAGAAGATGAGAAATATGGACCAAGTGAACTATAACAAGGAGAAATAATATCTAAACCTATCTTAGAAACATATGCAAGAAGGCACCACTTGATTAAATCATTGGAGACAAAGATTCAGGAGTCATGATAAGAAAAAAATTGAAGAATGATACATGTTTACTATGTGAGTTTGATCCAAGAAAAATTAAATATGATTTGGAAAATGAAGATTGGGTTGGAGCAATGAAAGAGGAAATTGATCAAATATGATTAGGTTGGAGCAATGGAAGAGGAAATTTAACAAAACATGGACATTGGTACTAAGGCCAAAGAATAAGAATGTAATTGGAACCAAATGGGTATTCAGAAACAAGATGAATGAGAAAGGTGAAGTCACAAGGAACAAAGAAAGATTGGTTTGAAAGTGATATGCATAAGAGGAAGGAATAAATTATGGAGAGACATTTTCCCTAATTTCAAGATTGGAAGTAAGAACATTACTTGCATATGTTGCTTATAAATGATTCAAGGTATATCAAATGGATGTGAAATTTACATTTTTGAATGCAATCCTAGAAGAAGAAGTATACATTGAAAAACCTAAAGGATTTGTTGAACCTAGCAAGAAGAACATGTTTTTTATGTTACATAGAGCAATGCATAGTTTGAAACAATCCTTGGAGCATGGTATGAAAAGTTACATATATATGTTTGGTGAAAATGGGTTTTGCAAGAACTAATGATGATAGCAATCTGTAATTGAAAAGTGAATCTAAGGATAACATATTATTAGCTAAAATATTTGATGATGATATCATATTTGGAGGACATGACTTAATGTGAAATTTTTTCAAATGAGATGAAGAAATAATTTGAGATGACAATATTTGGAGAGATCAAAATCTTTCTTTGTGTCCAAGTCTATCAAATGAAATGAGGTATATATATTACACAATAAAAGTATATAAAGGAGATACTAAAAACCATTAGAATGGAAGATTCAAGACCATTTAGAACACCTGTGTCTATTGGGCATCAAATTTTAAAGAATGATGATTTTACTGAAGTAAACTAGACATTGTATAGATCAATAATTGACAAATTGCAATATGTTGTTCATAAAAGACCTGGCATTATGTTAGATGTTGGTATCATTGCAAGATTTTCTTCTAATCCTATGGAGAATCACATGATGTCTATTAGAAAGATATTGAAATATTTTAAAGGAACATAAAACTATGGATTATAATATGAGAAGAATGATAAGTTTGAGCTGAAAGTTTACACAAATGCTGATTGGATTGGAAATATTGATGATAGAAAGAGTACAAGTGAAAGAACTTTCTTCCTAGGTAGGAATTTGATTTCATGGAAAAGTAAGAAGAAAAGATGTATTTCTCAATCCACAACAAAATCTAAGTATATTGCAATAGTAGTTAATTGTTCAAATGTAATATGGATCAATAAATTATTAGAAGGTATGAAGGAAGAGATTATTGAACCTATAGTGATATATTGTGATAACACAAGTGCTATAAACATATCTAAGAATAATGTGATGCACACAAATACAAAGCATATTTCAATCAAGTATCATTACTTAAGATAATTCATGCAAGACAAATAACTAAGACTGGAATATGTGAACACAAAGGAACAAATAGTTGATATATTCACCAAGGCACTACCTACAGATTCATGTGTGTATCTAAGAGGTAAGTTAGGGGTCATTCCCATATGTGAAGAAAAATACAAAGAGATGCAATATTGCATAAATGTCTATGATCAGAATATATTACAAATTAATGCAGGAGGTCATACTTTAGGAGCTGCCTAAAGTTGTAAAAAGAAAGTCAAAAATATGAGTTCATAAAGATGCAAGTAGGCACATGGTGGCACAACCAAAAAAAATGATGAAAGAGGGAGAGATAATTCAAAGATAAGTCAGTACAAAAGATAAAGAAGGAGATGATGTGTATAGTGGATGATGGCTTTAAAATCTTATCAAAAAGGGAGAGGAATATCAAGTTACCATCCAATATCTATAGACATGTGAGGGAGATATTTGATAAGTTAACATCATGAGAGTTATGTTAAAGAGGAAGACAATATAATTGGTATTACATTAAAGAATATCAATTATTATCATAGACGAAGAAGTGTAAAGAAGTACAAAGAGGGAGCACATATGAAGTTGACAATGATGAGAATCATAATGAAACTAAGGATATCAACGAAGATATGATACATAACACATAGGGAGTTGACAGTGAAAATCTATATAACACTTTTTCCATTGCATGGTAACTAAAGGTGTTTCCATCAATGTCAAAGAGGGAGATTGTTGGAAACTAGAATTGGAACAATTATTATGTTGACATTGATGTCAAACCTTACTGGCAAGACATTTGCTAATAGTGTGGAGTGCCATATTAGTTGATTGATTAAGAGGATTTGAAAAGAGAAGATAACAAGGTGAACTAGTGAAATGGTTGAAAAAAGATGAGCAAGTATGATGGAACTACAATGGACACTTGATCAATTAGCATTTGACAATATAATGTGTTGTTTGATAATTGCATTAAGTAAAGAAGAAAAATGAGTTGAAGTGTAGATGAGATTTTTAATAGAAGATAAGTTGTGTAAAACACCAAGCTTGATCGAGTGACAAGTTACTAGGTCAATGAAGAAGTTAAAGCAAAAGATTAAGATACTCAAGCAATAGCTGAGAAAAATAGTATTAGCTGAGTTATGGTAATAATTGAGTGAGATGAAGGCAAGTTGAAGTAATGAGAAAGCACATTGAAGGCTGAGTGAGCAAGTACAAGAAAAGGGAGATAGATCAATATTGATTGAGATGAAGAACATAGTGATGATTGAGTATCAAAAAAATTATAGATTATGAAAGAATCAAGATTTGAGGCCAACACAATTGATTGTATGGAGGAGTCAAAACATGTAAAAGATAAGGATTGGCAAGTTGGTGTATTTAATATATGAATTGAGTTTGTTAAATGATCTAAGGTGAGCATTCAATGATGAGTTTCTAGAAGTATCAGGAAAGAAGAAGGAAAAAATAATGAACAAATTAATTGAATATGATCAAACCCTATGATCTATGGTTATGTTTAAGAAACAAAAGATTAAACCTATCTATTCAAGAATGCATAGGAGATGTTTTACAACTAGTTATTAGACTAGAAAATTTGAGAAGACAAGTGAAGAATGAAGTAGCAAAGGAAAGTGAGAAGTTTTAATAGAGAGATTGCTTGAACTATTTCCAAGTAGATAAGAGATGGAGCATGTGATGATGTCTGGTCAATGAACCAAGAATGAGTCAAATGGAGATCTGAACTTGCAAAGTGAGTTGTATTTTATCAAATCAAACCTAGCTATTACTTTCTAACCATTATGATAGTAAAATACTTTAATCAAGGTTGACCTAATAGTCATATTGTAAGTCCTTTAATCAAGGTGACATTCTAATGGGACATTTTAAAGACCTATAACAAGACCACTCCTAATAGGGTGATTAAATCCTTTAATAGGGTCACACCTAAAGTGTGTTTTGTAACCTTTAACAAGGTTGAATCTTAACTAAGCTCACTTTATAAGAGTTAAAAAGTGGTAGCATGTTACTTGGTGATTTTTTCCAAATTGGGTTTACACATTAAATCCTAGTGTCATACTTGTGTGAATGTTTTTTTTCATGTTTCATGTGGTTTACCATTATATGTTTCTATTATTTGACATATATTGACAAATTTATATATTGGTTGAGTGGATTTATTAGTTTGATTGAGTTATTTGATATTTTTAAAATTTTAATTGGTACATTTGGACCGGAGGATAATTGATTCACTCCCTCTCTCGGTTATTCTAATTGTTCTAACACTAGGTTAACATATCCATCACATCTTGAGATTAAATATAGTGTAACACCTCTCATTATTTTGACATCACAATATTAATCCTTTAGGTACTCTAGGAATCATGTCCTTGGGATAGAATCCTCCATCATCATCCTTTTCCTTGTCAAACATATTCATCCCTTTGCATTGATCACACATCTTTAAGATCCTATGAAATCCTTTACATCATAGGTTAGATATCTTCCCATCTTTAGAAGGTCTTAGAACTCATCATACACCATGTATTCACTATCATATAATCTTGTATCCATCCTAAGGGGCATCATTATTTAATGCCACCCACCACATGTCAAAACAAAAACAAAAGGAAGAATAAATCCATGGATTAAAGTCCTATTAGTGGTGCAACAAGCACACAACTTGATTCAAAGTTCATCGTGGTCAAATTTGAGCCATCTCCTCAAAATCCATAAGATTTAAGACCTACTACTCCAACCTTAGAGGCATCCATGAACTAACCCAAAAATGAACTCCTTGTCAATGCCATCATTGATAGAAACAAAGACACCATCATGGAAAACGTACATAGCGATAATGTTGACACATTTGGCTTTGGAAGAAAATTGCCACCAATAGGAAGGGATGAGCCTTCACATCCTCTATATGAAATGATTCCACCATGAATAGATCCCAATGACCTATTTTCCAATCGAAGAGGAGCTTATCAACATGTGACACAACAAGACAAGGACCCAATTGCCGAATCAATCCAACTTAGTTCCCCCATCCCCAAAAACAATCAACCTATCAAAATACAATAGTTAGTCTAAACCACACCTCAATAACCTACCACTATGAAATCTATATTTGCAAGCACTTTCATCAATGTTTTTGCTACCACACAACCCACATTCATCCCACTCAACATTGCAAGACCTTCCATCTCCCAAGTAGATGCTCTATATCCTCTATGTCTTCTAGCAATGCTCCTAATCCATTTCAAAAAAGAACTCAATCAACACAATAAATTACTATAAAGATGTCGCAACCAGGGTGTAATAATCAACTCCTTGTCATATCCAATCCTATCACTAACCCATTTTCCCCCATATAGGGAAATGCCAACTCATTTCCACTTAGCCCATGAGGATTAGAACAACCACAAGGGTAGGCCACAACCCTCCCAACCAACAATCCTTTCATGCCAATATCCTAAGAATAGCCACAACAACCCCCACCCCCTCCACCGGTAAATTTTTTATCACTCATCACCAACTACTTATCCATGCCTCCCTTGGGGGTAACTAACCTATACCTCCACAACAAAACCCACAAACAGGGTCAGTTCCTTATGTAAATTACTTAGCACAATTTAACACCCAAGTACCTCCTTATGTAGGTGCATATCCATTCACTGTTTGGAATAATGTGGCTTCCCAAACTATCTTACTAACATATCAATGCCCACCACCACAAAAATGCCATCACAACAATAATATATGCAAGCATAATTATAGGGAGACCCACTTGTGCAATAATCATACAATTATCCCCCATATAAATATCCATAATACTAGCATCGATTCACCCAAAAAGTACAATAGTATGTCTAATCACCATTGAAATAGCCACTAACCCCTATCTAGGTAGCAAAATAGTCAACATTCCACCCACTACAATTCTCACATTCATACTCACCTACTCTATTTGATACGTACCCTGCACAGGGACACCACCTACAATTCCTATAAACCCAAAGTAGTAAGAGGTGAAGAGTACCCTCAAATAACTAAAATATGGCATTAAGTCCAAAATATTCAAGTCTGAGAATATCTACCCAAATCCATTTGACAAAGATATAATAACAATAACCTTCCCCAAACACTTTGAAATCCCCAAAGTTGAAAGATTTAGAGGGAATGGGGATCCAGTAACACGTGAAAGAGTTTTACATGCATTTCCAAGAAGTGGCCTACAGTGACATTTTAGTTATGTGTCTCTTTCTCAAAATATTAATTTGGGGGCTCTTCCCTTGAGTTATTTTATTAGATACCCTATGAAACTATAAATACATTCACACAACTTTTAGAAGCCTTTGCATCACAATATGTTAACCTTGTTAAAAGAAAACTATCAATGATGGAATTACTCCACATAAAGAACAAAGGAAGTAAAAACATTACTAACTTCTTATAAAGTTTGAAAAACCTCACAACCCAAATATCCTACACCTTAATAGAATGACATCTTGTCAAGATTTTCATCAAAAATAACACCCCAAACTTGCACATCACATGCATATGAGTTGCTAGAAAATGTACAAAGACATGAAAGAGAAAGGAATAGGCCTAGAGAAAGGACTTATTGATGGTGGAGTCATAAATTTATATAAGGAAAAAACCCAGGAGTAGGGTCAATCAAATGATAAAACATGATACTAGAATAAAAACAAGAACATGATAATTGAAGGTGCCATGGATACATGACATGTCCATGTGGTTGTTACAATTCCCAACACATCAAACCTACCTTATCAACAAAAATTCCAACAACAACCCTATTAGAAAAAAAACATGTTTTTATCAATAATTATATTAGTAAGCTCAACAAAAAAAATATCAATAGAAAACACATATATAATCCCAACAAGCACCAGCAAATCAAAGGAATGCCATAACAATTATAGCTAGGAAAAGGCCACGTGTCTACAACAAACCAAATAAAGTTTATACTCCATTAGGGGAACCAATTGATGCTATTTTTTACAAATTGGTGAAAGACAACCTCATTATCTACCCATAGACACAACCCTTAGATGAGAGTCAACCTAAGGCTAAATGATATAATGAAAATGAATTTTGTGATTTCACCATGTCAAGGGAAATCTCACCACCAAGTGTATGAAACTTAGAGAGAGTGTAAAAAATATTATAGACCACAAATATATTAAAACTAGGGCATAAATCTCTCCCAAGATAGGGTTATTAATCTACCAGAATGTGTTTCCACCACACAATAACCAAATTGTAGGCAAGGAACTTGCCCATAACAACAATGCCACCACCAAGTACAATAAAAATAACAACACTCATCTCGATCAAGGTGATGGCCACCACAAAACACAAGATTATAACTTGGCATACCTTGACTATGGCAACCTAATCAAGTGCATATCCCAAGTTGAGCCTTTTGTCAATGTTCTCAACATCAAGGGCCCATATAACCAATGTGCTATTATAACCTAGTGAACCCAACTAAATACTAAAGGGTCACATATAGCTCCTCCCTTAGGGGTGTAATACAACATTCTAGAACACCTTGGGAATATGCCAACCCAAATCTCCACTGTAGATCTTCTCCATACTATCCCACTCCACAAGGAGATCCTTAATAACACACTCCATGAATCCAATGTCCTTATAGATATTAATGTGACTACATTCAAAAACCTCATGGGATACCTCTTTACATCAAACCCTTTAACATCCCCAAAATTGGTCTAGATCATACTCTCTCACTATTATGGTCTCTTACTTTGTAGTAAAAAGGTCCATGATAGACAATAGGTTGGCCTTGATTCTATGTACTTTAAAATTCATAAAAGGTAGGGTATACTAGGGCATATATCATAGATGATATCACTAGAATCAAAGCCTATGCTAACCTAGAGAGAAGTATAAAATGCACAATCTTGTTTCCTATCAAAATTTTCCTTGCCACTTAAGAACTAGTGTGTCATGTAGTTTATCTAAACCTACCATGCAACATCTTCTTTATCTAACCTCTAATTCATGCAATGAAGGTTGTTCCATCGATGTATCATTAGTGCAACATATTTATGCATCAAGGCATTGAGATAACCATTTGCACTGATCTTGAGACCTTCTCATATTTCCATGCATTGGAGTCATCCTACCTCCATCATAACCATTACCCTAGGATGGAGATTGGCATTTCTGTTGCCATCTTCTATGACACCTATCATGACCCCCACACCATCCTTTCCTACACACTCTCTACCATTAAGATCAACCACCAAGGCTTTGGTGAGTATAATATATCAGATGCATTATCTATTGGAGCCTTTCCCCTTGACCCATACACAAGGGAACCCATCACATTAGGGCCTAGAGAAAGATTCAACACTTGAGCTCAAACAGATAGATTCATCCACTTTTCTCACCAATGGAATCCTAAATGAACAAGATATGACCCTTAGATATATATGGACATGGTTGTACAAAGAACCACCTCCCAAAGATGAAGGTATCCTTGACTATTTTAAAGGAAATTATCCTAACCCACATCATCTTGTTACTAATTAATGGGATTATCAGCAAGGTGGTGAGGAATTAGGATTAGAATACCTATAGAGTTGTATAAAGAAGCAAAGTAGAATTTCTTGCCTTTGGATTCCCCACAACTAGGAGCACTAGTAAGAATAACCATGCCTTCTTGAACATCTAAGGAAAACTCATAGATGTCAAAGTCATCCTCAAGGAAGTTGACAAGAAATCCTACAATGATATCCATAATGATGACATTTTCCTAAGAGACTTTGTGCTCTATGAACTATCCATCAACCTCATTAACCTTCCTCTTTCTCATATCAAACTCATTGATTGGGACCAACCAAGCATACCCCATGTTGACAAGTTCTCTACTAAGAACACAATCTTAAGATTCATGGGAGCTGAAGTACCAAAGTACCACATAAAAAGGTGAAATCATCATCAACCTATGCCTAGAAACTTTATCGAAAAGGTTACTTCAGGGAGGAAGAAATTTCTAGTTGTAAAAGTGAAAAGAAAAACAAAGATGAAAAAAAGGGCAAACAAAAGGATCCCCTAGTGAAAACTCCTTTAGAGTACCATCAGATCAAATAAAAAAAGAAAAAGAAATAAAGTACATATTTGATGGTGAAAACCTTTTTGAGGTACCTAAAGATGGATATTTCTTCCTTTCCCCTCAAGATGACAGGTTAGAGGTATTATCCATTTTGATCAAGGAAGCTAAGCTAGTAAATATCAACCTAATAGAGAATTCCATAATCACATACATTACAACATCACTACCACAAGAGAAAAATGATTATCTCATAGAGGTACTTTGAGAGAACATTGGTCAATTCACATCATCATATTAGGACATGTTAGGATTGTACCTAGAGCTAGTTTTGCATCATCTAGGAGTAGATCCAAAAGTCAAGCCAATCAAACAAAAAATAAAAAAGATGAATCCTAAGGTAACCTTATTAGTCAAAGAAAAATTAAAGAAGATCATAGAAGCCGAAGTCATTTGGCCAATTGATTAATCATAATAAATCTCCAACATGGTACCAATTGCTAAATCCTCTGGTGATATTAAGATCTACATGCATTTTAGAGACCTCGATAAGGCTTTTCCTAAGGATGATTCCCATTTGTCTAACAAAGAAATGATCATATATCTTATAGCTAAACATGAGATTTTGTTTCTCATGGATGGAGTTTTATGATATAATTAGATCTGAAAAGAATAAGAAGATCAATACAACACAACATTTACAATCCCATGGGGTACCTTCTTCTACAACATATTCCCTTTAGACTAAAACATATAGGGACAACGTATCAAAGAGAAATTATTTTCATCTTCCATAACTAAATCCATAATAATTTTGATGATTATGTGGATGACATATTGGTCAAATCAGTTGATGGCTTGGACTATCTAGATGATCTAGAAGAGATATTCAACTGTCTAGAAAAGCACTATCTTATACTAAACTCAAAGAAGTGTGTCTTTAGTGTTACATATGAAAAGATTTAGGATTCATAATATCATGATGAGGTATTGATATCTATCCTTAAAAGATCAAGGCTATCATGGACATGCCTCCTCCAAGGGCACTAAGATAGCTCAACAATCTCTAAGAAAAGTTACAATCAGTTAGAAGGTTCATCTCACAACTTGCAGACAAGTTCCAACCATTTACAAATCTAATGAAAAAGGATCAAACCTTCAAATGAGATCCTATATATCAATAAAGTTGTGAGAAGATCAAGTAATATCTAGTCGATCCACCCATATTAGTTCCACCAGTTACTGAAAGACCATTCATCTTGTACATATCAACTACTCCAATAGAATTGAGGGTGCTCTTGGACCAACTAGATGATAACAAGAAAGAAAGGACCATATACTAGATTAGTTGTACCTTTGTTGGCTATGATCTCAACTACACTTCAATGGAAAAAGCATGTTTGGTAGTGGTTTTCACCACCTAGAAAATTTTCCACTACATGCTCAATCACATAGTTAAGCTCATATGAAAGATTAAGCCTTTCAAATAAAATATCTTAGAAATAAAACTCATAGGTTTTTTAGTTAAATGATTCATGTTTCTTACTAAGTTTGACATTTAATATGTCAATTGAACATCACTCAAAAGAAAAGTTATTATAGACTAGCTAGCCAATGCACATTAGTTATTTCTTATCCACTCATTATGGAGTTTCTTGATGAATACCTTTGTATGATAGAGGAGCAACCTCCATGGAAACTATACTTTCATAGATCTTACATATCTCATGAATTTGGTGTAGGGATTCTATTGGTTACCCCTCAAGGTGACTACATCCAAAAATCCTTCAATTTGAGGGTCTGATGCACTAATAACATATCATAATACAAGGCCCTTATCATAGGACTCAAAATGAGCATTGAATGAAACATAATTGAGATACAAATTTTTAGTGACTCACAAATGATCATCAAATAGGCCCTCAACAAATACCAAATAAAGGATGAAAAATAGACACCTTAGAAAGAACTAGTTAATCAAATGAAAGAGCACTTCATCAAAATCCAATTCCCACAAGGCTACAAAACAAGGTTGTAAATGCAATGGCCACTATCAACTCGTTCCTAGAAATTCCTTGGGAACCTTCATAATATGAGTTCTTAGTCAAGTAGTTACATGAAACTATATGTGAGAACAATGATTCAACACGAGTATGCATTCTAGTTGGTCCTCAATCCCCATGCTACCATAAAATATATGCTTACCTAAAAGACAATATCATATCCTTATATCACATAAACCTAATTCTAGAACCTAATTCACAAAGTATTCCACTATACTATCATAGTAAAGACCCTATATTGTTGAGGCTATCATGATACTCTCTCTATATTTTTAGACCAAAACAAGGCCACTATGACCCTAAAGGAGGCACACACCTAACTTTGTGGTGCTCACACAAGTAGTATAGTCTTAGCTAAGAAAATCCTAAGAGATGAGTACTACTGGCCCATTATTAAATACAATGCCTGTAAGCTTTTCATAAGGTGTTTACCATTCCAACAACATGCAAACTTGATATGACCTCCAACACAAAATCTTCAACCTATTGCACCACAATGGTCATTTTCATGTTGGGGGTTTGACCTCATTGGTGTCATTGCACCTCTATCTTTAGAAGACCATAAATATATTATTACAACTATAAATTACTTCACAAAGTGGGTTGAAGCAATTTTTCTTATCAACACCACAAGAGTTAAGGTATCAAAATTCATTCTCTATGGTATTGTTTTCCACTTTTGTGTCCCCACCACCATCTTCACAAAACACATCTAGACAACTTTAAGAACATGAATATGAAAGAGTTACACACCTACCTCTGAATCCACCATTGATTTTCCAACCCATACTTCCCACAAGGTAATGGTCAAGCTGAGGAAAATGACAAAACCCTTCTCAAAATCCTCAAGAAGTTTGTCAATGATTGTGGCTGCAACTAGCATTTATAAATCAACTCCTCTCAATGGGCCTATCACACTTTATTTCATACATCTATGGGCACAACTCTATGCTCCCTAATCTATGGTGCTAAAGTGGTCCTACCTATTGAGGTTGAACTCCACTCCTTATGCATATCCTTGAAAGGTCAAATATGTGATAAAGACTACAAAGTTGCTAGACTCACCCAACTAGATTTACTTGATGAAAAAAGGTAACATGCCTATGATCACCTCATGGTATATAGGGGTCTACTCAAAAGGAATCTCAATAAAAAGGTTCATCCTTGACACTTTTAGGTGGGTGACATGGTATTAAAAGAGAACACGAAAGTCCAAGAAGATTGAGAAAACAAGGGAAAGTTTGAACTTGCATGGCTAGTCCCTTATGTTGTCATACATTCTTTGGCTCAAGAGCATATCAATTATCAACTCTAGAAGGTGAATCTCTTGATGATCCCATAAACATAATTCACCTTGAGAAGTTCTATGCTTGAGCTACTTAGTATACCCTTCTAGTTTTGGAAAAAGCACAAAAACATCTTAAAATGTCCTGAAAAAATCATCATCATGGTGAAAAATTGACAATGTAAGCACTTGGTGATAACAAAAAACAAAAAACAAAAAACAAAATAAAATAAATACCAAAGAGAAATACACACCCAATGGTGAAAACTTGGAAATTTAGGCACCTTTGATAGGTACCTTGGTGAAAACCTAGCAATAGTCACCATGTATACTTGGAACCACTCATTATCTATCAATGCCCCATCCCTCCAATCCCTAAAACATCAACTTATATAGTATTCCATGTTCTTATGGTGTTTCAACATCATAGGACATAAACACATGTACCACTATCCCAATTAATGAGCTTGGAACAAACAAACTTAGAACAATGTACTATATATCATGGAAATTTGACATTGTATCATAATCAACTTTCACATGTATTATATATGTTGCACTATATCAATCAATCTCACTATCACCCCATCCTGAGATTTTTTAAGTTGTAGTATATCAATTCAGTTCCACTATCTTACCATATTGATTTTTTGTACAATGATTCTTCTGTAAATATCTTGGTATGTTAGTTATATATTTCCCCATGCATCTAATCTCTAGTTAGTCCCATTATATATATCCTAGTTTTTATGTTAGTTTATGTCTGGTCAAGATCTTTAGTTCTCCTAGCCAAGTCCTTCAAAAAGTCCTCATTTGTGATACTTTGTTCTAGAAATTTTTTTCCTAAAGGTTTTAGTTTTCTAGTCTTATCATGGTTCTAGATGCTACCAATAGGTCATTGTAGGATTCATCCTTCCTCATGTTCGACCTTGGCCCGTCAATATCTAGTCCCACTAATCTCTTTGGAAAAAGGTTATTTTTATGGTTCTACTCTTTCTTTTGATTTTGGATTTTGAATTCAGTTCTTCATTATCTTTTTTGAGTAATTTTTTCTCTCTCCTCAAGGTCACAATAATCTCTTATATCATGGTGCATCATGAATTGGGAAATCTGAGAGTGAGGTCTTGATCAAATTTTTTTTTTGCAAGTGAGTTAGTCAGATGTAGTCATTACATATCCAAACATATGATCACTTATGGTTGCATGGTGCACATGGGAAATATCACTTGTTTTTGGGTTACCTAGTGTCATTTCCATTTTCATTCCTTTGGGATTCATGTGTGATGCTAAGGGAAGTTGCTCATATCAATTTTGTATTAGTCATATGCAATGTTAGTGAGAAGGCCTTGATGTTCTTGG
This sequence comes from Cupressus sempervirens, assembly GCA_028749045.1. Taxonomy (NCBI): domain Eukaryota; kingdom Viridiplantae; phylum Streptophyta; class Pinopsida; order Cupressales; family Cupressaceae; genus Cupressus; species Cupressus sempervirens. Next base: position 549,463,216 of record CM053785.1, on the reverse strand, counting down.
AAACCTTGGAGGTCCTTAATATCTATGTATCAAACTAAGTGTTTAACTACCTAGTGGTACTCCTTTTAAGGATACCCCACACTCAAGCTTCAAATGATTCCATCCCCCCCTACCCCAATCCATTTCAAGGAAAAAATTCCATTTTGTAGAATCTTGTATAATCTAAAAGAATCAATTGATCCAAGTAATCCTATCCAAACATTGAATCTAGTCAATCCTACAATCATGATCTTACAAATCCCACAATCTCAACAAAATCCAAAGTGTTCACTTTCCATTCATCCCATACTCACTCCCCTAGGGGTTCATTTTAGAAAGTAAGTCTACCTATTTATCTCCCCCCAAAAATCCTTGATTTTTTGAATCTTAGGCTTAGAATTATGCAAATGGTTTCTCCTTGTCTTGTACTCATATAATGATCATATGATCCCCTCTTAGTCCTCTTTCTTCGCTTTTGTATCCTCTTTCTCCCCCCAGTTCTCTTACTTTTTGAGATGTTGTCAGGTCTCATTTTCTCTCCCCGATGCCTTCTCAAGTTGGGAATCACCTAGTCTAATCTCTCATTCTTTCTTTTTGAGACCAAGGAAACTTTATTTCTTTTGAAAAAATCTTCTTTGCATTATCTATATTCAAACTTCTTTGAAATAGTGTTGTCCCAACACTATGTCAAAGAGGGGAAAAATGTAGACACCTAAATCTAATTACATCATTTATGTTATCCTATTTAGTCATCTCCTAAGAAATCATTAATTAAGTGTTCAATATTTAATTAATTTATGTTATCCTCAAGTTAGTTAATCTAAATTAATTGACTATAGTTCAATTGATAAATCAAATAACAACCAAAAGTCTAATTATTAATTAAATCCCTTTTCCCCTATTAAATTAAATAATTGTAATATCTCTATTTAATTTAATCAAACCCTAAACCCATAACTAAACCCAATCTTAAATCCTTAGTTCTTACTCAACCCAACACACTCACCCCTGCTAATTCTATTCAATTAACTAATTAAAACCATTTAATTAACCAACCCACTTCCATTTCTATAACATGGTCACTTGCCTCCTAATCCACTCTAATCTAAGCCTAATCTCACCCTAATTATTTTTACAACTCTAAGCACATGGATTAATAAATCTTAACCCAACCCAAAGTCCACCCTCATGTCACATCTTCCCAGTACTCAACCAAATGCATTAAAGTCCCACTTGCACATCCCTTACACACTTCATCCCCCTAATAACTCCTACTTCCCCTCACATTCCCCAAAATTCCCATAACCTTATACCCACTCCCCTCTTGACAAGTGTCACCACCTCATTAGTTGCAAGGAAGCACAATCTTTGTGCTTCCCTTGCATCCTAGCTACCCCTCACCTTTTCTCAAATTTGCATCTCGACCCTTTATTTTTACCTCCCTTTTCCTATAAAATGAATCCCATCTCCTCTCAAAAATAGATTCATCTTTCATGCTAATGTTATAATGCTCCATTTTTCTCCATCTCTCACAATACAGACTCATAATGTCAAAATCAGTCCATAGCTCCATCTCTTGTTTTTAGCATTGAAATCCACCGTCCATCCATTTGAGAAATTTTAGCACACTTGAGCACACATACCTCCATAATTTTAACACATCTATTCATCAAAAGAGGCTTGAGGTTTTTCTTATTTGGTTTACATTCCTTTTTCTCATTCGTAGGTGTTAAACTAGTTGTTCTTGTTGAATGCTTTGTTTAATCTTGGTATTCCATAACACTAACATCTTAGGTTATATAGGTATTATTTTAGATAGAGAAACTAGAGTAACAAGGAAAAAAAACTCATATAATCTCTATAACATCCAACATTGTAGGGAAAAGGAAAGCTAAAAAAAAACCTAAAACTACTCTTCATTTTTGATCAATTTGTCTTGTATCTTTTCAATGGATGTCAATTTTGGATTTTGATGGAGGTTAGGGTTTGATGAATTTCTATGTCCTTCTAGGAGATTCACCAAAATCAAATCCTTTATTTCATAAGTATAGTTTTGATTATATGAGAGAAAAAATTGGCTTCAAGTTCTATATTCTTAGTTTTTTATATCCATATATTACTATTTGAATACAATAAAAACAAACTCCTATAGGCCATAATCTCTCTATGTTGGCATTGTGATCTAGACCCTCTCAACCTATGTATTTGTTTTCCAAAATTTAACCTTTGGTTGTAGATTTTCCTTGTTTGTCAAATGAGGGCTCCTTATACAAAAATCTTGTATTAAGTTTCTTTAAAATTTTCATTCTTAATGAATGTGTATTTTGTGATATCACTTACAAAAACTCATATTTGACATGATATCTGAAACCCCAACTATATTTTGTTTTTTTACCTCCTTGCACATATCATCTAATTGTTTCTATTTATGTCCATTATTGCTTAATATTGTTCTTTCCATCTATATCAAAAATATTAACGTAGAAAAGATACATGTTTCTTCTTCATGAAATGTTCTTATTGTAATCACATACCCATTTGGTTAAAACACTAATACTTTATCTAACCACTATCTTTTCCCATTATACTGTTGCATTAGATTCTTGGAACTATACTAGGCTTTTACTACTTAATAGCATTTGTAGCATTGCTTCCATTACTTGTGACAAACATCATTTCCACTATGTAAAAACTTAGTAGTTACAAAAATACCATTTGATCTACTTCAAAGTACTAGTATTATGTTTTGATTAAGTAAAAATAAGTTTTGAAGGACCTGAAACCTTTTACATAGTATTAGATAGAATAAACATAGAAAGCCCACAAGGAACTGTACATCGACACTAGAAAACTAATCAAACTAAGACAAGAAGCCTTAACACAATAAACATGAAAAAATATTATTGTCCTAGGTCAAAACATCTTTGCAAAAATGTAAACATGAAACATAACAGATTCAATAACACATATGACACATGGATTTTATGTGGACACCCAATTTGGTAAAAACCACCAGTAACATGCTACTAATTCTCACTCTTGTGAAATAATGCCATGTGAAAGGAAAAACCTAGTAAAGGTTACAATACAAAATGTTAAATGTGACCTAGTTAGAGGAGTTCAATCACCCTATTAGGAGTGAGCCTTGTTAGAGGACTTTAGATCATTCAATTGGAATGCCTCCTGATTAAAGGATTTGCAAATGATAGTTAAGTCAGCCTTAATCCAAAGGATTTACCCTAGACTGATATAATGATTAGAAAGTAACAATAAGGATTGATCTGATAACAACTTACAAATCACTTGTAGATTATAGATCTCTATTTTAGTCCTCCAGTTTGCTTGACTTTCACACACTTTAGCTTTGATAGCTTGTTCACCCTTCAAGCATTCATACTCTTAAGCCTTCTTGATTTTCTTACCAATAGAAATATCTTCTATTTGACCACTAAATGAAACAATACCCTAGACTCCTTGTCTTTCTTAGGTTCTCACACATGAAAACCTTTACTTCTAACTAGCTCTCTCTATAAATAGAGACTTAAGATCTTTTTCCATTCAACCTCAGTTGCCCATTTTAGGGTTAGGTAGGATTATGTAGGATTCAATTAATCTACCCACTTTTCCATTTGGTTCCTCTAGAAACTTCTCCCTCAATCCTCTTTCAATTTTCCTCAAAATGATTTACCTTAAATTTTGTGCAACCAGCTCATCATAGTTATCTTTCACAGCATCACACAATTCCTGAAAACCAAATAGTCAGTCTAGATTCATCAAATCTATGATTTAACATGAATACTAGCACTCAACATCAATATGTTGTTACTTAGATTCTATATTATTCTTCGACTTGGCTTCCACTAGTTAACTTGATAAACACTAAAGTTTACTAGTGCTCGGCATCAACTAAAATTTACTCGGCTTACACTAGGTTCACTTGGCATACTCTAAAACTTCACTTCACTTTACTTATCTCCAACTAATTTTTTGCTCAACTTACACTAACTTTTCTTGGTACCTTCTATCCACTTAGTCAAGCTTGGTAGACACAATTCTTCTTACTTGTTCTTCTAGACTTAATCGGTGTATCCAACCTTTACAGCTTTAAATAGATAATCAATACACTATATCATCACTATCTTAACTAATCCCTATGCACCTTTTTCATACCATAAATCAACCTTTACTCTAGGTGTTCTTATTATCTTATTTTATCAAAACTTCTTCATCAATTAAACAAATGATAGTACTTGAATCAACTAGGCAATTGTCTTACCAATAAGTAGCAGGTTTGACATTAGTGACAAAACAATGATTGAAACATTACAATCTCATATCAAGACTTTTAGGCTTTTTGCAACCATTATTGTGTTGAGAAGTATTGTATTTTTATTTACTATTTGTGATGGGATCATTAAAAATAGGTTACAATGTTAAGAATCTAACAGATTATTTTTTTCCTTCATAATAAACATACTGTAACTTTATCAAATTATTTTTCTATTCCCTTCTATTGTATCTTGATTTGTGAGGGTCTAAAAATGAGCATTTTTTAATACTATCTAGATGCTTTTGTAGAGCTATATCTTGCAAATGTTTAACCATGAGTATTTGTTCTTACTCAGGTTCTAGTTATCCAAGTGACCTAATCGTATTAAAGAGCTTAGAAGCTTAAAGCTTCAGAATTTTTCTTCCTGCTCCATTTTCTATTAGCTGAAACATATTTCCATGCATAATCTTCCAAAGTAGATTTAGAAATTGATGAGTTTGTCATATTTATAAGTGATATTGAGTATTTGAAAGTTTTAGGTTTTTTTAGAGGGTGGAGAAGAAGCGGTCTTAACACCTCAAGTCAGGGTTCAACAACAATTTGTAGGGTTTCTATAATAGTTGAAACACTTTTCTTTTCCTATAGACATAATGTAGTCACTTGGTTCTTCCTTCTCTATGTTTCCTTTTGACTCTATGAGGAACATTGACTATATATACGAGCCTTCAAGAAAGAAATTAAATATTTGTCCTATCTATTTTTTCAAAATTTGTATATTTTGCTCTCTTGTTTGCGTTTTGTGGGAAATCAAAATTAGGATTTTTGCATAATAATAGTCTTCTCAATACACATGTGAGAGTGTGTTGAAGTAGTTCAATATAATTAATGTTTTTCCTTCGAAATAAAATGTAATGATCTTTTAGGATTTAGGGTATGATTACATGACAACCAATAAGGTCTAGTAGATCTAATTTTTTCTTTTTCTAAAGACACTATATAAGACTAAAATTGTAAGGGCAACATTTTATTTTGCTGGGTATTTTTTATTTTTGAGATCTATAAACCCTTAGTGTCTTTAGTGCCTTAGAAGGATTTTAGAGGGGATGCTTATGTAAGCCCCAAACTAGAATATATATATATATATATATATATATATATATATATATATATATATATATATATATAAATAAATAAATATATATATATAAATATATATATATAAATATATGTATATAAGTATGTATATATATGTGTGTGTGTGTGTGTGTGTGTGTGTGTGTGTGTGTGTGCACGTGCGCATACACACACACACACATCTATATATATCCATATATATATATGTGTACATATACATATATAAGTATATATATGTGGATATATATACACACACATATACAAATATATATGTGTTTGTATACTTATATATATGTATATATGCACATATATGTGATATATAGATATGTATGTATACATATACACACATACATACATATACAGATACATATACACACACACATACACATACATATAGATGTAGATATAGATATAGATATAGATATAGATATACATATAGTACATATACATGTACATATAGTACATATACATATGCATATACATATACATATACATATACATATACATATTTCAAATTCTAATTAGAGCTCTCACAATTTACATGTATGAGAAATTAAGTAGAAGTATTGACCAAGTGTAGTTAAGTAGATGAATATTTTTTGAAACTTGATGAGAGAAAATATACTTGAAATTATTGAAAATGAGCATGGGATTGAGATGTAATGCATTTAAGTGGTCAAAATCCATGGTGATAGGTAGTGATAATGATTTTTTAAAAAATATCCCCTAATAATGAAGATTCATTGTACAAATGGCTAAAAAATCAGTGTAGACCTATTATTTGAGTTTGGATAATATTTGTAAAAACAAACTTTATTGTTTAATGTAAAGTGTATCATTGGGGATTTCATAAAAATATTAATCATTAAAAAATCACTTGTCCAAGAATTTATGGGCTAAAATTATATCATATCTTGATGACAAAAGTATAACTTACATAAATAAACATATCATTTTAGATTACTAAGTAGCCTATCAAATAAATATATCTTTGCAAATTTATACTTGTGAAAAGCCTTGGAGATTTTACCCAAAATTTATAATAATAGTCTTCTCAATATGCATGTGAGAGTGTGTTGAAGTAGTTAAATATAGTTTATGTTTGTCCTTGGAAATCAAATGTAATGATCTTTTAGGATTTAAGGTATGATTACATGACAACCAATAAGGTCTAGTAGATCTATTTTTTTCTTTTTCTTAAGACACTATATAAGACTAAAATTGGAAGGGTAACATTTCAATTTTTTAGATGATTTTATATTTTTGAAACCTCTAAACCCTAATTGATCTTTTAGTGTCTTAGAAGGATTTTAGAGGGGATGCTTATGTAAGCATATATATATATATATATATATATATATATATATATATATATATATATGTATGTATGTATGTATGTATGTAATGTATGTATGTATGTATGTATGTATGTATGCATGCATGCATGTATGTATGTATACATACATACATACATATACATATACATATATGTATGTATATATATAGATTTATATATACATATATATGTATATATATATACATAATACACACACACACACACACATATATGTATGTATGTATATAAATGTGTACATACGTAAATATATGTATATGTATACATATATGTTTATAAATATATGTATGTATATATACATACATATACATATATTTTCATATATTTACATATACGTACATACATATACATATATATATATATACATATACATATACATATACATACATACATATACATATATATACATATACATACACACACACACATATATATATATACATACATACATACATATATACATATATATACATATATATACATATATATACATATGTATATATACATACATATACATACATACATACACATACATACATACATACATACATACATACATATATGCCTAATAATGAAGATTCATTATACAAATGGTTGCAAAATTAGTGTAGACCTATTATTTGAGTTTGGATAATATTTGTAGAAACAAAGTTTATTGTCTAATATAAAAGTGTACCATTGGAAATTTCATAAAAATATTAATCATTATAAAATCACTCCTTGTCCAAGAATTTATGGGCTGAAATTATTTCATTTCTCGAGGATAAAAGTATAACTTACATAGATAAACATATCATTTTAGATTATTAAGTAACCTATCAAATAGATATATCTTTGCAAATTTATACTTGTGAATATCCTTAGAAATTTTATCCAAAATTAATAATAATAGTCTTCTCAATATGTATGTGAGAGTGTGTTGAAGAAGTTAAATATAGATAATGTTTGTCCTTGGAAATCAAATGTAATGATCATTTATGATTTAGGGTATGATTATATGACAACCAATAAGTTCTAGTAGATCTATTTTGTTGTTTTTCTTAAGACACTATATAAGACTAAAATTGTAAGGGCAACATTTTATTTTTTAGGTGATTTCTTATTTTTGAAATCTATAAACCCTAATTAGTCTTTTAGTGTCTTAGAAGGATTTTAGAGGGGATGCTTATGTAAGCCTATACATATGTATGTATATGTACATATATATGTATGTATGTACATATATATACATATATACATATATGTACATATATGTCCATACATACATATACATATACATATATATACATATATATACACATATATACATATATGCATATATACATATATACATATATACATATATACATATATACATATATATATATATAGATATTTATATACATATATATTTATACATATGTATATGCATACGTATACATATATATGTATATAAATATGTATATATATGTATATGTATACATATATGTGTATAAATATGTGTATACAGATATATGTATGTATATATACATATACATATGCATATACATACATACATACATACATAAATATATGTACGTATGTATTTGGGGTCAAATTGTGATGGTAGACCGTTGCGATTGTGACAGCCACCCATCACCCAAGCAACACCAAAAAGAATTGGCCCTTGTTAGATAGGTGTTAGACTTTTGTCATTGCAAATTGTTACAACAGGAGCTTTCGTCACAATTGCAATGCATAAAACTATCATGAATTGAAGCCAGGTGGTCAATACAGTGTCACAATTATGATGACTATATGTTAGAGATGCCATCGCATGTGCGAAGTTTATTCGACAACTATGTTGTGGGTCCAACAACTAGTTGTCAAACCTATCCATTGCAATAGAGACAAATGTTTGGAAACAATGTTGTGGAATTGATGGCTAGTAGTCAGAATTGCGATGATAATGTAATATAAAATAATATGGAATGTGTGACATTGGAGAGAGTGCTTTTCTAACAAATCTATTTCTAAAATTCAACTTTGGTTATGAACATTATCAAGAGACTGCAATGCTCTTACCCCTATAACTGGTTTTCCTATTATTTTTTATCTTTTTGAAGAGATTAGATGATTCTTGTGACTGTCAAACAAGAATCATTTGGTCTCTCCCAAAAGATAAAAATAACTAGAAAACCAGTTATAAGGGTAAGAGCGTTGTAGCCTTCTGATAATTTTCATAACCAAAGTTTAATTTTAGAAATATATTTGTCAGGAAAGTACTCTCTCCACTGTCACACATTCCATATTATTTTTCTATTACAATTGCAAAATTTAAAGTTACTAGATTGATTCTACTAGCTGAGAGTAGCTGATTGTTCATTTTATCATACCTACTCTGATGATAGTTCTACAGAAATTTGTACAACCCAACTAATCAACAACTAGATTAATGAATCATAGTGACAAAGGCATAAAATCTATGACTGAAGTCTCTAAGAAAAGAGATTTAGACAATGAATCATTTGAGAGGGTATCTAGAAAAAAGGGAGAAAGGAGAAGATATGATCATGACCACAATAGTGAAAATAAAAACTATGAACATACTGGAATGAATTCAAAGAAATATAATAGAAAGTCTAGAAAAGGTTCTGATTAGAGGAATGAGATTTATGGAGGTACCAAACATGATGACATTATATATGATGCAGAGGGAAAATACAAGAACAAAGATATGGAAAATAATTTTTTTGATCGTACAACTGGTAAGCATCATACCTTTGTAAAAAGTAAAAATGATACAAAGCCTAGAAGGGTTGAGACAATGGGAGAAAGAAGTAATTGGGGTAGAGATGATGAGGGTGATAGGTAAAAAAGAATGAGGAAGATAGTAATAAGAAAATTCCACTAGCAGGGAACAACTGATTGTTCATTTTATCATACCTAATATGATGATAGTTCTATAGGAATTTGTAATCAACCTAGCTAATAAAAAACTAGACTAATGAATCACAGTGACAAAGGCATAAAATCTATAACTAAAGTCCCTAAGAAAAGAGTTTTAGACAATGAATCATTTGAGAGGCTACTGGAAAAAAGTGAGAGCGGGAGAAGCTATGATCATAACCATGATAGTGAAAATAAAAATTATGGACATACTAGAATGAATTTAGATAAATATAATAGAAAGTCTACAAAAGTTTCTAATAAGAGGAATGAGATTTATGGAGGTATCGAACACAATGATATTATATATGATGCAAAGGGAAAATACAAGAACAAAGATATGGAAAATAATTTTTCTGATTGTAGAACTAGAAAGCATCATACCTTTGTAAAAAGTCAAGATGATACAAAGCCTATAAGGGTTGAGATGATGGGAGAAAGAAGTAATTGAGGGTAGAGATGGTAAGGGTGATAGGTAAAAAGAACAAGGAAGATAATAATAAATATGATTGTTAAGTCAACAATTATATAAACATAATAGTTAGAGAATGTTTGCACGAGCCTGCAAGCTCCTTGAAATATTAATTTGTACAATTTAGTATGTATATGGTATGAGATTTATTTTCTCTTTCTGTAGACATGTTACTAAGAAGTAAAAGGTTTTATATTTTAGTTTTCCATTGACTCATAATCTAGTATGTTGGGTTATATATTAGAATTTGGTAATTGCAAGATTTATTTTTTGTTATATTTCAAAATAGATTTCTATTTGTAAATTGGCCAAACAATATTCCTGGGAACACCATTTTGAAAATAATTAGAAGGTTGTTTGATTAATATCAACAATGTACTTCACTTGAAACTTATTTTTTACCTTAAATGTATCATGCAATGAGAAATTATATGAAAAGTGTATGGGCCACTCATTTTTTGGTGATACTATTTCTTAAGTTATTTGAAGTTAACTTCTTATTGGTTCATGGTGGATTATAATATATCTAAAAGGAAATAGTGAATTTGTCAAGGTTTCATGTCAAACTACTTGTTACTTGTTACATATAATGTCTTAAAATAGTTGTGTTACCTATCTATGTCCAAGGCATCTGCACACTAGAGGCATACTCCACCTACCAGACTGCCTACATACCCATATCCATAAGATCAAGACCCTTGAACTACTCAATCTAATGAATATGTAGTTCTAGTTTCTAGTTATTTTTATGTAGTTGTATTCCTATAACCACTAGTGAGCTTTACTCACCTAATACATCTCTTTTCCATCATACACCTACATAGGAGAATCAGGTGGTTTTCTATAATTACAATACCGTAATACCCCAATGCTACCTTTGTGTTGTAGTTTATAGTTAATGTAAGGTTGCTATATACATCCTAACTCACTCCTTATATAGTTATGTTTAAAAGCTTGTGACAATAATCAATGTGACAAAAGCTTGTTTAAAAGAATATATTCCTTTTATTAAATGTAAGGTTGATTACCTAACATCCATACATGTATAAGCATGGTAAGTTACCTAGAATTTTATGAGATCAATATTTAAAGTACCTATAATGTCCTCATTGCTTCCTACTACTCTTAGGGAAAGTCCAACTTCATTGCTCATGAGTAATTCATCACATGGGTACATCCAAGAATGTCCTCATCGCCTCCTACATAAAATGAATCCAATATTAAAAAATGACCCCTAAGAAATAATAGTTCAAGTGAAATAAACACATGAAAAATTAGAGAGAAAAAGAGGAATCTACTTACCAATAGGCGTTGAGATTGCATCTATGGCCATGCTACTTGTTGAGTGAGTTTTATTGTTTTTATGTTGTATCGAGATCTCTCTATTTATATACATACATACATACATACATACATACATACATACATACATACATATACATACATATACATATACATACATACATACATACATACATACATACATACATACATACATACATACATACATGCATGCATATACAATGATCACAAGGGCACAAAAATGAGATGCAGAGATCACAAGGGCACAGAAACGAAATCTGAGATCTCCATTGATCTCCACCAAATTTTTAGAACTCTCAACCCTCTTTCATGTGCAACTCTCCACAATCAATCAAAACAAATGGGGAATGATTAATGTCATGTTTTCTTTTCTTTTTTGTTTATAATCCATAATCCACAATCCACAAGATCTCTTTGTATATATACATATATGCATACATAGACACACAGATATGTGTATGTATGTATATACACACACACACATATACACATATGTCTATATACACATATGTATATATACATACATACATACATACATACATACACACACACATACACACACACACACACACACACACACACACACACACACACACACACACACACACACACACACACACACACACACACACACACATACATACATGAAAACAACAATGTAGTTTCTAAGAGTTTACAAATGTTCAACAAAATTAATGCTTAACAAGAAACTTTTGTTGAAACAGTACAAAACTTTCTTGACATGAGAGGTCCACAAGTGAGGGTGTTGACCAATCTTGAAAACTTGAATGCTGAAATTTATTTTGATATGGTAGATGTAGATATTTAGAAGTTTGATAATCTAAATTGAAGGCACGATAGTGAAGGAGAAGGACCGAATTTAGAAAGAAAAGGATAATGATCAAATTTAGAAAGAGACTAGACAACATAGAGGATATTATGGGAGCCATTGGATAGAATCTAGGTAAGTGTTGCTGTAGGGACTATGACATTGGAAAAACTAGTTCAATTGGACTAGTTTTTGATTAACTAGGTTGATTACTTCATTATTATATGATCTAGTGGTAATTTTTGTTATTATTCCATCATACATGAAAACATTATTATTATTCATTATTATATATACATACATACACGAAAAAAACAATGCACTTTCTAAGAGTTTACAATTGTTCAACAAAATTAATGTTTTATAAGAAAATGTGCCTAAAGATCTATTAGCTCATAAGAAAGAAAATGTTGTTGAAACAATACATATATTTCTTAACATGAGAGGTCTGCAAGTGAGGGTGTTGACCAATCTTGAAAACTTAAATGCTGAAATGAAAGCTATCAATGATCAAAGACCTATGCTAAAGTTGTAATGCAATGTTAAGTTGATTTTAGATAAGGTAGATGCATATATTCAAAAGTTTGATAATCAAAATTTAAGGCATGAGAGCAAAGGAGAAGAAGCAACTTTAGAAAGAAAAGGAGAAGGAGAGAATTTAGAAAGAGACTACATGATAGAAACATCTAGACAACATTGAGGATATTATGGGAGCCTTATGATTATGGCATTTACACAGTAGAAAAACTTTCTTCTTCAACTCCTTACACTCAACTCTTCACTGAAGTTATTCTTGTAGTAGTGAGAATAGCTACTACAAATTCCTGGGAGCATTCAAAGATGAACCATCTCAAACTATTTTGACCTTGATTTTGGTGCCCCATCCAACAACATGTACCTCTCAATGATTTGAATTTTTACATGGTAAAGGATAATGTGGATGGTTCATCTTATTCCGTGATCATACACAAATGAAGTTGGAGCTTATTGTTTGGCAAGTTTGAAGTTTTGAGGAATATAAGTGATAATCTAATTCAACCTTCATTATCTGGCCTATGATATATCACCTCTAAGTGACTCAAAGCCACCACATGGGAAGGCATATGGTGTCTCTCTATTCCATACCTACACATGTATGACCATTTGGTGTTGTACATTCAGATCCTTAAGAATTATACCATGATCTATACCCCATTTCCAACTCACTCCACCTAACCTTTTTCCACATGCCTTATTTTCCACATGAGAGAAATCAAAGATATACCAAATGCTTGATAAGTTGCAATTTGATAAAGAGGGATGCCAACTGTTTGATCAAATGTATCTAGTGGAGATTCATCACAATTCACTTCAAGGCACTTTAAGTGAGAATTGATTTTAACACATGCTACTTGGTGTCACCTTATTCTATGTTTTTTTGAAGATGATGAGTCTTTGATATTCACTATGATGATTTTTAAGAGAACAAAAAATCATATTCCCTGCTTGAGAGGATGCTACACAATTTTTAGAGATTGGTGTTTCATGCTTGCTACAAACTTGGTGTTTCAATTCTGTAAAGGATTCTTTGGACAAAAATATAACAAGAATCACAATGCATATGAACCATTTTACAAAATAATTCAATTTCTAGCCTACAGTCAAAGAACTTTCCTATACAATTATTGGATAGCTTTCAAAACTTTTGTGACTTGTCCTCTTTGATGATAGCCCATATAGAAATATTGCCAAAATATTTAGTAGATGAGATTTGGAGTCTCTAAATCACCACCTCACAAATATGGTTTCTAACTTAAAGGTTCATGCCAAGTCATGGAATATTGAGCATTAATAAAATACAAATTAGCTTCAAAATAATCCATATGAAAGGGTGACTATAGAAATTGGATAATAAGCTAGTATCCACAAAATGATATGTGAGGAATGAAAATAAATATAAAGCTTCTTAGCTAATAACATTTTTTAGTGACAACTTATCAATTAGGCAGTATAGACAAGGCACATGAACTGTTTGATAGAATGCTACTGTAATATTTGTTAAAAATATTCTCTAAAATTTCATTCAAAAGTCAAACATTGGGAGACATCACGTTGGAACTAGAGGACATCATGCTCACGTGGAATGGAGAAAGCTTGTAGAGGCACCATAGTGAAGGGAGGCATGAATCATTTGTTGTAATGTATCAATAGAGAGGTCATCCCATGAGATGGATAAAAAATGGAGTGATAATTACATAGAACATAATGATCACAGAATATGCACAATATGTAACTATAGACAAGCACATGAACAACTGGGCGAGAGGCCTCAATAGACTAACAATTTTGGAATTGATGGTTTTATGAGTAATATTCATGCAAAATGTGGCTTGCACAAATACCATACTATAATGTGGCTTGCAAAAATACCATGAAAAACTATATTTGATCTTGCTAGATGGGAACAATTGATTGTTCATTTTATTGTACCTAATCTAATGACAGTTCTACAAGAATTTGTAATCAACCTAGCTAATCATCAACTAGACCCAACTTACTAGGTTATGGCTAGTTTCTTTCTAAAAATATCTGCTATGATATGTTTTTGTAAAATTTCTTGTGAATTCTGCCCTTTTTTCTAGGTCTGCATTATTTTTGTGGAGGATCTTGAGATAAGTCACTTAGCATGGGTTGAGTGAGTTTTATTGTTTTATTATTTGAATTTTGGAATATGTGTGCAACTGGATCAGTTTTTCTATTGTGCTAAGATATAATAAGTACCTTAAAAAAGATATCTAAATATACATGTTTAGAAGGAAATATAAAGAGACACCTATTTAGAAGGAAAATAAACAAAAATTTACATAGCCCTTGAAGAAAAATGGTAGAGCTAGAGCATGAAAACAAAATCACAGATCAAGGTCACAAAAAGATAAAAAAATCATAGAGAAAGGGCAAAGAGATCACAGGGACACAACATGGAAACAAAATCATAGACCAAGGGCACAACAATGAAATTGTAGATCAAAGGCATGAAAATGAAATTCAAAGATCACAAGGGTACAACAACCAAATCAAAGAGCAAGGGCATGACAATGAAATGCAAAAATCACAAGGGCATGCCAACCAAATCATAGAGCAAGGACATGACAATGAATTGTGGAGATCACAACAAAAAAATTGCAAACCAAGGGCACAACAACAAAATCTAGAGATCACAACAATGAAATACAAAGATCATAGCAACAAAGGGCACAAAAATGTTCATAGTTCTCCACCCTCATTTAAAGCTCTCAACCCTCTTTCCTGTGCAACTCTCCACAATAAAAAAATTGGGAATGATTTATGTTTTTTTTTGTTTTTTATAGTCACAAGGTGTCGTAATTATGATGCCAAAATTGGTATTGCAATGGTGTCGGTGACAATTACAAAATAGAAAAAAAAAAATCAACACAAATTACACCACCGTCACAAATTGCTATCGCAATTTGACCCCAAATGTTGTAGTGACATATAGATACATATACATATATATGTACATACATACATACATACATATAAAAATCTTAACCACTTCTTACTTGCTCTATTCTAGAATAATCTTCACCAAAAAATGCATAACTCACATCTGTCTTCATCACTTTTCTTGCACACTTAACTACATGCTTAAGACTCACTATAGAACATGTCTATAACCATGCAATTCTCCAACTGATACCACAAATTAGTCATGAATGCAACATACAATCTTATCAACTACCTCAGATACTCGCCAAAGAATATGATCAACATTTATTTTTAATAAATTTCTTCTAGAATCATATTTGATATATTTGAATCCAACCATGCCACTTCCTTCTTTCAATCTCTTCAACTGCTACTCAACGGTTAGTGGGGGATTCTTCAGTTGGATTTTAGGTGTATTTCCTTTTTCTTCATCATCCTCCTAGAGATTCAATTTTTTTCTTTACTTCCTTTCAGTGGTGATCATAGGGGTAGCTACCTTCTTAGGTGTAGATTCAGTCACTTTCCCCTTCTTCTTTAGAGGTTCTTCTTCCTCCTCTTCCTCCTCCTCCTATTCTTCCTCTTCTTCATCATCATCCTCTCCTTTTCCCTTTGTGAGCATAAGAGGGTCATCCTTCTTGTCTAATTTCTTCTTAATTTTTTCTATTATTTTCATTCTTCTCTTCAAAATTTGAAGAATCTGTATTTCTTGAGATATCCTTATTTTAGCCTCCTCATAGGTGCCAAAATATGCAGCTTTAGGGTTAGCTGACTCATTTAGTAGAGCCTCAATGATATCCTTGGTGTCATCAATGTTCACTTCATAGCCCAAGGATTTTATTCATTTTGTCCTAGGTATAACTTCTCGAATGTGAGTGTTATCATAGTCAACTAGGAAGAAAATCTCTTTTGCATACTTCTCAACCACTTGTCAAGGAATCTTGAACCTTATTTTGCATCTTTTCCTTAAAATTTTCAAAATATGTATCCATTATGCCATCAATATTCTCTCCTAAATCATTGATGAATTCATTAATTTGGTATATAACTGATCTATCCTTACTCTAGACCATATTACCCTTAGATGGAAAATTTTTTTTTACATAGAAAAATAAACATACAAGAAGAGAGCCAAACTTATGCACATTCTTCTCTGATGGCCAAATGCTTTCCATGTTCTTTCCTAGTTAGCCCAGTTACAATTCAGAAAGGTCGAAGAATAAATTGTTCTTTACAACCTTGTAGGCTAAGTCAACTGCCTCACATGCATGGTACACTATTCAACCTACTATAACTGTAGATTTTGTGTGCAATTACATGAATTTCAATTTTTATCTCCATGTTAGTGACATTGTTCAACTTCATGCCCCTTCCATCCCACTTTGCTAGGATTTTCTTTGCAAACTCACCTTGAGCTAGGGTTTTGGTTGTCTTAGGTCTATCTAGCATTGGGTAACTCGTGACTCGGTGAATCATCTTCTTAGTGATCTTCACTAGTTGTCAAGCTAGAAGGACATATCATGAACCCTAGTTAGAATGTATCTACTCCATTTCACTTGAAAATTTCATGACATGTGCAAGGCATGAGTCAAACCTTTTATTTCCAAATGTTTGTGCTCAAGTTTTGGCACTCCATTCTTATATAATGCATTATAAGCTTCATTCAACTCGAAAGAACCTAATTCTTGCATTGAGAGGTAAAATTACCTAATGTCATTGATAAATAGTACCTTTGGAGGAATGACTAAGTGGGCTCCCAATGGGTCTTTCTGCACAACAATAGCAAGATAAATCTTGAATGTTGGTGCTTTGCATAACGTATTCTTCAAAAACATATCATAACCCTTCTTTGCCTTTGCACTGGAGATGGATTCCATTTTTATTAGTAAATGAAGAAATTTGTTGACATATAACCTTCTTGAATGTACTCCGACAAACTCACTTCACTAGCACAATAAATCACTCTTGATCACTCGAGGTTTGAGAATTGCTCTACTCAAACTAGTCTCTAAAATTGTGGTGAAACAATGAATTTTTGATTTCATATTTCATATTTTTTTAACCTTTTAATAAATGCTTCATACTTGGTAGGTGAGGTAACTCAACAATGTCTTCAAACTTAAGCTCAACATAAACTGGTCATCAAAATTCTTGGTTAGAATTGATTTCTGACTTGACTTTGCTTGGAGATGATTGAGAACTCAATTACAAATGGGTTGTAACTCATTAAAATATAGTCCCCTTGCTTGACCTTATGCATTTGAAAATGTAGGTTCGAACTATTCTTTCTTGCTTGTCTGGAACTGATTTGGGATCTTCCTTTAATTCTTAGTTCCAGCCATCTCCTTGACTACTTAGTTGGATGTGGATTCTTCACCCAACACATTAGTTTGGATGATAATAGCTTCATTGTCTTTCCTTGTGTTTTCTTCTGATTTCCTTACCCATTTCTAAGTTATCCGAGTTTTGATCTCTTTAATCTTTATTTTCCCTTTTTTTTCTTCACTAGAAATTGGTGTAGCTCTATTAATACAATTTCTTTCCAAATGACCTATCTTTTTGCATACATAACATCTCACTTTAGTATGTCTTTTCCTGATGTGAGTCCTTACACAATTTACTCCAATGCGACCATATTCTAAACATAGATGACATCTTCCCCATGTGTTGTAGTCCCAACCAATAAAGGCTTTTTATCTAGTTCTATTGTGCTGATTGTTTGGATTCCATTGATTTGATCTACACTTTGAAGATTTGTGACCATGCTTGTGACATGTGAAACAATTTCCTTCAAACTTTGATATGGATTTACATTCATTAGCCTTGTGACCATACTTGTTACATTTATATCAATGACCTTTGAAATTCGGTTTTATAGCATTAATTGAGAAAACATTCGATAAATGACCTATTTTTCCACAATTTTTTACATGTAGACCTTTTTTTGTTTTGTGTTCCTTACTATGATTCTTCATGATTGGTATACTCTAAGTTAGTAGTGCCTTAGGGTCTATTCAAAGTTTGTTCATACAATTAATTTACACTTTTTGTGATCTCAACCTTCTTTCATTGAGTTTCTTTTCAACTCTAAGTTCATTCTAGAATCTATCATTTTCTGCTCTTAGAGCATCATCTAGATCATTTGCTATGCAATGACCTTTAAACTTGGGTTTCATAGCATTAATTGAGAAAACATTTGATAAATGTACTATTTTTCCACAATTTTTTACATGTAGGCCTTTTGTCGTTCTGTGCTCCTTGCTATGATTCTCCTTGATCGGTATACCCTAAGTTAGTAGTGCTTTAGGGTCTATTTAGAGTTTTTTCATACAATTAATTCACACTTTTTTTGATCTCAACCTTCTTTCATTGAGTTCCTTTTCAACTCTTAGTTCATTCTAGAATCTATCATTTTCTGCTCTTAGATTGGTGAATTCATGATTTGCATCATCTAGCTCATTTGCTATGTATGGCTGATGTTGTGTTTGTTGCTGGACTTCATTGGTCTTTTCTTCTAATCTTGTTGCAAGTAATATTTTTTCTTCATCTTCCATTTCTTTGTCATTCACATCTTTTTTCTTTTATTCCATGACTTCACATAGCTTGACCAAGTGACTTTCCCGTTCTCTTCTCAAATTTCTTACTTCTTCTGGTAGAGTAGCATTCCTTACCAATAGATCTTCTATGGATACATATGCTTCTTCTAAACTTCTTTCTTTGGAAATGTCTTCTATTTTTTCTTCTATGTATATATTTTCATTCATCTTTGTAGCCAATTCTTTTCTTCTCTTCAAAGAGTGAGTGAGTTTCCCATTAAGTTTCTTGAATTATTCCATAGCCATATGTAGATCAAGTTTGTCATTCTCAATAGCTTTTTCAAACTTATACACTTCCATTCCCTCATATATTTTCTCTCAACCTATTAAACCTATTATAGGAGAAACTTGCTCTGATACCAATTTTTGGAAATTTAATGACAAACAAGTGTCTAAGAGGGGGAGGAGGGTGGGTGAATCGGGAACCACTTAATTTTTTTTTCACTTAGAATACTTTTTCTTTAATTCATTATATTATCTAATCTACTGATATGTATGAACATAAAGCAATAAAGAAATCAGCACCATAAAACTTTGACACAATATTTGGTAACCCAAAAACCCTCTAAGGAGATGATAAAAATGGGGTGGGGATGACACCCACAATGCTTCACTACTGCAATAATAAAGTTGGCATGTTATTTCTTACAATTGATCACTTATGATGATATACTCTATTAGGAGTATGAAGGAATGTTAGGTCCACCTTGTGAAAGGATTTACAATACAATGAAGTATGTGCTCTGCTAAGAGTTTTACAAAGGACTGATAGGTTCACCTTGTTAGAGGATTTACTTGATGTAATTTTTAGGATGCAATCAATAGGATGATCCTTGTATGCAATTGATTTGTTGATATAGTTCCTTTGAAGATTGTGATCACCTGATTGTGATAGATATGACTCTACTATGCCCTTTATACCACTTGGTATCCTACACACTCAATTCTCTTACTTCTCTTGCTTATTCATTTTTAGTTCTTACATCCTTGGACAAATAATTTTCCTTCCTTATATATCCATATAACAATATCTTCATTCCAAGTAAGCTAAAACACGAGATGCATTTACACTAATACATTTATACCTTCAAGTTAGCCAAATGCTTATACTCGAGCCACACTATGGACTTTGGTGTTATGCCAATGCTTGGGAAATATAGTGAGCTCAGGTGATATTTTGGCACTCAAGTAGCACTGGATGCTTAGGTAACACTCTAGCACTTGGATGACATTGAAAAATATCCGACTTGAACTAAATGCTTGGTTTAAACTAAGAAATCAAAAAATAATGTGAACTTGGTTCATATGGTAGAGCTTGATTAACACATGATATTCTCAATCTTCTCGGGCTACACTAAAACATGATGACTCTAGGGAAGCTCAGTTGTAGTATTAACTAACCTTCCTAGATGACTTAAGTGTTTTTCACTAATAGAAAATATGTCTTTCCATAGGGTCAACACATGTAACGCTTCATCTAAATTTTTTGAGAATGCTCTTATAAGATCATCTCCCATGGAAATGAATGGGTATATCTTAATCTAATATCATGGTCACTCTTTCACATCACAAACTACTAGAGTTTCCATAGCATCTACTCTTTCAAATATAGATCAAATTAAAATATTATCTTGACCTCACAAATAAGATAAAGACCTTTTTCGATTGTGACTAGGGAATACACAAATTTGACTCCAAAAACTTCAATTTTCCTTAAAATCTTTTTGTTATTTTTGCTTTTTATTAATGATCAAACATTGAGTAATCAATGTATTTCAAATATCAAATCTTCCTCAAATAAAATTTATATTAATTACATTTAGGATATTCACCAAAGAGATGTTCATGATTAAAGTACCCTTCAATTCTTCAACGATGTTCATATACTTCATATTAGATTCTTCTCTTTTAGATTTAGATTTCTGATAATTAGTTCATGCTATTACCAACTATATGGAATTTAGTTCCACCAATCAAGGGTTTGGTAATTTTTTGTTTCATATCCCCTACTTTATGCTATGAAGTAGTAATTCATTTATATGAAGGGGGTTCATTTCCTAATACTATTCCCATATTTTTTTTGATGATTCTTTTATCTTTTCCATCCATACTTTGGCACTTTCTAGTGTTCCTTCCTTTACAAATGTTTTATCAATGCTTTCTAATTGCTTCTTACTCATATTTTGATTATTTCTTATGTTGTTCATGTTTCCTCTAGTATTAGGCATTCTCATATTGGGTTCTCTCATGTTTTTATTGAAACTATTAAGTCTACAAAGTCTTGTTGCCCAACTTAGATTATTGTAAATGTGAAATAACATAGCCCTATTTCCATATCATGGTCCAAAATAATTGATTTTTAGTCTTCAATCTTTTGTAATATGTCCAAAATTATTACACTTATAACTCCATTGTTAATTATGTTATTCATTCCAAAAGGTCTACTAGCTTCCATGTTAGTCCTTTCATTTATTTTTACATTTGATTTTTTATTAGGTTTCCTACATTCACTAGATCTATGTCCATAAATAGAGCAATTACAAAAATAGCCAAAAAGGGTTTAGAATACTCACACATGAAATCTTTCATGTGTGCAATTTTTTTGCATGCAAAGCATCTTCCATTTTATTGTTTCCTTAGATATTTACATTTCTTAGATTGATTTGGTATGTCATAGGTTTGATCTACTGGTTGGCTAGGTTGTTGCACAATCTCTTGTTCCTCTATGATTTCTAACTCTTTAGATGATTCCATTAGAGTAATAAAGTATTTTCTTATTAATTAAATCATATTTATTTAATTATTAAGTCACTTATCATCTCTAGTTTATTTCAACTAAACTTTGGGCATCTAATGATTAATTCTTTTATTGATTATTATCATGTAACCTAGGTTAGTTACCTGTTAGGGTTTTGATCTCCTTTTATAAAGATTGATCTTTTTGTAATTTATTCGTTCACTTTTGATAATAGAAATTTATCCTTTTTCTCATCAAGAATGTCTCATCTATGGATCTCAAAATTCCAACCTCCATAGCTTTTGCTTCTCTCTTTCTATGATAGGTGTTTGCATGTAGGTGATTCTTGGGAGCTCTAGGGTTGATCTTTTATCAAATTCAACATGGTATCAAAGCTCTAGATCTTCATACCCCAGTTCTATCTATGAGAGGGTTAGCTTGGCTTTTAGATCTATGTTTTTCCTTTTAGAGGGTTTTATTTTTTAGAACTTTTTAATGTATTGGATCTAGGGTCACCTTTTTTGGTCCACTTTGAGCCCAAACGAACCTCACGGTTGAGCTCAGAGTGCCAAAAACCCTTATTTTCATATAAAATTTGTCCAATTTAGACACAGTTGGAATTTGAGGTAAAAAATATTGCTCCTAGATTGGGCACATTTTTTGAGGCAACAATTTAATGATTTTTTTTTCATGAAAATTGAGATTTTTGGCATGGAAATTCATTAGGAATAAGGTGTCTCAACCTGGGATAATTCCTATTCTTATTATTTGTTTTGTAAATGTATTTTTTTTTCAAATAATGTAATTAAGTGTGAGTTTACATGTCTAGTTGGCATGTTAATGTGTCACTCCACTTGCATGTGTTGGCATCTTGAATTGCGTGTAAGGAGATCATGACTAAAATGGTTATGAAAAATTCCTATGACACATAAGAGATGTCTTTGGAAGATTTGATGATGGGTGAAAATGTGAAGACATGTGGCAATTGATCATTGAGCATTATACACTCGAGTCTCCATCTAGCACATGATATAAGCATTTTTAGGGTTGTAGATAGGAGAGAGTGAAAAAAGTGTATTGTTGGTTTCTACTGCATGAGTCTTCCATGTTCTGAAAGAACTTGCATTACAAGTGTGTTGTTACCTTTGTGTTGAAGATAATACATTGTGTAGGTTTTGGAAGGGTGGGGTTATTTTACCAAAAGGTTTTTCCCCATCGGCATATCTTTATGTCTATGTATTTTCTTTCTCTATCCATTTTCTATATTCATGGTTGACTACAATATTATTATTTACATAATATCAAATATGAAATTTTAAGGATTTAATAGGAATTTGCACAATACTTTCTTTAAATATTAGTGTAGGAAGCTATTTCCACACCTGAGTTTCCTTACAAAATTAATATTTTTGGCACAAAAATTGAGATTTATTGGCATGAAAATTAAGGTTTTCTGATACAAAAATTGAGATTTTTTGGCATAAAAATTGAGATAGTTTCTACTATAGAACCAACACACTTCCCAAGAAAATTTTGGTATGAAATTGACATGTTTCTCAAGGAGGTGTTTGGTATGAAACTTATGCATTTCTTGAGACATTTTATGATATGAGCTGGCATGCTTGCTGAGATAATTTCTTCTACTACTAGGCACACTTCCTGAGACATTTTGGTATAGGTCCCGAGGCAATTATTTTTTATTTTCCCTTTTGGTTCTTTTTTTGATCTACATGTGGTTTTTTGGCTGTAACTTGCTCATCTGTACTTTTTTTTTGCAAATGAGATATCATCAGAAAGATGATTCCAAGCGTGTTGTGATGATGCATTTTATTTGGACTTTTGATGTTGTTTGGTTTCCCATTTATGAAGTCAAATTAAGAGGTTATATTTTGCACTCTAGGAGACATATCTTGAGACATTTTGTTTTCCAGATTCTGCTCCAAGCACATCCCATTCAATTTTTTTATTTTTTTGTATTCTTATGAATATCTTGGTTGTTTCAAGTTTAGAGATTGATTTTTTGCTTCAAATTATTTTTCATAGGTTGTACTATCTATTGTATCATCCTTCTATCTCTTTTGATCTTTGTTGATGTCCTTTTGTAGTTTTTTTGTAAATACAATGAGATAAAGCGCCACTATATTGCATTTTAGAATCTTGCACATCTTTGTGTTTTGTTGTACTCGCACTACATTATAAAGTGCCTTGAGGGGTTTCATGTTGGTCATATTCACCATCTTCCTTTGTCAAGTGAGTGTTCCTTCTACGACATTAGCCTAATGATGTGTCAATGACACATGCCATTATAAGTATTTGAACTTATTTTGCACTCTTGATAATCATGATTCTTCTTTATGTAGAAGATATTAAATTCAGTTTCAGTGTTCATGTCTTAGCTCTCAACATTATAGGGGGGTTATGTTGGTTCTATTATTTTCTTGGTTTGATGGAGTGAGCTATGTATTCGATATTTTATCCTATGTGGTAGGCAACTATAGTGGCTGGATACCTATGCATTTTGGTGAGATGGATCATTTACCATATGTACATTCTTTTATTCCTATTTTTGGAGGCCATGAAGATACCTTCCATCTTAATTGATCAACTCTTTAGACTTAGTCTTCTCTACCTAGTCATTTTCTAATTAGTGGAGGTTCTTCAAATCAATAGTATGGAAGTGTTTCTAGCTTGATTCTTTAGTCGTGTTCTTCATGATCATATTTTGTTCCTATCTTCTGGGACATTCCATAGTTTGGAGGCTTATTCAATCCTTCGCTCACTACTACATTTGGGCCCAAATTGTGATGACAGGGCATTATAATTGCAATGGCCAAGTGATAAAACCATGAATTGGTTCTCGTTGGATTGGTGTTATACTTTTGGTGTCATAAATTATGATAGGAAGGGGATCCATCACAAGTGTGATGGATAAAACCATCATAACATAGAAGAAGGAGGGGAGAAGAGTTCATCTTCACACCATTGAAATTGTGATGGTAAACTATCTTAATTATGACACCTTAATATTTTAGTCTATCATCGTACCTTTGATGGTTTTACAATAGCTATGCTATGGGAGGAATGACTATCCATTACAAGATAGCATCCCAATTGTGATGGGGTTACAACAATTGTGCTATGATAGTGATGGCTATCCATCAGAACGGGCCATCACAATTGTGACAGGTAGCTAAATCATTAAAAAAAAATTAATTGTGGCTTAGATCAAGAACGTTATTTTGATCCTTACCAAGCAAGGAAAGGTTGCTGATTACAAATGGAAGTGTTCCCATACAGTTATTTCTATCCAATCTGAGCTACTACAAGAGCTTCCCATTTTGTATATTGAATGGGATGATTTTTGCAAAATTGTTTTCCTATAAATACAAAGCAGTAAAGTGGTTAGGTCAATGTTTTTGGAGGATATGTTTCCAGATAATTGATTACCACTCACATACAAATAAGTCAAATTAGATAAATTTGAGAGCTCAACTAGAATGCTTCCCTGAACATATTATTTGATGGGGACAAATCCATCAACTATAGAAGTTTAGGCAGCACATGGTTCAATGAACCAAACAATTTAATTTTTATCTAGCCATAGAAACTTGAGTTGAGTATAACTTCCTAGCTGCCCCAAAATTTGGCTGTTTAGGAAGTTGTTACTCATTACCAGATGTGCCAAATTTTGGGCATTTAAAATTGTGAAAGGGATGCTTCTTGTCAAGTATTTATTTCCCATGCTTAATGATTTTAAATTTGATGAGAAACTATGTGGCATCTCTCTAGAGAGATGATTAAAGGAAAGGTCTAGATCCTTGAGATCGCTTAGTGATAACAATTGGGGAGGAATGAATCTTGTTAATTTAGTGTTGTTGAGATCAAGGACACATAGATTGCTAAGAGAAGCCAATTGTGTAGTAACAGATCTTGAAATCCCATTGTTAGAGATACACAAAATTGTCAAAGCTGCCAACACAATGAGGGATTGGGCCTTCTATGTAGTTTTTAATGAGATTGAAAAGTTGAAGGGATGATAGCTCACACACATACTTCCAAAGGAAAAAGAGGTGACATCCAAAATGTAGCCTTTGAGTCATCCCAATTTTTGTATCCAAGCTTATGAACCATGCACAACTACAAATAGAAAACCCCTATTTAGATATCTAGTGATAAGAGTTCCCCTGTAGGACAAATTATAACCTACGCCTACTTGGGTCTCAATGGGTTAAAAGTTAAAATTAAAATTTGTCAACTCAATTGTTTCTTTCTTTACTTAAATGTAGCCAAATCAAGCAATGGTCAATTAATAAGCCAAAATATAAGGCAAGTGTAGTTTGATAGGATCTAGTTGGTAGATAAATGGACTACTAAAGGGTGGGGGGGGGGGGGGGTGTGAATCAGTAATCTACAAACTTTAGTCACCAACTAGATATTAATACTCACTTTAAACCATGCATAACAAAGAAATAAAGTAATGCTAAACAATAACAATAACAATGCATAAAAATAACTCATAACACCATATTTTATTAACTAGGGAAAACCTAACCAAAGGAAAACCCCAGTGGGATGATACCCACTAGATAATATACTGATATATAAGTTCCTTGTTAGAGGATGGACCCTGTTAGGAGTCAATGAGAAAATTTAGTATAGAGTCCCTATTAGGAGACTTTGAATTCCTATTAGGAGATTCCAACCCTACTAGGAGTTGTGGTACAATAGATGCAAGATGAACCCACTACCCAAACATGCACTTCCAATCACAAGAAGAGATCACTGCTCAAACAAGTAATTAGACTAGATATAAGTACTTTATCTTCTTCCTTTATTGATCTCTAATCTTTAGCTCAATCTCAAATCACCAAATAGCTCATACAAAACTTTGCATATATCGCTTTCAAAAAAGTTCACATATAATCACAATTACAAGATAGCACTTGCAATTACAACTACTCTTCTTATCGCAAAAAAGTCCTTTGCATAAATACCATGCCTTTACACAAATTACTGTTGGGTCAGCTAAGACCACAATTCACTTTTCCAAGTTAGAGTAAACATCTAAGATGTTGGCCCTAATTAGACAAGTAATTGTTTTGTAAACAAAACAATTCTTTCCTTCAACTCCGCTATCTCGCTTCATCAAAACATAAATATCTATGTTCCATATAGTCTATACTAACTTTTGAGGTTATACACATCATCAGTAACATGTATACAATCTCCATGTAACTTTTCTCATCATAATATGCCATCAACAACAAGTTATAAACAAAACAATACACTGTTGTAATCCAAATTCTATACTTGGACAATTTTTTGATTACCAAACACTAAGTATCTTTATTTTTTAGGTTTCCTATGAACATGTACATCATGCGTTGCCATAAATGACAATAATTACATATCACTATTAATTTACACTATTATCTTCTCTATACATTATATCTCTCCCCTTTTGACATGTATACAATTTCCACATGTATCTCTCTCCCTTTGACATCAATGACAAAGGTCAAAATGTCAAGATTCTGTCCAAAAACTATCCAAAACTATTGTCCTTCCTTAAGCTAATATGATCTTCATAAAATCATCAAAATTAGCCTTTAGAATATCTATACCTTTGGTCCATGTTTCCTTGGAAGACTTAGCTGAAGTGAGAATTCCACATAAAGCATATGATGCAATCTCAATTGCATTAATGTCTGAATACAAAAAGTTTGAATATGTGTCCTTGGCTTTGACACATTCTTCTAGCTATTTCTCAAAAAAAGATAATTTCAAAGTAGTGGATTCTTTGAAATCTAATATCCTCTTCAAAATATGTTCTTTCTAAAGTTCCATTTTCCTGATGTCACTGTGAATACTGACAACTTGACTTTCAAAATCATCTATTTTGCAAGGTGGATGCTGGATCTGGCTAGATAAAGCCTCTAGCTCACTCATCTTTAACTCTATCTGACTATTGATGTCTTTAGTTAGCTTGTATGATAGGGTATACTTAATATAAATTTTTTTCCCATCCTACTAGAATTTTCAAAGTTCTTTTATAAAAGTATCAAGATTAACTAAGTCATTCTTGATATTCTAATAGATGGTGCTAAACAAGTTAGCATCATGAGAAATTTGTGCCTTTGCCTCAACAAAATTCAACAAATTTGTAAACTTTTCATCAAATGATTTTATCACTACGTGTGCTCTCTATTCAGGATCTAGTTCATTGTGCTAAACTACCAATGTACTGTGTAGTCTATCTGTCACTTCCATTAATGTTCTCTATAAACTCTTCACTTTCCCATTTTTCTCAATCAACTTGATCACAGATGAGATTAGATCTATTTGATCATCATCATCAGTAGATAAAATGGCAAGAGAGAGTGGAGTAGATGAACTAGAAGGTTTAGTCTCATCTTCCCTCTGTTTCTTCACTACTTCTTTTGTTCTTCTATCTTCTTCTTCTTTCTTTTTCTTTTCCTCTCTTTCTCTCTTCTCTTCTAATCTTTTCTTTTCATCTTCCTCAATTTTCTTTTTCCTCCTTTCTTCTACAATCCTTCTCTTATCTTCCTCTTCCTTTCTTTTCTTATCTTCCTCAAGCAATTTCTACTTAGCTTCCTCTATTTTCTTCTTTTTTGCTTCAAGTAACCTTTTCTCTTCTTTAATTTGTTTTAATTTATCCTCAATATCCTTGGTGTCTGGTTCATTTAGTTTGGAACCACCAAATGGACTAGTATCATCAATGTTAAGGGTAACATTGGTTTAATCAATCTGTAGTGTCACCACTTATTGACACTTCTAAGGTTTTAGAAGCTGGAGGAGATGTTGCTTGTGACTCTGACATCATTTGACTAATTTCTACTGTAGTCTCTCAACTTATCATTTTCACCATTCATAAATAGGAATGGCCTCAATTTATTCCTCAAGTATGGTGTGAGGTTATTCAATAGTCTTTTTATTTCATCTTCATCATTAGTCTTGAAAATAGTCCTAAGCATATACTTCTGAAGTTCAAGTTCTTCCCTTGCAGGAGCCTTCTTCTTAATGAGTCTCTCATAGACTTTCTAGTAAATAATGCTCTCAAGGTCCTTAAATTTTAGATTATTTGATACAATATATCTCACAGTAGATATATCTATCTAATATTTCTCAAAATTAATGTACAAATCATAAAACTTGTTCATCTAAACAAAATTACCTTCATTTGCAATATCTATATTGGTCTTTCTTATATTTGGCTTCTAAGGTTGCCGAGCAAAGCTGCTTGCTTAGGTGGAGCCATCTTTTCTACTTGCTTGGCTTCTTGTTCCTCATCTTCTTCATCACTGGAGTCAATTGTTAACAACATTTTCTATCTTTTACTTGGCCTAATGGTCTATTGTTTGAATCTCTTTGTCTTAATGGAAACTGCTTCAACCAATCTCTTAGATTTTCTTTTCTTGTCACTGGGTTGAAAATCATACATTGTTGCATATGAAATGCTCTATTTCAATGATGTATCAATAACTGATACTGACAAAGGTTGTATGTTCAACATACCTTGCTTCATTGTCTATCTTATAGCCTCAAATTCACTCTATGTCATTTGGGCCTTTGATAGTGCCTTCTTCATTATAGATTTAACCTTCTTGTGTGACGCCTTCTCCAAGGTTGCTTGATGAGCTTACTGTGTGATCTCATCATATGTACCAAACTATATTTTTCTTTGTCTTTTTCTAAATTCAACAATAAATCAATATAACCAACTACAAAATCATCATTTAATTCATAGCTCAAGAGATCATGAAATGTCTCTCAAGGTTCCATTGCTTGAATATATGTATGATCTATATCAACTAATATACAAATGTCTTCCTTGAATATATCCACAATTGTAGATGCAATTCTAAATCTCTATTTCATTATATTCTAAAATGTCCTCATTATTAGATTGCCACTGTCTAATATCTTGTCTGTAGGATGCAATTTTCATACCTCTATAATCTTCTCCATTGTGCATCTGTCACTACTCATTATGTTTGTGACTGATAAGTAGGGAAATCTTTTAAGTACATGAAAGAATATGTGATTGATCAATGATTAGAATCTAAACACACCATTCTTGGTTCTCTTAACCTATTCCAAGTTTTTCAAGAGTTGCATTCTCAGTATTTCACTAAGATTCACTTGCTCTTTCTCAACACATATCTTATATGCTGCATATATGAATCTTACTGAAAGTTCAAATCTTAGAACTTGCACAAATAGAATAAGCAATAAGTCTACTTAGAAATCTTACACCATCTTGCATGATGGTGCTGATCACCATAGCCTTTCCATTGTATACTGGTTTAGTATAGCTTTCAACTTTCTTCTTGACAAATTTCTCTCCTATAGGGTACACTACCTTGTTTACTTAGACTAGTTACCTCATGAATAAGGTCAGCAAAAATGTCAACTATATTGTCTTGCATCCATAACTTACCATCATGCAATCCTATTCAGTATAATTAGTTTCCATTCATTTGTGTCTAACTCATAGTAGAAGTGACACTTAAACAAGTATAATTCCTTTAGATGTTCAAATCCAAGCTTCACTCTCATGTCATGGTTAAAAGAAAATTCCATGTCTTTGTTCATGAATTCACTACCAATCAACTCAAACTTGCTATTCAAATAACTTCCTACATCTTCAAGATAAACTACATTGTTCGGAGTGATAGAAAATGTTGAGTTAGGGTTTCCATTAGTAGGTTTTATGGAAACTATCTTTAACTTAGGTCCATCCTCATTCTCAACACTGTATACTACTAACATATCCATGAGCTTATCAATTATGAACTTTTATCAAACAAATTTGTGAAAAAATGATAAAATACCTCTTTTCAAAATAGAGTTTGCTTCAAAATTGCTCCAACAAGTTGCTTCTAAATGTCCTTCACTTCAGATGTGTTTGTAATGAAGTGAAAATCAATTTTGTACTCCATTTATTCCATCAAATTGAACTTGCATTAATTGTGTACTTTGCAAATATGAAAAAGCTATTACTTACGTTCTGTAATCAATCAACTCTTCAAGATCATCTATTTGATCTTCATATGTCACCTGAGGTTTACTATAGCCTCCTTCCATCATGGAAAACATCCGTAAGACTTCACATCACAAAATTCTCTACAAAAACTTGTATTGTAGAATCAACCTTTAAAGCAATACTAGTAACTCTAGATTCCATCATAACTTGTTTAGATGAGCTCCAAATTACAAGTGAGCTTAGGTACCATCTAAACATAACTAGATACACCTATTTCCAAATTTTCTATTGTTAGTGTAAATAATTAATTATTATTACACTTTACTTAAGTTTACTTAGGTTAGTGTATTATTATATTAGTTTTCATATAGACACCTAGGAGTATGCTTAGTCATATGAATTGTCTTGTTGACAACACAAGAGTTTGCATAATGATTTGAGTTGTAATGTAGACAACATAGTTGTTCACACTCCAATTGAGCACATGGTGTCTACACCATCTCTTTATGAGATACACCTATGTAATATTATCCTCTCATCATCACACAAACTCCTGTACTCAATGGAGGATAATCCACTCTTGGTGGACATGTGCTTAGTTGTGAGCTTATCATTTTGTTGACTCCTAGTCATTCTAGTTGCCTTTATATATAGGCACTTCTAGTGTGTATTCATATGATATTCATTCTCATTATTTTTATTATGATCATACATTATTGGTACATTTTGTGCTAAGTGCTTGAGCTTCTTGATCTTGGTGTAATTTTTCCCTAAGGCAAATTCTTACATGATATCAGAATTGAGGGAGCTTCATTTCATAGCCATTGGAGACCATTTTTGCTTCACCTCTAGTAGAGCCACAATTTAGATCCAAAGTATTTGTAGTTATTGGGAGCATCTAGAGCCAAAGTGAACCTCACCATTATGTCCACAGTATTGATTCAGTGAATTTTGACTATAAATTTGCCTACCTTAGGCCATAGTCAAATCTGAGGCAAATTTTTTTTGCAAACCAGAACCTAAAGGATCGATTTGCGAAATTGGTATGTTCTCTTTAGATCTATGCAATTAATTTTTAGATCTACATTTTTTATTTACATCTCTGCAATTTTTTCAGACCTGCATTATTTTTTCAGGAATTTTTTTGCCCATTAGGCATGTAGAAGAACAATTTTTATTGTAGGCAAACTAGGCGGTCAAACACCAGTAGCCCACAGCCAAAATATTCCATAGTAACTAACATTCACACCACAACATAGTAGTGAGACAGTAATCAATATCAACCATTGACAACTTCAATTTTATTTCATTCATTGTGGCCTACCACTTTTCAACATATCCAATACCGACTGTATGGTGAATGTAGGATTAAAATCCCACACCCCCTGCTAGTTGTTGACACAAATCCCAGTGCCACCAACCACTTCTTGCTGGTCACTGTCTACTCCACTAGCCACTATGTACTTTTTTTTCCACTATCTTCTCCCACTAGCCACTCCTTCGATGGCGATTAACATTGGCGACCTCGCTCCCAGCGGTACCCAATCCCGACGACCACTTTTTGTTGTTGCCATGTAGGCTCCTTTGTAAAACCAAATCAACACCTTTTTATAACCCAGTAAGTGGCTATGGCATGTTAGTGCCCCTACATAGACAAAAATATAGATTTGACATGTCAGTAGCACACTCATCTGACATGTCATTTGTCTGTACTACCACATAAGCCAGTCGTGCTTATTTTTTGCTGATGTCATCCATCTACAAGCTAAAATTTGATGGCCATTTAAATATTAGAAGTAGGAAAAATTACACTACTGAGATGGCTATTTAAATTTCAAATTTAACCCACCAATTTCTTGATGTCATTAGGGAAGACCCTACACCATATGCAATTTTGATTTTATAGTCCAACTTCGGGAGGCCATATCTCAGTCATCTGCACTCCAAATTAAGTGAATTTTTTTTTTTTTGGCTATAATTATCTAAATTTTTTAATGGTGCTATTATTTTCTAGTTTTGGTGCATGGATTTGTCAAAAAATTTAGTTTTTGATGATTGTACCTGTCTAATCCTGCATTTTGCAACTTCAACTACTCTGTATGGGCTCATCTGGACACATAATCAGGTTCTATTTTTTTTGAAAGTGTGTAATTTTTCATCTATTTTCTAGATCTAAAATTAAATTATAAGCTTGTGTGGATAGAAATACCACTTTTATAATTAGGTCTTTTTTTGCATTCTATAAGATTGAAGATAAAATTATCTCCCTAGATCCTAAGAACTTTGATTCCATCCAAGATTTTATCATTAAGGTGAATGAGTTGAGAACAAAACTTGATGATTGTGGTAGTCCCATTAAGGATGAAAGGTTGATTTATCTAATTCAGAATAAGCTGCCATCAGAATACTCCACATTTGTCTCTTCTTTCAACACCACAAAGGCTACCTTAGGGGCTTCTTATCAGAAAATCACTTTTGATGGCTATGCCTAGTTGTTAGAGGATGAACAAGCTAAGTTGATAACAATGGGGATTCTCAAGTCTTCAAAGTCTAAGGCATTGGTGGCTAACAATGAGAGCTCCAAAAACCCAACTAGTGAAAGTTCAAAAAAAGGGAAGGCCAAAAAGAAGAAGTGGAAAGATAACAAACAAGGGGACACAAAAAAGTTGTACACTCGATTTGTGTCACACTCTAAACCCTTCTATCCAAACAATTCCATGAGTTCAGAATGCTTGGATGCTGGCTTAGAGCTCCCTATCCACGGAGTGCAAGAGAGTATATTTCAAGAATAAGAAGGCTCTCAGATGAGCCTTAGAGATACTCTTCTTGCTAGTAAACCATGCAATGGGAGGTTCCAAAGACAAGATGCAAGAATACAAATGTCCCAAGGAGTTCCTTAAGAATGCAATGCAAATGAAGATTAAGCTAGAATGAGATGCAAAGTGGAGCTATGCTAAAACATGTATGAGAATGTTACAATACCATTATTAAGCTATGTGAGATTAAGCTACATTTAAAAATGAAAGCTAAGCTAAGCTAGAATGCCATGATGCCATGGATGAGAGAATGTAGACAAGAAAAAGAAGTTCTCTACAAAGCTCCAAAGAAACCTGTTAGAAAACCTGTAGCATGACAATATTCAAAAGATGGATGGATTGAGGGGGAAAGCTCTCTCCCTTTTAAAGTCATACAGACGGTAGAGATCAAGATGAAGATGATGGATGATCAATGGTGGAGTTCGAAAAGAGGAGTGATCCATGTGCACACACAAGTCAACCAATAGAATATAAGTTGACTTGTCACATAAGACAAAAGTCTCACAAGCCTTTTCTTTTATTTGTAAAATAGAAAAAGGACTTTATGTGTGCACTTTAAGTGGGTTAGAAGAATGGGGTGTTTTATTTAATTAAAAGGGGACATGTTCTTTTAATCAAATAATGAACTTAGGATAGCATAGTCAAACTATAGGTTATAATCAAATAAATTGATTATTAGCAATTTGGTCTAGATAAATGATTGAATTAATTTAGCCAAAATGCTGAGAAGGGGGCTAATAGTCTAGATGACCATTTTTAGGTGATTACAAAAGTCACCACCTAAATCAAATCAACAAGGAAAGTCTTCTCCTAAAAATGGGGGACAAAAATCAAGAAAAAAAGAAGTGTTCCTATTGTAAAAGAATTGGTCATGATGAACATCAGTGTTGTCACAAGTAGATTGATGAATTGAAAAACATCATGAAGAAGCACAATGTTCCATTACCTAATGCTTATAAGGAAAAGGGGTCTTCATCTTCTAATTTTAAGAGCAAAGGGAAAGCTTTACTCACAAACATTGTTAGTAAGGAAGAATGGATTATTGACTCAGGTGGCACACATCACATGGGTGCTTCAAAGAGAGACTTTTCTTCAATGAAACCTTCAAAGGTACCTCACATCTTTGTAGGGGATGATACTAAAGTGGAAGTTGAAGGAAAAGGTGAAGTTGAAATGGAAAGTGGAGTGTTCAAGGATGTTCTCTATGTTCCTAATCTTACCTCCAACCTTCTTTCAGTCTACCAAATCACTCACTATGGAGGTGGAAACAATGTTGAATTTCTTCCAAATTTAGTTGTTGTGAAAAGAGTCAAAGATGATTATATGGTTGCAATAGGTGAAGCTAATCATGATTGAAGGCTTTACACTTTCTCTTCCTTTGTGCCTAAATCTAATGCACAAGCCTTATTAATGCATTCAAATATAGAAAGCAAACTATGGCATGAGAAATTTGGACATCTCAACTACAGGTATCTTCAACAACTTAACAACAAGAACATGGTTCATGGTCTACCTAAAGCCTAGTTTTTCGATGGTGTTTTTTCTAGTTGCACACTTGGGAAGCATCTAGAAAAAATGTTTGACAAGAGGAAGTCTTGGAGAGCACAATATGTTCTTGAACTAGTTCATAGTGATGTGGTGAGCCCATTTCTAGTGCCATCATTTGGAAAGTCTCACTATGCACTCACCTTAATTGATGACTACTCTCACTATACTTGGGTATTCTTCATGGCTAATAAGAGTGAAGTTTTTGAACAATTTCTCACCTTCAAGGCTCAAGTAGAAAAGTAGTCAGAGAAAGGCATCAAGGTTCTTCAAATAGATAATGGAAGGAAGTATGTGAACTCAAGACTTATAGAATTTTGTACTCAAGAGGGAATTGACATTCAAAATTTAGTACCATACACTCTAAAACAAAATGGTGTTGTAGAAAGGAAGAAAAAATCCCTCAAGGATACGACCACTTGCATGGTCCTACATAAGCCTCTTGATCAAGTCTTTTGGGCTAAAGTAATGAGTTGTGCAAACTACACTCAGAATAGGAGTCCTCATAAAGGTTTGGATGGTGTAACTCCTTTTGAAGCTTGGACTAGAAGGAAACCTTCTATAAAGCATTTTAAAGTCTTTGGTTGTCCAACATGGGCACAAATACCTCCACAAAAATGCAAGGCATTGGAACCTCAAAGTAAACCTTGCATCTTTGTTGGTTATGCAGACTCTCATACAACCTACAAATTGATGGATCTAGAGACATATGAAATTTTCTATGAGAGGAGTGTACACTTTGAAGAAAGTTGTCCAAGCTTTATTTCTTGAACTCCTCCTTCCTCCTTCATTAAAGAGAGTGACAGTGATGATAGTGACTTGGAAGATGTTCATCCATGACCCAAAAAGAGGCAATAGACATATGAGGTTGAGAAAATCCCTTCTACTTCTACATCTTCTTCCACTAGACCTAAATGGTGTCAGTAGACATTGGATGTGACATGACCATTGGTAGGGAATCCTTAAGATACTAGGATGACAAGATCATGATACAATTCACTCCCTCATGCTTATATTGTAGTTACCTCTAATCCTCAATCATTCAAAGAAGATTTAGGAATTCCAAAATGAGATAAAGCAATGGAGGAAGAATATAATTCTTTTATGAGAAACAATATATGGGACTTAGTCTCTCTTCCTAAGGGAATAAAATTGGTCCAGTGTAAGTGGATCTATCAAACCAAGTTTGTAGTAGATGAAAATGTGGATAATTATAAGGAAAGACTTGTTGGAAAAGGTTTCTCTCAGGTGCTTGACATTGACTACACTGAGACCTTTGCACCAGTTGTAAAAATGAACTCCATTCATTTAACACTAGCTATAACTACAACTTAGAGATGGGTTGTTCATTAGATGGATGTGAACAGTGCATTCTTGAATGGTGATCTTCATGAGGAGATTTATATGGAGCAGCCATAGGGTTTCATTCAACATTCTACCTTGGTTTCCAAGTTGAAAAAATCAATCCATGGACTAAAACAAGCTCCAAGAGCTTGGTATGCTAAGATGGATTCTTTCCTTTTCTTAGCAAGGTTCACTAGATGTCATTTATATTCAAATTTCTACATTCTTTAGTGGGATGATTCTCACTTGCTCCTTGTGCTTTATGTTGATGACTTAATCATTATAGGGAGTGCAACATCCATCATTGATAGTGTCAAGTCTACTTTGTAGGATAGATTTTTGATGATTGACTTGGGTCTACTTCATTACTTCCTTGGTATTGAGATACAATAGTCTTCATTAGGGATCACATTATCACAACCCAAGCATGCTCTTGATCTACTTGCTCAATTTCACATGAGTGACTGCAAGGCTACATCTACTCCATTTCTTTCAGGTGTTAAGTTAGAAGCAAAGTATTTCACTCCACTTGTTGATGCTACTTAGTATAGATAGTTGGTTGGAAGTCTCATATACTTGACACTTACATGCCCTAACATATCCTTTTTAGTTGGCATGGTTTTTTGCTTCATGCAAGAGCTACATGAACTTCATTGGAAGGCAACCGAACACATCTTGCACTATGTCCAGGGTATACATACATAAGGGATATGCTATGCAACTAGTACTGGACTATAGTTAGTGGGTTATAAAGACTCAAACTATGTAGGAGATCTTGATTCTTGTAAGTGCACTTCAAGATATATGTTTCATCTTTGTTCCAGCCCCATTTGTTGGTAGAGTGAAAAGCATAACACTATTGCTCTTTCATCTATTGAGGCTAAGTATCAAGGAGCTATCACTATGGCTACATAAACTATTTGACTACAACATATTCTAGAGGAGTTTGGTTTTGACATAACTAGACCCATAGTCATACATTGTGATAATTAGAGTGCCATTGAAATCTCAAAACATCTAGTGCAACATCAATACACAAAAAAAATTGAGGTTCATATGCACTACATTAGAGAGTTGATTCATGAGTAGGTCATTACATTGCAGTATTGTCCTATAGACAAGTAGATTGTAGATATCTTCACCAAGCCCTTCACTGAGGTCAAGTATCTTCATTTGTGAGATCTCTTGGGGGTGTAGGATTTTTCACCAGGGGGGTTACATGACTCTTCTCTTCTTTATTGTACTTATCTCTCTTTTTGGGAGAGGGTTTTTCCCATGAGGTTTAATTTCTTTCTCCATTTGTAGAGAGATTGCATTGCACTGCATTGCATCACATTATATGTAGAGAATTGCATTTGTACATGGGTACCTAACATGGCCTAGTAGCCTGGACCCATCATGCATTTTCATCATAGCTTTCGTGAGCTTAATTGCATTCCCCTAAGTTGCATTTAAGGGGGCATGTTAGTATAAATAATTAATTATTATTACACTTTACTTATGTTTACTTAGGTTAAAGCATTATTATATTAGTTGTCATATAGACATCTAAGAGTATGCGTAGTCATATGAGTTGTCTTGTTGACAACACATGAGTTTGCATAATCATTTAAGTTGTCATGTAGAAAACATAGTTGTTCACACTCTGATTGAGCACATGGTGTCTACAACATCTCTTTAAGAGATACACCTATGTAAGCTTATCCTCTCACCATCACACAAACTCCTATGCTCAATGGAGGATAATCCACTCTTGGTGGACATGTGCTCGGTTGTGAGGCTTATCACTTTGCTGACTCCTAGTCATTCTAGATGCCTTTATATAAAGGTACTTCTAGTGTGTATTCTTATGATATTCATTCTCATTATTGTTATTATAATCATACATTATTGGTCCCCATTGTGCTAAGTGCTTGAGCTTCTTGGTCTTGGTGTCATTTTTCCCTAAGAAAAATTCTTACAACCATCTAAACATAACTAGATATACATTTTTCCAACTTTGCTACCTCTAATTTGGTCTCTAAATGAAGTTCTTAAATTTTGATGCTGTCAACAAGCTTAATTCAACTTAATTGAATCAAACTCAATAACTGCCTTCGATCTTCCTATCTCATCATCATCTAACTTTTCACAAATGCTTCATTAAGTTCTTGTTGAAGTTCACTCACAATGTTTCTTTGTTCTTCATTATCTCTACAAGTTTTGAAGTTCCTTTCCTAGTTCCTTCTTTCATTCCTTCTATTCTCAAAGTTTCTTCCATTGTCTCTGAAGTTTCTATCCATTCTACAGTACTTTACTGTGTGTCTAAAGTTTTTGCATAACTAACATACAAGTGCTTTGCTTCTAGGATATTGTTGATCATCAAGTGCATGAAAATTCTAAGAAATGTGTCCTAAGTTGTTACACTTATAACACATGATCTATCTTCTGTCTTCATAAGATCTTCCTTCTCTTGATGTTCTTTCATCAGATCTTCTTCTATCTGCAGGGTTAGTATTTCTAGACATTCTACTATTTCTTCTATCATTATCATACTTAGGTTTGCTACAATCAATTGCATTATGACCCATACCATGAAAATTATGACAATAAAAGTCCTTAACATGATTAAATGACTTATTTGTACAATCTCTTTTCATATGAACTATTTCATTACATAAAAAACACTTACCTCTAAATTCATACCTCGTTGCCTTAGGAGTTTCCACTTGCTTTGGTTCATCCAAAATTTCAACTTTCTTGTTTTGCTCAACTTCTTTAAGTTTTTCAAAAGATTGACTGGATTCAATCTTATCATCAGATTTATCTTGTTCTTTCAGATCTGATCTAATCTTAGGTTTCTTTGTAGACATGTTAATTAGGTAACCAAGAACAATCTTATCATAAGTAGGTCTCTATATTAACATTGAACCATCAAGCTTTTTTATGCTAGAATAAAACTTCTCAATCTACTGTTTACACTATGTCAATTCACCTTTCACAATAGTATTGTACTTATGGAGTTCTTCATGTTCATCTTTCAATGTTTCAAACTTAGATGTTCTCTTTGCTAGACTTTCTCTCAAATCAACATTTTCAATCTTCAAATCAGATTCAACTTTGCTAGGATCATTTCTCAAAGTCAACTTCAGATTTTTAATCTTCAATCCATGCTGCAAGATCTTGTACTGTATCTTAAACTTTGAATAATCATCATCACTAGTTCTAGATTTAGTAGTTTCAGGTTTGGATTTGAGATATTCAATCTTTTCCTTCAACTAACCATTGCATACTTTGGAGTCTTCATAGTTATCCTTCAACTTATCTCTTTCTTCAGTAAGGAGATCAATTTGTTCCAGAGCTTCTTCAAGGTTCTTCATCAACTGTTCCATATCCATAGGGATCTTACTTAAGCTGTTAAGCCTCTTCAAAGTAACTGTGCTATGATACCAATTGTTAGAAATAGGAATTACTAGGGGGGGTGGTGAATTAGTAATCTACAAACTTTAGTCGCCAACTGTATATTATTACTCACTTTAAACCATGCACAAAAAAAGAACAAGTAATGTTGAATAGTAACAATAAAAATACACAAAGATAACTCATAACAACATATTTTATTAACTAGGGAAACCCTGGCCAAGGGAAAACCCCAGTCAGGATGATACCCACTAGATAATATACTGATATATAAGTTCCTTGTTAGAGGATGGGCCCTATTAGGAGTCAATGAGAAAATTTAGTATAAAGAGTCCTTGTTAGGAGAATTTGAATCCCTATTAGGAGATTCCAACCCCATTAGAGTTGTGGTATAGTAGATGCAAGATGAGTTCACTGCCCAAATATGCAGTTCCAATCACAAGAAGAGCTCACTATTCAAACAAGTAACTAGACTAGATATAAGTACTATATCTCCTTCCCTGATTGATCTCTAATCTTTAGCTTGATCTTGGATCACCAAATAGCTCATGTAATACTTTTCACATATCACTTTCACAAAAGTTCGCATATAATCACAATTACAAGATAACACTTGCAATTACAACTAAACTTCTTATCACAAAAATTCCTTTGCATAAATACCATGCCTTTACACAAATTACTGCTGGGTTAGCTAAGACACAATTCACTTTTCCAAGTTAGAGTAAACATCTAGGATGTTGTTCCTAAGAGGACAAGTAATTGTTTTGTAAACAAAACAATTCTTTCCTTCAATTCTACTGTCCTGCTTCACCAAAACATGAATATCTATGTTCTGTATAGCCTGTACTGACTTTCAAGGTTATACACATTATCGTCGACATGTATAC
Source organism: Cupressus sempervirens (assembly GCA_028749045.1). Taxonomy (NCBI): domain Eukaryota; kingdom Viridiplantae; phylum Streptophyta; class Pinopsida; order Cupressales; family Cupressaceae; genus Cupressus; species Cupressus sempervirens. The sequence continues at coordinate 549,422,131 of CM053785.1, read as the reverse complement.
AATCTCCATGTAACTTCTCTAGTCATCATATGACATTAGCAACAAGTTATAAACAAAATAATAAATTGTTGTAAGCCAAATTCTATACTTAGACAATTTTTTGATTACCAAGCACTAAGTATCTTTATTTACAAGGTTTCCTATGAACATGTACATCATGTGTTTCCATAAATGAAAAAAATTACATATCACTATTAGCTAATTTTCAACAATAAAAGTTACCATAAAGTGATCACATTTCTCATTATACAACTTCCCTTTATTTTGAGCGTATTGAATCTTAAGTTCCAACCACGGATTTTTATAGCGATCCAACTTCTTCCCAGTTAATTTCATAATCTCACCATTGTGAGATATTTGAGCCTCTTCCTTTTCAATATTTTAAACTATTCTATCATAATATGTAGTCACACAACTCATCAGACAAACTTTTTACAACATCTTTAACTTAGAAAGTGGTATAAATTTATGTGAGCTAATCAATAATGTACTACTAAACAAATTTAAAACTTCACACCAAAATAATCACAAAACAAAAAAAGATTGATCCAAAAACCACACTACCTTCCTTCTTGACCATGTACAAACATTAAATAATAAAAATTCTGAAATTAATACTCAAACATATCATTTAACTCCTTATATTGATCGATCTTTGAATACCTTTGCATATCTCTCAACTTCATCCTCAACCTTCCCTTCCATTTCAGAAGCAATACTTTTGATGTCATTCTGACCATACTTCTCACATGCACATACAAATGTATTGAAATCCATTCAAGTCCAATTTGAGAATCCCTATTACATCATATTAATGTCATCCTAACACTCATTCACACAATTAAAATTGATAATCATAATCAAAGCCTTTTTCAACACCATTCTCACCTCCCTCAATAATTTTTCTTTCTCTTCTTGTTCTTCAATAGTAAGTGGTTCCCCAACATCTTATACAATTAGAAATTTTAACATATAGATCTGCAATTTAGAATAGAAAAAAATGTTCAATAATCTAAAACATAAAACATAATCATACATAACTTCTGTGTCATCTCCATCATTGATGGTATCTTTGTCTTGATTTCTTTGATTTGATTGTTGTAGGACCAAAAGAAGTAAACAATGGGAATTATAACAGCACATAATTTTTATTTCTAGTTAATGAGTGATACTTTGAATACATACAATGGAATACAATAGCACATAATTGTTATTGTTTTGGCAACTTCAATCAAATAAACCTATAAGTCTAAACTATTGAAGATATTATTTATGCATTTAATTAATATCATGTGAGATATAATAAATAAATATATTTATAGATATATTACACATATTGAGAGAAATTAATATAATAATGTTCATGGAAATTGTGTGTGTGTGTAAAATTATATAAGGACCACAACTCACACTAGTGGTGGCTCAGAGGTGGACATTCATGAATTCACTCTCTCACACCCAATCTCCAATTCAGGAGGGCTTTGAATTTTTAAGGAGTTTTTTTAGGGAGAATTTGACATTAAAATGCTAACAAGTGCATGGCTAAATGATGAGTTTAAAATAAACATTGCCACCATCATTTCAAACATGTGGGTAGAAACATCGACATATCATTAAATTGATAAAAGGATTGATGAAACTCGTCCAACACCACTAATGATAAAGTATATAGAATCATTAATATTAACCTACTTAGAAAATTGAGAAGGTGTTAGACATGATAACATAACTAAGACATGAAATACAAATGGTTACATATTAAAGATAGATTGAGTTTTTCACATAGAGAAGCAGATCCACATTCAATAATTTGTTAATTGCAGAATTATAGGAGCATATGGTCTTGAAGGTCCTGCCAATATATGAAATGTGAAGATTTATTGCAACATTACGTAGTAGAATGAAGGCATGACTAAGAAAAGGAATCAGATCCATTAAAAAAGAAATGTATTTTCAGATTATTATCTTGAGAATTATCTTTATTTATATTTTTATAGTTAATATCTTATTTATATTTCTGTGTACTATAAGAGCAATTTTCCTTGATCTTTTCCTCTCTCTAGGGATGTTCTTGCAAGAAAAGGAAATGATATTAGATTCAGAGAGAGTCTGACACTTCAACAGATGTAAAAATGGATGAGATTATAAGATTGATATTCAAAGGGAGTATGAAATTCTCTGATCCAAAAAAAAAATAATGAACCCATTTATCTAAAGTCTTTTCAATAGAATTTACAATTAAATCATGAGAAATGGTTACAAACTACATTAACATATTTAGTATTGAATCATAAATGTGATTACAAATTACTATGAAATCTACAAAATGGAACTAACCATGAGATAGAGAACTTCCTTCTCATATAACTCTGTCAATCATTGAGTATTAAAGAACTGAAAGTCATTCCTAGTAAAAAATAATTAAAAGTTATAAAAAATCCTTTTTATGATACAAACAAAATAATAGAATACAAGCAACTCAGTTTCACTACAATTGACGTATGTGAGGAATTCATGGCTCTCTTGGTTTTGGTGGTCCCCCATGTCTCATTTATTGTTTGAAATAATTTGACTTGGAGTAGCTATAATGAAAACAAAAAAAGAGTTATAATAACAAATAAAAATCAAAACAATTGATCATTTTTTTCAATTAGTTTATTACACATACTTGTGTTTTCATTATTGCTTTGGAGGCTCAATCCAATTTTTGGAACTACCTTTTTAAGGTCAAAATTACTATCATCCTTAGTTTCGAATGAAACAACATCTAAAGATGAGTAATTTTAATTTCAAATGAAAAGAAGAAAAAAATCCAAACATAAGTAACACAACACCTTAGGCAATTTTTATAAAAAAAAAGATTAAGGAATTCTTCTAATCTTGTCATCACGAACATTATACAATTCGACATCTACATCAAACACAAGGCATCATCTTTACAAACTCAACTCAAATTTACTTTGTTATATGTAATAATATAAATTAATTCAATGTACATATTGTCCCCTAAAATAGGAAAATAATATGTCTCATACAACTTTCCCCATATATTAGCATCACATTATATTCTATTAACAAATACTTTCTGGTACATAATTTAGTTGCAAAAGACACACAAGAAGACAACACATAAACTAGTGCATTTGGAAAGGATCGCATATTGTCATCCATCTTGAATTTTATTGCATCTTTTGTGACTTGTGAAAAATGCTACACACTGAATCTAATGATGTAGTTATGTAGGTGGTTTGTGTGAGAAGCTACTACATTTGATATAAACAAAGGTTAATTCTTCCTAGTTAAGAAATCATTTTCATTTTAGCATAATCTTATGTCTCTATTGCATCTTATAGTGAGAGAATTTTTCCTCTCATGGAGACTTGAAAGGGTGAGTGTAATACAATTATAGTGTATAGGGGAGCACATATTTATTCATTTTATGTAGTTGTAGCCATTCTACTTTAGTGACAATACACAGAGGAAAAAGGACTTGTATTGAAGAGGACCCATAACATTTTGATGTAGTGTCAAAATGAGATTAATATTTTTTTTGAAAAGTGGACTTGGGATATTTCCAAAGAGCATGTACTCATCAATGCTTGAAGCATTTAAGTGAGCTTAGTCAACTTCAAATAATAGTTTCTTTGGCATCCTAACTTACACCAAGGATAACTTTGCAACTAGAATTTAAATCGAGGTACAATATTTATTTTTGTGGGTTTGAAAGAAAATACAATAAAAATTTATGTGTTCTAATGAAAAAACTCTAAAATCTAAAGTCTAGCATATGTATAGTTTAAGAATATGTATAGTTTGCAATAGTAGCCTAGAAATTAACTAATCTTGCTAATGCAAAATTGTAGATGTGAATGACATCATACCATTGATTTGACAAACTCATGAACAACATTCTAAATCAAGAATGCATGTGTAACTACACTCTAAATGAATGGACAATATAGGCAGAGCTAAAAAACCCACCATGTTTACATTTATTTAATAGGTCTATTAGTTTTTTTAAAATATAGACCATCATGAATATTATAACTCAAGCTACTATGGATGAGAGAATGTCATTAGAAAGACAACACATAGAAAGTCTTGATTTTCTTGCATGCTGAGGACATTAACCTTGCCTATAAGAGTCAAAGTTACAATGTTCGTGATGGTCTATGACTTAAAATACTTGATTAAAGACCTCTAAAAAAAATGCAAACTTGTTGGTTTTTTTCAGCTCCACCTGATGTCGTATGCATATGAATTGAGATTGCATATTGAACTTGGGCCTCCTTTTGTATTGCATGAAACCAAGAGATTCACATAGTTAGTTTTCATGCAACCATAGGTTAATGTTGAACTTCACTTGGTTTTGAGAATAGTTTAATATTTTGTACTAATCAGGCCAATGACATGAAGGTGGAAGCTCATTTGCGTACCCACCCCCCCTCCCCCCCAACATCTAAATTCCCCATTAAAACATCTAAAATTCATTCTAGTAATAAAATTTAACATTCATGAATTATCACATGATAACATTCATTAACACATAAGTTTCATTAGAACATTAACATTAACATTAAAACACAAGATTCATTAGAACATTCAAATGAACATTCACTAGAACATAAATAAAACAGCTAGACATAAACATTAGTCATTATTGCAATAACAAATAAAGGGGTTAAATTTAAAAAATTTGAGACTTTTAAATATTTAAAGAAAATTTTAGTGCTATTTACCTTGTCCAACTGCATCATCTTGCTTGCTAGCTTGGACCTCAACATGCTCATCAGGAACAACCTCTGCATCCCTTGCAACTACAATACAAGATGTTTTCTTAATCCCAACACATACTATAGTAATTTTTTTATTAGTGCACCAAATTCAATTTAAAATGTTTACCTATATTAATAATTTAGAAATAAAAAATCGAATAGAAAATATATACCTTTAGTACTACGATCCACATTTGAATCGACACCTTCATGGTGCTCGACTAATGTATTAGCATTGGCAGGCTACAATCTAATATAAATAATTGCTGTATTTATCAACAATATATACTTATAAATACAAGAAAAATATTGAGAAATATTAATCATTCATTTTAATAGATATAAATATATTCACTTTTAAAGTTTTAAACAAATATATAATCATTGTTTCCTTAAAACAAATAAATAACTTATATTTTTTGGAACTTAATATCAAATATAGTAATTTCTAAAGTATTCAATTTGAAAGAAAAATAAATTGATTTATTTACCTCATCAATAGATCCAGTAGAAGAGCCTTGCACACTCATTGCTCAGAGTCATTTAGCCACGGTTGTATAGCCTTGTTTGAAGGCTATTTTCTTATCCTCTTCATATGTTTCTTAAAACTCCATGACCTACATTTTTTCTTGGTATCATGAAATTTTTGTTGTAATCAATTTCGTTCAAGACCAAATTGTTTACAATTTATAAATATTTTCATATAATATTTCATTTACTTATACTTACAATTTGTGCAACAAGTTTTGAATATCCACACGAGCCAAGCTTATGTTGCCTGTGCTTCTCTTTTCTTGCTTCGGTTGCCTTTAATTTGTTAGGCAACCTATGTGAAGTTTGAAATATGTTAGATCACATAAGTATTAAGAGTAATTATTACATAATTTCATTCTTAATATTATTACATACCTCCTTTCCTCGGGTGGTACCATTTCTCCATCATCTCTTGCTTTTCTCTTAGTGACATCCTTTTTAAGATTCTCCCACTCAATAATAGGAATATAGGGGGCCGCTCATAAAAAGGGTTGTTTTTCATTTGGGTCCTATAGTGGTACCTAATATACTTCAAATCTTTCCCTGCTTTCTCGAGGAGCCCAAGTCTTTGAAAGATGTTGGGTCCAAAAAGCGTTGTCATGGCATCTATGAGATTATCCTTTAACTCTTTAGTTTGCATATTTCACCTCTTAAGAAAATATAAAACTGTTATATTCATACTTGAAGAAACTTATCAAAGGAAACATGATCTAGCAATGAAATCAAAATATGATACCTTGTGCGTATGGCCAACCCAAATATACACATACATTCATCATTAAGTTTTTCATAAAATAGATTATTCCCTGCAAAATAATAATGAGATTAGTAGTTATTGCAAGGGACTACACAAGAGGTTAGTGCATTTAATTATGATTATAAGATTGTATAATAAAGAAAGGTTCAATCTTTAAAGTACATGGAAGTTAGGCTACTCTTAGGGGGAGGCCATCTTCATTGCTCATGAGCAATTGATCACAATTCTTTAGTGTTCTCGTACATCTAACACAGGTGCACCTAGGAATGTCCTCATCACCTCTTGCATAAAATGAATCCTATATTATGATGAAGGGTGCTCCCCTTACTACCATAAACCATAATAGAAACAAGAAACAACAACAATTGCATGAAAAAAATATGGACTTCTTATTTACGCCGTAAATGCTGAATTACATAATTCACAAGTACAATATGCTAACCCATAAGGGCACCTTCATTACAGTAATCAACAAGACAAGTTGCAAACTATCGCCTAGAGTTGTTCTAGACAATGTTCTGACCTTTCTTAAATATGAAATTTTATGCCACCCATGAAGGTTCTAGATGCTCAAACTTAATACCTAGGGATGACAGACCCTAACAATACTTATAAAGTTAGCTAAATACATTTTTGACAAATTATTTTAGAAATTTTGGCAACCCAACTTTAGAAGGCCATAACTCTCGAACCATTGCTCCAATTGGCTATTATAGCCACTTTTTAGAAATGCTAGCTCCTAATCTAGAGGCTTAAAATAGTGCAAGTGCCCTTTCGTCAAGTTTTGATATCTCATCCGGGCACTCTAAGGCCTCCAATGGTGAGCCTAAAGATTTTTCTGCAAATTTTTCCACCAAAAATCTGCAATAACTTCTCTTCTACTTAAGCTAGAGCAATGAGATTTTTATAGTAAGCTTCTAACTCTAAAATGAACCTTCCTATAGAAAATGAGAATATTCTAAGCTTGTATGACAAACTTACTAAAAATAGCAAGCTTCCAAAAAGAGAAACCCCCCTGTCTACTAATCCTTATTAAAATAGAAAAGACTAAAAAAAAATATTTTTGGGTGATGCAAGATTTCTCTTACACTCAAGATGCTCCTACATCAGACACCCGAGGTAATTTGAGAAGTGACCCTGTCACATGTCAAGTGTTTAGAGGGAAACCAAGATGGTCAACCTCCTCTTTTGCTAGCCATGATGAATCCTCAACTAGCCTCCCTTTCCATTTGACCAGATATTCCTCAAGTTCTGTTCCTAGTAATTTTACCAACACGACTATCCAATATCTTCTCAATCTCCTTTGTAACCAAACTAGCTATTGGAATACTCCACAATGCTTGTGCAACTTCATCTCCATCACCTCCTTCATAATAATCTATCAAATCTAAAATGTTAAATACTAGTGAAATATTCAACTCAGTAGGCAACTCCACTTCATATGCATTTTCAAAATCATACCTTTTCACTATCTTGCATGGTCCAAACTTCTTCATCTTCAACTTATTATATGTACCCACTAGAAAACACTCCTTTCTCAAATGAACCATGACTTCATCTCTAACCTAAAATTCCTAATACCTCCTTTTCACATCTATCTTAGCTTTATACTGTGTATTCATCTTTATGATGTGCTTCCTCACCTCCTCATGTATGTTCTTCAAATGTTCAACAAATTCTTTTCCTTTAGCACTACTTATATCTCCTTTATCCAACTTTCATAATTAATAAGCATTTCTAGGACTACTACAATATACTATCTAGAATGGTGATTTACCAATACTCCTATTGATAGAATTATTATATGCAAATTCTTCCTATGGTAAAATCATATCCCATCCTTTTAGTTTGTCTCCAACCAAACATCTCAGCAAGTCTCCCAAACTGTGATTCACAACTTCTATCTATCCATTAGCCTGTGGATGATGTGATGAACTGAACTTCAAATCTATCTTTAACTTCTTCCACAATGTATGCCAAAAATACCCAACAAATTTGTTATCTCAATCTAAAACTATACTTTGTGGTAGACCATGTAGTCTCACCACTTCTCTAAAAAACAACTCTGCCACATGAACAACATCACTAGTCTTCTTGCAAGGAATAAAATGTGCTATCTTTGGAAACCTGTCAAGCACCACAAAAATTGAATCATGCCCATGTTGAGTTCTTGATAATCAAAGAACAAAATCTATATTGACATCCTCCCATGGCTTCTTTGGTACATGTAATTGCTGATACAACCCTATATTCTGCTTTACTCCTTTTTCCATCTGACATACTCTACAACTCTGTACAAAATTATTCAAATCTTGCTACAATTGTGGCCGATAATAATTCTCAACAACCAAAGAAATGGGTTTATCTCTGCCAAAATGTCTAGCCAATCCTCCACTATGTTTCTCCTTGATGAGATTCTCTCTCATTGAACTTCTGAGAATGGACAACTAGCTTCCTTTGAACAACATACTATCATGGATCATAAAATCCAACCACTTTGTTTTGTCAAGTGTAACAGGTTCTGTACAAGCTTCCATGCTTCACCAAAATTGGGATCATTCGGATACAAAGTATTAAGTTCCTTGAACCCAACCACCTCTATCTGCATTTCTATTAGCAAAAGTTATCTTCTACTAAGAGCATTTGCAACTTTGGTAGACTTCCCATTCCTATGTTTCAAAACAAATGTATAACTCTGCAAAAAATCATCCCATTTCAAATGCATTTGGTTCAATTTTCCTTGATTATTCAAATATTGCAAACCTTGATGATTAGTATACAAAACAAACTCCTTAGGAAGAAGATAGTGTCTCCACTTCTTCAATTCTTGAACTATAGCATAAAATTCTTGATCATAAAAATAATATTTTCTTTTTGCATCATTCAATTTCTCACTAAAATAAGCAACAGGTCTACCTTCTTGGCTCAAAACAACTCCTATTGCAATACCATTAGCATCAAAGTCTGCTTGAAACAACTTGTTAAAATCAGGAAGTGCTAAAATAGGCTCCTTAGTAAATTTTTGTTTTAATAGATTAAAAAGTTCTTATCTTCTCCTACAGTTCACTTAAATTATTTCCTATCCCCTCTCATTTTTTTATTCAGGGGTCCATAGATACTGCTAAAACCTCTTATGAAATTTCTATAAAAACTAGCTAGCCCATTAAAAGATCTTACCTTAGTCACACTCCTTAGAGTAGGCCATTCAAGGATAGCCTTTACTTACTCTAGGTCTATTTTTAGACCTTCTATTGAGACTACAAATCCTAGGTACACCAACTCCTTTACACAACTACACTTCTTCAGGTTTATCAACAACTTGTCTTCCCTCAACTTATCAAACATCTTGTAAATATGAATCAAATGCTCCTCCAATGTCTTACTAAAGATCAATATATCATCTAAGTAAATAATTAAAAACTCACCTAGAAACTCCTTTAGTACCTTATTCATGAGCTGCATACTAACCACTCATATAGTCCTTCCCTTATCTTGAAAGTAGTCTTCCACTCATCACCTTCTTTGATACAAATTTGATGGTACCCACTCTTCAAATCTATCTTTGTGAAATACTCAGCCCCACTCAAACAATACATAATATCATCCATCCTTAGCAATGGAAATTTGTACTTGATTGTGATCTTGTTGATAACATGAGAATCTGTTCACATCCTCCATTCTCCCTTCTTTTGTGCTAATAAAGTTAGTACATCACATGGACTCAGACTCTCTCAAATCAACCCCTTCTGCAACAACTCATGAACTTGTCTGTTCAACTCTTGCACTACCTTGTTTGGAAAATTGGCTCCTGGAATGAAATCCATCTGGTGACTGATCTTCCTCATTGGGGCAATCCATCAAGTACATTATCTGATACAATATCAAAAAACTCTCCCAACATATCTGCAACTTCTACAGGCACCTCCTCTATTTCTTCTTTACTATATTTTGAAATTATAGAAAAACACACATGCTCACACTTCATACCTTTGAGAAACTCTTTTCCATCAACAAAACATATTCTAGCAACACTACGTACCTTTTCTTCTTTATCCTTCAACAATTTCAACTTATGTTTCACTCCATCCTTGGTCAAAGTGTAGGTATTTGCTTGCCCATAATGTACAACATGCCTATCAAACTACCATAGCCTACCTAGCAACATATGCCATATGTCCATACGTATGATATCACATAGTACCTCATCCTAGTAGCTTCCAATCTTGAACTTCATGGAGCACTGCTCATTGACCATGACCTTGTGGTCATCTTGCACCCAAGCAATATAGTATGGATTTTGGTGTTTCTATATCTTCAACTTCAACTTGCTGACCATCATTTCTAAGACTAGATTGTTAGTATTTCTACCATCAATGATCACATTACAACACTTATCTTTACATCTGCACTTTGTGTGAAACAAGCTCCTTCTTTGATCAGGTTCATTCTCACTACTAAGTAGGACTCTTCTATTAACTGGGACTTCTCTTTTAGCATCTTTAGAATGTGAGGATTTGGTATCTTCATCAACATGTGCAACTCTAGCTTGGCCTTCTGTTCTTTGATCTATCCTTCCTTGGTGTTGAGTACATTCAAATGCTTTATGTCCATCTTCTACAGTGAAAACATTTCCCACGGAAGCTTCCTCTTCTAGATTCTTGTCCTCTACCTCTTCCTCTCTAATCTCTATTATTCTAATCATGGAAATGATTATAATTGTTTCCCCTCTAGTTTTGACTACTACTTCTAGCCTCATCCTTGTTCTTTTGATCATCATTATGACCTCCATAAGATTTTCTGCCAGATCTTCCACCACGACCTCTTCTGCTATTCTTGTTGTTAAAATTTTTGTTTAGTTTCTCCTTAAATTTTAGGGAAAACTAGTATGTCTTCTCAATACTATTCATTCAAACTAGACTTAGATCATCTTGAATGCTTGACCTTAACCTATTAAGATAATAGGAAACTTTCTCTTTATCAGCTCGATAGAACTCTTCGGTATACTCTTGAATAGATTTTCTTGTTTGCTTCAACCCTTGCATCTTCTTCAATAGATCAAGCTCATAATCCATGAGAATGAATTGTCACTTTAATTTGGCTATCATATGATCCCATCTAGTGATTTTGTTATTTCCCTTTCTATTTCACTCCAACTGAACCTCCTACCACCAGATCTTTACATGTCCCTTCAATTTTTCCTTCATAAACTTGACCCTATCAGGATCCTCAATATATTCATACTCAAAGTACTCCTCTAGTTCATTGATCCAATCGATCAACTCCTCTAGGTTAAGATTTCCTAAAAATGTGGGAACCTCAAACTTAGGTCTTTTTTCCAATCTTATAGATGGCCCTAAAAGCCTCTCTTCCTCTAGGTTTAGAACTACCTCTGCTTTGACATTTTCTTCTACTTCATCCTCATCCTCACTTTCATCTCTTATAGGAAGATTCATTCCTCTACGAATGTGTTCTTCCAATGCTTACATTTTTCTTTGGAGGGCTATGAAACCCTCAGATGTAACACCTATAGCTCTTCTACCATGCTCTCTTTGTAGAGGCATTTTTGTAGTGCAAATTGCCTCACAATCAATGATCTTTCTACATGTTTAGCCCAAACCATGGTCCTAGTGCGAACTACCTCACAATCGATGATCTGTCCCCACACTCAAGAACTCTATCTCTGATACCATTCGATGAAGGGCGCTTCACTTAATAATATAAACCATAATAGAAACAAAATAATAGCAATTGTAAGAACAAAATATGGACTTCTTATTTGTGCCACAAATGTAGAATTATAAAATTCACAAGTATAATGTGCTAACCCACAAGGGCACCTTCATTACAGTTGTCTGCAAGAAAAGCTACAAACTATCACATAGAGCTATTCTAGACAATGTTCAAGTCTTTCTTAATGACAATTTTATGTTGCTTAGGAAAGTTCTAGATCCTCAAACTTAATACCTAGGGCCGAAAGACCCTAAAAATACATATAGAGTTAGCTAAATACATTTTTGACAAATTATTTTAGAAATTTTGCGAGTGCAACTTCGAAAGGCCATAACTCTCGAACTATTGCTCTGATTGGCTATTATAACCACTTCTCAGAAACACTAGCTCATGATCTATAGGCTCGAAAAAATGTAAGCACCATTTTGTTGAGTTTTTGGACCTCATCCGGGCACTTTATGGCCTCCAATGGTGAGCTTGAAGATTTTTTTGTAAATTTTTCCACCAAAAATCTGCAATAACTTCTCTGATACTTAAGCTGGAGCAATGCGATTTTTATGGTAAGATTCTAACTCTAAGATGAACCTTCTTATAGAAAATGAGAATATTTCAAGCTCGTATGACAAACTTACTAAAATTAGTAAGCTCCCAAAAATAACAACCCATTGTCTATTAGTCCTTATTAAAATAGAAAAGACTGAAAAAAATATATTTTTGGGTGATGCAAGATTACTCCTACATCATATTAAAAAATGCACCCTAAGAAATAATAGTTCAAGTGAAATAAACACATAAAAAATGAGAGAAAAAGAGGAATCTACTTACCAATAGGCATTGCCACCGCATATGTGGCCATGCTATGTGTTGCCAAATTTGCAGTTGAAATTACCTCTTTAGTTTTGTTCCTTGTAGCAAGCGACATAGTGAACATAGGATCAATGGTAGGAGCTGAAAAATGAGATTGTTAGAGAACAATAAAACAAGATTGTTAGTTCTATTTAAAAAAATATTTTTTGAGCAAAACACAAGTGTAGGATAGAACATGTGATGCACTTGAACCGCCTAAAGTATCATCCTCTGGGGCATCGCCCTTGTGACTTCTCAACATCCTCTATAAAAATAACATATGCATTTTATTTAATGACATAAATAAAAGAGTATACTATAAAAATTGTCATTGAATTTTTTTTATAATTAAGAACTACATTAATGCTTATTGTATATGTCTTAACTAGGTGCATCAACTCATCCTCTATCTATTGTATTTTAGGATTCTGAGGTCGAGTTGATGCCAATTTCTTTAACCTTATTACTAAATCATGAAGCACCTTTTTTACTACAGCCATAGGATTAGCAGCTGATGCAAAATCAATGATGAATTCATCATGCTCATTGTGTGGCTCCTCATGGACTGATTTCTCCTTTCCCCTTTCTTGACCAGCACTCATTTGTGAGAATAATATTATTAGTGCTATATTTAAAATCAATCCAAAATAGTAATGAAGAATGAAAATTAATAAAAAATATGCATTAACATATTTCTTGTATCTTTTTTGTAAAACAACAATGAGTTTTACTTGTTGGGAAGAAGAAGTTTCATGAGAACCATCACTGCCATGCATATCTTATGGCCATTGTTCGATATTGTAGCCCTATATTTCAAAAAAAAATCATTGAGACATGTTAAAACATGTGTTATTATTCAAGTTAGCCAAAAAAAAAATCAAAATTTAATGGTGTGTTGATTCATTGATTGAAATTGATTTTAAATGTGCATAGTACGTACCACCTCACCCATGATAGTGGCTTTGTTTGTCTCTATGTGAGTCAAATTATTATCAATAAGAATCTCTTTGTCTCTATGTATTGATTTTATTACACATACAAATACGTGATTTCCCTCATGTGCCTCAAATATACAATTGGGTCACTTCTTAGTTGATGTAGGTTGTGTACCATTTATAAAACCTACAATATTCCCTGATGCTTTTGACCTGCCATCAATGTATAAAACTAATATTTTACTTTGTTCACTAACTTTTTGTTGTATATAATTTTCCATGAGTGCAACCTACACATATTTTTTTAATATCTAACAATCTACATCCAACTACTGTAGTCATAGAAAGGTCTAACATACTCCATTAATTCAACAACCTTTTTCTAAGAGAACTTCATGTCATCAATGGAAAATAGGCCCAAATCATGTAATGAGGATGGTGTTATGTGATATATCCTATCTCCAACACAAAAATTAGTGTTTATTGGAGGAAGTTCACTGGGAACCCATTATTTTTGTAGATGTCTTTACCTAAAGGGTACATCAGAGTCACCTTCACTCTCATCATCATAAGAACATGATCCTCCTTGAGAAAGGAAAAATTTCATGTGCTTATTGAATTTATTTATGATATTTTGACCTCGAGTTGATCTCCTTGATTTAGATGTACTAAATGTCTCACTTTCTTCTTCTATTCCTATATTTTCCTCACTTGAGGAAGACAAATGTGAAAAATACCTATTTTTTGGTACTTGGACTCCACAAAATAAGAGAGATAGGTGGAAATTACAGAGATATTTAACAAATAATAAAAGACATTAATCTCTATGGGCTGTACTGACTTATACCTAATGATCCATGCGAGTGTGTGGGATGCTCGTGAAAGGGCTTTATATTTTTGCATATGTAAATCAATTGTCTTATGTTAGCTAAAAAACTCATGATACATATACTCAGAATAAGATCAAATATTAGCATCGCATATGAATTATAAACAGTAAAAGGTACATGACAAGTTAATCAAATGAACCATTGATCTATCAAGAACTCAATATTGAATAGCATAGACAATGATCACATAACTGTACATTTCATTCTTGTCATTAATAATCAAACCCCCTTTCAATGTTAGCTAATCAAACCCCCTCATCATTGATATTATTCTTCATCCATCTCATCATCAAGATCATCATTGTTGTTGACATTGTCACCACCACTATCGTGGTTATCGTCGTCATCATGATCATGATCATGATCATCATCCTTATCATTATCATGATAAGTAGAAGCATCATCATCATGTTTAGTAGCAACATCATTGACTAACTCTTGATCGTGATCCACTTCTCATTATCTTCTTCTTCCATTACATTATACTTTGTTGGCCTTCCTCTTGGATCATGTCTAGCAAAAAATGATCAACCCAATTTATGTGGAACCTTTGAGTAAAATACCTACTCACATTGGCTTGGAAGAACATATGGCTCATCCTCAATTGGCTCAAACAACCTTGTATTAATCATTGGAAATCCATTCTCATGCTCAATAACAATTCTATCAGGATCATTTTGATTGAGTTGTAGTCTATATCATTTGATGATGAAGAGAACTAATTTGAAGCAATTAAAGTCACAATCAAGTATATCAACCAAAATTCCATAGTATCAATTTTGAGATTCTTGAGGATCTACAAGTCATTTTCAGAGAAATATCGGTCACCTAGAAGACTACATTTATCCTAGAATCACAAGTTCTTTTCATGTTGTCAGAATATTTGATGTGGAATTTATAACCATTGCATAACATGGCCTTGTGGTGTTTCACCTACAATAATGTCAAACATATATAAATTATTGTATCACGAGTTAAAAAACATACAGTTGATTAACAAACTTATAAGTACATGGAGATCTCTTAAACCATATTCTAAATCTATTTCCTTTTGTGTAACATTGGGATCTCCATTACAATGATCTTGTTTAACCAATGAAGACACGGATTCCCATTTTAATCTATGACTAGAATGTTGACATCGTTCAATTCATACCATCATCCAATCTTGATTGTTTGCAATAAACAAATGTATTGCATCCCACTCTTTATTAGCTGTACAAAAGTAAATAGATGACATAGAACAAATTTATTTTGAAGATTAGGAATGAATTAACCATAATAACATCTCATAATTTATTACCTTTCACTTTCCTAAATCTACCATTTTGCATCAAGTACTCCCCTTTCACTTTCCTAGATCTCTCGTAGTATCAATTTTGAGATACTCGAGGATGTACAAGTCATTTCTAGATGAAATATTGGTCACCTAGAAGACTACACTTATCCCAAAATTATAAGTTCTCTTCATGCCATCAAAATATTTGATGTGAAATTTATAACCATTGCATAACATAGCCTAGTGGTGTTCCACCTACAATAATGTCAAACATATATAAATTATTGCATCACGAGTTAAAAAACATACGGTTGATTAACAAATTTATAAGTACTTGGAGATGTCTTAAACCATATTCTAAATCTATTTCCTTTTATGTAACATTGGTATCTCCATTATAATGATCTTGTTTAACCAATGAAGATATAGACTCCCATTTTAATCTATGACCAAAATGTTGACATTGTTCAATCCATATCATCATCCAATCTTTGATTATTTGCAATAAACAAATTTATTACATCCCACTCTTTAGCAACTGTACAAAAGTAAATAGATGACTTAGAAAAAAATTATTTTGAAGATTAGGAATGAATTAACTAATAATATCTCATAATTTATTACCTTTCACTTTCTTAAATCTACCATTCCCCACTAAGTACTCCCCTTCAATTTTTTTAATGGAGTCAAGATCCCAAATGTAATCTATATGGGTCTTTGCTGCAAGATTAGGAAGATATTAACATACACCATCATTTGGTATACCATATAGCCCTCAATAATATAACCCTTGGGACATACTCTTTGTTGAACCAAACCTTTGAAAAATTTCAAGTGTCTCTCAACCATCCACATTGACTGAGGCTATACAGGTCCACACAATTCAATCTCCTCAACTTGGTGTATGAGGTAGTGTTCTTATGCATTGAAAAAAGTTGAAGATAAAAATTTTTGAATTTCAAATTAGTAGACAAATTCTTTTCTTCTAGTATTTTATATCTTCTTTATATATTTCTTTAGATGACAACCACTTACAAGGGATTCAAGACAAAAAAACTATAAATACAAGACTTTACAATATATTACTTGTTTGATATATTGAAAAAATATCACTACTTACCTCATGTATTTTATAAGATCATACATCACTTGTTTGATATTATTGTCGAAGCTTTTTAGGGAGTGCTAGGGGTAGCACATACCACAACAATTGTCAAATGATCATTCCATTCTTTTCTAATGTAATAAAATGAAAATTGAATGTAGTTTCACAAATATATTGTAAATAATAAAAAGACCATGAATTACTTTGATGAAGCTATACCAATCATGCATTTTTAGCCCTAGCCCAAGTTCACTTTTCTTTGATATAAGATTACTTATATTCACAAAAAATCCTGTAGGAAATTAAATTTTTCATATGACTTCGTTTATGGCATTACTTTGTTGCTCCATTAATAACCAAGGAAGGAAACTTGCATTATCCTAGTCTTTATTGCTATTTGATTCAATGATATTTTTCATTGCATGAGTGGAATCATGAATGCCACTACAAATTTTGGCAAGTTTTTCTTTGTCATGCCTTCCATCCAATATTTTCCATAGTGTCTCTATTGCATTCTTTCTAATATGCATAGTATCAAATAAATGCACAATTTGTAACTGCTTGTAGTAGGGAAGCCTACTAAATTCCTATGGATAACATTTTAGTCCCATTGGAAGGTGGTCACTGATGCCTTGATGATTTTCACGATCATCAATTACATAATTAGTCAACAAAATACAATCAAAATATATAATTTCCAAACATAAACCATTAGGTGGAGCGATACTACCTCAAATTCTATTATATTTCAACTATCATAGTTGAGGTGTCATTCTTCATGGCTTTGATGTAGTCTCATCTTTCCCATTGAAAAGATGTTTTTGGACAATTTGAAACTTATGATTATTGTGGAGGAAGTGCCTATTCTCATCAAACACCTGCTTTCTTAAAATTTTGGAATGAAGAGATTTCATCTTTGGACCACACATTGACATGAGAATTTTCCCTTTGTTTTAAGACCTACAAGATAACGATATAATTGGATTAAATATGTTCATTTTTGGAATTAGTATTATTACATAAAACTAGATTTCAGCATAACATACCATAGAAATGTATTTTTCTCCAATTGGTCTAGAGATATCATACATAGTGAAACCATTCCATAACACCAACTTGTTAATAAGAGGCACAATATATACATCCATATCTTTCACTTGGTACTTACCTAGTTGAACGAACAACATTAGATAAATATGTGGTCATTTCACTCCAAGACTTATAATTACATGTAGATAACAATAAATCAATAAAACATCTGGAACAATCATTGCCAACATAATGTGTTCCCTCTTTATGGACATCCATGGAAGAAGGATATTTCTGATAATAAAAAAAGGCCACACCGAGTAAATAGATGTCAGTTCTCCAAATGGATTGACACTATCAATTGCAAGAGAAAGCCTAAGATTTCGAGGTTCTTCTTTAAAGTATGGTCACTTTATGTCTATAAATGTTTAGCCATCTGCAGGCATTTGAATAATGTTATCTCAACTTCTATTGTATGTGTGGTAATCTATAAATTATGCCAGGCTACTACACCTGAATAATCATTTAAAACATGGAATAATGGAGATGTAATGAAGAACCTTGCGAGGCACCTTTTTTGTCACTTGATCATCTCGATATCATCTTGTATGGGATTTGAGACATTTAGTTATATTTTCTTGTTCTTTATGATAAATAACATGATCTTCAAGATGAGCATCTATTATTTGATACTCCATTCCAATATGTTTCATAGTGGCACATAATTCTCAGTATGAGCGAGGGAGAACATTTGATGGTAGTAATAAATAGTCACCTATCAATCTACAAAAAAAAAATGTCATTAGTATAAACAATCTGAATAGTACATATTTCATATTTTATAGACTATAATAACATATATGAAAAACCTTAACATATGTGACAATGTTATGTTGGATAAACCATTCATAACCTTCAAATTCACCAACAACAATACAATAGAGAGAAGAGTTGGTTGGGATCTTTCATTAAAGGGCCATTTTTTCCTTCTCAAATAGAGGTATATCATGCACAACCTCAATTTCATCCTCATCATCATTAGCAACAACATCACCACTAGTACTAAATGTGTCATGAATCAATGTATTCATACCATCATCTTCAAATATGTTTTTTGGCACATGATCGTCATCTTCCATGGGATCATGATCTTCTCCTTCAATACTCACACCTCCATGTTTCTCTATATTCACACCTCCATGTTCCTTTGAGATGTGGTGGTCCTTATCATGTACTACCCTAGGGAGATCAACCTATATAAAAATGATGATAATCAAACCCCCATTCCATGGTTCATATTTATATTAATTGCAAAAATAATATAAAATACAACTTACTAATGGATGATAATCAAATCCCCTTTCAGTGTGACCATTATCCCTACAATATCTCTTAGTTGTCTTGATTTTGATTCTTCTTGTCTTTAAGTTGTTACAACTCTTGCAAGGAAAATAATATTTATCATTGCCTTCTCCTTGAAATTTAGACAACAATCTAGCAATTGTCTCCCTATTTTGATCAAATTACCTTATATTATCTGACATGATCCTTCTTCATGGGAATAACTTATTCTTATACCCTTATTGAGTTGGTTGTACCTAATGTTTATATCTGCACATATGGTTTTGAATGAGAAATTTGGTGTAATTAATGTATAAATCTACAAAAATAGTGGACATGTTGTACTTAATGTTTATATCTGCACATATGGTCTTGAAAAAAAAATTTAGTGTAATTAATGTCTATATCCGCAAAAATATTGGACATGTTTTACTTAATATTTATATCTTTACATATGGTTTTGAAAGAAAAAATTAGTTTAATTAATGTGTATATCTACAAAAATATTGTAGATGTTGTAATTAATATTTATATTGGAATTCTTTACAATAATTGAGAGTTGGGCGGAGGGGGGGATGGGTGAATCGATTATCCAAGGTCTAGATGTATAAATAATTTTTTTCACAACTTAGTGAACCCATAAAACATTTATGATCATGCATGCATCCATTAGATTATGCAATCACTTAAAACTTGTAGGTTACTTTCAAATCAATTTGTAGAAATGTAAACATGAAACATAATAGATTCAACAACACACTTGACATAATAATTTATGTGGAAACCTACTTAGGAAAAACTACCAGTAACATGCTACTCTTTTTCACTCTTCTAAAGTGATGCCATGTGAAAAGAAAACCTTGTTAAAGGTTACAATACACACTATTAAATATAATCTTGTTGAAGGATTTCAATCACCCTATAGGAGTGACACTTGTTAGAGGACTTCAGACCATTCACTTAGAATGTCACCCGGTTAAAGAATTTACAAATGACTGTTAGGTCAACCTTAATCCAAAAGATTTGCCCAAGACTGATACAATTAGTAAAGAATAACAGTAAGGCTTGATCTGATAACAAATTACAACTCTATTTTCAAATTATAGATCTTTGTTTTAGTCCTCCATTCTACTTGAGATTCACATATTTTAGCTTTGATAGCTTGTTCACCCATCAAGCATCCATCCCCTTAAGCCTTCTTACTTAACATGCTAATGCAGACTCTCAATTAGGTCATTGAATGAAGCAATATCCTTGACTCCTTATCTTCCTTAGGTTCTTGCACATTACAACCCTTGCTTCTGACCAACCATGCTTATAAATAGAGAATTAAGACATTTTGTCATTCATTCTCCATTGCCCAATTTAGGGTTAGGAAAAATTAGGTAGGATTAAATGAATCTACCCCTCATTTCATATCACTTCTAGAAACTTCTCCTTCAATCCTCTTTGAATTCACCTCAAAATGGTTTACCATGAATTTTGTGCCACCATCTCATCAATCTTATCTTCCACTTGGTTCACACAATCCAAGAAAACAAACTTGTCAGCTTAGATTCATCAAATTCATGATCTTTCTAATAATGCTGGCACTCAACATTAACTTGCTTCTGATGCTCGATACATATTGTGTTGCTTAGCATCCTCTGTAAAATCAGTTAGTACAAACTAAATTTTGATGGTGCTCGACATCAACTAAACTTTACTTGGCATCCACTTTTTTTCCTGGCATACACTAAAATAGACTTTTACTCAACTCCAACTGATTTTTTTCTTAGCTTGAACTAACTTTTCTCGACACCTACTATCCATTTAGTCAAGCTTGGTAGACAAACTTTGTTTAACTTTTTCTTTTGAACTTGCTTAGTGTAACCAACCTTTGCAACCTTAAGTAGATTATCAGTGTACTATGATATGTCTTAGTTAATTCTTGTACTTCTTTTTATATCATAACTCAACCTTTTCTCTAGGTGCTATTGTTACATCTTTTGATCAAATCCTCTTCATCAATCAAATAGGTGATAGTACTTAAATCATATAAGTAGTTGTCTTACTATCAAAAAGTAGGTTTGACATCAATGATAAAATAATGATTGAAACACATTTATCATACTTGTAACAATCTCTTTTTAACAATCACCTTCTTAACAATCTCCCTCTTTGGCATTGATGGAAAACCAAACTAATCAACCAAACTAACTTAGTTAAAACAATAAGGCCAACAAAATACCAAAAAGAAAATAATTCCTTGTATTGAAATCTCTCCCTCTATCAACAACTTTCATCTTTTGAATAGTTTACAAAATTTTGTTCTGTTCTAATCAACAAAAAATCAATTCATTCTTATGACTCCCTTTGAATTACTTCTTATTTCTCCCTTTGATAGTATCTCCCTCTTACTAGGTAGATGTTATTAGTAGATACACTTTCTTTCTTAGTAGTCAACATTTCTCCCTCTTTGTTCAATGTCTATCCTACTCATATCTCCCAATCTCTTGTATTTCTCCCTTTGGGATCAACAAACACACTTGTATTTCTCTATCTTTGACAATAATGCCAAAGACTTATTATCTTAATATGCAAATATGAACTTCTTTAGTTTCTCTTTAGTCACCTTGCTTGTGATTGGTTTGTAGTTTTAGCATCGTGATTACTTTAAGAAGCTCCTAAAGTAAGATCTGCTGCATCAATGTCTAACATATGTTAATCAACTTGTTTAATGTAGGGCACTCTTTTTCTTTCTTATATGTTAATCACTAGTGCTTTTTTTGTCATCAATTCGTCTAGCCTAATCAACATTAATATAGGCTCTTAATTCAAATTTCTCATTTTTCTTGTAGTATAGACCATATTCCTCTGTTTCTTTTAGATATCTCATTATTCTCTTTATAGCCATCAAATGATTCCCTCTATGATTAGCAAATAATCTAGCAACTATGGTACATATAATGCAATATCAGGTCTACTATGTACTACATATTGTAATTTACCAATAATAGACCTATATAATGTTTGATTCACCTCAGCTGAATCATCATTCTTTGACAATTTATGTACTATCACCATAGGTGTACTTACTAGTTTGGAATCCTCCAATCCAAAAGTTTTTAGTATTTCCTTGGCATACTTTGACTGAGTGATGTATATACCATATTTCATCTAATGTACTTGCAAACCCACAAAGAACTTGATCTCTCCAAACATAAACATCTCAAATTCTTGCTTTATTTCATTTGCAAAAGCCTTACATAAAGCATCTTGACCTCAAAATATGATATCATAAAAAAAAAAGATTAAAAAAAATATTTTCCTTTCTCTGTCTTGATGTATAGATTGTTGTTATCACTAGTCCTTTCAAATCCAATCTTCACAAGATAATTATGAAGTCTCTCATACCATGCTCTTGGTGCTTGTTTCAAACCATATAAAGCTTTGTGTAATCTACATACCATGTTCTTATTATTAACATCAACAAATCCTTCTGGTTGTTCTATGTACACTTTTTCTCTAATATGCCATTCAAAAATGTAGATTTAGCACCCATTTGATAAACTTTGAAACCTTTGTATGCAGAATAAACAAGAAAATTTCTTACTCCTTCCAATCTAGCAATAGAAGCAAATGTTTCTCCATAGTCAATTCCTTCTTGTTGTGCTTATCCTTTGCAGACTAATCTTGCCTTGTTCCTTGTGACTTCACCATTTTCATCAAGCTTATTTCTATATACCCACTTGGTGCTAATCACATTTTTTTCTTTTGGTATAGGAACTAGAGTCCATATCTTGTTTTTCTCAATTTGTTCAATCTCTTCTTCCATGGCTTTACTTCAGTCCACATCTTCTAGGGAATCTTTTACTATTTTGGGTTATTTCATGCTTGGAAAACATGTGTCATTTCTCTATTTTTTCCTTGTAATTGGTCTAGCATCTTTATCTCCAATGATTTGTGCAACTGGATGATGTCTCTTGACATATTTAGACAATCTTGGTTTAGCTCTAGTTTCTTCATTTGGTCTATCTACTTCAGAGTCACTATGTACATCTCTATCAGGTAGTTTAGCATCTCTCTCATGTACAAAAATCTCAAAATTAGAGTGTGCCTCAACTTCATTTTGTAACTTGACATCTGAATCTATCTCAGTTCTTAAATGCAACTTGCATTCATAGTATGTGACTTAGTAGTCACTAAAACTTGCTGTTGGTTTGTAGCTTGATTTGTAACATCTTCTTCAGTAGGCATACCTTCATAAAAATATACAAATAATTTGTATTCTTCTAATTCCTTCATAGGTTCATCCTCATATACTTTTGTATATTCATCAAATTTCACATTTGCACTTTCCACAACTTTGTTAGTGTTAGTATTTAAACACTTATAAGCTTTACTTCTTGTGGAATAACTTAGGAGTATACCTTCTTCACTTTTTGCATTTAGTTTACCATCCCTAAAATCTTTGAGAACAAAGAATTTTCTTCCAAATACCTTAAAATATTTTACATTGGGTGAGTATCCATACCATAAGTTCAAAAGCTATTGAATGAGTACCTTTCTTGACTTGTACACAGTTTGGGCTATAGATAGTTGTACTTACAACTTCTTTCCAGTATTTCAAAGCAATTTTTTTCTCCATCATGAGTGTCCTAGCACCATCCATTATAGACCTATTCCTCCTTTCAACAATTCCATTTTGTGGAGGGGTTCTAGGAGAAGATGTCTATCTTTTGATTCCTCTATCATTATAGAATATCTCAAACTTATTTGATGTAAATTCTCCTGCTCTATCAGATCTCAAATATTTTAGATTTTTACCTATTTCCTTCTTAACTCTTGCTAAGTATCAATTAAACATTTGGAAAGCATCAGATTTATATTTTGGAAACATAACTATCATCATTCTAGAATAATCATCAATAAGTAGCATAATGTACTTGTCTCCTTTGTAGCTTTGTACTTCAGTTGGTCCACACAAGTCAATATGAACAATCTCTAGCATTCCTTTAGAGGTATGCATTTTACTCTTAAAAATTTATTTTGTCATTTTGCCTTAGTGACATTGTTTGCACATTATATTATTATGCTTCTTCAACTTAGGCAAACCTCTAAATTCTCTCATGTTACTGATACTAATGAAGTTATCAAAATTAACATGACATAACCTTTAATTCCATAGCCACACATCATTAAATTTTATAATTAGACAAGTAACATCCTCTATATTGAGGTAGAATAGATTACTCCTAGTTTGATCACCCTTTCCAATCAATTTTCCATCAATATCATAATCTTAGCAATCATATTTTCAAACTCAACCTTACATCCTAAATTATTCAATTGTGACACACTCAATAGATTATAGTTAAGTCCTTCAATGTAGTATGCATTGTCACATAAAATCTTTTATGTGATTTTGATAGAGCCTTTTCCTTTTATCAAATATGGTGCATCATTACCAAATCTTACACTATTTCCATCATAACAATTCAAGGTAATGAACTTACTTTTAACTCCAATCATGTGATGTGAACACCCACTATTAATAATCTATCTGTCATTCTTGTTCACACAAGAAACAAGTGCAGTTGCCTCATCTTCATTAGATTTGTCTTTCATTGCAACATAAACCACTTCACCATCATCATGTTCATTAGATTAATTTTTTGTTTCCTCTTCAGTAATTTAGCAAGACTTTTTGCCTTTGTCTTTGTAATTTTTGCTATCTTTATCTCTTCTAGTTTTATACTTGTCACCACCTCTGCAGTTCTTCTTCTCTGGACATCTAGCAGTAATATGACCAACCTTATTGCAATTGAAACAAATGATATTACCTATAAACTTGCCTTTACCTCTATAAAATCTCCTTGCCAGTAGTGCTTCAAGTTGATCTACATCCTCCTCATCTATATCACTATCAGTAGACACATACTTTGTCCTTTTCTTCTTCACATTAGGTTCTTTCAATGAAAACTTAGCTTTGAAAGCAGATTCAATATTTTTAGGTTTGTAATTATAATAGATAACTCAAAAGAAGCGAGTCTACCTACCAAACCTTCAAGAGATAGAATATTCCCTGGTATACATCTCAGTTCTTTTATTGTAGAAACTTTAATAGCATATATAGGCAACAATATTTTTAAAACTTTGTTTAGTATAGTAACATCATCTATTGCACCAGTAGCTCCTCTTATTGCATTAATATCTTTTATCCTTGAGCAATAGTTTCCCTTTTTTCATTCTCATATCATCAAACTTATCTCTAAGACTCTTAGATTTGGCTCTTAGAACATTCTTGTCTCCTCCATAGATAGTGTGTAAAGCATCCCAAATTTTCTTTGCGCTATCAAGAATTTTGATATTTCAAAATTCAACATAGCTTAGGATAAAGGCAATCTCCAACATTGCTTGGTTGTGTTCTTTCTTTTCTTTAGATCCTCGATAGTTAGGGCTCCATCAGGATTAACATGCTCAATATTAATGGTAGATTATGCATAATCTCCAAGTCCTCCAAGGTGTAGCTTCATCAAAATTTTCTATGTAGGAAAGTTATCTCTATTAAGCTTGGATACATCTCTTTTTGACATTTTGATCTTTGTGCTTCTAGTAGCTTCAAACTAGTCCTGACTTATTTTTGTTCTCATTGACTCTTTGGCATCCTGATGATGGATCATGTAGTATGATCTGAAATGTTGATAAAAAAATTCTTACAAATCTTTCCCAGAAATCATATACCATATTCATGGATTGTGGAAATCTGATAGCTTTGATAGTCCTCTTAAGTAGATGAATCTGATACCAATTGTTGGAATTATTTAGAATAATTGAGAGAGGGGGTGAATTATTTATCAAAGGTCTAGATGTATAAATCAAACTTTTCACATCTTAGTGAACACACAAAACATTTATCATCATGCATGCATCCATAAGACTATGCAATCACTTAAAACTTGTAGGTTACTATTGGAATCACCTAAAAATGGTCATCTGGACTATTAGCCCCCTTCTCAACATTTTGGCTAAATTAATTTAATCATTTACCTAAGCCAAATTGCTAATAATCAATTTATTTGATTATAACCTATAGTTTGACTATGCTATCCTAAGTTCATTATTTGATTAAAAGAATATGTCCCCTTTTAATTAAATAAAACACCCCATTCTTCTAACCCACTTAAAGTGCACACATAAAGTCCTTTTTCTATTTTGCAATTAAAAGAAAAGGTTTTGTGACTTTTGTCTTATATGACAAGTCAACTTATATTCTATTGGTTGACTTGTGTGTGCACATGGATCACCCCTCTTTTTAAAATCCCACCATTGATCATCCACCATCTTCATCTTGATCTCTACCGTCCATATATCTTTAAAAGGGAGAGAGCTTTCCCCCTCAAAGAAATCCTCATTTTGAATATTGTTATGCTGCAAGTTTTTTTAACAGGTTTCTTTGGAGCTTTGTGGAGAACTTCTATTTCTTGTCTACATTCTCTCATCCATGGCATCATGACATTCTAGCTTAGCTTAGCTTTCATTTTTACATGTAGCTTAATCTCACATAGCTTAATAATGGTATTGTAACACTCTCATATATGTTTTAGCATAGCTCCACTTTGCATCTCATTCTAGCTTAATTTTCATTTGCATTGCATTCTTGAGGAACTCCTTGGGACATTTGCATTCTTGCATCTTGTCTTTGGAACCTCCCATTGCATGGTTTACTAGCAAGAAGAGTATCTCTAAGGCTCATTTGAGAGCCCTTGAACTTGAAATACACTCTCTTGCACTTTGTGGATAGGGAGCTCTAAGCCAGCATCCAAGAATTCCAACTCATGGAATCGTTTGGATAGAATGGTTTAGAGTGTGACACAAATCAAGTGTACATTTTTGGTGCTTGGCACAGTTCACAAGTCTGGGAAAGATTGGCACTTGAAAATAAATCTGGCACTTTGGGCCTATAGAACCTCTATTCGTACTCCTACAGGGGCTACACCCTTTTCTCTAGTCTATGGTTCTGAGGTTGTTCTCCCATTAGAAGTCAAGATACCTTCTTTGCACATCTCCTTACATGGGTTAATAATCGATGAAGATCATAGAGCTATGCGAGTACAAGAATTAGAGACTTTGGATGAACGGCACAAGGCTGCTTTTGATCACATGAGAGCTTACCAGAAGTGCATGTCTACACAATATAACAAAAAGGTTCACCCCCATGAGTTCCAAGTTGGTGAACTCGTGCTTAGAGAGAATCCCAAAAATCAGCAAAATCGAGAATAGAAAGGGAAATTTGAACCTAACTGGTTAGGTCCTTACATTATCATAGCAGCATTTGGGTCTGGTGCTTACCAGTTGTCTACTTCAGAGGGTGAAGAACTTGCAGAACCGATCAACATCCTACACTTGAAGAAGTTCTATACTTAGAGGCTTGTTGCTCAACTATCTTGTATATAGCTATGATCCTGAAAAAATCCTAAAAAATTAGAAAATGTCCTGAAAAAATTTGTCAAGTGGTGCAAACCTGGAAACAGGTGCTACTTGAAACCCCTGCACCTATGTCTATCAATCTCAATCATCCACTTCACTACAAATTTCCTAGCTTGGAATTGTTTCTTGTCCTCATCTTGGGGGCATAGCTACTTCGCCTTTTGAGGTATTCTTGTGCATTAGGGTTTCTTTGACAACTCACAAAATAGTGTTTCTCAACACTTCCCCCACTTTGACATCAAGTGTTTTTTTCAACACTTTACAGATAGTTTACCTACGGTCTTCGATGTCACGGTATTTCTCACTATCAGAATCAAGTCTGGAAGAAATGGCCAAGTGACTTACACACACGCACTTTAAACGACTGACTATGCTGACATTTATCTACTTTGTGTGCTGTCTATGATGATTTCTTTGCCATGTGTTCCCTCCCTAATAGTCTTTCAAGGATGTCATTGACTAGAAGACTGGGGGCATGGGACATGTCTTCTTGATTTCTGCTTGTGGGTATACTTTGTTTGTCTATAGTGTTGTAAGCATTCGTGCTTGTCCTATTCAACACGTTGACTTACAAATGTATCATCCTTGACTATTTTGCAAGACCGCACCCAGGGTTTATCCTGGCACTTATGCCTTGATACAGGTGTAATCTTGCTAAATTAAACTTAGGGAATCTAATCGCGTAGTTATCTTGACTTGCATGTCTCTGATGCTTAGATTGGATTTCCACATACCTATCTGATATCGATCATATTCATATCCTCATAGTTATACTAGTGATGGTTGTATGATCTCATGATGTCCCTAATAAATGCTCAATGATGAAATTAAGAGTCTAAATGTTATGCGCTTCTTGCTGGTAAACCACTTTGCATATTAGCTTGCATTCTTGCATATGGGGAGAGCTCTCTCTTCATCTTTTTGTGGACATATCAGCTAACTCCTATATATTTCTTTGCTTTCTTCTTGTTTATGTCTTTTCGCCTTCTTAATGTTTCACTTCATCTCTTTTCTATCTTATCATCACATTATAAAGTTTTGACCTCTTAAATAATTTTGACGTCTTGGATTCATTTTCGAGATCAAAATCCAAATTCGAGTTCATCTTGATGGTCAAAATTGTCTTTTAAAATTCTACTTTCTTCTGAGCAGTTAGCTGACCTTTTGAGGTCTAATCTCTGAATCATCAGTGGGGCATCTTCATTTCTTCATGTCTTCATCATTTCCATACTTCAAATCTACTTCAATTCACTATTTCATGTCTAAAATCACCTTTCTACTCATTTTGACCTAATTTTTATGCTATATCCTTCAAGGTCAACTCTAGTCAAACTGGGGCATTTTATCAGTTTCTTATAGTCATTCTTGGGTTTTAATCATCTATCTGTCATCTTGGACATTGCTATATCTCAATTTATTCATATCTAGCTTGTTTCTACGTCCCCTTACCTCATTTCGATTTCGATCCCGAGGGGGCAGAAATAATCTATCACTTCTTAGGAGCATTTGTTTGATCTTCTCACTTGCTCTCACTCTATCTGCTTTTCTAGGTGTTAACATTCTTCTTGAATTCTAACATTGTTCTCTTCCTAATGTTCAGTACTACCGCTATCAGGTTGTGCATTCAGGACTTGCTATCTATTTCTGCATTTCATTCTTTGGAATCAGATATCTATATCTATCATCGCCTACTTGGCTTCAATTTTCTTTGACATAATGTGTTCCCAGATCAATCACGCATTAGTCAAAGAGGGGCAAATGTAATCACCTAAAAATGGTCATCTGGACTATTAGCCCCCTTCTCAACATTTTGGCTAAATTAATTTAATCATTTACCTAAGCCAAATTGCTAATAATCAATTTATTTGATTATAACCTATAGTTTGACTATGCTATCCTAAGTTCATTATTTGATTAAAAGAATATGTCCCCTTTTAATTAAATAAAACACCCCATTCTTCTAACCCACTTAAAGTGCACACATAAAGTCCTTTTTCTATTTTGCAATTAAAAGAAAAGGCTTTGTGACTTTTGTCTTATATGACAAGTCAACTTATATTCTATTGGTTGACTTGTGTGTGCACATAGATCACTCCTCTTTTTGAATTCCACCATTGATCATCCACCATCTTCATCTTGATCTCTACCGTCCATATATCTTTAAAATGGAGAGAGCTTTCCCCCTCAAAGGAATCTTCATTTTGAATATTGTTATGCTGCAAGTTTTTTAAGGTTTCTTTGGAGCTTTGTGGAGAACTTCTATTTCTTGTCTACATTCTCTCATCCATGGCATCATGACATTCTAGCTTAGCTTAGCTTTCATTTTTACATGTAGCTTAATCTCACATAGCTTAATAATGGTATTGTAACACTCTCATACATGTTTTAGCATAGCTCCACTTTGCATCTCATTCTAGCTTAATTTTCATTTGCATTGCATTCTTGAAGAACTCCTTGGGACATTTGCATTCTTGCATCTTGTCTTTGGAACCTCCCATTGCATGGTTTACTAGCAAGAAGAGTATCTCTAAGGCTCATCTGAGAGCCCTTGAACTTGAAATACACTCTCTTGCACTTTGTGGATATGGAGCTCTAAGCCGGCATCCAAGCATTCCAACTCATGGAATCGTTTGGATAGAATGGTTTAGAGTGTGACACAAATCAATTTGCAAAAATGTAAACATGAAACATAATCGATTCAACAACACACTTGAAACAATGATTCATGTGGCAACCCAATTTAGGAAAAACCACTAGTAACATGCTACTCTTTTTCACTCTTCTAAAGTGATGCCCTATGAAAGGTTGACCCTATTAAAGGTTACAATACACACTGTTATATGTGACCCTATTAAAAGATTTCAATCACCCTGTTAGGAGTGAGCCTTGTTAGAGGACTTTAGACCATTCAATTTTAATGTCACCTGGTTAAAGGATTTACAAATGACTATTAGGTCAACCTTAATCCAAAAAATTTACCCTAGACTAATAGAATTATTAGAGAATAACAGTAAGGCTTAATCTTATAACAACTTACAACTCCATTTGTAGATTTCAAATCTCTATTTTAGTCCTCCATTCTACTTGGATTTTACACATTTTAGCTCTGATAACTTGTTCACCCTTTAAGCATCCATACTCTTAAGTCTTCTTGCTTAACATGTCAATGCAAACTCTCAATTAGGTCACTAAATGAAGCAATACCATTGACTCCTTGTCTTCCTTAGGTTCTCCCATATGACAACCCTTGCTTCTGACCAACCATCCCTATAAATAGAGAATTGAGATCTTTTTTCATTCTTTCTCCATCATCCAATTCAAGGTTAGGAAATATTAGGTAGGATTAAATGAATCTAAACCTCATTCCATATCACTTCTAGAAACTTCTCCTTCAATCCTCTTTGAATTCACCTCAAAATAGTTTACCATGAATTATGTGCCAGTAGCTCATCAATCTTATCTTCCACCTAGTTTACACAATCCAAGAAAATAAACTTATGAGCTTAGATCCATCAAATTCATAATTTTTCTAATAATGTTGGCACTTGGAATTAAATTTCTTTTGATGTTTGATACATACTGCATTGCTTGACATCCTCTAAAAAATAATCGGCATGAACTAAAGTTTACTGGTGCTCGACATCAACTAAACTTTACTCGGCACACTATTTTGCTTGACATACACTAAAATAGAATTTTACTTGGCTCCAACTAATTTTCTACTCAGCTTGCACTAATTTTTCTTAGCACCTACTATCCATTTGGTCAAGCTTGGTAGACAAACTTTGTTTAACTCAATCTTCTGAACTTGCTTAGTGTAAACAATCTTTACAACCTTAAGAAGATTATCAATGTACTATGATATCACTGTCTTAGTTGATTCTTTTACTCCTTTTTTATATCATAACTCAACCTTTCTTTTAGGTGCTATTGTTACATCTTTTGATCAAATCCTCTTCATCAATAAATTAGGTAAAAGTACTTAAATCATATAAGTAGTTGTCTTACCAAAAAAAAAAGGCTTGACATTAGTGACAAAATAATGATTGAAACACATTTATCATACATGTATCAATCTATTTTCAACAATCTCCTCAATAGTTATTACGCTTTAGTAGTGACGTCCTCATAAGATAGCTCCAACTATCTAGTTGGCAGTTTGAGATGTTACATGTGGGAGATGGTTAGAACCTTTGAGGTCTAATGATGCTATTATGTTTGGGGGAACTATGAACTTAGTTTCTATGTTTCAACTCATTGTGATTTTTCTTTTAGTTCATTTCCTTCACGACTATGTTTAGATGGTTAGATTCAATTTTTGTCTTTCAATTGTTATAGTTTGAGTGTTTATGCCTTGACTGTGGATCCGGTACTCCCCAGTGTGGAGGAATCATCTTTTCTAGATTTTTATTCCTTGTTTTCATTGTTTGTTGCTTTGGTTCCTTGCACAAGATTTCACTTCCTCATGTGAGAGTGTGGAAGTTTCGTGTCATTCTTTGCATTTTTTCATGTGGCTTGTTGCACTTCCTTGTATGGACCTTAGCACCAGTGCAATGCATTTTGGTTGCTGGACCTAGTACTTTCTCATGTGGCTTAGTGTACTTTCTCATGTGATAGGTACTTCCTCACATGAGACTATCAATTGTTATTTCTCTCACACAAAAAATAGGGGGTATCTTTGCTATTTTTTGAAGAATGCAATTTGGACTTTTGGGTACCCTTTAGGAATGCTAGTGTTTTCATGCTTCAAAAGATCAGAGATTTTGTATTCTATTGACATGTTTGGTCTTCATCATCAATTTGAGCATGTTAGTTTGGTAGTGGCATTTGGAGATCCATTGGTGTATGGTTAGTCTTCCATTGTTATCTTTGTGATCCATGTATGATGTTTTCAATTTGCATTCATACTTGTAAATGTTTCTTTATCTTGGCTTATATTTATCCTTATTCCAAGGATCTCTGGGTCGAGCATTACAGAGGGGGAGGAAAAGATATAGAGATGGAGAAGGAGAAGGAGAATGATATAGAGATAATGTAAGAGGAATAGAGAGAGAGAGAGAGAGAGAGAGAGAGAGAGAGAGAGAGAGAGAGAGAGAGAGAGAGAGAGAGAGAGAGAGAGAGAGAGAGTTGGAAGATGAATGAATAAAAATTAAGAGATAGGAAGTGATATACACATAGAGTTAGGAAAATACATAAATTTAGGGATTCTAATGTGTGCACACATAAAGAATTTAATCATAGAAATTTGTTTAAACCTAGGTAAATGTAAACCATGTGTAAACCTTTCTTCCTTTAGTTCATATGATTACTACATGTTACAATTAGATGTTGCAACATATTTTTTTTCTTGGCATTATAAATGGTTACATATATTGAGTTATCATATTCTAATGATTTATGATTAAATCATAGGGATTTCACTTAGTGAACCTAGGTTATATCACGTGCATTCATGACATGCTAAAATATATCCTCATTTTAAAAAGAGATTCCTCTCAAGTCATTTTTTCATTGCCATGCCCTTGTAATCTTTGTGCCTTTGCAACTCTATGATTTTCTTCAAGAGGAGAAGAGGTATGTAAGCTTCACGCTGCCTATAAAATGGAGCAAGGTTTAAACCATCTAGTTGTTTCGTTGTGCTAGTGTAAAATTTGGAAGAAGAATAAAATGATGCCATACAATTTTAGAGTTAAAAAATACTTCCTAGAGTATAAGATGACACTCCCTCATGCAATTAATCCCCTCCACCTTCATTTGACCAGCCTAGCAATAAGATTCACCCATATTTTATTTGATCTGTGTGTCTCTGTGAATATCACTTCTTATATGAATTGATTTCCATACAAATAATTTGCAAGTCACACTAGAATCATTCCAAAACAATTTCAAGCAGTGAACAACTCGACATTTTATATTAGTGAGAAAGATCTGCCACTATATGTAATCACTTTTTACAAGAAGAGGTACTGACCAAGTCAAGAAACATAGGCCCAATTTTATTAGATAGTGATAACCCTCTTCATTTAGTATACATATTCTAGAATCCAAATAATAAAACAATAAAACTTAATGAACCCATGTTAAGTGACTTACCTCAAGATGCTGCACAAAAATAATGCAGACCAAGAAAAATGGGTAGAGTTCACAAGAAATTTTACAAAAACATATCATAGCAGATATTTTTAGAAATAAACAAGCCATAACCTAGGTGAATTGTTCTAGTTTCTGATTAGTTGGGTTGATTACAAATTCCTATATAACTATCATCATATTAGGTACAATAAAATGAACAATTAGTTGTTCCCAGTTAGCAGGATCAAATATAGTTTTCCAAGGTGATAAAATTGTGTATGCATATGTATCACTTGCATGCCGAGTATGAAGTAAATTCCCCAACTTATAACAAATGGTTGGATGGTTGGATACAAAGGCTCCATACACTAGCCCAACAATGGAAGCCAATGATGTAACCACACATGTATTGGCATAGTCTCTCTACGAGGATCCCAAGTATCTACAATTGATGTTAATTTGGGTATCACTATATGATCCAAAATACTATGAAGTATTGAAGCATGTAGTAACTTCTCCCATGTATCTAGAAAATGTAGGATAGGTTCAAGGTCCCTAGGCTCCCAAGAATTTGTAGCATCTATTCTCACTGCTAGAAGAATAACTTTAGTGAAGAGTTGAGTGTAAGGAGTTGAAGAATCAAGTTTTGCTTTTATGTAAATACCATAATCATGAGGCTCCTTCCCTTGTAGAAGCCTCTTCCAGAATGACATTACCTCTACACCATGAAAAGGATGTTGAAGTGGTTCCAAGCCTTGAAACACTCTTATAAGCATTGGAAAAGCTAAACATTATGCATAATAAAGAACATCTTATCTAGTCATGTAGTACAAGATTGAGTAATTGTACCTATAAAATTATATCTTCTATAAGGTACAACATTGACCAATTGTGCATATAAGGAAATATATGTTGGAATACATGTGAGTGCCCATTACAATTGATTTTCTATGATGGAAGATCTCTCTCTCTTTATATGCTTCAATCTTGCTCCATTAATATTCCATTCATCTAGTCCTATAATTTATGTTGACCCAAGTGAGTGAGTTTTTTTGCTTCATATTCTTTAATATTTTCTTTATGAGTATTTCATATGCCTTAATCTTCACTTGATGGATATTTTGTTGGACAAATTATCTGGGGTCCTCTTTGATTTGGAAGCAAGCTAGAATTATTATTTGGGGTCCCAAAACCCTTCTTAACAAGGGTTTGGATGAAGATTGATTGATATCTCATTTTTTCACCATCCAAAAATTATGAATCTTTGATTTGGGAGCAAGCTAGAAAGTTTTCATTTGTTATTGAAGTTACCTCTCAAATTGTAATGATTCTAAAAGACATGTAATCTATGTCTGAAATGTTCATTTATACCCTTTAATGGATATGGATTTTCAAATGACCCAGGCCAAGGAACATAAGACTTGTTATGCCCATGTGTTAGCAATGTCATATGTATGTATTAGACTGCTGATTTGAAAATAGTTGGAATATTCCCTGCTAAGCTATAGTAGATTAACCTTTTGAGACTATCACTTCCTTGGTCAAGCCTTGTGAACAATAATGCAAATATGAAGTTGGCTATTATGATGTATCAAGCCTTGATAAAGCATTGTGATTATAAGTTCAATTGAGTGGGTTGTTTATTTGATCTTGGAGGCTCCACATCACAACTAAATCTTGAGAATCCTATTTCATATTCCCTATTTTGCAAAGTGCTGGGATCCACATAAATATAACATTAAAACTATTCATCAATTTTTTGGGTGGAAGTTGGGGAATCTTGTGGGAGCATGTTTGTCCAATTCTCATTAAAATTTGTGACTCATCTCTTCCACTCACATTATCCTTGAAGGTGGGTTGTATTTTGCATAGGTGAAAAATTGAGATATTCTAGATGAAACATCATAATTGTCTCAACAAGATGCCATAAAAGTATTCCTCTTCAAAGTTCTTCTCCTCCTTAATTGCCACAAGTCCGAGTCAACAAATTATTATGGGATGGACCATATTGTTATTTCTAGGATAATATTTTGATATGCCCAAACATAATGAATCAATGATAATATCTTTTTGTGTTTAGATAGGGAATTAGAAGTCAAATTTCTCTATCTTTCCTTTAGGTAGTTTGAAATTGATTTCATTTGTTTCTATTCATTTTGCAACACATCTGAATATGATTAACTTTATCAAAGGTGAGTTGGGATACTTTTGGAGGATTTTATGATATTCTTAACACTCCCATTCCAAACTCATAAGGAAAAATATGGAAAACTCTACATGTTCTTAGGTTGAAGTAAAATCTCAAGGAGTGATGCACTTAATGATCCATAAGAAACCTACATGTATTGCTAGCATGCTAGACAACCACATTAGCATGTAAAGTTGAATCTAGATCCATTTCCATGTCAAACATACAAATAATAATAAACTTATTTTTTCTAGAGTTTGCATATACAAGCATTTCATATCAAATGATTGTCAACCAACTACAATAGGTTGGGTTTGGTAGAAACAATATTAAGATGGTTTGATCATTGGGTGAGAAATGTGATGAATAGTAATGAAATGCAAAGATGGGATATTGAAAAGGAATAATGGTGAATTTAACAAGGTGACCAAATTTTTCTTTCAAAACCATATGTACTAATATAAAAATAAAGTACAACATATCCAATATTTTTGTAGATATACACATTAATTAGATCAAATTTTTTCTTTCAGAACCATATGTATAGATATAAATAATTAATAAGGAGGTTGTTGCAAACATATTTTTACAAGTATGATAAATGTGTTTCAATCATTGTTTTGTCACTAATGTCAAACTTTCTTTTTGCTAGTAAGACAACTATTTATATAATTTAAGTACTATCACCTATTTGATTGATGAAGAGAATTTGATCAAAATATGTAACAATAACACCTAGAGGAAAGGTTGAGTTATGATATAAAGAGGAGTAAAAGAATCAGCTAAGACAGTGATATTATAGTACATTGATAATCTACTAAAGGTTGCAAAGGTTGGTTACACTAAGCAGGTTTAGAAGAACAAGTTAAAAAAAGTTTATCTACCAAGCTTGATCGAATGAATAGTAGGTGTTGAACAAAGTTAGTGCAAGCCAAGTAGAAAATCAGTTGGAGCCAAGTAAAAGTCTATTTTAGTGTATGTCAAGAAAAATAGTGGATGCTGAGTAAATTTTAGTTGATGTCGAGCACTAGTAATCTTTAGTTCACACCGAGTGATTTTACAGAGGATGTCAAGCATCAAAAGAAAGTTAATGTCGAGTGACAACATTATTTGAATGATCATAAATTTGATAGATCTAAGATGATAATTTTGTTTTCTTGGATTGTGTGAACTAGGTGGAAAATAAGATTGATGAGCTGGTGGCACAAAATTCATGGTAAACCATTTTGAGGAAAATTTAAAGAGGATTAAAGGAGAAGTTTCTAGAAGTGATATGAAATGAGGGGTAGATTAATTGAATCCTACCTAATAAGTCCTAATCCTAAATTGAATGATGGAGAATGAATGAAA
This sequence comes from Cupressus sempervirens, assembly GCA_028749045.1. NCBI lineage: Eukaryota > Viridiplantae > Streptophyta > Pinopsida > Cupressales > Cupressaceae > Cupressus > Cupressus sempervirens. The sequence goes on along the minus strand of CM053785.1, from coordinate 549,384,828 downwards.
AAAGATCTTAGTTCTATATTTATAGGGATGGCTGGTCAAAAAAAAGGGTTGTCATGTGCAAGAACTTAAGGAAGACAAGGAGTTAAGGGTATTGCTTCATTTAGTGACCTAATTGAGAGTCTGCATTGGCATGTTAAGCAAGAAGGCTTAAGGTTATGGATTCTTGAAGGGTGAACAAGCTATTAGAGTTAAAATTTATGAAAGACAAGCATAATGGAGGACAAAAAAAGAGATCTATAATCTGCAAATGGAGTTATAAGTTGTTATCAGATCAAGCCTTACTATTACTCTTTAATAATTGTATTAGTCTAGGGTAAATCCTTTGGATTAAGGTTGACCTAATAGTCATTTTTAAATCCTTTATATAGATGACATTCCAAGTGACTGGTATAAAGTCCTCTAACAAGGCCCACTCCTAACAGGGTGATTGAAATCCTTTAATAGGGTCACATTTAATAATGTGTATTGTAACCTTTAATAGGGTTGGCCTTTCATAGGGCATCACTTTAGAAGAGTGAAAAAGAGTGGCATGTTACTAGTGTTTTTTCCCAAATTGGGTTTTCACATAAATCATTGTGTCAAGTGTGTCATTGAATCTATTATGTTTCATGTTTATAGCTCTACAAATTGATTTGACAGTAACCTACAAGCTTTGAATTGAGAAGGAAACAAGTAAAAGTCTAAAATTTTTGAGATCTAACAAAGGAGGAGAATTTACATCAAATAAGTTTGAGATGTTTTGTAATGACAGAGGAATCAAAAGATAAACATCTTCTCCTAGAACCCCCCAAAAAAATGGAATTGCTGAAAGGAGGAATAGGTCTATAATGGACTGTGCTAAGACACTCATGATGGAGAAAAATATTGCTTAAAAATACTGGAGAGAAGCTATAAATATAGTTGTCTATACCCTAAACCATGTACAAGTCAAGAAAGGTACTCATTCAACACCTTTTGAACTATGGTATGGATACTCACCCAATATAAATTTTTTTAAGGTATTTCAAAGCAAATGCTTTATCCTCAAAGATTTTAGCAATGGTAAATTAGATGCAAAAAGTGGAGAAGATATATTCCTAGGTTATTCCACAAGAAGTAAAGCTAAGTGTTTAAATACTAATGCTAACAAAGTTATCAAAAGTGCAAATGTGAAATTTGATGAATATATAGTAGTATATGAGGTTGAACCTATGAAGGAATTAGAAGACTACAAATCATTTGTATACTTTTATGAAGGTATGCCTGGTAAAGAAAATGTTGCAAATCAAGCTAGAAACCAAAAACAAGTTTTAGTGACTACCAAGTCACATACTATGAATGCCAAGTTGCATTCAGGAACTGAGCTACATTCAGATGCTAGGATATAGAATGAAGTTGAGGCACATTCTAATTTTGAAATTAGTGTACATGAGAGAGATGTTAAACTACTTGACAGAGATGTACATAATGACTTTGAAGTAGATAGATCAAATGAAGAAACCAGAGTTGAACCAAGATTGTCTAAATATATCAAGAGACATAATCCTACTACACAAATTATTGGAGATAGAGATGCTAGACTGATGACAAGGAATAAATTGAGAAATGATACATGTTTTCTAAGCATGAAAGAACCCAAAATAGTAAAAGATGTCTTAGAAGACGTGACTGGAGTAAAGCCATGGAAGAAGAGATTGAACAAATTGAGAAAAATAAGACATGGACTCTAGTTCCTAGACTAGAAGACAAAAATATGATTGGCACCATGTGGGTATATAGAAATAAGCTAGACAAAAATGATGAAGTCACAAGGAATGAGGCAAGATTAGTCAACAAAGCATATGCACAAGAAGAAGGAATTGACTATGGAGAAACATTTGCTCCTGTTGCTAGAATGGAAAGAGTAAGAACCTTACTTGCTTATTCTACATACAAAGGTTTCAGAGTTTATCAAATGGATGTTAAATCTGCATTTCTAAATAGCATATTAGAGGAAGAAGTTTACATAGAACAACCAGAAGGATTTGTTGATGTTAACAATAAGAACATGGTATGTAGATTACACAAAGCTTTATATGGTTTGAAACAAGCACCAAGGGCATTGTATCAGAGACTTTATAATTATCTTGTGAAGATTGTATTTGAAAGGACTCATGATAAAAACAATCTGTACATGAAGATAGAGAAAGGCAAAGGTATTTTGTTATCTGAAATTTTTGTTGATGATATCATATTTTGAGGTCAAGATGCTTTATGTAAGGCTTTTGCAAATGAAATGAAGTAAGAATTTGAGATATCTATATTTGGAGAGATCAAGTTCTTTGTGGTTTTGCAAGTACATTAGATGAAATATGGTATATACATCACTTAGTCAAAGTAGGTCAAGGAGATATTGAAAACTTTTGGATTGGAGGATTCCAAACTAGTAAGTATACTTATGGTGACAGGACATAAATTGTCAAAGAATGATGATTCGGCTGAGGTGAATCAAACATTATACAAGTCTATGATTGAAAAATTACAATATGTAGAACATAACATACCTAATATTGCATTATCTATAGAGATAGTTGCAAGATTCTCTTCTAATCTTAGAGAGAATCATTTGATGGTTGTAAAGAGAATAATGAGATATATGAAGAAACATAGGAATATGGTCTATACTACAAGAAAAATGAGAAATTTGAATTAAGAGCCTATACTAATGCTGATTGGGCTAGAAACATTGATAACAGAAAGAGCACCAGTGGAGGAGTATTTTTCTTGGGCAAAAGGCTGGTCATATGGACTAGCAAGAAACAAAACTGCACTTCATAATCTATTGTCGAAGCTAAATATGTTGTTGTTGTTGTAAATTGTACAAACATTGTATGGATCAAATAGCTACTCAAAGGTATGAAGGAAGAGATTACTAAACCACTAATACGTTATTGTGATAGAAAAATTTCTATAAATATATCAAAGATCATGTGCTGCACACAAAGACTAAGCACATTGCAATCAAGTATCATTACTTGAGATAATTAGTTCAAGATAAAGAGGTGAAGATGGAATATGTTAACACAAAATACAAAATTGTTGATATCTTCACAAAAGCATTACCTAAGGATGCTCATGAGGTATCTAAGAGGTAAACTAGGGGTGATACCCCTATCAAAGGCTATCTAAGAAACAAAGGAGTGCCCAACATCAAACAAGTTGATTGACATATGTTACACATTGATGCAGTGGATCTTACTTTAGTAACTGCCTTATGTAATCAAAGAGCCAAAGCTACAAATCAGTCATAAGAAAGATGACTAAAGAGAAATTGAAGAAGTTCATATCTACATATTAAGATTACAAGTCTTTGGCATTATTGTCAAAGAGGGAGAAATACAAGAGATTGGAGATTGAACAAAGAGGGAGAAATGATGACTGCTGAGAAAGAAAGTATATCTACTAATAACATCTATCTACCTAACAAGAGGGAGATACTATAGAAGGGAGAAATAAGAGGTAATTTAGAGGGAGTCATAATGAAGATTTGATTGTTGATTGTATGTTGATCATAATAGAAAATTTTTTATAACCTATTTAGAAGATAAAAGTTGTTGATAGAGGGAGAGATTTCAATACAAGGAATTACTTTCATTTTGGTATTTTGTGTCTTACTATTTTAACTGAGACAGTTTGGTTGATTAGTTTGGTTTGCCATCAATGCCAAAGAGGGAGGTTGTTGAAAATAGATCGATACAAGTATGATAAATGTGTTTCAATCATTGTTTTGTCATTGATGTCAAAAATGCATTTTGCTAGTAAGACAACTGCTTATATGATTTTAGTACTATTACCTATTTGATTGATAAAGATGATTTGATCAAAAGATGTAACAGTGGCACCTAGAGGAAAGGTTGAGTTATGATATAAAAAGGAGTACACGAATCAACTAAGACAGTGATATCATAGTGCATTGATAATCTACTTAAGGTTGCAAAGATTGGTTACACTAAGCAAGTTTAGAAGAACAAGTTAAACAAAGTTTGTTTTACAAGCTTGACTGAATGGATAGTAGGTGTCGAGAAAAGTTAGTGCAAGCCAAGAATAAAATCAGTTGGAACCGAGTAATAGTCTATTGTAGTGTATGTCGAAAAAAATAGTGGATGTTGAGTAAAGTTTAGTTGATGCTAAGCACCAATAAACTTTAGTTCATACCAAGTGATTTACAAAGGATGCCAAGCAACACAATATGGGTTGAGCATTAGAAGAAATTTAATGCCGAGTGGCAACATTATTAGAAAAATCATGAATTTGGTGGATTTGAACCGACAAGTTTTTTTTCTTGGATTGTGTGAACTAGGTGGAAGATAAGATTGATGAGTTGGTGGCACTGAATTCATGGTAAACTGTTTTGAGGTGAATTCAAATAGGATTAAAGATGAAGTTTTTAGAAGTGATATGGAATGAGGGGCAGATTCATTGAATCCTACCTAATATGTCCTAACCCTAAATTGGATGATAGAGAATGAACAACAAAAGATCTCAATTCTCTATTTATAGGGATGGCTAGATTGAAGAAAGGGTTGTCATGTGTGAGAACTTAAGGAAGACAAAGATTCAAGGGTATTGCTTCATTTTATGACCTAATTGAGAGTTTGCATTGGCATCTTAAGCAAGAAGGCTTAAGAGTATGGATGTTTGAAGGTTGAAAAAGCTATCAGAGTTGAAATGTGTGAAAGCCAAGTAGAATGGAGGACTAAAACATAGATCTATAATCTGCAAATGGAGTTGTAAGTTGTTATCAGATCAAGCTTTACTATTACTCTCTAATAATTGTATCAGTCTAGGGTAAATCCTTTGGATTAAGGTTGACCTAACAGTCATTTGTAAATCCTTTAACTAGGTGACATTCCAAGTGAATGCTCTAAAGTCCTCTAATAAGGCTCACTCCTAATAGGTTGATTGAAATCCTTCAACAAGGTCACATTTAATAGTGTGTATTGTAACCTTTAACATGGTTGGCCTTTTACAAGGAATCACTTCAGAAGAGTGAAAAAGAGTAGCATGTTACTAGTAATTTTTTCCATATTGGGTTTCCATGTAAATCATTGTGTCAATTGTGTTGTTGAATTTATTTTATGTTCCATGTTTACATTTCTACAAATTGATTTGATAGTAACCTACAAGTTTTAAGTGATTGCGTAATCTTATAAATGTATGCATGATGAAAAATGTTTTATGATTTCACTAAGCTATGAAAATTTTTATTTATACATTTGAACATTTGATAAATGATTCACCCCCCCTCTTAGTTATTCAAAAGAATTCTAACAATAACTTCATAAGAACAAGAAATCTAACATGCTAAACTAATAAGCAAGAGATACTCCAACTAAGAAAATAACATCGTCTAATCATATGCTAAATATCATAATAAGGGAATGCGTAAAATAAGTTAACACCATCTAAACATGGTATCCAAGCATTCCAATGAAAGCATAATTTACAAGAAAGCATACTCTGGAACCTAAAGTATCCAGTGAAAACATCAAACAATGGCTGTGCTAGAACAATAGGCTATCTCTATACACCCGTCCCTAGCAGTGGTATAGGTAGCTATGCCTCCCAACCATGTGAAACCTATAGGTCCATTCCTGCTATGTTGATGGAGATAATGATCCAACCATAATCACACATAAAACAAACCTCCATGGCTAACACTCATGCTAGACAATAAGATGACTACAACCAAGAGCATGAGATAATGTAAGTACAATAGGTCTTAGTCAGACACTTAGTGGGTTACTATGTAGGGACTCACCTAGAGGGGAAATAGCTTGGCATCAAGTAGCCCAAGCTAGTGTGGTGTGGAATCAACTTCCCAACGAAAGGGTCATGCACTATATCCTCAAATTTAATTGGGTGCTCACACATTTTATCGTCTTAAGTTTATTACCACCAAATATTTTTATTTAATTATCACTAAATTAAGCCTTCTATCTGTCAACTTGAGTATGGTCACCAGCGATGCAATAGAAGCCCCTCCATGAAGCTACCCTACCCTACCCATACTCATCCAATGATGAGCACCCATAGGCATGCATATTCTCAACCCAACCCCAAGGATATAACTCAACCACATTACCACTGAGATTTCAGGCCTCATAAGTCACCCTATAAATGCACGCACCTGTGCTCATGAGTGGGTGCACCACCATCATGAATATTAAAACACAAGGGCTAGATGAGAACACAAGCAATAAAACACTCAACTGAATAATGACTTGAGAGGATGGATGTGACACACATCCCAATGTAACATAAAAGTGCAACAATGATCTAACTAACATCCCAATGAATGATCTAGGTCCATGACCAACATCATGCCAAGAAAACCCAAGAAAATTGGGTGGCACACAAAATGAGGTAAAAATCCCAAAACTCAAAAACTTTGAAAATAAAACCCATTTGGTCTTTGGGTAGAAAAGCCACAAAAAATCCAATAAAATTTAGGTTTAGACACTATATGTAAAAATGGCTAGCATAACGGTGCAAAAATTCAAACCCTCATCCCAAAAATTAGGAAAATGTTCATACTTGACCAACTGGGTAGAACTAGCAAATAGAAATAGAGGGGAACACTAGTTCTCAGCCTCCTAACAAACAACTACTAGAAACATAACTAAAGACAGAGCTGAAACATGAAAATGGGAGAGCCCTACTTGATAGCAAAAGGGGCAGAAATGGAAATCAACACAATAAAATAAATAATTTGCAGAGGCTGTCGAAAGTCACAAAAAAATAAGGTCTCCTCAAGTTGGATCCAATGAGACCAATCTCATGAAAATCCCATGCCCATAGCTCTCACAACAAATAGAAATATATTCCTCTAGAAGAGGATTTTGAAAAAAGCTCTCAAATTCTCAATTTCCAAAAGTGACAAGTGAGGAATTAACTTCCTCTTTTTATACTTATTCATTTTTTGAGTGAATAAGTGATTAGGGTAAATAACCAATTAAACTAGGGTAATTGGAATTCATCTATGGAAAAGCTACCAAAAATTTAAAATAATTAAAATAAAGCTCGTAAACCCAAAATCATAGAAATTCCTAAACAACCTTTGCAACAATGTGAACCTCTAAATGCACAAAGACATTCACAAGTCTAGTCACATAATGCAAATGAGTCCGGATTTGTCAAATCACTAAAAGGTTTAATTTAAATAATAAAATAAGGATACGTTGACCATACAGGGATGACATTGGTAAAATATGAACAATTGAATCACTAACTCCATGTGCCACTACTAGGGATATAAATCTTGCACACTAAAATACATGATCAAGTGCAATTGCATATAATAACGTAGTCAAAGAAATAAATGCATTAAATAACCTAATTTAAACATTTATTTAATTTTACTAAAATAATCCATTTACGTCACTAACATTCGCATAAAGCATAATGAAGCAAGAATGAAATAAATAACCATAGCATTAAATCCATCACATAACATAATCAGAGATATGTCCAAATATTGGATAATCAGATATCATCACAAAAGCCACTGTCATCTGAAAATGGCATCATCATGCAAATCTGATAAACTAAACAACATAGTAGTCTAACATCTATGATACTAAAATCAAAGTATAACATTTGACCCTTAGGTCATCTCAAATGTAAACATAACAAGAACAACAAGTATCATAGGGATCAAAATATAACAAGGTACATACTACAAACATGAGAGGCACTACATCCTCTCTCTAAATGCAAGCATAATATGAGTCCATTGGTAACGAAATCTAATTATCTTATTTTGTTCAAAGGTTATATTTTAGTCTTGTTTGGATCCATATAAATGGATGTGTAGTTGTTTTGAAGAAATTATTTATCCATTGAAACATTTGTTACACAATCATCATCATTTTATAAATATCCTACTATATGATATCAAGTAGTACATAGATACATATATAACTATGTCAAAAAAATCTATTTGAACTTCCATACCTCTTTGATGTACCAATTGCACACCTAGGTGCAATTACCACTTAATTAAATAATAGAAAAGTAACATTTATGAAAAGAAATAGATGTTGTCTATTTAAAAAACAAGTGACAAGATTTCATGTATATGTCCATGCAAATTCATAACCCACACATCTATTTAGAATTTGATTTCACCAATAAAATATAAAGGTGTGCAATGTTTAACATTTTTTTGTGCCTAGTTTTGTAACGCAAATGTATACTTGCTGGCATATCACCCTAGTATCTTGTATTTTTCTTGTAATAATTATGGATTCTATTCTCTAGTTTTCTTACAAGAATTATGGACTCTTGTAATGGTACTTTTCATTTTGTAAATCTATACTTTATCTTCTATAAAGACAAAATCAAGATAAAGAATTGTCTTAGAATCTTATGTCTATACCTAGAAAAGAGAGTTGTTGCTACAATCTCCTTCAATGGTCAAAATCTAAATAGAAACATACAACCCCATTGTCTATCCCTTTTCTATGGGAAAATAAAATTTCCAAGAAAAAGTGTAATTCCTCCTCCATACTTTCTCTATTATTGGTTTCAAAGCATCTTATACATTCACTGATGATGAAAGAAATTCTAGAATGTAACCCATCTATAAGTAAATATTTATAGGAGGATCATTTGATGTTGTGATTGATGGTTTTTTTTTTTGTGTTTCATTTACTTGGATGTCATACATTGAAGAAAATGATGTTTCTTGTTTCTATTGAGTACCACATGGAACTTGAAAATCATCCAACATGATGAACAAATTCAATGGTGTTTTAAACATACATTGCATTCTTGGGTAATTGTAGATAATACTAGTAGAGGCTCCAATTTACGAGGGAGAATGTTTAGTGAATGGGATAAAAAAGGAAAAATTGAAGAATGCTCATGTCACACATAGGGTATGTTTCCTAATTTTGATATCGAAATTGATTTTATAAAGTTTTTAACTTCTACAAGAATATTTGAAAATTATTTCCATGTAATCATTGAAGACCTTTTTCTCCTAAATTTGTGCATGACATCTTTGTTAATGAAAATATTCTAAATGTACAAAAAATATAATTCTAATTGGTGCATTTATTAAATTTCTATTGTTGAAAAATAAATAATCCAATTGAGTTTTTTCGTTCAATTTGGGAACCCTAACAACTACTCAAACCTCAAGGATGCTATACGAGACATAGACATGGGCTCCAAGAAGAAAGATAAGTTACCCTTGTCAATAGTAGTGGTCTCAGATAAAAGATGACATATAGGAGGTAGTAGAATCTGTTTGAAAAAGAGAGTGACTTCATGTTTATGCACCTTCCATTTTGCACATTTGATAATCTTGTTGAATTTTGTAGATCCATCTAAAGTTGACAAGAAATCAATTTTTCTCTTCTTATGGCAGAAAATATTTGCAAATAAAATTATGTTCAGGTACATATTTATTACTGGAACAGAATCAACAGAGCATGTTGTAGGCATAAATATTGACAAATAACATTGTCAAGCTAAGGGCATTCAAGTATTAAATTGAATTCATTCATTTATTGTGTACTAAACAATATATCCATGCATGTATATTTAGCATTAATATAGTGAAGTTATCCCCTATCTGTTGTTATTTTATTACAAGTTCAAAGTGTTTCCATTCTTGAAGTCATGAAATGATTTTGCTTTTTCGATGTAAAAGGCATTTTCTGGTAGGTTTGGAAAAATATTGAAATGTAAAAATATTCTTAGAGCAGTTAACTAGAACACAAGATTTCCAATTGATCAAAATTTCAAACATAACCCTAATGGACATGGTGATAAACAACAATGATTACCTATAATAGTATTTCTAGACGATGAAAATGAAGATAGTCACACACTTACGGTAGTTGTAGATTCACTCTTTTAGAAGGAAAAGAAAAGAAAATTTACATACATCTTCTCCCCTTGAAGAAAATCATAGAGTTGCAAGGGCATGACAACAAGATCACAAGGGAATGATAATGAAATTACAAGGACATGCCAACAAAATTCACTGATCACAAGGGCACACCAACCCTCATTCAGAGCTCTCCACCTCTTTCACGTGCAGCTCCATAATTACTCAAAACAAATAGGGAATGTATGTCATGATTTTTTAAATTTTTTTTTTATAATAATAACGTTTATGTCACAATTACAATGCCAATATCAATATTGTGATGAGGTTAGAGACAATTACAAAAAAAAACATGAAAATCACCAAAAAATATATCATCATTACAATTTGACCCCAAATATTGTAGTGACTAGTTCTTTTCAAAAAAAATTCCATCTCTTTTTGGAGTAAGGTTTTTCCCATGTGGTTTTCTCTATTTCTCCTCTTTTTAGACATTTGGTTGTGCTTGGGTACCTCATTAGGCCTTGTTGTTGGGACCCAAATTTCCTTTCAATAGTAGTTTCTAGGGTTTTAGCTACTCCCTAAGTTTATCTTAATGGGGGGTGTTAGAGTAATAAAGTACTTTCTTATTAATTTAATCATATTGATTTAATTATTAAGTCACTTATTATCTCTATTTTACTTCAGCTAAACTTTGGGCATATAATAACTAATTATTATCATGCAACCTAGGTTAGTTACCTATTAGGATTTTGATCTCCTTTTATAAGGATCAATCTCTTTATTTATTCATTCACTTTTGATAATAGTAATTTTTTTTTTCTCATCAACAATGTTTAATCTATGGATCTGGGAATGCCAACCTCCATAGCTTTTGCTTCTCTCCTTCTATGACATGGGTTTGCATGTAGGTGATTCTTGGGAGCTGCGAGGTTGATCTTTCATCAAATTCAACAATTTCACCTTCAAATTAACCTATTCCCATCATATCTCCTTTAGGTTTTTGTGCCATGATCTTTTCATCAAGTTTATTTGTTCTTGTATACAATTTCTCAAGATATTGCTTGGTTTATGTAAGTCCTCCTTTCACTATGCAATTATATTTCTCAAGTTTAGTGTACTTCAATTTTGTACTTCCAATCTCAGATGTTACCTTGGTAAGTTTTGATTTTAGATTTGCATTCTTAGATCTCAATTTTTTAAATTTATTTTTCTCATCTTCCATAATGTTCATGTTCGGTGCTATGATCTCAAGTTCATGTTTGAAAAATTCATTATTCTTCTTAAGTTTTGTAGTAATTTCAATGTAAAAAATAGTGTTGGACAACCAAGTTGTATAACTCTATCAAACAACTCACAACATCTTTCATTCAAAAAAGGCCATGTTCCACAGATCTTTGAGGTAAATGCATGAGTTATTTTGCAATTTTTTCATCCAGTAGGTCCTTTAGCTTTTGACAAAGGTCTACAATAGTTGTAGGAAATGATTGATCTAGTTGTCTTTGAACAAACACTGATGTTGTAGATAGGGTTTGATGCCTCATGAGTAAGTTTAGCAAAAAGTATCTGAATCATGGGTATTGCCCAAATCATTTATCATGGCACTGCATGAGATGCACAACATATTCATAGAGGCACACTTCCTTTGGTTGTTGTTGTATTTTGAGATTTGCATTTCCTTTAGGAAACAATGCAAGAAATGTCATTGCAAATAAGCCTTCTATGGTATACTCATTTATTGGATGTGGTGAAATGGTAGGCCATTGTATTTTAGGAATTGATTGTCATGTTCCTAATTGTAGTAGGTTTCACACTTTTGCAACCTTAGTGAATGTAGGTGGAATATTTTCTACAAAGGAGGATTGTTCTTGTAAAATACCTTCAATAAGGTTGTCCTCTATAGATTTTGTCAAGGTAACAGGAAATAATGCTACTGCAAATTCATCTAGGTGTACATCTTGATAATATGGATCATTCTAGATTTTGCACTTCAATGCTTGATATACATGATCCTTGCTAATATAGAAATTATGTTTTTGTTTCCCTATACTCTTCCTGTTAACAATTATTGTATCTAGTTCACCTATGTGCCTTGGCAATTGAGATGAAACAATAGGAACATCTTGAGGGAAATATATATTGTGGCCATCTTTTGCATAGGTCACATGAAGTATTGGGCTAACTCTTACAATTAGCATCTCTTTTATCTAACTTAGGATTTTTAATCAATAATGTTTCCCTCCAGGGTCCATGTGATTCGATTGTGAGAACCGGTTACCATCCTTTTCAAATGCACATCTACAACAAGTGTTTGTACCATTGAGTCTTTTTCTTTTGATACATAGATACTTTTCCAAGAAATTTATGCACATTGGCATCTTTTATAGGTTATCTAACTTTGAGCAAAAGATATTTCTAGCAGTGTAGTAATCGGAACCAAATTATGGTATCATTTCCATTTCCTCAACTAAATTGGTAGACAAGATGGGGATGTCAAATGGATAGGTTGTGTTAGATTGGTGGAGTTGGGGTGGACATATTGGGGGGATGACGGGGTTATGAGATGGTGATAGAGAAACAACTAGGGTTGTGAAATGAAGGATTTGGTATGCCTCTCCTCGTCTCTTATTGATAGTTTCTGCTCTTTCACAACACCATTTTTGTTGTAGCTCATTTCTTTGAGCCTATCTGTTGGGATCAATATTATTCTATACTTGCATCATTGAGTTGACTTCTTTGATTATTTGAAATAATGGTTGTATAGATGATGGCTATTTACACCTTCAATGTAGGAAAAAACAAGTGTATTAAACAATAATACTTAATGGATATAAACAAATGCTAGGTATACTAGTTTGGAACACACATGGAAGTAGATTGTATAGGCAAGAGAGGAAGGTATGTTTTGCATTTTATAAATATTAATATATTAGTACATGTGCTTTTAAAACATAGTGAAATAGTATCAAATTAGAAATACTAATATAAGGATGTCATTTATTTAGATACATAGTAGAATAATGTCAATGTTATTTGTTAAAGACATATTTGTAAATTTGAGTAGTTATGTACATACAAAAATAACACTATACACTCGATTTGTGTCACACTCTAAACTCTTCTATCCAAGTGATTCCATGTGTTTTGAATGCTTGGATGTCATCTTAGAGATCCCTATCCACGAAGTGGAAGAGAGTATGCTTCAAGTATGAAGGCTCTCAAGTGAGCCTTAGAGATACTCTTCTTGCTAGTAAACCATGCAATGCGAGAATCTCTTAGAGACAAGATGAAAGAATGCAAATGTCCACAAAGAATGCCTCAAGAATGGAATGCAAATGTGGATTAAACTAGTATATGTACACTTGATTTGTGTCACACTCTAAACCATTCTATCCAAATGATTCCATGAGTTGGAATGCTTGGATGCTGGCTTAGAGCTCCCTATCCACAGAGTGCAAGAAGTTAGTGTTCAAGCATGAAGGCTCTCAGCCAAGCCTTAGATATGTACTTCTTGCTAGTAAACCATGCAACGGGAGGTTCTTTGAGACAAGAGAAAGAATGCAAATATCTTCAAGGAATCCCTCAAGAATGCAATGCAAGTATGGAAACCAAGCTAAGATGATAATGCAAAATGCAGCTATGCTAAGCATGTATAAGAGTGTTACAATACCATTATTTAAACTATGTGAGATTATTGCAAGAATCAAAGCTAAAATAACATGCAACTATGCTAAGAATACCATATGATCTTATGCTAATATGATGGAATGAGAGAATGAGACAAGAAATGAGAAGTTCTCCACAAAGCTCCAAAGAAACCTGATAGAAAACTTGCTCCTAAGCACTGATAGCAAAGTGAATAGAGTGAGAGCAAGTGAGAAGATCAAACAAATGCTCCTAAGCACTGATAGAGTATTTCTGCCCCCTCGGGATCGAAATTGAAATGAGGTAAGGGGATGCAAAAATTGGCTAGACATGAAAAAATTAGAATATAGCAATGTCCAAGATGACAGATAGATGATTAGAACCCAAGAATGACTATAAGAAACTGATAAAATGCCCCAGTTTGACTAGAGTTTACCTTGAAGGATATAGCATAAAAATTAGGTCGAAACGAGTAGAAAGGTGATTTTAGACATGAAATAGTGAATTGAAGTAGATATGAAGCATAGAAATGATGAAGACATGAAGAAATGAAGATGCCCAAGCGATGATTCAGAGATTAGACCTCAAAAGGTCAACTAACTACTCAAAAGAAAGTAGAATTTTAAAAGACAATTTTGACCATCAAGATGAACACGAATTTGGATTTTGATCTCAAAAATGAATCTAGGACGTTGAAATTATTTAAGAGTTCAAAACTTTATATAATGTGATGATAAGATAGAAAAGAGATGAAGTGAAAGATTAAGAAGGTGAAAAGACATGAACAAGAAGAAAGTAAAGAAATATATCAAAGGAGTTAGCTAATATGTCCACAAAAAGATGAAGAGAGATCTCTCCCCATATGCAAGAATATAGGATTAAGCTAGAAAATGAACCTAAAATGCAAGCTAATATGCAAAGTGGTTTACCAGCAAGAAGTGCATAACATTTAGACTATTAATTTCATCATTGAGCATTTATTAGGGACATCATGAGATCATACAACCATCACTAGTATAAATATGAGGATATAAATATGATCGATATCAGATACGTATGTGGAAATCCAATCTAAGCATTAGAGACATGTAAGTCCAGATAACTACGCGATTAGATTCCCTAAGTTTAATTTAGCAAGATTACACTTATATCAAGGCATAAGCGCTAGGATAAACCCCAAGTACAGTCTTGCAAAACAGTCAAGGATGATACATTTATAAGTCAAAGTGTTGAATAGGACAAGCATGAATGCTTACAACACTATAGACAAACAAAGTATACCCACAAGCAGAAATTAAGAAAACATGCCCCATGCCCCCAGTCTTCTAGTCAATGACATCCTTGAAAGACTATTAGGGAGGGAACACATGGCAAAGAAATCATCATAGATAGCACACAAAGTAGATAAAGATCAGCATAGCTCAGTCTTTTAAGTGTTAACGTGCATGTGTGTAAGTCACTTGGCCATTTCTTCAAGACTTGATTCTGATAGTGAGAAATATCGCGACATCAGAGACCGTAGGTAAACTATCTGAAAAGTGTTGAAAAACACTTGATGTCAAGGTGGGGGAAGTGTTGAGAAACACTATTTTGTGAGTTGTCAAAGAAATTGTAATGCACAAGGAGACCTCGAATAGGCTAAGCAGTTGTGCCCCCAAGACGAGGATAAGAAATAATTCCAAGCTAGGAAATGTGTAGCAGAGTGTGTGATTAAGACTGATAGACATAGGTGCAAGGGTTTCAAGTAGTGCTTGTTTCCAGGTTTTCACCACTTGACATATTTTTTAAATTTTTTTTAGGGCTTTTTTAAATTTTTGTATTTTTGTATTTTTGATTTTTTTGGTGATACATCAAAGTGCCTATTGCTAGGTTTTCATTAAGATGATCATTTTTTCAGGGCATTTTCTGATTTTTAGGATTTTTTTTTGCATCATATATGATTTTTTGGATTTTTTAGAAGGTTTTAGAGATTACTAGTTCTCGAGCAAGATCACATAATTTTCTCCTAATGTCTAGCAAGGTATAGGACATGATGGAGAAACAAGCCAGTGGATAAGCAATAATGCATAAGAAAGGAATGTGAAGCAAGTGAAAGTGATCCTCAAGAACTGACTCCTCAAGAGTACCCAAGCTAGGGAAAGAGGTGAAATAGTCATATGAAGCATGTTTTGGATAAGCAATGGAAGTAATGAGAAAAATAGCATGTAGGATAAGCAGTGAAGCCAACAAGTGAGATAGCATGAAGTGTGTAGTCCAAAAGAGTAGCCATGTCAAGAGACCTATGAGAACCATGTTTCATTTATTATGATCAAGACCAAGGGGTCAACTAGATAGTATAGCAATGGGATAGAGCAATGAGAATAAAGCTCAAGATAGAGGCTATGACTGAATGGGAGAGTACAATAGAAATTCTCATGGATAAGATAGCCAATATGCAAAGATAGCTCAACATTGTCAAGATCAAAGAGAGAAGAGGGGATAGATGGATGGTGGAAGAATTATACATGATGCCTGTTTGCCAGGTTTTCATCATGGTACTTATCTAAGGTGCCACAAGAAGTAGTTTTCACCATAGGATAAATTTATTTCTCTTTAATTTTGCTACCAAGGTGCCACAAGAAGTAGTTTTCACCAAGGCACATTTTCATTTTTTTTTTATTTGCTTTTTTTTTTTTCTTTTTTCTTTTTTGAATTTAGATAGTGCTCCTATAGGAAAGATAAGCCATGATAAGCCAAGACCATAGAAAGGTATGCTCAAAGATGTTGATAGGGTGATGAAAGGGAAATGGTAGTAGGAAGAATATATGGAGGATAAGAGTTATGTATAGAAAGGAGGTGTAAGCTTTAGAGGATTTCATGTGGGTAGCTAAAATATTGGACAAGATCAAAATTGACACACACCTTGAAGGGTATTGGAACAATGGAGGAATCATGGATAAATAGCTTGAGATTTAGATGTATGAGGTGGTAAAAAAGATTTGGAAAAAAGTGGAGTTGAAGGCTTTGGAATATTTTTAGGAAGATTTTTGGAAGAAGATGGAATAGAAGCCTTTGGAAGCTTGAATGTCAACTTTGAAGTATTTGCAATATTCAAGTCTTCTAAAAGAGACTTGGGAAACCATATAGCTTTAGATTTTCCTTTGGATACTTCAAAACACATTTCTTCAATAATGGGTTTAGGAACCCATATTTTCTTTGATTTAGCTTTTTTAATACTGGACTTTTGCGGTCTCTTTTGTGCATTCTCCTTCTTAGCATTCACATGTCGATTAGATGAGACATAGTGATCTTCATTTTTCAATGGATTCTTATGTTTATTCTCACTTCCAAAGGACTTGGGATTTGTGGATGAATAAGGATGATATGACTAGTTTAGATGTATAGATGGGTGAAAAGTCATCAAGGATGAGTGTCTTTGTTGATCTTGAGGTATTATAGGAGAGCTAGGGAATGAGCTAGGAATGAATGTAGGAGACGGAGGAACATAAGGCCCCAATATGGATGGAAGGTTTGAATGCTTTAGCTTAGATGGATAAGGACCAAGGATAGATTTAGAAGATGCAAATGGATAGTGGGAAGGGATATCAACATCTTTAGAGTAAGCAACATGGTAAAAGCCATCAATAGACTCATGAGTACCTTTGATAGGAACAACATCTTTAATAGAAGCACTTGAAGCTTGAGCACAATTTTGAAGTGGATATGGAGAAGTAGAACATGAGGGGACACTTTGATCTTGACAAGTATCTTTGGATAGCATATGAAGACAACTTTTCTCATAATTTTCAGTAAGGTCAAGGGAGATAATGGAAGTGGTATCTTAATCATACTTAGGGGGTGGACAAGATATAGGATATGGAGGGGGAAAATATTGAAAGAGATGAAAGGGTGCTTGATCTTGATCTTTCTTGAAATTTATAGCTTTTTCTTTTTGAGAGTCCTCTTGACATGGAGCCACTTCCAAGGACAAGGGAGAATGAAGAGTGAATGGAGTAGTGTTTGGATTAGGCATAGTAGTGCATGAAGGTTGAGGATGTTTAGGATTAGTAGCATGGAAAAGGTTTGCAACCAAGCGAAGGTTAGCTTGAGTTTCTTTTAGAGATAGCCCTTGAGGATACACATAGTCAATGTGGAAAGAATTAGGTTCTTTATTTGATGGAGACATGTTGGAAAGATTTGAAGTGTTGGGAGATGCACGAGTGTTGGAAGAAGTGGAAGATGTAATAGAGCTGCTACTAGACATAGGTTCATTAATGTAATCTTGCTCAAGAAAAGTATCCTCATCGTAGGAATCATTAGAGGTATCAATAATTCCATTATCAATAAGATCTTGGATTTTATGTTTTAGCTCAATGCAATCTGAAGTACTATGCTCATTATGTTGATGATAAGCACAATAGATATCCAAGAATGGGTTTCCATATGAGCTAGACTTTGGTAACATGATGATCTTATTGCTAAGAAGTTTTTGCAAAGTGTCATTATAAGAATCTTCCAAGGGAGCAAAAGTTCTATTAGAAGTATGTCTAGGATCTTCTTGTTGTTTCTCAAGTGAATAGAATGCATTCATGTCTTCATCATTATATTCATCAAAGATAGGTCCATCATGAAATTTTAGCATAGGCTCAAAGAAGGTATCACTTGCTTGTTCTGTAAAGAGGTCTTTAGATCTAGAAGATGGAGACATTTGATGTCTTGAAGTAGAGCATATAGACCTAGAAGAAGCGGATGACCTCAAAGAAGGTGACTCACATGCATATAAAGACCTTAAGGAAGATTCATGTAACAATGTAATCTTCTCCTCCAACCTTTTCTCAAGTTTAGACTTCATTTCCATCATGCACTTAGAGAGATGAAGGTAAGAAAGATCATTTGTCTCTTCTAGTTCTTTGTATTGCACATATAGATCTTGAAACTCTTTAGTGACATGGAGGATATCATGATCATGTAGATTCGGTTCAAGTTTGTTAGCACAAGGTTTAGATCCCATAGTTTTAGATGCAAAGCCAAGCATAAAAGATCCTAGAAGATAACTTGATGTTGAAACTATAGGAGATAGAGTGTTCACTTGCCAAGATAGTAGAGAGAGATTAAAGCGACTTGTTAAACAATATGTCCAAGAAACTTATGACATGAATGACTCAAGTCAATAGCTAGGCAAGATGCCCAAATAGCTAAATAAATAGAGCAAGCAGGGTGACAAGTGAACAACTCTCCAACCCAAGAGTGTAGTCAAGAAATCAAGGCAACCATTTCAGCAAAAAGATAACTAGCAAGTGGACATAGACCATGAAGATAGAAAGACCAAGAGCGCTAAGACCAAAGAGCCACTTTAAGCATGTTCTAAAACTAGAGACATAGCAAATCAAAGTCAAACGATGAGACTCCCCTTAGCAAGCAACACAAGAAAAATATTAATACTTGATGCTTTGACTTGGTTGACAAAGTTTGACAATAGTTGATAGCATATCAAGTTTGATGTTCAAAAATAATTTATTTCCAAGCAAGATAGTGACACATGAAGTAGTCTTCAAACAATCAAGCAAGGGACAAAGAAACCTTGCATGATACAAGCATATGTGAGGTCTTAAAAGAAATCCCTAGAACTATCGTCATGTGTATGTTCAAAATATTTTCATAGGTCTAGCACATTCAAGAACACATCAAGCAATATCTACCTAGAAGTCATGGTTCATTACTCAACAACTTGGCCCACGCTTGATGCTCCTTCGCCTCACACCAAGTGGTTTCCCATAAGAGATATTGGCTTTTTCATGGAAATGCCATAAGCACAACCAAGGGAGCACATATGGTGAGTGTAAAATCTTGTGGTGATCCGGTTAGTCCACTAGGATCGATCCTTGCACCAAGAAGTTGAGCGGCTAAAAAGGGTAGTTACTAACTTAGGGTGTTTAGATAGGGCTTCTGTTCATAGTGTTCCTCTTGCTCCCAATTACAGGACACCTCACCTTGCGATGAGTAACCAATCTCGCGACCACAAGAGTACCTTAAGCATTCTTGCCTAGTGATCTCCATATGGTTGAAATCCCATAAGCGATCACACTAGGCAAAGAAAAACACTATGTCTACCAAGGTTTTGTGTCCTTGATAGCCATGAGTTTATAGTGGGTTGGAAGAGCCGGGTAATCTGCTTGTTCCCACTTGGATCATTCCTCTTAGGTTATCCGAGAGTAGGCCCTCTAAAGGATTCTAACTACACAAAGTGGATCAACTTTCGAAAGTCAAGATTTATGGTTCACCACAAGGGTGAAGAGCATACTCTCCTATTCCAATTGTTTTCTCCCAAACATGCCAAGAAAATTCAGTTACCCCTTGCTTTTGAAACCAAATGGCAAGTCAAGATTTTTGATTCACCACGAGGGTGAAGAGCATACTCTCCTATTACCAAAAGACTCCAATCACAAGTTTTATGTGCCTATAAAAATGAACAATTATTCAATGCTGCACATGAAAACAAAAAAGCAAGAAAGTTTGGGTTTTTATGCTTTGGGTAGCCCTGCAAACAATGTTAGTAGCCCTTGTGCATTTGAAGCTTTGACATGCATTCTTTTGTATGCAAGGTTTCAAATTTCTCTTCTTCTTTTTTTCACGAAGAGGGCAACCTGCAATCACAACTTGTTAGCCCACAAGTTAAGCACGAAATAATCACAAAAACTATGAATTAAACCTCTATAAAACAGCCTAGAAATCTTCTTAAAAACAACAGTCAGCCAGCTAAGAAGAAATTTGATCACAAGCCTCAAGGAACAAGCAAAAAATTGTCAGGCGATACTTTTTGCTGAACAAATGTCGCGCGATACTTCACAGTATAGCAGGGTGACAGTTTCTATTCAGGCGATACTTCTTCTTCAGCCATGCGACAAAGTCTTGGATAGAGGATGACAGAATGCAGGCTTAAATTGTGACACTATTTCCAAAAAAAGTGTCGCACGACAGTACTGTGAACTGTCGCATGATACTGGAAAAATGTCGCCCAAAACTGCAACTGTAAAAAAAGAAAAAATGCACAGTAGTAAGGGAAATACAAGTAAAAATAGGAAAATTCAGGGTGAAATGTACAGTTCAGTCCCACGGTGGGCGCCAAAAATGTACACTCGAAAGTGTCCCACTCTAAACCCTTCTATCCAAACGATTCCATGAGTTTGAAATGCTTGGATGTCGGCTTAGAGCTCCCTATCCACGGAGTGCAATAGAGTATATTTCAACAATAAGAAGGCTCTCAGATGAGCCTTAGAGATACTCTTCTTGCTAGTAAACCATGCAATGGGAGGTTCCAAAGACAAGATGCAAGAATGAAAA
This sequence comes from Cupressus sempervirens, assembly GCA_028749045.1. Classification (NCBI taxonomy): domain Eukaryota; kingdom Viridiplantae; phylum Streptophyta; class Pinopsida; order Cupressales; family Cupressaceae; genus Cupressus; species Cupressus sempervirens. The sequence goes on along the minus strand of CM053785.1, from coordinate 549,364,004 downwards.
TGTCCCAAGGAGTCCCTCAAGGATGTAATGCAAATGAAGATTAAGCTAGAATGAGAATGCAAAATGCAGCTATGCTAAGCATGTATAAGAGTGTTACAATACCATTATTTAAACTATGTGAGATTATTGCAAGAATCAAAGCTAAACTAACATGCAACTATGCTAAGAATTCCATATGATCTTATGCTAATATGATGGAATGAGAGAACGAGACAAGAAATGAGAAGTTCTCCACAAAGCTCCAAAGAAACCTGTTAGAAAACCTGCAGCATAACAATATTCAAAAGATGGATTGGATTCTTTGAGGGGGAAAGCTCTCTCTCTTTTAAAGTCATATAGATGGTAGAGATCAAGATGAAGATGGTGGATGATCAAATGTGGAATTCAAAAATAGGAATGATCCATGTGCACACACAAGTCAACCAATAGAATATAAGTTGACTTGTCACATAAGACAAAAGTCTCACAAGCTTTTTCTTTTAATTTTAAAATAGAAAAAGGACTTTATGTGTGCACTTTAAGTGGGTTAGAAGAATGGGGTCTTTTATTTAATTAAAAGGAGACATGTTCTTTTAATCAAATAATGAACTTAGGATAGCATAGTCAAACTATAGGTTATAATCAAATAAATTGATTATTAGCAATTTGGTCTAGATAAATGATTAAATTAATTTAGCCAAAATGTTGAGAAGGGGGCTAATAGTCTAGATGATCATTTTTAGGTGATTACAGTATAAATATGTAAAATACAACTATGTTAACAAGAATGAGAGTATTACAAGATCCAAGCTAATTACTAAGTGATTTAATCTATTGCAAAGAAACTAAACTACTATGCAATATAATTCTAAGCTAGTATGGATGGATGAGAGAATGAGATGAGAACTAGAAGTTCTCCACAAAGCTCTTCAAAGATTTGAATGAGAAAATTGCAACACAAAAATACTTAAGAGTGTGTATCCTTTGACAAGGGGAGAGCTCTTTCTTTTAAACTTGTGCAGACAGTAGAGGTCAAGATCAAAATTATGGATGATCAAGGGTGGAGTTTGAAAATAGGAGTGATCCATATGCACACACAAGTCAACCGAAAAAATAGAAGTTGACTTCTCATATAAGACAAAAGTCACAAAGCCTTTTCTTTTAATTTGTATAATAGAAAAAGGACTTTATGTGTGCACTTTAAGTGGATTAAAAGAAAGGGGGCTTTTATTTAATTAAAAAGAGACATGTTCTTTTAATAAAATAATGGACTTAAGATAGCATAGTCAAACTATAGGTTATAATCAATTTAATTGATTTTAGAAATTTGGTCTAGGCGAATGATGAATTAATTTAGCCAAAATGTTGAGAAGGGGGCTAATAGTCTAGGTGACCATTTTTAGGTGATTAAATTTTCCCCTCTTTGACTAATGCATGATCAATTTGGGAACACATTACATCAAAGAAAATAGAAGCCAAGTAGGTAGCAATAGATAGAGATATATGATTCTAAAGAATGAAATGCAGAAAGAGATAGCCAATCCTGAATGTATAGCCTGATAGCGATAGTATTGAACACTGGGAAAGTGATGATGTTAGAATTCAAGAAGAATGCTAACACTTAGCAAAGTAAATATATCAAAGAGATGAAAAGATCAAACATATACTCCTAAGAAATAGGTATTTGTAGGAAGTGATGATAAAGTATTTCTACTCCCCTCAGGATTGAAATTGAAATGAGGTAAGGGGATGTACAAATGAGCTATATATGAGTGAATCAAGATATAGTAGAGTCCAAGATGACAAATAGATGATTAGAACCAAAGAGTGTCCATAAGGAGATCATAGAATGCTCCAATTTGACCAGAGTTGACCACAGAGAATAAAGCATAAAAATTAGGTCAAATCAAGTAGAAAGGTGATTTTAGACATGAAAATTTGAATAGAAGAAGATATATAAAGTGTAGAAATAATGAAGACATGGAGAAATGAATATGCCACAACAAAGATTCGGAGATTAGACCTCAAAAGGCCACCTAACTGCATATAACAAGGTATAAATTTAAAATGAAATTTTAACTATCAAGATGAACTTAGATTTTGATTTCAATCTTGAAAATCAATCCAGGACATCGAAATTAGCTAGGGGTGCAATTTTTGCAAAATTGCGAGGCGTTTGAAAAATGGGTCAAAATTAGGTCAAAAGGCTATATAAGGGTTCCGAGTGTCATTTTCAAATCGTTTTGTCTTTTGTGATTTTTTTTGAGATCTTGTGAGTGGTCAAGAGAGCATCATGGCTTTGGTTAACACTCTAAATCATCGACATTGTTTCGAGCATAGCTAGTTGCACAACTAGCCAGCCCACTACAAGGCGCCAGTAAGTTTTTGACTTTTTTCCACTTTTTTCAGCATTTATGACCTTTTTTTGCACATTTCAAATGTTAAATACAAAATATTGTGCAATATTTTATTAATAATTTCATAGGTAATTTAAAAAATATTGCATGATACTTCACATTAAAAATTGTATCACACTACTCATTTAAGGTTTATGTCTAAGCCATACCCAAATGTTGCTCGGGCTAATGCAAAATGTTTCTCAAAAAAAAAGTATTGCACAAGTATATTAAAAAATGTTGCATGATACTTAGACAACAAAAAGTGTCACCTTCATATAGCAAGAAATGTTGCACAGTCTGTCTTTTGTGTTTTTTCAGTTGAATTTTGAAGTTTTGAGCATTATTTTGCAATGTTGTTGATGTTTCTTCATCATTATTCAGTAGATGGTGTTTTTGATACTTCATCTTAGATACCCCAAAGTTGTGGGGTTGCAAGTTTTAGGGTGCCTTACTGATGGTGAGAAGGCTACCATATCGAGCATGTGATCGAGGTGGATCATGCGGATGCCCCACATATGAGCAAATGACGGGTTGTTGACTATGCTAGCCAAGTGATGGCATAGTGAGGACACCTTTCACCTACCTACTAGAGAGGCAACCATCACCTTAGAGGATGTGTATTGCATCTTTCAAGTACCCTGTCATGGTGATCCGGTGAGTTCTATGTTTGAATATTGCTCTTTTATGTTTTTAGGTTTTGATAGTGATGTGAGATAAACTGATGCAAGGTTTGGTTATATGTCAAAAGTATATTATGATTAGACCCCAATAGAGGGGAGAGCTGTGATGCAAGAGATGTTTCATGATGTCACCATTTTGGACCACCATCTGAGTTGGAAGCAACTCATTGATTAGTATGGTGATGATTACCCACTACCCTACTTCCTATGTTCATTAGTTGTTTAGGCTTTGGTAACTGACAAGAGCCAGAAGGGCTTCCCTTTGGGATGGGGTAGATTGGTGGTAAATTTTATTGCACATCCTCATAGGATGGCATGGGGACCAATCATACTTGCAGATATGTATCATGAGCATCATGAGGTGGTATAATATGGGGGTCACTCTTGGACATGTGGAGTAGCAGTAACAAAGATATGGGTGTGGGAGCACATTGTTGTCATCTGACCATAGGTTTAGCCATGAGAGTGTAGTTAACTATACATCTTTGGATATACAGAGTTTGTTCCATAGATCCATAGTAGAGATATCACATATTATCGATCAATTCTAGATGAGTTGACAATATTTGTGCGGTGACCATATCGAGATTATAATAGATGGTCTGGCTCTTGAGAAATAAATTCTATGTGATACAATAGACCACTTATGGTAGGAATTTAAAGATAGTGGAGTGATTTGTGATTAACTAAGTATGGCGACAATTTACAAATCCATAGGTTGTCTTAGTGGAGACAATGACTTATGCTCAATTTCATATAGATGAGGCACGACGTTGGCTGCCCATGTTAGATTATCAAATAGTTATTTGAGAGGCAACAACTTTGGTACCGATACCTTGGGATTATCATCCAGATGTAGTAAATATAGGGGGAGACGCAACATACTTGTACAAGATGTAGAAGAAACTATTCCCTCAATTCACATAGCCAGATGCTCTACTCGTAGTAGTAGGGCATGGAGGAGATGGAGGAGATGATGGTGGAGGTGGAACTGGGGGGGTGGAGATAGATGGAGGTCGGGAGTAGTTTCTGATTAGGGAGGAGACAGACATGTGCACAAGATGCAAGGGAGGAGGAGGAGGAGGAGGAGGAGTAGCCACTGAGATGATAGAGAGTGGAGTAGGTGGAGACATAGGTAGAGTAGCTAGCTAGGGGGGATGATGATCGTGATGATAGGATCTAAACCCTAGAGGCAGAGCTATAGGAAGCTCGAGTGACTATCATAGTGTGGGACCAAAAACTAGTGGATGTATAGGTAGAGGTTGATAGATGAGAGAAATCTCTTAGAGGTGATTTAGTAGAGGCTCGATGGGAGATGGAGTGGAACACAACCACGACAACCTACTATCATGGGGTATACATTGTTGTAGTCCTCGCGGACCGAGGGGCACCTATGTACTTAGAGTGGGCTGGTAGATCAAAGGGTGTAGTATAGGCACCAGATAGGAGATAGGATCCTCCACTAGGTGCAGAGGGTGGTAGTCAGTCTTAGACCCGAGCTGACAATTTTGACAATTTTTGTGATTATACTCCATTTATGTTTGAGATGGATATCTAGTTTTGGATCTCACATTTTTATATGTATTGTGACACATTGATATACATGACATACTAGATTTGATTGATAGGTGTTATATACTTGTCTCATTTTGATGGATGTTTCAAAATTCTAAGTTTTTTGTGATGTTTTAATTTCTTGCTCATGTATGTGTTGCTTTTATGCTCTTGTTGATATGCTCATGTTTAATGTGTTCATGAATCTCTCTCTCATTTATGATGTTTATCTCTCATGTGTATGATATAGACTTATGTTTTTGTAACACTTGGATAGATCAAAAGTGATGTTTAGATTAACCCCTTGTGATGACAGGATAACAAAGAGGCAAAGTGAAAGATCAAGAGGATGAAAATACATGATCAAGAAGAAAGCAAAGAAAGATATGAAAGTAGTTAGCCGATATGTCTGCAAAAAGATGAAGAGAGAGCACTCTTCATATGTAGAAATGCAAGACTAAGCTAGAGAATGAACTTATAATGCAAGCTAACATGCATAGTGGTTTACTAGCAAGCAATGCATAACATTTAGAGTCTTATTTCATCATTGAGCATTTATTTGGGACATCATGAGATCATACAACCATCACTAGTGTAACTATGAGGATATAAATATGATCAATATTAGATAGGAATGTGGAAATCTAATATAAGCATCAAAGACATGTAAGTCAAGATGGCTACATGATTAGATTCCCTAGGTTTGATATAACAAAATTACACCTATATCAAGGCATAAGCACTAGGATAGCCCTTGAGTGCAATCTTACAAAAATATTCAAGGATGATACGTTTGTGAGTCAAAGTGTCAAATAGGACAAGCATGAATTATTTAAACACTATAGACAAACAAAGTATACTCACAAGTAGAAAGAAAGAAAACATGTCCCATGCCCCCAGTCTTCTAGTCCATGACATCTTGGAAATACTATTAGGGAGGGAACATATAGCAAAAAAACCATCATAGACAACACAAAGTCGATAAAGTTCATCATAGCTAAATTGTTTAAATGTTTAATTGTGTGTGTGTGTAAGTCACTTGTCCACTTCTTCAATACTTGATTTTGATAGTGAGAAATATAGTGAGATATCGAAGACTATAGGTAAACTATCTGAAAGGTATTGAGAAACACTTGATGTCAAGTTGGGGGATAGTGTTTAGAAACACTATTTTGTGAGTTGTCAAAGAAACCCTAATGCATAAGGAGACCTCAATAGGCTAAGTAGTTGTGCCCCCAAGATGAGGGCAAGGAACAATTCCAAGCTAGGAAAATGTGTTGCAGAGCGAGTGATTGAGATTGATAGACATATAGGTGCAAGGGTCTCAAGTAGCGCTTGTTTCTAGGTTTTCACCACTTGTTAGATTTTTTTTAGGTTTAAATTTATTTTTGTATTTTTTTGATGATACATCAAAGCACCTATTCCTAGGTTTTCACTAAGATGATCATTTTTTAAGGACATTTTCTTTTTTTTAGAATTTTTTTAGGATCAATAAGTATGTACAAGATAGCTGAGCTGCAAGCTTCTAAGCGTAGAACTTCAAATGTAGGACATTGATAGGCTTTGCAAGTTCTTCCCCTTTAGGAGTAGACAGTTGATAAGCACCAGACCCAAATACTATTGTGATAATGTATAGGCCTAACCAATTAGGTTCAAACTTTCCCTTTTTCTCTCTATCTTGCTAATGTTTTGGATTCTCTCTAAGCACAAGTTCACCTACTTGAAACTCATGAGGATGAAATTTCTTGTTATACTAAGTAGACATGCACTTTTGATAAGTCCTCATGTGATCAAAAGTAGCCTTGCGATAGTCATCAAGAGTTTCTAGTTCCTATGCTTGCATAGCCCTATAGCCTTAATTAGTTATCAACCCATGTAAGGAGACTCACAAGGAGGGGATCTCAAGTTCTAATGGGAGGACAACCTTAGAGCCATAGAATAAAGAAAAGGGCATGGCTCCTGGAGGAGTATGTATCATAGATCTATAGGCCCATAATGCCAAATTAATCTATAATTGCCAATCTTTCCCTAACTTGTGAATTGTTTGGTGTAAGATTTTTAGAAATGTTTTGTTGGAGTCCTCAACTTGGCCATTCCCTTGAGAGTAGTAGATAGAGGACCAATGTTGTTTGATTCTAAATTTCTTGCACAACTGTTTGAGGTCCTTGTTCTTGAATTGTCCTGCATTATCAGTAATAATGGAGGAAGGAATATCATAATGAAAAATGATGTGGTTTAGTATAAACAGGGCAACATGTTTGCCTGTAGTAGTAGATAGTGGCATAGCTTCAACCCAATTGGTGAAATAATCAATTGCTATGATGAAGATCTTGTGACCACTAGATGAACTTGGATGAATTTTTCCTACCAAGTCAAAGGCCCATTGTTGAAATGGAAAATATGTCACAAAGGGAATCAACTCATGACCAAGAGGATGAATCAAATTACCATGAAGTTGACATTTCTTATAGGACTTAGCATAACAAACATCATTAGCTTGCATGGTTGGCCAGTAATAACCCACCCTAAGAAATTTATGAGAAAGTACAAGGTCATTGGAATGTACCCCACAAATTTTTTCATGGAATTCATCTAGTGCCTTTTTAGACTCTTCTAGCTCTAAACAACTAAGCAACATTCCATCTAGACTCTTCCTATACAAGTCACCAGAGACCAAAGTTTAATGTGAAGCATTGTAGAGAAGTTGGCATTTTTGGTCACACATTAGGATTTTAGGAGTAACCTAATCATGTAGGTAAGAGAAAATAGGAGCATAGCAAGAGGAATCATGACCTACAATAGTGCAGATCACCTAGTTATCTAAGGAATCATAGGCAGGATGATGTAGTTCTTCCACCTGGAACTCAAATCATGATTCATGTTCTTGCAATTGGAGAATAGATGCTAGAGTGGCCATAGCATCAATAGCCTTGTTTACTTCTCTAGGAATTTTCTAGAATGTCACGAAAGTGAACTATTTCCTTAGAGCATCCATTAACTTTTTGTAAAGTATCAACTTGTCATCCTTTGTTTGATATTCATTGTTCACTTGATTTATAACAAGTTGGGAATCTCCATAGATGTGTAATTCAGTAATTATCCATTCAAGATCCATTTTGATCCCATTTGTTAATGCCTCATATTCTGTAATGTTGTTTGAGCAAGGGAATACAAGCTTGTAGGATTTTAGAATTGTATAAGCATGAGGTGAAATAAACAAGACACTTGCTCCAGCCCCATTCTATATATGAGAACTGTCAAAGAATATTTGAAATGTCCCTTTACTAATTTTTATTGATATTTCCAGCCTCAAATCAGAACTTTAAAATCAAACAACCAATATTACAAAGATCTGCCAATTTCCCAATAAAACCCAAATCGGGTATGTCCAAATTAGTGCCAAAAACTTCACAACTTCACAAATTATTAATAAATCTGAAAATGGAAATTTTTACAGAAATTTCAGCAGCATAACAGCCTAAAAAATGACATTTCCAGATTTGTATAGCCTTTACACAACAGCTCACAAATGTAGGGCAAAACTATGCTCAATCAGGCTCCCGAAATTAACACAAAAATGCTCGGAAACACCACAAAACACTCATAAACTATCTCAGAAGTTTAATCACGACCCAATACATATATTCAGATCTATTTTAACATCATAAAGTCTGAAATACAGCAGCAAACCAAACTGATATGAAACACTCAACTGAAAACCCAAACTCAAACCAAAAATAACCCCGAAAACACCCAAATCGGCACTATCCAGCACAAAGGCAAACTCTGTATGAGCATGCACATGGAATGGCTTCAAACTCCTGTCCTTAGCCTTCCTGAAAACCTGCAAACTCCCATTCTTGGGTCTCCTTCTCCACAGGTTTGGCAGCCTCTGAAGAACAATAAGAAAATTAGCAAGAATCAAGATGTAGAATGAGCCCAAAATGTCTCCAAACCCCTTTTAAAGAGGGCATAACCCTAACTCACGTCTAAGAGGGGTTAATAGAATATAATTTAATAATAATTTTTATTTATTAGTCCATTTGTTTCCAAAGATTAACCCCTTTTTCCGAAATTTCACCTTTTTGGAGCCTGCCTGCCTTAACAAAGTTTTTTTTTTTTTTAAATTATTTGAATAGGGGACATGACAAGTCCTCCCCTCCCAAATATTGCTTGTCCTCAAGAAATGAAGGTTGGAATTCTCAAGAATATGTTCTCCTTCCCAAGTTGCATCCTCTAGTGGTAATCCTTTCCATTTGACCAAATGCTCTATGATGCTCCTATTTCTCAACATTTTCTCTCTTGTATCCAAAATCTCTTATGATATCAAAACTAATTTCCCTTCATCATCAAGAGGTGGTAATTCTATAGATACTATGGTTTGCTGGCCTAGAACCTTCTTTAAGAAAGATACATGAAAAATATTATGTATTTTGCTGTTTGGTGGGAGCTCCAATTCATAAGCTACCTCTCCTACCTTCTTGATGATTTTATAAGGCCCATAGAACCTTGGCTTGAGTTTCTCTGCCCCACTTCTCTTGAAGGTGCTTTGCTTATATGGCTGCAACCTAACAAATACCAAATCTCCCACCTCAAAAGATCTTTCAATCCTTTTCCTGTCAGCATATATCTTTTGTTGGTTTTGTGCATGTTGTAGATTATCCTTGAGGGACCTTATTATGTCTTGGCTTTGCTTGATGAAATAACTTGCTGCGGCTACTCTGCTATCGAAAAGTATTAGATTAACAAAGGAAAGGGCATCATAACCATAAAGAGCACGAAAAGGAGGCATACCAATAGACATGTGATGAGATGTATTGTAACAATACTCCCCTAGGTGTAACCATTTCACCCAAGCATGTTGTTGATTTGAAACATAGTTCCTCAAATATCCTTTTATCCATTTATTAACTATCTCTGTTTGTCCATCTGTTTGAGGGTGATAGCTAGTACTGGGAGTGAGTTCAGTTCCTGCCAAATGAAAGAGCTCCTTCCAAAAAGAGCCGAGGAATCTATTGTCTCGGTCACTAACAATGTTTCTAGGCAAACCATGTAATCTAAAAATTTTCTTGAAGAACAATTCGGCCACTTGTGATGCCTTGAAATCAGATGTGATAGGAAAGAAATGTGCATACTTAGTTAGTCTATCTACCACCACATATATGCAATCCTTACCTTGAACCTTGGGCAACCCAGTGATGAAATCCATGGAAATACTTTCCCATTTTTGTTCGGGAATAGGAAGTGGCTGCAACAACCCTGCAGGAAAATTTTGCTCACTCTTGCTTTGTTGGCATACCATACATTCCTTAATGTGTTTAAGGACATCCTCCTTCATACCCTTCCATGAAAACCACTCTCAAATTTGCCTGTATGTCTTGAAGTATCCCTGGTGACCAGCCAAAGGTGTGTCATGAAAGGCCCTCAATATCCTCTCCTTAGTTTTTGACCCTGGCACTAAGAAGATCCTATTCTTGTAATAAATCAATTCATCAACAACCTTGTACCTGTTATCATCCACTAACTTATCCAAAATCTTGGTGGCAAATGAATCTTTAGCATACTCTAAAATTATGGAGACTTTCCAATCAACAGAGATAGATGATAAGGAACACAAAGTGGGCTTTCTTGAGAGAGCATCAGCAACCACATTATTCTTTCCTTTCATGTATTCAATATCAAAATCATAAGCTTGCAATTTGCTTACCCATTTTTGTTGACGATCATTCAAATCCCTTTGGTTCAAGAAGAACTTGAGGCTATTATGGTCTGTCTTTACAATGAATCTCCCACATACCAAATATTGTCTAAACTTATGAAGTGCATGCATGATTGCCAACATTTCCTTATCATAGATGGAGTACCCTTTCTCTGATTGATTTAATTTTTGACTCTCAAATGCTATTGGATGTCCCCTTTGAGTTAGGACAGCCCCTATACCTTCTCCCGAAGCATCACATTCAACAACAAAAGGTAAAGAGAAATCTGGAATTGCAAGCACAGGGCATGAACTCATTACCTCCTTAAGCTTATCAAATATTTTTTGTGCCTCTTTTGTCCAAACAAAAGCTCCTTTCTTTGTCAAATCAGTCAAGGGGGCAGCAAGCTGAGAAAATCCCTTGGCAAATCTCCTATAGTAGCTACACAACCCGAAGAAACCTCTCAACTGTGTAAGATTAGTGGGTGGAGGCCAATCCAAAATTGCCTGAATTTTTTGTTGATCAACCTGTACTCCTTTAGAGCTTATAATATGTCCCAAATATAGGATCTCTGTCAAACCAAACTCACATTTAGATAGCTTAGCATAGAAGGATTGCTGCTCCAAGATTCCCAAAATAGTGTCTATGTGCTTTAGATGCTCTTCCCATGTTTTACTGTATATCAAGATATCATCAAAAAATACCAAAACAAATTTTCGAAGATGCTGATTGAATACCTTATTCATACAAGATTGGAATGTTGCAGGTGCATTAGTGAGTCCAAATGGCATAACAAGAAATTCAAAGTGCCCAAAGTGACATCTGAAAGTAGTTTTTTCCACATCTTCACTCCTCATTCGGATTTGATGGTAGCCTGATCTTAAGTCAATTTTTGAGAAGTATACAACACCATGTAACTCATCAATGAGTTCATCTATGTGTGGTATGGGATACCTATTTTTTATGGTCTTCTTGTTTAGAGCCCTATAGTCTATACACATTCTCATTGTACCATCCTTTTTCTTGACAAGTACCACAGATGATGCAAATGGACTAGAGCTAGGCCTTATGAATCCCATGCCCAGGAGTTCTTTAATAGTTTTTTTAATTTCTTCCTTATAACCTCTTGGATGGCGGTATGGGGTTGTTATAACTGGTTTGGCACCCTGTTCTAACTCTATAACATGCTCAAAACCTCTATCTGGTGGTAATCTTGGAGGCAAATCATTGAAAACTATACTATGCTTATCAAGAATATTTTGAATTTCAAAATGGAAATTACCTTGATTCTTTGGAGAGCTTGTTGGTTGGATTATGACTCCTGCTGCCCATGTTACTTGTCCTCTTCGAAAAGTCCTCTCCATCCTCTTTGCAGAGACCACCTTAGGTGCTCCATTCGATAACCCTCTCAATATGACTTCTTTCCCATTGGAATGAAATTTAAACTCCATAGTTTGATAGTTCATGTAATAGCCTCCGATAGAGTGCAACCATTGAACACCCAATACAAGATCTGTCTCCCCAATACCAACCACATAGAAGTCATCACATAACTCATAATCTCCTAAGGTCATCTTGAGTTGTTTCACCACCCGTGTGCAAGGCATAGTGAATCCATCAACTACAGTAACATTGAATCCCTAAAAATCTTCTGCTTTAAGCCCTCTTTTTATGACAAATCCCTCATCAATAAAATTGTGAGTTGCCCCACTATCAAGAAGAATAGTCAACCTTTGCCCTGCTAGTACCCCTCGAATTCGGAAGGGATGGTATCTTGGGACTCCTGATAATGCTACTAAAGTGCCATCCTTGCTGATTTCTTTTACTTTCTCTTCTTCTACCTCCTCCTTAGTATCATGAAATTCCTCATGCTCATCTGAATCAGATTCTGAAGCAACTTCAATATAGTGCACTTGACCTTTCCCCAAACATCTGTGTCCTAGAACCCATGGTTCTCTACAAGTAAAACAAAGCTTTTTCCTTCGTAATTCACTCCTAGTCTCTTCATCTACCTTCTTTTTTGCCACATTTGTCACATCTTTTGGTGGTAGTGTTGGGAAAGTCTTTTTCTGAAAATTTCCCTTATGTTGCCAAAGATTTGGGGGTTTTTGATTAGTGATTGATTTCATAGGCACGCAAGTTTCAAGTTGCAAGCTTCTTTTGATAGCTTCCTGTAAGGTTGAGGGTGAGAAAGCCTTAACCAAACCCTTTATAGAATCTTCTAAACCATCAAGAAAAAGATAAACGATCCTCTTTTCACTCATATCAGGTACCATAACAGCCACTTTTTGAAATTCTTCTATATACTCATTAACTGATTTGGTTTGCTTCAACTTTGACAATTCTTTAAAGTACTCTTCATCATCCTTGAGGTCAAATCTATCTATCACCCTTTGACTGAAATCTTCAAATGTAGTTACCTGATCGTGACCTTGAGTAGTCATTCCATGATACCACTAATCATAGGCTGCATCTTCCAAGTGTAGACTTGCAAATTGAATAGCATCACTCTCTTTCATGGGGTTAAGTGTGAAGAAAGTTTGTAATTTTTGTAGCCATGCTCTAGCTGAAATTTTATTTGTTCCATCAAAAGTAGGTGCTGTAAACTTGCTTATTTTATTTTTGAGCTCTCTTCCACTTGTGTCATGCTCCCTCCTGTTCTCTTTCTTGGGCATCAAAGCATTCATCATATCCACATATTCTCTAAAAGGAACTGAACTACGAAAGTCATCATCTAAGCCATTGTAAGTAGCTCTTAATGTAATCAAATTACCTATAACCTCTTCCACTGGATTAATGGCTGGATTTGGTACTGGTGGCTCATCTGCAGGCAAGAAATTAGATTTGGTTGATTTAGATGGTGTGGATCTCCCATTTCTCGGCTCCTCTGAAGTGCTCCCTTTCTCATTAATAGATGCAATTCCTTGTAATTTTTCTGTCAATATTCGCAAAGCCTCTCTAGTTTCCGCCAAACCATCCACTGTTTGCTTCTGAGTATTTTGGATGTCTTGGAAGAATTTCTTTGCCATCTCATCTGGATCAGCCATACTTTTTTCTTCCTTGGATTTTGTACTTTTGCTTTCAACTGGGGGTTTGATCAAAATTTCTTTATTCTTTTCTCTCTGCAAATATCTTTTTTCTCTTTCACTTAGTTGCATGCAATCATAAAATATGACATGCAAGATCTGGGTAGTTATCAAAACTTGACATGCAAGATCTGGGTAGTTGTTAAAACTGACATGCAACTTCTACAAACCCTCAGGCTGGCAAGATCACGGCTCTGATACCACTGAAATGTCCCTTTACTAATTTTTATTGATATTTCCAGCCTCAAATCAGAACTTTAAAATCAAACAACCAATATTACAAAGATCTGCCAATTTCCCAATAAAACCCAAATCGGGTATGTCCAAATTAGTGCCAAAAACTTCACAACTTCACAAATTATTAATAAATCTAAAAATGGACATTTTTACAAAAATTTCAGCAGCATAACAGCCTAAAAAATGACATTTCCATATTTTTATAGCCTTTACACAACAGCTCACAAATGTAGGGCAAAACTATGCTCAATCGGGCTCCCGAAATTAACACAAAAATGCCCGAAAACACCACAAAACACTCATAAACTATCTCAGAAGTTTAATCATGAACCAATACATATATTCAGCTCTATTTTAACATCATAAAGTATGAAATACAGCAGCAAACCAAACTGATATGAAACACTCAACTGAAAACCCAAACTCAAACCAAAAACAACCTCGAAAACACCCAAATCGGCACTATCCAGCACAAAGGCAAACTCTGTATGAGCATGCACATGGAATGGCTTCAAACTCCCATCCTTAGCCTTCCTAAAAACCTGCAAACTCCCATTCTTGGGTCTCCTTCTCCACAGGTTTGGCAGCCTTTGAAGAACAACAAGAAAATTAGCAAGAATCAAGATGTAGAATGAGCCCAAAATGCCTCCAAACCCCTTTTAAAGAGGGCATAACCCTAACTCACGTCTAAGAGGGGTTAATAAAACATAATTTAATAATAATTTTTATTTATTAGTCCATTTGTTTCCAAAGATTAACCCCTTTTTCCGAAATTTCACCTTTTTGGAGCTTGCGTGCCTTAACAAAGTTTTTTTTTTTTTTTTAATTATTTGAATAGGGGACATGACAATATTTTCCAAGTTCTCTCAATGATGTACATAATTGAGGCATCTAAATACTCAATTTGCATAGGTTTTGTATCCTTTAGTGGAAAATCAACCAATTGGTCAGCTATGGCCCACCCCTTGATAACTTTACATTCGACATATTGAATGTCAAATTCTGAAAGAATCATCATCCATTTAGCCAGATAACTGATAAGCATAGCTTTTCTCAACAAGTATTTCAAGGGATCAATTTTAGCAATTAGGAAAACTATATGTGCCAACATGTAACATCTAAGTTTTTGAGAAGCAAAGACCACTACCAGGCAAGCTTTCTCAATACCGTTGTAGTTAATTTCAAAAGCCACCAAATTTTGACTAATGTAATATATAACATGTTCTTTACCAGTCTCATCAATTTGTGCTAATAATTCTCCTAAAGAAGAAGCTATAGTTGAGATATACAAAATCAAGGGTTTTCCCAGAATGGGTGGCATCAAAACTGGAGGCTTAGCTAAGTACCCTTTTATTTGGTCTAGACTTTGTTGACAATCTTCGTTCCAGATATGAGTAGAGCCTTTATCCAAATTCTTGTTAAAAGATTGAGCTTTATTAGCCAACTAAGAAATGAATCTTCTAATGGATTCTAGGCATCCTTGTAAACTTCTAAGTTGAATGATATTTCTTGAAGGAGGCATTTCCATGATACCTTGGAATTTTTTAGGATCAACCTCAATGCCTTTTGCTGATATAATGTAGCCTAGCAATTTTCTAGATGTTACACCAAAGACACACTTTTTTGGGTTCAACCTAAGTTGAAATTGTTCCATACAATCCAACATCAGACTAAGGTCTTCAAGATGTGTGTCTCATTTTTTAGATTTAGTCAGTGTGTCATCAACATAGTCTTCCATATTTTTATGCATCATATCATGGAAGATGGTGGTCATTGCTCTATGATAGGTAGCACGAACATTTTTGAACTAAAAGGGCATGACATTCTAGCAAAAAGTACCCAATGCACATGTGAAGGATATCTTTTCTTGATCAGCTAGAGCAATGTTAATTTGGTTATATCCAGAAAAGTCATCCATTAGGGAGTAAATTTCATAATTCATCATCATATCCACTATCATGTCTATGTTTGGTAATGGAAAGTCATCCTTGGGGCATGATTTGTTTACATCTCTAAAATCAGTGCAAACTCGAATGGATTTATCATGTTTAGACACAAGTACAATGTTGAAAATCCACTTCACGTAATCAATAGCTTTGATAAAGTTTGCACTCAGGAGTTTTTCCAATTCTACTTTGACCAAGAGGGCTACATGTGGATGCATCTTTCTCAATTTTTGTTTAACAAGTATTACACCAGGAGAGATAGATAAATGATGCATGATAAGATATGTGTCAAGTCCTAGCATATCTGAGTATGTCCATGCAAAATTGATCTTCTTGTCTTGAAAGAATTTGGAAAAACTCTCATTTTCTTTAGTTGGTAATAATTGAGCCACATGTATAACTTTAGGATATTCCTCTGCCCCCAAATTATTGATAGACTATGTAGGTTCAATGAGAACTAAAGATCTATCTTGAAAATATCTTGGTAGACTACCGAGCACCTGATCTGCAGGCACCTCATGGAGGTTTTCACTATTGGATACGTCCTTTTTTTTACTTTTTTTAAGGTTTAGATTCCACCACAAAGTGGTTTTTTCCATCTGACCGCTTATTTTTTCTTTTAATTTTATGACTCAGATACTTGATATCTGATTCTGTCATGTTAGCTCTAGGTTTGTTGGTGGAAGAAGTGATAGGTTGAATGGAATTTAGGTAGAAAGTGATCTCATAGTCATTCTAAAAAGATGGTATTTTAGGTATTTGATGTTGAACTAATCAATCTATAAGATTAGGGTGAATTAAGGAGAGTGATGTGGAAGCTTCAAGGTTGTTGATATGAAAAGAGTCATCTCTAGTGACATGCAAAACCTAGCCTATAGTGAATGTTACAAAGGAAACTAGATCAGGAATAGACCTAGAGGTAACAACGTGATCCACTAAAGTAGTTTGCAAGCCAAACTTGTATGACCCTATAATAGACTCTTAGACTACATTCAGTTGGGTTGTACAGGTGTGAATGACATCCACCCGTAATTCACAAGATGCATCTGATAGGCTTTCCCATTCATACTCATGAGAGTCTATACTCTAATCTCTGGCAATTAAGCAAGCAATGTTTTATGTAATCCTTCCTCTATTTATGTCTTTATGGTCAGATTCATCTTGTTCTTGCTGAGAAGTGGAAGCTTCAGTATCATTATGAGTAGTTAGTATTTCTTCTCCCTAAAGGAGAGAAGTGGGAGACATGAAATCCTAATCTTGCAAAGTGAAAACAACAAAGGGAGGATTATCATCCTCTGATTTGCTAGAAATGGTGCTCTTCTAACAAATTTTGGTATTTCATCTTCTATCCCAAAACCTAGGCCAATAGTATCTTGAGTGTTACGACCCTTAGCACAATTTAAAGGTTCAAATAGAGCTTTTTTGTTACCAATTAAGGACCCATGGCCCTGATAGCCCATGTTCATGAGAAATTTATATCCTTTTCCATAGTGTTTAGGAGAGATGGGAGTAGTAATTGTGAATTTTTCCTCATCCTCCTCTACCCTATAGATCCAATATTTTATTTATTGTTCTTTTTTTGCTTCTAGGGGAACTGAGGATTGCACAAAGGCAGAAAAAAGAGTCATTGCATAAGCTGAAGGTTTCTTGTTGGCAAAAGGTTTCCCATAAGACCAAGGGGAAATAGGTAAAGAAAAAATAGAGTCTAGAGTGTACTCACCCATGCCTAGGCTCATCATTTTTAGTTTTTATTTATACTCTGTAAAGGATGATGTTAGTTATGAGAAGAGTGATTATGTGAAACCAATGTTTCTGCAGTAGATAGCATATTGATAGACATTGAGTTGTCACCCGAGAAAACTATCTCAATACCATTAAAAGGAAACTTGATACACTAATGATACATGGAAGGTACTGCTTGCATGTCACAAATCTATGGTCATCCCAACAATAAATTGTATGCAAGTGGTATGTCTAGGACTTGGAACATGACATCTTTCTCAATTGGACAAACTTTAATTGGAAGCACAACAATGGAAAATTCAGACATGCCTAACTATTGGATCACATTCAATGAGATGATGTTCAACTCTGCACCATTGTCTATTAGGACTCAGTAAATGCAAGTATAGAAGATTAGAACTTTGACATGGATGGCAAGGTTGTAGGGATGATTGAGAGATCTATCATCTTCTTCAAAAAAGGTGAGGTAGTGAGGTGAAGAGATATGGTTAACCATAGCTTGGAATTGTTCCACATCGATATTTATGGGAATGTTGGCATAACATAAAGATTTTTTAGAGATGTCCTTGTGAAAAGGGGATAATTCTAACAACTAAAAGATGGAAATTTGAGTTGGTGTATGTTGCGGTTGGCTAACAAGTTCATAATTGGAGATTGTTTAGGTATTTTCTTATTTAGATGATGACACATTTTTAGAATCATGAGCAACTTTTAGAATGACTTTAGATTGCCCCCTAGTGATAGCATTAAGAGGTTCACTCTGTGAAGAGGAAGATTTGACCACTCAAAGTACCACCTTAGGTCTAGTTTCATTATGGTGTTGGGGAGAATTTCATGTTTTGAGGACACCTTTGGGTCTTCCATCCTCGACATCATAGTTGGATTGATTTTCAAATTTAGAATTCATCATGTAAAGATACTTAATATGTTTAGTCATGTTTATAATGTTATGTGTGTCAACATAGGCATAGTTGATCTTGGCCTCATGATTCTTCTTAGGAGCCTTGGAAGTTTCACCTTTCTCATATTCTTTCAAGGGTTTCTTGAAATCTTTATGGTCAGATTTTTTAACAAGACCATTTGTGACAACTTTACCAGCCTATATGAGATCTTGAATAATGTCTTTGAGTTTAAAATAGTGCTCAGTGTTATGACCTTTTCTTCTATGATAATTGCAAATATGATTCTTTCAACACCAAGGAGGTCTAACTAGTGGGTCATAGGGGCTACAATTGTTTAGCAATGTCACAAGTTTGTTTGCAATCAAGGTCTTTAAGACCACTTTGTAAGGTTCAACTATTGGTGTATAAACACATCATTTTTTCAGTAAACTTGGTGTTATTTTCATATGTTTGTGGTTTCAAACCTTCTTGTTGTTTTCTAACATAGATGGCATTGGAAAGATTGAAAATAGGTTCCTTAGTTTTAGGAGCATCCACTACTATGTCATTGATGACGTACTTGTTCTTGTTCCAAGGTTTCCATTGTCATTTTTCTCTTTGTTCACAATAATGTCACCCTTCTTAATAGCAACATTTTCAATGCGATATGCAATCTCAACCATTGCATTAAAGGATGTGAACAAGTGTTTTCTTAAATCAAATTATAGCTCTAGTACAAGTGTGTTGACAAAGATATCAATTTTCTTTACTTCAAAAACTTGTCAAGGGTACCTAGAGTATAGGGATCTCCATCTCTGAAGGTATGTTGCAAAAATTTCTCCTTGTTTTTGTTTAATTTGGCACAAGTCCAACATAGTTATGGGATGTTGAATGTTATAAGAGTATTGTTGGATAAAGCATTGTGCAAGCTTGTCAAATGTTTTGAGAGGGGGGGTTAATTTTGTGAACCACTCCATAGCTTTCCCTCTTAGACTCCTAGGAAACAAAGGCATAAGATAGGAATCTTCATGCATGAAATCTATGCAAATAGCATATAAATGTCTCATATGATCATGACGGTCACCATTTCCATCATATTAATCATACTTAGGAACCTCTACATCCTTAGGTAATAGAGGCATGTATAAAATCCTATGAAATGGAAGAGCACATATTGATTCAACAAATGAAGTTTAGGGTGGCTTTTTGGAAGTTTGTAACTTTGCAAGTTGTTTCATTAATTCTTGTATTTCTTCTCTCAAGATTTCAGCCTCGATGGGATCTCATTTTTTGATTATTAATTGTACATTGAAATCTTGGGGGAATTTCCATCCTTTTGATATCATATACTAGAAGTATTGGTCCTCATTTTGCTCCAAAACTTTTAGCATCAGTTTTTGAGTGAGCTCGTCTTATCAAAATCTTACAATATCTTCACTAGTGATCTCATCATCACTTTTGTGATGTGATTGTGATTGTCTAGGTGGTGATGGACATGCTCCTACATTGACTTTAGGAGTCCTTGGATGTGTATGAATTCCATTATTTCCACCGATGGGAATGTGTTCAAAAGAACTATGATAATAGTCTCTTCAAGTTTCCTCATTGTGTGTATGAGGGTTAGGCTCAGCTTGTTGATTTGATCTTTCTCTAGCATGGATAGCTTCCCTAAGTCTTTCATTTTCATGTTCTTTCTCTTTTAAGCGGCGTTTGATTTCATCAAGATGCATGTTGGTCAAAGTGTTTTCACTCATGGGTGTATCAAAGGGTGTTCCAAATGGGTTCTCAAAATTGTAAAGCAAATTGTGTTGGACATTCACTATTTTCATTTTATTAGAATTGGGATATTCCACACAAGATTGCTCATGAGGGTGCTTAACTGAGTGAAAATGAAAGAGGGATGACTACCGTTACCAACTTGGAACCTAGTTGTGACCAGCATGTACAGATGTGTCTTTTCTTAATAGGATGAGAGAAGTGTTTTAGATTTGAATCTCGTATAATCAATAATAATCACTTGTCAAAGAAAAATAGATGGCTTGTCAAAAGTGTTCAAGAATTTACAACACTAATGACTCGAGTAGATCGAATGAGCAAGAAGCTCAGTAGAAAATAGCTAGCATAGAATAGTAACCAAATTTTGACAAGTGATCATCAATGAAATTTTGAGACTTAAATCTAATAGTCTAAACCCATCGTTTCAACTTGGGACAGTACCTAACATTTGGATTTATGATAAGGACTAGGAAGGACTGAAGCAACAAGACCCTAGATCAGATAAAGCAAAATGTAGACTCTATTTTAACAACAAAATGACCCACGTGACTATAGGATAGAAAATTATATCGTATGAAAAAGTTTTTAGTATCAGGGTGACACATTTCTCTTGGGCAATAGTTATCCTAAGGTGGGACCAAAAACTTCAATATAGCAGGGTGACACAATTTTGAAAAAAAAGTATCGTGCTATATTTATGCAAAGAGTATGCGATAAAGTGTCAGTTTTGTGTAAAAAGAACAGTTTTGACTCTAAATTGTTGAGTTTTGGTTTGATAGTCAGATAGTTTTCAGACCAGATAGTTTCATATTTTAGTTTGTGTCAAATAACAACAAGGTTTGCAAATAGTAAGGGTTTTTAACATGTCTCAAACAATTGAACAAAGGTCAAAAAAACCTTGCCAATACACATTTGTGATATTAGAACAACCTTCCTACCAATTTGTTCGAGATGCTTGATTTTTGATAATGTTTAAATAGGTCAACACATTCAAAAATATTAGCCAAGCAATCTACCTAAGAGTCGCAGTTTATTACTCAATAACTTGACCCATGCTAAGTGCTCATTCACCTTACACCAAGTGGTTGCCCACAAGAGGTATTGGATTTTTCATGGAAGCACCATAAGCACAATCAAGAGAACACAAATGGTGAGTGTAAAATGTTGGGGTGATCCAGGTAGTCCACTAGGACTGATCCTTGCACCAAGAAGTTAAGCAACAAAATAGGGTAGCTACTAACTTAGAGCATTTAGAAAGGGCTTTTGTTAGTAATGTTCCTCTTGCACCCAATTATGGGACACCCCACCTTGTGGTGGGTAACAGACCTCATGGCCATAAAAACACCTTAAGCATTCTTGCTTAGCATTTTCCTCATGGTCTGAATACCACAAGTAATCACACTAAGCGAAGAAAAACAATACATCAACCAAGGTTTTGTGTCCTTGATAGCCTTGAGTTTATAGTGGGTTGGAATAGCTGAGTTTACTTGTCCCCACTTGGGTCATTCCTCTCAGTTTCCAAAGGGAAAACCCTCTAAGTGTTGCTAACTAAAACATATTGGATCAACTTCCAAGAGTCAAGATTTCTATTTCACTGCAAGGGTGAAGAGCATACTCTCCTATCTTGATCCTTTCCCCCAAACATGCCAAGAAGATCCAATTATCCTCTTGCTTTTGAAATCCAAAGGCAAGTCAAGATTTATAATTCACTACAAGGGTGAAGAGCATACTCTCCTATCACCAAAGAACCCTAATCACAAGTTTAATGTGCCTCTGAAATGAAACAAGTAGTGGATGCCATACATTGAATAAAAGGAAAAAAACAAGTAAGTCTAGTTTTTATGCTTTGGGCAACCTTGCAAACAATTTTTAGTAGCCCTTGCACATTTGAAAGTTTGGCATGCATTCTTTACAAGGTAATTATGCAAGCATCTCAAGGTAACATCCTACAAATACAATCATTAGCCCCACAAGCTAGTTTGAAAATAGCATGAAATCTACAAATATTCTACTATCAAACAATCATAGACCTATAAGATCTAGCAAACAGAAAGTAACAACCAAGAAACTAACCAAAAAATTCAATTAGCAAGAAAATTCCAACTTGGTGATAGTTTTTATTGGAAGTTTGAAGTACGATACTCTGTAGTATATCCATGCAACAAAATTTCCTTGTGTGATATTCCTACCTATGTTGTGTGATAAAAATTTCTATACTAAAGTGATAAAGTTTAGTATTATTGTGTGATACTTTTATAGGAAAAGTGTCACAATACAATACTGACAAACATCGCACAATATTGGAAAATATTGCCCGAAATCTACAACTATAAAAAAAGAAAATTTGTGGATAGAATGTAGAAAATGAGGAAATGCAACAAGATGGAAAAAACTAAGACGTTCTACCCCACGATGGGTGCCAAAAATGTACACTTGATTTGTGTTACACTCTAAATCCTTCTATCCAACTAATTCCATGAGTTCTAAATGTTTGGATGCCACCTTAGAGCTCCCTATCCACGAAGTGCAAGAGAGTATGTTTCAAGTATGAAGGCTCTCAGCTGAGCCTTAGAGATACTCTTCTTGCTAGTAAACCATGCAATGAGAGGTTCTCTTAGAGACAAGATGCAAGAATGCAAATGTCAATGAAGAATGCCTCAAGAATGCAATGCAAATGTGGATTAAACTAGTATGAATATGCAAAATGCAGCTATGTTAACAAGAATGAGAGTATTACAAGATCCAAGCTAATTACTAAGTGATTTAAGCTATTGCAAAGAAACTAAACTACTATGCAATATGATTCTAAGCTAGTATGTGATGGATGAGAGAATGAGATGAGAAGTAGAAGTTCTCCACAAATCTATTCAAAGATTTGAATGAGAAACCTGCAGCACAACAATACTTAAGAGTGTGTATCCTTTGACAAGGGGAGAGCTCTTTCTTTTGAACTTGTGCGGATGATAGAGATCAAGGTCAAAATTATGGATGATCAAGGGTGGAGTTTGAAAATAGGAGTGATCCATGTGCACACACAAGTCAACTAAAAAAATAGAAGTTGACTTCCCATATAAGACAAAAGTCACAAAGTCTTTTCTTTTAATTTGTAAAATAGAAAAAGGACTTTATGTGTGCACTTTAAGTGGGTTAGAAGAAAGGGAGCTTTTATTTAGTTAAAAGGGAGACATGTTCTTTTAATCAAATAATGGACTTAGTATATCATAGTCAAACTATAGGTTATAATCAAATTAATTGATTTTAGCAATTTGGTCTAGGCGAATGATGAATTAATTGAGCCAAAATGCTAAGAAGGGAGCTAATAGTCCGGGTGACCATTTTTAGGTGATTACAAACACAAGTGAAAGAAGCATGCTAGAAATTTACATAGAGGGAACAATATTTTTGCAAAATTCATGGACTAGTTCTTTGGCACAAAAAAAAGAGTAATCTTGTTCAAGAGGCATAGCATAGTGTATACACAATTTTTTTAGCTCTATTTCTAAGTAATGACAAAGTGATATCACATAAGAAACCTATAACCTTGTAATTACAATTGGAGAGTAAAGAGTACAAGGTTGGCATATCGACACTTTGTTTTTCTTAATCATCAAATGTTTTAGATTACGATAAAAACAAGTTTTGAAGGGACCCCAAAACCCTTTCACATCCTCAAAAAGGAAAAAGCAAGACAACCATCAGGAAAAGAGTCCTTAAACCTACTAGAAGCAGCACCAAAATTAGGTTTTACAGGGACCTAAAACCACTTACATAGGCCAAATAAATTACCCAAGTTTTACAAGGACCTAGAACCTCCAATACAGTTTAAAACTAAAAACCAAAAAATAGGACCAAACACAGGAACCAAATGTAAAAACCAACAAAAAGGACATGAACAGGAACCCAATCAAAAAAGAAGACCCAAAGAAACTATTACAGTTCTGTGATCATCTTAACTACCTCCTTATCAATCATAGCCATATCTTGGATGGAGTTAGCAGCCAAAGAAGTAGCAACAATCAAGGCTTTCTTCCTTGAACTGTATCTTGTCCTCTTGCTAGGACCCTCCAAAGATATGATTCCTTCATTTGCTCTTTTTCCCAAGCTCACTCCACTAGCACAGATGCTTGAAGTAACCTGCTCCATTTTTGTTCCACTTTCCTTGATAAGCATTCTAAGATTCTACTCATAATCCTCAAGTTTTTTTGGGATGTCTCCCATTTGTACCTCCAAGTGTTTGATAATAGACCGGTCAACCTCCTGGTTATGTTGCAAAGTTTCCACTTTCTTCTTCAACCCCATTATTTCATTATAAATCCAAGAATCAACTTGAGGGAAAGAATTAGCTTTAAGTTTGGTAGAATGCAGGAAGGAAAGCTTGGTTTCCCTCTCCGAGGAGTCACCCGCATCTTCAGCAATGGCATGTGGCGAGGACACAACTTTATCAATTTGTTCCTCCCCATCCAACGGCTCCTCCTCTCCAGTCTCCACAAGGTCATGTTGACTAGGGACCTCCTTATCTTGTCCCTCAGTCTCCTTTGCAGGGGTGGAAGCCTTCCCCATGTTTTCCTCCTCACTCATAATGAGTGGATCATCAATTAAATTATCCTTATCTTTATCACCTCTCTCGAACACAATCTGAGTACCCTCGTTATCAGACTTGTTCTATTACGAGTTATCCTTAGTTGTTTCTTCCTTTTTCCCTTTCTCATTTTTGCATTTCATTCTCGGATAACCTTCCAGGTTAAAGCTAAACTCCCCAACATCCATCCCTTCCTCTTCCTCTGGGACATCCTTATCTAAGCCTTCAGTACTCTCTGCCTCAGAATCCTCTTCAACAATTTGTCTTCAAGAGCTAGAGGGTTTTAGTTTTGCCTTATCTTTCTCTTTAACATTCTCATCAATTTTAAATTTTATGAACTGAGAATCCTTATGTTTTCCAGTCGAGGGAGACAAAGCAATGGATTTATTTTTACAAAAACCCTCTATGAGCAATATCAGACCTTCATGTAAGATGGGTCGTAACTCTTTCTTTCTATGGGCATACAAGCTTTGAAGCAAAGAGAAATGCAAATAGAAAGGGAAGGAAATTATGTCCTTATACCTAAAATGGTTAAGAAAGATAAAGTGGAATTTGTGCACTCTTTTATTCCTACCATCAAGGATAAAGTACTCATGGATATAGCCAAGCACATCATGCCAAATATCTTTAATCTGTTGCACATCAAAGAAGTCTCTATTCTTCTCCAATTGCTTCTCCTCAACATCCGTCTTCGGGAATTTTTTGTAGGCCGCATTGGAAATGCTGGTTTGTTTTGAGAATTTAATACCTTCCATGGGGAGCCCAGTAACCTTGGCAATGAATTCCTCAGTAAGCTTCACAGTGACTCCGTGGAGAGTAACTTTGTCATCGACCCACTTTTTGAAGAAGGCGGTGGTGAAATGGGGTTTGAATCCATGCAAACGCTCCAAAAAATTGACCACCTTCCCTCTTTGGAGAATCTTCCAAATGTCCTACCTAGCCTTCTAGTCATCACATTTTTTGGGCTCCCGTTTCCTTAGTTCACCCCCCATTTTACAGAGCGAACAAAAAACCAGAGACACCCAGATACCAATAGTAGAGAGGTTGAAATGAGACCCATTTTTTGTAACTCAAAATTGAGGTCACCTTTTCGATGATACGTACAGAGAGCACATAACCTTCACATGAATTTACCTCCTTGGGGAAGGTAATCTGACAATTGTAAGGCCACTCCCCCAAATCATTAAATTTCTAATCCAAGCAAATCTTTCCCACTTTGGAATGAATAGCATCATAATTAATAATTGCTTTAAGATCCACGTGCTTATTTAATTCATCAAGCCACCTCAGCTTATGCCCTGTTTTAACTGCATGATTGGCTATCCAATCAGTAGCCCCATTGGCTTCTCTATATGTATGGGAAATGACCACTTTTTCAAATTTTTGAAATAAGGTTTTGATTTCCATAACCGTAGCCTCTATAGACCATGAGATAGAATTTTTATTATTTAGGGTATTAATAATATTCAGAGAATCACCTTCCAACCATAATTTGGAATACCCCAAATAAATAACTAATTTAATGGTATAGAGGGCTGCAGTAACTTCAACAATATGGCTATTCAAGTGACCAATAGGGATTTCTATAGCATCAATAACATTTCCCACATGATCTCTAAGATCACCTCCACATCCTGCTCTTCTCGGGTTTCCCTAGCAGCTCCATCAAAGTTCCCTTTGATCCATCCATTAGGGGAACAAACCATTTTATAAAATTTTACTAACCCTTGGTTGTAAGCACTACAGGCAAGAAGCCCCACTATTTCACCAAGGGTCAATGGAAAAACATTCTCAATTAAGATCCATAGTAAAGAATGGCCCTATCGGGACTTGAACCTTGGTTGCAGGCCCTACAGGCAAGAAGCCCCACCATTTCACCAAAGGTACAAGGCCCTTAATCATCAAATGTTGAAATGAAATACAAATTTTTTTATAAGTGCAATATTTGTATACATATGACTATATTACAAGAAATTCAAACTGATTAACACTTTGCATGTAGAAAAGAACATTGTCTTAGAAGTTGTGGTCAAGTTCATTTACAACAATTACAGGTGAGCTTGTCCAAAATTCATAGCTTGTACATAATTACAATAGCTATATGTATTCAGCCTGTGCTGTAGATTGAGCAATAATAGGTTTCTTCTTGGATGCCCATGAAATTGCACCTGATCCCATATGAAACATATATCTGGAAGTGCTCTTCCTATCATCTATACTTCTAGCCCAATCACTATCATTATAACCCACCAACTTGAAATCATTATTTACAGTATACAAAATTCCAAATCCCTTGGTACCTTTCACATACCTTAGGATCCTCTTTCCCGCTTGCCAATGGGAATCCTTTGGTGTTTCTATAAATTTGAAAATCAAACTTACTACATGCATTAGGTCTGGCTGAGTTGTAAATTTCCACCCATACTCTTGTATAGTGTTGGATCCACTCTCTTGCTAGAGTCTTCCTTGCTCAACTTTAGACCTATTGTTGTTGGTGTTGGGGTTGCCTTACTGTTCTGCATTTTAAATCTCTCCAAGATCTGCCTTGTATATTTTTCTTGAGAGATGAAAATGCCATCATGCATTTGTTTTACTTCTATGCCTAGAAAGTATTTCAAGAGACCTAGGTCTATCATCTCAAACTCATTTTTCATGGTCTCTTTGAACTCACCAATTAGAGCCTTGTCATTACCAGTAAAAATTAAATCATCTACATACAAGACAACAATCCACACATTTCCATTTGCTACCTTGATGTAGAGAGTAGGCTCACCATTGCTTTTGCTAAAGCCATTGCTCATCAAATATGAGTCAATCCTGTTGTACCATGCTCGTGGAGCTTGCTTGAGCCCATAAAGAGATCTCTTCAATCTATATACTTTGTGTCCTTTAGCTACAACTTCATAACCAAGTGGTTGCCCTACATATACTTCTTCTTTCAATACACCATTTAGGAAGGCGGACTTCACATCCATTTGATATACCTTCCATTTGTGTTGAGTTGCAATTGCTATGACAGCACGCACGCTTTCCATTCTTGCAATCGGGGCATATGTCTCATCATAATCTCTACCATACTGTTGTTTGTAGCCCTTGACTACCAGCCTTGCCTTATGTCTAACAATCTTGCCTTCAGCATTGCATTTGATCTTGTAGACCCATTTCACTCCAATCACTTGCTTCTTGGAAGGCAATTCAGTTAGCTCCCATGTCTCATTTTTTTCTATAGCATCTATTTCCTCATCCATGGTCTTACACCATTTCTTCTCTTTAATAGCTTCGTCAAAATATATTGAATCACTATGAGAAAATAATGCAAAATTAACACTCTCATCATAATCTTCATACTTTTCATCTTGGTATATATCCCTAAGACTTGATCTTTCTTGGTAACAAGGAGGAGAGTGTGGGATCAGAATCTTCACTGTTGCTACTTTGCCGACTAGTTTGGTCTTCACTAGTACTCGACACTGACACTCGATCATGCCTAAAGGAGCTCAGCAATGACTGAGGTTGCTTTCCTTTTCTTCTATTTGCTCCTTTTTGTTGTTCATTGGCATCTTCTTCACTCATAACTGGCACTTTACTTGAAGTGCTCGGTGACTCATCAGTTGGACCGTACCATGACTGATTTTCAAAAAATTCCACATCTCTTGAGAGAATCATCTTGTTATTCAATGGGTCATACAATCTGTATGCCTTTGATTTTGAGTTGTACCCTGTGAGGATACACTTCGCACCTTTGTCATCCAATTTTTGCTTTTTCTCTTTAGGCACATGTGCATATGCAACACATCCAAACACCCTTAGGTGTTCAACTGTCCATCTTCCTCGTGACCATGCTTCCATTGGAATTCTATCACAGACTACCTTTGTAGGACACCTATTAATTAGGTAAATTGTTGTTACCATAGCCTCTCCCCAAAATTCATTTGGGAGACCTTTCTCTTTCATCATGCTCCTTGTCATTTCAACAATGGTCTTGTTCTTTCTTTCAACCACTCCATTCTACTATGGTGTATAGCTGGTTGTGAGCTCTTTCTTTATGCCATGTTTCCTACAAAAAATTACAAAAGAATTGGAGGTATACTCCCCTCCTCTATCTGATCTAAGGACTTTGATATAGTGTCCACATTCTCTTTCAGCCTGGGCTTTGAACTCAAGAAACTTATCAAATGCTTCAGATTTATTCTTTAAGAAATACACCCATGTTCTACGACTGAAATCATCAATAAATGTTATAAAATAAGTACTGCCCCCAATGGAAGTAACTTGCATAGGACCGACTAGGTCAGTATGCACTAACTCTAATGGATATCTAGCCCTCCTAGAATTTCCAAAATTAAAGGGAAGCCTATGTTGCTTAAACAAAATACAAGCCTCACACTTGTCACATGAATTTCCTATTCGTGGAAAACCTTCTACCATTCTTTTATTTGACAACAAATTTGAACCAGCATAGCCAAGATGACCATACTTGAGGTGCCATAGCCATGAGAAGTCTTCAATCACACTCCTTAGAGCTGATTGTGTGGGAGGTGCAGAACCAACTTGAGATGAGAAACATGTCTCTATCCTCAAGGGAAACATTCTGTTCTTTGTCATTTGAACTACTGCAAGTAAATTCTTGCTCCCATCCTTTTCATGAATGACACACGTGTCATTCTCCATCAGCACTTTATATCCATTTTGAATGAGTTGATCAATGCTCATCAAATTGTGCTTCATACTAGGGGCAAAATACACATTTTGTATTTCCTTCTTCTCACCTTTCTTGGTGCGGACCATAAAAGATCCTTTGCCCACAACTGGTAGGATTCCATTATTACCCATTTTAATCTCAGATTTGAAACTCTTGTCAATGAATGAAAACAAGGTTTCATTACCACTCATGTGGTTGCTATATCCACTATCGAGGTACCAAACCTCAGGGCTTCCTTCTTCACCAACATTACACATGATAAAGGCAGTGGCATTGTTTCCACTTCCCATGTTCACAGCAGCCACATTTTCTTGTCCTGACTAATCATTTTGCTTCTTCCAACATTCACTTGCATAATGCCCATATTTATGATAGTAGTAGCATTCTACATTACTCCTATTTGAGTTGTAGTTTTTCTTACCTCCTCTTGAAGTATTTTGTGAGCTACTTGCTCCATCTTCTCTTCCTGAGCTTTCTGTTGCAGCATTTCTTTGTCCTCGATTACCTTAGCCTCTACCTCTGAAATTTATACCTAAGCCATTTCT
This sequence comes from Cupressus sempervirens, assembly GCA_028749045.1. Taxonomy (NCBI): domain Eukaryota; kingdom Viridiplantae; phylum Streptophyta; class Pinopsida; order Cupressales; family Cupressaceae; genus Cupressus; species Cupressus sempervirens. The sequence goes on along the minus strand of CM053785.1, from coordinate 549,334,198 downwards.
TCCTCTCCCCCTTCCTCTTTGATTTGACTGAGCCTTGAATGCTTGCTCTTGGGAAGAAGAAGATGCAGATCTATTGATCCTATGCTCATGGGTTTGAAGAGTACCCATCAACTCATCCATTGTCAAAACAGTGAGGTCTTTTGCCTCTTCTATGGTCATGAACAAATTATCATATTTATGAGGTAAACTCCTCAATATCTTTTCCACTATCCTTTGCTCTTGATAGTCTCCTCCATTTGACTTCAAATGGTTAATCACATTGGAGGTCCTTGAACTAAAATCTACAAGTGATTCATTTTCCTTCATCTGAAAGTTCTCAAACTCCCTCCTTATATTTTGTAGCTTTACTATGCAGACTTTATCAATCCCCTTGAAGTTCATCTCAAGGATATCTCATGCTTGCTTTGCATAATTTGCTGCTGCAATCTTGGGAAATACTGTCTCTGTCATTGTTGCTTCAATAAGACTTAATGTCTTAGCATCCTTCCTCCTTGACTCTTTCAAATGAGTCTTTTGTGCATTTGTGAGGGCAACATACTGAGTTGGGTCTATCACATCATTGAACTCATTTATAACAAACTCCCACAAATCATTTGCAACCATTATGGTTTTCATCTTCTTTGCCCATGTATCATAATTTTGCCCATTAAAGGATGGTGGTTGTTGCCATATCTTTCCTGTATCTACTGCCATGTCAAATATCCCAAGAAAATAAATGCCCTAACTCACTATGGATGTGGGGCCTCAAAGCTCTAATACCATGTGAGAAATAAATCACAACTTAAAAAATTTTGCTCGGCACTAACTGTTGCCGAGTGCCAGTTTTCTCGACACTTGAAGGTGTCAAGTGGCAATTTTCTTGGCATGTGAAGGTGCCGAGTGATAGGTTGCTCGGCACATGAAGGTGTCGAGTGACAGGCAGTAGGTGTCGTGTTAGCTCAACACAAGAAGAGCTCGACACTCAAAGGCAATGCTCGACAACAATGGATGCCAAGTGAGCTCAGCTCAAACTGAAAATTATAACTTAGTGAAATTTTAACATGAATGTTTCCACCATTAAAACCAGAGAGCCAAAGTTTGAAGCTTCTAAACAAACTTCTCAAATGCAATGAATAGAAGAAGAACAAGGGATTCAAGTATGCCTGCTTACTTTCTATTCAACTTTGATTTAAAACATTACAAAATCTGGGAGCATTTGGCTTCAACCAGAAAACCCTAAAATAACCCTAAACTGGTAAAACTTCAAACTTCAATGAACTTTAAACTTGCAATTCTAATGGTTACATCCAATGGTGCCTGGAGCAATCAATGCTTCAACAGGACAAATCCAACAATAACAAACTTACAGAATGAATAGAGGAAGAAACACGTGCAACTATAGGCACAAACTTCTTTCCTTCTTCCTTCTCTGCTCTACCTTGCTCTGCTAAAATTCTGATCTACTCTGCTCTGCTGAATTGACTCTCTTCTTTTGTTCTGCTGAACACACACCCCATGAATGAATTGAAAACATTTCTTTTGTCATATTTTTCCCCCTCTTTTCCTGATTTCAAAACTCACCCATCATATTTATGTTTTATATGTTTGTTCTGGAGTTAGTCAGGGGTGGTAGGTGGGCATTTGGCTCGAGGCGCAAACACCAACAACATTAAATATTCCAACACATATTCAATCATCAACGATCTCATGGAAAATTGCAAAGTCTAGATAACATTGTAAAATTAATCTAAAAAATGAGGTAAGGAAAGAAATTAGTTGAGGGAAAAAGACATAAATTGAAAAAATGCACAATTAAAACCAAAAGAAATGCAATTGCAGATTTATCACAACCCAACAAAAATTGCAATTAAGAGAAAACAAAATGATAGAAAGTTGAAACTAGATTATCATGATAGGATAAAAAATTGAAGTTAAAACAGGATGCCCAATGACTAATTGCAGATTTACCAAGAAACTAGTACCCAAAAAAAATCCCCAAATAAACAGTATATCGTCTTGATTTGTTTATATTTGCTAGTAGATGAAACTTATATTTGAGTTCTTTTATATTAGATTGTGTATATAATTTTTGTATCCCTGATCTATCATCAAAATAAGAGAGCACAAAAGAAAGATAAAAGACGAAACTTACTTGAATGGATGGTGGGTTGTGAGAGAATGAAATCAAAGAGGAATCTAAATCGAAGGGTTCATCTGTAGTACCAAGGAAAAATGATAATATTATAACAATGAAATACTACTTAATTATGAAGTAAGAAGAGTGGGTAGATACAAAATACAGAGATGGGAGGGAAACAACCAGCAACAAAACTCAATATTTGTATAATGACATGGTCCCAATTTCCTACATGTGAAAAAGTGCTTGTAGATGGGATCTAGGCTAAAATATACCTGTGCAGCTAACTCTGTAAATCACAATGGTCATTTCTAAAATCAAATTAAACATAACATAAATGCATTCATCCTCCAATCAATATATGCATAGGCTATATGAGCATAATCAAGCACAGACTCATTTCCTTGTAACTTACAGCATTAGCATTTCTAACATAAAAAGCATAACACAAAGAAACAACAAAAAATACTCTAAAATTTGTAGGCGAAAATGAATGGAAATCACAATAATATAAAACCATTGATCAATCTTAAATGCATGGCTTGTTGAAGTGTTGCATGCAGATAACACTTGGAGGAGCCGCCTGTTATACGCCACCATAAGAGACATGGCCATAGCATATTGCACAATATTAGTGGGAACTGGCCAATGGACACGTCACATTCTATATGAAGTCATTGTAGCATAAATTAAAATAAGCGCTACTTGTGCTAGAGGATGTGGTTGACAATGCTCTGAAATTTATGTTTTCAATGCTTAAGAGGTATATAGAAATCTTTTAGAATAATATTTTTGACAAATAAGTTATAAAAACTTTATTTTTTGAAAAATAAAACAATTATTAAACTTCTATATCTGATGTTCAATATCCTAGGTCATTCTCGTTGCAGTCTGAGAAAAATAAATTATTATTCCTCTTCCATTGACATGTTATGAAGCAATCATGCGTAAAACTGCGAATGACACTCTGTCCATTCAAAAGTAGATGGCAACAACAAAAAATAGCTGATAATTAACCAGTTGTAGGTATAAAGCTAAACTCATTTTATATTTCATTAGATAGACTTCATTGGTAGGTAGATGCAAACTATTTTACGTCACAAGCTTGACTTGTAAACTATTTATTATGTTAATTTTCAAACTCTTGAACACACAAGATAGATTTCTTTGGTAACCTTGACTTGTAGACTATTTTGAGCTATATCAACTATAATAGCAATACAATTATTAAGTGATACATTTTCCTTATTTTATTTAATATGCTTGATAGAGCTCGAAAAGAAACATCATTTTTGGACAGAGGTCACTTTTAAGTGAATGGAAATGTATACTATTGTCAATTCACTTATTCTTCACTTATTCCATTTTGATCAAATTCAAATCCAGGTTGGCAAGAACCCAAGTATTCTCTACTGTGGTCTTGTGCATCATTGTTTTTCTTAAATAAATTAATTCTGCTATATATTTTTGGATATCCTGTGACAATCGTATCAATCCTCAATCCTAATACATATTGAGATTTTAATTTATTCACACAAGTTTTGGCATTTTTCATTGATTTGTGGAGATAAAAAATTTACAAATTGACTAAGTACAACTTCTTTTATTTAATATTTAGTCAATCATTTTGTACAATTTAAGAAAATAAGTGCCACTTTCTAATTTGTAATTAATTTCTTATTTAAGATGCTATTTAGCTATTTTCCTATTGGTTCATGTTGGAAGAGCATAAATAAACTTATTATATAGAATTCATTATATGTCACATGCTTCTCTTTTACATAAATTTTGAACTATATCAACAATCAAAATCTTCCTTTTATACACTTATGTAATATGAAGCTTCATTTATGATTTTCAATCCTTTTGTATTTACAACTGAAAAAATATTTCAACAAATGTATATATGCTTCTATCCTATATAAAATATTAATTCTATGCTAACAATTTAAGTTCTTTTCTTGAATTTGACATCTCTTCAATTTTATTTTTTAATAAAACCTATCAGCGTACCCCTTGCACCTCTTTCTAGTACAAGTGCTAGTATAAATTTTTCTCTACATTGCGACTATCAACGTGCACCGTGATCTTAACCGCACGAAGTCGCAAAACTAGTTAATCTCCCCATCTCCACTTAACATTATCACTAAAAAGTCAAACCTATGAAGGAGGGTTAGAGTTTACCTTTCTATTGATTGTTTCTTCTCCACCTTGAAATTAGTTACATGTTATAATGCTTTTCCTAGGTCATTCCACGTGGCATGTTTGTGAACTTTCATAACTCTAGAGATCTCGTGTCAAGAAGTTTTTCGCAACATCGTTGACTTATCTGACCCATTGCTACTAAACGCAAAGACATTGCAAATACCCTCCAACAAACTATGCCGCACCATCACAACCTTAAAATAGTTAAGGATCACTATACTAGAGATGTAGTGCTTAAGAAGGAATTGCGACATCGCGACTTAAAAATAACATCAACTTTCTTCAAACATGAAAAGGCACACAAAAGATTGTCTTAAGGGTTTAAAGCATAGAAAGGAAAATAATAAAAGGGAAAGGCATTCATGACAAAAAAAAAATAGGGTTTTTCTAGCAAAACCTTTGCAACAAAGACATGTAAATTGTAATTTCACACATTTAACCTAAATTTTCACAATAAACTTTCAAAATTTTAGAATGGTGAAAATTAATTAGATTCCAGAGAAAGTGAATACAATAGTATATTGCTTACAAAAAATACAATAAGTAGGAGACATTTTCCACAATAAAATTCAGATTGTGATATTGCTATTAGGATTCAACTGTGTCATTTTTTGAGTCAAACTCATTGACCCATGTCTCATGAATAGTGGTTCACATAAGCCCATCTCTCACAAGTAGTTTTCCATTTAGTCTCATAATAGAGGGGTTCATATGAACAAGTACCCATGAAACATGGGTCAATGAGTTTGACTGAAAAAACTATGCAATTGAATCCTAATAGAAAAATCATAACTAATAATTTGTATGAATATTTTCTTTAGTGCCTTGAGAATAATGATTAGTTGTGATATTTCTACCAAGATTCAACAATATAGTTTTTTGAGTCAAACTCAATATCCCATGTTTCATGAGTAATGGTTCACATGGATCCATCTCTCTTGAGTAGTGTTCCATTCTTTCCCATGAGAGATAGGTTCATATGAAACATGGGTCAATGAATTTGACTAAAAAAAACTAGTTGAATCATGGTAGTAATATTACAACTAAACATTGTTCTCAAGAGAAAATATTCATGTAATGACTAATTGGAAAAAATTATATGTGTCATAAATGAGTGATTACTCTACTAATAGTAATTTGAAATATTTGATAATAATTATTAAAAACTAAAACAAACTTTGACATCATATGCATCCATTTATACATGGATCTGATAAAAACCTTCATTGACTATTTTCAAGGTAGGTCATACATATGTATATTTTGACCTTTTGATGTAATTGTTACAAAATATTGCTTTTGAAAACCATTTTCTTAAATAGCCATTATCATGTTAAAACAAATTAGAATGTGATAATACTAACAAAATCTTATATTTAATAGTTTTACACCATAATAATATTCTATTCCAAAGTGATTCAAATATTAATCTTAAAGCAAACGACTTAAAATTGTAGAAAACAAATCAACTTCTTAACTCTTAAATCACTCTGAGCAATATTTTCAATCATAATTTATCCTCTTAGAATGTATACAATTATTATTTTCAGTTAGATTTGGTTAGTATAAGTGATTTATATTTTGTCTTCTTAATATCAAATAAGAGATGACCCTATAAGTAACCAACATTACTCCTAAAGCAATCACATCAAACAACAAATTTGTTGCTTTGGTGTTTGCTTTTAAGTCAGAAAGCCTACAATTAATGTTGTTGCAATGGTACAGATCATCATGTGTGTATTGCACGCCAAGAAGAAGCTTGTAGATATGATAATGGATTGACATGTATCTCATCCATGCAATAAACGGTGGCACTGTTTGAATGTAGTACCCTCCTAGTAATAAGAATACCATCGCTACTACAGAAGCAAATGCTGAGGCTTGTTTAACATCTGTTATTGCTGTCCCCAGTGCCACGCCCATGCTTTGTGACACAACCACATTATACAATGTTATCAGCACTGTGAGTATGAAGGTCATGCCATCATGCTTTAGTCCTCCCATCCAATACGTGATTACCACAAATAATACTGGAAGGATTAACTCCATCGGTAGATCTCCTATTGTTCTTGCCACTAGGTATGAAGACAATCTATACATTCCTGATGATCTCTCCCTTACTAGCATTTGACGTTCTTGGGAGGAGGTGAATATTGCATTCATTGTCGGCAAATATCCCCAAAAGATTGAGATGAAGAATAACAAGCCAACCTGTTATTTCTCACATACATTAAAGATGATAATTAGAATTTATAAAAGTGAAATAAAAAAAATTGCACCTAATAAATTTGAAGTATAAATTATATAAAAGCAAGTATAATGATAGTATACAATTTTTACATGATATTTCTTGCATCTAATTTCATACTGACATTGCAAATAATCTGAAGATTATAAAAAGATATATACTAAGTAATTTTCAGATTCTAAATTCTTTATACAATCATTTTATAATTCAAATAACAAGTGTCTTAACAATTAAGATGACTGTTAAAAAATTAAATTATAGTTTCAAGTAATCAAGAAATTTGTTCATTAAGTCTATTTTTAATTAGAAAATTGTTTTTACTAGACATCATAAATATTCTTTTTTGAAAACAAAAGATTTGAAATAAGATATTGAAAATATATATGTCTTCATGATATGAATTATTCAATACAACCTTTTAATGTTGTGTCCAAATGTACTCTTGCTCCTGATCTATTTCCTCTATTAGTGTAGATTGAGAACACATTGACACTCTTGTAAGATTTTGGGGACTCAGTTGTAGCAAGGGTTCAATTCAACAGTTAATAGATGGAGGGCAAGAGTGTAGGGAATAAGAATTCTACCTGATCTTCAATATGATTGATGCTTGACCGCCACCACATGAGGCCTGATAATATTGATGCCGAGAGCACTTGGATAATCTTCTGACCATCAAATGAATCGCATCTTCTCCTCAGCTTCATATTCCTTTCGACTAGTACCCTAAATTGTTGGAACCAGCTTGAAGTCCATTCAATATAGTGATCTAACATCCAAGAAAATAAAAAATAAAAAATATATCAATAGCTCAAAATAGTTTCAAGTAATTTGGAATAAATTCATTTAGTGAAAGTATGCACACTTTGTGCTCAACACTGATATGTAGTAGAAGTCCTTGTTCTAAGTAACAAAAAAGATCAAGTGGTTACTATGATCAACTCATTAATAAAAATAGCTAAACTTTATCTTTAGAGTTCGGTATTCTTACTTGATGAAATGGGAACATCCACCATCTGATCAATACTGATTTCAGTCTTTAATTTTGGGGATAAATATGTTTGATATGCTTCAATAAGGGATTGCTTGATGGATGCTTGAAACTCTCCCTCCACTTGATTGCTACACCCACGCTCCCACCCTTTTACAGAGCTCACAATTCCTGCACATTAACATCAAGTTATGCATCTCATACTCATGCACTTCTTTAAACTATAGCATTAATTCTCCAGATTGATTAGTAAGCATGAAAACATACTGAGAAATTAGAGTTAAAGTCGGATGCTATTCCATTGAGCATAAGTTGAGAAACTCACCATTAGTAAGATCAAGCAAGAAATCAGCAGGATTGACTGCAAAAGCCGGTGAGTAACCTATAGAGGAGAAGTAATCAAGAGCTTGGGTAGGTTGGCCAAAATAGATGGATCTCCCCTGAGAGAGGAGAATAACTTTGTGAAACATGTGGTAGAGTCTGCTTGAGGGTTGATGAATGGTGATAACAATAGTACGCCTTGTGGACATGGCAAGCTTGTGTAAGATGCAGATGGTTTTATGAGCGGTGGTGGAGTCAAGGCCTGAAGTGGGCTCATCTAGTAAGAGAAGGCTCGGATTGAGAAGCATCTCATGCCCAATGCTCACCCTCTTCCTCTCCCCTCCACTCATCCCACCCTCTCCAATCATTGTGTTTTTGCATTTGCTTAGCCCGAGTTGATGTATGATGGAATCTGCCTGCTGCTGCTTCTCATGCTTGCTCAGTGTTTTCGGCAGCCTTAGCAAGGCTGCATATAACAGAGTCTCTCTTACTGTGAGAGAGGGATAGAGAACATCATCCTGAGAAACAAACCCAATCATTCTTTTCATGGATTTGATGAAGGGCTTCCGATTGATTCTCACCACCCCTTCAAATTTGGCATCCACTCTTCCTCCGAGTACATTCAGCAGACTGGTTTTGCCACTTCCAGAGTGTCCCAACATTGCTAAAAGTTCACCAGGGCAAACCATTCCTGTTATCCCATTTAAGATGTTCTTCTCTCTTGCTTTTCCCAGATTTACAGTGTAAACTATGTCCTGAAACTGAAGAATTCAGATGACTTTGCATATGTCAGCCTACATTATCTTAGATCGTAATTTGTATACAAATATATTCTAAGTTTTGATTAGCTTTTGAATGGTTCAATTGAAATCAATTACTTTTTGAATAGAAACCATCTATTAGTGAGCAAATAAAAAACTTAAAATTTGTTATTTAAACATGTCGTAGAAATATAAATTGTTTCAATTGTTCATTGCAGACTAACATGAATAATTCAGATATTGTTCATTGCAGACTAACATAAATAATTCAGCTTAAAGTTTATCTGAATTATTCAGAGAATAAAAACAGAGAAAAAGAAACAATTAAGGTTGAAACATTTAGAAAATTTTAGATCGTTTTTATGGAGAGAACAGTTTAAACATTACAATTAAGGCTTGATTCAGACTTAAAGTATTAAATAGTCAAAATTAACATACTTTTCTCAAGCTTACTTTTTCTCCTTAATATGAGATGTTTAAGGATGACCATTATGGAGAACCTTCTCTATGTAAATGTTAACTAAATTTAGGAGATTCAATGGATAATTTAAGGTTATGATTCTTAATCTCTTAAGATTCTTATGGGTATCATTAAAATCTTTCTTTCATTCATTTCATTCAAATTCTTATACAAATTAAACTTCTTTAGAAAATCTAAAATACTTAAGAGATTTCAAACAATTGTGATGGAGAACTTTCCAGATATCAATGTCAGGGTTGACATGATGTATCAACTAAATTTAGAAGATCTAACATTGAAAAGAGTTTGAAGATAATTTAAGCTTATTCCACAAATATAAATTGTTTCATCTGTATGATGTAAAAAATAGCTTAAAGTTTATCCGAATTATTCAGAAAAGAGAAAAAAAATGCTAAAAACTTTTAAAGATGGATTGAACTAAATTTAAGAGATGAAAAAGATAATTTAATGTTATAGTTCTTGATTTCTCAAAACTATTTATTCTCATTGAAGTCACTAAAATCTTTCAATTAGTCATTTTATTTAAATATAAACACTATTTTTTAAGAATTTCTAAAATACTTCAATTTTTTAAGATGATTGTATGGAGAAGTTTCTAATCTATTGCATGTCAAGGTTAACATGATGTATCAGATAAATTTAAGAAATCTAATTTTGACAAGTGTTTAGAAGGATTCCTGATTCCTGAGAATGTTTGTCACACAACTGAACTATTAAAAATCTTTTACTCATTCATTTCATTCAAATATAAACGCACACAAAAATTTATAAGTAGCTGTTATTGAGAACTTTCTATAGACAATTAAAATTTGAGATCAAACAAATAATTTAAGATTGTGGTTCTTGACTTCCCAAAACTACTTGATCTTATGAAAGTCACTAAAATCTTTTAGTCATTCATTTTATTCAAATATTAGCACAATATTTTTAAGAATATCTAAAAACTTCAAAAATTATTGTTATGAAAAACTTTTCAAGATTGTATCTGAAAATTGAGATGATGTATCAAGTAAACTTAAGAAATCTAATATTGAAAAGAGTTTTGATCCGTTAGAATATTTGATCACGTAACTGAACTATTAAAAATCTTTCCTTCATTTATTCCTTTCAAAACGCAAGAGTATCAATAGGAGACACAGTGAAATGATGATACCTGAAGTGTTACAGGCGTGAACTTCAATAGTTGGACGTGCAAAGTGGAAGCAAAAGGAGTAGCAGGGTCTCCATCAATATCAATAACAAGGGATTTAGAGTCTCTTGGCACCTCTTTTCCATGAAGCTGGTGTTGCAATTGGTTTAGCTTTACATCATCCTCCATGCACCCTACCACTCCGGCCATTCTCTCTTCTTCCTTTTAAAATGAAATGAAATGAAATGGAGGACTTTGGGATGGTTGAAGGTGGTGGTGTTATTAAGTATTGCTGTAATGGGAACTTTATATTTTGTTTTGATGGGAGAGTCGGTCCAGTCCAAAATCAAATGAGGGGGGTCCCCGCCCTCACACTAGTGGCTAGTGCTGGTAAAGGAAGTCGATTGGACATTAAATGAGGGGGAAAGAGGAAACAAGCAAAAGCAGAGATTACTATTATTCACTCCTTCCACCCGAACAAGAAAACAATTATTATCTCCTCCACTTTGCTGCTAGTTGAGACACGAATTGGATGGCTTCCTGACTAGCTGTCCCGCATTATGGATTCATTGCATTCGTTGCCACCCACCGCCACCACTTTCATTTGTTTCCTCCCATCCACCGTCAGCTCTTGCTCTACTTTACAATATTCATCTTTATTTTGTTATACATTTTTTATTATTACTCAAGTTGAACTCTAAATGAATTCATGAGCAATGCTGGACTAGACATAAATTTGATCTAATGAATATTTCTCAAGTCGCTTAGACTTTAAATTGAGTTCTTATATGAGATTAATTAATAGAATTGACATATTTCAATCAATGATATGTTCTTGAATAAATTGAATTTTATCAAATGGATATTCCTCAATCTTTAACTTTAAATTCTAGAAGTTCAACTTATGATCTACTTTTATATAAGTTAAATTTAACTGAATGAATACTCCTCACTTCTGAACTCAACCAAAAATAGTCAACTTAGACATATCTTATATCTGACTGCTTGAACATCACACATTAAGACTTAATTCCTAAGATAAAAATGTTAAATAGTCAAAGTTGACTTATTTCTTCAAACTTAATTTCTTCCCTAATATGTAATATATCTTCACTCTAAACCAAAAATATTCACCATGATATCTTTTTATATATAAAATGGATATTTATCAGCCCTCAATTAACCTACCATATGATGCTCTTCTGTTGATCGATCTCATCAAAATAAGTTTACATAAAAATATCTCCATCAATAAGGAAAAAAATCAATCCTCATTTTGACTGTCAATTAGTAGGGGACAATAACGTACAAACGGTCTAATAAGTTCTTATGTGGTTGGATATAAGTGTAGACATTCATTGTGGATTTCCATATTACTGTGGCAAAAGCATAATGGCGGCCAAGATCTGAATTGGATTCAGTCCACCAGCAGCAAAATTCATTAAAAACTGGAAAGGTGGAGAGATGTGGCAGTCTCACATCCACACACGTAGTGGCATGATCCTCCGGATATGGCAAAAGACAAAACTGAAAAGGCAGCCATTACCTGGGTGAAGGTCAAAGGGCCTGATGGGATGCCTTTTGCCTTTTAAGCGAGGATACCTCCAATTGGCTGATTCCAACTATGCACTCCCTACTTGCTTCAACTATTTCCCATATGTAAATGGTTGCTCCACATGGATAAGACACTGCGATGATTCTCAAAGAGTGCTATAGACATAATCATTCCATAAGTAAATGATGAAATTCAAAGTGGATTTGTATAGGTCAAATGAATCTCTCATGTCAAATTTGTAGGAAGGTTTTCAATACACATCACAATTTAAATTATTGTTCAAAAGGTGGTTTTGCCACATAGACTAGATGGTGAGACAACTTGTTCAAATAATGTTATGGGTATGAGCAATATCAATAAGGAAATGATGAAATTCATAGTGGATTCTCAAAGGCCAAATAAATGTTAAGTCATAGTCTCCAATAAGTGTAGACTCATCTACATGTTGTATAAGATTATAATTTCAATATCTTATCTATAACAAGAATATACAAAATGTATCAAATGACAAGAACGTGTATGAACATGTGCATATAGAAAGGATACATAAAGTATCAATCATGCATAATACTATATGGCAATTAAAATATGTACAAAGGCAACCATATGTTATGTACTTGTTATACTTGTCAACTAAAATGAGTGTCTATAATTGTGTATCAATGTCAAACAATACCAAAACTATATACCATGTGGATGCCATCAATGATAAATGTATGCTACTGTAATGTATCAAATTGAAAGGTGATGGGAACACAATGTGTCAAAATACCAATCTTTTTTTCCATCAAATTTCAATAAAATAATATGAGCATGCAACGAGTATATCATTTATCAAATTAACAATGTGATAGGCATCAATAATGAATGTATCAATAAATATCAATACCAATTGTTTTCTCATTAAGGACATCAACGAAAGGGAGCCAAGAACCAAAAACTCCCTCTTTGTTCTTGGTGACAAAAACACAAACCTTGCCGCCTTATTCGCAATAGTGACAAAGGATATATTCTAGATGATTCAACATCACACAAAGAGAAACAAGCATTGAAAAGTGAAACATTATTAGTATGGAATGTGAGAGTATACCATAGAAAACCATAATATCATAAATAACCATTGTTCAAATTTGAAAAAATATGATCACTTTGTCCAAAAAAGCACTAATTAACAATCTAAAATGTTGGCATCGTAACACTGATCAACAATTATCAAGGAACAAATGGGATAGAACCATGTTATGCTTAGATAGAATGATACACACATAATCAAATATGCACAAAATATACCATTGCCGCTATAAACAGCATCAACAAAATACCATTGTCCAGTTAGATGTAGAAAATAATAATCATAAGTCTCACCAATAGGAAAAAAGAACAACAAATGGAAGGGATAACTGATATACTTGCATAACTCTCCCATGTTAAATAAAATGGGGCTATCCGTAGTGTGAGTAATAACATGCAATCCATTGAACTAAAAACCTCAATAAAACTTACTCCAATAAATTTGTTTTAGATTAAGGCAAAAATAGGTTTTGAGGGGACCCGAAACCCCTTACAGCAAGCATAAAGATAAACGATAAAGAACCCTAGGTTTTACAAGGACATGGAACCTAAGTTCACAAAAATAACAAAAAAACAGGTTTTACAAGGCCCTGGAACTAGCCAAAGAAACTAATCAAAGTTTAAAACCAGGTTTTAAAGGACTTGGAACCTAAAATAGACAACAAAACAAAGCTAGAAATGAAATAAAAATAGGAAAATCGAGAACAGATGCCTAACCATAGACCAATACCAATAACTAAACCAGTTCTTTGATAACCATGGCTAAATCCTTGCTAGCCTCCACAGTACCCTGTAGGATGTCTTCAATAGCTGAGTCGGGAGCCTCAACCGCAACTTTCTTTGTGCTTTATCTCATTCTTTTTCTGGGGCAACCCAAAATCTTTACAACAATAGCAATAGGGGACATAGTCTCCTTATTGTTCCTTTTACCTATACTTGCAGTAGTAGCACATAAACTAGAAGTCACCATGTCCATTCTTTTCTCACTATCTTTTACCAGTTGAGGAAGTTCCATTTCATAGGCCTTCAACCTCTCAAGGATATTCACAACCTAATTCTCCAGTTACTGGACTCTCTTCATTTTTTCTTCATCCAGTTTTCTCTAGATTTCTCCCATTTTCCTCTTAAGAACAATAATTTCATTATAAAGGTAAGAGTCCACCTAGAGAGAGGCATCAACTTTCAACTTAGCCTTGTGGAGAAAAGATAGCTTCACCATATTATTTTCATCTCCAGTCTCATCATCAGACCTTTTCTCCAAATTAGTTGTCACTTCATGGGTTTCCTTAAGATGTAACTGATTTTCATTGTTTAAACCCTCTTGATCTATCATCTCCTTCTAGTTCTCCTTATTTGAATTCTACTCTTTAATGACAAGGAATTTTACCTTTTCATTCTTCTCCTTGTCAAAGTCCACCAAGATCTTGACATCAATTATTTCCTTTTTTGTGGGTATAGGCCTTTCACTTTGGTTCAAAATATTCTCATTCTACCTCAAAGGTTCTGAAATTGACTTTGATTCCATATTCCTCTCTTTGATACTTTTCCCATCATTTTTAACCATAGAGATACCCTGACTACCAGAATACCCATCCATATTAGAACTAAGATCCCCAATTTCCATTTTGTCCTCTTCATCTGCACTTTTCTCAAACTCCATTGCTTTCTCATTAGTTTTCTTATTTTTCTCCACCTTAATCTCCTTCTTTTTATCCTTACTATTGCTACAATCCTCCTTGATTTCACAATATTTTTTAAAATTTTCTTAGCACTCATCTTATAATGAGGCTCATTACCAACCAGTTTTCTCTTCTTCTCCACTACAGGTGAAAGCTTCACTACATTTTTTCTAAAATAAATTTCAATCAACAAAATAAGTCCTTTATGGAGCATGGACCTGGTTTCTTTCTTTCTATTCAACTAGAGACTATTTAGCAGAGAAAATTTCAAGTAGAATGGGGAGGACAACGTATCCTTATTCTTGAAATGGTTCAAAAAAACAAAATGGAATCTATGAACCTTTTTTGATCTACCATCCAAAATAAAGTACTCACGAAAACAAGATAAAACATCTTTCCAGATTACCTTAATTTGGTCCAGGTCATAGAAGTCCCCGTTCTTCACAAGCCTTTTTTCCTCCTCTTCATTTTTGGGAAATTTCTTGAAAGAAAAATTTGATATAATAGTTTCCTTTCTAAATTTTAAGCCCTCCATAGGAAGACTAGTTATCTCTGCTATAAACTCCTCTATCAAATCCACTATTACCCCATGAAGAGTAACCCTTTCCTCAGACCAGTTCTTCAAGAAGTACTCAGTAATGTGGGGTTTGTAGTTGTACAACTTCTCAATGTACATTGTTACTTTTCCCTTCTAGAGAATCTCCCACACTGCATGTTCCACTTTCCATTATTTGCATCTTGAAAACTTCTATTTCCTTGACCCCCCACCCATAGTGTAACCAGCTCTATAATTTCTATAAAAAATGATAACTTTTACAAGAGACAAGGTATGTTTAACCTCAAATAAGCTTTTCACCTAGAAAATGTGTCAAGTCCTTTTGATGATGACAAAAAAGTACCTCCTTGAAATATGATAACAGTCCATAATAAAGCCACCACTTGCCATGATAAACCACAAAATCTCACATAATCTTTCCTTCAATTGTATTAGTCATCTCATAATTTATGATCGTCATCAACTCAATTTCCTTGTTGAGGTTATCACTCCATGTCAGCTTTTCATCTATGTAGACAACATGATTGCCTTCTCGGTAATTATGAGTTATGATGACCTTATCGAACTTTTTTTATCAAATTTTTAATCTCCATAATACTTCCATCAATATTCCACATTGTGGTGTTCCTATTATTCAACATATTAATTATTTTTAAAGAATCCCCTTCCAACCATAAGTTCCTATAACCAGTCTGCAATGCCATCCTGACAGTATAAAGAGCAGCAACAACCTCAGCTTTATGACTACTTGAGTGACCAATAGAGATAGCCATAGCATCCAATACTCTTCTATAATGGCCTCTTAGATCTCCACCACATCTAGCTCTTCCAGGGTTCCCTTTAGTAGAACCATCGAAATTAGCTTTCAAACAACCCAAAGGAGGGGATCTCCATATCACACCTTGTCTGTGTTCATTATGTTTTGCACCAATTCCTATCATTTTTATTGGATTTCTTATATGCACATCATTACTATTTTTATTCCAAGATATAAAATTCTCTTTGATAGCCTTGATAATATTTTGACCCACCACCCATTCAAGAGTTTCTTTATTTTTGAAAATTTCATTGTTCCTTTCTTTCCAAAGACCCCAACAAAGATGGGGGAGAGATATATTTTGAAGAAATCCAATATCAGATCCTCTGACTAACATTTCCAATTCTAAAAACACTTAGCAATATTACTAGGTTGAACCCACTAAATGGGTAAGTGCACCAAGTTGTGGTGCCAAAAAGGTGACACCATTTTTATTTTTTCTAATTTTCAATAGTGTGTACATGCTATAGCATGCATGTGCTTTAAAAAAAACCTAATTTTTATAAATGGGCTGCATACCCGCAGCCCATTCATTTTAACTCTTTTTTGCTACTTCTCCTCGCTATAACACGTACACGGATTGCAACAAAACAAGTTTTTTGCCACCCGCCTTGCCAGTATGCCTCCTCGTTGTTGAATTTCGAGATCACGAGCACGCCATATGTTATCTAACTTTCTTTTTGCATTGTTTGGTATGTTTTTTATATTGTTTTGTAGGTTTATTTTAATTTTTTTAAAAATTTGTTTATTTATTTAGATTTCAATTGATTTCTTATTAGGAAATTTCAATAATGAATTGACAAATCTCCAAGAAAGTCAAAACCAAAACCCTCCACAAGAAGAACAACAAATTCCGCAACCTGAACCAATTGCAAGACCTCCTCTTGACACACAAGAAAATATAATAAATGAAATAGAAAGAGGCAAAACTGAATTAGAAGGACTCATTGGTCGGTTGAAACAATGTAGACAAACCAATCCAATGAGAGCTCAATTGGCATCGTTCCTCAAATCCATTAAGACCCACATAGCTTCTATTAGTGGTCAGTTAGATATTTGGCAGGTTAAGAGGGAAGAACAAAAAACATATTATGCAAATAAATTATCATATCAAGATGTTAAAAGAAAAAGATATACCAAAAGGTAGAATATGTGCATTATTTAGAAAACCCGGTGCACAAGATACTATTAGAGAGGGTACTAAACGGTTCCCCATCTATTGGTGCATACATGATGCTATTATGATGCTATTAGAAATATTTTTTTGGGATAGATGGTGGATGGTTTTTGATGCCCCTCCTTGCAATAATCACGAGGTCCCCATGTATTTCTTAAGGAAATGGTATTGTGAGTTTGTCCTTGGGGAGATTGACAATTATTTTGATATATTAGAGTCTCAAGGTAGAGGTGGGGGGTCATCATTTGAGAGGTCGGGGGCATGTCATGACTCTAATGTAGTTAGGGCACTTGTGGTCTAGCCACAGGGTAAGCATGTGACTATTCCTTCAGTTGTGAAGGAACATGTAGAGGTCAACATTCTAGGGACTATTAGAGCTTTGACACAGACCCTCAATCATTGCATGAGTCCATTAGTTGAGGAGGAGCCTTCTGCACGTCGCAGTCCCATGTGCACATCATGCATATCTTTATGCACATTTGGCAGTCATGATGAAGATGGTGAAGATGATGGGCTAGTGACTGATCAGTTCCTGAATGAGACATTTGGCATTGACACACAGGTAAATTACAATTATAATAAACTAATTTGATCACATTTCATATGTATAGTGAATGACTAATTAATTAGCATGTATTGACATTGTTCAAAATTCAGGGTCAAAGTGTTGGCAGCCCTAGTAGCGATCCCTCAGCCCCATTTTTTATCCCCTCAACAAGTCCAAAGGTATGTATCAATTTAATCATTTAAATGAATACATATATTTATTAAGTAATCATATGAAGGATTGACAAAAAAAATTATGCATGTGCATCAGTTCTCTACAAGACCATTGACATTCACTACAGACTCCGAGCCTAGACGCGACATGAGCTTCGTAGAGGTACATTTGTTTCATGTTAATTTAATTCATTTGATTATATTTGTTTCATGTTTCATGTTACATTTAACATGTATTGTATGACATGCATCTCTTGACATCAAAGACTCCTCCTCATCTCCGACAATCTGTCGATCGTGGAGTAGCTATAGCTATGGCTAGTTCATAGCCATTGATTCAGGTATGAAAGAATTTTCTTGGTTTTAGTTATTGTTTATAATAGTTAGTATCAAAATTTCTAATGTTATTTATAAGTGATTATAATGATTCAATTGTTGTAGGGTCTTGTCACACCTGATCGTCCACGAGCCTTCAAGGTGGACTTACAGAGCGACTATATGATGGCGGTAAGAAAATAATTAATTTTGTGTGTACATATATTTGATTTCAATGTATAATAATTATTGATTCATGTTTACTTTGTTTGTATCAGCTCGAGTTAGAGAAGAGCCTCAACAAGAGGACAAGCGAGCGTGTGAGGAAGACCCCATCATCGCCATCGTCTCCCTCCACACGATGACCAAAGGCCTCTAGAGATTTTTTTCCTTCCCCTTGTGGGAAGGAGAAGATATAGTTGATAGACATGTAAATGTATAGGCATCAGTGGACATATATGTTGGATTTTATGTTAGTGGACATATTCGATATACATTTGATGTATATATGACATTTTATATTTGATGTATGACATTTATTTGATGCATGACATTATTAGACTTATGATATTATTAGTTATCATTTTATATTATATGTTTGTTCATGTATGACATTAAATTCAATACCTAATTAGTTCAAAAATTTGATAGAATATTGATTAACAATAAACTTTATTACTGTTTAAGCATAAGTTTATCATTTCCAATATGTCATCGTCATATGATTTATGATCTTGTTCATGTTTAAAGTATTCCTTCTCTATCATTTGTTTATCAAGCTTAATTCAATACCTAATTAGTTTGAATTTTTGATACAATATTGATCAGCAATAAACTTTATCGGTGTTAAAGCCAAAAATTTATCATTTGCACTTCATTTCGTTGTCATATTGATTTATGATTTTCTTGTTCATGTTTGAAGCCTGCCTTCTATGTTATGCATCTAAACATTTAGCATAAATTATTATTACAAACATATAACAAATCTGAAACTAAAAATAATACATTACATTAATTCCAAGGTTTAGTTATGATATAAAGCCTAATAGGATTCTCAAGATTTCATTAATTCCATATGTTAGATCTGCCATCATAGAATACCAATTGTAATGGGCACTCACATGTATTCCAATGCATATATTTCCTTATATGCCAATTGGTCAATGTTGTACCTTATAGAAGATAGAATTTTATAGGTAGAATTACTCAATCTTGTACTACACTAGATAAGATGTTCTTTATTATGCATAATGTTTATCTCTGGCATTGTTTATAAGAGTGTTTCAAGGTTGGGAACCACTTCAACATTCTTGGCATGGTTTAGAGGTAATGTCATTGTGGCAAAGGCTTATGCAAGGAAACGAGCCTCATGATTTTGGCATTTACATAGAAGCAGAACTTGCTTCTTCAACTCCTTACACTCAACTCTTCATTGAAGTTAATCTTATAGTACTAAGAATAGCTACTACAAATTCCTAGGAGTCAAGGGACCCTAAACCTATGCTAAATTTTCTAGAGACAAGAGAAGTTACTACATGCTTCAGTACTTCATAACATTCTGGATCATATAGTGACACCCAAATTAATAACAACAGTAGATACTTGGGGTCCTTGCAGGGAGATTGTGCCAATACATGCACAGTTACATCCTTGGCTTCCATTTTTAGGCCAACATATGGAGCCTTTATATCCAACCATTTTTTTAAAGTTGGGGAATGTACACATAGGTTTCTTATGGCTCATTAAGTGCATCACTTCTTGAGATTTTACTTCAACCCAAGATCATGTCATCTTTTCCATATTTTTCCTTATTTATGAGTTGGGGATGGGAGTGTCAATAATTTCATAAAGTTCTCCAAAAGTATCCCCAACAAACTTTTAACTAGCTTGGTCTCATTTAATGGCTATCGGTCAACAACTGGAAACTCGACACTAATCCATTAACCAATCCAAATGAATTTGACCAACTAAATATATATAAATAACACTTTCTTATGATTATAAAATGATTAAAATTACACACAAGTATTTATTTTAGTTTTATTATATTTAGTATTGATACTAACTTTTTGTACATTATTGCCAGTGAAACAAATAATAAAACAATCGATTCAACAATATGTGATTTCTAAAACAATTTCTTAGGATGAAACATTAAAGAAAATAATTCCTTGTTGTTAACAAACTAATATATAAAATTTATATTATAGGTCTAGTCATCAATAGTTTTTCATCATTTTTTAAAGAATTGTAAAGTATTTATATGTGTTGCCAAATGGTAAGAATTACCTTTGAAAAAGTTAACCACAATTCAAATGCGCTAGAAAATCAATAGAAACAAATGAAATCAATTTTGAACTCCTTAAAGGCAAGACAAAGAAATTTAACTTCTAATTCCCCATCTAAATGCATAGAGCTATAATCATTCATTCATTATGTTTGGGCATATCAAAATATTATCCTAGAAACAACAATATGATCCATCCCATAGCAACTTGTGGACTCAGGCTTGTTGCAATTAAGGAGGAGAAGAACTTTGACGAGGAATACTTTTATGGCATCATGTTGAGACAATTATGATGCAACTAGTTCCCAGTTCTTTGAATCTAGACTATCTTGGTGTTTCACTTATGCTAAATACAACCCACCTTTAGCCCTAATGTGAGTGGAAAAGATGACATCACATTTTTTAATGAGAATTGGACAAACATGCTCCCACAAAATTCCCCAACTTCCACCCCAAAATTGGAGGAATATTTTTAATGCTACACTTATGTTGATCCTAGCACTTTGAAAAATAGGGTGTACGTAATAGGATTCTCAAGATTCAATGAAGGAAAGATCTAACTACTACAAAGGTTTAAAAAGTTGTTCATCATACTCACTATTGTTGCCTTGAATATTTTTCTTTGATCTCATTCCTTCATAATGCCCTTACCTTATGCATTGATTATCATTAACGGTGTCTCTATAGTGATGCAAAACAGTGATGCATTGATTATTCCTTCGTAAACCCTCATAATGATGCCAAATAGTGATCTCTATCATTCCTTTAATAGTTTTCAAACAATCTTATAAACCTGACACATTAGAATATGTGCCATATTAAGCCTACCTCTAATAAACTCTTAAGATCGTGAGTTATGACGAGGAGGAAAATTCATGAGCCCTTTATAATCTTATCCTTCTACACATCACACCATGTTTTCTCCATGATATTTTCAATGTGGGGGAGATAAATAAAAACTTATGAACTCTTGTAAGCCCCTTAATGTGTCATTATCTCTATTAGGGATGTTTTGGTTCGGATTGCCCAAGAATGTTTGAGTGCTCAATAGGATGGGAAGAGGTTGGGGCTAGCATTTATCTAGCCACCTAGAGCTAACAGAATAGACAGTTCGATCCCAGGAGGAAAGGTGAGAGAGATTTGGCAGTTGGCAACTTTGTACTGACCAACACTACAAGCTTCAATATCACTCAAGATGGCATCGCAAAATCAAAATAGAGTAAGATCTCCAAAAAGAGAGAGAGGTTATTGTAGGTCTCCACAACACATTCCTATAGGAACTAGAATCGCATCCATACCTAGCACAAGCTCTGAGATATGCTCTGTTAAAGATTGTTGCCCTATGGCATTTAGTGACCCTTAGGAATGTTTTGATTCGGTGTGCCCGAGAACATTCAAGTGCTGAACAGGATGGGACAAGGTTGGTGATAGGGTTTACCTAACCACTTGGAGCTAATAGAGTAGACAATTCGATCCCACGATGAAAGGTGAGAGAGATTTGGTAGTTGGCAACTTTGTACTGGCCAACACTACAAGTTTCAGCATCACCCGAGATGGCATTGCAAAATCAAAATGGAGTATGATCTCTAAAAAGTGAGAGAGGTTATTGTAGGTCTCTGTAGCATGGTCCTATAAGAACTAGAATCACATCCATACCTTGCACAAGCTCCAAGATATGACCTGTCAAAGATCGCAACCCTATGGCATTTAGTGACCCTTAGGGACGTTCTGGTTCGGTGTGCCCGAGAATGTTTGAGCATTGAATGGGATAGGATGAGGTTGGGGATAAGGTTTACCCAGCCACCTAGAGCTAACAGAGCAGACAGTTTGATCCCACAAAGAAAGGGGAGAGAGATTTGGTAGTTAGCAACTTTGTACTAGCCAACACTACAAGTTTCAGCATCACCCGAGATGGCATCACAAAATCAAAATGAAGTATGATCTCTAAAAAGAGACAAAGGTTATTGTAGGTCTCCGCAACACGATCCTATAGGAACTAGAATCGCATCCATACCTCGCACGAGCTCTGAGATATGCCCTGTCAAAGATCACAGCCCTATGGCATTTAGTGACCCTTAGGGACATTTCAGTTTGGCATGCCTGAGAATGTTTGAGCACTGAACAAGATGGGATGAGGTTGGGGATAGGGTTTACCTAGCCACCTAGAGCTAAAAAATCAGACAGTTCGATCCTACGACAAAAGGTGAGAGAGATTTAGCAGTTGGCAACTTTGTACTGGCCAACACTACAAGTTTCAGCATCACCCAAGATGGCATCACAAAATCAAAATGAAGTATGATCTCCAAAAAGAGAGAGTTTATTATAGGTCTCCACAACACGATCCTATAGGAACTAGAACCACATCCATAACTCGCATGAGCTCTATAATATGCCCCATCAAAGATCGCAGCCTATGGCATTTAGTGACCCTTAGGGACGATAGAAAATTCAAGCACTAAATGAGATGGGACAAGGTTGGAGATATGGTTTACCTGGCCACCTAGAGCTAACGTAACAAAAAATTTGATCCCACGACCCTTTTTCCACTAAGTTGCAAATTTGAGCAACTTTTACAACTTTCAACAATGCAACTTTGTACACAAAGTGCAATTTTTACATTTTTCACTTGATTCCAATTCTACGACTTGGAAAAGGTTTAGAAATAGTAAATTAACTTATTTCCAAATGCTCATCCATTCACCAATTCCCAAACTCCTACAAAGTTGTCAGCATTTTTGTAATTTTGCTTTGACAACTTTTGCAATTTTTTTGCAATTTTTGACATCTCAACTCCTAGACTCGTAAAACTTAACCTAATGACCCTAAGGACCTTTATAACCTTCTAAGAAAATTTTTTTTTAAAAATTCCTTGAAAAATCACCTATATTGCTCATTTTTATGCCTAAAAAGTGGCCTATAGTGTAACAATAGAGACTTGGTCTAAAACAACCATACCTCATCTTTTGATATGTTATAGAGGAGAAAAATGGGTATCCTAATATTCAATTTATTTTCTTGATGTTATGGGAAAATGTGAATAAAAATTTAAGAGGACAACATTTTATGCATTTTTTCTCTTTTTACATCATCACAAATGGATGAAGGTCTACAGCCTCAGATTGCTCCTCCTTAAAGCTATTTGTTCCTCTTTAGTAAGAGACATGGCTCTGACAACATTTTGATGCAATGGAATGGGTAGTGGGAATGGACAAGGTTCCTAGAATCCTCTTCACTGAAAGTTAAGGAACAATAAGTGTCGTTGTTAATCCAATCAGCCTAAAAAAACCTATCACAAGTGCTTGATAAGATGGTATGGTTATCACAAGCCAACCACTCCTAGGAGTCCCCAAACACAAGGAAAACCTATCACAAAGACAACTAATCACTAGTTGCTCTTAAGGGCATCACAAGGCTTATTTGACACAAAACCCCACAAAGACAAATAAGGACCAGGGGTGACTTCCAAGTATGGAAATGGTCTATTTAGGTCCAAACTAACATGCATCCAACATTAGATTCAAACTATGCAACTTTCATTGGCTAGTTGCTTCACAAACTCAAGACTAGGCTTGTAGCCTTGAACATGGAAAATCACAAACATCTCCTCACAACCCAAATAAAAGAATCACTGATTTGGATACCCTTTTGGGTTTTATGCAACACACTAAAGCCTTGGGATCTCAAGAGAAGTATTCAACAACTAAGTTTTTTAAGACTCACTTAGGAATGTAGGCAATTAGGCATCCATTAACAAAGGAAGTACCATACCCCTTGAGAAAAACTTCAATCCAGAAATTGGAACATGAGGGAGATCATGTAAGATGATCACATACCAATTTTCAAGCCTTGGAACCTTCTCTGTAGCGAGTTATGGAAGATGTTGCTACAAATTTCTAGCATGCACATGGATCTTGCATGCCTAGGCCATCAAGTTTTTCTTTCCAACCTCATTATTTTGACACAAAACCAAAAGGAACATCAAAAACATTTTCCTAACTTAGATTCCACCAAGGGTTGTTAATTTCTCATGGTGGAATCTCAAGATATGAGGGAAAATAGATGAAACCCTAGGTAATGGCACAAAATGGGGACAACAGTTAGTAAAATAGGAATATCTTGAGTTGTAGAGAAAATTAGAACCTTATTCCAAGTGCAAAAAAAAGAAGATTCACAAAGCTATCCAACCATACTAGATATTTTTACTTATATGTGATCAACTTGACCAATGAGCAAGTTTTTTTCATGAGTTTGAGTATAATAATCTATCTTTTGTTATGATTGAGTTCAATATTTTTGTGTTCTTTTTTATTAGTGTTGAAAATGATTTGGGATTTGAGTTAGTGATGATATGAAGTCTCTAAATGATATTCATGCTTCTTTTTTCTTTTTGGTGAAGACGCACCAAGTGGACGCACGAAACTACAAGGTACACTAGGACCTATGATGTGGAGCCCTCCATTATCACCTTAAGTAGGCTAACTCAACTCGAGGATTCAACAAGAAACTTGGAATCAACTCAAGGAATTAGTCCTACTCAAAGGTCAAACGAAGTTCTCTAACTCTATAAATCACTTCCACAAACATACCAATCAAGTTCACCTTCCCACTTCCTTATTCCAATCTCTCATTTCACCAACTCCATCCTAGGCCAACTAGTGTACCTAGTGCCTCCAACACACCAAAACTCAAATCCGACCTCAACCCTTGATCCTAACACCTCTAACCATCTTAACATAATACATTTGTCATGTTACAACTCCCCATTCATTCCTATCAACCCATCTTTCACCAATCTTCAACTATGCCCTTCTAGGCCTGTTTAGTAGCCTGCCAACACCAAAATCAGCCTTTCATTCCCAGGATTCTCAAACAACCTATGAATTTTTTCACACTTTTGAATACCCTTTTCACAGATATTAAATTCATATTGGTCTTAGTTTCTAACCTTTAGACTAGTGAAGACTTCCTTCACAACCTAACCTTCAATTAGGCCTAATTAGCCCTTGCTCAAATAAGGAAATTTTGTATCCCTTTACTTCCATGACTCCAAAACCAAAAAAAATCTTAGTAAATGCATTAAATACAAGGATTTTCAAGTTTGTTTAAGCATCCATGCATATCTATGCACACTTCCACCAAACACTCATTTCTTGGGCTAGAAATCAAGGGTTTTTGAAAAATTAATGTGTTGAGTACCTAATCTTCATTATTTTCTTGATGTAATAAGGCCTAGGGATAGATCTAATGATCTCCCTATGACCATCCAGCTTTGTAATGGACACAAGACCCCATGGTGCAACCATAAGCCTTGGGCATCAATTGGTCTGATAAGTGGATTTTTGGTTATTTCTATGTTTTATAGGCATGTCTAGGTGTTTAGAACATTAATAAGGTCCCTAGGATTTTGTAGAGTCCATTTGCAATAAAAGTTGTCTTAGCGCAAAAATTGCAAAATTGCAAAAAATTTGCTTAGCAACTTTTGCAAATTTTTTTGACAACTTTTCAAAATACAACTTCCAATGACTAAAACTGACCAAGGGTTGGTTAAATCAGTTGTAAATAGCCTATATAGGCTCTGAGCATTTGAAGAGGTGGATATATAGAGGTTTCAGTTGTATTTGCTTTCAAGAATCAATAAAATTCTTGTTGTTCTAGCACTTTTCTCTTATTTTTCATGTGTTGTACAGAATCCACTGATTGGAGGATGAATATTCTGCACCAAAAAGTTGCAGTTGCCTATTTAGAAGGTTTTGGCTTTGATTTGAAGAATTTATCATTTGTTTGGAAAAAGTTATCAAATTTTGTTCCTTGTCGGTCTATGAAACCCTTGTTTTTAGGGTTTGGACAATAAAATGCCCCTAACTTGAGATTCCACTAGTGGATTTCTCTCTTCTCTCGTATGGAGCAAGTTAGGGTTGTATACTATCTGATTTTTTCAATTTTGGAGCAGGAGGACAAGTTGGTGAATTTTGGAAGGAAGCCCTAGGTCAAATATCTACATGTGTTTGAACTTGTTTTGGAGAGATTAGAGTGGATAGAATGATGGAAAGAGTTTGAGGACTTGGTGTCAAAACAAAGTTCCCTTGTTTGAACTTGAAGAATAGCCTATAAGTGGAGATTTGATTTCATGCACCCATTCTTGACCATTTGCCTTGAAAACCAAGCCTAAAGTGGCTAATTTGGCCTGAGTACTTAGTGTTGGTTGGGATATGCTAGAGTGGAGTTGGTCTCTGAAACTTTGGAGTTTGTTAGAGCTTGAAAAAGGGTACTTGAATCAATATTTTATTCCCCAAGTCCTTTGATGAGTTTTAGAGTTATTGGTAAAAATTAGTTTTAGGAGACCTAACAGACTACTAGGTCTAAAATTGCAATTTGAGTTGTGGGTTTTTGGGAGTACAACCAATGGTTGATTTGCCTTATTTGTGTTGAGACTAAGTTGTCCCAAGCCCTTGCTGCTGATGGAAAAGCCTAGAACAACAAAATACTCATTTTGCCCATTTTGACTAATTAGTGTGTGCATGTGTGCCTATCTACCATGATCCAACTCTTCACCATGGTGTGTATCACCTAACACTCTTTATTTTCATGATTTAATAAGGATCTCCCTATGACCGATCCACCTTGTAATTGACACAAGACCTCATGGTACAACTATAAGCCTTGGGCATCAATTGGTCCAATAAGTGGATTTTTGGTCATTTTCATGTTTTCTAGGTATGTCTAAGTGTTTAGAACATTAGTAAGGTTCCTACGAGTGAGTAAAGTCAATTTGCAAACATTCTTGCAATAAAACTTGTCATAAGCGCAAAATTGCTAAAAAGTTGCTTAGCAATTTTTGCATTTTTTGTTGACAAGTTTTTGAAATGTAACTTCCAATGGTTCAAAACTATCAAGGGGTGGTTAAAATTTTTGGAAATGGCCTATTTAGGCTTAGAAAATTTGAGGATGGTGAGGGTGTGAAGATTCAATTGTATTTTTCTCCCAAAATCAATAAAATTTGCTGATTTCCTGTGCAATTTATAGGTTTTTTTTCCGTACAGTACCGAATATAAGGTTTGCAAGATGATCTTTGGACTCTAAGAAGTTGAAGCTATATTTTTAGAAGATTTTGGTGTTAGTTTGGAGATTTTATCATTTACCTTGCAAAAGTTATCAAATTTTTAAGGGTGTTGGTCTATGAAACCCTTAATTTCAGGGTTTGGTCATAAAAATGACCCTAACTTGAGTTCCTACAAGTGGATTTCCTTCTTCCCTGGTATGGAGCAAGTTAGGGATGTAGTCTATCATATTTTGGTAGTTTGGGAGTAGGAAGGTGTGTTGGTGATTTTTGGGGATGAGCCCTAGGTCAAATATTCTCATGTATTTGACCTTTGTTTTGGAGAAATTTGAGTGGATAGAGTCATGGAAAGGGTTTGAGGACCTGATGTTTGAACAAAGTGCCCTTTTTTTAACTTGAAGAACAACCTAGAAGTGGATATTGGATTCCTTACACCCATTTTTGACCACTTGCCTTGAAAACAAGGCCTAAAGTAGCTAATTAGGTCTATGTACTTGGTTGTGGTTAGGATATGCTAGAGTGGAGTTGGTCCTTGCAACTTTGGAGTTAGTAAGAACTAGGAAAAGGGTGCTTAAATCTATAATTTATTCCTCAGGTCCTTTGGTGAGTTTTAGAGTTATTGGTCAAAATCAACATTAGGAGACCTAATAGGCTTCTAAGTCTAATCTTGCAAATCTAGTTGAGGGTTGTTGGCAGTGCAATCAATAGTGGATTTACCTTATTTAGGTTGATTCTAAGTTGTTCCAAGCCTTTGTTGGAAGTTATAAAGCCTAGAACAGAAAAATCCCTATTTTGCCCATTTTGAGGGAGTTGGTTATATTTGCTCAAGTTGGGTTTAGATTAGCTTTGTGTCTTTCTTGGAGTGGTGAGACTTGAAACTTTCCTCAGTGATTCCTAAGAGGGATATACACTTGTGAGAGTAGAGCATAACATCAGTTCAACCCTTGGAGCAAATTTGAAGGTTGTGTGAGATTTGGCTTATTTGTTGCCTTCCATTGTAGGCTAAAGGGTAGACCTAGGGCTTCTTTGGTGTTTTTGGCTTGTAGTGATTCTAGCTACATCACTAGAGTAATACTAGGATCAACTTAGTCATAATGTGAGGTTAGATAGGTTAGAAGAGCCCCACAATGCAATATTGCTCCTAATTGCTCAAAATTGCTCATTTGGCTCAATAGAGAATTTTTGGGTTTTGAGGGTCAAATAAGGTAATCAATTATTTTAGGGTCATTATTAGGTGTCTTGGATCCATCTTAGGCATTTTGGAAAGTTTGGTAGCAAGTAGAGCAAGTTTGGGTAAAAAATTTGCAAATTTGTAAAAATTGCTCATTTCTTGCAAAGTTGTCATTGACAACTTTTGCAACTTTTATGCAAAAAGAGAAACTTCTTTATGGGAGCCCTTCAACCACTTAAAGTAGTTGTAAATGTACATTCTAATCCTAATGCCCTATTTTTGAGCATGAAAATGGCTAATTTAAAAAAGCAACTCCCAGTATAATAGACTCCCAGACCTTGTAACTTTCAACAGTCATCATTCATGGCATAAAACCCCCAATTCCATAAGCAATCTATCCCAAATCTACTGGAACCCCAAAATCCAAAATCACCCTCTTTCAAAACCTCAAATCTAGGGTATCACCAATATCACCCTTCCCCAAGCTTCTAGATCAAATTGGTTGATCATAAACCTTTACATTGGTCGTATAAGATGATCCAAATCACAAAATACTCCTTTCACATGGCTAGAACTCCTGCTGTTGTACCTAAACACCATTTCCATGCTGATTTCTTCACTATTTGAGACTTTGATCACATTCCCATCCATTTTTATTAAAAATTCCCCTTCCATAGATTACAATGCATCCCAATCAACCGTTCCAACCATTATCTAGCCCCTCAAATCATTCAATCATTCCCAACCATGACTAGTATCAAAACAAGTACTAGTTTCTACAGTAAACATCAACAAAAAGTGATCCTCCAAGGCTCTTACTTCATTTTCCTACAATAGAACATGCCATTTCAATGTATGTTACATTAATGAACCCCCTCCCACCAAGTTGCAGTCACCACAGGGGTGGAAGGGTCACTCCATGTTGTTGGCTACAAATCTAAATGTTGACTGTGCCTAGAATGCCAGTCACTGGCACAACAGTCCCTTGCTTTAAATCAATAAAAGGAAATCAAGATAACATAACACCAAAGGAAATGTCTTAATGACCTCAAGGAATGCACTTACAATATTAAATAATACAAATTACATTCAATCCAAAATACAACTTTTTGTTGCAATGACTGTCACGAGACAGTGAACACTATGAAATGCAGAGAATTAAATTTTTATTGCTGCAAACCATTGAAAATTTGTATCAGTGCTTATCCCTCAGGATTCCCTCTTCATTCCAGTATTTCTCTTCCCCAAATAGACTCTACACATCAAGAAAATGACAGTAACTACTTCCTAACTATCTCTAACTGTCTGCAATAGTGTACTAACTTAACATATGAAAATGTTGTCAAGTTGACAACAAAGTTGTCAAATTGACAACTCAACATTTCTAACTAATCTAAAGACTCTAATAAGGTTTAAAGACAACATTTACTAACTTCTTACTTCTACTCCCTAATCCCATCCTTTAGCCATTTGTGGCTATATTGACAATATTTTGCAATTTACATCTTTTTGTGTAGCATTTAAGCATATTTTGTATATTAACCTTGAATGACCTATTACTCCT
The DNA here is from genome assembly GCA_028749045.1 of Cupressus sempervirens. Lineage (NCBI taxonomy): Eukaryota > Viridiplantae > Streptophyta > Pinopsida > Cupressales > Cupressaceae > Cupressus > Cupressus sempervirens. Next base: position 549,303,980 of record CM053785.1, on the reverse strand, counting down.
CCATACTATGACTTTGATGAACCAAATACATTACATTTGACTATGACATTAACATTCAATGACTTTTAACTCCTTAAACCTCACGTGTGCCATTTTGGCCTAAGTTTGCTCATTCTTAGCAATGTATTACAAATTTCACAATTTCATGCTTCCCTTTCTTGATTTAGGTTTGTGGGAGAAGATGGGATCTATGATGCATAGTTGGCAAGGGAATATGGTGGATCCAAGGTCCAAATACAAACTCAATCAAATGCACAATTGAATCTAGTGACCAAAAGTGCCTTCAATGAGTGAAATGGTAAATTATCCACCAACAAGTCTTATGATGTGATCCGATAGCCCTAAAATATGAAATCCAAGATACTTGAATAGGTTTCATAATTTCTTCAATGGTTTAGACACCAAAACTTCAATATTCCTCAAACTAGGCCTAATAGCATGCCTTGTAGCCCTGCAATAGCACTCATAAGGATTTTTCTTCAACTTTTTCCAAAACACTAGGAAAATAAATTATATATTTGAGTACCCTTTATGGATTACCTTAACATAACAAAAGGATAGGGTAGGTTGCTTTGGAAGGTATATGATTTTTTTCACTGTTTCTTAGATTTTTAAGGCCTAATTATCATGCATTTACAAAGGAAGTGTTGACCATTCTAACTCCCAGGATCCAAATCTTTGCATAGTGTCATAAATAGGTTCAAATAAAATTAATATGAAGTCAATTTGAGTCCAAGAGGTTTCTAGGTACCAAAGCCCCAAATTGTGCCCTCGAAACCCTTAAATTTAGGGCTTCCTCAATGTCATGCTTCCCAAAGTTTCCTGCAACAAATAAAGGTTGTAACACCTTGTATACAACATTTCTATACACATTTCATCATAAAATAGTGCCCTTTTTTGGCCAAAACTCTCTAACCTTCAGCCTATCCTCCAAATTCACTTAGTTTCTTAGTCTTCTTTATGGTGATCACCACATAAATTAATCAAACTTGCATTTCCAAGATTAGTAAGATACTATACATGTTAAATTGGTATTATGTATGTCAATAAGATTCCATTCTATGAGAATCAGAGTGCTACATTCATAGAATGACATTCATCTAGTGTGAAATCTACACAAAACTGTCTTAAAATCAGATTTTCCAAAGACTAAACAGTACCAAATGATTAACAGTGACTGTATATGGTTTTTAGAACATGAAATTATTCAAAGATATGAAATATGAATGATCAAAACATTTTCCAAGGCAATCCAATCAATAAGAGCTTTGAATCATACCAAAAAATCCTTTAACTTTGCAAGAAATCAGATTTTTTTATTCAATTCGTTGTATCAGTCCGTACCATGGATTCTCTGCACGTACAATGGATTTTTGAAACATTTAATAAACTCCTATCAACTACCCCAACTGATCCAAATTGGTTGGATGGTTTAATTTGGCTTAAAACAATAAAGAAACTAATTCCCTCCGAAATGTCCATGACCGTTATAATTTGAAAATTCAAATTTATAACTTTGTAACTTTTGAATTTTTGAAATTGCTAAGTGATGAAACTTTACCAAATCATTTAAATGGACTTATTAACCTATTAAAAATACTAGATTATCCTATTAAAAAGACTAGTTTATCCTAAGGACCCTATGACCTAAATTATCCTTATTTAAGGTATTTCTACCTATTTTCCTAGATACTAAATGCCCTATAGGTCTTAAGGACTCAAGGTTTATAGAAACACCAATGAGTCTCAAGCCTTTACAAATGGGCTGATATCAACTTGAAACTAGTCCTAACATTCTAAAACATTATAAGCTCCATCATGAGCCACTTAGGAAGGTAGTGCTATGAAGGATCACTGTAGTGTCTTGTAAAATGCCTTATATTGTCTTTGTAGAAACTATTTTTAAAGGTGACAGGTATGTTAAGCAATCTGAGAAGTTTCCAATATCTATGCATGTTCTTCATATATTTTTGAAGTGAAGCCTGACTCCCAAAGTCTACTAATCAGTGCATGCACGCAATCTCCATGGATGCTACATTTTCAGGATAATTAAGTCAAATGCATACTCAAGTTTAGTTTAAAACCAAAAATGGTATTTTGGAGTTTACATACCAAAGGTTCATCATTTGAACTCCTTGCACCTGTATCTAATGATATCCCTATTTGGTCCTGATCTGTTATAGTATTCACTTCCTTAGCTCCCTTAAATTTTCTTCCACTTCCATTTGTAGGTGTGTTCGCAGATGCAACTTGTTTACTCTTTTTTCTTTGTCCTCCTTCAGTTACAAACCAATATTACAATCACATTAAATGCTAGAACAAAATCAAGAAATATAGTAAAAGTTGTTAACATAGGAACCATTTTATGGAAGAGTAAATTGATTGTCTGTATACTTTTAATTCTTGTCAAATCCATCAATAAACATTTTATATCCTAAAATATCAAAAGTTCCATTTGTTTTTAGTAAACTTAAATAGTCTTTTGGTTCTCTCAACTTATACATTGGCTAAACAACATTATCCTTAGAGAGAACTATATCTGTAACTGCCCCATTATCATCAAATTGAGACCTATTTTCCTTCTTACTTTCTGATGATTGTGATCCTCTGCAATCCCAGGCATAAGATGATTAACACACAATGTTACTTGAACAAAAATCACTAATAAACATTGAGGATGTGAATTGATAATACCATTTCGTAGATGATTTTGGCATCTCACCTTTTATCACTAGTGCTTCGACTTTATTAGCCCTCTTCTTTGGTGACCTGCAAATGAAGAATTAGCATAGTAAAAAATCTAAGATAAGATTAATCCACTAAAATTAGAGAATGACAAAAATTGAATCTGGCTTATCATTAAGAATTATCCATTTGTACAAATCCTTGCTTTTTGAGTTGTATGATAACCCTTGCTTGATGAGTATTGGAAACTTCTCCCATTGTATCCTTTCTTTCGCCAGTTTGAAGTTTCTAGTTGCATGCACACAATCATGACTTTAAATCACAAAGCATTCACATTCTAACAATTTTCTTGTTCTTTCATTACATTTTGATCTAAACAACAAATTCTAAACTTTCACTTATTCAAATGACTAATATGAAAATGGGTCTTATTAAAGAATCTAATATAAATTCAAACCAGAATAAATGATATGCTAGATGCTCTTGGAATGTAGTGTTGTCATTGCCATCATAAATAGAATAAAAAAGTGTGTCAAATAATGTATCTAGATTCTAAACAAATCAAAACATAAAATCTATGATTTAAACTTATCTCATCACTTATACATAATAACAATACCCACCTTGTCATGTGGACAGTCTTGGGAGAGAGGTTGCAACATTGTATTTGGATCCAATTCAATCTAATGAGCCAACTAGATCTACTCTACATTTTAATGTCTCAAGTATTTCCTTGTGGTCTAACTCACGAACTTTCCAAAGAATCTTATCAAGTGGTTTTCCACCATATTTTATCAAGTGGACATTTGCTGCGACAAAAAGGTTTGAATAATGAAGAATCTTCCTCTCTATTTGCCAATCCTTGAATAACCACAAGTTAGAGTTCTTCATAGAATATCGTCTAAGCCATGTGCTAATTACAACCATTGCACCGACATGGTACGCTAAACCTTCACCATCTATAACCGAGTGATCCAATTTTTGTTTGGCTTGGACACAATGACACAAATAATAATCTATCCCTTCTTCATTGTCTTCAGGTGCAATAACAACAAAAACATGGCTTGAAGTGACAAATGTACAAAATGCGGTCATTAATTCAAAAAATACTTAGGTAAAATTTATAAAGTTACATATTGAAGTTACAAAGATATATAAATATATATATTACCATGTTGCACTAGATTAGACAAGCGATCAAAGTCAATAGAGGAATCCATCTCTACCATTTTCAGTGCTTGTGGGGGATGATAGGTGTCAATTGGGTCCAAAACTCGTATATCCTATTTGTCCACCCATTCAGTTGACTCATAGCCATCTCAATTTTCCTTTGCACATGATGAACAATAGCATGCCATTTTTCATGTGTGGATACTCCATGAACCTACATCAAAGTTTCTAAAAGAGTGTAATTCACTGGATCCTGGTAGTGTGCAAAAATCCTCATATGTTGCAATGTAAGTATTATCTATCAACCAAAAAAATCTATGAACCGTAGACTCACCTTCCTTACCTAGACCCATTTTAGCATTACACCATTGGACGATGGATTTTGCATCTATCAATATTGCTCCATCTTTTTACTTTAGTTCTTCATGAGCTAAGGCTCTTTTCATGCATGCACTTGCACCATCGTGCTCTCCCTTTCCATGACTAGCCTTTGTGAAATTCCAAATATATTGAATTCTATACAACTTGTGCATCTTGCTCAACCAATAGAACATTCATGCTTTCTTGAATTAATATGTGCAATTGTTTGACCAAATAATGTGTTGACGATATGTTACACTCCTATTAGCCAAATCTCCATAAAATGATTGAAAACAACCATGTACAAACTCTGTAGAATGTGATCGATCATCGCTGATGTAAAAATGGTACTCCCTCAAAATCTTCTTGTCATCCTCTATACTTATAGGTGAATGCATGAATGTTATGTGAACAAATATGGAAACCTATTAAGAAGTATAATACTTTTCTTGTATCTCATTTTGTGGTTGTAGTGTGTAGTTCTCTGTGAAATCTACAATTGAAACAATGGTATCCAATAGAAATGTATCCTTGCACAACTTGAATTGCAAATCCACCATCAAGCTCTATGTGTATGCCTTGCATACTCGTAAATAATCTTTTTGCAAGAAATCTTCATGAACTCATACACTAGAATCTTTTCAATGACTAAATCACATCTTTTACCCTCTTTCTCATCTTTTAGAGCATATGTCACTGTCTTAAATTTTTCGTAATCTACTATTTCATTTCCAATTGCATGTGTACTATCCATATGTTGACAAGTTGATAAAAGTCGCAAAAAATCACAAAATAAGCATGTACCATCTAAGCATGATGTCTTGTAAAATTGTTGGTCATCCCCTATTTCACATAAAATATTGGATATGAATTCCCTTCAATATCTTGGTGGCTCATTCATGTCACAATCTTGAAAAATAAACTCAAAATGCAAAAACACACATATATGCCTAAAAACATCAAAATGGTTAGAAAATTCAATATGCATCCTACAACAACAAGTTGTGCATTTGTGATTTATCTTCACATAAAAAGGTTTACCCATCTCAAAAATATTTGACTTATTCAAATTTGAGGATATATACCAATAAATTTTGCAAAAAATTGTGTTTGAGTTGAGTCTAAAAAATGTTTCGCATGTGGGTTGCGATTTTGGCTACCAATCCTCCTTCTTACAACATCTCTTTGATTAGGGGAAACACGTGTGTTATTTTTGCAAAAATCTTCGATGAATGATTTCAAAGCTTCACTTATTTTTTCATCCTTTCATGGTAGTCTACCGCTAATTGTCCATAACTCATTTTTTGTTGGATCTTCCAATCACTCATGCCTTAGCATGGCTCTCCTTAGAGTACCTCTACCAATTTTTAATGTTTTGCTTGTCTTTCTCATGAGTCAAGTTTTTTTCATTTGGCTACTTACTATTGTCGATGTAAGTACTCATCTTGTGATATTACTATCTTTGGTGTGTGATTTAGAACCCACTTTGTCATCAGCACTCATTAGGTTCTTTATAATATTTTTTTCATTTGAATCGTCCATCATTCTTAGCCCAGGAATCTTCATGATAGGCCTAAATTTCAAATTCCTCATCATTTCAACAAATAATTGGCATTGACTTGTAATATTTAATTCTTCAAAAAATAATCTCCACATACGATTAACTTTTCTTTGACAAGTACGCTTGCTAATCTTGTTAGGCATTGATTTCAAAATATTAGTATCAATATCAATCAAATATTTTGGTCTTCTAAAACGAATTCTACAATTTGTTATAATCTTTTCCATTCCCTCAACATTTTGAACATCAACATAAGGTTGAGTGTATTGCGTACCTTTAATTGAAGATGATGTGCTTTGGCAATAAGATGCAAAAGATGGAATATCACCTACTTGATATATTGATGCTGTGTCTTCAACATGACATGATGGAGTGTGTACATCGTCGGATCTACAAATTAGTGTCTCTTCAAAATAAGAGGATGATATGACTCCAAAATTGGAAGATGGTGTAGCTTCACAATTCAATTGTCTTCTTGAGAGTAATAGTCTCATTCATTCTCTTTGTCTTTCCAATTTTTCCCCTTTGTTTCTTTGTATCGATGGTTCTTGATCCTCTTTGAAAGTCAATTCTTCATTATTGCTTTGCAATTTTCTTTGTTCACATAGTAGATTCATTTTATCTCATTTAATTTCCAAATCTCTCTCCCAATCTTCATTTGTTTGAGTTTTTGGTTTCTTCCTTGGCATGATGATGATTTTTGCATTGCAAATTATTCGAACATTTGAATTACTTACAATGTGTAAATTACAAATCATTCAAATACATATAAAAATTACAATTATTTGAATGAATGCACAATATATATCAAACAACTTGTCAAATTTCTAACCATTTCGAAATAACATTTCATTCAAACATACAAATTTCAATGAATTCACTATATATTAAACATGATGTCAAATTATAATCAAATTTGTATCTATATATCAACAAACAATATTTAAAGAGGATTGCACTAACCTTTTCTATACAAAGAATATTCAAAAAGTCTTCAAATCACATATCCAATGATTGAATTTGGTGTTTGCTAGTTTCAAAAAGTCTTCAAATAGTGTTTTCTATGTTGAAACCCATGTTTTTTGTTGGAACAACAGAATGCATAGCAGACCAAAAGCAGAGAATCGATGAAATGTGACCCAAACTTTCTTTTTTACCATTTTTGGGTGATTTGACATAGTGTGTATACACTTTAGTGCATACGCTCTATAAAGTGTGTACACACTATAGTGCATACACACTCTTTCAAAACACATCTCTCCTTATCCCACCATCCCTCATCCCCTACTCTCTCTCCTCTCCCATCCCCTACTCTCTCTCTCACTCTCCCTCTCCTACTCCCTCTCCCATTGCCTACTCTCTCTCACTCTCCCTCTCCTACTCCCTCTCCCATTGCCTAATCTCTCTCTCCCATCTCTTACTCTCTCACTCTCTATCCTCTCCCATCTCCTACTCTCTCTCTCCTCTCTCATCTGCTACTCTCTTTGTCTCACACACTCTCATCCCCCCTCTCTCTCTCGAGCTACTCTCTCTCCCATCCCCTACTCTCTCTCTCTCTCCCTCTCTCTCTCCCTCTCCCTACTCTCTCTCCCCTCTCTTATCCCCTACTCTCTCTCTCTCCCCTCTCCCATCCCCTACTCTCTCCCTCTCCCTCTCCCTCTCCCACTGCCTACTCTCTCTCTCCCTCTCCCACTGCCTACTCTCTCTCACCCTCTCTCCTCCCTCATCCCCTACTCTCTAGATCTCTCACACACACTCTCATCCCCCCTCTCTCTCCCCCTCTCCCACTCCCTCTTCCACTACCTACTATCTCTCTCTCTCTCTCTCAAGTTCTCTCTCTCCCTCTCTACTCTCTCTCTCTCCCATCCCTTACTCTTACTCTCTCTCTCCCATCCCCAACTCTTTCTCACACTCTCTCCCATCTCGTACTCTCTCTCACACTCTCTCCTATCCTTTCACTCTGTCTCTCCCATCCTGTACTCTCTCTCTGCTACCCCCTACTCTCTCTCACACTCTCACACTCTCTCCCATCCCCTACTCTCTCTCTTTCATAGACACACACACTCTTATCCCCCCTCTCTCTTCTCTCCCATACCCTACTCTCTAGATCTATCACACACACTCCCATCCCCCTATCTCTCTCCCTCTCCCATTGCCTACTATCTCTCTCTCTCAAGTTCTCTATCTCCCTCTCTACTCTCTCTCTCCCATCCCTTACTCTAACTCTCTCTCCCATCCCCTAATCTCTCTCACACTCTCTCCCATCCCCTACTCTCGCTCTCTCTCTCCCATTCCATATGAGCTCTCCCTACCACTGCCTACTCTCTCTCACACTCTCACAGTCTCTCCCATCCCCTACTTTCTCTCTCTCTTACACACATTCTCATTCCCCCTCTCTCTCCCTCTCCCACTCCCTCTCCCACCGACTACTCTCTCTCCCCTCTCCTATCCCCTACTCTCTCTCTTTCATAGACACACACACTCCCATCCCCCCTCTCTCTCCTCTCCCATCCCTTAATCTCTAGATTTGTTATACACACTCCCATCCCCCCCCTCTCTCCCTCTCCCGCTCCCTCTCACACCGCCTACTATCTCTCTCTCTCAAGTACTCTCTCTCCCTCTCTACTTTCTCTCTCCCATCTCTCTCTCTTCCATCAACTACTCTCCCTCACACTCTCTCCCATCCCCTACTCTGTCTCTCTTACACACATTCCCATTCCCCCTCTCTATCTGCCACTTCCTCTCCCACTGCCTACTCTCTCCCATCCCCTACTCTATCTCTCTTACACACACTCCTATTCCCCCCTCTCTCCCTCCCACTCCCTTTCCCACTGCCTATTGTCTCTCTCTCACACTCTCTCCCATCCCCTACTCTCACTCTCTCTCTGCCACCCCTACTCTCTCTCACTCTCACACTCTCTCCCATCCCCTACTCTCTCTCTTACACACACTCCCATCCCCCCCTCTCTCTTCCTCTCCCACTCCCTCTCCTATTGCCTACTATCTTTCTCTCCCATCCCCTACTCTGTCTCTCATTCCCTCTCCCTCTCCCACTCCCTCTCCCACCACCTTCTCTCTCTCTCACTCTCACTGTCACTCTATCTCTCTCTCACTCTCACTCTCTCCCTCTCTACTCGCTCTACCACCCCCTACTCTCTCTCACATTTTCACACTCTCTCCCATCCCCTACTCTCTCTCTCTCTCTTACACACATTTCCATCCCCTTGTCTCCCTCTCCCATTGCCTACTCTCTCTCTCTCTCCCATCGCCTACTCTCTCTTGAGCTACTCTCTCTCCCCTCTCTCCCATTCCCTACTCTCTCTTTCACACACATGCACTCCCATCCTCCTCTCTCTTGCTCTCCCTCTCCCACTCTGTCTCCCACCACCTACTCTCTCTCTCCCCCATCCCCTACTCTCAATCTCTCTCTCCCCATCCCCTACTCTCAATCTCTCTCTCCCACCCTATACTCTCTCTTTGCCACCCCTACTCTCTCTCACACTTCCTCTCTCACCCATCCCCTACTCTCTCTCTCTTACGCACATTCCCATTCCACCCCTCTCTCCCTCTCCCACTGCCTACTCTCTCTCTCCCATCCCCTGCTCTCTCTCTCTCCCCTCTCCCATCTCCTACTCTCTCTCTTTCACACACACCACACACTCCCATCCCCCCCTCTCTCTCCTCTCTCATCCCCTACTCTCTAGATTCTCACACACACTCACATCCCCCCTCTCTCTCCCTCTTCACTCCCTCTTCCACTGCCTAATATCTCTCTCACTCTCTCCCTCTCTACTCTCTCTCCCTCATCCCTTGCTCTCTCTCTCTGCCCTCTCCCATCCCCTACTTTCTCTCTCTAACACCCCTACTCTCTCACACTCTCTCCCATGCCCTACTCTCTCTCTCACACTCCCATCCTCCTCTCTCTCTCCCTCTCTTGCTCCCTCTCCCACTACCTAATCTCTCTCTGCCATCCCCTACTCTTAATCTCTCTCCCCTATCCCACACTCTCTCTTTGCCACCCCTACTCTCTCACACACTTCCTCTCTCTTCCATCTCGTACTCTCTCTGCCACCCCTACTCTCTCTCACTTCCTCTATCTCCCATCCCCTACTCTCTCTCCCCTCTCCCATCCCCTACTTTATCTCTATCTCTCTCTCTCACAGACATAACCATCTGCCCCTCTCTTTTGCTATTGCTTTGCATCTCTTCTTCCTTCTCTATGCACTATTTAGGTCTTAATAGTGTGTGTGCACTATAGCGTGCATGCACTATTGAGACCCAAATTCAAAAGCTTTAAATAGCGTGTGTGGGCTATAGCATGTACGTGTTATAGGGTGTATGCCCTATTCAAAGCTTTGCATTAAAACCAAGCTTAAGGCTTGATTTTGCCTTGGAGATCCAACCCAAAGGTTTGAAGTTTATAAATAGGTTTGAGACGTGTTTTGCTACAAACATACAAAAAATGATTGATTTTTCTTGTGTGCTCTCCTTTAAGATTCCTCGTGGTTGGGCATTGATAAGATCAGGTTACATGACATTGTAGGTCTTTGTATTAGCTGTATAACCATATAATTTATTTTTAATTTGAACTATTTCAAGCCTTTCATCTATAATTTATTTTGAATGTATGTCCATGTTTTGTCAAAAACCACCATATACTAATTGTGCAGTAGATTTTAGCTCATTCATCGAATTTTATAACAACTTAGTTTTTTAGAAACTAGACTCCATTCTACACACTTTGAAAAAAAAATAAAGTTTTGATTTTAGATTAGTTTTCAATTATTTCTAGGGGGAGCACATAGATATTTCATGTTTTTGGGATGTGTCTAGTTAAAAAATTCATTTTAAAAAATACACATTATAAAATTACTCGAAAAATCCGAGATAAACTACATAGTGTTAAGTAACTTTTGACTAGAGCGATTAAAGAATTTCAAAAAAAAAAAAAAAAAAATTAGGAGGGTCACACTTTTTACTGTGTTTTGTTTTTTCGAATAAACAGTACCACTTTCTGTGGCCCCCTTTTTTGAGGACATAAAACTAAACCATTTTGAAAAAGAAATAGTAGTTTAGAAACCAGATTCAAAAGACTACAACTTTTGTTTTTGTCATATCTTAAAATTTTGAGCATAACTATCTTCAAATTCTTGTTGAAGTTTAGAAATTGTTGATTTCAAGAAAAAGGTGTCCACTTATACTCCCCTTTGGCACCACAACTTGGTGCACTTACCCAAATATTTCAATATTGAAGGAGGGAACCCCAAACATTTTGGTTGTATCTACAATTCATGAAAGGGTGTTTCATGTCTTTAATTTCCATCTTACATAGGGAACATTTGTTCACTATATAAAAATCTCTTTTTTGAAGATTATCCAAAACTCTTTTTTTTTTTGAAGCATAGTCCAAACGAATATATTAATTTTAGGGATTAGACCTTTTATCCAAGCTCTAGCCCACAGGGGGGTTGAACTTCTCCTCAGATCTAAACACAGATGAAACCTTGAAATAACCACAAGGCTCAATCCCCCACACCATAGTATCCTCTTTGTTAGGATAAAGACTACATGAATTAAGGGAGATTTAAATACTAGAAAAACTTTGGAAAATCTCAACAATATTAACCCACCAATTGATAGTCTAGTAGTTCCCTACAATTTCTCCAAAACCTATTTGCATCTTTTTATAGGAGTGATGTCATCAAAATCATCCAACAAAGGATGATCCAAAAGCCACTCATCTTCCCAAAATCTAACCTTTCTTCCATCCCCCACTTTTCACTTTCAACCTTTATTCAAAATATGTTTAGACCCTTGAACTACTCCCCAAATAGCAAAGGAACTAGAGATAATAGGGTAGGACAGAAGGCCATAAATAGGAGCATTATAAAGGTACTTATGTCTCTAGATAGAGCTCCATTCATTATCATCATGGTTCACTCTCCATCCTTGTTTAGCCAATAGAGATTTATTCATACTTCTAATAGATCTGATACTTAAACCTCATTCCATCGTAGGTTTACAAATCTTTTCCCATGCTATCAGGGTCATTCTCTTTTTTTTTTCAATTCTAGACCACAAAAAATTCCTTTTATCAATTGCATCTGCAAATTTAGCTGGAATTTTGAATAGGCTAAGTGCATAAATAGGGAGACTTTGAAGACTAGCCTTAAGTAAAGTGACTCCAATAAAAATTTTATATAGAGACTTAATCCAAGATGTTTCCTCTACAACATTCAGTGGAATAGGTAACCTTGCAATTTAAATTTGGAAGAGTGACCAAGGGATCCAAGAGAAAGAGCAACCAAGGGATCCAAGAGAATGTGACTCTTTCTTGTAACACCCTAATATACTAGACAATGACCACTACAATCTCATAATAACATTGCAAGATGTATACCAAATCAAAAACTACTACAAAAAGTACAACATCAAAGATAAGTACTTTGTAGAACATACTTAAATGCCTCAAATTTATGATAAGTTTCATAGGCATAAAGGTAATGCTCCTACTAAAACTAAGCCACCTTTGATTTATTTTAAAAAGGGAAGAGAATGAGATAACTCCAAGACTCTATCTTGAGCCTTCCACTTGTTCTTGTATGATTAGGACAAATTCATTTTGTTGAAACTTATCAACATGATTTTTGTTATTTTTCTTGTCAATAAACAATTTATAGTGATTTTCTTTTGTGAGTAATAACATCCTATCCATAATTCTTAAGTAATTCATTAATATAAATGAGTATTTTCTGAAAAATGTGGGTCTTGCCTTTAGAGAGAATCAAGACACATTGGCTTTATGATCAAAATGATTGTAAGAGAGACAATAATATAAAGCATAGGAGCTTACCTGATTAGGGACCTTCTTTCAGAGATAGTTAAAAACCTTCTAAACACATTGTCACTACTCTCTCCATCCAATCCTAGGATTCTATCCTTACAATTGCTTGGAAAGTCTTCTAACTTATAGGAATCTTCTTGAATTGATAACAAATTTCTTATAAAATCAAAATATAATGTTATATTTTGATACTCTTTTACCTTGGATGATAATTCCCTTTCAAATAACCTATTCAATTTGGTTCCTCTCTCAAGTTTGTCTTATTATTTCAATAGGTGTCTTAACTATTTTTTATTTTTTATTTTTATTAACCAAACTTTCACTCCCTTCAAAATTTTGATTATCTAATTTGTAAACTTTTTTTCTTAATCTTTTTATCTCCTTAAGATAGAAAATCATCCCGCTCTTGAATTAATTAGTCTTCACTATTTATTGTATGTCCTTCTCTTGATTCTATATTCTTCACAAATTATCCTATAATACAAATATCATCATGTTTTTCATTTCTTGAGATACCTTCCAACTTGTAAACATTACATTTTGTCCTTGTACCCATTGCAATGACTTTTTCCAAATTTCTTATTGATTTTACAACCTACTCTAGGAGTACTAGTGATTTTAAATCATTAATGTAAATGTAACTTACATTGAGAAGATTACAAATGAATCCATCCACTACAACATTTGGGGTCAAATTGCGATGACAATTTGCAATGGCAGTGTAATTTGTGGTGATTTTCACGTTTTATTTTTGCAATTGTCCCTGACACCATTGCAATACTGATGTTGGCATCATAATTGTGACATCAACATGATTACAAACAAAAAAAAATGATATTAATCATTCTCATTTGATTGATTATGGAGAGATGCACGTGAAAGATTATGGAGATCTCTAGATGAGGGTATAGAGAAGTTGTGAAAGAATGTGGAGTGTGGAGATCTACAATTACCTAGTCGTGCCCTTGCTCTACATTTTGTTGCCCTTTCTCTGCATTTTGTTGCTGTGGTATTTTGCTTATAATGTATTCTCCTCATTATTTAGTATTTTTATTATTTCACACTATCTTTGAATATGTTCCTCCCTATATGAGATCTTAAACTTAATAAAATGTTTTTTTGTTGTCCATGGCATCGAATGAGCTTGACTCTATTGTAATAATCTCTAGTTAATCTATGGTCGTGCCCTAGCTCTGTGATTGTGTTTTCATGCCATGACCTTGTGATCTTAGTGCCCTTGTACTTCCTCTGCCCTTGCTGCATACATATTCCAAATTTGAAATAATAAAACAATAAAACTCACTCAACATATGCTAAGTGACTTACCTCAAGATCCTGCACAAAAATAATGTAGAACGGGAAAAATGGGTAGAGTTTGCAATAAATTTTACAAAAACTATCATAGAAGATATTTTTAGAAGGAAACAAGTCATAACCTAGTTAAAATTTTTCTAGTTGCAGATTAGTTGGGTTGATTACAAATTCCTATAGAACTATCATCAAATTAGGTGTAATACAATCAGTTGTTCCCAACTAGCAAGATCAAATATAGTTTTCCATGGTGATAAATTTGCATATGTAGATGCATCACTTGGATGTCAAGCATGAAGCACATTCCCCAATTTATAATGAATGGTTGGATATAAAGGCTCCATACACTAGCCCAACAATGGAAGCCAAGGATGTAACCATGCATGTATTGGCACAGTCTCCCTTTGAGGATCCCAAGTATTTATTTGTTGTTAATTTGGGCATCACTATATGATCCATAATGTTATAAAGTATTGAAGCTGGTAGTAACTTCTCCCATGTCTCCGAAAAATGTAGCATAGGCTCAAGGTTCCTTGGCTCCTAGGAATTTGTGTAAGGTATTCTCACTATTGGAAGAATATCTTCAGTGAAGAGTTGAGTGTAAGGGGTTAAAGAAGCAAGTTTTGCTTCTGTGTAAATTTCATAATCACGAGTCTCGTTCCCTTGTAAAAGCCTCTACCACAATGATATTACCTCTAAACCATGCAAATGATGTTGAAGCGGTTCCCAACCTTGAAACAATTATAGGCAATGGCAAAGCAAATGCAAATGCAATACATGACAAATTGTACAACTTGTAGTCCCCTAATATTTGGATTGTAAATTCTCAAAGACACTTGCAAGTGATTCCAATGTCATAGTACCTACTGAAACACTTTTCTAGATTCTATCTAGTGGCTCCCATAATATCATCTATGTTTTCTAGCTGTTATTTCTATCGTGTAGTCTCTTTCTAAAGCCACTCCTTCTCCTTCTGGTATATTGCCACAGACTCTCTCTTGTGCCTTAAATTATGATTGTCAAGCTTCTAAATATCTACCTCTACCATATCTAAAATCAACTTCACAATGTGTTGTAACTCTAGCATAGGTGTTTTATCCTCAATAGCTTTCATTTCAACATTAAAGTTTTCAAGATTCGTCAACACCCTCACTTGCAGACGTCTCATGTCAAGAACTTTCTATATTGTTTCAACACCATGTTCTTGCTTGCGAGCTAACAGCTCTCCAAGTAAATTTTCTTGTAAAACATTAATTTTGTTAAACAATTGTAAACTCTTAGAAAGTGCATTGTTGTTTTCTATTAGCATTGATGAGCTTCCCTTGAACAAAATAAAAATGAAGAGGCCTAAATGAAATGCAAATTATGGCATTTCCTTCATTGCACCCATATCTTCTCTTTATGTCCCTAAGCTAGACAATAATGTCTATTGGTTCTCATCAACAACTAAGATAATTAGTTCTCTACCACTATCAAAAATTATCAATGCGAGAAAGATAGTCCAAATAAGTAATCAATATAAAATGAAAGTTGTGTTGATGCAGTAGCTATGTATATGTGTATGTGTATATGCATGTATGTATGTATGTATGTATGTAAATACATATATATATAGTATACATGTGTGCATGTATATATGTCTATATATACATACACACACACATGTGTGTGTGTATATGTCTATATATACATACATACACACATGTGTGTGTGTCTATGTATGTATCTCTTTATATATACAGAGATATATTTTTTAAGGTGCTTTTTACATCTTAGCACAATGAAAAATTTTATCTAGTTGCATACATATTCTAGAATCCAAATTATAAAAAATAAAACACACTCAACTTGTGCTAAGAGACTTACCTCAAGATCCTGCACAAAAATAATGCAAACTAGGAAAAATGGGTAGAGTTCACAAGAAATTTTATAAAAACATATCATAGAAGATGTTTTTAGAAAGAAACAATTCATAACCTAGTTAAATTGGTTGAGTTGTTGATTAGCTAGGTTGATTACAAATTCCTATAGAACTGTCATCAGATTAGGTACAATAAAATGAACAATTAGTTGTTCCATCAAATACAATTTTGCAAGGTGATAAAATTGCATATGTAGATGCATCACTTGCATGCCAAGCATGAAGCATATTCCCCAATTAATAATGAATGTTTGGATATAAAGGCTCCATATGCTAGCCCAACAATAGAAGCCAAGATGTAACCATACATGTATTGGCACAGTCTCCCTACAAGGATCCCAAGTATCTACTATTGTTGTTAATTTGGGCATCACTATATGATCTAGAATGTTATGAAGTACTAAAGCCGGTAGTAACTTCTCCCATGTCTCCAGAAAATGTAGAATAGGTTCAAGGTCCCTTGGCTTCCATGAATTTATTGTAGCTATTCTCACTACTAGAAGAATAACTTTTGTGAAGATTTGAGTGTAAGGAGTTGAAGAAGCAAGTTCTGCTTCTATGTAAATGGCATTATCATGAGGCTCATTCCCTTGCAAAAGCCTCTGCCACAGTGATATTACCTCTAAACCATGCAAGAGATGTTGAAGTGTTTCCCAACCTTGTAACACTTTTATAAGCAATGATAAAGCAAGTGAAAATGCAATACATGACAAATTGAACAACTTGTAGTCCTCCCGATATTTAGACTATAAATTCTCAAAGACACTTGCAAGTGATTCCAATTTCATAGTACCTACTGCAACACATTATTGGATTCTATCCAATGCTCTAATAATATCCTCTATGTTGTCTACCTATTGTTTATGTTGTTCAATCTCTTCCTAACGCTACTCCTTCTCCTTCTGGTATATTGTCATATACTCTCTCTCATTCGATTATAGTGCATCTCAACTAGCTACTCCAATGATGCAATCACCCATCTATCTCCAGAATGTGTAAGCACTTGTTTTTTCATAGGATCTAGATAGATACTAACAGTTCCAAAGCCATAAACCTAAAGATCATCATGTGCACATCCCACTTTAGGGAAAAAAACTAGATGTCATGTTCTTGTGCATATGTTTCAATCATTTTCTTGATAGCTTTCATTTCAACATTCAATTTTTCAATATTGGTCAAGATCCTATACAAAAATAATGCAGACCAGGATAAATGGGTAGAGTTCTCAAGAAATTTTACAAAAGCATATCATAAAAGATATTTTTAGAAAGAAACAAGCCATAACCTAGTTAAATTGATCTAATTTATGATTATTTGGGTTGATTAAAAATTCTTGTAGAACTATCATCAGATTAGGTACAATAAAACAAGCAATCAATTGTTCCTAGCTACCAAGATCAAATATAGTTTTCCTAGGTGATAAAATTGCATATGAAAATGTATGTATGTATTTATGTATGTATGTATATGTATGTATGTATATACATAAATATACATATTCATATGTGTATATAAGCATACATACACACACATATGTGTGTGTCAATGTATATGTATAGAGAGATCTTGTGGATTGTGGATGATGGATTATAAACAAAAAGAAAAGAAAAGAAAACACGACATTAATCATTCCCCATTTATTTTGATTAATTGTGGAGAGTTGCATGTGAAAGAAGGTGGAGAGCTCTGAACAAGGGTGGAGAGCTCTAAACATTAGTGGAGATTAGTGGAGATCTAGAATTTCATTTTCGTTCCCTTGTGATCACTGCATTTCATTGTCATGCCCTTGTGATCTCTAAATTTCATTTTCGTGCCCTTGTGATCTTTGTATATGTATGTATGTTCATATATATACATATGTATATGTATATATGTGTGTATATATACCTACATACATATATGTGTGTGTGTCTATGTATGTATGTATGTACATATATATACATATGTATATGTATATGTTTGTGTGTGTGTATACATACACACATATGTGTGTGTCTATGTATGTATGTATGTATGTATATAGAGTGATGTTTTTAAAGGTGCTTATTGATCCAGCTGCATGCATATTCAAGAATCCAAATATAAAACAATAAAACTCACTCAACACATAGCATAGCCATAGATACAATGGAAATGCCTATTGGTGAGTAGATTCCTCTTTCTCTCTCATTTTTCATGTGTTTATTTCACTTGAACTATTATTTCTTAAGGGACATTTTGTAATATTAGATTCATTTACGTAGGAGGTGATGAGGACATTCCTGGATGTACCTATGTTAGAATTACGAGAACCCTAAAGAATTGTGATGAATTTCTTGTGAGTAATGAAGATGGACTTCCCCTGAGAGTAGCACAACTTCTAGGTACTTTAAAGATTGATCCTTTCTTAAGGATTTTAATTGTTAATAGGGAATTTAGATTATAGGAGGTTTGGGGGGAAAGGAGCTTTTAGCTTCACATGGTTGGCCCTGATTAGTAGAGAATATTAAACTATCCTTGAAACCAAGTGAAGATAAAAATTAACCTATGATTGCATGCCAATTAACTATGTGAATCTCTTAGTTTCAGGCAATGCAAAAGGAGACTGTAGTTCAATATGCAATCTCAATTCATATGCATATGACATCAAGTGGAGCTAAAAAAATGCAACAGGTTTTCATTTTTGTTAGAGGTCTTTAATTAGGTATTTTAAGTTATAGACCATCACGAAAATTGTAACTTTGACTCTTATAGGCAAGAGTAATGTCCTCAACATGCAAGCAAATCAAGACTTTCTATGTGCTAGCTTGCTTGCCCATATCAACTAGAGTTCTAATGTTCATCATGGTCTATAATTTTTAAAACTTAATAGACCTATTAAATAAATGTAAATGTGGTGCATTTTTTCACCTCTAACTATTGTCCATGCATATAGAATGCAGTTGCATGTGCATTCTTGATTCATAATCGAACAAGTAGGGTGGGCACCTACAACCTTATAGATGATTTCTCTATGGGGGAGATGGTATTATTGATAGAACCCTGTAGCTTCGACACTCTATGGCATTTTGTCTTTGCAATATGGAGATTTGGAGACCAATTTAAGGATAACCTGAAAAAGAAATGGTTATGTATATAAATTTTCTAGAACTTATGCAATTGTTTTAATCTAAAACTTATGTCAACTTTTAAAATTATGTCAGTTTTATAACATTAGATTTTGCTACTCCAATGCTTGTTGGTGGTGACAAATGGATTGTACTTTCCAGATATAATGAAAATAAGTTTACTAAGATTGCATCAAAATGTGCAGTGAGGTATGTAGTATTTTGTACTTTTCTAATCTATATAGATAATGGTCATCAATTTTTTGAAATTGTGGATGAGTTAAAAAAAAAATTTAAATTAATAGAATTGAGCATGTGAATTTTATTATCACATTCTCACTACAACCTTTTATGCTAAGAAAAATGATTATTCAAAAGGATTAATGATTTTGAATATTTAGTTTTATGGTTTTAAATATAAAAACCATTTATCCCAACATCTTGATTTTGCAATCTAGTTTCTTCAATTTTGACTTAATAATTTTATCTTCTTCCTTAAGAATGACCCAAGTCCCAAAGTATGATCATCATCTTGCCAAACCCATATGATATCTTTGAGAGCAAGTTTAAGCTAATGATTGCATAATTTTTCATATTATATTGTATCTCCATTGGCTTTTCTCAACTCCACTACAAAGAATGAAGGTGTCACCTTGAAAATCTTTGCAAAAGATACCAAGCTACCTTTTCTTCCATTCTTATTTCCTTGCATCTTGATTATGTAATATATTTTATTAATATTGGAGAGTTCTCGTATTTATCCATTAATAGAACAACAATGGATAAAAGTATTTTCCATGTTATACTTTTCATGCCACTACTTTCAATCTTGAAGGAGGAGAAAGCTTTGACAGATACAACGTTCACTCTAAATATTGATTTGGCCATGATTAATATTGACTATAGTCTATATAACCTACCACAATCTCTTCAATCCTTTGTGGAGGATGACTCCTTATTGAGTAATATGACTAATGAGTGAATGATTTTATTAGTTATTCATCACTTTCAATTATCATCCTTTAAATAGAGAGAACGAGTAGAGCTTGAAATATAAAAGTATTCCTTCACGTAATGGGTTATTTTCATGTGATGAATCTACTTATATTTTCATTAGAAAGATCTATATATTCACATATGATAAGTCTTCTTATATTCTCACAGTTAAAAGGGTTATTTACATTTTAATAAAGATGTGGCATGTAGTAACACAATAACAGAAACACACATTCTTGGTGCTATAATATCAATTGTAATTTTTGACTCACAGAATATTGGTCAGGAATGAGTAGTAATGGTGGGCCCCCATCGCACAGAGGTAAAACCTAAGGTGATTCCAAGATCACCTTCAAATCTATACTATGCAAAATATAATCCACCATGTTTCCCTCTGTGATTCACATAATAATCCACATTTAGATCCATATTGTTCAACATACCACTTTGGTGAGAACTAACAACCTCCCCATGTTGGACTAGATATTGTTCAAATAAATTGTTACCATAAATACATTGACAATATGAAGACAATAGATAGAAAACACAAGTTCAACATCTTTACATTTATTTGGTGTAGAGAAATACCATTCTTGTAAAAATTAGCTTCGTCCTCACACTAAATTATTAAGTAGTTTATTTTGACAAATATTTTAACAATATGAAGAGAACATATAAAGAACATATTGAACATATTTTGTTGGTTTTGGTGTGTCCTAAAATGTCTTTAAATTTTTTGATTAGCTAAAGTGAGAAAGGGTCCGTAATAAAAAATAAAAAATAACACCAAGTATAGTCAACAAAAAGGGTTCAAAAAAAGTGAAAAAAATAGAAACTAGCACCAAAACTAGACAAAAAAACTAAATTACCACCAACACCAAATAGTACAAAAACAAAAAAACTAAACCACTAAGCCAAGAGAGACAAACGAGCACCTAACATGAACCAAAAACCTGTAGACACACACCAAGACCAAGCTTTGACACCATAACCACACCCCAACATAGGACCACTACTTTCTCATCTCCTTGAGCTTCTTCAGGAAGGCTGCTTAGAAGGACAAGAGGAAGTTCCATTCCCTGAGCCATCCACCTCCTTAGTGACATTTCGAAGACCCTCCTCTTTACCATGGGTTTCCTCCCTTCTTTTTTCATTTTTGTTTCGTTTCCTTTAGCTTGCCTTGAATCATGCCAATGGACTTTAACACTTTTTCCTATGCAACTCTTTGTTGCGTAGCCAAATCCTTTATTTCATCCCCTAGCTAAACCTAAGACTCCTTTATAGATGCTAAGGAAATGATAATCTCATAATACATTCCATATCAAAGTAGATTTTGGTTTTTCAACCCAAAATGTCATAATCACAAGGCTCATTGCCGTGCAATAGCAACACCTATTGGTAAGTAAATTCATCTTTTTCTCTCTCATTTTTCATGTGCTTATTTCACTTGAACTATTATTTTTGAGGAGGCATTTTTAAATATTGGATTCATTTTATGCAGCAGGCAATGAGGACATTCCTAGATGTATCTATGTTGGATGTATGAGAAACTAAAGAATTGTGATGAATTGCTCGTGAGCAATGAAGATGGACTTCCCTCAAGAGTAGCCAAACTTCCAAGTACTTTAAAGATTGATCCTTTCTTAAAGATTTTAGATCTTAATGGGGAATTCAGATGTTAGAGGGGGTGGGGCCAAATGAGCATCCACCTTCATGTGGTTGGCACTAATTGGTAGAGAATATTAAACTATTCTCAAAACCAAGTGAAGATCAACATTAACCTATGATAGCATGACAACTAACTATGTCAATCTCTTGGTTTTAGGCAATGCAGAGACTCTAGAAGAACCAACTTATCAATTTTGTATTATTTGATTTCTTTTTCATGTATAATTTCATCATTTTATGTGATATGGGAAAGAAAAATGATTTCTAGATACACATCATTTATTTTCACAATTTTAAAATGATTGTAGGCATAAAAAAGCAAATGGGTTCTATTAGAGAGAATGTACCATTCAAATGGCCCTCGAATGAATATTTATATGTAATAAAAAGTGGGAGCTCTGAGGGACATGTTTTGATTATCCAAATGAATATTTAATATTTATTTTTAAGAAAATGTGGGAGTTTTGAGGGCCATTAATGGACTATCCATGGAAGATCATGAATCTACTTCTTTTTATGTTTTTAGCCTCCTAATGTATTTATTGTTTTTATCTTGGATTATGTGATTTGTAGGAAGATGTGAAACTAATGAAGGACATAGGCCTAGATGCATATAGGTTTTGCATATCTTGGTCACAAATATTAACATGCGGGCCAATTTTTTAGCCCTTAAACAAAAGTGACTAGCAATTAGCAGTGCCTTTCTTTAAAAAGTTCCTTATTTTTGGTGAGAACAGATAGCACAATCAAAGGTGGAATTAACAAAGTTGAAGTGGCCTACTACAACAACCTTATCAATGAACTCTTAAAACATGGTAAAAAATTATCCTTACCAGTCTCTTGTCTTGATTGATATACCAGTGTCTTCATTTTCAAACATATTACAATTGGTCTTTGTAGCTTATTGAAGTATATCATTCTACCATTGTTAACTCCTTCATTTGAATTTAGTTTGTTTAAATAGCTTTAAAAAAATTGAACAACAATATCATAATTTCCTCTACTTAGAAAATTCACTTTTTGAATATTCAAATTCTTCTTTCTTTGTTGTATAATTGGGATATAGCACCACAATATGCAGGATTTCTTCCTGGTATAATGGTTGATCCTTTTTTATCCTCAAGTTTAAAGGAAATGGATTGATTTCTTATTTATTATATTCATTCATGACAACAATCTTATTCTTCATATCTATACTGGGCAGGTATCACAAATTCACTTGGGTCATTTGCAGTCATTGTGAGCACAACTGGAAAAGGGTATTTTATTCAGTGGTTGGGTTCATTCCAGCATTTCTTGACACTTACTATCATTTTGTATTTTATTTCAACCATCTTTTGGAATATGTATGCAACCAACAAAAAGGTATTTGACTGATTTGAGAAGGATATAGATTTTCATTTACAAAAAAAATTGTTAGTTTGCTTCATCTTCTCTAAATACCAATATAGTAATAGGCTAGCAAGTAGACAGGCCCACATCCATCCAAATGATCTTCTTTTTGGGTATACTAAAATAATGGGTTGACATCAAAAGGCTCGAGCTTCATCATATGATTTTATTCTGAAGTGTTCTAATAAGTGTGTATTCATATGTTTGTAGTCCCTAAGAGTAATTATATATTTGATATCAGGAATCATAT
Organism: Cupressus sempervirens; assembly: GCA_028749045.1. Classification (NCBI taxonomy): domain Eukaryota; kingdom Viridiplantae; phylum Streptophyta; class Pinopsida; order Cupressales; family Cupressaceae; genus Cupressus; species Cupressus sempervirens. Next base: position 549,280,736 of record CM053785.1, on the reverse strand, counting down.
TAAGTATGGCTCAAAAATTATGTCCCAAGCCTTCTCAACTTTAAATCAAGGTCATACTTGCCATAAGAGACATATTCTTGTTCAACCCATTTAATCCATTTTTTATCATCTGTAATACCCTGGTCATTAGATCATTGTGAATGTGAAAATCCGATCTTCTCTATAAGATGGTGTTTTCCATCCAAGTGATTCCAATGTCATAGTACCTACCACAACATTTTCCTAGATTCTATCCAGTGCTCCCATAATATCCTCTATGTTGTCTAGCTAATGTTTCTATTGTGCAGTCTCTTTCTAAAGCCACTCCTTCGCCTTCTGGTATATTTCCATAGACTCTCTCTCATGCCTTAAATTCCTATCATTCTTCTAAATATATGTCTCTACCATATCTAAAATCTACTTAAAATTGTGTTGCAATAGTAGCATAGGTGTTTGATCCTCGATAGCTTTCATTTCAACATTCAAGTTTTCAATTTTCCTCTTCATTATATTTTTGGTTTCTCAATGATTTCCTCCAATTCTTGATTGTAGTGCATCTCAACTAGCTACTCCAATGATTAAATTACCCATCTATCTCCAGATTTTGCAAGCATTTGTTATTTTACAAAAGATAGATAGATATTGATAGTTCCAAAGCCATAAACCTAAAGAGCATCATGTGTGGATCCCACTTTAGGGAAAAATTGGATGTCATGTTGCTGTGCATATGTTTCAATCACTTCCTTCAAACTCAACTAAGGTGCACCCATGGAATTATTTAGGTGAATCCCACTATCCATGGAAGTTGAGGCTTGTTGTTGCTTCTTGTTATTGTTGAAGTGCCTCAAATTGGTGTTGCTCTGTCACCCTGAGATAGGTTACATTCTCTCTAGCCCTAGGTTAGTCCGCAGTTGTACCCTCTATAGCTTGATTCATCATTGAAGGGCTACATTTAGTTGACTTCTTATCCTCTCATTAGAAAGAAGCTCGAGGTGAAATAGTCCTTTCCACCCTAAAAACCACAGTGTTACTTCATTAAAATTAGGACTTGAACAAATCCAATGCTAGGGAAAGGATAATCTCATAATACATTCCATGTAAAAATATATGCTAGGTAAATGTTGGGATGCTTGATCAATCTAATCATAGTTGTTGTGTTTCTTCTTTAATCCACTGGATGGAGCGCTAAGTTTAAATGGCCACAAAAAAAATTTCACTTTTGTGAAGTTGAGGCCAACAGTAACAATCTCATGGATAAGATCTTACTATAGATTATGTCATATTTACGTGAAACCTATTTGCAAGGAACGAGGTAGAAATAATAAGCACTGGGAAAGCATACTGACTAACACAAAAAGGCATCATGAACAAAAGTACTTTTTCAATGACAGATTTTTTAGTCAAAGGAATCCATTGCTTATCAACATTTCCATTACCTCTCTTGTAAATCAACTCTCTTATGCTTTTTAAATTTGGATATCTAGAAAGAATTAAGCAAGAGAATTAAATAACAATAGACACAAGAATCTATGAAATAAGAAAAAATTGATCTACATAATGCTTATAATTGACCAATAACATAACCAAAGGTCACATATGGCTCAACCTAATGCAACATGTTTATTTTTGCTTTGTTCACTTATAGAAACATGCCATTGAAGATATAAATTGAAGTGTCATAGCAAGTCAATATCACTAGAATATTATATATACATCCAAAAGAGATCACTAACTACTATTTTAGAAATGAAAAATGTAAAAGAGATAGGTCAAGCGAAAAAAGGACCAACTTGCCTCAAACACAAAAGTTTCAAAAAATTTCTTGTCTTTGGATGCATATCATTGATATTGAAAAAAGAAAAATAAGAAACTCAATAAATGAAAAAAAACTACTTAAAAAATATTAGAATTTGGGGAAGACTAATAATTTTGTGTTCCTCTTTACTTAAAATAGAAGAGATGTAAATATAATATAATAAAATTTGGAAAAAAAACATTTGCTCTTTTTTATGAAAAATAGACTAGAGATCTAATAGCCTACCACATCTATCACTATATAAAGACCAAGAAAGTATAAGGTATATAAATACTACAAACTATCTACTTACCCATGGTTACAAATAATGAACAATACCCTAGCTTGTGGCTCAACATAAAAGCCTCCTTTCATTTTTTCTTTAATCTTCAATTTAATAACCTCATGTTCCTAATTTTTGTCACAAAGTACAGAAAAAACTTACTAAAGTACTTTCCTCGACCCTAGATGACATGATGACACATCAATAAAAAACCCAACAATTTATTAAAGGATCCACATACTCCTTGGTGATTCATAAATTGATATAAAACTTGCCAAAAAGAAACTAAGGTACACACTTAGCACTAGATGGAATGGTGACACCACTCACAAATCAAGCAATTTATTACATGCTTCATATACTCCTTTGAATATTCCTTAGCCTTCTTAAATATCAATTTGTGGTTGTAGCATTTTTTACTTTTACAACTTCCAAATGTTGCTTCTTGTCGTTCTCTCATTCTTCATTTCTTTTCATCTTCTTGAGAATTGACTCAAGCACAACCTTTGCCTCCTTTGAAGTCATAGCTAAAATGACATTAAAAATTAAAATATTTGGTAAAATTAAACATTAAACAAGAAAATGCAGAATTAGGCATTACTTTTTTAAATAATTCGACTAGCCATTGCAATTGTGATGATATGTTTTGATGGCTAACCATCACTTGCACAACACATATGTCACAAAACTGTCACAATTACGATGACTAGTTTTGATGGATCAAAGTCACTTCAACAACACTATTGTCTCATGGATGTCGCAATTGTGAAAACATCAACATGAACTCTTGCCCCTTCTTTCTTCCATGTTACGAAAGTTTTATTCGTCACAATTATGATGGATGCCCTTGCCATTACAATTTGCGAAAGCAAAAGTCTGATGCTTGTTCGATGGGAACCAATTCATGGTTCTATCGCTTGGGCGATGGGTGGCCATTGCAATTTGGGTCCAAATGTAGTAGTGATCTACATAGTAGACACCATGGACATAAGTATCAATATTCAAAAGTATGGCTCCTTTTACTTTTATATGAATTAAAAAATCACTCCCAATTCTAATTAAACCACCAAAGTAATCTTCATATTTTTTCTCTTATCAATAGTCATGTGATGAGAGCACCCAATGATTATAGCCCAAAGGTTTTTCCTTAGATTGTGTAAGGTTGTTTGGATAATCTTTTCCTTAGCCTTTCTATTCATTTTCTTTAGTTTCCAAACTAACTTTTCTTTTTATATACTAGAACATGTTTTGTTAGTCAAGCATTGATATATTGCAGAGGTAAGTCTATAAAATTTATTATATGCCCAATAGTTACATAGTTATAGCAATTTAAATTTTTCTCTAGAAATTTAATAGACTTTGATTTACAAAATGAGGCCAAAAATCACTACACCTCAACTTGATAGGCACAAAGAAGACAATTTTTTTTAAGGAAAGATTTGCAAGGTTCTCAAATCCTACCTCAAATCTGCCAACAAAATTTTTAAGATAGTACAAGCCCAAGACACATGATCCAAAATACTCCTAAGCTTTGAATTTACTCTTTAACTTCAAAGTCAAAAATACCATTAACCTCTATGTAAACCTGTCAATTATAACTCTCTATCTAATTGCTCTCCTAAAACCCATTTATATCTAAAATGGCCAAATAGCCTTTAATAAAGAGCCCTAACCCTAACTAGAATTTCCTAATTTTTAATTTAGTAAAAGGTCACTTACTTTTAATTAAATATTAAATAACTTAATTTATTAAATCCTTCCATGTGCACTCAAAGAACTTTTAATTTAAAAATACTTTTTTCTTTTTCTTTCCTCTATTTATTTGCAATATGATACTTTTTGAATCATAATTTATTATCTCAATTATTAATAATAATTAAAGACCAAATGAAATTTTAATTTATTATAAGGGGAAGGTAATTCAAATGTTGATCATCTTTTGAAACTGGGTTGTGATGATACTTTGATTGTATACAATGACATGGATAAGGTACTTTATCTACATCCCACTCTGGCGGCCATCATATTTGAGAAGCAATCTAGGATTTGATTTCGTCAATTTATGATATTATTCATTTAGTTAGTATGATGTTTGGGGAAGTCCAATCTATCCTTTAACTTCATACTCAAGATTGTAATTGTATATATCTTTTTTGTAATGGGGCCGAGAAGTGGGGTTTTCTTCCTAGTTCTTTCCCCGTGGAACCTTTGAACTAGGTTTTATCTTTATATATATAGTAGCTTCATCTACTTTGCTTTAAAAATATTTAATATTTAATATTTAATATTTTAATCTCTCTTTATCCAATTTATCAATTTAGACTTTTAAAATATTATTTTTTATATTAAACTACATATTGAATTAATTTCCAATTAATTAAATAACATCATATTTTAATAATTTTCTCTTTAAATCAAATAATATTTAATAATTTAAATATCATAAGCAAAGAATCCTTATAGCCCATTCCACCTCAAGGGTAACACAAACTATTGATAAAGAAAAGATAACCAAAGTTGAAAGAACACTCATCCAATACCAAAATCACATACCAAGTCAACATCCAGATACTAAATACAATTAAGTGTCAAAACTAAAGAGATACAATCACCAAAATAATACTAACTTCTGAATCACCGCCAAATATAAAAAATACAATAACCAATAAATAAACAACTATCATAAATGAGAGTAAATTACCAACAATAACTAGTTCATAAGGCACAATACTTGGTGCAGTTTTTTTTTTTTTAAACAAGTCTTGGTGCTTCACCTTTGTGAGCATCACCTAGATCCAATGAGTGCTAAGTGTTTCATTTATTCTCATGAGAGATGGACTTGTATATGAATCACTACTCATGAACCATGGGCCAATGAGTTTGACTCAAAAATTACATAATTAAATACTGATAGCAATATCACAAAAACCAATCCATAAGATAACAATATTGAAGTAATTATGAATATAGTTTTCATTCCTCAAGGGTTCCTTCACGTTGAGTCACATTTCAGAAAATTTTATTAATTAGCTTTAATATTAAGCACAATGCCCACAATCATAAATGAATAACAAAAACATAATATCATTAGCTCAAGCTCCTTTAAACTTCTTTCTCCAAGCACTATGTTGTGATACGAATTGTTAGATAACTAATAGGGGGGTGAATCAATTATGTCTAGTTATCCTAAAATCCCTTCAAAAACTTTAGTACCAATCAAAATTCATAAACTTAAATAGCAATAACTTGGTGATCTTATCTAACTTCAAAATTAACTATTATAATCAATTTACACCAAATTGTTAACTTATTGTTTCTATTATTACCGAGTATCAAAAATATAACTTTCCTATTACCTAGTTGTTACTAACTTGTAGTAATAAGTAAATATCATGAAAATTAAACTTTCAACACAAAACATTGACACATTTGACACATTTGACACCATGATTTAATGTAGAAACCCTGTAAAGGGAAAAACCACCTGAGACCAATAACCCAAATATTTCACTCTTTTAATGTGAGCTCTACTAGTAGCCAACCTTGTTAAAGGTTTACATACACATCATTAATGTAAACTACTTAGAGGATTTACACCAAAAGATCATCTAGACCTTATCACTCCTTGATCCTATATAAAGAGTGGCCTACTCTAGAGGACTTACAAACATCACTAATTAATGTTACCATATAGAATTCCATAGACTTGATGTTAGGTTCACTCAGTTAAGAAATTTTTGTTACAATTGTTCTTTTATTGGTAAGAGGATGAAACCAAGATTAATTATCATGTATTATGATTAATTATTATTAATATGTATTAAGCGTGAGTAGATTCAAACCAACGACCTCTTTGATAAGAGGCTCACAATTTATTGTTGTGCTAGAGGCTATTGTCTTTTTTTTTGCTACAATTTTTAGAAAGTAATAGTTCAAATGATTTCTTAGGTTTAGCATTACCTTGTGTTGGTTAACAGTTTGTCCCTCTTGCTAACTTGGTTTTACCTTGACTCTAGATGCCCAAAATGTGAGGAAACAAAAGGATGTTACCAACAAATGGGTCAATGTATGTATTATATCACTACTCTCTGAATTATAAGGTACAACTCCCTTATATGCAATATATGAAATGAATTGTGTTTTTAATAGATCATTGGAATGGGGGTTATGCTCTTAACCTGAGATCAAAAGAGGATAAACTGGGATGCTCATAACTACAAACACCCTAGGCAGAAATAGATTTGGGCAAACTATAACACCCAGTGGAATGAATATCACATGTTACCTTGAAGTTATTCTAACATCTACTCCTACTTATAAGTGTAGATTAGTCCTACTGAAATGCAATCTAGAGATAGAGTTGAGATGCATATGAAACATGAAATGGAATCCTCCTTGACTAATAACTCTCCACTAAACTAGAATTTAGTAAGATATCACCAGCTTCAAATACATCTATCCTACAATCTCATAGAAATTATTCTAAAATAGAAGGTTAACTAGGCTGAAAGAGATAATGAAAGAAACCTAGGAATGCTAGTCCTAAATGGAATCAGAATAATCACATTACCTAACTGCAAACATCATACAAATCCTTCATTCCATCTAACTCTTTGATTCTCACTCAACATCTAGAAATGTAGGGGGAAAAGTTAGACAAAATTTCTGATCCTTATATTATCAAAAGAAACTACATTTATAGGCCCCCTCTTAAGGTTCTTGGCTAGTTACATATTCATCAGTTACATTAATAGAGCACTTGAAATGCTCAAAAATCTAACAATCAATAGTTGCAGTTCAATACATCAGGAAAATACAATATAAATTATTAGAATATCCTTGAAATGGTTCACATTCTTCTCTAATATGTAGCAATCACATTAGCGCCAAATCCATATTATTCATATTCCAATGGTCACTACAGTTTTGAATTTTGGTCATCAATCTTAATCCAACTATCATGATTAAAACCCAGCCATCTCCCTTTATGTCTTTTTTCATGGGTCCACCTAGTTACATGTGTTAAATCTTTGTTATGTCTCTATAATTAATATTCAAGCAACTTTTTATAGCGAAATAACAATGAACGGTGATCTCTTTTTGATCTGACAGTGGCAATAAAAGATGTTAACTCTCTATTTATCTCTGCACTGTAGGTCAATTTTCTAGCTATGCACATCATGGCAAATAGGTGGCACTACTTCATTGCCTGGAGAATTTGATGACTATAGAAAGTGATGGGCCCATCATGACATGTGTTGCTCTATCATTATGTCACCATAATTAACAATCGAGCAACTTTACATGGTGACATAACGACAGAAGTAGATCTATCTTGAGATCAAGAATCATCATTGTGTTTGTTAATTATTGTGCATGACTCAAAGAAGGTCCTACCTTAATTAGGTCCTATGGATAGGTGCTAGCTTGTCTCCATCTCACCATGACTATTCCTCATGCAACTTTGAAGAGCGACATAATGACAAGTGTAGATCTTTTAAGATTTGATGATCATGGAAAAGGTCTTAATTCCAAGGTGACTTGACTATTCAACTCAATGACATGGATGTTCAGATGTGTTTTGGAGCATCAATTTGATTTCAAGTTAGTTTTCACCACCTTTGACCATATTCTTCACCATTTTTTGCATCTTTCAGTGTTCACTCTACATTGAATTCAACTGATATTATTCTTGTCTTGTTCTCATGATCTACATATCATTTTTAAGCCTCAATCCTTGATGTTCTTTATCATCTTTTATTCTAAATATGAGTGTGATCTTCCCTTTGAATGCATTATGTCTTCACCATGAACACTTGATTAAATTATTGGGGTTTCAAGACAAACTTCCTTCTCATCTAGGAAATGCATAGACTTACCCTCCCTTATCCTAATCGCCTAATATGAACAAATGCATAGATTGATTTTGAATTCCAACCTTGGTGCAAACAAAGGAATAAATGGGAAGAGAAGTTCCTTAAGGGAAATCTAGACATAGACCTAACATCACACTAACTCAACCCTAATCCTAGAAGTTTGAAAAAGATAGGGGACTAAAATCATGACAACGCATTGCTTGTTTAGATCTTTGTTTTGCTCAGTCTCTTTCTCATCTCTTTCTTCGAGCTGATTCACTCATTTACTCTTTCACTTTGCACTTAACTTTGCTTGATCTTCCTTCTACTATGCTTAGTTCACCTTGCTTCATCTAGCTTGAACCATGTCACACTTTGATATTCTTTCTCCAAAAATCCACCAATGATCAATAACTTAATCAGCAACCAAAAACTTGCTCAATCATCTCCTTAATAGTAGTCTCTCTGCTTCTAGATTATTCCATATTTTTCCACTTAACCACAATCATCGATCCTAAATTTATACCAAATACAATGAATCTAGACACTCGAAAAATATAAATTGCATAGGGATTTGTGATCATCCTTATCCTTCTTCAATCTCCATCATAATATCTTCATTGCATTTTTCTAGCCATAGATCTTGTAACAAACTTTGGCTTTAGCTTTTGAACTTCTTGAACATTCTTTATTTTCACCAAAAGTCAGCGTTAGATTCCATCTTTCTTTACTCAAGTTCTTCTAGTTGTTACTCGATGAACATTACATTTCACTAAAGTAATATATCACTCTTTTGACACTAAACTTACTCAGTTAACACTGATCTTTAACTTTCTTTGTCAACTGCTCGGTGACAACTCTAGTCACTTGGTGAATACCATTTTCCTTCTTTCACCTTGTTACTTAGTGTAGCTTGTATAGCTTATTACATTACAAGGTTACATGTTTGTAAAATAATCAAACCAACATTACATTATTACTTTCCAACTCATTTAAGTGCCCATTGAATCCCATACTTATCAACTCTGTCATCATCATACTTTCTTCAAATCTCTTCATCAATCAAATGATATGGCACTATACTGAATTAGCATAATGTCTAATCATCTAAGACTTGACATCAATGATAAAATAACAAATGATATTAATCTTTTACATGAATTCACAACATTATTAGTTAGCACTAACATATATATGCATTTTAAGTGATAGTTTTTCTGTAAGAATCTTTTATTAAAACCATCTCACAGGGTTATACAAAGAGTCACTTTTGGATTGATAATAATTAGAGAAAGATAAAGGCATTGGTTTCCTATTTATCTAAGGTAATTTAATCAGCTATATCTAGAGAAATATAAATCAAGGAATCATATTCAATTTTCACTAATTATTTTACATCAAAGCATTCATTTACAAAAGCATTTCCTTTTAAGAAAGTAATTTAGAATTCATAAATTGTCTAAGTGTTGTGGGAATCACAACAGATCTACCTCAAGAATGATTTCCACCTTAAGTGATCATGAGTTTGAAATATTCTATATGAAATCCAGCTCCAACCAATAAACCATTGGAAACTACAACTGGAACAATTGTTATGTTGTCATTCATGTCAAACCTTATTGGTGAGATAGTTGCTAGTTGAGTAGAGTGCTATATCAAGATGGTTGATGAAGAGGATATGGAAAGAAGAGATAACAAGAGGACCTAGTGGAAAGGTTAATTTATGAGGCAATTACAATGGGCACTTGATTAATAGGACTTTGGCAAGATAATGTATTTTTTAATCATAACACTAATTAGAGGAGATAGTTGTGTTGAATCCTAGAAGAGACGATCATTGAAGGAACTAATACATAGGTTAACTGAGCTTCAAATAAAAACATTAAGGAACTTATAGTTGAAGTCGAGTTATGCTAGTGTCGACCAAGTGAACAGTAGAAGTTAAGAAAATTTAGTGTCAATTGAGCACTAGTAAAGACAAAGTATTAGAAAATTTGGGTTGAATGCCAATAAAAGGATCGAATGAAGAAAGTGTAAGTTAAGTGAGGAAAGTTAATGATGACTGCTTGGTCAAGAGACACAGTTTTGGCCAAGTGTTAGCATTTCATAGTTTGAGAAGGAATTGAGATTCCTAGCCAACATAGTTGAATTCTTGGAATATGTAATGTGTGTTGAAGATAATATTAATGAGCTCAAACATTTAATGCAAGATAAACTGTGTTTGAGCATTTTTAAGTATGGAATCAATGATAATTTTTGAGAAGTTTCTAGAAGAAGGAGGAAATAAAAAGATGGAAGGATTCGATGAATCTAACCTAAACCTAAAATCAACAATGGTATTTAAGCAAAAAAGGGTCAAGTTGCCTATTTAAGGAGGCACAAGGATTAATATACAGAGGTAAGAAGACTTGAAAAGGTTGGAGTAGTTGTTGATTATATTGATTGGAAAACTTGAGTAAAAGGTTGAATAGTGTAAAGTGTTGATGTGAAGAGTAATTTCTTAAAGGGTTGCCAAGCGAATTAATGATAGAGATGATAATGGAAGCTAATCAATGAATCAACTATTGGACTGAATTGTGATCTATATTTGCAACATGAGTTGTAATTATTCAGATCAACCTATTGTTACTATCTAACCATTGTATCAATTAAAATCCTTTAACCAAGGTTGACCTAACATGCATTTGTAAATCCTTTAATCAAGTTGACATTCTAATGGAATGTTCTTAAGTCCTTCAACAACGCCACTCCTAACAGGGTGATTAAATCCTTTAACAAGGTCACACCTAACAGTGTGTATTGTAACCTTATAACAAGGTTGGCTCCTAACAAAGCTCACTTTAGAAGAGTGAAAAATTGGTGACATGTTGCTGGTGGTTTTTCCCAAATTAGGTTTCCACCTTAAATCTCAATGTCTTACTTGTATGGATGTTATTTGAGATGTTTTATTGTTAATGTTTTACATTGTACAAGTTTATTATTATTGGGATAGTGGACTACAAGTTTATGTTACTAATAAGTTGCTAGAGAAACTGAGCGAAATATATGTTAGATCTAAGTTTTTTTTTTGAATGTGAAAAGTTTAATTAGTACATCTAGACCTGAGGATAAATGATTTAGCCCTCCTCCCCCCTCCCTAGTTATTCTAAACCATTCTAACATAGATTGGGTTTAAGGTAGAGGTTTTCTCACCTTGTTTTAGTGAAGCCTAAAGTGTAGGGGAATTCGATCAAGTGATTATTCCTATTTGTTGGCCAAAATTGATTGAGAAGTCTTTTAGAAAAGTGGAAAAAATCTTGGATTTATAATCTATGGTTTTGGGAACCAACAATTTCTACATAACATTTCATTTGTGGGCTCCATCATCTCTATGGTTTTTCCCTTAACTAGGTTTCCATGATAAAAATCTAGGTGTTATAGTCTTGTAGGTATTTTTTGTATGCTTTGAGATTTTAGTTTTTATTATATATTTTTATTATTGAAGAATCAAATTAATAAGGTAAAAAATTTACAAAACATTGATGCACCCACCTCCTGTCTCTCAGTGTTTTGTAATACTAATTTAATTACAATCCAAACCTACCGATTCTTAAAGATATCAATAATACCAACAATGTCCTTATTCCAAAAAAAGGTTGATCTCTAGGCATTTCCATATTATACACCAATCTCTATTTGCAACACCATATATTAAATTATTTTAAGGTATTTTCAAATAGGATAAGATTATTTCTTAGGAAAAAATATATTTTCATCCCAAGAAAGAACATTGTTGATAGTATCATCATTATACACGAGGCCCTACTTTCAATTAGAAATTTAAATCTCAATAGTATGATATAAAAATTAGGGTTGAGAAAGGCTTATGGTAGATTTTCAAATGGAGATTCCTTCCAAAGACCACATATAAGTTTGAATTTTGAAAGAAATAGATATATTGGATATACAACTACATTTATACACTCAAACATCCAATACTAATCAACAACACCGCATGCATTTTGTCCCTAGAAGTGAAAGGAATTAGGCAAGGAAATTCTTTATCCCTTTTAATTTTCATTATCATGAATGTTGCATCAATAGAGGAAAAATTTAAAAATAAAATACTTGGATCATGGAAAGGCATTATAGTTCTCCATGAGATCCTTTCTTTTATGTACCAATTGTATGCAAATGATACATTATTATATCAATCTATTCCACTTGCTAAAGTTCACAATGTAAATGAAACTCTCATTGAATATTCAAATGTAATGGTTTGATCAAAAACAAGAAAAATTAAAGAATATTCTTCTTCAACACTACAAAGAAATTTCAACAAGGAAAAATCGTAAACATCTTTGAATTCATGGTCAAGTGTCTCCCCTTCAACTATTAAGGCATCCCATTATTCTTGGGTCCATCAAAGGTGGTTATTGGAATAAGTTATAGGAATCATTTAGAGCATAGAATGTTATGAAGACTAAGATAGTCACAAAACATTAAAAATATGATTTCCCAATATAGGCCATTGTGATGTAGAACAATAAAAAAAATTAAGTTCCTATTTTGCTTCAAGATACCTTCACCAAACCCAAATAATTCAATCCCCAAGGATCCTATAGTGGCTATGAAACTAAAACAAAGGATGATGTAAATAGATCATGCCTTTGCATAGTTAGAATAGTTTCAATTATTTACTTGTAATTTTATTTTGAAAAATTAAATCTAATGTTAGAAATCGTAATTACTATTGATTATATCACTTGACAAGTTTTAACTTCTAATTACATGTAAAAAAATTGCAAGTCAAGTTACCTTAGGACAATAATTTGCAATAAGTCATAGTCAATTATAAAATAATTCTTAATTAGTTAAACCTCTTCCACCTATTTCTCTCAGCCCCTCACCTATAAATAGGATAAGGTTTTCATTGTAATTTTCATCATTTGGAAATGCAATAACAATTTTTTTTATCGTTAAGCACTCTAAGATTTTGAGCTTTGATGTAAATTTTAATTTCTTTCAATGTAATGGGGAATTCAATATCCAAGGAATGTACCTCCAAAACTTAACAATGGGGTCCAAGATAACATGTTGGATTTATTTATTCCAAATCCATTTGGCTAGAAGAAGGAGACAAAAATACAAAAAAAAATCATTTGTCTACTATGAAACACATAGCCAAAATCATATATCCAATCTCACTAAAGGAAGACAAAAAATTACTAATGAAATGGTTTCCTTTTTTTCTTCATTATGGTCTTCAGACCCTGATATTGATGAAACTATTCAAATTGAGTTTCTTGATGCAATTCCCTCTTTGCTCACCTTTGAGCAAAATAAAATAATGTGTGCTATCCCCAAGGGAGAGGAAATTTTCAAATTCGTGGGCTCATTTGAAGGAGATAAGTCATCAAGGATGGATGGATTCCCTATTCTTTTCTTTTAGAAAGAGTGAAAACTAATTGGCAAAGATGTATATGATGTTGTCAAAGAATTCTTTGGGGCTAAAGGAATACTGAAGGAAATTAATTCTACCTTCCTTTGTCCAGTTCCAAAGAAGATTGGAGCTGACTCTCTAGATCAGTTCAAACCTATTAGTCTCTGCAACTCGATTTATAAAATCATTTCAAAAGTCCTTACTCTAAGATTTTTGAACATTCTTCCTAATTTCATTTCTGAGCAACATAGTGGTTTTATTCCTGGTAGACAAATCCTTAACTATATTATTTCAGTTCATGAAAATGTCCATTCTTTATATCTTTCTAATAATCAAGGTTTTATTATGAAAGTTGATATTGCTAAAGCCTATGATAGAGTTGAATGAACTTTTCTTCACAAGATTTTACTTTCTTTTGGCTTTAGTGTCAGTATGATTAAGTTATTAATGAAGATGGTTTCTACGACTTTTGTTGTCGTGTTAGTCAATGGGAGATCCATGAATTTTTTAAAACCTTCTAAGGGGTTGAGGCAGGTCCTTTATCTCTGATTCTCTTTACTATTATGGCTAATTATTTGAGCAAATATATTGGGAAGTTGATTTCAAAAGGGGAAATTCAATGTTTGAGACCTTCTTCTCATCCTCTTATTTGTTCTCATGAAAATTTTATGGATGATACTATTTTCCTAGGTAAAGATGACATAAGGTAGGCTAGAAACCTTAAAAAGGCTCTTAATATTTATTCCTCTACCTCTGGGTAGTTGATTAATTGGAACAAGAGCTCTATATTTTTTATTAACACTCTTGATTTTAGATAGAGAAAGATTGCTATTATTCTTGGTTGTTCAATAGGATCTCTTCTATGTACCTATCTCAGTGGGCTTAGTCCTTCAGATACTTTTTGGGAGGATCTTATTAAGAAATTCAATAAGAAACTTGCAGGGTGGAAAGGTAATATGTTGAGTCAAGCTCACAAAGTTACTCTTCTCAAAGCTTGTCTTCAAAGTATTCCTACTTATGCTTTGAGCCTCTTTAGGATCATAGATAAATTTTTTGATGCTATTGATAAAGTTCGAAGGATTTTTTTATGGTCTAGAACTAAGGAAAATAAGAGAATGGCCTTGATTACTTGGGAAAAAATCTATAAACCTAAGATGAAAGGTGGGTTGGGTATTAGATCTATAAGAAGAATGAATAAAGCCTTATTATCTAAGAAAGGATGGAGAGTTTATCATGACAATAAGCAATGGAGTTCCATTTTGAAACATAAGTACCTTTATAAGGCTCCTTCTATTTCACATTTTCTATCATATCCTAATGTTTCTTCATCTTCTGCTATTTGGAATGTGGTCCAAGGAGCTAAACATATTTTGACTAAAGGTTGTAAATAGAAAGTTGGTAATGGTAGTAAAGTCATATTTTGGGATGATGAGTGGCTCTTGGATCATCCTTTGAATGAGGATTTTAAGGATATGACTTTTATAGAAATATTTAAATAGACGTATGGTGATTTTGTGAAGAATTACTAGATTAACAATGAGTGGGTTAATATTGTTGAGATTAATCATGATTTTTCTAGCATCCAGTTGGATATGAATGCTTATATCCTTTATCCACAGAAGGAGGATTTTATGGTATGGAGGATTGAACCTAGAGGATGTTTCAAAGTCTCTTCTATGTTTAGATCTAAGGATAAGGGAAACTCTCCAGTGTGGGCTCAAGCATGGATTAAAGGACTTATTCCAAAAAACAATATCTTTTTTTGGACATTGCTTCAAAATAAAATTTTAACTCTAGATAATTTGCAAAAAAGAGGGGTTTGTTTGGTTAATAGATGTTGCCTTTGCAAGTTGGATTCAAAAGATAGGAATCACCTTTTTTAAATTGTAGGTTTAGCCAGAATGTCTAGAGTTATCTCCTTCACTATTGGAATATTGATTGGGTTCAGAATAATAACATTAATTATTATTTTTAGAGCTGGATATGTCCTACAAAAGATGTTAATATTGGTTTTCTCTGGAAGATATTTCTTCCCCATCTCTGATGGGGTATTTGGAAAGAGAGGAACAATAGAATTTTTAGAAATAAGGAAACTCCTAATTGGGTTTTGGGTCAAAATATTATCAAAGCTATCAAAGAGAATTTCAAATCTCAGAGATTATTTTTTGATGAAACCCAAATAAGTAATCCTATGAATGGTAAAGGTATAAAAATTAAACAGGATGATCAGAGATAGTATGTGAAGTGGAGATCTCCACCTTTGGGATGGGTTAATGGTAATTTTGATGGTTCAGCTAAAGGGAATCTTGGAAAAGCAAGATGTGGTGGTGTTTTGAGAGACCACTACAATAGAGTAGTGGGTGTTATTGTAATACCTATAGGCCAATCCACTATTCATAAAGCTAAGACTATGACTACTTTGTTCATGGTGAGGATGGTTGTGGAATTTGGATTTCAAAATTTATGGTTGGAAGGAGATTCTCTTAATATTGTCAACATGCTAAATAATAAGTCTGATAACTTGGAGTATTGAGGGAAATATAATGGAAATAAAAGACCTAATGAAAACATTTGATTTTATTTTTATTGCTCATATTTTTTGTGAAGGTAACAAAGCTGCTAACTGGACTACAAATCAAGCAGTCTATAGGGAAACAAAGATGTGTTGGCAAGATGATCTAATCAAGGAATGTGAGTTGATGAAAATTATTAATTATGATATGAAACATTCTATTGAAGGAAAGATCACTCAAGATTGAGGAATTTATGATGAGAAGTGATGGGTTTATGGCAGATTTTTTATGTATCCCAAGGAGGTACCATTGTGCAATTATGGAATGTACTTGGCACATATGCAGGGTTAAAAGTTTCTTGGAAATCAAATACACTCTACTTTTCTTGTTGGTTATCATTTCCCAAATTAGTTGTAGGTGCAGAGTTGAATACAAGATGGAAAGGGAACCTAGAAAGCAAGAGCTGAATAATTGCAAGGAATGGAAGGTAAATTCAACTGTGTGGGATATTATGCAAAAAGGGAGAGTTACAGTGTATATTGAGAAGCGTCATGCGTATAAGCCCCACAATACAAAGTATTTTTTCAAAAATTGGATTGAAGATAGTGTTACAATGCATGGGATTACTATGAAACTCTTTGAGAAATTTATTACAGAGATTATAGGTCTTCCAATGGAGGGACTTAAATTCAGCAAGGAGACCAACATTTCAAATGTTGCCTTCAAGAAATTCCCAAAAATTGATGAAGAGGAGAAAATGATGGAGAAGAGTGGTGACTTCTACAACCCGAGTCAGATTAAGGTTATTAGGAGGGATGTTTTATCATGCATTTGTGAGTATTTCATCCTTGATGATAGATCTAAAAGGGTACACAAGTTTCATTTTGTGTTTTTAAATCAATTTAGGTACAAAGATAGAGTTTCTTTTCCATTTAATTTGAAATATTCTTTGATTCAAAGTCTCCAAGCCCATAGGAAGGAGTCACGTCCCATGCTCCATGAGGGGTTAATTTTACTTATTGAAAATTACTATAAAAATAAGGTTGCTAAACCCTCTCCAATTGTGGAGAAGAAGCAAAAATTGACTGGTAACAACCCTCACTCAAAGAAAATTAAGGTTAAAAGTGAGGAAGGAAATAGCAATAGTAAGGGTACCAAAAAGGAGAACAAAAGGGAGATTAAGAAGAAAAACGTGGAGGAAGTTATAGAGTCTGACAATTTTGCTGAAGATGATGATAAAATGGAAATGGGGGAACTTAGTTTGAATTTAGATGGTTACTGTGGGAGTAGAAGTATTTCTATCAGCAAGGATTATTTGGATGGTAGTAAAGATAGGAAAATAGAGTCTAATGCAGGGTCAGAAGCTTTAGGGGATGAAGAGGGGAAACAAAGTGCTCACCCTACTTCTACTAAAAGGAATTCTAGTGAGGATAAAATGGACATGGAAACTAAAAAGAACTATGAGGGTAAAGCCCTTGTCATGAAAAAGCACAACCTGAGTAAGGAGAATAAAGAGGAGCTTAATGAGAAACAAGACACAAACATCAAAATCCAGGTCAATATAAAGGAGGATAAGGATACTACTATTGACTTTGTGAATAAGGTCGATGATGGGTGTAGGGATGATTCTCATCAGGTAAATTTATCTTTCCTTCATACTACCAAACTTAAAGTTGATGTGTCTCTTCAAGGTGATTCATGGCTCTACAATGAGATTATGGTACTTAAGAAAAAATTTGGGGATATGTAGAAAGAGATGGATCATGAACATGTTATGAGAGTCGATTAGGAAAGTAAAATTGGTAATATTCCCAAAAAACTTAAGGAGTATAAGCTAGAACTCCACCAATTAATCAAGGATAGTGGGTAGAGGATGGAGCTTGTTACTTCCAACTTATGTGTTGTGGCGGTCAGTTTGGGAAAGAAAAGAAATGAGGGGATTATGTCTCCAGATACTGTTGGGGTGAAAAGTCCACGAGGTTCAAGTAAGAGAACTAGGCAAAGTATGAAGAAAAAGGTTATTGAGGCTCCTAGTTCTACCACAGTTGATATTATCTAGAGTACTACGGAGGCAAGCAAGGAGGTAGTGAAGATCAATAGAGAGTTATTGTAGGAGCTAGACGAGGTCGCTAGTGTGCTAGTTGTTGATCCATGTTGTTTTGTTGGTTCTGTTTTTTATTATTTCTATATTTTTGTTAAAACTTTAGGTTCTAGGTCCTTGTAAAACCTGGGTTTGTTTAGGTTTGGTTTACTCTTGAGGTTTCAGGTCCTTGTAAAACCTAGTTTTTTTTTATGTTTTTTGGTAAACTTTATGTTTCAGGTCCTTGTAAAACCTAATGGTGCTTAATGCTGATCTATAACTTTTATTAAAGGGTTTTGTATCCCTTCAAAAAAAAAATTTGCCTTAATCTAAAACATGTTGGATTTATTAACACCCCAAGGAATGGAAAAGTTAATTCTTGAGATTGAAATACTAAGACTGTGAAAACCCAAATCAAATCCTAATTATCATTAATTTTCCATGAGGATCCACAATATTAAAGTTATCAAGAATGTAAGTGCATCATCACTGATGAGGTTCCTTCACATTTTTTAAATCCTATATCATAGCCTTTTTATATTCCTTCATACCCATTTTCATATATATATCATTTTCATACCATTATAACACCTTTTTCTACATATGGTTAAACATTTAAAAGTAACATTTAATTTAATTTGCATAAATGGACTGGAAGATTGTATTTACTTATAGCTTCTAGTATTATTTCGAGAAAATAATTCCACAATTACATCAATAAAGGTGGGGATAGTAGACTTTAGACTTCTTATCATCGGATATACTTCTTGTTGTATGTGAAACTTCTTTCCACCTATGTTCAATTTCTTGACCTTTATGGATGCATTTTCAAACAAATTATTTCTCTAATAAATACCTTTTACTATATTTGATAAGATATATTGAAACTTTATGATATAACAAATAATTATATTTTGAGTCAATAACATAATATTTTATATCCATAAATAGATTTTATGCTCCCTTATACTAGGGCCATAGAAAAATAAATGTTTATATTATTTTGCTAAAATCAATTTGATATATTGTTTATTTTGTCACAAACCAAACTTACCTTGTTAAGAACATCTTACATGAGTAATCATCTCATATATGATCTAATTTTGTGGAGAGATCATAGGGAAGCATTATGTAATTTTTAAATGGATCCTTTCTTATATAATACATAAGAAACGATAAAATAATGTGTTTTAGAAGATAAATAATATATAATTGTTTGTTTCAAGTAAGCGGATTTTTAAGTAAATCATTACATCACCTCTTGGAAGAAGAAGAACACCCACTCTCTTGAAATGGTGGTTATAATTACTTTTAATGTTATGTATTTTATTGTAGTATCATGATTTATTTTCTTACTAAAATCTATGAGCAATATTATGATTTCTAATGAACAAGTTTTTTATATTTACAAATGTTTAGTTGGTTTTAAATTGTTTCTTTTGTAGGATTGTATTAGCCCCAACTAATAATGTTAATATTGTATGTAAAAGAGTCATATCATTTGTTATATTGTCATTGATGTCAAGCCTTAGTTGGTTAGACATTATGTTAATTCAACAAAGTACTAGATCATTTGATTGATGAAGAAGATTTGAAGAAAGTATGATGATGAAATAGATGATAAGTATGGTATTCAAGGGGTACTTGAATGAGTTGGACTATGATAGTATAATGTTGGTTTTCTTGTTTTACAATCATGTAATGATGTAATTAAGTGATGAATATTATAGATGTTCAAGTTACATCGAATGAACTACATGGTGAAAGAAGAAATATAGTATTAACCAAGCTACTACAGTTGTCACCGAGTGCCTGACAAAGAAGAGTTGATGTTTAGTGTTTACTAAGTAATTCCAGTGTTAGTTACGGTGCTTAGCTTTTGGATTAGATTGTGTTTAGATTTTTACCATCAATGTTTCGAATCACACTACATGATCCATCATCAAGATGAGAAAGTGAGAGATCTCTCATCCTATTAATGGATCACATAGTGTGATTCGAAATGTTGATGGTAAAAAACTCAACACAATCTAATCCAAAAGTTAAGCACCATAACTTTCATGGATTGTAGAAATCTGATCTCCTTAATTTCAATGCTAATTGAGTGATGTATTGCCCAAGTAAAGTTTTCATGTTCACCAAGCATTAACAAGAAAAACAAGTTAAGAAAATATTAATCTAAGGCTGACATTTCATGAAAATTAAGAATGTTTGAGAGGTTCAAGGGATAAAGTCAAAATTAGTTATGAGATCTACAACTGGAAAAATGTAATAAAGATATGATAAAGGAGATTTAATAGAATAGAGATGAGCACAAAGTTCAAGGTACAACTTTTTTTTTAGTGACTAAATTCATTAAATTTGAGATCTATGATTGTGATTAAGTGACAAAATCTGGAAGAGTCTAGAATGGTGAAGTTACCTACTTAAGGAGATGAACAAGATTATGTTTGGTTGTTGAGTGTTTGCTGATTGTTTATTGATTGTTGTTGATTATGTGAAATCAAGTAGAAGAAGAAGATGGAAGGTGAATCAAGCAGAACATAAGTGCAAAGATCAAGAAAGAGGAAGTGCTAAGTGATAGTGTGAGTATGTGAATTTAGAGATCAAAAGGAAGAGACAAAGTCAAATAGATATCTAAACAAGCAAGGTAGTGCTAAACCTAGCTGATCACTTGACTATTACTTTCTTACCAGTGTAGCAGATAAAATCTCTTAACTGAGTGGACCTAACATGTCTTTGAAATCCTATATGGTAGCATTGATTAGTGATGTCTATAAGTCCTTTAAAGTAGTCCACTCTTTAGAAATGTCAAGGAGTGATAAGGTCTAGATGATATTTGGTTAAAGTCCTCTAACCAGGTCACACTAAAAATGTGCATGTAACCTTTAACAAGAGTGGCTCCTAATAGAGCTCACTTAAGAAGAGTGAAATATTCAGGTTTCCAGTTCCCAAGTGGGTTTTCCCTTTACAAGGTTTCCACATTAAATATCTGTGTAAACTGTGTGAATGCTTATGTGTTGCAAAATTTATTTTCATATTATTTGATAAGTGTTGCAACTTGATATAAGCTAAGTGATTAGTTTGATACTCGGTATAAGTAAAAAATAGTAAGATAGTAGTTTGAAGTAAATTGTTATAAGTTTGATTTGAGAAGTTGAATGTGATTACTGAGTTATTGATATAAAAGTTTATAAATTTTGAATTGGTACTAAATTATTTTAAAGGTTTGTAGGATAGCTACTTTTCTTAAATATTTTTAGTATAGTTTACTATAACACTTTTAAGCATACATTCATTATGCATTTCATCCCTACTCTCCTTACTATGTGCAACCCTTGTGGGTATAGCAATAAACACCTTTCACAGATTGATGCCCCCTTAGATCAAATTAAACTTTATTATTAAACATCAAATTTATTCCACATTTTTCACCCTAGTTTTGGGATATAAATCACCAATCACCTTACATAGGAAATCAAGAATAGGGAATGTGCATCTTTTTGGCATGATTCATGAATGGTGATTATGTATTAGAAAACATTCTTGAGCTAACTAATGTCATCCTTCCCACCTCTCGGACTTATGGAGAAAAATTAAATAAATTCTTTTTACTTGCATACACAAATGATATCTCATGCCAATGCTTTTTTTTTTATATGGCTGATCATACATGTAATGGTGTTCTCTTCAAATAGTTAGAGAAGAGGAATATCATCTTGATAATGGAGGCAATGAATTAATATGGTGTGCAACCAAATTAGGATCTTATTTAGTCATAATAGGATATATTGTGACAAGTGTGGACAGAGTGAAAGATTCATGGTTAAAGGATTTGTTGATGTGCAAACATTCTACCACAAGTCAAGGCATATGCATGAACAACACTAGGTAGAAGAATTTTAAGTAGGGATGGGTTATAGAAGGTTGCTATTGTGAGCCGTAATTGGTGCATTCATTGCAAAGAGCATGGAGAGTCTATGAGTCATTTTCTTTTATAGTGTAAGGTTGTAAAACAATTTTGGATGCCCTTTTGTAATAATTTTGGACAATTAAAACTTATTCAGAATGACTTTCTTGGTGTCTTATTACGTAGCCATGACTATTCAAAGGTGTTGTATGGGAAGGATTATGGATAGGAGTTTGAGCTTAAATAAGATGGCATTTATTAAAGGAACGAAGTTTCGAAAGTTTACATAGTAAATAATCTTCCATTAATTCAATTCTAAACAATGTTTTTGATTAGGAAAATAGGTTTTACAGGGATCCTGAAACCCAAAGTTTTACAGTAGAAAACAACTTAAAGTAGAAAAGACAGAAAAAAAGCTGCCTCAAAAGGCCAGAAACAAAAAGGCCCGAAGCCTGAGAAACAAAGGCCAGGAACAGAGCCTAGCGGGCAGACTAGTGTCCCTTCTTTTCCATTGCCTGCAGAGTTTTTGTAGCGTCACTTTCCTTCTGGTTGGCCTCTTCCTCCTGGATTGTGGGGAGGAAATACATCTAGTCCCCCTGACTTTCCTGGATTCCAGTCTCTTTCTGAGGATCTTCTCGGCTAGTTCCGTGCTCTATACTCGGCTCCACGTTCCCCACAAGACCGGCATTGGTCAGATAGTCCCCCAGATTAACAATGTTTTCATTCAAGGTATGGAGGGTATCCACAATCTGTTTAGTCACAACCTGGTGGACGGAATCCAGCCTTTGGACCTTCTGCTCGAGCCGGGTGATTTTGTCCTCCTGATTGTCTCTGGGGTCCTGGCTTCTGTCTTTTTCCTGGCTGCCCACCTGGTCTTTACTACCTCTGGCCTCATGATTCTTGACATCCCCCCTGTTGTTGGTCTGGTTGGACTTGTCCTTCAGAGTCTCAATTTCCTGAAAAAGCCACTTAATGGAGCAAAAATTGTTAATCAGGTTGTTCTTTGCATTGTTGAGAAAGTTGAAACCCATTTCACGAACATTGTCAGAGAGAACCAGAAGAGTCAAGTCAAGGAGCTTGTCATAGTGGGTGCTACTGTTGAGATCCCCCAACACCTGGATTTTAGCAGGTTCTCTAACAATGCCCATACTGACACTATCCATATTGAAATTGCTCCAAGCTCTTCTCTTATTTTTCCTGATGGCCTCCCCCCCCTTTTCAACCATGATTTCTATCATCTCTTCTGGGGGCGAAATGGGGACCTCCAGGGGGGAGGTGGACGCAGTAGGGCTGGGGGGCAAATCAGCGTGGTCATTGAGATGATCATGGGTTGGGGTCTGGTCAAATTTTCTTTCCTTGGGGTTATCCTGGGTTACCAAGGGGGTCACCTCCTTCTTGTCATTATCTTTCTCCTTGTTGTCTTCCAACTCACTTTCCTTCTCTACCACTGAATCTGCCTCCTCCGACTCTGTATCCGACTCATCAGTAGACTCCTTAGGATGAGGGGTAGGGGGTTAGGGGGAGGGCACCTAGGGCTCTTCCTGCTAGGGAAGCGCAGAGAGGGATTGGCTTTTGGGGTTTTGGACTTGACAGATTTCACAACGCGCACTTCCCCTGAGTCTGAGCTGGTAGTGTCCTCCGAGGAGCCACCCGAAACCCCAATGGACTTGACTCTTGTCTAGGTTTTCAAAAACTCAAAAATGAGGAGCAAAAGACCTTCATGAAGGGTGGGGTTCTTAACAAGACATTTCTTGTAACTCTCTATATTCTTAGTCATAGAAGTATAAATATAGAAAGGAAAGGAGATTTTCACTTTATGTCTAAAATGATTAAGCAAAACAAAATGATGGGTCCTGACTCTATCAAACCTGGGCTCCAAAGTGACATACTCTATGATGATCCTTAGAACAAGCCCCCAGAACTTCTTGATGGACTCAATGTCATAGTAGGTGTCAATCTTTACCAGTTTGCTTTTCTCCTTGTCGTTCTTGACGAAAGCGTTGACAACATTGGCGGACATCTTCTTATCCTTGAAGAAGCTCATGCCTTCCTGGGAGAAGCCTGTCACCTCTACAATGAGACCCTCTATGATTTGGTGGGAGACACCATCAATTTTGACCTTTCCATTGTGCCAGGTTTCAACCATAATCTTGGTAACCCCCACATCGAAACCATGGAGCCTCTCCATGAAGCTGGTTATGCCACCCTTCTAGAGTTTTTTCCAAACCTTCCCTTTTTCTTTCCAGCTCTTTGTTTCTCCCCATGGCTCTCTTCTAATCCTTCTCCCACCATTGCGATATTATGGCTCTCTAACCCTAAACCCTTAACAGAATTGCAGAGCTCAAAGATGAAAAAATAGCTAAGGATGAGAGCTTTAATGCGTGTGTTATTGGGTTTAAATCTGGCTTTCTTCTGCTCGTGTAATCCGTACACGTTATTATGAATTGGTGGGGGTTCCGCATAACTCCAAATGATTCCCTTTTTAAAACATGATTTAGCATGTCTCATCATCATAAAAAGATTTTGAGTTGGTACCTTGAATTTGCTCCTTTCGGATGAGCTCCATAGCCGCCGCTGAAAAATTATTATTGTTTCCCCACGTCATCACCGAATTGAATGTGACCGTTGCGTTTGCGAACCAATCAGCAACCACGTTAGCTTCACGGTAGACATGGCTGACGTGGTAATTTTTAAATTTGCTCAAGTCCATTTTTAGGTCCTCAATTATGCTTTCAATGGTCCATGATGGTTTGGTTACTCCTAAAATAAAATTTATTATATTTAGGGAGTCTCCTTCAAGCCATAGTTGTTCGATCCCTGAGTCCAAGGCCAGCTTAATAGGGAGTCTAATTGCACTGGCTTCAGCCAAATGGTTGGTTTGGTGACCAATAGGGGAGGAGATAGCAGCAATGCCCCCTCCCAAGCTATTTCTTATGATTCCATTGCATCCGACAGGACCAGGGTTCCCCTTAGCCGCTCCATCGAAATTGGCTTTATGCCAATTTTCGGGGGGGAAGGACCAAGTAGCCTGCTGTCTTCTTTTGATCCTGTCTTCTTTCCTGGTCTTAATTTTCCCTCTGTCCTTTATGTTTCCATCTCTAGTTGTGGAATAGTTCTCTTTCATGAGGCCATCAATTTTCTCTGCTATAATATCCTCAGGAGCTTCTCTATCTCTGAATATCCTGTTGTTGCGCTCCTTCCAGATTCCCTAGCAAAAGTGTGGGATAATCCAAGAACTCAAAATTTGGGATTCCAAGCCTTTGTGGTTGCTACTCCACTATATGAAGAAATCCTGGATACTGGCTGGCGGGCACCAGTAGAAGTTCATATTGGAAGTTAGAAGACTCCACACTCTGGAGGAAAAGGGGCAGTGAATGAAAATGTGATTAACCGTTTCCAAGTCATGCTTATAGAGGCAGCATCTGCTGGGAATAATTTGGCCTCTCTTGGCTAAATTATCCAGGGTAAGGATTTTTTCTTGCAAGAGGAGCCAAAAGAAAATGTTTATTTTGGGCGTTAATCCAGGGGTCCAGGCCTTGGCCCAAATAGGTTTCTCCCCTATGCCCACAAGGGAAAGATAGCCTTAGGCTACAGTATAATGGCCTCCAGAAGAGTCTCCCCAGATAAGGCGTCGTCTATCTGGTTGATGTTGATAGTGTTCAAAGAGGCCATCAAAGGCTCGAGATCCTACGAAAGCTCCACCAGATTGTGCCATTCATTTCCATTTTTATAGTTCCTAACCAACATACCATATTTGCCTATTGCCTGATCAGCCCACCTGCCGAATGAAGGATGGTTATTGAGAGGTTCCTGAAAAAACTAGTTGTCCTGCCAAAAAAGGATTTTGTCTCCCATTCTAGCTTTCCATTTGGCCCTGGATTTAGCAAAGGGAAGGGCCTTCAAGATACCATTCCAAATGTTAGAACCCAACGGCAGCTCGGCCCCTTGGAAAATGGAGGAGAGAGACAGGCCTCCCAGGTATTTCTTAGCAAAGATGTCCCTCCAAACCCCTGTGCCTTGAAAGATGCGCCAAGGGAGTTTAGCTAAGAGGGATTGATTGAGGTGAGAAATTTTCCTGATTTCAAGACCTCCCTGGCTTTTGGGCAAGCAAACCTGGTCCCAGGCTACCAGGTGGTATCTCTTGTGGTCATTAGTTCCAGTCCAGAGAAAGTCCCTCTGAATCCTCTCCATTCTATCTGCAAACTTAATCGGAATCCCAAAGAGACTAAGGGCATAGGTGGGGAGGTTCTGGAGAATCGAGTTAACCAGGGTGCATTTACCTACCTAACTGAGGGTGGCCCCTTTCCAACCAGCAAGTTTCTTGATGAAGTTGTCAATAATGCTTGTCCAAAAGGAGTCCAGGGGTTTGGAGCCTAGAGGAAGCCCAAGATAAGTCGCCGGTAGGGACCCAATGCCACAACCTAGAATTCGAGCAATTTTCCTCTGCCTCTCCAGAGGAGTGTTGAGGAAGAAGATAGAGCTCTTGTCTAAGTTAATAGCTTGTCCAGTACCCCTAGTGTAGGAATTAAGAATGCTTTTGACGGTCCTAGCCTCTCGAACTAAAGCTTCACCCCCTAAAATCGTGTCATCCACAAATTGCTGATGAATGAAAGTGGATGGACCTGAAGAAGGCCTCAAACCCACTAAACACCTATCCCTGATCTTCTTCTAGATGAGTCTACCAAGGTATTCTGCCATGATAACAAATAGGACCGGAGAGATGGGGTCTCCTTGCCTTAGACCCCTAGAGGGGGAGAAGAAAGGAGAGGGGTGGTCGTTGACCAGAACCGACAAAGAGGGTGAAGACACAAGCTGGTAGATGAGATTGCAAACTTGATCATCAAGGCCAAAGGCACGAAGAATAGCAAAGAGGAACTTCCAGTCAACCATATCGTAAGCTTTTGACAGGTCCAGCTTAAGAAGGAAGCCTTCCTTTTTGTCTACCTCAAGAGAGTGGATAACCTCATGAACTGAAACAATTGAATCAAGGATCTACCTGCCTGGGACAAAGCCAGTTTGCTGAGGAGAGATAATCAGAGGGAGAACTCTGAGGAGCCTGGAAGTGAGAACCTTGGCAATGATCTTATAGAAGGAATTGCAGAGGCTAATGGGCCTGAATTTATCCAGAGAATCAGCACCTAGGATTTTTGGGATGAGGACCAGAAAGGTAGCATTAAGTTCTTTAAGCAAATTCCTAGCTCCAAAGAATTCCTAAACTGCTTTAACCACATCCTTTTTCACTACATTCCAAAAGATCTGAAAAAAAAAGTTGGGAAACCATCAGAGCTAGGAGCTTTATCCCCTGGGAGAGAGAAGAGGGCCTGATGGATTTCCTCCAAGGAGGGGATTGCCTTCAGCATGGAGTTGTGGTGAACTTGAAGAATGGGGGGAATGGTCACCAGGATTTCCTCTTGTTCAGACCCAGAGAGGGAAGGATCAACTGAGAGGAGAGATGAGAAGTAGCAGACAACTTCCTTCTCAATTTCATCCTCTTTGGTAACATGAACCTAGCCCTTAACAATGTTGGTTATTCTATTATTAGCCCGGTGCTTAAGGGTGGTCAGGTGAAAAAATTTGGTGTTGCGGTCTCCTTCCTTCAACCAACTAACTCTTGATCTCTATTTCTAGAAAAGCTCTTCCTTAGATATGATGTTGTGCAGATCCGAAAGGATGGCCTTTTCTTGCTAGCTATTATGAGCATTGTATCCTGAATGCTAGATTTCATCCTGAATAGAAGAGAGCTGATCAGATATCTCGTCTTTCTCCTGGAAGATGTGGCCAAAGTCAGTTCTATTCCATGATTTGATGTTTCTTTTCACATTTTTCAGCTTCTGGGAAACTCTGTACATAGCAGTGCCTTCAACCTCAATGCTCCACCAATGGGAAATATTACCTTCCAGCGCAGGGTGTGAGAGCCACATTTTCTCAAAGTGGAAAGGGAAGGCCTTGTTGCTGGAAAGGGGGGAGGCAGAAAGAGAAATCGGGGAATGATTAGAGCCCACCCTAGGGAGGAAGGATAATCTACAAGAGTGGGAGAGGAGCCATTCGAGGGAGATGAGGGCTCTATCAAGATGAACCTGAATACTATCACCCCCGATTCTTCTGTTAGACCAAGTGAAGCTGCCACCTTGAAGGTCCAAATCCAGGAAGGTGAGATGCTGAATGAACGAAGCAAGGTCGTGTTTATTATCCTGATCCAGGGCATGATCCCCCCTCTTGTCTGCATCAGATAGAGGCGAGTTGAAGTCCCCCATTATAATCCCTTTATTCAAGTTACAATTAGATAAGATGCCAAGGAGCTTGGTCCAAAAGCAGTTCCTTTCTTTCTTGGTATTGGGGGTGTACAGGTTAAGGATTAGCCAAGATTCATTGCTTTGGATGTGAAAAACCTTACAAAGAAGAGCATTAGTACAGCTGTAAAGAGTAGTTAACTTGAAAGCTCTGGTGTTATACAAGGTTAGGACACCACCTGAAGCTCCATCTAAATCAGAAGCTTCGCAGCAAAAAGTTTTACTGAAAGATATCCTTCTTACCAGGTCCCTTTTCATCTTAGTTTCCTGTAACATCAGAAAGTCAGGTCTTTGGTCTCTAATCATATTTCTAATGACTTCCTGTTTGTGAGCCCCATTAAGGCCCCTTATGTTCCATGAGATAACTTTCATTTCTTACTTCCTGAGAAATCCTTGATGGACCTCTGGCTTCCATCTGCCAGGTTCCTTCTTGTTTCTTCTTGCAGAATCTAATTTAAGTTCTTTCTTCCTACTCCCTTGGGGGGTGACCGAAAATCAGCTTTAACCCTACTTCTGGTTGAAGTAGGAGATAGGGGGGGAAGTTTTCTTCTAGTTCTTCTTTTTCTTCTTGACCATACACCAATCATCAAGGCTATCTGTCGCACTGTTATCTAACCTATCTTCCCATAGGGCGAGTTGTGTTGGACCAGTGTTCTTAATGAGGAGATGAAGCTTGGCCTCAATTCCTATAGGGGCATAAGAATCTCCCCCCTTGCCAGTGATGACCCTCGGAGAAGCCAGAGTGTCCTCAAGGGGAAGACACTTAGCTTGGCTATCCTTTTCTTGGGCCGGGGATTCCCGTTCCAGGCGATTCAGCACTGTAGCTCCCAAAAGAGGGACTTCCTCCACTGTGGGAGAAGACTGCACTATAGTTTCCAGAGGGAGATTCTGCTCCACAACGAGACCTGTGGCTATGGAGGGGGAGCTTACCTGCACCTTTGGGTCCTCCAACCGGTCTGAGATTGTCTTTTCCAAAACAAGGCCCTGTTCAAGGGGGGGGGGGGGAACTAGCATTCTCCTTGGGGGGATCCTTCTGAATAGTGTCCTTTGCTGCTGTGTCTTTTAGGCTAACAACCTTTCTCCCCTGTGCCACAGAAATTTTGTGCCTCCAGAGCAGCTTCATCTTTCCCTTTCTAGAAGGGTGTGTAGCAAGCTTCATGGTATGATCAGGGATGACTGGTTTCGTGATCTTCTTCTTTGCCTCATTGGGGCACTGGTGGGCCTTATGACCAGCCTTCAGGCAGAGGAAGTACACAAAGGGGATCGTTTCATAGATGATTTTCTGGTTGTGCACTCCAAGTTTGGAATGAAGTTCAACAAACTCAAGCATGTCTGTTCCATCTCTCACCCCAATGCAGATGCGTGCAAAATTGAGGCGATGCTTGGAAGCAGTAATCGGATCCGTTGAGAGGAGTTCCCCAAAGGTCCTAGCTATTCCCCCAAAGATGTTCTCATTCCAGTATTCAAGTGGCAGTTCTGGCAGTCTTACCCACACAGGAGCTTGGGCGAAAAAAGAATCATTCAAGCTCATGCCAGATGACCACTTCTGGAGCACAAGGGAAGAACGAACCATGGCCCATTGCCCTTCATGTAGAATGCTAGCAAGGTCTTTCGAGCAAGTGAAATCGAAAGACATAAAGCCTTTCACCATAGCCGTGACCGAGACCTGGTCCTTGAGAGCCCATTTTTGTTTTATGAGCTGCCTAACTTCGTCAATGCTCGGTGTAGGCCCCAAAAATTTCCCAACCAAAGTAGAAGCCATAGTCTGAATATTGTGGTCCACAATCTCATCCGGGATGGCTATCGCACAAGAACCTATCACCGAATTCTGAATAGTTTCAACAGACAGGAAAGAGGACTTACCAGAAGGTTTAACCCCGAAAAGTGAGGACCATTTTGTAGTTCCTTGCACGTTTGTTTTGGAAACCAAAGGAGACTTGGCTACTTCCTTGATTAGGACAGCTGGACCCCCAACCGTGCTTTCCGACCTATCCCCAGTGCCAGGAGCAGCCAAACAGCCTCCATCTTGTTGTTCGTCTCCAATCCAAGGACCCGAAACAGACCATCCAAGGAACTCCCAATCTTGCATGAATTCAAATTTTGAAAACACTCGCTCCCTCCGCTCCCGTTGCTCTCGCTTCCCATATCGAATTTTTTTGCCAATGCAACTTGTTGTAGTGCTATCTCACTAGATATTTTCTCATTTAACTTGCCTTGAAACTTCTTTTCATACCATTCTAATTCTAAACAATGTTGAGGTAGGTATTTGTAAGCATTTACATACCAAAGTGATGCAAATAAATTGCAATTTTCTTTCATCTTGGGATGATAAGATGGGGAAGTGTTGGCTTCACCTTATTAAACCGAAAAGCGACATAATCAAATCAAAGAATGAAAGTAACAAAGTCCAATGTTTGTTGCCTTTGTATGGAAGGACCAAATTGAATTATAATGATGCATCTCATGACAATTTGAGGCTATTAAGTGTGGGTTTTGTATTATAAAATGTTAAGGATGAATGTTATGCAAGAACAATGATGCAAAGTTTAATGCCTTTATACACAAAAATCCAAAATGAGTAGATCAAGTAGAGGTCAAAGTCAAATCATAATTCATAGATGATTGGTTGAGGCTTCATAATATCATTCTTAAGTATTTAATGATGGTGCATAACTAATCACCCCTGGGATGATGTCAACATAGGCTTCATAATATCATTCTTAAGTATTTAATGATGATGCATAACTAATCACCCCTGGGATGATGTCAACATAATTCTATTTGCTAGACACCTGAGGAGTATGTGAAACAACTTATCGAAGTATTGAATACAAACTTGTTTCCTCAATGGAATGGGTGGATGGAATGTTGCATATGTTGTCCAAGTAAGATCTATTTAATATTGGTGGACTCATTTTATTACAAACAAAAGTTGTGAAGTGTTGGGGGTGTGTTTGAGTCTGGATGAATACCCCCCTTATGTATTTGATTTACAACAAGTTGAGCCTTTGATGACAATTTTAGCAATTTCAAACCAATGTATCATCTCCCTTTCCCAAAGAAGTGGATTGTTGACTAAGAGAGAGTCTTCATGGTTCCTTTTGCACAAATTTATGCAATTTTTCTATCCATTGATTCCTTAAGACATCATTTGCCTTAAAAAATTATTTTAAATGCAATACAAATAGTTTTATGTAACATTTAATTTTTTTATTTTTTATTTTTTAGTCGTAGCCACCATAATAGCAATGCATTTACCTACAATGATAGAGTCAAATATAGCAATGTTCTATTGAACAGAGTATACGTAATAGAAAAAGTAATAGATTATAAAGTCATTTTTCTAAAGAGTCTTACTATAGAAAAATAAAGCAACCACAAAATAGCGAAACTATCAATATTGAATACCACCAATACTTAGTTTAAATATCAAATTCTAAGTTATTATCATGACTCATACTTTTTTAATGAAAGACATCATAGTTGATATATTAATATAATAAATTGACACTCAAATGCAATCTAGATCTATAATTTTTTATGAATATAACTATTTTTATAAATACATCATATAATTATAATTATAAATAAAATAAAATAAAATAACGGCTGTTGATTGGATGTTAAAAAGGTGGGAGGAAGGAGTAAAAATCGTAGTGACACAATTACCGAGAAGAAAAGACAAAAGCTGGTGGATTTGTTTTATCTAATTTTTCTTTTAAAGCAAAGCAATGGTCGGCACCACACTATTTTGTTAATAAAAAAGAAAATTAGGGGAGGTACCGCTATATAAATAGGTAGGCTATTGGATGTTAGTGTAGACATTCATTACGGGCTTCCACATTAATGGCGGCCGAGGGGATATATTGCTGAAATATGCCCCCCACCTCCTTTCATTGCACTTTCTCTAGCTTTTGACTTTTTGTGAGCACACATCCAATGGCTAATTGCAAGCATGCCCTCACCTTTTAGTAATGCCTCTTGTACTTCTTATTTAATTGTCTAGTTTTTATAATTTATTTTATGAGTAGGGAAATTATATCAATTTTGCATATTTCTAGATTTTAAATGGTAGATTTTTATTTATTATTTTTATAGATATTAAATGATATAATATGTCTTAGGTTTTATCTATTGTCTTTATATACAACTTAATTGTTTATAGATACATTGTAGGTTTTGTGATACAAGAAGAATTAAATAGTGGTATTGGTAAAGTGTGGCATGATACCTACTTAAATGTCCTAGTATTTGTCCCAAAATTCTCACAATTGAAAAATACAAGTGGGTTGTTATTGTTACCCAATTTATTTATTAATAGGCTTTTGATTATCATTTTCTTAGTTTCTTATTTATTCTCCTTGTGATATATGCAAAAGTCAATTGTCATTATGAATATTCGTTTACTAATTATTGTATTCAAGTCATGTTTTAATGTAAAGTATTCAAACTTCTTAAGAGATCACCTATGCTACTAGTACTCTTATTTAGAGATATTCATGGAGTTTCCCTAATATTAACTCCACTTAACATGCTATTAAATTTGATATTTAAGGAAAAAGTATTAGTAAGCATGTTAGAGTATTATTGGGATAGGTGATCATCAACCATTCATGTTCGTGAGAGAAAAAGATCTTATGAACCACAACATATAAAATATAACTAATCACATGATTTTGGGTATGCCAATAGAAAGTTTCATTTTTGATAAAACTTACCAAAATATTGCATGTGTTTTCTATAATTTAATATCTTATAACAATATTTAAATATAGAATATCTCATTAATTCATTTACAATTATTTTAAATAAAAAATATAACCAAAAAATACTTGAGAAAACTTTCATTACTTTGTTTTCTTCTTTTAATGAAAACTATTATAAATATTAAATTTATTACACCTAAGACATATGCACATATTAGATTTGAAATATGTTTGTTCTAATTTTAAGTTTGTTGTAGACTAATAATGACTTTAAATACAACAACCATGAAACAAATTTCTAAGATGTTATGTATTTTTTTTACTAAAAAAAGATAACCATGCAACAATTTTCTAACATGTTTTGAATATATTTTTAATTCATCATCATTTCTAATTTGCATTAGTTCTTATATTTGTCATCCATTTTTTTTTAAAATAAAACATTTTGCATTAAGAATGTAATATAGAATACAAATTGTGCAAACCCTGCTTCATATTTATAATAAACAATATGACATTGTAGTTATCTATGTGGTGATAGTCCTATTTTACATGCTATGAAATCATCTATAAATTATCTCAAAGAAATTTTTTTGAAAGGGAAGATAAATGAAATCAATTAGGTTCATTTGCCCCAAAATGAATTACATGCATTTTCGCAAAGAATTTATTGAGCTAAAGTTAAATGAAAAATGAATCTATCTATTTTGTTTGGGGAAAAGCAATCATGCATTTAAAGTCATGTTTGTATCTTTATGAATTCATCTAAATTAAATTCATGGACAGAAAGTGAACATGTGACGATCCATGACAAGCTTGCAAAGCTCAATATTTAAAAAGGCTCCTCGACTAGGTCAGCTAGATCTAATCTTAAAGTAAAATTCTAAATGTTTTGATCACTAAAATCACAAAAAATCTCATGCAAACAAATGGCATGGAAAGTTACTATTTTAGATGTTTTCTAGAGTTTAATATGTTAACTAAATTCATGAAGAAATATCTTACTTTAATTAATCAAATCAAGTGATTGGTTATACTACAACTTTTATTACTATTTCTATTTTTTTTCAAGTCCAACCTACCAAAATAAAAATGATAGATAAAGAGGCTAATAATGCACACTAAACTTTTGAAAATAAATTTCACACAAATTGTATACAAAAGAAAAAGTAGCCAACCAACTTAGTTAATTGTGGAATCCACATGTTGACAAGACAAACTATTATTTTTTATTAAATTAAAAAGAAATAATACAAGGTTTGACCAAATAGTTGAATGCACCACGAAATATCACATGACAAAATACATCAAAAACATTAAAAAAAATTGTCCATCTTGTTGAAACAACATGCCAAAAAAGTCTTTAACCAACCATCACAACACATCAATAACAAGAACTTAAGAATATTTTGACCATCTTGTGGGAACCATTCTTGTATGACAATAAAAATGGACTAGACCATCCAGATTATGTGTGTTGTACACATTGCATAATATTGTTTACATTATATTATATTATTTTTATTATGTAATGTTGCACCTAGGAGCACCTAGATGGATGTGCAACATGAAGAGATTCGTATGGGATATTCTTGATTATTTGTATTGTAACAT
Organism: Cupressus sempervirens; assembly: GCA_028749045.1. Classification (NCBI taxonomy): domain Eukaryota; kingdom Viridiplantae; phylum Streptophyta; class Pinopsida; order Cupressales; family Cupressaceae; genus Cupressus; species Cupressus sempervirens. The sequence continues at coordinate 549,246,289 of CM053785.1, read as the reverse complement.
TGTGATAATATTGATATAATTATTTAATATTGGGGAAAATATTAAGTGTGGGTCAATAGGGGTTTGGTAGCACATGGTTTATGTAATATCACTTGGTGGTTTTGTGGAGCTTGCTACTATAAAAGCAACCATAGGGGTAGTTGTAGAGGCAAGGGAAAAAAGGCAGAAAGGCAAGAAAGGAAAGTCGAGCAAAAAAAAGCGAGACACAAGGGAGCATTTGTGAAGACTGGAAGCATGGCATGGGATGTGTGGATTCATGCTTGTTCACTTGGATTTCTTGGTTGTGGCTATGAATTTGAAGGCTTCCATGGTTGTACTGCAATGATACTTTGTTGAATAATACATGATGATGGATGCTTTTGGAGGCTAGGTTTTTTCCCTCAATGAGGGTTTCCCAAGATATATCTTGTGTCACATTTTTTGGGGTATGTTGTTTATTCTCTTGCATGTGGATTTTAAGTGCTTATTTGTTTCAAATTGATTATGGGTTATGTGGAAACAGTAATATTTTTTGTTGCATGTTTCCTTACAAGTGGTATCAGAGTATGGTTTTATTATTGTAACCTAGTTTAAATTCATGTGAATGCATGAAATAATAAAAGAAAGGGCAAGATATATGGGTTTCATAGGTTGTTTATTGCAGATCTGAAGATTTTAGGTTTATTGTTACAATGAGATGTTGATAGATTTTAGACATGTGAAATTGTTGGTCAAAAGGATTTTTTGAATGTTTCATTTAACTGAGGTTACCTCCTAGGAAAATATATACCTCGCCATTGGATCTTCTATAAATTTTGATACATAATATATCCTAGTTTGGTTGTGTTGATAGAAAATGCAAAAGGTATTTAGTTTCAGCCCATGGCGATCATCAAATTTAATCTTGTCAAAATTTTTGTCACCAAAAAATAATTGCAATAAAAGTGGTAAAAAAGTTGTCTTGGTAAAATGGTTGTAAGTTTCACTCAAGATATCAAATTTTGGACTTCTTATAGTCATTGAAAAGATAATTCAGAGTGCTACAGCTTGATGTAGGTTTGATTATGTGCTTTTGATATTTTTTTCAAGTTTTATGTGTTGAGATAATGGGTGTTGCACACATTGCATAATATTGTTATATTTTATTTTATTTTTTTATGTAATGTTGTGCCTAGATGGACATGCAACATGTAAAGGTTCTCATGGAATATTCTTGATGAGTTGTATTGTAACATTGTGATAATATTTTATGTAATTATTTAATATTGGGGAAAAGAATTAAATGCCCAATATTAAATTTGGGGTCAGTGGGTTAGGTAGCACATGGTTTTAGCACATGGTTTATGTAATACCACTTAGTGGTTTTGTGAGACTTGCTACTATATAAGCAGCCACAAGGGTAGTTGTTATAGAGAGAGAGAGAGTGACAAGGAGAAGACAAAAGGCAAGAGTTGAGCAGGACAAGGCTTGACAGGTTAGCCAAGGGAGCATTTGTGAAGGTTGGAAGCATGGCATGGGATGTGTGGACTCATGCTTGTTCACATAGTTTGCTCGGTTGTGGCTATGGCCATGAAGGCTTCCATGGTTGTATGGCAATGGTATTTTTTGCTGAATAATACATGGTGATGGATGCTTTTGGAGGCTGGGTTTTTTTCTTAATGAGGGTTTCCCAAGGTATATCTTGTGTCACATTTTGTGGGTATGTTGTCTATTCTCTTGCATGTGGATTTTAATTTCGTATTTATTTTAGATCTATTATGGGTTATGTGGAAACGGTTATATTCTTTATTGCCAAGTTTCCTTACAAGTGGTATCAGAGCTATGGTTTTATTATTGTAACCCTAGATTGAATCCATGGGAATGCATGAGAGGATAAAAGAAAGGGCAAGATATATGAATGATTTATTGCAGATTTGAGGGTTTTGGATTTGTTGTTATGATGGGATGTTAAAAGATTTTGGCATGTGAAATTGTTGGACAAAAGAATTTTTCGGATGTTTCATTTAAAATGAGAGTTTTTGGGGTTAGCTTGCATAAATGACCTCTTGGGTAAAAACAGACTTCACCATTGGATCCGGGTCGACATTTCCATAAATTTTGATATATAATATGCCCTAGTTTGGCCATGTTCAGAGGAAATGAAAGAGTTTTTTGGTTTCAGCCCATGATGGCCGTCAAATTTAATCCCATCAGAATTTTCGTCACTGAAAAAATTTAAAATGAAAAATTGTACTGAAAATGGTAAAAAGATTGTCTTAGTAAAACGGCCATAACTTTTTCTCAGAATATCAGATTTCAAAGTTCTTACAGGCGTTGGAAAGCTAATTCAGAGCACTATAACATGGTGTAGGTTTGGTTCTGTGATTTTAAAATTTTGTCAGGTTTTCAGAGCCCTAAAGTCAGATGTTGTTTATTTTGAGCACGAATTGGGGCATAACTTGGGCATACGGAGTCGGATTTTGGACTTCGAGTAGTCAACGGAAAGCTCTTGGAGAGCTCTACACATTGGTTCAGATTTGGTGCAGGTTTGTCATGATTTATTTGGTGATATATTTATCTGAACAGTTTATAGATATATTTTGACTATGGTAACATTGTGAGTTTATGGCATTGGAGATTTAAAGTTTTGATGTCATTTTATACTCAATTCATATTTTAGATTGGTCTCATGATGATATGGTTATCAGTGTTTGGTTTGGATATGCATGATGACTTGTTGGATCTACAAGTTGTGCAGTGTTGTAAGCGGTCTATACTTATAGGTTGCATTTATAGCTTGGTTATGGATTGTCTTTGCCCATTGATCTTTCATTATTGATGCATATTCAGATTGGTGGCTTGGATTTGGGTTGTCTATGCCCTAAGTCACATGATTTACTGATTTCTTCATGTAGAAGGGATGAGATGTTGTTACCAGGTACAGTCATGGTGGAGGATTGTGGTTGACTATTTTATGCTGACAGGTTGGACACTTTGAGACCCAGATGCTCGGTTCATGGATGTGATCATGGTGTCATGGATTTTGGCATGACATGATTGGATATACAAGTACATCCTTGATGTTTATTAGCTTGGATTTTTTTTGATTCAGTTATGGTGGTATATCTTCTTGGTTGAGGATCATGGTTATTTAGTTTCTTTTGAGGAGCTCATGATGTGCACTTTGAGTTCTTTAATGGTTTGATGCCTTGGTTGATTCTCATAGTTAGAGGATGATTTTTCATCATGATGTCATGGATAGCTTGGATACACAGTTTAGTGGGAGCTTGTGACAGTGATGGGGTGACAGTGCAGGATTAGTTCCTGGTTTGGTTTATATCTTCTTGGTTTGGAGAGGATGGATTTTATGATGCCATAGGTGACTTGGTACCACGGTTGAGTGGGAGTTGTTGGCATTGATATATTTATTGAGTGTTTGCAGATGTTGGAGGTTTGTCTTAGATCCTGTTGCTGCAGAAGCGTCTTTGACATTTGCATGGTGCACTTGTTATCTTCATGGTGTTTGAAGATGGTTAGATCTTGAGGACTCATGGAGTTCTTAGTTATCTTCATGGTGTATGGAGATAGTTCTTCCTGGTATGTGGAGATGGTTTTTCTTCATGGTGTGTGGATATGGTTGCATCTTGAGGACTCACTGGGTTCTTGGCAAAGGTGTGGTTTATGTTTTTATTTGACATGTTATCCTTGGTGTGAGGATGGTTTTATTATTATGTCATGGTATACTCTTGATACACGTTTAGAGTTGTGACATGTTATAGTGTGTTCATGTGGAGCATGTTATCTCTTTAGTTGAGATGGTAAGATCATGTTGTCATTTTTATGTTCCTGAGGCCATGGTTGGAACTTGGACATTGATCTTGATTTAGTTTCTTGGTATTGAGTACATTGATCATAAGTTGGATACTTCATGATATTGCTATGTTGCATTTGGAGTTGGCATGAATTGATTGGTTACAGGTGCTCATGGATACTTAGAGATGGTGGTGATGCTGATTTCTCTTGGATTAGAAAAGTATTTGTTGGGACGGTTGATGGTTTCAACAGGAAGTCCAAGGAGCAGTCACCTGATATGGACTTGAGAGGAGATTATTCTTAGATGAGTCTTGGTTGGAGACTTGGGTATCTTGATGAGCATTCTCATTCCCCACTCTTGGTCTACTCGGCAGTTTGCTACTTGAGAGGTATAGCCCATTGTTTCTCTCAGTTGCATTATATTTATGCTTGTCTTTCATGGAAATGGATCTTGAGCTATGGTACATGAGTTAGTTCTGGAGGGTTCATTTGAGAGATGGTTTTAGCATTGGTTATCTCCATGTGCATATGTTGTTATGTTGGTTGATTTTGGGAGATGGTTTTATATTGGGCATTTTTCTTGGATTAGGAATGGTTATTCCTTGGTTTAGGAATGGGTTTATTGAGTTTGATCTTCTTGTGAGAGGCTTACATCCATGATTAGTTATATGGTATGGTTTGGGTGTTGTTAAGGCTTCTTGTTGGGGTTTTATGGAGGAGATCATACTTGCACAGTTTACATCTAGAGGTGTGTGTAGAAGGACATGATACAGGTTATGATTTGCATGGTTTCTCTAGTCTTGGTTATCTTCCTGGATGTTCAGTTTTGACTACATTGGATTTGAGATTGGTTGGAGATTGTGATCACTGGTTTGTGCTCATGTATGTCATGTGAGAGATGACATGGTTATTTCTTTATCTCTTTCCTTTGTTGGTTGTGGAGAATTTGGGAGACTATTAGAGACTTGTTATGAGAATTTTTTTTCTTGCAGGATATTGGATTATGTATTGTGGATGTCCTTGATACTACATGGATTCACTGCTTTGAGATGTGTTGAGTGGATTGGTTATAGATTTGACATTATCTTTTGCAGTGGGAGCTTCTTGGTATATATGTGGCAGGTATTGCTCTTGAGGCTTGTGATTGCAGGTTATAGATTGGATATGTCGGTGATATAAGATTCACTTGTTATACCTTTAAGGTATGGATAGTTGGATGGGTTTGGCACTTGCTGTGGGTGTTATTTCAGCTATGGATATTTTGACAACTACGGATACATGTGATTACCTTTGGATCAGGTTTTTTGTGCTTGGAATTTCAGTTGGTACAGGATTTTATGATCTTCTAATGCGACAGGTTGGGTGGTTTTCTCTTTGGATGGCTTCTATGTATGTCCAGTGGCAGTGGCATAATAGGAGGTGAGATCATTCATGTTCGAGATGCTGGATACTTTGATTTTGTTGCGGGTACCAGGATGGAGCACTTGGTGTATTTTGATCCATGATGGTGGATGTGTTGGGAGGGATTGTTCCCTTGTTCATTTATGTGGCTACGGATTGACCCTATGCAATGTATACAACAAGTGGGAGATTGTTGAGATAATGGGTGTTGCACACATTGCATAATATTGTTATATTTTATTTTATTTTGTTATGTAATGTTGTGCCTAGATGGACATGCAACATGTAAAGATTTCCATGGAATATTCTTGATGAGTTGTATTGTAACATTGTGATAATATTTTATGTAATTATTTAATATTGGGGAAAAGAATTAAATGCCCAATATTAAATGTGGGGTCAGTGGGTTAGGTAGCACATGGTTTTAGCACATGGTTTATGTAATACCACTTAGTGGTTTTGTGGGACTTGCTACTATATAAGCAGCCACAAGGGTAGTTGTTATAGAGAGAGAGAGAGTGACAAGGAGAAGACAAAAGGCAAGAGTTAAGCGGGACAAGGCTTGACAGGTTAGCCAAGGGAGCATTTGTGAAGGTTGGAAGCATGGCATGGGATGTGTGGATTCATGCTTGTTCACATAGTTTTCTCGGTTGTGGCTATGGCCATGAAGGCTTCCATGGTTGTATGGCAATGGTATTTTTTGCTGAATAATACATGGTGATGGATGCTTTTGGAGGCTGGGTTTTTTCCTCAATGACGGTTTCCCAGGGTATATCTTGTGTCACATTTTGTGGGTATGTTGTCTATTCTCTTGCATGTGGATTTTAATTTCGTATTTATTTTAGATCTATTATGGGTTATGTGGAAACGGTTATATTCTTTATTGCCAAGTTTCCTTACATTATGAGCCCAAAAGTTAGATTTATTTATTTTGAGCACAGATTGGGGCATAACTTGGACACATAGAGTCAGATTTTGGACTTCAAATAGTCAACAAAAATCTCTTCGAGAGCTCTATAAATTGGTTAAGATTTTGTGCAAGTTTGGTATGGTTTATTTGGTGATATATTGATTTGAATTATTTATAATATATATTGATTATGGTAACATTGTGAGTTTATGACATTATATGTTTTAGAGATTTGAGATTTGATGTCATTATATACTTAGATTATAATTTAGTTTGGTCTCACGATAATATGGTTATGAGTATTTGGTTTGGATATGTATGATGACTTGTTGGGTCTACAAGTTGTGCAGTGTTGTAAACAATCTATACTTATAGGTTGCATTTATGAATTGGATATGGGTTGTCTTTGCCCATTGATATTTCATTATTGATGCTTATTTAGATTGGTGGCTTGGAATTTGGGTTGTATATGCCCTAAGTCACAGATTTCCCATTTTTTCTTCATGTAGAAGCGATGAGATGTTGTTACTAGGTACAATCGTGGTGGAGGATTGTAATTGACTATTTTAAGCTATTAGATTGGATACTTTGAGAGTTAGATTCTTTGTTCATGGATGTGATTATGGTGTCATGGACTTTGGTATGACATGATTGGACATAAAGGTAATTAATTGTTGCTCATTTATTTGGATTCCTAATTTGGTTATAGTGGTATGTCATCTTAGTTGAGGATTATGGTTATTTAGTTTCTTTTGATGAGCTCATGAGGTGCACTTTGAGTTCTTTGATGGTTTGATGCCTTGGTTTATTCTCATGGTTAGATGATGATTTTTTTCATGATAATGCCATGGATAGCTTGGATACATAGTTTAGTGGGATGTTGTGATAGTGATGATGTGGCAATGTAGGATTAATTCCTGGTTGGTTTGTATCTTCTTGGTTTGGAGATCTTGGGTTCACTTGGTACTGACACTTTGGTTGTGTGGGTGTAGACCTGGAGGATTTTTATTTATGAGATGAATATCAAGATTCCATGGGTAACTTGGTAACATGGTCGAGTGGGAGTTATTGGTATTGATATATTTATTGAGAGTTTGCAAATGTTGGAGAATGTCTTGGATCTTGTTGCTATAGAAGCATCTTTGACATTTGCATGGTGCACTTGTTATTGGTAGTTATCTCCACGGTGTATGGAGATGGCTCTTTATGGTGTGTGTACATGGTTCTCCATGGTGTGTGGAGATGATTGTATCTCGAGGACTAATGGTTTCTTGGTAAAGGTGAGGTTTACGCTTTCATTTGACATGTTATCCTTGGTGTTAGGATGGTTTCATTATTATGTCATCATATTCTCTTGATACACATTTAGAATTTTGACATGTTATGGTATGTTCATATGGAGCATCTTATCTCTTTTAGAGATGGTTTAGATCATGTTGTCATTTTTTATGTCCCTGAGGTCGTGGTTGGAACTTTGACATTGATCTTGGTTTAGTTTCTTAGTGTTGAGTACATTGATCATTTGTTGTATACTTCATGATATTGCTATGTTGCATTTGGAGTTGGAATGGATTGGTTGGTTATGGGTGCTCATAAGTACTTAGAGATAGTGGTGCTACTAATTTCTCTTGTATTAGAGATGTATTTTTTGGGACAATTATTTGGTTTCAGTAGGAAGTCTGAGGAGCGTTCACTAATATGGACTTGAGAGGAGATTGTTCTTAGATTAGTCTTGGTTAGAGACTTGGATACCTTGATGAGAATTCTCATTCTCTAGTCTTGGTGTAATGTCCCTCATTAGTGACATTAGATTATAACTCCCGGTTCTTGCATATATTATTCTACATTTTCCTGTGATATATTTTTTGTATCCATTTGTCAAATTCAATACTCCTTAATATACTTGAAATATTGAAAGTTGTGTAATTTCATAATTGTATTATATTGATAATATAATCATTAATATGACTATATTAACTATATTTCTTATAATAATATGAATATTAATATTATTGTATATACCACATAATATATTTAGATTATTAATTATATTTAATTCTCAAGTTAATATATTATGCAATATCATAATATGATAATAAACGTTATTAACATTATATTTTTATTATTATTTTATTTATTAATATTAGTTTGACCCTTTTATCAGTTACCACCTTGGTAACATATTATTATTATATTAATAATATATTATTATTTATTTTAATAATATATTATATTATTTAAACATATTTTAATAATTTTATTATTCAACATGAAATTATAATAATTTAATATATATTTATTTATAATAATTAAAACTATTTAATTAACATAATTAGGGGACATGATAGTCCACCCTTCCTCAAATTGCTTGTCCTCAAGCAATGATCGTTTAGACTAAACCTTTCTTGTGAAGTTAGTAATCAAGTTATACACTAAGATGCAAGAATACATTAGGTATGCATACAGTTAATATCGCAATGCATGATGTAATTAGTACTTGTAGACACGAAGCATACACGAAGAAGACACATTAATGCATGAAGACATGAATCATACACGATGAAGACACACAATACACATGTTATGCAATTCCTTGATTGTGAACCTACAACCACAAAATCATTAATACATATTCATGTACCCGTACAAGTTAGTCCATATAAATATATATTCAAAAGAAGCTAACAAATTAGGAAATTTTACTCTACTATAATGTTCCTACTTGTAAGGGCTTATAATATTATCAATGAATCAATTATTTTATTATTTAAAATAATTCTTCATTCATGTCCTGTCAATTATATTGTATGTATAGGCTTGGTCATTTAGATATTGGACTAGGACACCACATTAAAGGCTTGACAAGACCTTGGTCTTCGCCTTTCAAATGTGAGTCTTTCGTCTCTCACCATGCTTGATTCATTATGTATGTACATTTTCTCTTCCTAGACTATTACATTGTACGTACAGGCTAGGTCATCGGAAGACTAGGCCAGGACAATACATTAAAGGCTTGACAAGACTCTAGGTCCCCACCTTTCAAATGTGAGCTTCCCATCTCTTGCCATGCCTAGATGCTATACCATACCTCAGTCCTCAAACATTGTGGTGGGGTTTCATCGCTTGATAAACCTAAATCCAAGAGAGGGCATTTTCCTCTCCTCTTGCCTTAGGACTCAGCTTCTACCCTCTTACCCACCTCTGCTCTTACTGATGCAATTCTGGGGAAATCATTATTTAATCAACTTATTTTATTTATTCTTCCCCTCTTTTTATATTCATTCTTGTTTCTATAATAATGTGATAACTTAATTGAAATATTAAAGCATGTTTATTTCTTAACATAATTAAGTTGTTTATTGTACATCAAACATATAATTAATTTGTTTATTGTACATCAAACATATAATTAATTTTTTTATTTAATAATCCATAGATATAACTGTCCACCCTTTAATATTAATTATTCAAAAATAATGAATTTAAACTTACCTTCCTTACCTTTACACGAAGTTGGAGGTTTTGTTTTCCTTATTAAGTTGAGAATGGATTTTCTTCATTATTCCCTTCGATGGATGACTCTACCTTAATGGTGGCCTGCGATTGTTGGTATGACCCAAGGATTATCCTATCCAATGGATGTGAACCAAGGTGTGCAGTTTTTTGTCATGTCTCTAGTATCGTTCCATGTGTAGTGAATATTTGAATCTCCAATGTGCCCTTTTTGTACTGTATAATGATTAAAATATATGTCCTCCATGTGAAATACCTAGGGTTTAATGGTATTTACAATTTACAATGTCGAGCCCAAAATTGATGAATATTCGTTAGTCCACGTAACTTTTTATTTTATTTTAATTCCTTCATTTTCATTGATCCAAACTTCCATATTATTTTGAACGTGGTCCAAGTCAATCACTAACATTTATTCTCTATATTTTTTTTTTTAAATCTTTGATGTGGCTCCACACTAGTCTAAGACTATGTGATGCAAGCTCCTTCGATATGTGACTTCATTTGTGTTGCCTCACCCATGATTTAGTAATGTGGTTTCTTCTCCTTCTATAGATTTGCAATCAATCACTTTGGTGGATGTCTGTCTTTGTGTGATCAGAAAATCCCTTGATGGATCATGCTTAACCACTGAATGAATGTGGTTGCTATAAGGGATTTGAAATTTTATTAGTCCTGATTGGGGCTAAAATGCTTGATGAATGAATTTTCTTTATTTGAGGACTAGATGAACTTATTCAAATGTATGTGTTATTTTGATCGATCATGCTTTTTGAATTAATTGCCTAGTTCAATTGGATGCAATCTAATCTAATGTATTAATTGCTTGTTGCATAGTGCTTCACACCAGATGATGATTTCACTATTTTTGATATTGAGTCCCTCTACTTATGCAATGAACTTTGAATAACTGTGATCCCTTAAATGGTTATCAGAATGTCTGTTCGATATATCTTACGATTGTAGCAATTCAAGATGGAGTTGTATCTAATTATATCATTTGTAAATATGCTTCACCAAGGCCAAAAGGCTAATGCTTGATAGGAAAAAAATCTACTATGGATATGAGCAGAGGATGTGATGGAATTTGCTTCTTGTCTTTATGACTAAATTCAATTGCCGCCTGTGCTTTTACTGAAAGGTAACTCAAATCGAGGTAGTGACACTGAAACCCAATTGATATACTGCACTAGACTTTGTAGGATGGCCAGAACCTGGCTCTGATACCATTGTAATGTCCCTCATTAGTGACATTAGATTATAACTCTTGGTTCTTGCATATATTATTCTACATTTTCCTGTGATATATTTTCTATATCCATTTGTCAGATTCAATACTCCTTAATATACTTGAAATAGGGAAAGTTGTGTCTTTTCATAATTGTATTGTATTGATAATATAATCATTAATATGATTATATTAGCTATATTTCTTATTATAATATGAATATTAATATTATTGTATATACCACATAATATATTTAGATTATTAATTATATTTAATTCTCAGGTTAATATATTATGCAATATCATAATATGATAATAAATGTTATTAACATTATACTTTATTTATTAATATTAGTTTGACCTTTTTATCAATTACCACCTTGGTAACATATTATTATTATATTAATAATATATTATTATTTATTTTAATAATATATTGTATTCTTTAAACGTATTATACTAATTTAATTATTCACCATGAAATTATAATAATTTAATATATATTTATTTATAATAATTAAAACTATTTAATTACCATAATTAAGGGACATGACACTTGGTATACTTTATTTTTCACTACATGAGAGGTATAGCCCATTGTTTCTCTTAGGTGCATTATGTTTATACTTATCTTTCAATGATATGGATCTTAAGCTATGGTACATGAGTTAGTTCTGGAGGGTTCATTTGAGAGATAGTTTATCATTGGTTATCTTTGTGTGCATATATTTTATGTTGGTTGAGTTTGGAATATGGTTTTATATTGGGCATATTCCTTGGATTATGAATGGTTATACCCTAGTTTAGGAATGGTTCATAAGTTTGATCTTCTTGCAAGAGACATACATCCATGATTAGTCATATGGTATGGTTTGGGTGGCATTGTGGCTTCTTGGTTGGGGTTTTATGGAGAAGATCTTACTTGGCATAGTTTACACCTAGAGGTGTGTATAAAAGGACATGATACATGTTTTGATCTATGTAGTTATTGTTTGGTCTTGGTTATCTTCCTAGATGTTTGGTTTCACTTGCATTGGATTTGATATTGGTTGGAGACTATGATCACTGGTTTGTGTTCATATATGTCATGCAAGAGATGATATGTTTATTCCTTTATCTCTTTCCTTTTTTGGTTGTGGAGAACTTGGGAGAGTGTTGGAGACTTGTTATGAGAGTTATGCTTGCAAATTATTCGTTAATGTGTTGTGGATGTCCTTAATACTGCATGGATTCACTTTTATGAGATGTTGTGAATGGATTGGTTACAAATTTTACATTATCTTTTATAGCAGGAGATTATTGGTATATATGTGGTAGGTATTTCTCTTGAGGCTTGTGATTGTGGGTTATAGATTGGATATGTTGATGATGTGAGATTCACTTGGTATACTTTTAGAGGTATGGATAGTTGGATGGCTTGGCACTTACTATGGGTGTTATTTCATCTATGGCTATTTTGACAACTACCAATACATGTGATTATCCTTGCATTAGATCTTTGTGCTTGGAATTTTAGTTGGTATAGGATTTTATGATTCTTATGTGATAGGTTGGGTGTCTTTCTCTTTGGATGGCTTCTATGTATGTCTATTCATATGGTATAATAGGAGGTGGGATTATTCAAGTTTGATGTCGAATACTTTTGATTTTTTTGTAGGCACCAAGATGGAGCACATGGTGTACTTTCATCCATGATGGGGGATGTGTTAGGAGGGATTGTTCCCTTGTTCATTTATGTGGAAATAGATTGACCCTATGCTATGTATAGAACAAGTGGGAGATTATTGAGATTATGTGTGTTGCACACATTGCATAATATTATTTACATAATATTATATTATTTTAATTAGGTAATGTTGCACCTAGGAGCACCTAGATGGACATGTAACTTGGAGCAATTTCCATGGGATATTCTTGATGAGTTTTATTGTAACATTTTGATAATATTTGATGTAATTATTTAATATTGGAGAAAATATTAAATTTCCAATATTAAATGTGGATCAATAGGGGTTTGGTCGCACATGGTTTTAGTGCATGGTTTATATAATACCACTTGGTGGTTTTGTGGAGGTTGCTACTATAAAAGCAACCAGAAGGGTAGTTGTAGATCTAGACAAGGGAAAAAAGGGAAAAAAGGCAAGAAAGGAAAGTCGAGCAAGAACAATAACTAGTCTTATAATTAAACATAACTTTATTAGTATAAATCTTATTAAAAATGTTGTATTTTATCAATATTTATACAAAAAAAAATTAGTTGTATATTTTGTAAGGTTGAGTTAAACCATGGAAAATTATATTAAATAATGATTAAATTTATAACTAATATGTAAATATTTTATGATTTACATGCTTATATTTTATTATTTAGCTCCCTTTCTTATTGACATGTGATATTTGGATTATGATTGGATTAATTATTAGCATATAATATATTATTTTTAGGTGAATATCTTATGATTTTCATATAGAATAATTAACAAGGTTATTTATGGAGAATCTCATTGGCCTAAGTGTCTTCAAGACTGACCGACAGACTGGCGAATTAAACTTAGTCATCAAAGGTATTGTCGTTGATGTCAACACATATAAAGGAACCAAGACTAGTAGACAGGAATGACCAAAAAAGCACACTGATGTGTGACTCTAGTTCACAAGGGTGATTAGAGAAGAGAAGATGTCTAAGCCTGGCAGAGAAGATGACAGAGGTAATCCACTTAGATGAAGTATGCTAAGTGAATTCCACATAAGAAGGAGGAAATAAAGTGGAAAGGAAAGTAGATAGACCATTGAGTTGGATTGGTCAAATCAGCAAGGTAAGCCTAGAGAAAGATACTTGTGACTTCCTATTCATGTAGAGGGTAAGAGTGCACTCAATGTTGCATTTAATGGTGATGGGGAAATGGATCAAGGAACAAACAAAATAATTCAAGTATGAATTCTTTCCAACATTATCAATTTATCGAGGACACATGACACTCGTGACTCTTATATGAACACACTACATCTGACAAGAACAGCGCACTACTGCAATGAGAAGCCAAACTAGTAGTAGGGATGAGAATTCAAACTTTAAATTCACATATTAGGGCTATTAAAAATAGGGATTACTGAGAAGGGGTGAATCAGTATTCCATAAATATTTGCCCAACTATGGATATCATTAACAATCTTTCAACTTGCATATATGATCAAAATGAAAAGTAAACATAACCATTACACAACGCAACTCATAACACCATTATTTGTTAACTAGGGAAACCCTAGCCAAGTGTAAACCTTGGTGGGGATGGTACCCACAAAATGATCCACTAATAAAAAATATCTTGTGAAAGATATTGACCATGTTAGAAGTCTATTACATGTGTCTACTACATTTGTCCTTGTTAGAAGCTTCAACCTTATTAGGAGTTGGTATTACAATACAAAATTGTCAAGTTGAGCCCACTGCCAAAACATGCATATACAGTAGTACAATTTGTATATAAAAGGTATAGATACAAAAACCTTTCTGACATTGTTGATATCTTTAGTATCTGGTTTGTCCTTCATAGCTCTCTTCACAAAATTGATCATACATCTATAATATACCATACTATCATCAAGTTCACATTAATATTGATCATACAAAGTTTGCATCAAATCATTATAACATTAGGTTACAATGTCACACTCATTACAAACAAAAAGTGTCTTGGTTTATACCAAACTGTTAAACTTGTCGACCTTCAATAGCTTGCATATTTCGCAAAAAATGAAATAAGTTTTTTTAAAGTGAGAGTTAACATCTAGGATGTCATCCCTACCTTGTTAAGTCATTATTTTGGTAAACCAAAATAATCCCTTAAACAAAATGCATTTATCATCTGCTTTGTTATGCCTATTATGACATGTACCTGGAAAAATGTCCATAACTTTGCTTGTACAATGAATCTTCTTGAGAACTTTTATCCACATGCTCATTACGCCATGTACTTCCTCACATACTTAGTCTCAAGTGCCTGTAGTAAACTACACTAAATCAATTTATGTATAATGGTTCCCTATTTTCCTGAATAATACTTAGACATTTTTTAATGTCCAAGCATTTGAACCTTAATATCATGCTTTTCCTTCTTCATAATAGGTGTATGTTTCCATAAAAGAAAACTCTATATCATCCATACATATCCTTCTAGAAAAATGTACAATAATATCCCCCTTTGAAATTGATGGCAACCTGTGGGAAAATTGGCTAAGTTACAAAAACTTCAAAATTTATGGCCTTCTGAAAATTGCAAAATCTATGGATCATCTTCAAAATGAATACCATATGGTATTCATACTATATTCTTCCTTAGTTGTACTTTATCATACTTATAAATCCTTAGAACAATTTTCCTTAATACTCTCCCCCTTTGACATCAATGGAAAAGGTGAGTCAAAATCTATATACATATCAAAATTTGTTACCTTCCTTCCTTCAAGCTTGTTGTACATTTATGAGTGCCATGCACTCTCCAAACTTATACTTTAAGCTATCGAATAATTTCTTCCAAGTGTCCTTAGTTGCTTCTGATATGTTGATCAATGCACATAAGCAATAGGGTGCTACTTTAACTACATTGATATCATAATAAACAAATCTAGCAAAGTGTGGTTTTGCATCTATATATTCCTTAAGCTGCATCTACACATGATCAATTTCCAAAGTAAAATGTTCCCTTACCAGTGAAAATTTCTTTATAATCCTTCCTTCTACAACTCAAGTAGCTTCAAATCACCATGGGCACTTTTGATCGTTGTCTCCAAATCTGTGATTTGTGCATTTGGATCTTTTAGTTCGTCCATAATGCTTTTCAATTATGTTTCCTTTTTCTCGATCTCTTTCTCAATGCCTTTGGTGTACTCAAAAGAGCACATTTACCATACAAATATTTTCCTTCTTCTAGGAATCTCCTTAGTTCCTTGATACAAGTATCAACTACTAATAAGTCACTAGTGACATTGTTGCAGATAGTGCTAAATAAGTTAGCATTATAAGTGTTTTTTTTCTTTACTATTGCAACTTATACCAATATAGATAATATCTTATCAATTTCCTCCATTTTTTTCTCTTCTCTATTTTCTATGTTAGACTTATCAATCTACACTTAAATAGTATCCTACATTTTCTTTGTTATTCTGGAGAGTGTGCTCATTGCATTCTTACTCATTTTACTAGATTATTTTGTTATCTTTCCAATTGAAAATTATGTTAATTGAATATACTTTTGGATGTCCATGTCACCATCAAAATTTTTGGTAAAATCTCATGGAAAATATGTAATTAGTGCTTCAAGGGGTGACCTTGAAGTACTTGTTGGTGCAGTCTCTACTACCTTAGTAGGTGTTTGCACAACTCTTATCTGTCTCTCCACAATTGTGGGTCTTTGATCTTCAAGTGGTTGTGATGGCTAGGTATGCATCTGATCTTTCTATTCTTTCTCTTTATCTTTCATTTCTTCTTATTTATTATCTTCTTCTCTTGTTTCCTTCTTTAATATAGTGGTGGATATGGCTTTCTCTACAATGTTTTACCAATTTGTTGTAAAGTCAAATTTTGCGCTCACAAGGGTACATATAAAAGATAAATCTATGGGTGTTTCCTATTTGCACACAACTATAGAGTCTATTTTTCTACTTTTATAATATTTATCCTCTAAACTAGAATAGTCTACAATGTTATCTATAACCAAATCACCAACTTCATAATCCTTTTATCCTATAAAGGGTCATCTATATTGCTAGCAAAGGGATCTTCACTAGTATCCCCCTATCATCATGGTCTTGTCTCGCACATTAGGTGCATCCTTAGTATCTATTATTGTATCATCTTGGGGCTCATCCTTTTCCACTATTTTTGTCAGAGTAGATGTAGATTTTTTCATCACTTGCACTACTAACAATTCAGTCTCCTTCATTACAAGTTCATACTCTCCTCCCATTATCATTATTGATCTCTTTTTATTCCTTAATAGTGGTTTGATATTCTTCAAGATTTTTTTTACTTCATCATCACTTTGAATGTCACAAAGTTTTCTAATAGCTTGATCTCTTATTTTCTTATCCTCTTCTTTTGTTCTAGTTTTCTTCTAGACCAATCTATTGTATAGCTCCTCGGGTATATTTCCATGAATATTTGAAAAGCGTTGTTTAAAATCTATCATATACCTTATATATGTATTCTCCAATTATCTCTTCTATAATGGGTCATACAGATAATAATACTTCTTTAGTTGTGTTAATTTTTCATCTTTAATGATCACCTGATTCATCCTTCCATTATCTAGTTTCCAACTCTTTATTTTCTCCTCACTGCTTCTTGCTTGTTGTGGCCTGGCTAATGATTCAATTGGTGGTGTTATTTTTCCTCTCATCCTCTTAGGTGTGCTTTCATTTTCCTTTTAATCTATTTTTTCTTCTTTCTGACATATGTCATTAATACCTTGAACTTCTTTTTAGGTCCTGGCCCACTAGCCATTTCCTTTATTCTTTTTTACCTTATTGATGTTACATCTCCCTTCTTCTCTTCCTCTATTTCTTGTTTAACATGTGCTAGTGTCATAGATGGTGAAATTCTTGTATATCCTCTTGAAGCTATAGTGGTACTCATCATATTGATTATTGTTAGTTCTTCTTCTTCTATTGGTTGTACACCAACAACAGATGGTATGAAACTAATATGTGTTTTAGGGATAGGTATTACTGGTGGTGGTGGAAAACTAGGTGCTACTAATAGTGGTTGAACTAGAAAGATATCACTCTAGTCGAATACCTTCATCTCAACTATTGTTTTCTTTGCCTCAACATATTCTTCTTTTGTCATCCTTGTGTTATGAATCCTTTTCTTCACCACAATCTCTTCTTTCTTCTGTGTTGCTTTAGATAGTTGTAATTGTTTTTCCTTAGCTAATATTTATTTGATAGTCCCCCATTTCTTAATTTCATCATCAATATCTTCCTTCAATAATTCCTTAGCACATTCATCAATTTTTGCTTCTATAACCTCAAGCCTAAAGGGTCAATAGACATAACTCTAGGAGTAACTTCCTCCATACATGTCTTATCGATTTCTACCATGAAACATATCTACTTCTTATACCTCTACAACTGACTTTGGCATCCTCATTCTCTCACTCATCTTAGTCTAATTTTTTTTCATTATAATGGTAATGTTGTTGTTTATGGATCTTCAAATTTCTTTTTGTAATAGTAACTGATTGATTCCATGGTACACTTGTCTGAATTACAATATGATATAAGTTCAGTAGGGAATATTTTCTATCATGAAACAAAAGATAAGTTATCAAAAATCCATATCTGAATCTTTCATATTTGTTTATCTTAATCCTTTCAAGGTTATCCAAAAGTTGTTGTTTCAAAATCTCACATACATTAATTTACACTCTCTCAACACACATCTTATTAGCTACATTAAACACAGGTATCACAAAAGTGTCACAAAATGTGTCACACTTCTATAAACCATTATTCTTGAGAATACCCATGAAAGAGGGCATCTCAAGAGGCAGCTTATAACTCTCTATCTATGATGTACAAAGACTATTAGATGGTGGCTCTCAAATGAACCAAACTATGCAACCCTTGCAAGGTGCGCCATAGAAGGAGAGATTCAAATATGGGAGAAAGAATGCTAGCATCCAATAATCTAGAATGAATGTAATGCAAATGAAAGCTAAATGAGAGAAAGGATAATGCAAGCTAAACTAAAAAATAAGTATTGCAACCCCTATTTAGAATAGATGATTTAATCTATAAGTATGGAGAGAAACTAGAATGAATGAGAAGAATGAAGAATGAAGAATAAAAGATAGAAGAAGAGGAACTCCACAAGTATGAGATTTTCAATCTTACAGTATAATAGGGGGTTTGAGATCAACCACTTCCAAATACTCCTTTTCAATATCTTACCACCAACTCTCTTGGAGTGAAGACCAGATTATATGCAGCTATGGGGCTTCCTAGGGTAGCAGGGTGGCAACCCCTCCCCTCAAATTGCATTTATATACGTAACATTGAACTAGAAGAATGAAAGAAGGCCCCAATACCAATTCCTCCCTTCCCACTCATCACTCATCTATTCTATGTCTAAGGGAGCTTGCCCCCTTTGAGTGTCAAGGGCCTATGTTGGCAAAAGAGTGGAGTTTTAAAGTGAGGAGAGAACTCTCCCTTTTAAAGAGAAACGAGTGATAGATATCATGAGGTAAGGTGCATGTGATCAAGGGTGGAGTTGAAAGTAGGAGTGATCCATGTGCATAAGCATTTCCACCAATCATGATGAAGAGTTGACTTTTGTTCCCCTTGTGGAACAAAAATGTATTTTCTTTTATTTTTAAATAAGGGAAATGCTTTTGTGTGTGCAACTTAGGATAAGACATGAGTGGGGAATTTTATTTAATTAAAAGGGAGATATGTTCTTTTAATTAAATATGAACTTAGGATAAAGTGGTCAAACTATAGGATAAAACTAAATAAATGGATTTGTGGACATTTGATCAAGGATAAGCATTAGATAAATTATGTAAAAATGCTAGAAAGGGGGCTCATAGTCTAGATGACCATTTTTGGGTGATCACATTTGCCCCACTTTGACTAATGCATGATTGGTCTGGGAACACATTACATTAAAGAATGAAGAAGCCAAGTTGATATAGAGATTTGACGTTGAAGAATGAAGCACAGAGATATAGCATATCCTGAATGCATAGTCTATTAGCAACAATACTAAATATTTGGAGAGAGAAGAGACAATATCAAAACCCAAGATGAGCACTAATATGTCAAGAAAAGAAAGAAATTTGAAACAATGATAGAATATTCCTGCCCCCTTGGGATTGAAATCTAAATGAGATAGAGGAGATGCAGAAATAAGCTAGATTTGATCAAATCAGAATAAAGAAAACTTCATGATGATAGATAAGAAATTAAGACCAAATAGTGACCACCAAGTAATGAAGATATGCCCTAGTTTGACTAAGTTTGACCAAGAAAGATAAAGCATAAGAATTAGGTCAAAGAAAGAAGAAAGATGAGATGAGATGAAATAGAAATGAAAGGGAAGAGTGGAAGAGAGTAAAAATGATGAAGAAATGAAGAAGTGATAATTGCCCCAACAAGATTCAATGATTAAGACTCAATAGGTCAGCCAACTACATAGAAGAAGGAATAAATTTTGACTATCAAGATGAACCCAAATTTGGATTTCAATCTTGAAAATGGATCAAGTATGTCAAGATCAGAAAAGATAGGTCAAAAGCATAGATGAGATCAAAAGATAGAAAAGATGTGAGAAATAGGAAAGAAGAGATAAGATAAAATCGACAAGAGGCAAGAGAACGATGAATGTAGTTAGTTGACGTGTCCATGAAAGATAAAGAAGAGATCTCTCTCAACATGAAAAATAGAAAGCTAAGCTAGAATGAACCCTAGAATGCAAGCTAGAATGAAAAGGTGCATTTGCAAGGGTTACATAAGTAGGTCCTAGTTTCTATCATTGAGCCTTATTAGGGACATCAAAAGATCATGCAATAATCGCTGACTATGAGGATATAAATATGATCTATATCAGATAGAAATGTGGGAACCACACCTAAGAATCAAAGACATATAAGTCAAGATGGATAATGTAGTTAGATTCCCTAAGTTTAATATAGAAATATTACACCTATATCAAGCCATGAGTGCCAAGATAACTGTCGAGTACGATCTTGCAAAAATAGACAAGGATGATACATTATAGGCCCAAACTGTCAAGTAGGACAAGCACAAAGGCTCTCAACACCTTAGATTAACAAAGTATGCCCACATGTAGAAAGCAAGTAAAACATGCACCATGCCCCCAATCTTCTAGTCCATGACATCCTCAAAAGACTATTAGGGAGGGAATACTCAGCAAAAAAATCATCATGGACAACACACAAAGAAGATAAAGTTCATCATAGCTCAGCAAGTTTAATGTTTAAGTGTGTGTGTGTGTGTACATGGCCATTTCTTCAAGACTTGCATCTGATAGTGGGAAATATTGTAGCATCCTAGATTGTAGGTAAGGTACCTAAAAAGTGTTGAGAAATACTCGATGTCAAGTGGGGGGGTGGTTGAAAAATACTATTTAGCGAGCTTCCAAAGAAACACCAATGCAAAAAGGAGACCTTGATAAGAAATTCAATTCTAGTCCATGGCATCCTCAAAAGACTATTAGGGAGGGAACACTCAGAAAAGAAATCATCATAGACAACACACAAAGAAGATAAAGTTCATCATAGCTCAGCAATTTTAATGTTTAAGTGTGTGTAAGTCACATCTCCATTTCTTCAAGACTCGCATCTAATAGTGAGAAATATTGTAGCATCCTATATTGTAGGTAATGTACCTAAAAAGTGTTGAGAAACACTCGATGTCAAGTGGGGGGAGGGGGAGATTTGAAAAACACTATTTAGCAAGCTTCCAAAGAAACACCAACACAAAAAGGAGACCTTGATAAGTAATGCAGTTATTGCCCCCTAGACCTAAACAAGAGTCAATTCCAAGCTAGGCAAGGAAAAGAAGAATGGTGTATGAGCACAAAACAAGATAGAGATAGAGAGAAGCACAAGGGTCTCAAGTAGCATCTATTTCCAAGTTTTCACCACTTGGTGAATTTTTTTAGGATTTTTTGAAAAAAATTCGAAGACTTTTTATTTTTTGGGTGATACATCAAAGCGCCTATTGCTAGGTTCTCACTAAGATGGCCATTTTTTTAGGACATTTTCTATTTTTTAAAGGATTTTTCAGTATCATATATGATATTTTAAAGATTTTTTAGAATGATTTAGAGATTACTAGTTCTCAAACAAGATCACATCATTTGTCCCAATGTCTAGCAAGGTGAAGGACATGATGGAGTAGCAAGCTGGTGGATAAGCAGAGGTGGATAAGAAATGAGTATGAAGCAAGTAAAAGTTATCCTCAAGGACTGACTCCTCAAGAGTACCCAATCTAGGGAAAGCATAAAATAGCCAAATTAAGCATGTTTGGGATAAGCCAAGAAATCCATGAAAGGAGATAAAATGTAGGATAAGAAGTTAAAGCCAATAAGAAAGATAGAATATGGGATAAGCAAAGGAAGACAATAAGTGAGATAGCATGCAAGCGTGTAATGTAAAAGAGTAGACATGTCAAGAGGCCTAAGAAACATGTTTTTCTTTATGTGATCAAGACCAAGAGGTTGAAGAGTGAGTGAGAAAGCACAACAAGGAAGCTGATGAATAAGATAGCCAATATGCATGGATAGATCAACATTGTCAAGATCAAAGTTAGAAGAGGGAATAAACAGATGAATGGAGGAATCATGCATGATGTCTGTTTGCTAGGTTTTTGTCATGGTATTTGTCCAAGGTGCCACAAGAAGTGGTTTTCACCATAGGAAAAAATTATTTCTCTTTACTTTTGCTACCAAGGTGCCACAAGAAGTGGTTTTCACCAAGGCACATTTTCTTCTTCTTTTTTTGTTTTTTTCAAAAAAAATTCTTGAATTTTTAGAAAGAGCTCAAGATTTTTCAACTTAAATAGTGCTCTTATTGGAAAGATAAGTCATGATAAGCCAAGACCATAGAAATAAATGCTCAAAGATGCTGATAGGGTGAAGTAAGAGAGATGGTAGTAGGAAAAGTATATGGAGGATAAGATTTTATGCCTTGGAAACCGAAAAGGATTGTGGATAGCATGTAAGTATAGGCTTCAAAAGATGGTATAAGTGTAGGTGAAAAGGTAGGAAAGATCAATATTAACACACACCTTGAAGGATCGTGGAATCATGGAGGAATCATGGATGAAATAGCTTGAGGTTTAGATGTATAAGGTAGTAGAGTAATTTTGGAGGAAGATGAAGTGGAAGGCTTTGAAATCTTTTGAGGAAGATGTTTAGAAGAAGATGAAGTGGAAGCCTTTGGAAGCTTGAATGTCAACTTAGATTTATGTTCAATAGTCAAGTCTTTCAAGAGAGACTTGGGAATCCATATAGCTTTAGATTTTCCTTTGGATACTTTAGAACACATTTCTTAAATAATGGGTTTAGGAACCCATATTTGCTTTGATCTAGCTCTTTGGGTAGTGGACCTTTGTGGTCTCTTGAATAAATTTTCTTTCTTTGTATTCACATGTCAATTAGATAGGATATAGTGATCTTAATTTTTAAATGGATTCTTGAGTTTGTTCTTAAGTTGATTATCCAAATTTCTTCCAAGAGACTTGGGCTTTGTGGATGAATAAATCTCATACAAATGCTTTTTATGGATAGATGGATGGAGATTTATCAAGGATGAGTGTCTTTTTTTATCTTGCGGTATAATATGAGAGCTATAAGTGGAAAGTGTAGGAGATGAAGGAACATAAGGTCCCAATATGGATAAAAGGTTTGAAGACTTTAGCATAGATGGACAAGGACTAGGGATAGACTTAGGAGACATGAATGGATAGTGGATAGGGATATCAACATCTTTAGAGTGAAAAATGTTATTAAATCCATCAATAGACTCATGATTAGCTTTGATAGGAGAAACATCTTTGAGAGTATTATTTGAAGCTTGAGAACAATTTTGAAGTGAGCATGGAGAAGTAGAACAAGAGGGGATACTTTAATCTTAAAAAATTTCTTTGGATATCAAAGGCATACTGATTTTCTCATGATTTGCATTATGCTCAATGGAAATAATAAAAGTGACATCATCATCATAATTAGGAGGTGGATAAGACATAGGATATGCAGGAGTGATATCTTGAAGGAGATGAAATGGTGCTTGATCTTGATCTTTCTTGACATTTATATCTTTAGATTTTTGAAAGTCCTCTTGACATGGAGCCACTTCTAAGGACAAGGGAGAATGAAGAGGGAATGGAGTAGTGCTTAGAGTAGGTATAGTAGTGCATGAAGGTTGAGGATCTTTAGTCTTAGTAGCATGAAAAATATTTATAGACAAGTATAGATCAGCTTGAGTTTCTTTTAGAGGTAGCCCTTGAGTATTTGAATAGTTAGTGCAAAAAGCATTAGGTTCTTTTTTTTATGGAGTCATGTTGAAAAGATTTGAAGTATTGTAAGATGCATGAGTGTTGGAAGAAGTGGAGGTATCAACAATACTATCACTAGATATAGGTTCATTAAAATGATCTTGCTTAAGAGAAGTATCCTCATCACATGAGTCATTAGAGTTATTAAAAATCCCATCATCAATAAGATCTTGGATTTTGAGTTTCAGCTCAATGAAATCTAAAGTACTATTCTCATTATGTTGATGATAAGCACAAGGGATATAAAAGAATGGGTTTCCATATGAGCTAGACTTAGGAAATGTGATGAGCTTAGTGCCAAGAAGTGTTTGAAAAATGTCATCATAAGAAAATTTCAAGGGGGTAAAAGTTCTGTCAAAAGTATGTCTAGGATCTTCTTGTTGTTCATCAAATGAATAGCATGCATACATGTCTTCATCATATTGGTCAAAGATAGGTTTGTCGTTAAATTTTGGCATGGGCTCAAAGGAGATGAAATTTACTTGTTCTCTAAAGAGGTCTTTGGATATAGAAAATGAAGACAATTGATGTCTTGGAGTAGAATATGTAGATCTTGAAGAAGATGACCCATGTGTATGTAAAAGTCTTAAGGGAGATTCATTTAAGAATTTAATCTTCTCCTCTAACCTTTTCTCAAGTTTAGACTTCATTTCTATCATGTGCTTAGAGAGATGAAGGTAAGAAAGATCTTTTGTTTCTTCTAGTTCTTTGTATTGAGAATATAGATCTTAAAAATCTTTAGTGGCATGGAGGATATCATGATCATCTATATTTGGTAGCACAAGTTTTGAAGCCCATAACAATAGATAGAAAATAAAGCATGAAGTAGAGTAGAGGAAGCTAGTAAGGTGACACAAGATAACCTGATGTCCAAACTAGAGAGGTAGAGTGTTCACTTTCTAAGATAGTAGAGAGAGATTAAAGTGAATTGTCAAGCAAGGTGTCCAGGAAACTTATGACACTAGTGACTAAATTCAAGAGCTAGGAAAGAAGCCAAATATCCGAATAGATAGAGAAAGTAGGGTGATAAGTGAACAACTTTCTGAACCCAAGAGTGTAGTCAAGAAATTAAGGTAACCATTTCAACAAAAGAGATAACTAGCAAGCAGACATAGACCATGAAGATAGAAAGACCAAGAGCACTAGGACCAAAGATCCACTTTAAGCATGTTCAAGCACTAAGGATTTAGAAAAGAAAAGTCAAATGATGAGATCCCCCTTAGCAAGCAACACAAGAAAATGTTTGCGCTTGTTGTTTTTACTTGCTTGGCAAAGTTTGACAATAGTTGATAGCATAGAAAGTTTGATGTTGAAAATAAATGTTTTTCTAATAAATCAAGCAAGGGAAAAAGAAACCTTGCATGATACAAGCATATGTGAGGTCTCAAAATAAATCCCTAGAACTATTGTCATGTGTATGTTCAAAATATTTCCACAGCTCTAACATATTTGAGAAAACATGAATAAATATCTACCCAAAGGACAAGGTTCATTACTCAATACCTTGGACCACAACTTGATGCTCCTTTGTCTCACACAAATTGGTTTCCCACAATAGATATTGGCTTTGTTGTAGATGGGTTACCCACATCTAAAAGAACACATATGGTGAGTCAAATCTTGGGGTGATTCAGGTAGTCCACTAGGATCAATCCTTGCACCAAGATATTGAGAAGCAAAATAGGGTGGCCTCTAATCCTATGATGTTTAGAAAGGGCTTTTGTTCATAACACTCCTCTTGATCTTGATATGGGACACCTTATTATATGATAAGTAATGGACCTCACAGCCATAAGAGTACCTTAACATTCTCATGTAGTGATTTCCTCATGGTTACAATCCCACAAGTATTTCAACTAGATGAAGAAAAGTACTATGTCTACCAAGGTTTTGTGTCCTTGATAGCCTTGAGTTTATAGTGAGTTGGAAGGGTCAGGTTTTCTTGTCCCCACTTGGGTCATTCCTCTTGATTTTTCAAGAGCAGGTCCTCTAAAGGATTCTAAACTACACAAAATGGATCCACTTTTGGAGGTCAAGATTAATGACTCCCCACAAGGGTGAAGATCATACTCTCTTATTCTAATTGCTTCCCCCAAACACACCAAGAAATATTCATTTGCCCCTTACTCCACTTTGGCATATCAAATGGGCCAAGATTTTTTATTCACCCAAAGATGAAGAGTATACTCTCCTACCAAGTGACAAAATTTAGTAAAGTAAGTAATTATGTGCCTAGAAATGGAAAAAAACTAATCTAATGCCACACATAAAAAGAACTAAGGCACAAAAACCACTTTTTTGTTTGTTTGTTTATTTTCTTTGGGTAGCCCTGCAAACGAGTGTTAGTAACCCTTTTTGCAGTTTTTATCTTTGACATGCATTCTTTTTAGTAATGAAATGAGAAACTCCCTACAAAAAAACAAAGGTTAGGGCATAATGATGAAGTAAGAGCTGCATCACAAAGTAATTAGTTACCTCAAAAATTTAAGTTATCTTTTAACCAAGTGTATGTAAAGAAAGTGCAAGCTAATCACAAATGCTCTTATTTCTACTCTTTGCTTTTGACCTAGTAAAAAATATTGGACTTTTTTTCTATGATTTCAGATTCAAAAAAAAAATTCAAAAAAGAGACACCTACTAAAAACTAGAGAGATTTTTAAAAATGCAAGAAATTCAGCAATATCTCTTAATTTGTGCCCAAGGGACTCATTTTTCCAAAATAGACTAGTTTTTTTAAATCGAGTTTTTGAGCACTAATATGACCTCTAAATTTTTATTTAAAAAAAAGAACTAACCCACTATAATTCATATACCTTTTCAAAAATGTAAAGTTTTCCAAAAACATTGTTGATTTGTGACCAAAAATGACATTTTATGAAAAAAAAATGATAACTAACTCTTATCAACTCAAAATGATCCAAAAATTGGAATGAGACATCTCAAACGCATTGCCAACTTGAAAACAAAAAATTCAAATCTAAAATCCAAATGGTTTAAAAGATATGGTCAACTCTTTAAAACCCTAGGTTTTGGAGTTCAAACAAATTTACACAAGGGTTGGCCTTAAAACCAAAATAAGAAACTTAAAATATCCTTGATTAGATCCAATAAGTGACTTTCATAAATAAGAAATGAGCATACAACTTAAATGCAAGAATGAAAATGGAGCTAAAAACTTGGTTCTAGCCCCACGGTGGGGGCCAAAAATGTGTGTACAAAAAGTGTCACACTTCTATAAACCATTATTCTTGAGAATAACCATGAAAGAGGACATCTCCAAAGGTGACTTATAGCTCTCTATCTATGACGTGCAAAGGCTATGCGATGATGGCTCTAAAATGAACCAAACTATGCAACCCTTGCAAGTGCACCATAGAATGACATATTAAAAGATGGGAGCAAGAATGCTAGCATCCAACAAACTATAATGAATTTAATGCAAATAAAAGATAAATGAGAGAAAGTAGAATGGAAGCTAGACTAGAAAATAAGTATTACAACCCTTATTTAGACTAGATTATTTAACCTATAAGCATGGAGAGAAACTAGAATGAATGAGAAGCATGAAGAATGAAGAATAGAAGATAGAAGAAGAGGAGTTCCAAGTGTGTGAGATCTTCAATCCTGTAGCATAATGTCAGTAAAAGAGTTGATGAAGAGTTGACTTTTGTCCCCCATGTGGGACAAAAATGTCTTTTATTTTACTTCTAAATAAGGGAAATACTTTTGTGTGTGCAACTTAGGATAAGAGATGAATGGAGAATTTTATTTAATTAAAAGGGGGACATGTTCTTTTAATTAAATATGAACTTAGGATAAAGTGTTCAAACTATAAGATAAAATCAAATAAATGGATATTTGGAGATTTAATCAAGAATAAGCATTAGATAAATTATGCAAAAATTCTAGAAAGGGGGCTCATATAGTCTAGATGACCATTTTTGGTATTGGAATATTCAAATGGGAAGAATACTTTTGAGGGGGGGTGTGAATCAGAAGTATTACACTTTATCCATTAAAAATTTTAACTGGAAGTAAATTGCATGCATGTAAACATATGAAATAAACATGAAGCAAACACATGCATCAACAACACATAACACTAGATTTTGGTAACCCAAAAACCCTCTAGGAATAAGAAGGTAAAACTAGGGTGGGGATGATACCCACAAATTCACTGCAGCAATAATTGTTTTGACCACTTCTAATGGTCTGCCCCGTGAAAGCCCTGCCCTGTTAAAGGCTTTACACTGTATCAATAGTGACCTGGTTAAAGGATTTACAAACACTTTTCATTAAGTTTCACCCTATTAAAGGATTTAATCACCTCTTCAAAGGATCAACAACCTAGCTATTAAGCTAACCTATCAACATAGGATTTCCTTTCTACTACAATTGCTAGAGAGTATTAGATATAATAAACTTGATAGCTTACAATCCTTGATTGTTGAATTCAGGCGCTTGATCTACTCTCTCTGATCTTGATTCTCTGAAATCTAATATTTGTTTGTATCCCTTGCTTTGTTCTGATCAACTGAATATCTAATTGTTGCTTTCTTCCTCTAAGTATTTTCACTCTGCACTCTAAATTTTACTATATTTTCCTCATACACTTCTTTTCTCATATGCACAATGAGATTTCATCTTCCTTATAAAGACTTCCGAAGACTTAAGGTTAGGTATGGATCTACGATCCATATGGAATCTTTATTTCCTACTCATTTCTTGCACTTTTATTATTGGTTGCATGCCTTCTCCATTTTTCTTATTGGCTGCATGTAGATTGCAAAGGAAGTACAAAAGATTCGATATTATCACTTAGATCCTTTGAGATTCATCATATGTCAGCCATAAAAATGCTTTACATATGAGTTTGTGCCTTCTCAAACTCATATGTGCATTTTGTGTTACTCGGCACTTTCTAATTCCTGATGCTTAGCACATATAAGGAAACTAGCTCACTCAGCTTATGTAGTGATTCTATCCTGCTCGACATCATCTGTGACTCGACACCTATATATTACTCGGCACTTGTATCATGCTTGGCACTTAAAGTCACTTGGCACTTGATCTTCACTTGGCACCTAAAGATCACTCGACACTTGAAGATCAATTGGCACCTATTGGAATTTTGACTCGACACATGTTGTGGCTTGGCATACATAGTGTACTCGGCTTCAATGTAGAAAGTGGTTTAGTGTGTTGGCACTCAAATGTTAAAAACCATTTTGAGATTAACAATCTCCCCCTTTGACATGAGTGTTAAAAACACTTAACTAAGCATTATTTATCTTACCTTATGAGTACATCATTCATTCTGTTCAACGTATGCACAAAATCTCAAAACTTGTTCAATGTTTTTGCAAGGAACAATATACCTTAAAATTATTATAACTCCCCCTAAGCTAATTGTGATATCCATTCATGTAACCAAAATTCTGATATATTTGATACTCTTTAGTTGTGCCCAGTTTCTGTACTCTATACCTGTGTTATACAATGTATCTCCCCCTTTGTTATGTCTCCCTTATTATATTTCTTCTTATTATATCTCCCCCTTTTTTATTTATCTCCCCCTTTTTGACACAAATGTCAAAGGGTACTAAGGGTTAAGACCATATTTCACCAAAAATGCACTATTTACCTCCATAATCATCTTGAGAGCTGCATCCCAATTATGCAAAGAAATTTCCAATGACTTGTGTTGGATGGCAATCTCTGCAGTAAGGTGAACAAGTCCATCTAAAGTAGAAATATTAGGATCTTTCTTGAGAACAATTTTAGCATAGGCTTGTTCTTTATGGAGTACTTCCAAATGTGGGGTAATAAAAGATTGGAGCTGCATCAGTTTGGCCTTGATGGTGGCCTCTTCTGCTGTCAACACAGCTACTTCCTTCTAGGTGTGAAGCATTTGATTAAAGTGCTTCTCACTTTGAGCTAGATCTTTTGGTAGCTGCATGCTTGAAATCTTCGGATTCCTCTCCAAACTCATTATTCTTTGGCTTGTCTCCTATGTGAAGTATGAAAAGTCACACAACTTTTTGTACAATGAGAATATATTCTCAAGTACCTTTTTCACTTTGTCAATCATCTTTGCCAATTCAACCTGGGAAAGTGCAATTTCACTAGATATTTTCTCATTTACTTTCCCTTGGAATTTCCTTTCAGACCATTCCATAAGTTTTGTAAGGAAACTCAGGTGCGGAAACAACTTCCTACACTAATCTCATAAGGAAAGTATGATGCAAATCCTATTAAATTTTCTACACTTACAGATTCAATATCATGTAAACAACAATATTGCAGCCAAACATGCATACAAAAAATAGACAAAGAAAGGAACACATAACACAAGGATTTTCCGGTGGGGAAAAACCTTTCGGTAAAACAACCCCACCCCTTCAGAACCTGCACAATGTATTATCTTCAACACGAGGTTACAATACACTTGCAATGCAAGTTCAACATCAACAACCAAAGACACCAGTAGCTACTTGCAATACCAACAATACACCTTTTTCGCATCACATCTCTTTGTAACCCTAAAAATGCTTATAACATGCGCTTCGCTTTAGGGCTACTCCCAAAAGGTAAACTGTATTTGGGTTTTACCATTCTTCGAGAAAATAGGAACCCCAAAAAAAAATTTGGGCCGATGCCCCGAACCCCACTATTGGGGTAGAGTGTACAGTACTCAAATATCTTAGTTGCCAGATGTCTTCAATTGTCATTGAATATTCCTAACATAGCTCTTACGTGTCATAGGAATCCGTCATAACCGTTTTAGTCATGATCTCCTTACACAGAATTCAAGATGTCGACACATCAACATTATTTGCAAGAAATACATTTTAAAAAACAAATAATAAGAATAGGAATTATACAAGGTTGAGACACCTTATTCCTAACATTCTCCCACTTGTCGAACATCTTGTAAGAGCAACAGGAACATAACAAGAACTAACCGCTATAGGCCGAAAGGCCCATAGACTCCGAACACCATCTGAACTTCTCAGTGCCCACTGGTTTAGTTAATGCATCTGCAACATTCTTCACAGTATCTACCTTTTCTAAATTTACCTTTCCATCTTCCACCATATCTCTCACAAAGTGATACTGCACATCAATGTGCTTCATTCTGGCATGGAAAGTTGGATTCTTTGCAAGGCAAATAGCACTCTGACTGTCACACCAAATAGTAATCTGTTCTGCATCAACAGCAACATCAGAACACAATTGCTTAAGCCAAATGGCTTCCTTAAAAGCATGAGTAGCAGCCATGTACTCAGCTTCTATAGTGGACAAAGCAACCACAAGTTGTCGCTTGCTCATCCAACTGATGGCACCACCAAACATAGTGAACACATAAGCACTGGTGGATCTCCTGCGGTCAATATCACCTGCCCAATCTGAATCCACAAACTCATGAATACAAACTGAATGCGGACATCTAGAAGAGTTACCATGATAACATATGGAGTAATCTGATGTACCCCTCAAATATCTGAATACTCGCTTAACTGCATCCCAATGTATCCGTCCAGGATTAGCCATAAATCAACTTAGGACTCCCACTGCTTGGGCAATGTCTGGTCTAGTACAGACCATAGCATACATAAGATTGCCAACTGCACTAGCATAAGGTACTCTACTCATGTCCTCCACCTCACTAGGAGATTTTGGACAATCATCTACAGATAACTTTGTTCCCACAGGAATAGGAACACATAGTGGTCTACAATCTACCATGTTGAACCTATCCAACACAGACTTCACATACTTACTCTGACTCAACCAAAGTTTTCTGTTAGACCTGTCTCTACTGATTTCCATACCCAAGATGTACCTAGCTGCCCCAAGATCTTTCATCTCAAACTGTGCTGACAACTAAGATTTAAAATCAAAAATCATACCCTTACCCTTCCCAAACAACAACATATCATCAACATATAATGCAACAATAAGAAGGCGATCATTTTCAATTTTGAAATAAACACAATGATCTGATTTTGATCTTACAAATCCAATTGACAACACAAAGGCATCAAACTTAAGCTACCACATCCTAGGAGATTGCTTCAAACCATATAGAGATTTCTTTAATCTGCAAACTAAGGATTCTTTACCTTTAACAATGTAGTGCTCAGGCTGTGACATATAAATCTCTTCCTCCAAATCACCATGAAGGAAAGTTGTCTTCACATCCATCTGTTCTATCTCTAAATCATATGATGTAGCAAGAGATAACAGAAATCTAATGGATGTCAACTTTGCAACAGGAGAGAATATTTCACCATAATCTATTCCCTCTACCTGTGAATACCCCTTTGCAACCAATCTAGCTTTGTACCTTTCAACACTGCCATCTGCACAGAATTTCTTCTTGAACACCCATTTACAGCCAACAGATTTTCTCCCTTTAGGAAAAGGTACAAGGTCCCATGTTTTGTTTTTCTCTAATGAAGCCATCTCATCATCCATAGCCTCAATCTAGGAACCTGCATCTTCCATGCCCAAAGCCTCTTTCATAGATCTAGCCTCATCAATGTTAGTAATCAAAGCAAAAGCACAACTAGAATCTAACATAGAATAACCAAACCTTTCTGGTTTCTTTCTTTCTCTCATGGATCTCCTCAAGGGCTGAGGTTGAGGTTGTTCTTCCTCTTCTTCTGAACTATTAGAGCTGCAAGAGCTCTCCTCATCATTAGACCCAACACGGTCTCTCTGTTCAGTCTTCTCAGGGGTAGGAGGCAACTGAACAACATCTTTTTCCTTTTCTTTTTCATCTGGTTGTAGCACAATAGGAGAAGATTTTAGTGTAATCACCTAAAAATGGTCATCTAGACTATTAGCCCCCTTTTCAACATTTTGGCTAAATTAATTTAATCATTTACCTAGACCAAATTGCTAATAATCAATTTATTTGATTATAACCTATAGTTTGACTATGCTATCCTAAGTTCATTATTTGATTAAAAGAACACGTCCCCTTTTAATTAAATAAAAGACCCCATTCTTCTAACCCACTTAAAGTGCACACATAAAGTCCTTTTTCTATTTTGCAATTAAAAGAAAAGGCTTTGTGACTTTTGTCTTATATG
Organism: Cupressus sempervirens; assembly: GCA_028749045.1. Taxonomy (NCBI): domain Eukaryota; kingdom Viridiplantae; phylum Streptophyta; class Pinopsida; order Cupressales; family Cupressaceae; genus Cupressus; species Cupressus sempervirens. The sequence goes on along the minus strand of CM053785.1, from coordinate 549,213,283 downwards.
ACAAGTCAACTTATATTCTATTGGTTGACTTGTGTGTGCACATGGATCACTCCTCTTTTTGAATTCCACCGTTGATCATCCACCATCTTCATCTTGATCTCTACCATCCATACATCTTTAAAAGGGAGAGAGCTTTCCCCCTCAATCCATCCTCATTTTGAATATTGTTATGTTGCAGGTTTTCTAATAGGTTTCTTTGAAGCTTTGTGGAGAACTTCTATTTCTTGTCTACATTCTTTCATACCATAGCATTTTAGCTTAGATTCATGTTGCATGTTAGTTTAGCTTCTATTTTGCAATAATCTATCTCACATAGCTTAATATTTGAATTGTAACACTCTCATACATGTTTTAGCATAGCTCCACTTTGCATCTCATTCTAGCTTAATTTTCATTTGCATTGCATCCTTGAGGAACTCCTTGAGACATTTGCATTCTTGCATCTTGTCTTTGGAACCTCCCATTACATGGTTTACTAGAAAGAAGAGTATCTCTAAGGCTCATCTAAGAGCTTTCTTATTCTTGAAATATAATCTCTTACACTCTATGGATAGGGAGCTCTAAGCCGGCATCCAAGCATTCCAACTCATAGAATCGTTTGGATAGAATGGTTTAGAGCGTGACACATTTCGAGTGTACATTTTTGGCGCCCACCGTGGGGCATGAATCAAGTTTCTAGCTCCATTTGCTTTCATTTCTTATCTCTGATTTTTTTATAGCATCATATGGGATCTAATCAAGTGCTTTTGTAGAATTATCACTTTGGTTTTAAGGCCAACCCATAAGTAGATTGGTTCGAAGGCCAAAAATCTAGTTGGTTTAAAGATTTGATCATATCTTTTAAAACACTTGGAGCTTGCTTCTGAAATTTTTTTTACAAGTTGGGTATGTCTTCAAAATGTCTCAGTACGATTTTCAAAGCATTTTGACATGATTTTCGGAAGTTATGATTTTTTCATTTTTTTTCATAAAAAGTCGTTTCTGATCTCAAATCAGTGCATTTCTTTGGAAAAACTTACATTTTCAAAAAAAAAATTAAATTCTAAGAGGGGTACTCTCTTTGTGTTTTCACTTTTGAGGTCATATTAGGAATCAAAAACCCGATTTGATAAATCTAGCCTGTTTTGATAAAATCAATCTCTAGGGTGCAAATGAAAATATTTTTTTGAATTTCTTACATTTTTGGAAAGATCTCTGATTTTTAGCATGGTTCTCTTCTTTTCATTTCTATTTTTGGATCTGAAATAATAGCAAAAAATTCTAATCTTGTTGACTAGGTCAAAAGCAAAGAGTAAAAATGAGAGCATTTGTGATTAGTTTGCACTTTCTTTGCATGCACTTGATTGGAAGATAACTTGGATATTTGAGGCAACTAACCACTTTTTATTGTATTATTTTATTTTATTTAACACTAACTTGTGGTGCTAACAAGTTGTGATTGCAGGTTGCCATCCTTGTGAAAAAAATAAAACATTGCATAAAAAGAACGCATGTCAAAGCTTCAAATGCACAAGGGCTACTAATGATTGTTTGCAGGGTTGCCCAACGCATAAAAACTCTATTTTTCTTGTTCTTTACTTTTACATTTTTGGCATATACTAGTTGTTTATTTTTAGGCACATTAAAACTTATAATTGGGATCTTTTGGTGATAAGAGAGTATGCTCTTCACCCTTGTGGTGAATCAAAAATTTTGACTTGCCATTTGGTTTCAAAAGCAAGGGGCAAATGAATCTTCTTGGTGTGTTTGGGAGAAAATTATTGAAATAGGAGAGTATTCTCTTCACCCTTGTGGTGAATCAAAAATCTTGACTTCCAAAAGTTGATCCACTCTTTGTGTAGCTTAGAATCCTTTAGAGGGCCTGCTCTCGAACAACCTGAGAGGAACAACCCAAGTGGGGACAAGCCGATTACCTGGCTCTTCCAACTCACTATAAACTCAAGGCTACCAAGGACATAAAACTTTGGTAGACATAGTATTTTTCTTCGCCTAGTGTGATCGCTTATGGGATTTTGACCATAGGGAGATCACTAGACAAGAATGGTGAAGGTACTCTTGTGATCATGAGATCGGTTACTCATTGCAAGGTGAGGTGTCCTATAATTGGGAGCAAGAGGAACACTATGAACAAAAGCCCGATATAAAAACCCTAAGTTAGTAACTACCCTTTTTAGCTGCTCAACTTCTTGGTGCAAGGATCGATCCTAGTGGACTATCCGGATCACCCCAAGATTTACACTCACCATATGTGTTCCCTTGGTTGTGCTTATGGAACTTCCATGACAAAGCCAATATCTCGTGTGGGCAACCACTTGGTTTAAGGTGAAGGAGCATCAAGCGTGGGCCAAGTTGTTGAGTAATGAACCATGACTTCTAAGTAGATATTGCTTGATGTGCTCTCAAATGTGTTAAACCTGTGAAAATGTTTTGAACATACATATGATGATAGTCTAGGGATTTATTTTAAGACCTCACATATGCTTGTATAGTGCAAGGTTGCTTTGTCCCTTGCTTGATTGTTTGAAGACTACTTCATGTGTCATTATCTTGCTTGTAAAGAAATTGCTTTTTGAACATCAAACTTGCTATGCTATCAACTATTGTCAAACTTTGTCAACCAAATCAAAACATCAAATGCAAACATTTTCTTGTGTTGCTTTCTAAGGGGAGTCTCATCATTTGATTTTTATTTTTTATGTCTCTAGTTCTTGAACATGCTTAAAGTAACTCTTTGGTCTTGGTACTCTTGGTCTTTCTATCTTCATGGTCTATGTCCACTTGCTAGTTATATTTTTTCTGAAATGGTTGCCTTGATTTCTTGACTACACTCTTGGGTTGGAGAGTTCTTCACTTGTAACCTTGCTTGCTCTATCTATTTGGCTATTTGGGCATCTTGCCTAGCTATATATTGACTTGAGTCATTCATGTCGTAAGTTTCTTGGACATATTGTTTGACAAGTCACTTTAATCTCTCTCTACTATCTTGGCAAGTAAACACTCTACCTCCTATAGTTTCAACATCAAGTTATCTTCTAGGCTCTTTTATGCTTGGCTTTGCATCTAAAACTATGGGATCTAAACCTTGTGCTACCAAACTTCAACCAAATCTAGATGATCATGATATCCTCCATGTCACTAAAGAGTTTCAAGATCTATATGCACAATACAAGAACTAGAAGAGACAAATGATCTTTCTTACCTTCATCTCTCTAAGCACATGACAGAAATGAAGTCTAAACTTGAGAAAAGGTTAGAGGAGAAGATTGCATCATTACATGAATCTTCCTTAAGGTCTTTACATGCATGTGAGTCACCTTCTTTGAGGTCATCCTCTTCTTCTAGGTCTACATGCTCTACTTCAAGACATCAAATGTCTTCATCTTCTAGATCTAAAGACCTTTGTAGAGAACAAGCACTTGAGCCTATGCCAAAATTTCATGATGGACCTATCTTTGACGAAGATAATGATGAAGACATGGATGCATTCTATTCACTTGAGAAACAACCAAAGGACTGTAGACATACTTTTGAGAGAAATTTTACTCCCTTGGGGAATTCTTATGATGACATTTTGAGAACACTTCTTGGCACCAAGCTCATCATGTTGCCTAAGTCTAGCTCCTATGGAAATCCATTCTTGGATACCTATTGTGCCTATCATCAATCTAATGACCATGCTACTTCTGATTGTATAGAGTTGAAACATAAAATCCAAGATCTCATTGATGATGAGATTGTTGATCTTGGAACCTCTAATGACTCATGTGGTTAAGATACTTCTCTTGAGCAAGATTACATTAATGAACGTATGTCTAGTAGTGGCTCTATTACATCTTCAACTTCTTCCAACACTTGTGCATCTCCCAACACTTCAAATTTTTCCAACATGCCTCCATCAAATAAAGAATCTAATGCTTTCCACATTGACTACGTGTATCCTCAAGGGCTATCTTTCAAGATTTTTCCCCTCCATATCCTATAACTTTTCCACCTCCTAAGTATGATGAAGATACCACTTCCATTATCTCCCTTGAGCTTACTGAAAATTATGAGAAAAGTTCTCTTCATATGCTATCCAAGGCTACTTGTCAAGATCAAAGCATCGCCTCATGTTCTACTTCTCCACATCCACTTCAAAATTGTGTTCAAGCTTCAAGTTCTTCTATTAAAAATGTTGTTCCTATCAAAGGTACTTATGAGTCTATTGATGGCTTTGACCATGTTGCTCATTCTAAAGATGTTGATATCCCTTCCCACTATCCCTTTGCATCTTCTAAATCTATCCTTGGTCCTCATCCATCAAAGATAAAGTCTTCAAACCTTCCATCCATTTTGGGGCCTTATGTTCCTCCATCTCCTACATTCACTCATAGCTCATTCCCTAGCTCTCCTATATTACCTCAAGATCAACAAAGACACTCATCCTTGATGACTTTTCACCCATCTATACATCTAAACCAGTCATATCATCCTTATTCATCCACAAATCCCAAGTCCTTTGGAAGTGAGAACAAACATAAGAATCCATTTAAAAAGAAAGATCACTATGTCCCATCTAATCGACATGTGAATGCTAAGAAGGAGAATGCACAAAAGAGACCGCAAAGGTCCACTACTCAAAGAGCTAAACCAAAGAAAATATGGGTTCCTAAATCCATCATTATACAAAGTCACTCTCAAGCACCCAAAGAACGAGGAAAATCTAAAGCTATGTGGATTCCCAAGTCTCTTTTAAAAGACTTGAATATTGAAAATATTTCAAAGTTGACATTCAAGCTTCCAAAGGCTTCCATTCCATCTTCTTCCAAAAATCTTCCTAAAATTATTCCAAAGCCTTCCACTCCACTTTTTCCCAAATCTTTTCTACCACCTCATACATCTAAATCTCAAGCTATTTCATCCATGATTCCTCCATTGTTCCAATACCCTTCAAGATGTGTGTAAATGTTGATCTTGTACAATATTTCAACTACCCTCATGAAATCGTCTAAAGCTTACACTAACTTTCTATACATGAACTATTATCCTCCATATACTCTTCCTACTACATTTCTCTTTCATCACCCTATCAACATCTTTGAGCATAACTTGCTATGGTCTTGGCTTATCATGACTTATCTTTTCTATAGGAGCACTATCTACATTCAAAAAGCTTGAGCTCTTTCTAAAAATTCAAAAAAAAAAAAAATGAAAATGTGCCTTGGTGAAAACCACTTCTTGTGGCACCTTGGTAGCAAAAGTAAAGAGAAATAAATTTGTTCTATGGTGAAAACTACTTCTTATGGCACCTTGGATAAGTACCATGATGAAAACTTGGCAAACAGGCATCATGCGTAATTCTTCCATCATCCATCTATCCCCTCTTCTCTCTTTGATCTTGACAATGTTGAGCTATCTTTGCATATTGGCTATCTTATCCATGAGATTTTCTATTGTGCTCTCCCATTCACTCATAGCCTCCATCTTGAGCTTTATTCTTAGTAATCTATCCCATCACTATCCTATCTAGTTGACCCCATGCGTCTTGATCACAATAAATAAAACATGGTTCTCATAGGCCTCTTGACATGTCTACTCTCTTGGATTGCACAGTTTCATGCTATCTCACTCATTGGCTTCCATCACTTATCTTATATGCTATTGCACTTTTTGGCTTCACTGCTTATCCTACACTCTATCTTGCTCATTTCTTCCATTGCTTATCCAAAACCTACTTTATATGGCTATCTTTCCCTAGCTTGGGTACTCTTGAGGAGTGTGTCCTTAAGGATCACTTTCACTTGCTTCATACTCATTTCTTATCCATCTTTGTCTATCCACCAACTTTCTACTCCATCATGTCCTACACCTTGCTAGACATTGGAAGAAAATGATGTGATCTTGCTTGAGAACTAGTAATCTCTAAATTATTTTAAAAAATCCAAAAAATCATATATGATCCTGAAAAAAATCTTAAAAATCAAAAAATGTCCTGAAAAAAAAAGATCATCTTAGTGAAAACCTAGCAATAGGCACTTTGATGTATCACCAAAAAAAAAAAAAAAAAATTTGAAAAAAGTCTTGAAAAAACCTGTCAAGTGGTGAAAACCTGGAAATAGGCACTACTTGAAATCTTTGCACCTATGTCTATCAGTCTCAATCATCCACTTTGCTACACATTTCCTGGCTTGGAATTGTTTCTTGTCCTCATCTCGAGGGCATAGCTACTTAGCCTATTGAGGTATTCTTGTGCATTAGGGTTTCTTTGACAACTCCCAAAACAGTGTTTCTCAACACTTCCCCCACTTTGACATCAAGCGTTTTTTAACACTTTACAGATAGTTTACCTATGGTCTCCAATGTCGCGATATTTCTCACTATCAGAATCAAGTCTTGAAGAAATGGCCAAGTGACTTGCACACACGCACTTTAACACTTAAATGACTAAGCTATGCTCATCTTTATCTACTTTGTGTGTTGTCTATGATGATTTCTTTGCCATGTGTTCCCTCCCTAATAGTCTTTCGAGGATGTCATTGACTAGAAGACTGGGGGCATGGGACATATTTTCTTGATTTCTGCTTGTGGGTATACTTTTGTTTTTCTATAGTGTTGTAAGCATTTATGCTGGTCCTATTCAACACGTTGACTTACAAATTTATCATCCTTGACTGTTTTGCAAGACCACACTCAGGGTTTATCCTGGCGCTTATGCCTTGACACAGGTGTAATCTTGCTAAATTAAACTTAGAGAATCTAATCGTGTAGTTATCTTGACTTACATGTCTCTGATGCTTAGATTGGATTTCCATATACCTATCTAATATCGATCATATTCATATCCTCATAGTTATACTAGTGATGGTTGTATGATCTCATGATGTCCCTCTTAAATGCATAATGATGAAATTAAGAGTCTAAATGTTATGCACTTCTTGCTAGTAAACCACTTTGCATATTAGCTTGCATTTTAGGTTCATTTTCTAGATTACTCTTACATTGTTGCATATGGGGAAAGCTCTCTCTTCATCTTTTTATGGACATATCAACTAAGTCCTTTCATATATTTCTTTACTTTCTTCTTGTTCATGTCTTTTCACCTTCTTAATCTTTCACTTCATCTCTTTTCTATCTTATCATCACATTATATAAAGTTTTGACCTCTTAAATAAATTCAACGTACTAGATTCATTTTCGGGATCGAAATCCAAATTCGAGTTCATCTTGATGGTCAAAATTGTCTTTTAAAATTCTACTTTCTTCTAAGCAGTTAGCTGACCTTTTGAGGTCTAATCTCCGAATCATCATTGGGGCATCTTCATTTCTTCATGTCTTCACCATTTCCATACTTCATATCTTCTTCAATTCACTATTTCATGTCTAAATCATCTTTCTACTAGATTTGACCTAATTTTTATGCTATATCCTTCAAAGTCAACTCTAGTCAAAATGGGGCATTTTATCAGTTTCTTATAGTCATTCTTGGGTTCTAATCATTTATCTGTCATATTAGACATTGCTATATCTCAATTTTCTCATGTCTAGCTAGTTTCTACTTCCTCTTACCTCATTTCGATTTCAATCCCGAGGGGGTAGAAATACTCTATTGCTGATTGTTATAGCTATCTATTTCTTAGGAGCATTTGTTTGACCTTATCACTTGTTCTCAATCTATCTACTTTGCTAAGTGTTAGCATTCTTCTTGAATTCTGACATCATCTTTTCCTAGTGTTCAGTACTACCACTATCAGGCTGTACATTTAGGACTTGCTATCTTTTCTACATTTCGTTCTTCAAAATCAGATATCTATATCTATCACCACCTACTTGGCTTTCTATTTTCTTTGACATAATGTGTTCCCAGATCGATCACGCATTAGTCAAAGAGGGGCAAATGTAATCACCTAAAAATGGTCATCTAGACTATTAGCCCCCTTTTCAACATTTTGGCTAAATTAATTTAATCATTTACCTAGACCAAATTGCTAATAGTCAATTTATTTGATTATAACCTATAGTTTGACTATGCTATCCTAAGTTCATTATTTGATTAAAAGAACACGTCCCCTTTTAATTAAATAAAAGACCCCATTCTTCTAACCCACTTAAAGTGCACACATAAAGTCCTTTTTCTATTTTGCAATTAAAAGAAAAGGCTTTGTGACTTTTGTCTTATATGACAAGTCAACTTATATTCTATTGGTTGACTTGTGTGTGCACATGGATCACTCCTCTTTTTGAATTCCACCGTTGATCATCCACCATCTTCATCTTGATCTCTACCATCCATACATCTTTAAAATGGAGAGAGCTTTCCCCCTCAATCCATCCTCATTTTGAATATTGTTATGTTGCAGGTTTTCTAACAGGTTTCTTTGGAGCTTTGTGGAGAACTTCTATTTCTTTTCTACATTCTCTCATACCATAGCATTTTAGCTTAGATTCATGTTGCATGTTAGTTTAGCTTCTATTTTGCAATAATCTATCTCACATAGCTTAATATTTGGATTGTAACACTCTCATACATGTTTTAGCATAGCTCCACTTTGCATCTCATTCTAGCTTAATTTTCATTTGCATTGCATCCTTGAGGAACTCCTTGAGACATTTGCATTCTTGCATCTTGTCTTTGGAACCTCCCATTGCATGGTTTACTAGCAAGAAGAGTATCTCTAAGGCTCATCTGAGAGCTTTCTTATTCTTGAAATATACTCTCTTGCACTCCATGGATAGGGAGCTCTAAGCCGGCATCCAAGCATTCCAACTCATGGAATCGTTTGGATAGAATGGTTTAGAGCGTGACACATTTCGAGTGTACAGTTAGCTCTCTAAAAATAACATTTCTACTATACAACACCTTACTAGTCACAGGATCCCAAAGCTTGTATCCTTTCACACCAGCACTGTACCCAATGAAAATACATTTAACAGCTTTGTTTTCCAACTTAGATCTTTTCTCCATCGGAACATGTGCATAAGCTTCACAACCAAAAACATGAAGATGTCTAATTGAAGGCTTCTTACCAGACCACACCTCCATGGGTGTCTTACCAACAAGGGCTGATGTAGGAGATCTGTTAACCAGATAGCAAGCAGTGGCCATAACTTTGGCCCAAAACCTTTGTTCTAAACCAGCTCCACTAAGCATACTCCTAGCCTTCTCCATCAATTTCCTGTTCATTCTCTCTGCAACTCCATTTTGCTGTGGGGTATACGGAGTTGTCTTATGCCTCTTGATACCTTGTTCTTTACAGAACTGCTCAAACTCTGCTGAGCAAAACTCACCACCATTGTCAGTTCTCACACACTTAATCTTCTTACTAGTCTGATTCTCTACAAGGGCTTTAAATTCCTTGAATCAACTAAAGACTTTTGTCTTACTTTTAAGGAAATAAATCCATGTCCTTCTACTCTAATCATCTATGAAAGATACAAAAAATACAGACTTGGAGATTGAAGGAACTTTTACAGGACCAAATACATCAGAATGAATAAGATCCAAAACATCATAAGATTTGTGAGAACTAGACTAAAATTGAACACGATTTTGTTTACCATATACACAGTGTTCGCAGAAGTCAAACTCAAGATTGCAATCATTTAACCCCTCAACGAGATTTTTATTTTTCAGGGTTCTGAGACCCTTCTCACCAATGTGACCAAATCTCAAATTCCACAACATTGTCTTTTCTGCAAGAAGCTTTCCTTCTAAAGTGTCTGCACCCTTAGGTACACTTGTTGCACTACCATCAGAACCACTAACCACAGTCTTCTTTACTGCTCGTTCAGATGGTGGGGATGAAGTGATAGCTACTCTCTTCTTTGAAATAGAAGAACTATTACATTGAGAAATGTGTGCATCAAGCTGAAACAAAGTACCTCTCCTAGTACCCTTAGCAAGCACCATAGCTCCTCTCATCATCTTACATCCATCTTTAGAAAAAAAAACTTGCACACCTACATCATTCAACATACTTACAGATAATAGGTTTTGTGCCAAACTTGGAATGTGCATAACTCCATTGATTCCCTTTACTTTTCCATTAGGAAATTCAATAGTGACCCTTCCGCGTCCAACTATCTTTAGGTGAGAATCATCACCCAAGTACACCTTTCCACCATCGAACTCTTCATATCTTGAGAACCAATTTCGATGAGAGGTCATGTGAAAAGATGCACCCGAGTCAACCAACCACACATCATCAGATGCATGGGCTGCCAAAGCTACGATGAATGCATTGCCATCTTCTTGAGATTTTTCAGAACCAGAATCTGAGGCTTTCTTCTTCTTCTTAGGCTCTTTACAGTCTTTACGAAAGTGCCCAGTCTTATCACAGTTCCAACATTTTTCCTTGGACTTATTGGAAGTCTTTGACTTCCCACGGGATTTGGATCTACCCTTATTGTCAGACTTATTGTCATTTTTCTTCCCTCTTTCTGTGGATCTCCCACGAACAGCAAGGGCTTCTTTTTCCAAAACAGAAGCCTTTCTTCGCATCTCCTCTGATAGCAACGAAGACACCACATCATCCATTTTGAAGGTGACTAATGTGCTTCTAAGAGCCATCACAAGATGGTCCCATGAATTCGATAAAGAACACAAAAGTGTGTAGCAACGATCCTCCTCCTCTAACTTGACACCAGCTGATGTCAACTGTGTAGCCAGCAGATTAAATTCATTTAAATGATCCGTTAAGGATCCACCTTCCTCCATTCGTAGAGAATACAACTTCTTCCTTAGGAACAACTTGTTCACCAAAGATTTGGCCTAATACACGGCCCCAAGTCTCTCCCACAAACTATATGCGATTTTCTCATCTAGAACATTCAGAAGGACTACATCGGTTAAATAGAGTCTTATGAGACCCTTACCTTTACGATCTTTGATATCGCAATCTACTTGAGCTATAGTTGCTAGTCTTGTAGCGCTTGTAGTCACTTCCCATAGGTCACAATCTTCCAACATGTCTTCCATCTTGAGTTTCCACAACTTGAAATTAGTGCCATTAAATTTCTCCACCTCCATTCTTCCATATGATGAACTCACCATCTCAATCTACAAATAAGATTCAAGATGCTCTGCACAAGACTCCCACTCAACTTGAGATTAGCTCAAAAAACCCTACCCAACAACTAGGATCAAAAGTTGATCAAGCTCTGATACCACTTGTAAGGAAACTCAAGTGCGGAAACAACTTCCTACACTAATCTCATAAGGAAAGTATGATGCAAATCCTATTAAATTTTCTACACTTACAGATTCAATATCATGTAAACAACAATATTGCAGCCAAACATGCATACAAAAAATAGACAGAGAAAGGAACACATAACACAAGGATTTTTCGGTGGGGAAAAACCTTTTGCTAAAACAACCCCACCCCTTCAGAACCTACACAATGTATTATCTTCAACACAAGGTTACAATACACTTGCAATGCGAGTTCAACATCAACAACTGAAGACACCAGTAGCTACTCGCAGTACCAACAATACACCTTTTTCGCATTGCATCTCTTCATAACCCTAAAAATGCTTATAACATGCGCTTCACTTTAGGGCTACTCCCAAAAGGTAAACCGTATTAGGGTTTTACCATTCTCCGAGAAAATAGGAACCCCAAAAAAAATTTCGGGCCAATGCACCGAACCCCACTATTGGGGTAGAGTGTACAGTAATCAAATATCTTAGTTGCCACATGTCTTCAACTGTCATTGAATCTTCCTTACATAGCTCTTACATGTCATAGGAATCTGTCATAACCATTTTAGTCATGATCTCCTTACACACAATTCAAGATATCGACACATCAACATTATTTGCAAGAAATACATTTTACAAAACAAATAATAAGAATAGGAATTATACAAGGTTGAGACACTTTATTCCTAACAAGTTTTGCATTAGTTTCCTGGTCTTCATTTGTCACATGGTCAACAATATCTGATAATTGTTCCATTATATGCTTTGTCTCATCTGGTGATTGCAAGCTGAAAGCATCCATAAAGATGTCCTTAATCTCATGTAATACTTGCTTTTGTTTATACTCCTTCTTGAATATCTCTTGCCTCTTTCTTCTATTCAATGCTTCCTGCACCTCAGTGATTTGATCAATGCTTATTATTTTTGAGTTATAACTAGATATGACTATCTCCTCATCTAATTTAGGGTCTCCATAGTGAAGCACCCTTGCAACTTTTGTAGTACTTGATCCTGATGCTGACATTTGCAGTGGCATTGCATCATTGCTTGGTTATTTTGAAGGAGTCCCCGAGGTAAGCAAATTTATCAATGTTTGTATTGCCTCTTGCTCTTTAGGGGTTTTCTTTGCTTCCTTCTCCTCTTGTCTGCAACCTTGGTCAATTATAAAAATGTGAGGAGATGCACCTTGTGTTTGTGCTGTAGGATCAGATGCAGCAGTCAGTCCTATTTGTTCTATACCTTTATCTCCTTCTGCACTCGGCTTCTGCACTATGGTATCAACTGTTCCTAATATAACAACTGTTTGCATTTGAAATTGACCACTAGTAGCTGTAGAGTTGATGGAAGGTGGTTATTGTGGATTCACCTTATTTTTAATTATGTCAGCTACTACCTTTTGTAATTCATCCACACTAACCAATACTGGATTTGTACATAATTTTTCTTGTTGTGTGGATTGGTCAAGGATCTTTTTGAGATCCTCTGCAGGTAAAGGATTGATGTTCTGAGTAGAAGTGTTAGGAACATCCTTTATAGTTATAGTGTCTACAGGCGTGATGGTTACATGAGGAGGGCTAGGAGGTGGCAATTGTGTGTCTTGCACACTCTGGTCTTGTTGCTGCTCCTGCTCAGTTGTTTCTGTTTCATCTTGTTTTTGTGTCTCCTCCTCCTCACCTTTTTCTTTCTCCTCTTCATCTTTCTTTTCTTCTTCCGTCTTCTCTTCTTATCCTTTTTTTGTAACCTTTTCTTCTACCTTCTCTTTTTCACTAGGCTCTACCTTATCTTCTTGTTCAGTGTTTTTTCCCTCAAGGGGATCTTCTTCTCCATCCTTGACAATAGTCAAACCATATATCAACTTCCATATTTTTGTGGACTTATTGACAACATCTTCAATCTTGTTTTGTAGGATTCTAAAGGTTCTATACTTTGGTGTGTACTTGCACTATGTTTCTTATTAGCCTTTGTTATTTGACCTCTTGTTAGGTCAGGCATCACTTGTGCTAAGGTAGATTCTCTTATCTCCTTTTCCATTTTCAGACAATAATGCCATTTGTTTTCAATTATCTCATATAATTCCCTAGGCATGGTATTGTCTAGCTCTAGAGGTGTATACTTAAATTCAGCCATCATGGCATATACTAATTCCTCTATTTTTTTTTTCTCTTCTCTACTTAGCTTGTTGAAATCAATACTTTTTAAATCAGTAAAATCTACATTCTTAATATTTTCACAAATTTTATCTATGGCTGATTTGGGAGGATGACTTACCACTCTAAATTGGTTGTTATGTTTTGACTTTGTTCTCTCCTCCTCATCAAAATTTTGTTGTGCTACATATTTTCTTCTTTTATTCTACACTTCACCAGTCTGTTCAATGGCCTTCTTCTTCTTTTTCATTTTTTCCTTCACCTTTTGTGAAGATGCCCTTGTGGTAGCCCTTGTGACTAGTATCTGTGGCTTGGCTTGGCTTGGCTTAGCAACCTTCTTTGCATTAGGCTAGGCTGGAGGTTGTATTGTTGCCTTTCTTTTCTTTGGCTTAGCTTGGGTTGGTGCTTCCTTGACTTCTTCTTCTTCAGCACCTTCCTCCTTATCTTCACCTAGGCCTTGAGTCGATTCCATTGGGCCTTGTCCTTATTAATCCTCATCATCATCACCAACATCATCTTCTTCTTCTTCTTCTGTCGCCTCAATTCCTTCACCAAATTTCTTCTTCATTTTGTTCACCAATTTATTTTTCTTCTTAATTACAGAGGCATTCTTCAACTTTGTCTCAACTTTGGATTTAACAATATCATATGTGCCAAAAGGCTTGGTAGACTTGTCTATTTCTTTTGGAAGCAATGTAGTGATTGCTGCAGATGCTTCATCCACATCTAGTTCATAACCCAATGGCCTTAGCCATCTCACCCTTGGAACTGTTGCTTGGATATAGGCGAAATCAATATCAACTACGAAGCATATGTCATTGATATGTTTTTCCACTAAGGAAACTGGTATTCTTACCCTTTGCTTCATGGATTTCTTGAAATCCTCAAAATAGTTTGTCATATGGGCTTCAAAGTTGTCACCCATCTAATCAATGAACTCATTGATTTGTGTAATTGTAGTTTTGTTAGGATTCCAATTCACCTTTCCTATAGAAGGAAACTCTTCCATAACATAAAAGAATATACACATAAGAACTGAACCAAATTTGCATTGAGCACCTTGAGATCTCCTTATTGCTCCTAGGTTTTCATTTATCTGCTGCAACAAAAGTTTTGACAGATCATATGTGTGATCTCTCTTTACCAGTTTGTAGGCTACATCAACAGCTATGCATGGCACACTGTTCAATCTACTAGATTGATAGAATTTGTGGGATATTATTCTCACAGCAAAATTTAGAAGAGGATCAGTGATAGTATCAATAGTCATACCCATCTTATTCCATTTTGCACCTGTATTCTTTTCAATGATCTCTTTGGAATCACTGTGCAAGGTCTTAGGCTAATCTAGGGTTGGAAAACCCGTAACCCTATGGACTATCCTTTTTGTAATCTTTACTGGACCTTTCTCCAGCCAAAAACATCCATCGTGAATTCTGCTTAAAATAATTTGTATCCATTCAGTTTTGAATCCTATAGGGTAAACTAGGGCATTGGTCAAACCCTTTCTCTCAACTATCTAGAATTCATCCTTCACAATCTTATTCTCGCATAGTTTTTCATAGGCTTGGAATATTTCAAGATCACCTATGGCACCAATTTTTCATTTATAACACTTCCTTACGTCTTGCACCATGACTACTTTGGATGGGATAGTGGATAATGCGCTAGCAAGGTTGTTTTTGTAGGCAACTTCTGGAATTGGCCTAAATTTCAATTGTTTAACCTCATTACTGACCAGCTGAACCTCATGACCTTCTTTTCCCTTGGGGTTCTTAGAACTGGAAGCCATTATAGCGATCAGGGTTTTAAAAGATTAAAACTTTAACATTGCATAGCTCGGCACTTGATAAATACCTTTGATCAACGAAATTTATGCTGGATCATTGTTGAAATCTGTGCAAATGGCTTCGATGCAATTCTTTGATCTCTCTTGCACTCTTCTCATCTTTGCTCTACATTTGAATGGTGAGAAGTGATCAAAAATTGACCTTATACCTTTCAAAACATAGCATTAAATGCTTAGTGCATGTACAACTGTAAACTCAGCACTTGAAGGTTTCAACATGACTCAACTTCAATTGACATTTCTCAACTTGGCATCAACCATCAACTCGGTCACTATTAGCAACTTGGTATGCATTGGAGCTTTACTCAGCATCTGAGGACAACTCGACAGTATTTGCAAGAACTTCAAATTTTTACTTGGCATCTTTGCTTATGTTGATTTCTTCTTTGCAATACTTCTTTGTCTTGGGAATGATGTATGATATAACTTTGTATATCAATCCCATACACCTATTTATGCTTAGTTTGGTGAAGTGTGATCACTTGACCCATTGGGTGAAGTGATCCCTTCACTTGATGTGTTGCACTCATTTTTCTTCTTCCATGTCTTATTCATCTCTCCTCTGATGTGTTCAACACCTGCCTTTGCCTTCCCTTTGTTGAACTTAGAACTTGGTGCCTTGGACCTTGTTGGGCAATTCCTACTGATATGACCAGTCTTCAAGCAACTGAAACATGTGGTTTGACTCAATTATTTGCTATAGTTTCCTCTGAAATCTATCCTTATGCAATTTTTAGGAACATGTCCATATTCCTGACAGTAATGACAACTATACCTGGTGTTGTAATCCCAATAGTAGTGATTTCCATTACCTTTAGTATTTGTTGGTTGATTTGATGTCCACATGGGCTTTGATCTACATTCAAAGGATCTATGTCCATACTTCTTGCAATTGTAGCAATGACCTTCAAATCTTGGTGTCTTGATAGTCCTAGTTCTGCATTCATGTGCTTGATGTCCTTGCTTCTTGCACTTATGACAATAGCTTGCACTCTTAGGCTTATCATGTTGATGGGCATTATTTCTCCTACACACATTAGAAGTGTGTCCTTTCTTACCACAGAAATGATAGGTAGGTTTGGTGTTCTTACCTTTGTTGTTCCTTTCTTCTGTAGTCTTGGATGACTCTCCTTCTTCAGTGCTGGTATATCCTAATCCTTGATTGTCATTGTTGGACCTTGGGGATTTTAGTAACTGCTCAAAGTACTTGATGGCTTCATTGGGTTTGTTGAAACTCTCTAAAATTTCCTTTTCTCTTCTCAAGTCATTCTGTAATTGTTCATTTTGCATCTTCAGTGTAGAGATCTCAATATCCTTCATATTTAGCTCATGATGTGCATACATCATCTGGCTTAAGGTTTCTAGCTACATGTTTGAGATTCTTTCAAACTCAATTATCTTTTCCTCCAATCTATTTGTAAGATTTCTCTTGTCATCTTCTATCATGGCTTTTTCTTCAATAGCTCTTTTCTTTTGTTCAGTCACTTTACAAAGCATTATGGCTTGTGATTCTTGTTCAATCTTCAAGGTTTTGATTTCTTCTGCTTGAGATCTATTCATTTCTATCAGTTCTGCTATTGCTGCATCAAACTCTTTAGTATCACCATTGGCAAACACTTTTGTGGTATCAATCTCCTTATAGTTTATATCATTTTCAGCTATGGCTATATCCTTCCTTCTTTTCAAAGATTTTTGTGATTCTTCTCTGGCTTCCTCCAATTTGTGTAGAGCGAGTTGAACATCAATCACTTGATTTTCTATTATCTTCCCAAGTTTGAAGACCTCCATCTTTTAACCTTTTTCTCCAAGCTGTTAGGCTTCTCCTTGTGAGAACCTGTGCTCTGATACCAATTTTTGGAATATTCAAATGGGAAGAATGCATCTAAGAGGGGGGGTGAATTAGAAGTATTACACTTTATCCATTAAAACTTTTAACTGTAAGTAATTACATGCATGTAAACATATGAAATAAACATGAAGTAAACACATGCATCAACAACACATAACACTAGATTTTGGTAACCCAGAAACCCTCAAGGAATAAGAAGGTAAAACTGGGGTGGGGATGATACCCACAAAATCACTATAGCAATAATTGTTTTGACCACTTCTGATGGTCTGCCTTGTGAAAGGCCTACCCTATTAAAGGCTTTACACCATATCAATAGTGACCTAGTTAAAGGATTTACAAACACTTTTCATTAAGTGTTACCCTGTTAAAGGATTTAATCACCTCTTCAAAGGATCAACAACCTAGTTGTTAAGCTAACCTATCAACATAGGATTTCCTTTCTAATACAATTGCTAGAGAGTATTAGGTATAATAAACCTGATAGCTTACAATCCTTGATTGTTATATTCAGGCACTTGATCTGCTCTCTCTGATCTTGATTCTCTGAAATCTAATATCTGTTCGTATCCCTTGCTTTGTTCTGATCAATTGAATATCTAATTGTTGCTCTCTTCCTCTAAGTCTTTTCACTCTTCACTCTAAATTTTACTATATTTTCCTCATACACTTCTTTTCTCATATGCACAATGAGATTTCATCTTCCTTATAAAGACTTTCAAAGATTTAAGGTTAGGTATGGATCTACGATCCATATTGAATCTTTATTTCTCGCTCATTTCTTGCACTTTTATTATTGGTTGCATGCCTTCTCCATTTTTCTTATTGGCTGCATGCAAATTGCATAGGAAGTACCAAAGATTCAATCTTATCACTTAGATCCTTCAAGATTCATCATATGTCAGCCATAAAAATGGTTTACATCTGAGTTTGTGCCTTCTCAAACTCATATGTGCATTTTGTATTACTCAGCACTTTCTAATTCTTGATGCTCGGTACATATAAGGAAACTAGCTCACTCAGCTCTTGTAGTGATTCTATCCTACTCAGCATCATCTGTGACTCGGCACCTATTTATTACTCGACACTTGTATCATGCTCGGCACCTAAAGTCACTCGGCACTTGATCTTCACTCGGCACCTAAAGATCACTCGACACCTGTTGGAATTCTAACTTAGCACATGTTGTGGCTTGACATACATAGTGTACTCGGCTTCAATATAGAAAGTGGTTAAGTGTGTTGGCACTCAAATGTCAAAAACCATTCTGAGACTAACATTTGGTTGATTACAGATACTAGTAGAGAATATTTTCATGACATGAAAGAATAGATAAGTTTATCAGAAATCCAAATCTAAATCTTGCATATTTGCTTATCTTAATCCTTCCAAGGTTATCAAAAATTTGTTGTTTCAAAATCTCACATAAATTAATTTCCACTCTCTCAACACACATCTTATAAGCTACAATTATGAAGCTTGTAGAGATTTCATCTTCTCTAGACCTGGAACTCATATTATAAGATAAGATTTTATGAATAAATCTAACATCATCTTGTTTAACTAGAGTCAACATCATACCTCTACCATTCCACTTAATATTGGTTTATCCTTCAAGAAATTTCTTCACATTTTTCTCATTGATAGGTATTTTCCCCTTATTTCTTAGTCCAATCACCTTATGAATTAGGTTGTTGATTCCTAAGTCATGTTGTCTATTAGTGCCAAACATTTATTCATTCATAAGGCAGGATTATTCGGTCATCTCTATGATTGAGTCATCCCATAAAGGCCAAGTGAAGGAATGAAGACTCATATGTAATTTAGTTGAAGCTTAGTAGTTACTATTGTTGAGAAATTACATGGTCATCAAGTACTCCAATGCATGTTAAGGCATCCAAAAGACAGTTTACGTCGAGTGTATAGATGTCAAGTCACACATGATAAGCTGAGAAAATAGAGGCCAAGGAACAACATGAAGAAATAGTTCATGCTAAGCATCCAAATTTTCAAGTGCATAGTAAACTAGTTTTGATTTTTTATGGAACGACACAATTTAATGAGGTAAACCATTTTTGCTAACTTAAATGCATGTTTTAATGATCAAGAAGTAAATCATGGAGATGATTACACATTTAATTAAGGATCATTGATCCCTATGCATGGTGATTAACCAACAAAAAAAATGAAGGACTAAGAGAAGAAAAAAAGAGATGGATCTAGATCATTGATTTTGATCTAGAAACTTCTAGAGTTGGTTATAAGAAGAGGATACTAACCCTAATTTTATAATGCATGTGATAGAGGTTGCAAGTTTGGATGCTAAGAAGAAAAGTTTGAAGGTGAACTAGTCAGAATGACCAAACAAAGCAGTGAAGGGAAGAATACAGATATATCATATTAGAGATTAGATTAGAGATTGTAAAGAGGAGATTTGTTATCAGCATTTGAAGAGTAAAAATCAAAAACTCATACATTTTAGCAAGTGTAATTAGGGTAAATCTCTTAATAGAGTGGTCCTAACATACCTTTGTAAATATCTTAATCAAGTCTTTACATAGTTGTAAGTTTTAATCCTTTAATCAAGGTAGACTACATAATTCTTGTAAGCTCTTGACATGGAAGACCCCTCATAGGGTAGATCATCAAAAGTGATCAAAATTTGTAGCCCTAACATGCAAAAAACATTATTGTTGTAGTAGTAAAGATTTGTGGGTGTCATCCCCACCCCAGTTTTACCTTCACCTTGGAGGGTTTCTTGGTAACCAAAATCTTTATGTTATGCATTGATCATTTGCTTACATTTTTCATGGATGTGATTAGTTATTACATCTAACACATCATAGCAATAAATTTTTGGATATAATTGATTAATTGTGTATTGTCTTTGATGTTACACAAATGTCATATCATTACTAGTCAGTATATGTCGAGCTCACTCGGGTAGTGTAGATAGTTTTTTGTGTCTATCAGATGTTCCTGTGATTGCCTAGTTCAAAAGGCAATGTCTACCAAGTTCACTCAGGCGTCAAAGGAAAGTATGTAGAAAATGAGTGTTAACCGAGCTCACTTAGTTGCCAAAGGATTTTCACGAGTTTTTAGTCTTAACTGAGCTTCTATTGGTTAACACAAGAAATCACTTATGAGTTAGTTTCTACCGAGTTGGGTCGGCTAATGAAGGATTTTCTTATTTTGGCATATTAAGCTTAATTGATTTATCTATTAGAAGGTGATGAATATTAATTATTCTAAGTTGTATTTGAGATAACTTGACAATATCAAAGATATAAGGTCAAATTGTGGTTTCAAAGTGTGTAAGCATGAAGAAGTCATGAATGTATTGAAGATGAAGAGAGGAAGTGAGTTTGTAGGATAAGTAGAATATCCTTGTGGAGAAGCAAAGCTATATTTGATCAAGAAGGATCAAGTACAAGCCAAAATAGAGATTTGTAATAAGCAATTCAGTTGCATTCAAATCAAGTCATCTCATTGTTATTCTCTAACCATTGTAGCAGTGATCTAAATCTCTTAATAGAGTTGGATTAATAGTTATTTGCAAATCCTCTAACAAGGTGGCAGTTCTATTGAATTTTCTCAAGACCTCTAACAAGGCCACTCCTAATAGGGTGATTAAATATTTTAACAAGGTCACACCTAACATTGTGTTTTGTAACCTTCATTAAGGTTGGCTCCTAACAGGGCTCACTTTAGAAGAGTGAAATAGTAACTAATTGCAATTGTTGGTTTTCCCAAATTGGGTTTCCACATTAAATCTTGGTGTCAAATGTGTTCATGCCATTTTTTTTTATGTGTTTGCAACTAATTTAAAGTAATGGTAATCACAGATAATATCTAAAGTTTTTATGTTAAGCATTTACCGAGCACATTCAGTAATTATTGAGTTACAACATTTTATGTGTGTTTACTGAGCTTCTATAGCATTCAATTTTCAGATTGTATTTTTTGTACTAACATCTCAGGGATCTAGGATTTATTTTAGCAGTAACTAATTCAACCCTCTCCTCTTAATTACCCTTCTTATATTTCCAATAATTGGTATCTGAGCTTTTGGTGCTTGTAGAGAAGGTTTCAAGGACCTAAGCTAAAGACCAAGATGTCTTATAGAAGAGAGATCTCCAAGCTGAATAGAGACAATTTTGTAGTATGGCAAGGATTTATGAGGTTACATTTGGCTACTATCAGTGATTCAGGATGCAAATATCTTGATATTGAATACAAGACTCCCACTGGAACATTATTTGTTGAAGATATTGCTAAAAAGAAGAATCATAACATCATGATGATTGATATTGAATTTGCTCTTAGTTATGTTGAATTTGATGAAGTCAAAGACTGCAAGATAGGTCATGAGATGTAGATCAAACTAAAAGAAATATATGGAGGAGATGAAAATGTAAGAAGGGCTAAGCCTAAAAGTCTTAGAGGTCATTTTGATTAGATTAAAATGAGAGAAGATGAGAACATTGCAAAATATGTGGAAAGGATCAAAGCAACTGTAAGTGCCATGAAAGCATCTAGAGGAGACATTGAAGAGAAAATAGTTGTAAGCAAGGTACTTAGAACTCTTCTTCATGTTTATGCAATTAGAGTATCTATTATTCAAGAAATGAGATGTGATCCAAATAATAAAATATCTTTGGATGCTCTAGTTGGAAGATTGACAACTTTTTAGTTAGATAACTTTGATAACTATGTTCCTAGTTCAAAGGTTATTGAATCTACTTTTAAAGCTAAACTCTCACTCAAAGAAAAGGGTAAGCAATCAAAGTCCAATCAATCAAGAAGTGAAGAAGAAGAATAAGAAGAAAGTTTAGATGGTGATCTTGAAGTTTTTGAAGCCCTACTTGCAAGAATGTATTTCAAAGGCAAAGGAAAGTACAAAGGTAGAGTCCCTCTGATCTGCTTTTCCTGTGAAGAAGTTGGTCACATTGTTGCAAGGTGTCCAAATAAGAAAATCAAAGATGAAATGAAAAATATTAAGAACAAAGGCAAGAAGTATTCCAAGAGCTACAAAAACTATAAGGACAAAGGTTAGAAATCTTGTTTTATAGCTAAAGATTTTGATAACAGTGAAGATGAAATGGTATATATTGTTGTGAAAGATGAATATAATGATGAAGGAGATAAGATGGCACTTATATCTCATGTTAGCAAAAATGATATATGGATTATTGAAAATAACCACTCACATCATATGATTGAAGACAAAACAAAATTTGAGCACATGGAATATTATGATGGAGGTAGTGTGCGATTTGGAAACAATGAACCTTGTAACATAAAAGGAAAAGGATGTATTTCATTAACTAAAGAACTTGTATGTGACAATGCTTATTGGGTTGAAGGACTAAAGCATAATCTATTAAGTGTGGTACAATTGAATAACATTGGATTCAAGGTAGAATTCATGAATGGACAAGCCAAACTACTAGATGGAAAAGGAAATCTAGTTGGATTTGGCAAGCAAACAAAAGGTAATCTATTTTATCTTGATCTCAGTGATTGTTCATGTTTTATTGCTCAACTAGAAGAAAGTTGGTTATGGAAACAAAGGCTATGTCATGTAAAATTTGATAATTTAGACAAGCTAAGAAAACATAAAATATTAAGAGGCATTCCTAGTTTTAAGAAACCTGATATGGGTTTATGCAAAAATGGTCAAATTAGTAAGATCGAAAAGACCAGTTTCAAAAGCAAAAACTATTAGTCAAAAGAAGTCTTAGAAATTGTTCGTACAAACTTATGTGGACCTATTGGAATAGAGAGTTATAGTAGAGAGAAGTTTTTCATATCTTTTTGTTGATGATTATTCCAAAATGATGATTGTAATGTATCTAAAAGAAAAATCAAAAGCCTTTCAAAAGTTCAAGTGGTATCTGGCAAGAGTAGAAAAAGAAACTAAAAAGAGGTTGAAATGTTTAAGATCAGATAGAGGTGGTGAATTCACCTCCAATGAATTCAATAATTTCAGCATTGAAAGAGGAATTAAAAGACAAGTATCAACTCCTAGTACACCATAACAGAATGGTATAGCTAAAAGAAGAAATAGATCTATCATGGATTGTGCAAGTACCTTGATGATTGAAAATAATGTTGCTCTCAAATATTGGAAGGAAGCTATCAACACTGTAGTTCATACCTTGATAAGAGTACAGTTGCAGAAAGACTCAAACAAAACTCTTTATCAACTATGGCATGGCTACAAACCTAATGTAAGTTACTTAAAAGTATTTGATAGCAAATGTTATATCTTGAAAGAGTCTAGAAAAGGAAAATTTGATGTAAAAGGTGATGAAGACATATTTCTAGGATACTCCTATAGAAGTAAAGCATACAAATGTTTGAATTTGTCTACTCATAAAATAATAGAAAGTGCACATGTTAGAATTGATGAGTTTGCAAAAATTTATTTACTATGAACCTGATACCTGCCAAACCTATCTAAAAGAAAGGAGGCTTCATCTCCCGAGTCCCCAAAATCTCCAACAGTTACCAAGTTGCAAATGGTGCAACCTAAGTCTCAATCTGAAGGATCAGAGTCACAGTAAGAGGCTACTGAGCTAGTTCAAATCGAGTCTGATGGAGTTGAGTCACAGATAGTGGAACTTGAGCTTGATACTGAAGTTCATGATGAAAATGGTGGAACTCATTCAAAACCAAAAGAACCTGTGTTAGCAAGATATGTTAGAAGGCATCATGCACCTAATTAGATCATTGGAGACAAATCTTATGGAACAATGATAAGAAGTAAATTAAAAGGTAAATGTTTACTTGCTGAATTTGAACCTAGAAATTTAAAGATGCCCTAGATAATGAAAGTTGGGTTGAAGCAATGAATGAAGAGATAGAACAAATAGAAAAGAACAAAATGTGGACTCTTGTTCCTAGACCTAAGGATAAGAATGTAATTGGCACAAAGTGGGTATTCAAAAATAAGCTAAATGAAGATGGAAAAGTTTTAAGAAATAATGCAAAACTAGTATGTGAAGGTTATTTTCAAGAAGAAGGTATTAATTATGGTGAGACTTTTGCTCCTATAGCAAGATTAGAAGGTGTTAGAACTTTACCAGAAGGTTTTGTAGATCCTAGCAAAAGAGACATGATTTTCAAGTTACACAAAGAATTATATGGTCTCAAGCAAGCTCCTAGAGCTTGGTATGAAAGACTCCATAATTACTTGGTACATATTGGCTTTCAAAGAACAAATGATAATAGTAGTCTGTATATCAAGAAAGGACCAGAAAAGAAGATTGTGTTGGCAAAAATATTTGTTGATGATACTCTATTTATAGGAAATGATGATTTCTGCAAAGCATTTTTAGAAGAAATGAGTAAAGAAATTGAGATGTCCATGTTTGGTAAGATAAAATTCTTTGTTGGGTTGCAGATATAGTAGAACAAAAATGGTGTCTACATCACTCAATCTAAGTATATCAAGGAGATACTAAAGAAGTTTGGAATGGAAGATTCAAGACCAATTGGAACCCCTATGTCTATTGGACATAAGCTTTCCAAGAATGATGATTCCAAAGAAGTAGATCAGACTACATACAGATCAATGATTGGAAAATTCCAGTATGTAGTACATACAAGGCCTGATATTGCTCTAGCAGTTGGAATGGTGGCAAGATTCTCAACAAATCCTAGAGAAAATCATGTGATGGCAATCAAAAGAATCATGAGATATCTGAAAGGTACTGAAGACTATGGCTTATGGTATAAAATTAAAGGCAATTTGAACTTGACGATATTTATTGATGTTGATTGGGCAGAAAGTATTGATGACAGAAAAGGCACTAGTGGTGGAACATTCTTTCTTGGTAAAAGACTAGTCTCTTGGACAAGCAAGAAGCAAAATTGTACATCTCAATCCATAGCAGAGGCAGAATATTTGGTGGTAGCAATTAATTGCTCTAACATTGTTTGGTTCAAACAATTGTTGGAAGGAATGAAGATAGAGATCAAGGATCCAATAGTCATATACTATGATAACACTAGTGCAATCAATATATCAAAGAATCTAATGATACATACCAAAACAAAGCACATTGCTATAAAAATATCACTTATTAAGAGAATTGGTACAAAATAAAGAAGTCAAATTGGAATATGTTATAACATATAAAAGAATAGATTACAGGAATATTCACCAAGCCCACCTAAGGATGTATTTTTGTATCTAAGAAGTA
Organism: Cupressus sempervirens; assembly: GCA_028749045.1. Classification (NCBI taxonomy): domain Eukaryota; kingdom Viridiplantae; phylum Streptophyta; class Pinopsida; order Cupressales; family Cupressaceae; genus Cupressus; species Cupressus sempervirens. Next base: position 549,188,047 of record CM053785.1, on the reverse strand, counting down.
ACCTAGAGGTCATTCCCCTATCTAAAGTTCACTAAATAAAGCTTAGTGATGCATCAACAAGGGCTAAGTTGAAGATCAATTAGTTGGTGCAGAATTGATAAGGGCATATTGCAAATGAATTGGTACTTACGGTACATTGATATAAAAAAAGTTGTTGTCTTTGGCATGTGGTGTCAAAGAGGGAGAAGTTTTCTGTCATATCTCTGAGAAATTTTTGACATTCAAAGAAGGAGAATTTTGTTGTAAGAGGAAGAAATTTCTATGAAAGAACTTGACAGAAGTTGTTGCAAACAGTGGAAGAATCTAGTGAAAAGAAGAGCTCATATTGATAGAGGAAGTTCTCAAAAATAAATCCAAAATTTCATTGTGTTATGACATGTTGTGTTGCCATAAATGCCAAAGAGGGAGATTTTTGGGTACAATTGATTAATTGTGTATTGTCTTTGATGTTACACAAATGTCATATCATTATTAGTTAGTATATGTCAAGCTCACTTGGGCAATGTAGATAGTTTTCTATGTGTATCAGGCATTCTTGTGATTGCCTAGTTTAGAAGGCAGTGTCTACCAAGTTCACTTGCGTGTTGAAGGAAAGTATGCAGAAAATGAGTGTAAACTGAGCTCACTTGGTTAATGAAGAAAAGTTGGATGGAACTAGTGCTAACCTAGCTCAATCAATTGCCAAAGGATTTTTGTAAGTTTCCAGTGTTAATTGAGCTTCTGTTGGTTAACACAGGAAATCACTCCTAAGTTAGTTTTTATCGAGTTGGGTTAGCTAACGAAGTATTTTCTTATTTTGGCATATTAAGCTTAATTGAGTTATATGTTAGTTCCAACTGACTGAGGTGATGAATATTAATTATTCTAAGTTGTATTTGAGCTGACTTGACAATATAAAAGTTATAAGTATAAGGTCAAGTTGTGGTTTCAAAGTGTGTAAGTATGAAGAAGTTACGAATGTATTGAAGATGACGAGAGGAAGTGAGTTTGTAGGATAAGTAGAATATCCTTGTGGACAAGAAAAGCTATATTCAATTAGGAAAGATCAAGTACAAGCCAAAATAGAGATTTGTAATCAGCAATTCAATTGCATTCAAATCAAGTCATCTCATTGTTATTCTCTAACTATTGGTGTAAATAGATATTTACTATTTACACTTTACTTAAGTTTACTTAGGTTAGTGCATTATTTTATTATATTGCATTATTTTATTATTTATTCTATGAGACACTTAGGAGTTTGCGTACCTTTATGAGTTGTCATACAGAAATACACAACTCTAATTCAACACATGGTGTCTACAACACTAGATTTTGCATCATTCACTAAGTTGTCATGTAGACAACATAGTTATTCACACTCCCTTTTTAGCACATGTTGTCTACAACATTAATTTGTGTGCTACACCATTGTAGGCTTATCCTCTCATCATTGCACTTACTTTTGTGCTTAATGGAGGATAACCTGTATCTGGTGGACATGTGCCTAGTTGTATCACTTATTATGATGTTGATTCCTAGGCATTCTAGATGCATCTCAGAGGCCTTTATATACAGGCACTCCTAGTGTACTTGTACATTGAATTGAATACTATATAATTATTTTCATCATACTCCGACCTATTTTGTGCTTGTGTTTGAGTTCCTTGGTCTTGGGTGAATTTTTTCCTAAGGAAAATTCTTACATGGTATCAGAGCTGAGGGAGATTCTCATCACAAAGCCATTGGAGACCTTGTTGCTTTATCTCTTGAAGGGACCTAATTCAAATCTGGACCATCTGCAGCAATTGGGAGCATCTAGAGTTGAAGCGAACTTCACTATTGCATCTAAAGCGACAATTAGATGAAAATTGACTATAAATTTGCCTACCCTAGGCAAAAGTCGATCGTGAGGCAAAATTGTTTTGCAAATAAGAACCCGAAGGCCTAGTTTGCAAGCTGGGTATGATCTTTTATTTGATCTACTAATTTATTTTTTAGATCTATTATTTTTGCATTTTTTAGAATAATGTTTTTTGAAATTATTTTAGCCTAGTCAGGCGTGCAAAGATTTATTTATTTTTTGCATAGGCACCGAGCAGTCACACCTTAGTGCTGCATAGAGAATATTCTAAAAAATATTCTTTATTATATTAGTGGCATCAATATCAAAAATTTGGGTTGCAACCTCAACATTAACCGACATAAACAAGCAGCCGACCAACCGGCTAGCAGACAAACCAAATACCAATGCGGGGAGGCTTCTTTGTTTACAAGTCCACCAGATTTCTTTTAATAAAGCAAGGTATTCACACTTCCCACTGATGTGGGACTATTCATAAAACCTTCAGCGGCTTGCAAATTATTTTTAGGCACTAGCACATTTATTTTGGCCCCTAGTGCAATTATAAATTTTGGAGAAGCAAATAGTCTCGATACTCGTGATGTCATCTGCCCCCACTACTCGTGATGTCGGCCCATTTTTTGGCCCCGCTCCCTACGACATGTGCCATGTATCATACATGCCATGTAGATTTGTGCCACATGATCTGCACTAGCACACGTGTCAGCACACTCGAACCCCCGATTGCTACAGGGAGCGACAATGATACTGACTGTACAAGCCCAATCAACCATGTCACTAGCTTAGCCTCCCAACCTACGTGGACATAAAAGTTAGTGCTAATTTAGTTCCTTGTTAGTAGTTCTACCAAACATGTATTTTTTGGTATACCTATCCATACAGTTCTGTATAAGGTGACATCATCATGATGTCATGTTGATGTCATCATAGGGCTTGGAGTCGCTGATATCATCAATCTACTGGCCTAAATTTGATGGTCGTATGACTGTCATTCTAGGGAAATTTTGAACTATTGTGATGATCATTTAACCATCAAATTTAATGTTATGTTTGCCTCTCCAGACCCCTTTTTAGATGTAATTTTGATTTGGTAGCCCGACTTTGAGAGGCCATAACTCAGTCATCTAGATCCCAAATTAGGTACAATTTTTTTGATTTTGGGTAAAATTTCCTAAAATTTTTAGTGGTGTAGCTATTTTCTAGTTTTGGTGCATGGATTTGTCAGAATAAGTGTTTTTTGGCAACTGTACCTGTCCAATCCTGCATTTTGCAATTTCAAACACTATGTACAGGCTCATCTGGACTCCTTTTCAGGTTCTATTTTTTTTTAAAGTGCATATTTTTTTGTCTACTTTTCAAATCTATAGTTAGATTGTACACTTGTGGGGACAAAAATGTCACCTTTAGAAATAGGTCATATTTTACATTGTATTGCTTCACAATTGTTGTATTTTTGAGCTACATTGTAAAATTCTAGATTTGTACTCTATACAGAGGTTGTAATCAAAAAAATTAGAAACCCACTTTGTCCATTTTGACGAGTGGCCTATTGTAAATGCACTATATATAAAGTGCCAAAATCATTCATTTGGGGGGGAATTTTTGCTTGAGTGAAGGGGGGGGGGGGGGGGGGTGTACTATGTGTTGTGTCTCCTTGATCTTGCGTTCTTGCATTATGGGTTCTATTTCAAAGTTAACTCCACATAATTATGCAACTTGGATAGAAAACATTAAAGAACCATTGGTAGAAAAAGGTTTATTTTGTTATATAACTGGTGCAACAAAGAAACCTCCTGTTGATGCTGATGAAGCTCGGAAAGAAGACTGGGAATCCAAACAAGAGTTGGCCCTAGGAACCTTGTTGAAACATATCTCTGATCCTATCAAATTTCACATTAGGAAGCTTAGCAATCCAATAGAGGTTTCGGCTAAACTTGAAGCTTTGTATGGGACAGTAGATGAAGACATGGCTTACACCATAGAGGACAAACTTCTTAAGTTGGATCCTAGGAATTTCGACACCATCAAAGACTATCTTACCCAAGTAGACATGTATAGGGCACAACTTAAGGATTTTGGTGAACCCATCAAGGATGGAAAGATGATCAAACACATCATGACTCATCTTCCACTTGAATATGCTCCTTTTATTTCTAGTTATAATGCTCACAAATTAACAATGGGTAGTGCCTATGTTAAGCCTTCATTCAAGAAATTTTCTGAAATGTTGATCTTAGAACATGACAATCTAGTGAGTATGGGAATTCTCAAGTCTTCCAAGACTAAAGCCTTGGTAGCTAATGAAGGTAATTCAAATGGTAAAAACTCCAACAAGAAGCAGAAGCAGTGGAAGGCTAAGCCACAAGATGACACACAACAATCCTCCTCAAAACAACGATCTTCCTCGCATCAATCTTCTTCCACTCAAAAATCTTATTTACAACAAGGAAAGTCTTCTTCCAAAAATAACCAAAAGGGGAACAATTCCAACAAAAAGGAGAAGAAAACTTGTTCTTATTGTAAGAGGAATGGTCATGATGAACATGAGTGCAAGGATAAGCAAATTGATGAATTGGTCAACATAATGAGGAAACACAAAATTGATGTACCAAATGCATATAATGACAAGGGATCTTCATCCACTTCAAAGGGTAAGGGACAAGCTTTAGTAGCAAGTACAAACAATGTTGAGGAATGGGTTCTTGATTTAGGAGCAACACATCATATGGGTGCTTCAAGGGAATAGTTTTTCTCTTTGAAACCATCAAATGTACCTTACATCTATGTGGGCAATGATACTCAAGTGGAAGTAGAAGGTAAAGGAAATGTTGAGTTGGAAAATGTTGTCTTCAAGGATGTTCTGCATGTTACTAACCTTAGCAGCAACCTTCTCTCCATGTACCAGATAATTCACTATGGATGTGGAAACAAAGTAGAGTTCCTCCCTGATATAGTTGTGGTGAAAAATCTCCAAGATGATTCTATGGTGGTGATTGGAAAGGCTAATCATTAGACAAGGCTTTATTATTTCTCACATTTTATGCCTAAGTCCACTTCCCTTGCCTTGTTGACTCATTCAAATACTCAAAGTAAACTATGGCATGAGAGATTTGGACATTTAATTATCTCTACCTTCAACAACTTAGCAGCAAGGATATGGTCATTGGTCTACCTCAAGTCAAGTTTTCAGAGGGTGTATGTCTAGGTTGTGAAGCAGGCAAGCATCCTGAAGAGAAATATGACAAGAGGAAGTCTTGGAAGGCAACTATTGTTCTAAAATTGGTTCATAGTGATGTAGCTGGCCCATTTCCAATACCATCTTTTGGTAAGGTCTGCTATGTTCTAACCTTTATTAATGACTTTTCATGGTACACTTGGGTCTTTTTTCTTGCTCATAAAAGAAAAGTATTTGATAACTTCATCACCTTCAAAGCTCAAGTTGAGTAAAAATCAGGGAAAGCCATCAAGATCCTAAGAATAGATAATGGTAGGGAATATGTCAACTCCAAGCTTATAGACTTTTGTACACATGATGTTATTGATCTTCAACATTTGGTTGCATACAAACCACAACATAACAGTGTAGCTGAAAGAAAGAATAGAACCCTTAAGGAAATGACCACTTGTATGCTTCAACATAAGTCTCTAGATCAAGTGTTTTGGGAAAAAGCCATGTCTTGTGCCAACTACATCCAAAGCAAAAGTTTACATAAGGCCTTAGTTGAAATTACACCTTTGGAGGCATGGTGTGGCAAAAAACTAAGTGTAAAGCACTTCAAAGTTTTTGGTTGTCCAACATGGGCAAGGATACCTCCACAAAAGCAAAAGGCATTAGAACCTCAAAGAAAACCATGCATATTTGTTGGATATCCTGACCATCTCAAGGTATACAAACTAATGAATCCAGAGACTCGTGAAATATTTTACGAGAGAGGTGTTCACTTTGAAGAAACTTGTCCAAGTTTGGCTTCTTCAACTCCTCCTTCTTCCTCCTTTATGGATAGTGATCATAGTGATGATAGTGACTCGGAAGATGAGATTCCTTCAACTTTGACTCATAGGACACCACCTTCGTAGGGTCAACAAATAGTTGAGGACAATCCTCCTTCTTCCACTAAACCTCGTTGGGTACATCAAACCCTTGATGCATCAAGTTCATTAGTGGGAAATCCTTCAAAAACTTAGAGGACAAGGTCACAACACAAGTCATTTCCACATGCATATATAGCCATTGCTTTAGATCCATAGTCATTTAAGGAAGCATCAAGGATTCCAGAATGGAACAAGGCTATGGAAGAAGAATATAATTCTTTGATGAAAAATAACACTTGGGACTTAGTTCCCCTTCCTAAGGGAAGAGAAGTGGTTCAATGTAAGTGGATCTATCAAACCAAATTTGTAGTGGATGGAAGTGTGGATAAGCATAAGGCCAAACTAGTAGCCAAAAGTTTCTTGCAAGTTCCAAGTATTGACTATACAAAGACTTTTGCACCAGTTGCCAAGATGAACTCCATTCACCTAACACTAGCTATCGATGTAGTTCATGGTTGGGTTATACACCAGATGGATGTTAAGAGAGCTTTTTTGAATGGTGATCTTCATGAGGAAATTTATATGGAGCAACCATAGGGGTTCCTATAGGATTCTACTATGGTTTGCAGATTGAAGAAGTCTATTCATGTTCTTAAGTAGGCTCCTTGGGCTTGGTATGCCAAAATGGATTCCTTCCTACTCTCAGCAAGATTCACCAGGTGTTATTCTAATTTAAATGTCTACATTCTTCAGAAGGATGACTCACACTTGATACTAGTGCTTTATGTAGATGACTTGATCATTATAGGGAGCACTTCATCCATCATTGCCAATGTCAAGACCTCTCTATAGGATAGATTTGCTATGACAGACTTGGTTTTGCTACATTACTTCCTTGGTATTGAGATCACATAGTCTTCAGTAGGGATCACACTTTCTCAACACAAGTATGCTCTTGACTTGCTTTCTCGATTTCACATGAGTGATTGCAAGCCTACTCCTACTCCCTTTCTATCAGGTGTCAAGTTAGAGGCCAAGTGCACTACTCCACTTGTTGATGCTACATTGTATAGGTAGTTAGTTGGTAGCCTCATCTGCTTAACACATACACGCCCTGATATAGCTTTTGTAGTTGGCATGGTTTCATGCTTCATGCAAGAACCACATGAGCTTCATTGGAAGGCCACCAAGCACATATTGCACTACATAAAGGGTACACATACATGTGGGATACATTATGCAATAGGTATAAGACTTTAGCTAGTTGGATACAAAGACTCAGACTATGCAGGGGACCTTGATTCTTGCAAGTCTACTTTAGGTTATATATTTCACCTTGGTTTCAGCTCTATTTGTTGGTAGAGTAAGAAGAAAAATAATGTTGCTCTTTCTTCAACTGAGGTTGAGTATTGAAGAGCTATCAATGCAGCTACAAAGGCTCTTTGGTTACAACACATCCTGAAGGAGTTTGGATTTGATCTACCTAAACCTACAGTCATTCATTGTGACAATTACAGTGCTATTGAGATCTCTAAGCATCTAGTTCAGCATCAGTAGACCAAGCACATCAAGGTTCATATGCATTACATCAAAGAGCTGATACATGAGTAGATCATTGCACTACAGTATTTTTCTACAATAGAGTAGGTTGCCGATATCTTCAGCAAACCCTTCACTAAGGTCAAGTATATTCATTTGTGAGATCTCTTAGGGGTGCGAGATGTTGCAGAAAGGGGAGTCCTTTGACTTCTCTCTTCTTTCTTTTGAAAGGGATCTTTTCCTCATCTAAGGTCTTGTTCTCTCTCATCTTCTTTATTGTACTTATCTCTCTTTTTGGAGGAGGGTTTTTCCCATGAGGTTTTCCCTCTTTCTCCACTTTATGAGAGATTGCATCGCATAATTGTATGTAGGGCATTAATTTTGTACATGGGTACCTAACATGGCTTAGTAGATGGGACCCATCATGCATTTGTGAGCTTAAGTGCATTCCCCTAAGTTGCACTTAGGGGGGGTGTTGGTGTAAATAGATATTTACTAATTACACTTTACTTAAGTTTACTTAGGTTAGTGCCTTATTTTATTATTTATTTTGTGAGTCACTTAGGAGTTTGCATATCTTTATGAGTTGTCATACAGAAGTATGCAACTCTAATTCAACACATGGTATCTACAATACTGGAGTTTGCATCATTCATTGAGTTCTCATGTATACAACACAGTTATTCACACTCCCTTTTTAGCACATGTTGTCTACAATATTAATTTGTGTGCTACACCATTGTAGGCTTATCCTCTCATCATCGCACTTACTTCCGTGCTTAATGGAGGATAACCCATATATGATGGACATGTGCCTGGTTGTATGACTTATCATGATGTTGATTCCTAGGCATTCTAGATGCATCTTAGAGGCCTTTATATACAGGCACTCCTAGTGTACTTGTACATTGAATTGAATACTATATAGTTATTTTGATCATACTCCGATTTATTTTGTGCTTATGTTTGAGTTCCTTGGTCTTGGGTGAATTTTTCCCTAAGAAAAATTCTTACACTAACCATTGTAGTAGTGATCTAAATCTCCTAACAGAGTTGGCTTAACAACTATTTGCAAATCCTCTAACAAGGTGGTAGTTCTATTGAATTGTCTCAAGACCTCTAACAAGGCCACTTCTAACAGGGTGATTAAATCCTTTAACAGGGTCACACCTAACAGTATGTTTTGTAACCTTTAATAGGGTTGGCTCCTAACAGGGCTCATTTCAAAAGAGTGAAAATAGTAACTAGTTGCAATTGGTGGTTTTTCCCAAATTTGATTTCCATGTTAAATCTTGGTGTCAAATGTGTTTATGTCATTTTCTTTTATGTGCTGGTAACTAAGTTAAAGTAATGGTAATCACAGATGATATCTAAAGTTTGTATGTTAAGCATTTACTGAGCACATTCAATAATTACCAAGTTACAACATTTTATGTGTGTTTACCGAGCTTTTACAATATTCAGTTTTTAGATTATATTTTTTGTACTAACATCTAAGGGATCTGGGATTTGTTTTAGTAGTAACTAATTCACTCCTCCCCTTTTAGTTACTGCTCTTATATTTCCAACATAAATATTTATGTGATTTGTGATATTATTGAGATAATGATTAGAGGTGAAGTTATCATATTTGATATTTGTTTGAAAGGGTAAAATTTGTATAGATCTCCTTTCACCCCCTACCCCCCTCGGCCCCCACACCTCAATATCTAACTTTCTCATTAGACTTCCAACAATTGGTATCCAAGATTTGTCTCTAAGTAGATGTCTAAATTATTGAGAATTGAGATGTTGGAGATGGAGGCCTATAAGTTAGGAAAGATCATTGAAAATCAAAAGCTTGATATACATCTTGTAATATGGAAGCTTGAAATAGAAAGAGAAGAATTGAGGAAATCCTTAAAGAGAAGGAAGGAGAAGGAAATCCATCAGGATGATACACAATATTAGGAGAAAGACATTGGAGGTCTATTTGATGATAGAATTTCTAGTGAAAGTGATATAGTAATAACATATATATTGGAGAAGAACAACACACTGAATGAAGAGATAAGATAGACTAAAGCCAAAACATGAAATCTAATCAGTAAGAATGTGTGAAGTGACCAATCAAAAAAAGAAAGCTAGAGAAGATAAGACAATGGTCGATGAAGACAAAAAAAAAATGGCTACAAGACTTGATGAAAGGACATGCAATGTGCAAAAACTCACACGTAAGGAATTTGATATACTCAACCAACTCTTAAGTGTAAATCAAGAGATGAATAGGAAAGATGTGGAGATTACAAATCTAATATTAGAGAATGATCAACTGAATAATGAGTTCATCAATAAACCTAAAGAAGTATGGTCGTAGAGGACAAGATTGCATATCTAATACAAAATCTAATTGGACACCCAAGAAACAAGGGAATGCACCTAAGAAAGGTAACACAATGAATTAGGATTACAATACATGGTATAATTATTATTTATGTGATGAATATGGTCATATAAAATAAAATTGTATTAGGACACATTTCAAAGGAAAATCCAAGAGTTGGATGAATACCAGTTTAGTTTGTTATAGCTATCATAAGATTGGTTAGTTGAGTAGAAACTAAAGGACCCAAGCACCAACACCTAACAAACAAAAAAATTAAGGCAAGGAAGTTGTAAATGATGAACAAGTGAGAAACTAGATGAATCAAACTTGGAGAAAGAAGGGGGAAAGTAGAAACAATGTAGCTAATGATGCCAAGATTGCCCAATCCAATGGATTAGGTGATCATACTACCTCAAACTAAATAAAGAAGGTATGTATGGAACTGTATTTCAAGTTGTAAAATCATACATCAACTCCAAGAATAAAATGTATTAAAGTCTACATCTGCATGAGTGAAGATGCATAAGGATAGATGTTAATGTTTGAACTAAAGTGCCAAGTTGAAAATTTGTTAATAGCCATTAGTATGGGCCGAGTCATGATACTGACTGAGTGTTGTAGTAGTTATGTGTGCTGAGTTTTACAAAGATGGCCAAGACAACTACCATGCATTTTGTGTTTACCTACTCAGGGTATAGAGCATTAAATGGAGAATCCTTTTGATCATTTAAATGTATATAGTCAATTTTTTAGTTCATTTTAACTCACCAAGCTATAGAATTCCCAGAGATAAGAACTAGATGGTTTCAAGGAGAGATTTTCAAAAAGATATTAGTACGTTTCATTCACCAAAAGCATAAGTTTGCAAAGTTGTTTGAACCGAGATTTTATGAAATTGTTTAAAGGTTTGAAACCCTGGTTTTCAAAATGGCATCATCTACATCTACAAGTGAGAAGGGGAAGCATTGAAGGGTAGTCATGCTCAAATTGTTCAGAATGATGCATGTCCTCCTCCAAAATTCAAGGAATATGTTCAGGAGTGTTGTTTGGAAATCCTCCCCACGTAATCACGGTGCAAAATGTAAGGTCATGCTACATGTACAAAACTGATGAGATAGGAAATTTTGAATTGAGGAATGCATATGGTAAGTTCTATGAGAATGGGGTCTTAAAGGATGAAAAAAAAGTTGTGGCCAAGAAAGGGATAACTCATGCCCTAGAGTTTCCCAAAGTGTTTACAGTTGAATGGATTAAGATTATTTTAAGTAGGTTACATGATATGAAGTTATAGTTGGAGAATGAGCCAATTAACATTACAAAGTCCATCATACATCATGTAACTAGTTACCCTATTTTGGACCCAAGTGAAGATTGTCCATTATCAAGTGAGGGACATGATTGAAGACCTAATGAAGGAAAAGTGGAATGACTGAGGTGTGTCAATCAATGCAATTGAAGATCCAATTATTGAGTTTGTAATATGTGTGATTGCACACAAGTTCTATCAGTTGAGTCGATTAAATAGTGTGACATCTATAGCTAATGACATGGGATATAAATTGGTCAAGAAGGACCATAGCTATGACTTGGTCGAGATATATTTGATACAACTTGCAAAGAAACTTGGAGCAATAAGGAAAGATAAGAACACCTCGTGTAAGTTTGGTTCTCTCATCATTTGTATATTATTCTATGTACATAATTCCCTTCCCACACTTGGAGAAGTTGGTTGGGATAAGTCAAGGCATGTGACCAAGGAAATGGATTTATTGAGAAAATAGGTGAAATTTTTTAGACCATTATGGATGGTTACTTTGAAAACTTTAAGAGAAAGATGAAGAATGATGAAGGATACTTAAGTCAATAGTTGATCAATATTATGATCATATATGTTTTCTTGTAGATACAAACTATACATATGTTTAGACAAAAATACCAAGGGTGACATGGCTATGGTCTATGCACTATGAAGTAAATGTAGATGAGGTATCTGCTACAATTACAACATTGTTGGTAAAAGAAATTGACAGGAATTTTGAGCCATTTGATACATATGAGACAGTCGAGACTAAGGTGATGATGAAGACAAAAGCCCCTAAGTTGGATAGGAAAAAGAAGAAAATGATCAAAGAATTTGGAAGGAAAGCTTAGAGAATCACCACTACAAATGACAAAAGGCAAAGGATAAGACCTTAGTAGTGAAGATGTTCATGGTGAAGAAGATGAAGGAAAAGGAAAAGAACTTGTTGTTTTCGAGCCCAATGCAACTAAGGTAAAAGAGGTTGTAGTAGTGGATCCTAAGGTGAAAAAGAGCCTAAAGAAAGTGGTAACCCCACCCACTTCTACACCATAGAGGATCACTAGGAAAAGGAGCAAGGCAACAAGCCCTGCAGCCATTGAGTCATCAAGGAAGGGACTAGTAAATATCACAAGGATAGTCAAGGGAAAAAGTCCAAAGAAGAGAACATCAGAGGCTGAACAAGACTAGGAAAAGAAGAGGCCAAGAAGAAAATTAGTTGTCAAACTTGATGAACATGATGATGGAGCTAAGAAGACTAAGTTTGATGGCTTGAGTTAGTTTAAAATAGTATCAAGGAGAGCACCTCAAGAAATTGACAAGGTATGGAAAAATATAAGGATTTCAGTTGGATTAACTGGTTTTAAGCATATAAAATATAAATCTTTAGAGATATTTGATAAACAGAAAGTTGAACAGGATGTTGTAGATATGATGGTGAATGTTTATATACACCAAGAGAGTGAGGAAAAGAATTGCCAGAAGATATGTACAATAATGGGCATTAACCACTAAAAATAAAATGAGAGAGGCTACATTAGCCCAATTCATGCCAGATTTAGGAAAACATCACATTGAAATAGTAATAAAAGACCATGCAAATAAATTTGTGCCGAAGAAAAGGGCATACAAAATTTTGAGGAATAAAATTGAGGATGTTGTACATAAGAGTAAGTTAGTTTGGAAGGAATTTTTTGGATTTATGCCTACAATAGAAAAGGAAGAATAAAAGGAAGTTGAAAAAATTGAATTGGAAAATATAGAAGATATCTACATTGATGCCAAGAAATTAGTGGAAGCAATTTAGAAGATGGCAGAAGTGAGTGTAAAGCAAGTAGAGACAGTTGCCATTGAGGATGGAACCCCTGAAAATACATTGCTCAATGTGACTGCAATGTCTGAAAAGTTAGTGTCTACTGAGCTAAATAAAGAGGAGAAAGCTCATAAATATATCAAAGACACTTTGATGGAAGCCAATCCTATAATTTTACAGGTAAAATAATATCCAAAGACTGGCGATCAACAATCAACTCAACAGGTAACAATGAGATTAATAGATACATCTAATGTTATTTTTGAATCAAGTGTGCAAATTTCAAATGAGGCATAGGTTGTAGTTGTCAAGTAGAAGAGTGGGCTGGTATAAGAAGAGAATAAGGAGTCAAAAATCCATAATGCACAAGTAGAGAAATCTAATACAAGAACGAAAGGTCCAATCATCTCCAGACCTCTAATTGAGAGAGAAAATGAGATGAGACAATCAGGTTCCATAGGTGAACTTGTAAGAGATGAGGAAACAAAAGGTGTCAAGGGAACACAATATATTGTTCAATGAATGAGTCTAGAGCTCCAAACCCAAATTATGTAATTTTCATTGCTAAGTTCTAACACTCCTGATTCAAAAGGTAAGAGGAATAAGAAGAAGAAGATCCAATCACCTGCCAAGTGAGTGACATTGGATGTGGTTATTGTGATTTCAAATTGGGACACTAATAACTTAATGTATGAGTAGATGATAACCTTGCAAGACCTATTAACAAGAAAAAATAGATAAGAAGAGTTGAGAAGGGAGAAACAAAAAAGGTTTATATTACATGAGATCAAGGATATTTTCATAGAAGCATTTGATGTTGAAAACCTTGATGAGAAGGCTCCAATAATTGCTTAGTTAATTCAAACTATGGAGAAGATAAATGATACTGATGTTGATTCAAATGAGGAGTCAATATAGTGGACATCTAGAAAATTTGAGAAGAAAGTGATAGAAAAAATCTCTATTGAGGTTGCAATAAGGCTAGTACATTTATCAAACTTTTTAAATAATGTAGAAGTTATCAAGCATATTCATCATTTGTACAAAAAATTATTTGATGCTACATTCTTCACAAAACAAAATCAAGGCCTCATAGATAGACTACACTTGAAGATTTAAGGTCAACGAGACATTCTTTGAACATGGTTGCAAGTTCAAGTTCATTTCATTTTAACAGATTAATAAGTTACCAAGCTAGGTTAGTCGAGTTGGTGGCTAGTGATAGAAGAATAAGGGTCAAGATCATCTACATTCAAACAACATTGACACCTCACTTGGAGGATATGTAGAGAGAGCTTATATCAACAAAGGAGGTAGTATAAAAAGATCCAATTCTCTCTACTGCTGATAGTTTGGTTGATCTAGCTACTATACTAGAAATCAAAATTCATAATTTGGAGTCTGTAAAGATGAGTTAGGATCATGCCTTAGTCACGATTGTACAGATTCATAAGCCATTTTTGGACAAGAATGGTGTTACCACTACTCCACCCCAGCAACTATGAATGATAAAAACAAGGGGGATAGTGGACATGATTAGATGAACAAATGACCAGAGAAAGAATGAAGAAAGTTTTGTAGAGAAGAAAAATTGTTTGAAATTTTCAAGTTTTGCTTGTATATACCAAATGGTAGAGTTAGTCTATGTAAACTAGATATCAAGTAAGGTATGGGTTATAATCTAAGGGGGAGTACTTGTATTTCAATTTTGTGTTGAATAGATTTTGATCATGACAAAGTGTTTGGATTGTTGATCCTTAAGTCATGTTGTATATTAGTCTCAAACACTTACTCAATCACTGCTGAAAATAATTGTTCAATTTTATATTGTCTTTGGTGTTACAAAAATGTCATGTCTTTACTAATCAGTGTCTTCCAAGTTCACTTGGGTGATGAATATAGTTTCTAGTGTATATCGAGCATTCTAGAGTTTCAATATCTATCAAGTTTACTCAGACACCAAAGAGAAGTTGGCATGGAGTTAGTGTCTACCAAGTTCACTCGAGCACCAAAGAGAAGTTGGCATGGAGTCAATGTCTACCGAGTTCACTTGGGCACCAAAGAGAAGTTGGCAAAAGTTCAGTGTTAACCCAGCTCACTTAGTTAACAAATGAAAGTTGGCATGGGACCAATGTTAACCGAGCTCACATGGTTACCAAAGGGAATTCAGTTAAGGATGCAGTGTTAACTAATTTCACTTAGTTAACAAAGAAAAGTCTTTTTTGAGTTAGTGTTGACCAAGTTGGGTCAGCTAATGAAGGATTTTTCTATATTAGTATATTGAGTCTATTGGATTAATTTGTTTGTTCTATCCAACTTAAGGGTTGATTATTGATTTGTTTTAAGTATGGCTGACTTGACAGTGTATATCATATAAGTATAAGGTCAAGTTGAGGTTTAAAAGAGAAAGTGTGTGGAATAGAAGAAGATGAATAGAGAAAGATACTTGGAAGGATAACCAAAGTATCCTTGTTGACCGAGCTACAAAGAATATTCTGATCAAGGAGAATCAAGTAATCAAGCCAAAACAGAGATCTAAAATTAGCAAGTCAGTTCCATCACCAATCAGATCAAGTCATTGTTACTCTTTAATAATTGTAGCAGTGAATCAAATTTCTTAATAGAGTTAGCTTAACAACTATTTTCCAAATCTTCTAACAAGGTGACATTTCTAGATTGAAGTGTCTAAAGACCTCTAACAAGGCCACTCCTAATAGGGTGATCTAAATCCTTTAATAGGGTCACACCTAATAGTATGTTTTGTAACCTTTAGTATGGTTGCTCCTAATAGGATTCACTTCAAAAGAGTGTAAAAACAATTGGTGATTTTTCCCAAATTGGGTTTCCACATTAAATCCTGGTGTCTCATGTGTTCATGTTATTTGCTTTATGTTTTTGCAACTAAGTTAACAAAGGTTAATCAAACTTAATATCATAAGATATCCATGTATAGTGTTAACAAAGTAATAGTGCTTATATTTAGTATTAATTGAGTGTTTATCGAGTGACAATTGTGTTAACCAAGTGATTCTGTGGTAACCAAGTTACAACAATATTCAAAAAATTTTGGTTTTGTTTTGTATTAACATCTTAAGGGACTGGGATTTGTTTTTCTGGTAACTAATTCACCCTTCCCCTCTTAATTACTCCTCTCACATTTCCAACAAATCACAAGGCTAGATTATTCTATCATCACTACAACTAAATCATCCTATATAGGCCAAGTGAAGGAATGAAGAATTGCATATATTTCAATTAAAGTCAAGTATTTACTATTGTTGAGAAACTCTATGGTTTTCAAGTACTTGAATACATGTCAATTCATCCATAAGATAGTTTACATCGAGCATATAAATGCTGAGTCACATAGTATAAGTCGGGCAGATAGAGGGCGAGGGACAACATTAGAATTTTCAAGTACTAAGTAAAATAATTTTGATACATTTGTTTGGAATGCCATAACCATTGAGGTAAACCATTTTTTCCAACTTAAATGCATGTTTTAATGATCGAGGAGTAAATTATGGAGGTTATTACACATTTGGTTAAGGATCATTAATCCATATGCAAGGTGATTAGCCAATAAGAAAAATGGAAGGACTAAGCGGAAAAAGAGATGGTTCTAGATTGTCAATTTTGATCTAGAAAATTCTATAGTTGGTTAGAATAAGAGGATACAAACCCCAATTTTGTAATGCATACAAGAGAGGTTACAAGTTTGGATGCTAAGAAGCGAAATTTGAAGGTGAATAGTGAAGGGCCAAATACATATATATCAAATTAGAGATCATATTAGATATTTTAAAGAGGAGATATGTTATCACCATTTGAAGTGTGAACCAAAGGATCAAGTATTGATACATTTGAGCAGGTGTAATCAAGGTAGATCTCTTAACAGAGTGGTCTTAACAGACCTTTGTAAATCTCTTAACAAAGTACTTACTTAGTTGTAAGTTTAAACCCTTTAATCAAGGAAGACTGTATAAATCTTGTAATCTCTTAATAGAGAAGACCCCTCATAGGGTAGATCATCATAATTGATAATAAAAAATTAGCCCTCATAGGTGAACTTTATTAGTGCAGTAGTAAAGATTTGTGGGTGTCATCCCCACCTCAATTTTACCTCCACCTTGGAGGGTTTCTGGGTAAAAAAAATCTTTGTGTTATGTGTTGATTGTTTTATTACATGTTTCATGTATTTGATTAGTTTTTAGATATGATACATCATAACAATAAATGTTTATGTGATTTATGATATTGTTAAGATAAGGATTAGAGGTCAAGTTATTAGATTTGATATTTGTTTGAAAGGGTAAAAGTTTATAGATCCTGATTCACAACCCCAACACCCCCCCCCCCCTCTATGTATCTAACTTTGCCATTAGACTTCCAACATTAGGTGACCTTTTATCTCAACTTCTTGGTCTTCTAACTAAAACTTGTTGTCATGGATTCTACTTAAGATAACTCTAGCCCATTCTTCATTGTCAAATTCATTGCGAAACAAAAATTATCTAATATTTAACTGTCCTAAATGGTTGAATTCATCCTTAAATATCATATATTTATTGTAAACCTTTTCAAATTCCTTTGAAATGTCTAACTCTTCCAGGGTTTCAAACTTTTAGTAAATGTTTGACCTTACATCTTCCACAATTAACACTCATTCAGAAATTTGTGAAAATGCCCTAGCAGGGCCATCTTCCAAATGTGCAATTGAATTCCTCTTAAACTTATACCCTATTTTCACCATTATATCATGTAGAAAAGAGGGATCATTTTTATAGACTTCAAATGACTTCACAATTAAGTATTAAGGATATAGATAGATACCTTAAAATCATGGAATTAGGACTCTTGTGTAAATTATTTGAGTTTGCTTCTCCAACACTTCAATTCTATAAAAAATAACTCTGAAATCTCCTCCACAAGTTTCTTTGGCTCTCAAATATTCAAATGGTGGTTAATTACTTTGATTTTTATCTATTTATCTATCACATGCTCAATTACATTAATTGTCCCAGTACACAAAATATACAAAGCTAATTCTATATCCAATAGATTAAATGCCTTCTTCATGCTCATATATGACCTTATATCCTTATGTGATTTTAAATTTATCTCCTAAACATCATTTTAAAGCTTCTCCCAAGTGAACAAAACTTTATGTTAGCATTACAAATTCTAATGAATTTCCAATTGTATTTTCCCTCTTTTCTTTAATGAATTAATGCTTAAGTTAATAAGGGTTTATCATCTACTACTACTGATTTCAAACTTTTGTTAGATGTATCATTTTTCTTCTCTACTGATACTTATTTACTTGTAGTTTTCTTTGATTTAACAAATATTTCATTGGAGTTTTAAGCTTTTTCATCCACTTTTTCTTTCTTCCTTCCATTACTATTTTCATTCCTTCTTACATTGTTATTTTACATTCCTTCTAAATTTCATGTTTTGTGATCTCATATTTGATGTTATCATGTTTTTCACTCTACAAAATCTTGATGCATGTCCCAAATTTTTGTAAATATGATATGATATCACATTGTTTCCATATCTAGGTCCAAATTGATTAGTCTACAATCTGTAACTTCTAGCAATATGTCTAAAATTGTTGCACTTATAATGCACAACTCCATTTCTTATGATATTTGTTGCTCCCAATGTCTATTAGCTATAGGGTTAGTACTTTCATACATTCCATTATTATTATTATATATAGGTTTCCTACTTTCATTAGATTTGAGTTCATAAGTAAAGCAATTATAACAATAACTAGAGAAGGGTTTAGTATACATACTTGTACAGTCCTTATTTATGTGTCCAAGAAGATTACATGTAAAGAATCTTCCAATAAATTGTGTCTTTAATTCTTTATCTTTTTCAAGTGGTTTAGGTACTTATTTTTTCACATCTTCATTTTGTTTAGGCTCTTGGTTCATTGCATCTAGTTCCTTGGCAACTTTGGGTCCTTTAGATGATTCTCCTTCAACACACCCAATTCATATCTTGTCATAAATAAGTCTTTCTACCATAATATGCTCAGCAAGCTTCTTAGTGCTATAATATAGCTTCTCAAGATGTCTCTTTGTTTATGTAAGCTTTCCTTTAACAATAGTGTTATACTTTTCAAGTTTTGTATACTGTAGCTTTGTAGTCTCAATTTCAAATGTCACTTTGGTAAGTTTGGATTTTAGATTTGCATTCTCAGATCTCAAATTTGATTGACTTTTCTTCTCATCTTCCATAATTCTCATCATAAGATTAGTTATCTCAAGTTCATACTTTAGAATCTCATTCTCCTTCATAAGCTTAGAAACTACATCACTATCCTTGATTTGACCTTTTGACTCTTTCTTCTTGGACTTTGATGATTCAATATGCTCTTTCAACTTCTGAATGAAATCTTGTGCATCTCTAAGTTTGATCTTCATTTTGTTTCTTTCCTCTATAACTACATCAAGTTCCTCAAAGGCTTCCTCTAGATTCTTTTCTAGTTGATCCATATCCATAGAGATCTTACTCAAGATACTAGGCCTCCTCTGAGTAATTGTGCTTTGATACCAATTGTTAGAAATAAGGAATACTAGGGGGGGGGGGGGGGGAGGGGTGGGGGGTTGTTAATCAATATTCCACAATTTTTTTTCCCAATTATGGATATCATTAACAATATTTAAACTTGCATATATGATCACACTGAAAAGTAAACATAATGCAACTCATAAAACCATTATTTGTTAGCTAGGCAAACCTTGGCCAATGGAAAAACCTGGTGGGGATGTTACCCACAAGAGGATCCACTAATCAAAAGTATCTTTTGAAAGATATTGACCTTGTTAAAGTCTATTAGATTTGTATAGTGTATATGTCCGTGTTAGAGGACTAGGCCTTTTTAGAAGCCTCAACACTTTTAGGAGTTGTTATTACAATACAAAAGTTACAAGCCCATTTCCCAAATATACATATGCAATGGCACAATCTGTATGCAAAAGGTATAGATACAAAAACTTTTCTAATATTGTTGATATCTTCAATAACTGGTTCGTCCTTTATAGCTCTCTTCACAAAATTGATCATACATCTATATTATTTTGTACTATCATCAAGTTCATATCAATATTGATCATACAAAGTATGTATCAACACATATAACATTACACTACAATGTCATACTTATTACAAATAGAAATTATCTTCTTTTATACCAAACTTCTTAAAATGTCATCCTTTAATATATTGCACATTTCCCAAAATTTAAAATAAGTTTTTGCTAAGTGAGGGTTAACATCTAGGATGTCATCTTTGTAATCACCCAAAAATGGTCATCTAGACTATTAGCCCCCTTTTCAACATTTTGGCTATAAATTAATTTAATCACTTACCTAAGCCAAATTGTTAATAATCAATTTATTTGATTATAACCTATAGTTTGACTATGCTATCCTAAGTTCATTATTTGATTAAAAGAACATGTCCCCTTTTAATTAAATAAAGCACCTCATTCTTCTAACTCACTTAAAGTGCACACATAAAGTCCTTTTTCTATTTTACAATTAAAATAAAAGGCTTGTGAGACTTTTGTCCTATATGACAAGTCAACTTATATTCTATTGGTTGACTTGTGTGTACACATGGATCACACCTATTTTCGAATTCCACCATTGATCATCCACCATCTTCATCTTGATCTCTATTGTCCGTACAACTTTAAAAGGGAGAGAGCTTTCTCCCTCAATCCAATCCATCTTTTGAATATTGTTATGTTGCAGGTTTTCTAACAGGTTGCTTTGGAGCTTTGTGGAGAACTTCTCATTTCTTGTCTCATTCTCTCATTACCATTGCACACTAGTTTAGATTCATACTTACATGCTAGTTTAGTTATTTTATTGTAATGATCTATCTCACATAGTTTAAATAACAGTATTGTAACACTCTCATACATGTTTTAGCATAGCTCCACTTTACATCTCATTCTAGCTTAATTTTCATTTGCATTGCATTCTTGAAGAACTCCTTGGGACATTTGCATTCTTGCATCTTGTCTTTGGAACCTCCCATTGCATGGTTTACTAGCAAGAAGAGTATCTCTAAGGCTCATCTGAGAGCCCTTGAACTTGAAATACACTCTCTTGCACTCTGTGGATAGGGAGCTCTAAGCCGGCATTCAAGCATTCCGAATTAATGGAATTGTTTGGATAGAAGGGTTTAGAGTGGGACACTTTCTAGTATACATTTTTGGTGCCCACCGTGGGGCTTAAATCAAGTTTCTAGCTCCATTTTCTTTTATTTTTCATCTCTAATTTTTTACAGTAGCATATTGGATCTAATCAAGTGCTTTTGTAGAATTATCACTTGGGTTTTAAGGCCAAAAATCTAGTTGGTTTAAAGATTTGATCATATCTTTTAAACCGCTTGGAGTTTGGTTATGAATTTTTTTTTTCAGGTTAGGTATGTGTTAAAAATCTCTCAATCTGATTTTCAAAGCATTTTGACATGATTTGCAAGAGTTATGATTTTTTCTTTATTTTTCATAAAAATCCATTTTTCATCGCAAATCAGAACATTTTTCAGAAAAATTTACATTTTCAGAAATTTTTTTGAATTCTAAGAGGGGTATTATCTTTGTGTTTTGACTTTTGAGGTCATATTAGGGATCAAAAACCCGATTTGATAAATCTGGCCTATTTTGACAAAATCAATCTCTAAGGCGCAAATGAAGAGATTTTTTTGAATTTCTTGCATTTTTGGAAAGCTCTCTAATTTTTAGTAGGGGTCTCTTCTTTTCATTTCTATTTTTAGATCCGAAATAATAGTAAAAAAGTCTAATCTTGTTGACTAGGTCAAAAGCAAAGAGTAAAAATGAGAGCATTTATGATTAGTTTGCACTTTCTTTGCATACACTTGATTGGAAGATAACTTGGATATTTGAGGCAACTAACCACTTTTTATTGCATTATTTTATGTTATTTCACACTAACTTGTGGTGCTAACAAGTTGTGATTGCAGGTTGCCATCCTTGTGAAAAAAAATTGAAACATTGCATAAAAAGAACGCATGTCAAAGCTTCAAATGCACAAGGGCTACTAATGATTGTTTGCAGGGTTGCCCAATGCATAAAAACTCAATTTTTCTTGTTTTTTACTTTTATATGTACGACATATACTAGTTGTTTATTTTTAGGCACATTAAAACTTACAATTGGGATCTTTTGGTGATAGGAGAGTATGCCCTTCACCCTTGTGGTGAATCAGAAATCTTGACTTACCATTTGGTTTCAAGAGTAAGAGGCAACTGAATCTTCCTGGCGTGTTTGGGAGAAAATTATTGGAATAGGAGAGTATTCTTTTCACCCTTGTGGTGAATCAAAAATTTTGACTTTCGAAAGTTGATCCACTCTTTGTGTAGTTAGAATCCTTTAGAGGGCCTGCTCTCGGACAACCTAAGAGGAACGACCCAAGTGGGGACAAGAAAATTACCCAGATCTTCCAACCCACTATAAACTCAAGGCTATCAAGGACACAAAACTTTGGTAGATGTAGTGTTTATCTTCACCTAGTGTGATCACTTATGGGATTTCCACCATAGGGAGATCACTAGGCAAGAATGCTTAAGGTACTCTTGTGATTGCGAGATCGGTTACTCATCGCAAGGTGAGGTGTCTTGTAATTGGGAGCAAGAGGAACACTATGAACGGAAGCCCTATCTAAACACTCTAAATTAGTAACTACCTTTTTTAGCCGCTCAACTTCTTGGTGCAAGGATCGATCCTAGTGGACTACTCGGATCACCCCAAGATTTTACACTCACCATCTGTGTTCCCTTGGTTATGATTATGGCATTTCCATGACAAAGCCAATATCTCTTGTGGGCAACCACTTGGTGTGAAGTGAAGGAGCATCAAGCGTGGGCCAAGTTGTTGAGTAATGAACCATGTCCTTTAGGTAGATATTGTTTGATGTGTTCTCGAATGTGGTATACCAGTGAAATTTTTTTGAACATACACATGACGATAACTCTAGGGAATTCTTTTGAGACGTCACATATGCTTGTATCATGCAAGGTTGCTTTGTCCCTTGCTTGATTGTTTGAAGAATACTCCATGTGTCACTATCTTGCTTGGAAAGAAATTGTTTTTTAACATCAAACTTGCTATGCTATCAACTATTGTCAAACTTTGTCAACCAAGTCAAAACATCAAATGCAAACATTTTCTTGTGTTGCTTGCTAAGGGGAGTCTCATCATTTGATTTTTATTTTCTATCTCTCTAGTTTTTGAACACGCTTAAAGTGACTCTTTGGTCTTGGTGCTCTTGGTCTTTCTATCTTCATGGTCTATGCATGCTTGCTAGTTATCCTTTTGTTAAAATGGTTACCTTGATTTCTTGACTACACTCTTGGGTTGGGAAAGTTGTTCACTTGTCACCCTGCTTGCTCTATCTATTTGGCTATTTGGGCATCTTGCCTAGCTATTGACTTGAGTCATTCATGTCGTAAGTTTCTTGGACGTATTGTTTGAAAAGTCACTTTAATCTCTCTCTACTATCTTGGCAAGTAAACACTCTACCTCCTATAGTTTCAACATCAAGTTATCTTCTAGGCTCTTTTATGCTTGGCTTTGCATCTACCACTATGGAATTCAAATCTTGTGCTACCAAACCTCAACCAAATCTAGACGATCATGATATCCTCCATATCACTAAAGAGTTTCAAGATCTATATGTGCAATACAAAGAACTAGAAGAGACAAATGATCTTTCTTATCTTCATCTCTCTAAGCGCATGATGAAAATGAAGTCTAAACTTGAGAAAAGGTTAGAGGAGAAGATTGCATCATTACATGAATCTTCCTTAAGGTCTTTACATGCATGTGAGTCACCTTCTTTAAGGTCATCCTCTTCTTCTAGGTCTACATGCTCTACTTCAAGACATCAAATATCTTCATTTTTTAGATCTAAAGACCTCCTTAGAGAGAAAGCAAGTGATACCACATTTGAGCCTATGCCAAAATTTCATGATGGACCTCTCTTTGACCAAGATAATGATGAAGACATGAATGCATTCTATTCACTTGAGAAACAACAAGAAGATCCTAGACATACTTCTAATAGAACTTTTGCTCCCTTGGAAGATTCTTATGATGACACTTTGCAAAAAATTCTTAGCAATAAGATCATCATGTTACCTAAGTCTAGCTCATATGGAAACCCATTCTTGGATATATATTGTGCTTATCATCAACATAATGAGCATAGTACTTTAGATTGCATTGAGCTAAAACATAAAATCCAAGATCTTATGGATAATGGAATTATTGGAACCTCTAGTGACTCATGTGCTGAGGATACTTCTCTTGAGCAAGATTACGTTGATGAACCTATGTCTAGTAGTGGCTCCATTACATCTTCCACTTCTTCCAACACTCATGCATCTCCCAACACTTCAAATCTTTCCAGCATGCCTCCATCAAATAAAGAACCTAATGTTTTCCACATAGACTATGTGTATCCTCAAGGGCTACCTCTAAAAGAAACTCTAGCTAACCTTCACTTGGTTGCAAACCTTTTTCATGCTACTAATCCTAAACATCCTCAACCTTCATGCACTACTATACCTAATCCAAGCACTAATCCATTCACTCTTCATTCTCCCTTGTCCTTAGAAGTGGCTCCATGTCAAGAGGACTCTCAAAAAGAAAAAGCTATAAATGTCAAGAAAGATCAAGATCAAGCACCCTTTCATCTCTTTCAATATTTTTCCCC
The DNA here is from genome assembly GCA_028749045.1 of Cupressus sempervirens. NCBI lineage: Eukaryota > Viridiplantae > Streptophyta > Pinopsida > Cupressales > Cupressaceae > Cupressus > Cupressus sempervirens. Next base: position 549,163,396 of record CM053785.1, on the reverse strand, counting down.
TCCATATCCTATAACTTGTCCACCTCCTAAGTATGATGAAGATACCACTTCCATTATCTCCCTCGAGCTTACTGAAAATTATGAGAAAAGTTCTCTTCATATGCTATCCAAGGCTACTTGTCAAGATCAAAGCATCCCCTCATGTTCTACTTCTCCATATCCACTTCTTGCATCTTGTCTTTGGAACCTCCCATTGCATGGTTTACTAGCAAGAAGAGTATCTCTAAGGCTCATCTGAGAGCCTTTGAACTTGAAATACACTCTCTTGCACTCCGTGGATAGGGAGCTCTAAGCTGGCATTCAAGCATTCTGAACTCATAGAATCGTTTGGATAGAAGGGTTCAGAGTGGGACACTTTCTAGTGTACAATCTTTACCTGGTTAAGTCATTATTTTTGTTAAGATAAGGGGTGTTGCACACGTTGCACAATATTATTATATTGTATTATTTTATTTTATTATGTAATGTTACATCTAGGAGCAACTAGATGGACATACAACATGTAAAGATTCCCATGAGATATGTTTGATGAGTTGTATTGTAACATTGTGATAATATTTGATGTAACTACTTAATATTGGGAAAAAAATATTAAATGTCCAATATTGAATGTGGGTCAATAGGGGTTAGGTAGCACATGGTTTTAGCACATGGTTTATGTAATATCACTTGGTGGTTTTGTGGGACTTGCTACTATATAAGCACCCACAAGGATAGTTGTGGAGACAAGATAAGAAAAAAGGAAAAAAGAAAAAAGACAAGAGTTGAGCAAAAAAATGCTTGACAAGTTAGCCAAGGGAGCATTTATGAAGGTTGGAAGCATGTCATGAGATGTGTTGATTCATGCTTGTTCACATGGATTGCTTGGTTATGGCTATGGATTTGAAGGCTTCCATGGTTGTATTGCAATGATATTTTTGTTGAATAAATACATGGTGATAGATGCTTTTGGAGGCTGGTTTTTTTACCCTTAATGAGGGTTTCATAGAGTAAATCTTGTGTCACATTTTTATGGATATGTTGTCTATTCTCTTGCATGTGAATTTCAATTACATATTTATTTTAGATCTATTATGGATTATGTGGAAATAATAATATTTGTTCTTGCAAGTTTCCTTACAAGTAGTATCAAAGTTATGATTTTGTTGTTGTGACCCTACATTGAATCCATGAGAATGTGTGAGAGAATAAAAGAGAGGGCAAGATATGTGGGTTTTGTATGTTGTTTATTGCAGATCTAAGGATTTTGGATTTTTTGTTATGATGGTAAGTTGGGCAAGTAAAATTGTGGGTCAAAATGGATTTTTTGGATGTTTAATTTAAGTGAGAGTTTTAAGGGGGAGCTGTATGAAATGACCTCCTAGGAAAAAGCAAACCTCGCCATTGGATCTAGGTTGGTTTTTCCATTAATTTTAATATATACTATGCCCCAGTTTGGCCATGTTGATAGAAAATGCAAAAGGTTTTTAGTTTCAGCCTATGACGGCCATCAAATTTAATCCTGTTAGAATTTTCATCACAAAAAAAATCATAGTGAAAATGGTAAAAGACAATCTTGGTAAAACAACCATAACTTTCACTCAAGATATTAGATTTTGGACTTCTTATAGTTGTTGGAAAGATAATACAAAGCAATACAACTTGATGTAGGTTTGATTCTATGATTTTGACATTTTGTTAGGTTTTAAGAGCCTAAAAGTTAGATGTTATTTATTCTGAGCACATATTTGGGCATACAGAGTTGGATTCTTGACTTCGAGTAGTCAACAAAAAGCTCTTAGAGAGCTCTATATATTGGTTCGTAATATATTAATCTGAATGGTTTATGATATATATTGACTATGGTAATATTGTGAGTTTATGACAATGTATATTTTGGAGATTTGGATTTGATGTTATTGTATACTCAATTTGTATTTTAGATTGGTCTCATGATGATATGATTATCAATGTTTATTTTGGATATGTATGATGAATTGTTGGATCTACAAGTTGTGTAGTGTTGTAAGTGGTCTACACTTTCAAGTTGTATTTATGACTTGGATATGGGTTTTCTTTTCCTTTTATCTTTAATTATTGATGCATACTCATATTGGTGGCTTGGATTTGGGTTATCTATGCCCTTAGTCACATTATTTGTTGATTTGTCTTCATGTGGAATGGATTATATGTTATTATCAGGTATAATCATGGTGGAGGATTGTGCTTAACTTTTTATGCTGACAAGATTGACACTTTGAGAGTTAGATGCTCAGTTTATGGATGTGATCATGGTTCCATGGATATGTATGATGACTTGTTGGATCTACAAGTTGTGTAGTGTTGTAAGTGGTCTACACTTTCAAGTTGTATTTATGGCTTGGATATGGGTTGTCTTTTCCCATTGATCTTTAATTATTGATGCATACTTAGATTGGGGACTTGGATTTGGGTTATCTATGCCCTTAGTCGCATTATTTGTTGATTTGTCTTCATGTGGAAGGGATTATATGTTTTTATCAGGTACAATCATGGTGGAGGATTATGGTTGACTTTTTATGCTAACAAGATGGACATTTGAGAGTTAGATGCTCAGTTTAAGGATGTGATCATGGTTCCATGGATTTTAACATGACTTGATTAGATATAGAGGGACAACATTGATGTTCATTGGTTGGGATTCCTAATTTAGTTATGGCAGTATATCCTCTTGATTGAGGATCATGGTTATTTGGTTTCTTTTGAGGAGCTCCCGATGTGCACTTTGAGTTCTTTGATAGTTTAATGCCTTGGTTGATTCTCATGATTAGGGATGGTTTTTCATCATGATGTCATGGATAGCTTGGATACATGGTTTAGTGGGAGCTTGTGATGGTGATGAGGTGGTAGTGCATGATTAGTTCCTAGTTTGGTTTGTATCGTCCTAGTTTCACTTGGTACTAACACTTTGGTTGTGTGTGTAGACCTAGAGGATCTTCATGTAGGAGATGGATGTTATGATGCCTTGATACCATGATTGAGTTGGATTTGTTTCCATTGATATATTTATTAAGTGTTTGCAGATGTTGGAGGTTTGTCTTAGATCCTATTGTTGCAGAAGATTCTTTGACATTTAAATGGTACACTTTTTATCTTCATGGTGTGTGGAGATGGTTGCATCTTGTGGACTCATGGAATTCTTGTTAAAGATGTTGTTTATGCTTTCATTTGACATGTTATCCTTGGTGTTAGGATGATTTCATTATTATGTCATGGTATACTCTTGATACATGTTTCAATTTTTGACATGTTATGGTGTGTTCATATGGATCATGTCATCTCTTTGGTTGAGATGGTTTAGATCAAGTTGTCATGTTTTTTATTAGATAAACAAGTTTTACAGGGATCCTAAAACCCAATAGTTAAAACATATGAGGCTGATAATAAGCGTGAAAGCTCAACCAAAAAAGTATAAGTTTAGAGGCTGATAATAAGCATAAAGCCTAGCCAAAAAGTAGAGTTCTGAGAAAAGACTAGGAAAAAAGACAAGTAAAACCATGACCTAAAGCCAGACCAAAAGCCAAAAGATAAAGAAAAACAAAAGAACAGGTGAGAGTTATTCCTTGCTCTTTCACTCCAGCTCTTGCGTAACCTGAGCAGCCTCGAAGGCTTGTTGGTTCTCCTCCGCTTCCAGCTGTTGCACCCTTTGGTCCCCTTGATCCTAATCAGGAATGGTGTTGTCCTTTGCAAAGTCATCCTCCACTCTGGCTTCATCCCTGTCTTTTCCTTCCTCATCATCCTGCATTTCTCTGTCTTTGACCTAGCCCGTAAGAGAGATGATGTTGTTATTAATGGAGCTTAACAAAGAGAACATTTGATTTCCAAGGTTGTGATTGTAGTTCTCCAGGTTGTGTATCCTTCTTTCCGCCAGATTGAGCCTGTCAGCCAAATCCATCCTCCTGTTAGCATCCATCCTATTCCTTGTTGCCTCAATATTCTCACCTGTTCTTTGACCTCCTCTAGCTCATGGAAAAGCCATTTGATTGATCTAAAATTGTCAATCATATTGTTACAAGCATTGTTCAAGAGGTTCATCCTTGTCTCCCTGGCTCTGTCTGAAATAGCCACTATCGTCGGGTCAATGAGTTCTTCCAATTCTTGTTCCTCTTGATTTTCCACGAGAATTTGGGGATTCATGGCCTCCCTAAAGATGCCCATCTTCGAAGTCTTGACATTAAATTTTATCCAAGCTTTCCCCCTATCATTGACCTACACTTCCCCTTCCACATACCTTGCATTCTCCTCTTTCTTTTCCTCAGGTTGGGCTTGGAGGTGGACAGGAGATAGGGGCAGCACAGATGCCTCCTCAAACTGAAAGCGCACTTCCTCCAAACTCTCCCTCTTGCATTTCTTCCTTAATTTCCTCCAGTGTCTCCTTAACCACCTCCTCAGACTCTAGCTCCTCCTCATCATCACTGACTCCCTCCTCATTGTTCTTAGGAGGTTTCTGCCCAAGATCCCTAGGGCTTTTTCTGCTAGGGGTTATGGGGGAGGGAAATTTTTTAGCTTGGTGAGTCGCTAATTTCCGCGAAGAAGAGATCCCTCCTTCCTCAGAGCTGAGGCTCTAAATTTCATCCGAGTTAGATGAGTAACTAGAGCTACCAGACTCCACCTTCTCTGCCTGAGGGGGAGCGATGCTTATAGTCTGAGCCTTGAAGTGCTCGTGGATAAGCAGCAGTAGCCCCTTGTGCAAAGCTGGGTTTGTGGTGGGCTTCTTTTTGAAGCTATCCACCACCTTGCTCATAGAGGTTAACAGATAATATGGAAAGGAAATATTAGCATTATACTGAAAATGATTCAATATAACAAAGTGGTGGGTACAAGCTCTATCAAACCTAGGGTCCAACATGATGTACTCGATAACAGCTCTCAGAACATATCTCCACCGCTTCTTCATGGAGTCGAGGACATAGTAGGTGTCAATCTTTCTCAGCGCCTTCAGTTCCTTCTCACTCTCCACAAAGTCCCTAACCATATTGGTCAAGAGCTTCTTATCCCTAAAGAATTTAAAACCCTTGATAGGGATTTCGGTGACAGTCGCAATCACCTCCTCCATTATCTAGAAGTATACCCCGTTCACCTTCACCCTGCCATCCTTCCAGGACCCCACCATGCTTTTAGTCACCTCCTGATCGAATCCATGCAGCTTTATGATATAATTGGTAACCCCACCCTCTTCTAGCTTTTCCCACACTTTCTCCCTACTTCTCCATTTCTCAAAATCTCCCACCGGCTCCTTTCTGCACCTTTTGCCTACCATTTCTGCACACTGCACACCCTCTTTACTCATGTGCTCCTCACTCTGTGACTGAAAGGGACCACCGAGAGTTAGCAATAACCAGAGAAAAATAGCCCTGCTATTGCTCCAAAAGTGAGTACGAAAAACAACTCACAAAGTGTGTCGATTAATCAATAATGAATTACTGTAGTTAAATTTTCCCATGCTTCCATTTTGAAAAGTACCCTTATTTCTTAAAACCTTCATAATCATAATTATAGGTTGATTTTCTTCGTACTTCCTTGGATCTTGTCCAAGTCGATCAAACTTTTAACGTCCGTGAGCAAACAAATTCTAGAAAGCCAAGTAATTTTTTGGTCTACGCCAACCCTAATGTTAGCAAACCTGTCGGCAACTATGTTTGCTTCCCAAAAAATATGAGTGACATGGATTCTATTAAATTTGGCGAGGGTCTCACGAGTCTCATTAATTAGATTTGAAATCGTCCATGATGGATGTGAGTTGCCAATGATGCACTTTATAATGTTATTTGAATCCCCTTTGAGCCATAAATTGGTGACACCAATTTCAAAAGCCAATTTTACAACATTGCACGCGACATTCACTTTCACAAAATGATTGGTTTGGAATCCTAGCGGAGAGAGAAAAAGCCGCAATACTATCTCCATTTTCATTCCTTATAATGCCTCCATTACCCGAGGAGCCAAGGTTGCCCTTGGAGGCTCCGTCAAAGTTGGCTTTGTGCTAGCCTTCAGGGGGAAGGAACCACTTGGCTTCCTGTCTTTTCCTCAAACTATCTTTTACCTTCTCCTTGATCATGCCTCCTATCTCAAATTCTCCCCCCTTCCTCATAGAAAATTTTTCCTTTATGTTACTAAAAATCTTTCTCCGAACAACTAAAGCTGACTCCTCCCTATCTTTGAGAATCCTATTATTTCTCTCCTTCCATATGCTCCAACAAAAATGGGGCAGGATCCAAGAGCTAATTTCCTTCAAGACAAACCCATTGAACAAGTCATGCCATTGACAGAAAAAGTCCAGGAGGTTAGAAGGAAAGCACCAACTGTGGCTTAAGTCCTAGTTGAGGATGCCCCAAACTGTCCTAGAGAAAGAACAGTGAATGAACATATGATTTTCCTGTCTCTGACTCTTCTTTACACAAAACACATTTGTTGGGCATGGTGTGACCTCTTTTGATGAGATTTTCTTGGGTTAGAGTTTTGTCCTGTAGAGCCAACCAAAAAAAAATGTTGACTTTTGGCGTAAGGCCAGGGATCCAAGCCCTTGACCAAGGGGGAGACTCTTTTAAGCTCCATAAAGCAGAGTACCCAGAGGCAACTGAATAGACCCCATTGGCATTATCCCTCCAAACTAGTTCAACCTTATTGTTGCTAAGGGACAAGGAATTAAGCATGATCATGATTGGTTTGAGGTCATCTGAGATAATAGAAAGGTCCCTCCAACCTTGTTCGGTCCAGTAATTGTTAACTTTGTGCCAATAAAGGTTGATGCAATGATTAGCCCAAAACCCATAACTAGCGTTGTTCATAAGGGGCCCCTGAGAAAGCCAACTGTATGACCAGAACAGAATGTCCTCCCCATTACCCAACTTCCAGGAGACTTTTGAGTTAGCCAAGTCCCTGGCTTTTAAGAAACCATTCCAAATAATAGAACCTCTTGGGATGTCCTCACTAAAGAGGGTGAACTAAATAGAGGGCCTCTTTATATACTTATTAACTACAGTGTCTCTCCAATCCCGCGTGCTGCTAAAGATGCACCAGATTTGCTTTGCCAGGAGGGCCTTATTGAGATGAATGAGCTTCCTGATTCCCAGACCTCCATTCTTCTTGGGGAGGCAAACTTTGTCCCATGCAACAAGGGGGTACCTTTTGTTCCTTTCAGCTCCCGTCCACAAAAAATCTCTCTGGATTTTCTCCATCCTCTCAGCGTATTTCACCGGTATGGTAAAAATGCTCTGAGCATATATCAACAAGTTTTGAAGGATGGATTTAACTAGTTGACATTTTCCAGCTTGGCTAAGAATGGCTCCTTTCCAGCCTGCCAATTTCTTACTGAACCTTTCCATGATGCCATTCCAAAAGGAATCTGAAGGGGTCATTCCCAAGGGGAGACCAAGATTCTGGAGATTCTCTTCTGTCTTTCCTCTGAAGTATTGATAAAGAAAATAGAACTTTTGTCCCAATTGATGAGCTACCTCGACCCTCTAGAGTAGTTGTCCAAAGTGTCATTCATAGCCTTTGCCTCCTTGACCGAGGCCTCTCCACCTATAATAGTGTCATCTACAAATTGTTGATGCATAAAGGGGGTGCATTTGGAAGAGGGTTTAAAACCTTTGATCCTCCCTTCTTTCTTTTTCTTCTCCATGAGTTTGTCAATGCATTCTGCCAAGATAATAAAGAGAATAGGCGATAGAGGATCCCCCCGACGTAGGCCTCTGGTAGGTTTGAAGAAATTAGAGGGGGATCCATTAAATAAAATAGCTAGAGAGGGAGTGGTGACCAGTTGGGAGATTAGCTTACATGAATTGACATCAAAGCCAAAAGCCTTCAACACCAACTCCAAAAAAGACCAATCAACCCGATCGTAAGCTTTGGACATGTCTAGTTTGAGTAACATCCCTTCTCTCTTTCCAACTTCCATAGATTGAATCACTTCATGCACCATAATAATCGAATCTAGAATCTATCTACTCAGAACAAAACTAGATTGTTGCTAAGAAATAATCAGGGGGAGAAGCTTAAGCAGCCTCAAAGTGAGCACCTTCGAGATGATTTTATAAAAGGAGTTGCATAAACTGATGGGTCTGAACTTATCCAAAGTGTCAGCTCTTGGCACTTTGGGAATAAGAACTAAGAATGTAGAGTTTATTTCCTTCAGAATACTTCTGGCTCCAAAGAATTCTTGAACTGCCTTCACAACATCTTTCATAATGATAGGCTAGTACATTTGGAAAAAGAAGGTGGGAAAGCCATTAGGACTAAGCAATTTATCTACTGGAAGGGAAAAAAGAGCTTCTCTTACTTTGAAATCAGAAGGAATGGCCCAGAGCAGAATATTATGGTGCAGTAGGAGGATTTGAGGAATACAAGAAACAATATCATCCTGGTCCACTTTAGAGAGCAAAGGATCCCAAGACAGCAGGGAGGAGAAAAAAGACATAGCTTCATTTGATATATCTTCTTCCTTTGTCAACACACGCTGGTCTTTCTTTAGGCTAGAAATCCTGTTGTTTGCTCTATGTTTAAGAGTTGTTAAATGGAAAAACTTTGTGTTCTGGTCTCCTTCCTTGAGCCAGTTGATTCTAGATCTTTGCCTCCAGAACTTTTCCTCTTTGGTAATAATGTCAAGTAAATTAGACAGGATGGACATCTCTTCTTCCCTATTCAAGGCATCATACCCACTTTCCTAAATGGAGGCTTGGATAGAAGAGAGATTTGTAGAGAGATCCTCTTTAAGAGAGAATATGTGACCAAAATTTGACTTATTCCAAGCTTTAACCATCCTTTTAACATTGCTGAATTTTCTAGCAACCCTGAACATTGCAGTGCCTTCCACTTCTATGCTCCACCAAACCTTAATTCTTTCTAAAATGTTAGGGTGGGAAGTCCACATTTTCTCAAAATAGAAGGAAGGAGGTCTAAAGGGATCAGAAGGAATAATCAAGAGGGAAATAGGGGAGTGGTCAAACCCATTTCTAGGCAAAAGAGCTAACTTGCAAGAGGAATACTGTAGCCAATCAGGAGAAATGAGAGCTCTATCCAGTCTAACTTGAATACAATCCTTGCCTATGCATTTATTGGACCAAGTGAAGTCACCTCCCATAAGGTCCAGATCCAGAAAAGCCAATCCATTGATGAAGTTAGAAAGGTCATGCTTTTTGTCCCAGTCTTGAGGTAGACCACCCTTCTTCTCCTTGTCTAGAAGAGGGGTATTGAAGTCTCCCATAATGATTCCATTCTTCATGTTGCTATTCTGTACTAGCTCTTCTGCTCTAGACCAGTAGGACTTTCTATCTCTCTTGTTATTGGGAGCATATAAATTGAGCAAAAACTAAAATTCATTGGACTGGATATGGAACACTTTACAAAAAAGAATGTTACCTACATTGAAGATTGATTCCACCCTGAAAAGTTTGGTCTTGAATAATGTCAGCAGACCCCCACAGGCTCCATCAAAGTCCGATGCCTCCCCGCTCATCAAGTTGTTGAACTTAATTTTTCTTAATGAATCCTTTTTCATTTTTGTTTCTTAGATAATCAAAATGTCAGGTCTCTATTCTCTAATCAGATTCCTAATAATTTCCTATTTATGGGCACCATTTAGGCCCCTAATGTTCCATGAGATGATCTTCATTTTTTATTCTTAGAAAAATCCTTCAGAGTGCTTTGGCGCCCATTCGCCAAGCATCTTCTGGTCTCCTCCTCTCTGGACTCCCTCTCTGATTTTCTGCCTACTTTGGTAGTAGAGCCCACATCTGGTTTGCAGTTGCTCCTGGTCGTTGTAGGAGAAGCCTTAGACAGATCTCTAATTTGATTCTTCCTGGGTGTCTCTCCCTTCTTTTCAAACTTCAAGGATCTAGAAGCCTTGTTACCATTCTTTGGGGTGCTGAGAATATCTACCCTTTGGTCCAGATCTTTCACCAAGTCCTCCTTTTTTCCTGTTCTGGTCGTTGCTTCTCTGGTGGAAACTAAGTTTTCCTCTGGGTCCTAAAAGATGATAATTTCCTTATTTTCTCTTTCCTTTTCCTCCTCTGTGGAACCTAGTTCAGGCTCTTCCTCGTTGGGGAAATTGTCCATTCCAGACTCCTAAAAACCTTTATGCGAGGCAACCTTACCTTTCGCTTGTCCAAGCATGAGGGTCCTATCCTTAACCTGGTCATCCTTAATCTGTTGAGAGGCATTTAAAGGTAAAGAGGAACTCAGTCCTGACTTGACTAACTCCCCTTCTTTTCTTTCCCTGCCTTGAGGCTCTTGGTTAGTCATCTTAGGAGCATCTGCTGCTTTTTGGGTCTCGGAGAAAGGCCCTTCTAGCCCTGTTTAGTGGTCTTCTTTTTCCAAACTTTCTTCACCCTCATTTGCATAGAAGAATGAGGATTCTTCTTCTTAGCAGTCTTAGCTTTCATGCACTGAAAAGCCTTATGACCTATTTTAAGACAATGAAAACACCCAAAAGGGACACTCTCATAGTCCAACTGTTGGATATGAGTGCCAAGTTTGGACTGAAAACATACCACTTCAGGTATATCATCCATTTCCCTTACACCTACGCAAATCCTCGCATAAGTCAGCCTAGTCTTAGAAGCTGTAATAGGGTCGATGGAGAGAAGCTCTTTGAAAGAGCTGGCCACTCCCTTAAATACGTCCTCATTCCAAAACTCCAATGGCAGCTCAGGGAGTTTGACCCATACTGGAGCTTGCTAAAAGAATGATTCATTTAAGTCTAGTTTAGACGACCATTTTTGAAGCACCAGGGTGGCCCTCCCAAAGCTCCATGGGCCTTCACACAGAATGTCAGCCATGTCCTCTTGACAAGTGAACTCAAAAGAGAGAAAACCCTTAGCCATTGCAGTAACACTGACCTGACCTTTCAAGCTCCATTTTTTCAAAGTGTAGGCCCAAACCACATCAATATTTGGTCTTGGGCCAATAAACTTCCTGACAAGTATTGAGGCCATAGAGGCAATACTATGGTCAACAATCTCGTCTAGAATAGCAATCGTGCAAGAACCCTTTTCCAGACTTGACACAACCTTAACTAAAGGGAAAGAGGACTTACTGGATGGCTTAACCAAAGAGTGAGGTCCATTTCTTTGGAAAATTCCCTGGTATGTCCTCATGTGGGTCCCCATCCCCTAACTCCTCTCCGCTACTTGCCTAGATCCCCTCCTGTGTGCCTGGTGTCTGAGATCCGCTTCCCTGTGACTTCCTGCCCATCTCTAGATTTGAATTTTGAACATGCACTCCCATTGTCTCTCCTGATTTGTGTTTTTTTTCTAGGTTGTAATTGGAGTGTAAACACTATGTTGATCTATGATCAAGTTGTCATGTTTTCCAAAGGCCATGGTTGGAATTTTGATATTGATCTTGGTTTAATCTCTTGGTATTGAGTACATTGATCATTTGTTGGATACTTCATGATATTTCTATGTTGCATTTAGAGTTGGCATGGATTGATTGTTTATAGGTACTCATGGATACTTAGAGATGGTGGTGATGTTGATTTCTCTTCTGATTAGAGATATATTTGTTGGGACAGTTGATAGTTTTAGCAGTAATTCCAATGAGCATTCATCTGATATGGACTTGAGAGGAGATTTTTCTTAAGTAAGTCTTAGTTGGAGACTTGGATATCTTGATGAGCATTCTCATTCCCCATGCTTAGTCTACTTAGTGGTTTTCTACTTGAGAGATATAGCCCATTGTGTCTCTCAGGTGCATTATCTTTATGCTTTTCTTTAATGGATATGGAACTTGAGCTTTGGTACATAAGTTAGTTATGGAGGGTTCATTTGAGCTTGTGCATATGTTGTTTTTATGCTGGTAGAGTTTGAGAGATGGTTTTATATTGGGTATATTCCTTAGATTAGGAATGGTTTATGAGTTTGATCTTCTTGTGAGAGGCTTACATCCATGATGAGTTATATGGTATGGTTTGGGTGTTGTTGTAGCTTCTTGGTTGGAATTTTATGGAGGAGATTTTAATTGGCATAGTTTACATCTAGAGGTGTGTGTAGAAGGACGTGATACATGTTATTATTTGCATACTTTCTCTTTGGTCTTGATTATCTTCCTAGATGTTTAGTTTCACTTACATTGGATTTGAGATTCCTTGAAGACTATGATCACTGGTTTGTGTTCATGTATGTCATGTGAGAGATGACACAATTATTCCTTTATCTCATTCCTTTGTTGGTTGTGGATAACTTGGGAGAGCATTGGAGACTTGTTAGGAGAGTTGTTCTTGTAGGTTATCAGTTTATGTATTGTGGATGTCCTTCATACTACATGGATTCACTTCTTTGAGATGTTGTGCATGGATTGGTTATAGATTTAATATTATCATTTGTCGTGGGAGCTTCTTGGTATATACATATGTGGCAAGTATTTTTCTTGAGGCTTGTGATTGCAGGTTACTTATTGAATATGTTGATAATGTGAGATTCACTTGGTATACCTTTTGGAGATATGGGTAGTTGGATGGTTTGACACTTATTGTGGGTGCTATTTCAGCTATAGATTTTGACAACTAAAGATACATATGATTACCTTTCTACTAGGTTTTTGTACTTGGCATTTCAGTTGGTATAGGATTTTATAATTCTTAAGTGACATGTTGGACAACTTTCTCTTTGGATGGCTTCTATGTATGTCTAGTGGCAGTGGCATAATAGGAGGTGGGACCATTCATGTTTGAGATGTTGGATACTTTGATTTTGTTGTGGGTACCAAGATGGAGCACATGGTGTACTTTTATCTATGATGGTGGATATGCTAGGAGGCATTTCTCCCTTATTCATTTATGTGGCTACAGATTGACCCTATGCAATGTATACAACAAGTGAGAGATTGTTGAGATAATGGGTGTTGCACACATTGCATAATATTGTTATATTGTATTATTTTATTTTATTATGTAATGTTGCATTTAGGACCACCTCGATAGATGTGCAACATGTAAACATTCCCATGGGATATACTTGATGAGTTGTATTGTACCATTGTGATAAGATTTAATGTAATTATTTAATATTGAGAAAAATATTAAATGTCTAATATTAAATGTGAGTCAATAGGGGTAAGGTAGCACATGGTTTATGTAATACCACTTGGTGGTTTTTTTGGACTTACTACCATATAAGCAGCCACAAGGGTAGCTGTGCAAATAAGACAAGAAAAAAGACAAAAAGGAAAAAAGGCAAGATTTGAGCAAGACAAGGCTTGGCACGTTAGCCAAGGGAGCATTTGTGAAGGTTGGAAGCATGGCATGGGATGTGTGGATTCATGCTTGTTCACATGGATTTCTTGGTTGTGGCTATGGATTTGAAGGATTCCATGGTTGTATTACAATGGTATTTTTGCTGCATAATACATGGTGATGGATGCTTTTGGAGATTGGATTTTTTCCCTTAATGAGGGTTTCCTAGGGTATATCTTGTGCCACATTTTTGTGGGTATGTTGTCTATTCTCTTGCATGTTGATTTAAATTACATTTTTATTTTAGATCTATTATGGATTATGTGGAAATGATAATATTTTTTCTTGCAAGTTTCCTTGTAGTTTTGGTAAACCAAAACAAGCCCTTAACCAAAATGTCTTTACTCTGTCATCTGCTTTGTTCTGTCTATTATGACTTGTACCTTGAAAACTATTCATACATTTTTCTATACAGTGAGTCTTCTTGAGAATTTTTTCCCACATTCTCATTACATCATAGACTTCCTTAATTGTGCATAGTATCAAGTGCTACCAATAAACTGTGCTAAAGCAAAATGTATAACTATTCTCTATTTTCCTGAATAATACCTAAACAATTCTCTAAGTCCAAGCATCCAAAACTTAACATCATGTTTTTCCTTCTTCATAGTAGGTGTATGTTTCCATAAATGACAACTCTATATCATCCTTGCATATCCTCCTATACAAATTGACAACAAGGGCTTCTAATCAAAGTGAGAAGAAAGAGGCATAGTTAAACGAGGAAATGTTAGATTTCCAAGTGATTAGCCAAAAGAACCACAAGAGTCAAGAAAAGTGGAGTCTCAAGGAGTGAAGAGTGATAAGAGAGAAGTCACCCTTAGAGAGTTGTTGTACTAAGGGGAAGCTAGGAAGCTTAAACACCACAAGGTTATCGTATACAAGAGAAAGTAAAGCCAAGGAGACAAGTGATCAAAGTCTAAAATTAGAGAATCAAGAGAAGGTAGAGCATTATTTTAGATAGATAAATAGAGTTGAAGAAGGATCTATTTCAAGCTAAATCTAGTAGGTATCTATTAGATCATTCCATGTTGTTTACTAACCTTTGCAACAGTAAGTCCTGTCAAGGGCGGACCCTAATAGGATCTTTGTATAAATCCTCTTATAGGATAACACATTAACTTGCATTCTAAATTCCTTTAACCTAGCTACTCCTAATAAGGAAAGGCTTTGATAGGTCTTATCAAAATTCCTTAATTGGGTGTCACCTAACAATGTCTTTTTTAATCTTCTAACTGGGATAAGCTCTTGATCAAGTGTACTTTAGAAGAGTGCAAGCTTTTTGAGGACTGACTCACACACTGTGTTTTTACCCTAGATGTTTTTTCATGAGATAAATATTGTGTTATGTGTTTCTATTTTCAAGTTCCACTATAACATTTGGGGTTAAATTGCGACGATAATTTGTGACAGCTATGTAATTTGTGGGTGATTTTAATATTTTTTTGTAATTGTCCTTGACGCCATCACAGTACCAATGTTGAGATTATAATTGTGATGCCCACGTGAGTATAAACAAAAAAAAAATAAAGAAAACATGACATAAATCATTCCCCATTTGTTTTGATTGTGGAGAGTTGCATGCAAAAGAGGGTGGAGAGCTTTGAATGTTGTTGTGCCCTCATGATCGGTGCATTTTGTTGCTTTGCCCTTGTGATCTATGCATTTTTTTATCATGTCCTTGCTCTATAATTTCACTTTTGTGTCATGCCCTTGTGATCTTCGTACCCTTTCTCTACAATTTTCTTCGAGGGGAGAAGTGGTACCTATATAAATGTTTTTTTTTTTTTTCCTTCTAAACATGTATCTCTTTATATTTCCTTCTAATTATGTATCTCTTTATATATAGAGAGAGATCTTTTTTAAGGTTCTTATTACATATTAGCACAATAGAAAAATTGATCCAACCACATTCATATTCCAGAATCCACAATAAGATAATAAAACTCACTCAACCCATGCTAAGTAACTTACCTCAAGATATTGCATGAAAATAATGCACACCAAGAAAAATGGGTAGAGTTCTCAAGAAATTTTACAAAAACATATCATACAAGATATTTTTAGAAAGACACAAGTCATAACATAGTTAAATTGGCCTAGTTGTCGATTAGTTGGGTTGATTACAAATTCTTGCATAATTATCATCATATTAGGTACGATAAAATGAACAATCAGTTGTTCCTAGCTAGTAGGATCAAATACAGTTTTTCAAGGTGATAAAATTGCATATGCAGATGCATCAGTTGCATGTCAGGCATGAAGCACATTCACCAACTTATAACAAATGGTTGGATATAAAGACTCCATATATTGGTTGAACAATGGAAGCCAAGGATGTAGCCATGCATGCATTGGCACAGTCTCCCTACGAGGATCCCAAGTATCTACTGTTGTTAATTTGGGCATCACTATATGATCTAGAATTTTATGAAGTACTGAAACATGTAGTAACTTCTACCATGTCTCCAAAAAACATAGCATAGGTTCAAGATCCCTTGGCTCCCAGGAATTTGTAGTAGCTATTGTCACTGCTAAAAGAATAATTTTAGTGAAGACTTGAGTGTAAGGATTTGAAGAAGCAAGTTTTACTTCTGTGTGAATGCCATAATCATGAGGCTCATTCCCTTGTAGAAGCCTTTGCCACAATGACATTACCTCCCAACCTTGAAATGCTCTTATAAGAAATGGCAAAGAAAATGTAGATGCAATACATAACAAATTGCACAACATGACAGGCCAATCATAATGGAAGTAGCAAGACAGTTACTGGCATATGAAAAGATCCAATAAATCACAAGCACATGTTTGTGGTGTCTTTCCCTTCTCATAGTAGAAATTCAAGAGAGATCTACCCATTAGTCCTAGCCTAGGGGCAGATGAGAAATGATTTTACACTAGGCCTATACAACACTTGCCCCAACTTCAATCCACATCATCAAATTCAAAGGGCATATGAAGTCAAGTATAAACATATATAGCTCACATTGAAGGTCATTGGATTAACATGATTTTCACATGTTCATGGTGTCTCTCCCTTCTCATATTGGAAATTCAAGAGAGATCTACCCATTAGTCCTAACGTAGGGGCAGATGAGAAATAATTTTACACTAGGCCTATACAGCACTTGCCCCAACTTCAATCCACATCATCAAATTCAAAGGGCATATGAAGTCAAGTATAAACATATATAGCTCAAATTGAAGATCATTAGATTAACATGATTTTTTACTATAAGGTAAAGACCTATGAAGATCAATGGATTTGATAGTAAATAGGTTATAACCTATTCCAAACCTATTTGAGGAGGATGGAAGTTGTTCCCAAGGTGATCATGACACAAAAAGAAAGAATTTAATTCCTACTATAGATTGGTCAAACACAGATCAAGTTTTCACACAATAATGGTTCATGTTTAACACCATTCACTTGCACATTGATAAACCAATAGATGGCTAGGTTGAAGGAAAAAATAATTCCATTGAAATATAAACTAACGAAAGATGTAAAAGAACCAAACGAGGAATCATGTGAATAAATACCTGAATGTTCAAGAAAACAAGAAGGCCAAAACAAGAAGAAGAATGGAGGGAGTGACAAGGAGTTACAAACAAGAGGAATGAAGAGGAAGGGGATTGAGGACAAGGGGCCACCTCAAAAGAAGAAAAGGTTAAAAGGCAAGATGGCTTCACAAGTTATGACTAAATTAGAGACAACAAGAAGTTCAAGTTCATGGTACTCACCCTTATCTCCAAATAAGCAAGAGACAGATTCCCCCTCTAATGAAAGTAAAGAACAACATATTGAGAGACATTTTGTGGTTGACATTAAGGCCCTTTCAAATGATGATCAAATAGGGCCCTAAGGCTCAAATGTCTTGGACATTAATTTGAGCACCCAAGATCATGATTAAGAAATTCAAAGTCACAAGGATGAACTAGGTGAGATCACCTCCCTAACATTCCTATCAAATCAAATGTGATGGAGACAAATAATAATAGCCCAACCCATTGGCAATAAGATTTTCAATTTAGGATTTTTTTGTCTAGCAATCTTTGTTTAGCACTAGGATTTCCACTAGGAGATTTTCTATGTTGACATTGTTCCAAAAAAGTAGTCAATATCTTGGCAAGTTGCAATTAATGGTCAGAATTATTCTTTCTAAAATATATGAATATATTTGGTCTCTACTGTGTAATTTTTACCTTGTATTTTGGGAAATAAATTGTTATTCGATGTTTTAATGACAAGTTTATTTAAATGTTATTGTAATTAATGTTAACACCTTGCAACAAGAAAATAAACTATTTGTCTTAATGTCTATTTTGATGAGTGTTGGGAAATTATTTTTTATTAAAGTAGTAGCCATGACGACCTTTTATAGATGAGCTAACTTTAGAAAAAGCCAAATAAATATCAATGGATGTAGTTATTCAACACCTCAAGGTCGGATGAAGTAAAAACAAAATCTTTGTAACCATACAAGATGAGCTCTTAAGATTAAGATATGAATGTGACTACCTCTATTTGTTGGAAATGTAGAAATCTTGCATCACAACATTTAGTTTTAGAGGTATTTTCACCTGTGATCAAGATGTGTTGGATTTTGCCCCTCATATTATTCTTCCAGCCACCAACTAACATTTATTTTTGGGGACTTTATTTTTTATGCCCATAGTAGGGGATTATTTGAACAAGTAGTTATTGTTAGGGAGAAATTTAGTATAGGTGAGAAAGTTTTGAAATTTAAAGAGGAAAACAAAAAGAACACAAAAATAGAAAAGTAAGTTGTTGATCGTTGGAAAAAGAAGAGAAGTTACAATAGCAACAAGACGTTTTAAGAGGAGAGACCAAAAGGATATAGGAGTAGGAGGGTACCATGTTGCAGTAGGTAGCTCTAGAAGTAGAACATAACAATGTGTAATCTTAGATAGACCATTTATATAGCACTTCTAGATAGTTGCAAAAAAGTAGTTGTATACAATAGCTCTGAAGAGCTAAAGTAAAACCAGTTGTACGGGTAGCTCTAGGTAGCTGGAGAAATACTATTTATAAACATTTTGTAATCTATGAAATGAAAGTTTTCAAATGATATTTTGAGTTAAATGAGAAATATGATTTTTAGCGTTGTTCTCCTAAGTTGTTTCTGTAGTGTATTTGTTATATTTAGCCAAATTTGTAGTCAAGTTGGGTTGATTAGATTTCCAATAGATTGGTATCAGAGCAGTAGCCTCAAATTTATTTGGATTTTAACCATTAAAATTGATATCAGATCAACAATCACTATATGTAGTTTTGATCTCATATCTATGAAGAAAATACATTTTTTGGTTAAGATACCTTAAGAAGATGGACCCTCAAGTATTGTTCTTTAAGCCACAATTAACTGAATTGGGTCTCACAAATAATAGAATGAGGAAAATATGGTAATTAAAAGTAAAATACAAAATCATGTTTCAAGGGAAAAATGCCAAAAATGGAAGAGAATTAGCCCAAAAGTTGTGGGGAAGAATAATGTGAAACCCAGAAAGATCAAGAAGCTTAAATGAATAGGTTAGAAGGAAGTTGTGAAGTAAATGAGGGAGATGGAAGTGATCTTAAGAGTGACGATGGAAGAAGACATGCCATTTTCATGGCTGAGTTGTGCAAAGGAAAATCACAAGAAGAAGAAACTAAAAGTTATACACGTTAATGTATTAATCATTAGAGTTTATGAGTTAGTTTATATATTTTAGTTTTGGTATTTTTTCTATAGTAATTGATGAGCTACTACATAACTTCTATATTTATGTAATCAATCTTTATGAACAATGTACTATAATGTTTTGATTATCTTTTATACTTTTGCATTCCAAGGCCTAACAATGGTATCAAAGCACCTTCAAGTTCTTGTTCCTATGTGGGTATGAGAGATGGTGACATAACCGACATCATCATTAGGGTATGTGCAGGATCATGGTGTGCCAAAAAGTGGCAATCTGAAAAAGGTGGAGTTTTAAAATGTCTAAAAGTATTTCAAAATTTGGTTTGACTCTTTTCCACCCATCCTGATCCTAAGGCAAAAAGGTTAGACCAAATCTTATCGAGTATCCAATCCATTATCAGCTACCCAATATGAGATTGGATACTCGAATCCTATGACTAGGAATTTAAAAAAAAAACAAAGAGCAAGATCAGTTGTTTTCAATCAGCATTATTTTTCCTCCCATTTCGGGCATCGGATATGAAAACAGGTATACGATTGAGGTAAGTATTTATTTATTTTTGATGGTTTTCAATGAATTTTATTTAAAATTTAGGTTTTATTTAATGGTTTTCAATGAATCATATTTAAAATTATTTAATAGAAATTGTTGATTTGTTTTATTTTAATTAAAAACTTAAAACATTTGTTTTGCAATTTAATAGGTATGGCTAACCCAAATGACATTGATGACACCAAGCCATGAAACAATGTTCCTCATAACCCTTCACCTAACGATCCAATACCCCCTCAAAACCATCCACCAAATGATCTCCTACCCCCTCAAAACCCTCTTCAAATTGAAGATATGATACAAGAAAATCTTACCAAACTAAGGGGCTTGCAAAATATATATAACACTATACCTGCATTAGTTCCCATGTTATCCATGTTAAACACCATAGTGGATAATATTCAAACACTTACCGATGAACAAATGTTACTTTTCATTGGTGTGAGAAAATGGATGCCATGTTTGATTATGGGTTGGACTATGATGAGGTTACGACCCTAAACATAAGTAAAGATGATATAGTTAACCATTTTGTGAACCCAAAAACTAGTAAAAGAATAGACCATAAAAAGCCCAAATTATCAATTAAATGGTGAACAAATGAAGCTATGCATGTGAACTTTGGGGATCATTGGTGGATGGTTTTTGACAAACCTCCATACAACAATTTAGAGATGCCATTCTATTTCATTAAAAAATTGTAAGCTAAATTTGTGTTAGGCCTCAAGGTGAACTATTGGAGCATGAGGCCCAACATGGGTGTAGGAGGAGGAGCTCCTCAGGATAGACCCTTTGCTTAGTGTAAGAAAGCTAGAACTTTTGTGCCCCCTATTGATATCTCCCCCATCCTCTAGTGCAACATCGTGATATCATTGTAGAGGCTAGCTCTTAGACTATTAGAGTCGTCCATAGATTGAGTAGCCTTTTGATATCCCAAGCTAGGTCAGTGTTGCTTCCCCGTGTTGATGATGCTGGTGTGAATTCATCATCAACAAGCTCATCACATGTTTGTGTGCCTCATACTTGCATAACATGTGAGAATATTTGTTTGGATCCCATAAGTGATCTTTCTGAGTATCAATTTCTATCTAAGGAGGATGACTAAGTGGGTAGTTGGGTCAAACATTTTAATTGAAGAGAAGTTTTATGGTAATAAGTTTGAATTCGATGTTATCATGTAATTAGGGAGAGTTCTTTGCCAAATCATTTTCCTTCTGAGAAATTGATATCCTTTTTGAAGTCAATGTCTCTTGTAAAATGATTTCTCATGTGTAACCAATGTTCCTATGAATTTAGTGTCAGAGAGATGAGATATCTAAAAAAAATTGATAATCCAAGACATTCTCAATCAAAATTCACATTGCCCATAATAACAACTTTTCCTTCGATCTATCAAGTGTTGATGCTCAAAAATTGGTTGTCCTCAGTCTATTGACCAATGTGAATGCCGAGTGCCCAACCTATATATAGATAGGAGGTCCTCGGATATAAATAGTTATCTAGACTGGACAGAAGGTCGAGTGCTTACCATGACCTCATTTTTCATGGTTAGTATTTATAACATTTTTATAAACGTATAAATAGAAAACAACTAACGTTAAAAATAAAACATATCTAGTATCTTTCATCTATCTTTAAAATCTTATTCAATCATTACAATTTCCTTACTCCATTTAAACTAACCTAACCGAAGGATACTTTTATATAGCCAATCCTTAATATCGACTAAACATAATTATTCTGGATTAGTGAAAGAGTTGAGATATCCAAAATTATTTAATTTTGTGTCAATAGCAAGGTGAGTTCTCGATTGCCTCATATGCAGTTGGTGTCAGACATTGCTTGCAAGGTAAGATAATAATCACCTATAACACCTATTAATGATAAATGATAAGAATATATTTGTAGAGTAGTTTGATATATTTCAATCTTGAAGCATTACAATCATAGACACAAACTATGATTTGACTATTGGTTCCTCATCAAATATGGAAGGAGAATATTTATTAACAATTGAACAGTTAATTGCCAATAGTGGCATGTTGTGATGGTTAAGTTGTTGAGTTGTTATCCTTGCCATCAAGGTTCAAATCTAATGGGGATGAGGTCACACATTTGTGGCCTCACTGGTTCATAGCTCCAGGTCAAAGCGTTTACCCCTCCTTAAAAAACAATTGAACAGTTAAAAAGAACAAGACAACTAGTAAGGATACTTCTTGTTTGAGATGCGAGGGTTTGTACTTTGAGTAAATTTCATTTATTGTTGTATTTTAGTTAATGTATATATTCAAGATTTCAGAGGATATTGCATGAGTGAGATATTTACCACTTTACATAAAGATATATGGGGGAAATGAAATTTGAATTTGGGAAGAGTGCTAAATGTGGGATCAAAGAGAAGGGTAATTATTGGAAACTTGTGCCAGTGTTCCCTATAAATTACCTACTAGTCTTTTATACTAAAGTGGTCTATGATGCTTGGCCAAGTTCAGTAAAACATGTATGCATATGATTGAAATGCATTGGTTATTTTACATTGTTTTCCCTCTTCCACATCCTTGTGTATGTTTCTACTAGACATATGTGTAAGTAGATTAGGCACTTGGTTGCACCAGATCGTTCCAATCCAATTGTGGCGAGTTTCTAGCCTTCTCGTGTCATGGTCAAGTATTTCTTCTTAACTGGAGAACCTCAAGGAGCTAACCACTCCATAGTTGGGCGATAAAAGTGCCTAGACCACTCTTCCATCTCATGATAGTAGATGGATAGCGTTTTGATGGCTTGGAGACAGGACTACTTGCGAATGGGCTCATAGGTCTAATTGCATGTTATCTTATGTGTTTTATGTTGTACATTTATCTCATTTGACATACTTATGATTCTTTATGTTTCACGTCCAGGTCAACATACTTATGACATATGTTTGATGTATAGGCTATATGACTTTTGTTAGTTCTTGATATTAACATGTGGGTTGACTTTGTAATATCAAATGTAAAGAAAGATTTTTGAGATTATGAAATGATGGTATGTGATATCAGTTTTAACTCGACTAAATGTCGATATTTAATTTCCATCTTTAATTTTCAATTTGGAATAAGTAATTATGCTTATGAAGTCAACATTTGACTTTTTAACTTTTATTTCCACATTTTATGGTTGATTTGTGTATGTGGAAAATGTTAGAGAATTTGATTCTTACAAGAAATGACCTGAAGGTTTTCAGCCTTAGATATGCATAGAAAGCTTAAAGCTCTACCAATGTTACTCCAAGGGAAGCTCAAAATAAAAATCCAAAATGATAAACCAAGCATGCTGAAAATGAGCTCTCTCTTCCCCTTTTAAGCACAACATGATGAATCTTCATATTCCCTTGCTCGCCTCTTCATTTCTTGTTCTTTTTTTCATTTTAATTGTCTTTTTCCCACTTAAGAGAATAATATAACTTTGTAAGATAAAGTGAATTATTAATTCCCTTTTTAATTTTAAAGTCACTTTATTATAACAAGTTAATCTTTAAACATAAAATAAACAATCCTATCAAACTTAGAAAGCCTTCTATAATAGCTTGTCAGAAAGCTCTCAAAAAGATGCTCGAAGTTCAATATTACAAGCCAAGAAATATGGACCCCAAGTGACTTACTATAGAGAGTAAGTATCAATAACCCCTTCAATTGCATCTTTGATCAATCAAAAAGTGAAGATGTATGTGTCAAAACTCATACTAACCCCTAGCAAGGCCTGGTTAGCCCACACAACCATGATGGAAAAGGCCAAGATCACATCAAAGGTTAATCGATATAAAAAGGGACATGTCATGTGTGCTAACAAGTTCATGGCACCTAGTGTCTGTTATTTTACTGCACAAGTTCCCAACGTCCAATGTGTGCTATTATCATATTGTAACATGGACACGAGAAGTTCATTGCACCCAATGTGTGCTAGTTTCCATGATTATTTAGGAAATATATACTAATTTTGAATGGATGAAATAAGTCCCAAGTTAAGACCTATCAAAGTAATATGTGCACCCAAAGTGTGCTAATATAGAATGGAAAAGTCTCAAGTTAAGACCTGTCAAAGTAATATGTGCACCCAAAGTGTGCTATAATAGAATGGAAAAGTCTCAAGTTAAGACCTATCAAAGAAGTTAGCTCATTATCAAAATTTGAGACCCACCAAAGCAACAGATTCAAGTATAAAAGTTTGACCCCTGTTTTAATAAAAAAGATAAGTATAAACATATTATAAATCATGTGATAGTATCATGCTTTGAAAAGATGATTTAGGTCAACTAGAAAATGTTTTGACTTGAGTGTTTGGCTGAAATCTATGTTTGATGAGCTCACAATACTTAGATTTCATGATAACCCCTTCATATTAGGGGGGGTTGTTAATGTACTAACCATTAGATTTATGATTTAGTTTTTTTATTTGATAGTTTTGGTACTTTTTCTATAGCAATTGAATTGTTATATGATTGCCTTATTCATGTAATCAATCTTTATGAACAAATGTGCAATAATGTTTTATTTTATACTTTTGCATTATTGGGCCCAAAAATACAATGACAATGGGAAAGAAGTGCAAAAAAATGACAATATTCACAAGAAAACAATAGACAAAAGCTCAAAATTGCAAAAGTTGCACATAGATGTGTAAAATGTGTAGTTGCAATTGAAGCTCGTTCGAAGGAGGACAATAAGATAATCTCAAAACCATTTAGGTCAATATCAGAGTTGGTGAGAGGTATTTTGAGATAGTAAAATCTTGTAAGATTTTTTAAATTTTTTTTTTTCTACTATTTTCACAATTATTTGAGGGGTGGGCCTTTCCTTGGCTCCTTTTAAATAGTGCTAAATGAATTTACTAAACCAATTAAAAGAAGACTACTTTGAACCCCAAAATGAAATTGATTATGAAAGGACTAAAGGATAGGGTATTTGAGGTTGTCATGATCTAGTGTTGGTTCAACTAAGGAAATGGGAGAGTTCCAGGCTTGTTGTTTTTTTCAGCTCCTTTTTTCTATTGGCTATTTTAATCTTAAACAATAGTTTGTTCATTGAAAGAAGGAAAAAATCTAAAAGATTATTTTTCTACAATTAAAAGTCTGCATAAAAACACTTCAATTGCTCAAATTTAAATAGAAAATGTACTTAAAAAACCACATAAAGAGTCAAAGACATGAATTAGCTATTTCACGAATACTAATAATCAATCCCATTGATTTTCCCCCTCTCGTGGGAAGCTTTGATGTTCAACCCATACATTGTAATCACTGAGAATGGAGAAAGGCTCAAAATGGACATATGAGCCTTCAACATGGACAACATAGTTTTGATAGGTCTTTTCCAAAATGTTTGTTTTTGAGTTTGTAGCCTTGTTCCACATGATTATTAAATGGACCTTTTTGTAATATTCATATAATACTTTGTAATATCGTGGTAGCGGTATCATAGCTTCAATTGATGATATAGTAAACACGGTAAATTGTGAACTCCATTGTAGCTTGCTTTATATTTAATAGAAAAAATCCTATTCATTGTCCAATATCACTTACATTTAAAAGCATCTTTTGTTTTGATTCAAGACTTACACAATTATTAATAGGTAAATTTTTGTTGATTTAACTCATTTTATGTGTATTTATTCTGCACATCGCTTTTATATTATTTTCCTTGTTCTTGTGTATGATAAAGACTAATCAAAATGACAACACAAAAATGAGGTGATGTATTCAATCTAATCTCACTTTAGAATAATTGAACATTCAACAAGTCCATTATCTGAGTATTTGAGGTTAATAATGCTATTAACTTGCTATTTTCAAGAACAATTGTGTTATTAAATAGCCTAAAAACTAGGTCGATTACATGTACAAACATTTTGGAATTGGTGTTTGCATAGAATCGGGTAGGGTTTGGAAATTTTGTTTTGATCTCAAGAAAACCCTAAACCACATAATTTCCCCTAAAAGTTAGAAGCCCTAAATAGATAAGAAAACTAGAATATCTACGATTACAATAAATTTTAATATTCATTAAAAACGTTATTGTAATTTTTTATATTTCTTATAATCAATGGAGTCTATAAGAAGAGGGGGATAAAAGATGGAATCAATATGCATTGGATTGAGGTGTCAGTTTAATGACTGTCTTTCTCATTTACAAAATTGTTTCCAGTTCAAAATTGATAAGTTGAATATTTATGTTGCTCACTTTCCAACTAATTAAAAGAGTGGAAACCACTATTTTAAAGATTTGTTCATATTCAATAGTTTTCCTCCACTTCAATTTGTCTCCAATGTTTTATGTTAGTGTAGAGCATTTTCAAGAGAGATGTCTCAATTTTTCTATCGGCGAGAAAAACCCATTTCCTTATTATGGTTTCTATCAACATAAGAGTTGGACTTTGGCATATAGTTCATGACCTAAGTTGTTGGTTCAGATTTGGGCTTGAAATTCATTTTTTTTTTTGGGTTGGGTTTGGATTCATTTTGGGTTTGCTTGTACAAGAATATGTGTGTGTGTGTGTGTGTGCAACAATCAATAAATTTTAGCAATGGAGGCAAGAAATTTTATTTTTCATTCACAAATACACAAATGACATTGAAAACAACCTTTTTGGCCTTTCAAATGGTCACTTTTAGGGTTGGAGGGTCGAATAGACCAAATTTGTCAAAAAAACCTTTTTAAAAAAGTCAAAAAATTATGTTTTTGGACCTACTTTGGCCCAGGTTCATCATTGGAAAACAAATTCACTCAAAAGTATGCTAAATTCTGCTTGAGTTCCTATATGAGAATTAGGAATGAATTTTGGTAACTATGGCAGAATTACCTTCGAATTTGACAAGAACCCAAATTTGTGTAGAGCTGAACCAAACTCTACTAGGTCTAGAAGTGAATTTGGTAACTTAGTTCATGATAAAAGTGTCCAACAACGATGATTGTTAAGTGTAACTCTTACATAATGTTTGAATAGTTATATAATAAAAAAATTAATAGTATAGAATAGTTTTAAAATGTGAACCATATTTTTTAATATATTAATACATTGTTTATTAAATTATATATTAACAAGAGACACATTGCGTCAAAGTTCCTACCAATAGTTAGGAAAGAAGGAAATTAGAGAGTGAAATATATGAAGAGAGAGTTAAAGAGATATATTGCTCGTAATAGTTAGAAAATAAGGAAAATAAAGATTTATATATATGAAAATAGAGTGAAAAGAGAGATAACGATAATAAAGATTTATAGATAGAAATGGAGGATATGAAGAGATCTAAAAGAGAGAGAATGATATGTTATTATAGGGACAATGAATCGAGAGAGTTGGAAGAGAATTTAAAAAAAAAAAGATTAAGGATTATGTTATTTTAAGAAATATTTAAATAACAATTATAAAATTGAGTTAAATCAATGAAGTATTTGTTTCTACCTTTTTCGATATAAATTCAAATATTAAATTTTAAAATATAAATTGTTGACTACTTGATCCAAACCAACAAAATAATTAGTAAGTTTCAAGAATAATATTAGTTTTACAAATTTTAAAATGTGAAAAAGAATTAAAACAAGATTGAAAAAAATAGCTAGTTAAACATAGTGTGAAAAAAGTTAGCATTTTACGATTGACAAAAGTAAGGGACAATGTAAAACTAATAAATATATTTAAAATAGAAAATATAAAACATTACTTAAAAATATACTTTTGTTATTTATTAATTTAATTATAATTTAGAATAAAAAAATTAATTTTAAAATTAGAATAAAATAATTTTAAATTATTATGAAGAAAAAATTAAATAAATGTATTTTTAAATGATATGATAATTAATTTTTTAGTAAGATTTTAAATAACCTTAAATTTAGATAATGGTAAAAATAATAGATTAGTATATTTACAATCTTTGGTAAGAAAAAAAAATTAGTTATTTATTATTTATGAATAGTCCTTTTCTATTAATAATTAATATACTAGTTACAATTTAGAAAAAAGGGCCGGGGGATACAGGATCACCCCATGAGAGTTCACATGGTCGAAGCTGGAATCAACAACTATTCATAAAAAAAAAAAAAAAAAAAACATTAAGCAACCCCTAAGGTTGCCAAAGCAGTGCTAGCTGAGGGGGTGGTTCATCGCATGAAAACCCCAATCATCCATAGTATTGGCAAGTAGGCTGGGAATAGTCAAATTATCAGTAGCATCATCAGGGGCCTGGTCTTCATCCTTCGTATCAACTTGCGGTGGAGAAATAACCAACTCCAGGCAAAAAGGCCATTTGCCAAAAACCACACGAGGAGCATTAGGAGGGGGAGCCACCATACTTGGGGACCAACTAGAGCTACGACGAGGCGGAGAAACTGAGAGACGATGCCATCTACCATCGCCACCACTAGGAGAGCAGTGGCAGGAACCTTACAAATGTGGTGTGTGAGAGCAACAGACAGATGAACTACGCCCCTGGGCGGAGTGTGATATGCCAAGACGTCAGGAGGCACTCTGGCAATCGTACAGGGAGCATTACCCCAATGATTGAGTAGCTCTTGGAGGTGGGCCACCTCTGGAGCCACCTTATTGGCTTAGACTTGAATTTGCATCATTACATTGTTACAAATGCATGCTTTAATGTACATAGCAACAATTATGTCAAGAAAACTATGAGTGAAAAGAACAACAATCCTATCTTTCCACAAAGTAAACAAAATCTCCATCCTGAAGGTATGCCAGATCTGGGTAAATTGCCTAGGGAACCTGGGGGAGTCACCCAACATAACCATATGCTAGGAAAAAGGTTCTGGCCGAAACGACTTAAAGAAATCATGAATCTAGTGCCAATAGTTTTGGGCACATCTATAGAATCAAAAAAAATGCAAAAAAGACTCCGACTGCCCACAAAAAGGACACTGATGATCCGAAACCCTAATATGCTTGAGCTGAGGTCCAAGGGGAAGACCTTGAAACATCAGGCACCAAGCAAAATGTGCAATCTATGTGTTAGACATGCATTTATATCTTAGGTAGTGAGGTGGAAGATTAAAAAAAAATACTTTTTAGAAACTTTAATTAATTTGTCACAATTGTGAACAAGATAAAGCTATCATTAATGCATGTCATTATTGTTGTTAGAAAAATATGTGTTTTTTTGTTAAGGAAAATTAATTTTTCTCCCTACCAAAAATAGTATGGAACAATAGAATGAACACAAAATATCATTTATAAAATAAGGAACAATGAAAAATAGATATACACATTGTAAGTTTCATATAAACTTTTAAATTCTTTGATTTGATTGATTAATCTAATTGAAAAATTGTATTTAATGAATAGTATCCTTAAAATAATAATTATGTAATAAAATAATAACTTGATAACATAAATTAATATTTTATATTAGTATATTATTTATCAAATAATATATTAATACATAACAATAATACTAGAAACTTAAAAATCATAAACTAAAAGCTTGTGTAAGTTATAAAGCATTATTTAATATTAATATATTTGTTTTTATGAATTTAATTAATTTTCAATATATACTTTTATAATGTTTATATTTATTTTGTATGAAAATATACACGCGAAGTCGAGAAATAACGAGCTAAACCGAGGCATTGCCTATTATGAGCTAGGAGCTGGCCAACCCTAGCCTGAGGATCGCAGATTAGGAGGCTGCTAGTTTACCAGCCTGTACAGAGGTGGGAGAAAGTTCTTGTTGTGAGAATCAATAAAGCACAAAGCATATTCAGCTACCTATAAAAGAAATTTGTCACATTGATGTATTGTACCAGACCCCTATACCCATACTCACACTAGATTCCAATTCAACGACTTAATTTGTTACCATTCAGAATAACAGTTTGTTATCCTAAAATATTTGTTGCTATCTTACCTTCTACTTTGTAGATATTATTGCAAAACAAACTCCATTTACTGATAATGAAATGCATTTCTTCTTGGTCAGTTGATTGTAGGTTGGAAGGGAAACATCATGATTGATAATTAAGAGGTGTAGTGTTTGGGTTTCTATAGTACTTGGCTTCCTGGCCTTCGTAATTTTGTGCTACATAAATAGAAGAAGTCAATACGAAGTTCCTTTTACACAAGTCGGATAGAAAAAGCTCTCTGTTTACCTTGGAGAAGGATAATCATGCATATTAAGTGCTTGGTTCTGGGTAAATATCTTTCTGCATTTGCTTTTGTTTAGAGGTGTGCTATGTTAATATTTTTTACACTTAATAAACTGATTTTGGAAATATGTGTTTTTGGTTGAAGGTGCTGGTCAGGAGGTGGGAAAAAGCTGTGTAGTTGTTACAATAGGTAGCAAAAGGATAATGTTTGATTGTGGCATGCACATGGGCTACCAGGATCATCAACGATATCCCGATTTCTCAAATATATCCAAAATTGGGGATTTCACTAACAGCATTAGCTGTGTTATAATTTCACATTTGTAAGGATACTGATCAAGTTTTTCTGCCTCTGTTGATGCTTCTAATTAACTGGTTGATTGGCTTATTGTACTTTCATTTTCTATGATGCAGTCATTTGGACCATATAGGGGCTCTTCCATACTTCACTGAGGTTCTTGGATATGAAGGACCCATCTATATGACTGTAAGTTTTCAAGCTGTCTTGAGTACATTAATAGATGTTTTCTTGCTCCAATTCAATACTTATTTTGATTTATTTAATTTATAAATCCTTAAGCATGGTTTACTTAGAATCATCAAATTGTTATAGGTACATTTGAAAAGATCATAATGATAAAAAACACAAGCTAATAGATGATGTTATAATCATACTACAATGACTAACATGCTGTGGTTATGTCCACTTCTGGGATCATCTCCTGAATTCACAAATCCAAACAAAATAACGAGCGCAATATAGTTGGAGATATAACCCTAACCTACAAATAAGATGAAATAAGCATGTCTTGGAACCTGCAACCAAATTCAACAATAATAATATAACCATAATGCATGGAATACATCCATTTTTAGGGTCAAGAGAATAATACTGAGAATAACTATAATGAGGGTTAAGTGTAATAACCCCAACCGGTTATAACTTTGTGAAACACCAAATCCTTCTCAAATTCAATTGTTTGACATTTTGTCAAACACTTTGCAAGCAAGCTCTGATACCAATGTAATATCCCTTGCCCAAATTGACTGATTTTAGCTCAAGGAATATATCAAACACTTGTATGCTGCCTTTCTCTTTTCTGATTTTTTGTGTTTCAAATAGTTTGATATAGTTTGAATGATGCTAAGAAATTTAGAATGTTTGCAAATGATATTACAATACCTTTTTAAATGAACTAATATGCAAGTGCAGTTCTTTTTGGTATTTTCAATGCATATACATGGAAACTAGAGATGGAATGCATACCTACAGCCAACTGGCATTTTGATAAACAATTGGCATACAACTATTAAGCTGATCATATACGCTATTAGATGGACATTTCGTCAAACAAATGGCATGCAACATATATCTCCTTTATTGAAGTCGTTCCTATGTACAATGTTGCTATGAATTTGCCAAGACAAATGGGCTTACAATAATGACTGCAGCAATGCCAAATCTGATTCTGAGTTATCACTTACAACAGCAAAATTATGTGCTTTTACAATGCTAACTACTAATAGTTGTAAGAGGAACTTGATAATAGTGCTGTCCAAGGATGGAGATGAAAGTTGCAATTGGAATCAAGCATAAATACTGTAGCACGGGTACTAAGTGCGGTACTGTTCACGCATACTGTAGCAACAAGTAAAAAAACGATTATTAATGGCTGCCAAAGATGAATCTTCAGATCTGCACTCGATAGTCCTTCAATATTTTTCAAACCCTTCGGTTATTCCTTACTTTAAGCACAAATAAAACTTTGGAATGAAACTCACCTGAATGCCAAATTCAGTGGATATTTCACCAACTCAAATGGTTGCAACACTGAAGAATTGACACTCTCCAATGGTTAACTGAAATCAGAAACCCTTAGTTTCTTCTCCCAAGTTCATATCAAATGCAATTGATAATAATAGGATGCCTAGCAATGAATCTCTCACCTCTATTTATTTTTTTCCTTCACCCTTCTAGAAGGAAATAAAATATTATTTAATTGCACTCTCTAGAAGCTTCCCCTTTCCAATACAATAATTAGTTGTCCTTCTAGAAAATGCACTCTCTAGAAGCTTCCCTTTTCTAATACAATAATTAGTTGTGCTTCTAGAAAATTAAATTAATTAAATATAAAATCACCTTTAGATTTATTTATTTATTGACTTTAATTTAATTTATTTCTCCTTATTTCTCCACTTGGCCTTCGGAGAATGAAAAACTAAGAAGTCCATTGAGGGTCTAAAAGATGGGGAACATTACATTGAGATAGGAAAGACATGATGAGGTGCCCTAATAATCCTCGACCATAGACCCAAGAGTGGAAACTCTATCCCCCCCTGGGCCTCATGTGGTTGTAAGTTTGTAACCATGCTCATGAGGTAGCATACTTACCATAGCCTATATATGGTTCCCCTCCATCATACTCTCCTGCCCTCCTCTTATGATTGAGGATCCCATTGAGCTAGGAAGGACATGATGAGGTGCCTTAATTACCCCAGATCTAGGCCCAAGAGTGGAAACTAAGCCCCTTTGGTCTCATGTGGTCGTAACCATACTCATGAGGCGACATACCTAGCGGAGCTTGTGCACTGTTTCCCTTCATTAACTATCCTTTGCGGATCTCTTTCTTAGCTACCGCAATGACTAACCCATATAGTTTGGAAGGGAGATTGCAATAGGGCACCCTTAACTTGACCCTAGGCACAAGAGCAGAATCTCTGCCCCCCTTGGCCTTGTACAGTTCTTAACTGATCTCATGATGTGGTGTACCTACTAAGGCCTCATTGTTCCCCCTCCTTGCAGTTTGGTTCCTTCCCTAATATGGTTGGAGGTTTATAAATTATAACTAATATCCTAGTCACACCCTTTGACAATTGGATGACCTCTTAACTGAGCAGGGCTTTTACTAGGCATAATTGTTGTTCTTTCAATGGATTTTAACCTCTGCTGCTTACTGTAAACTCTTCCTGATTTCTGCCATAGTTATTTTTGGAGATTGTTTTCTCTTATATATTGATGATTACCACTTCTTGCCTTGATTACTGTTTTTGATTTTGGTTTATCTCTGTTATGTCTACCCTTACCTTCAGAATATTTTCTTCCTTCCTCCCCATACAGAATCTGCTTTAGACTGCAGTAGATCTTCTCATATTCATCATACAGATCTGCTGTCATATTTTAGATCTTCCTATATTTCTGCTAATGAATGCATAGATATTCCCTGTGCCTTTCAAATAAGTTGATCTCCCCTTTATATTTACAATGTTGGGAGTCACACCTCTTCATCATAGCTCCCCTTTGCAATCTTCACAGTCTTTCAAAATTACCAACCTTTAAAGAGAGTCGCAACCCTTCACCATTTCTACCCTTTGTGAGAGTCACAGCATTTCATAGTTACCACCTTTTGAGAGGGTCCCAATCCCTCGTCATTGATGCCCTTTGAAAGAGTCAAAACCTTTTATAGTTATGACCCTCTTGAAAGAGTCATAACCTTCATAACTTTGTTTTGGAAGGAGTCACTTTCTTATTTTCTTCTTGTTCTTTTTAATTTTTTCTTGAATCAGAACTCTTCCCTTTCTCTTCTTTCCTCTCTCACCTTTCAAATGAAGTCTCCTCGCTTTTATATTTAATGTTGAGGGAGTCACAACTCTTCATTATCTTTCATTTAACTTCATGAACATGTAATTTTATTATATTTCTGTTAATTTATTTTTATTGTATTGTTATTATTTATCATTAAAACTTATTCCAGGAAGGGGACTTCACAGCTGTTCATTGAAAGTACAGCAGTTACTTGTTAGTAGAAAGTTTTGAAATATCCCAGTTTGACCAGCTTTAATATTATTTTGATTCAGATAGGCTTTGAAGTTTAAAATGGGCAGTGCCAGCTTATGTAGGATTCATTGAGGGTTTTATACAATAATTTGAAAGCTTCCCATCATATTCTATGTTTAAGAGCATATTTATAAGCTATATCTGGCTAGTTTCGAATATCATCTTACTGAACTAACCCTGGTTGTAAATCATTTTATAATAAATTAAATAGAAAAAAGAGTTAAGACATGTGTTTAGACTCAGTTTAAGTATTACCTACTTGATGACCTGTCATCTTGATGAAGCTTTTTCATTATCCATTTTATTGAAAATCTTATATTACTCATACTTGAATGTAATCAGTTTTCTCTCAAGAAAAATTATCTGATCAGGAAGAAAGAGTTAATTCCCAACAGATCGTGCAACTTTGACTCTTTCATCTGTATCTTTCCTGTATATAGCTCATCTGCACCAACTCTTTGTCACAAGGGCTATATTTTTGGAAACTCTAGAGTGAATGATATATGTTCTCTCAAAATTGGTTCCTAATCTAGTGAATATGCAATTGCTTCAGTAATAGAAATCAATCTTTTTAACTAGATTCAAACGTTCAAGACCAAGAAATATTGACCCTTCAATTCAAACTTGAAGAAACTTACAAACCCGTAAATCCATAACACTATCACAATAAAAAAATACATTATCCTTTTATTCAAGTTACCAGGACAGCAGAGTAGAACAATAAGTACTACTACTACTGATAGCTGTTTATACATCAAGTATTAATGTCTACGGTTATTGCTAGCTATACAGTCATTGAATTAATGTAACCTGGTATGTTCTCGTGCCTATGGATACAAGATTATGGATCAAGTCCTTAGAGGTCCCATTACTTAGCAGTTAACACTAAAAGCATCAGTTGCCAAAAAGTTTGAAAAATTTAATCAATATATTGATTTGTTTTAAACAAAAGAATCATTGCCTTTGTTTTGGAACCAAATATTAGTTTGAGGTTTGGGATCTGAATTTGGCAGTTGGATTGTAATTTCGTACCGTTAACATCAATTCTTATCCAGTTTAAACATACTGGGATTAGTATATAATTCATAATGAATAATAGCTTTTTCCCATAAGCTTCAACATGTTTCAAAGCATATGTTTGTTCCTTATCATTTAATATTATCACTTTGGTTTGTGCTTTGTCAATTTTAGGGTTCGAGTTCTTGACATACCAAACTAAGGTGTCATTGCTAAAGTCAGTCATCAGTTCTGTTTGTTGATTATGTTCTCCAATTTTCAAATATGGTTAGTAGTTTGGTCAATCTGGAAGTAGGCAGAGACATATAATATCCATTGTGCTTGTTGTTTGTGATGATTTTTTTGTTTCAGTTAACATTTTGGATTAAAACATTTGTTATAATTGATATAGTTGTTTTGAATACTATCCAGGATTTGCACTGAAATAGATTTAAAGC
This sequence comes from Cupressus sempervirens, assembly GCA_028749045.1. Lineage (NCBI taxonomy): Eukaryota > Viridiplantae > Streptophyta > Pinopsida > Cupressales > Cupressaceae > Cupressus > Cupressus sempervirens. The sequence goes on along the minus strand of CM053785.1, from coordinate 549,128,461 downwards.
ATACATTTTGAACTAATACTTATTTTGCATTGTTTCATGCAATAGTACCCGACTAAGGCACTTGCACCTTTAATGTTGGAAGACTATCGTAAAGTTATGGTTGAGAGACGAGGGGAAGATGAACAATTTAGCGTCCTTCAGATTCACCAATGTATGAAGAAAGGTATTATACACATTTTGCAACCACTTGTGAAGCTAAAGTTTCGTGGCTGGTGCTCTTCTGTTTCAAGCGTTGAAGGATATTTAGATCTTGAACAGGGAAATGATGCATTTGCTCACTTAATCATCTTCACATCGTGAAAGAAAAATCATATTAATGAGCATAGATATGATCTTTAAATCTAGTAACTCCAAACTTTCACCTTTCTAATCTGAGTTATTTTGTCAAACAGTTTGCATTCTGTGAACAGAAATGTTTCTTTATTTGCAGAACGCGTATTTCAAACTAGCTTGCCTCTTTTGGTACTTGTATAATGATAATGTGTGGGCTTAGCATATTATATTGGTAATTGTAAAGTTTACTTACAGATTCCCTTTGCAATGCTGAAGTATGTATATTTCTTGCAGGTACAGTCAAAGCCAATGAAGAATACAAGTGCTGCACAGTATATATAAAACTAAATGCAAATGATGATAAATATCTCTTCAAGATCGGCATCTGTATTGCCTTTGATCTGCACACCTTAATCAATTTCTATGTTGCAATATCGGGCGGCATATACTATGTATATAATTCTAGACAGGTACATGGGTGAATGGGCATGTCTCCAAATGGAGACATGTCCATTCACCAATGTACCGGATCGGTGGAATGGTCACACCCAATGTGATTAGTCATAACAAAACTAATGCCATTAAGACTTTAACTAAGTCTATTGCAATTGGTAACAATCAATATAGATACGATTGTTTACTGAATTCAATTCTGAGATATTACTTCAATAATAATATGCATTGGCAGTTCTGAATGCTGCGATCTCCATAATGAAATTCAGATTATATTCATGTAAATATACATATCGGTATTCAGCATATCGACATGCATAAATACATGATTATAGTCTCATGTGATCAATGCAATTTTCTGAACCAAAGCTATTTGTTTTCACACTCCCTCTTAGCTAGGGAAGACAAAGTGCATATGAATTTTTCTCATTATAAGAAGTAATATCCTCAAGATACATATAAGAAAATCAAGTCTTATGATATTCTTTTCAGTTATGGTGAGTATATAGATATCAAGTCACATGATATACACCATACCAGGTCATGGTACATCCATAGATATTAAGTCACATAATATCCACCATGAGTTTGAACATATTGATCTTCAACAGATATCAAGTCACATGACATCCATCAACATGCTCCTTTAACTAACATGATCTTTCCTTGAATATCAAGTCGCAAGATATTCATCATGATAGTAATCTAATAATAATAAAGTCGTCACCGTATATTATCAAAATCAATATTACATCATAAAATATTATCTTCTTAAATAATGAACATAGGGTAGGCCCATGAGTCATAGAATCACACATATGACAAAAGAGTTTACACTTTAAACATCTTTATTTAATGAATACAAATTTTACAAAGTTGAGACTCAATCTCATAAACCTACATTTTAATCAAGCCAAGTTTCTTTTTGAAATGATCAACTTTCACTTTAGGGAGAGCCTTGGTGAGAATGCCAACAGTTTGATCACCTGTATTAATATATTCTAATTGAATAGCTCTTCTTTCCACCATGTTTCCCACGTAGTGGTAAGGAATCTCTATATGCTTGGATCTATCATGAAATACCGGATTCACAGATAACTTGATATAACTTTGATTATCACAATGAATCGTGGTAGGTTTCAAAGGTTCACCAAACAAGTTTGAAAGCAACTTTCGAAGCCACATTGCTTCTCGAGCTCCCATAGCTATTGCAATATACTCTGCCTTAGTAGAACTTTGAGCAACAGAAGCTTGCTTTTTGCATATCCAAGAGATCATGGTTGATCCTAAACTGAAGCAGCATCCTGATGTGCTTTTCCGTCTTTTACACTTCCGGCCCAATCTGAATCAGTATATCCATGTAATTCCAAGCTGGTACTCTCATATTTAAGTTCATACCCAATAGTACCTTGAAGATACCTCAACATGTGCTTCAAAGCAACAAGATGAATCTCACGAGGTTCACACATGAATTGGCTTAATGCATTCACGACATAGCAGATATCAGGTCGAGTATTTACAAGATACATCAAGGACCCAATTATTTGTCTGTATAAGGTGGGATCAATTAGTCTAGATTCAACACTTTCTTCCTTCAGCTTGTGAAGATTGGTTTCCATAGGTGTAGACATGGGTTGACAGTCCCACATTCCAAATCTTTTCAAAATATCAATAGTGTACTACTTTTGATGTAGAAAGCTATTACTAGACTTCTGACGTACTTCCAAACCAAGAAAATAATGGAGAATTCTTAGATCCTTTGTTTCGAATTCAGAAGCCAAATCTTTCTTACACTGATTAATAAGGTGTTCTTCCCCAGGCCTGGGGAACCTGTTTATGTCCATATAGAGCCTTCTTCAATTTACAAACATAAGAAGCAGCATCATGAGTTACAAATCCTTATGGCTGTTCTAGGTATACTTCTTCCTCTATCTTTCTATTAAAAAAAACACTTTTTACATCCATTTGATGGACTTTTCCAACCTTTGGCTACTGCAATGGCTATTACAGCTCTAACAGAAGTGTACCTAGCAATTGGTGCAAAAGCTTCTTCAAAATCAATTCCTTCCTTTTGAGAAAAACCTCTAACCACAAAATGAGCTTTATGTTTTTCAATGCTGCCATTTGCAGTATACTTTAATTTTGAAGAGCCATTTTGAAGACACAACAGATTTTTCCTTAGGTCTTGGAATTATGTCCCAAACATCATTTTTTAGTATAGATTGGTATTTTTCCACAATGGCGTCTTTTCAAGCTTGATGTTTAAGTGCTTTAGAAGTGCTAGAAGGTTCAAGATTCAAGCTCTCACATATGAAAGCATTATATGTCAACTTTCTAGGTCTTTTGCTTTCTTGGAAGGTTCCTGAAGGGGTTGTGAATCCATCTCCTTCATGTATCATTTCCCTTGCCCAAAGTGGCCTTTTAGAGTGAGCAAGACTCTCTTCTTGAGTCTTTGGAAGGATTTCAATTTCAGTTGAAGTCTCTTCAGGAAACTCTCGTTGAATCTCAGGAGCAAGAGTCTCTTCTGGAGATACATCAAGTGTATCTAGTTCATCGAAGGTTTTGGCTCTTCTGAAAGCAATGTCTTCCTCAAAGATGACATCTCTGCTTAGTTCTATTTGTTTCTATCCAGGAATGTAGACTCTGTATCCATTTATTGTTTCACTAAACCAATGAGAATACCCTTTCTTGTAGAAGGTTCTAACTTAGTCCTTTTCTCCTTAGGTACATGAACATATACAGGACATCCAAATATCCTTAGGTGACTGATGTCAGGTTTCTTTCTAGCAAATGCTTCTTCAGGAGTCTTATTGTCCAAATGTGAGTGAGGATATCTATTCTGAATATAGATTGCTGTGTTGGATGCTTCAGCCCATAAAGACATATTCAAGTTTTGATCAAAAATCATGGCTCGAGCAGCTTCTACAATAGTTCTGTTGTTCCATTCAGCAACCCCATTTTCTCGAGGATTGTAAGGGACTGTGAATTCCCTCTTAATCCCAGTGTGTTTGCAGAATTCTTTAAATATTTCAGAAGTATACTCCTTCCCATTATCCGTTCTCAGAATTTTAATGTTCTTACCGGAGGAGTTCTCAGTGATTATTTTGAATTCTTTAAATTTAGAGAGAATCTCTTCAGATTCTTTGCATTTAAGGAAGTACAAGAATCCTCCTATAGATGGTATAGACATGGGCCCACATAAATCGGAATGTCAACACTTCTTTAGTTTTGCTCAAACTATGGGAAATGGCCTTTTAGTGTTTTTCCCTAAGGCACAACCTTTACATGATTCATTGTGAATATGTTCTAACTTGGGCATTCTAGTCACTACCTTCTCCATTGATGTTAGGGCACGGAAGTTGATATGCCCTAGTCTTTTGTGCCATATTTCATTTGAATTAGAGGTCTCATGTACAAGTGCAAGGTTTGTCTTAGCACATAGCTCATATAAGAGTCCTTGTCGTACTCCTATTGTTAGAGCCCTTTTAATGGTTGAATTCTTAGGCCATGTTGGTACTTTCCCTTCCATGAAACCAATTTTATAACTATCATCTTCAAGAGCGGATATAGATATTAAATCCTCTTAATACCTGGTTCATAGAGAACTCCAGAAAGTTGAATAGAATTTCCAGATTTCAATTTTATGGTGCAAGTCCCAATTCATTTGTTTTTATTTTCATGCTTTCTAGGTTATCCTAATATCTAGTGATGTGTCTGGAAGATCCGTTGTCAAATGTCCATGTATTCCTTTTTGTTGATATGTAACTCCTTTTTGTTGATATGTAACATCCCGTTTCCCCAGGTCTTAATTAACAACTAACATACTTGAGAAATTTAGTTATTACCTTCAATTTCATAGGAAGACAGTTATAATAGTCATGTTCATGTGAAAGAGATTTATCGTTAAAAACAGTTAAACAAAATTTCTTAACTAAGAACTTAAAACATCATCAAGGAATTTACTGTAGAAATTTAAATCCACATACCAGGGAATTGAAATCGAGAAATCATTGTAGGGATGTTTTTGCAATCACCTAGATTAGTCCACAAATACTACTATAACAATATCATATAACGACTTCCATCCAATACTGCTATATCAAAATCAAATGACGAATACCATTAATTACCACTATATAAAATTTAGGGCATCACATACCACTGTAGCAATTTGGGCATTGATTACCATTGGATCATTTAGGGCTTCAGTTACCACTGTATCAATTAGGGCTTCTGATACCACTGGTTTAGTTAGGGCTTCCGATACCACTGATTCAATTAGGGCTTCTGATACCAGTATATCATTTAGGGTTCCAATTACCACTGAATCAATTAGGGCTTTAGATACCATTGTATCATTCCTTTCCTTCTGATTACTTAACTGTGGTAATAACTCAAGAATTAGAAATATGCTCATATTTGATACTCATACTAATGAAAAACAATCCATAAATCTATCTCTTGCATCTAGGTGTAAAATAATTGTAACTATGAAATAACCTAATTAATCTTACCTTCTCATATATAAAAGTGATAATACCTGTTTCCAACAAACAATTGAATGAATAGCTTATCTTTGTTGTACATCCGACAACTTTGTGAGAGGTGAAACATTGTTACGGGCCTAACCACCCAACCTCGGACCAATCTTTATCCTCACACAATCTCTAATGAGAAAGACCCTCCCTACTCGGAATAAACAGGGATCATCTGACATCTATTGAGCATCTTGGTATTTAAACACACCATTTGACTTGAAGAAGGAGGTTACAATTAACAAGATCATGCATGAGCTATTAAATAATTCACATTAAAAAAAAAAAGATAAACATTGTTATGTCATAACTGATACTGTTTCATTTAAGTTATTCATGTTTGATTTCTCTTTTGCTTTCTTGCAGATTTATTCCACCTCTTCACCATTTCATTGCTATATAGCCGGTGAATCCCAGGTCTTTTGGAATATAATGAGCAATCTACTCTTTTCATCTCTTCACCAATCATGGCTGCACTGTCGGTGAATTCCAGGTGTTTCCTGGAAAAATGAGCAAGCTGCCCTTGGCATAGCTTCTAAAAGGTTCATCAATTTGAGTATCTTATCATGAATTGTGATAAAATAAATTATGTTCTCGAGTTCAATAACATACATCCAGGTTTGATTGCACTTAGAAACTCTTCCTTAAGAGATAATATTTGACTCTATTCTAGAACTATGAGAGTTAAGAAGGAATTCATTGACAATGACATGGATTTATACAGTGATCATGGATTAGAAGGAAATTTTAGAACCTAGCCGATTGCGACGGAAAATGAAATAAACATTGGTAAAACAGAATCTAAATTAATAACTCATGACCTGATAGGAATTTGGAGATGTATGAGAACTTGTAAATGGATTTGAATCAATTTTCCTCCAGTTGCTTGAAGACGTCTCTATAGTGAATATGGACTTCTATCCTCAGCAAGGATACTTGTACGACAAGTTGCTTGAACAAAGCTTTACAAATAATATTGCAGGAATTTGTCACAATAGAACTGAGGAATCCGTATGAAGAAGGCGGAAGTATTTATGGGTAAGGATGTAAATTGCTGCCAACAGGAAGTTGGGTGTTATGGAATATGATCCCATCTCTTTCAATGCATTTATCTCCGCTTCTTGGCTGGGTACTTGCATGGCAAGGAAATGGAATTCAGATAAGCTTATAAATCAACTGCAAGGGTAATTTTGTAGAAGCAAACAATGGTAAAATGTATTAATTGGGTGTTATGGAGACAAGGAAAATTCCGGAAACAAACAGTAGAAGAAATCAGGATTATTGCAGAGGTTATATTTTGAATGTCTCTCCCGCAGCAAGGCAATCAGATAAATATCAAGACGTCTGACTTCCAAACTCGGCTTTAGTTTAAATGAAAGAGCCGTGCCTTCTTGGCTTCCACCGGAAATAAAAGATTTAAAACCATTCAAATTCTAAAAAACAAAGAAGAGGAGAGGAAAAGATTAAAAGGTTGGAAGATAAAGTTGGAAAGATTATAAGACAATTTGTATTGCCAAATATTAAATCGATTTATCATGCCAAGTGTTAATCAGTTAAAAGCAAGAATATTAAATTGGAAAGAATAGAGTTGGAAGATTATAATACGAATATTATAATTCAAATGTTATTATATTTTGAATATTATTATAATCTTATATGTACATGTAAACATCACTTTATTAAATTATTAAATTATAATGGTGCCAAATCATTTTTATATTTATATGCATGTATATAAATATTTATTAAAAATAATAAGGTGAAAGATCATATTAAATCCTTAGAGGTACGATTTATATTTTAACTCAATTATTTATGTTTCTCAAATTATTTAAATAGCTCATATGGGTCCCACAGATGTATCATGCTTCAAGTGGCTAGGTTCTCAACCCATCTGCCCAGTGATGGTAATGCTCCTGTGCCTAATTCTTTTTTGACAATGCTTCCACCCCTTTGACGTGTTTCCTGCAAGGAAGTTCTCCGCAGTTAAATTATATTATCATAATAAATTATTTAATCATAATTAATCACAACGGTTAACCATCTTTTCAATTCTATAAATTCGGGACAAATGATCAACTAACTTGTTATCTTCATTTTGAAATTATAACGACTAACCATCTTACCATTTCACAGGATTATAATCAAATTAACTGTCAACTGACTTCATGTGAACCTCAATGGCTATATTTTAAATTAGGTCAAAAATTGGGATGTAACATAGTAGTTAAGCCCCTGACAATGTTTCACCTCTCTTGAAGTTGTCGGATGTACAACAAATAAAGATAAGCTATACATTCAACTTTTTGTCAAAAACAGGTATTATCAATTTTATATATGAGAAGGTAAGATTAATTGGGTTATTTCATAGTTATAGTTATTTTACACCTAGATGTGAGAGATAGATTTATGGATTGTTTTCCATTGGTATGAATATCGAATATGAGCATATTTCTAATTCTGGAGTTATTGTCACAATTAAGTAATCAGAAGGCAAGGAATGATATAGTGGTATCTGAAGCCCTAATTGATTCAGTGGTAATTGGAACCCTAAATGATACAGTGGTATTAGAAGCCCTAAATGAATCAGTGGTATTGGAAGCCTTAACTGAATCAATGGTATCAGAAGCCCTGATTGATACAGTGGTAAGTGAAGCTTTAATGATCCAATGGTAATCGATGCCCAAATTGCTACAGTGGTATGTGATGCCCTAAATTTTATATAGTGGTAATTAATGGTATTCATCATTTGATTTTGATATAGCGGTATTGGAGGAAAGTTGTTATATGATATTGTTATAGTAGTATTTGTGGACTTATCTAGGTGATTGTAGAAACATCCCTACAATGATTTCTCGATTCCAATTTCTTGGTATGTGGATTTAAATTTCTATAGTAAATTCCTTGATGGTGTTTTAAGTTCTTAGTTAAGAAATTTTGATTAACTATTTTTAATGGTAAATCTCTTTTACATGAACATGACTGTTATAATTGTCTTCCTATGAAATTGAAGCAATAACTGAATTTTTCGAGTATGTTAGTTGTTAATTAAGACCCGGAAAAATGAGATGTTACATATGGTATCAGAGCGTTGGGTTCAACGCTGAAACCTTGGGTCCAACATTGTTTTTGAAAAAAACTGAAATGTAAATATTGAAAAGATTTATTTTGCATAATTGAATATTGCAATCAAACTGGAAAATCACACTGGAAAATCATTTAGAATAGCTGGGAAGGGCTGAGATGATATAGAATGGACAAATGTGTAAACTGTAATATCATAAAGATGAAACATAATTAAGAAGATAAAATGATTGGCAAGTCGAGTGGTGGTGATCGGGTCGTTGAACCCATTGGGAAATCCTTGGCCAAGGTAATTTATAGGCATATATGTTGCCAATCACGAGATCATTTTGTTTGTCCGTAGATGTTAGTTATATAGATATAATTGATGGGGCACTCAAACCACCGAGTAGCTCGGATGGCCGAATTGATGAACATCCCAAAGAAGCCATTCTAATATGTTAGAATGTGTGGGGATAAGTATGGTTCAAGGCTGAGGCTTGCGCAATCCAAAACAAACTCTTTAATCTTGATAAAATGTTATCAAAATCCATGATGATGGCTAAATAATTCTTTCAACTTGAAAGATCTCAGCATTTACTTTATGTAGTCATATTCCTGTTCTTATGAAATGGTAGAAATAAATTGTTATCTATTTTTGAACTTGAACTGAAGGAAAACAAAACTGTGAACCATGATCCTTTCTGATGTTGATTAAACGACAAGATCATTTTGTGCTCCAGTATGGAGTAAACACACTTGCATAACTGAAACTACCAATGCTTGTTTACAGATGTAAACTTTTGTTTGACTTGAGTTTTTCCTTGAAATATTACACTGACGAGATGGGCATGAAAAGCCCAAGTCACACAAATGGAAAAGATGAACTTCCAAATATTTACAGATGAATGATGAGCTACTCATGAGAATTTGTTTCGGATGCATGAGATCTTGATTAGATGTATGATGATCTTGCATGGTATATCATGTTTTTACCCTTTGACACACTGCTATACATGTATAATACACATGCGATATTGACTTTACATACTAAGCTGTTGTATAGTGTTTTGGAGATGAAGTGTATATTCTATCATGAGATGATTATTCTAACGAAATGTTATAAGATGTGCATGAAGGCCTAAGTTACATAAATGGAAAAACATGGATTCACTAACCTTTTTCAGGTGATCTGTAAGTTTGCAAGGATGATCTACCCATTAATAAGTGTCATATGCCAGATGGTATTTATAAGTGATTTAAATTATGATCAAGTTATGATCTAGAACTTGCTAGTTGAAGAATTCCAATTTTGAATACTTATCTTACTCTCAGTTATTGAACCCTGAAAAAAAAAATTCTCTTAAAAGAAGATATCAATATGGAGTCGAACTAATGATATGATGAGTGTCTACATGAGTATAACAAGAATATGAAATAAAATCAACTCAATTGATGCTTAGATGACCACTAGTACGATAAAGTGAACTCAGGTGAGTATGTGTTTAATTTTATGATATTATGCAAGTATCTTTCTAGAAACATTAAAGTAAAAATGGACCTTGAGTTTTGAGTATGATTTAGATTTTGACCCAATTTTGAAAGAAATGACATCACGATGCTATATATATATATATATATATATATATATATATATATATATATCTTGTATTTGGAACATTCTTTTAGCGTCTAATTTGCAGAGATACACAAAGGGGAATGGTACGTTACATTCCAATTTTAAATACTCCTTGATAATGTTCATTTCAATTTCAAGTTCATCGAGGACGATGAACCACAAGGAGAATGTTATGTTACATCCCAATTTTTGACCTAATTTAAAATATAGCCATTGAGGTTCACATGAAGTCAGTTGACAGTTAATTTGGTTATAATCTTGTGAAATGGTAAGATGGTTAGTCGTTATAATTTCAAAATAAAGATAACAAGTTAGTTGATCATTTGTCATGAATTCATGGAATTGAGAAGATGTTTAACTGTTGTGATTATGATTAAATAATTTATTATGATAATATAATTTAACTACGGAGAACTTTCTTACAAGAAACATGTCGAAGGGGTGGAAGCACTGTCAGAAAAGAATTAGGCATAGGAGCATTACCATCACTGGGAATGGGTTGAGAACCTAGTGACTTGAAGCAAGATACATTTGTGGGACCCGCATGAGCTATTTAAATAATTTGAGAAGCATAAATAATTGAGTTAAAATATAAATCGTACCTCTAAGGATTTAATATGATCTTTCACCTATTTATTTTTAATAAATATTTATATACGTGCATATAAATATAAAAATGATTTGGCACCATTATAATTTAATAATTTAATAAAGTGATGTTTACATGTACATATAAGATTATAATAATATTCAAAATATTATAACATTTGAATTATAATATTCGTATTATAATCATCCAACTCTATTCTTTTAAATTTAATATTCTTGCTTTTAACCTAAGTTGCCGGTTCGCGGTTCGGTTCCGGGTTCGGGTTCGAGAACCGGTTCGCTGATTCGACAAAATTTTGAAAAGGGGTTTGGGTTCGTTTGGGTTCGTTGGTACAAAAACATGTAAAAAAATTTAAAAAAAAAATAAAAAAAAATATATATTCATCTTTACGAAGCATGAGTTAGAATTAGAATGTAGCATAGTAGCATAAACACATTTGAACAACAAAAAACTTTAAAACAGCATAAACAATATAGTAGCAAACCACAACGATCATTGGAACCCCTAGCGACTAGATCTCTTTCCTTTCATTTAAAAAATTCATAACTGTATCTGATTAGTTTATGCAGATCAACAGTAAGTTTTAATAAAAATTTCTTCTTTTCATAAATTTATTTACCAAACTCTTATTATGATTAACATAATCGATTGAACGTGGTTAAAGACTAATTAGATCTAGCTTGCAGAAGGTAAATCCCTTTGACCAGCTGAATATTCTTCAATCTCTTTGGGCACAATCTCCCAAGCACTGATCAACAACAGTAAACTGGAAAAAGACCATTCATGGAGGCCTCTGGATAACACAGTCTGACGTCCCAGATTCAGTATTCTTTAATACAATTTTTAATATACCTAGAGGAGAAATAATCAGCCAAACAGTGATAAACAATGTGGTAAGTAGCTGCCCCACCTGACCATATTCATGTGACCGTAACTTTCTTTTGCAGGGCAACATTTCCCAATAAAACGTTGTTTATTGTTTAGTGTTTGAAAAATTCATATTGCTACTCAAATAGGCCCTGAAATTCCTCGAAATTGGTCATGGTGGTTGCCACATGTTGAGCATCTTCTCTTGTGGGTGTCTCAAATTTAGTAGCATTTTGATTCAAATAGAAAGTGTTTTACAGCTAGGTATTACTCAACACTAAAAAACTGTGGCATTGTAATGCTTACCAACCCAGACCCAAGATGTATCAACATAAATTAAATTAAAACATGCTGTAATGTGGAAAATTTATATGTGGTTCTCCTGGGTTCGAACCCTGGTCCGAAATTTTATATGTGGTTCTCTTGGGTTCGAACCAGATCGAACCAGACCTCCAAAAACGAACCCAGGTCGAACCGGACCAGAACCACAAACCGGTTCGAACCAGTATGTGGTCCGGAGAGGGGGGGGAGGTACCCGTGCAACTTAGCTTTTAACTGATTAACACTTGGCATGATAAATCAATTTAGTATTTGGCAATTTGAATTGTCTTATAATCTTTTCAACTTTATCTTCCAACCTTTTAATCTTTTCCTCTCCTCTTCTTTGTTTTTTAGAATTCGAATGGTTTTAAATCTTTTAAAACCGGTGGAAGCCAAGAAGGCATGGCTCTTTCATTTAAACTAAAGCCGAGTTTGGAAGTCGGACGTCTTGATATTAATCCGACTTCCTTATTGCAGGAGAGACATTCAAAATATAACCTCTGCAATAATCCTGATTTCTTTTGTTGTTTGTTTCTAGAATTTTCCTTGTCTCCATAACACTCGATCAATACATTTTACCATTGTTTACTTCTGCGAAATTACCCTTGCAGTTGATTTATAAGCTTATCTGAATTCCATTTCCTTGCCGTGCAAGTACCCAGCCAAGAAGCAAAGATAAATGCACTAAAAGAGATGGTATCATATTCCATAACACTCGACTTCCTGTTGGCAGCGATTTACATCCTTACCCATAAATACTTCCGCCTTCTTCATACCGATTCCTTAGTTCTATTGTGACGAATTCCTGCAATATTATTTGTAAAGCTTTGTTCAAGCAACTTGCCGTACAGGTATCCTTGCTGAGGATAGAAATCCATATTCACTGTAGAGACGTCTTCAAGCAACTAGAGGAAAATTGATTCAAATCCATTTACAAGTTCTCATACATCTCCAAATTCCTATCAGGTCAAGAGTTATTAATTTAGATTATGTTTTACCAATGTTTATTTCATTTTCCATGGCAGTTGGCTAGGTTCTAAAATTTCCTTTTGATCAATGGTCACTATATAAATCCATGTCATTGTTAATGAATTCCTTCTTAACTCTAATAGTTCCAGAATCATCATAAAAAGGAGTCGAATATTATCTCTTAAGGAAGAGTTTCTAAGTGCAATTAAACTTGGATGTATGTTATTGAACTCGAGAACATAATTTATTTTATCACAGTTTATGATAAGATATTCAAATTGATGAACCTTTTAGAAACTATGCAAAGGGCATCTTGCTCATTTTTCCAAGAAACACCTATAATTCATCGACAGTGTAGCCATGATTGGTGAAGAGATGAAAAGAGTAGATTGCTCGTTATATTCCAAAAGACCTGGGATTCACCGACTGTATAGCAATGAAATGGTGAAGAGGTGGAATAAATCTGTAAGAAAGTAAAAGAGAAATCAAACATGAATAACTTAAATGAAACAGTATCAGTTATGACATAACAATGTTTATCTTTTTTTTTAATTTGAATTATTTAATAGCTCATGCATGATCCTGTTAATTGTAACCTCCTGCTGTCAAGTCGAATGGTGTGTTTAAATACCAAGATGCCCAATAAATGTCAGATGATCCTTGTCTATTCTGGGTAGGGAGGGCCTTTCTCATTAGAGATTGTGTGGGGATAAAGATTGGTCCGAGGTTGGGTGGTTAAGCCCCTGAGAATGTTTCACCTCTCCCAAAGTTGTCGGACGTACAACAAACAAAGATAAGCTATACATTCAATTGTTTGTTGAAAACATGTATTATCTCTTTTATATATGAGAAGGTAAGATTAATTGGGTTATTTCATAGTTATAGTTATTTTACACCTAGATACAAGAGATAGATTTTTGGATTGTTTTTCATTGGTATGAATATCGAATATGAGCATATTTCTAATTCTTGAGTTATTGCCATAGTTAAGTAATCAGAAGGAAAGGAATGATACAGTGGTATCTGAAGCCCTAATTGATCGAGTGGTAATTGGAACCCTAAATGATACTGTGGTATCAGAAGCCCAAATTGAATCAGTGGTATCGAAAGCCCTAACTGAATTAGTGGTATCAGAAGCCCTAATTGATACAGTGGTAACTGAAGCCCTAAATGATCCAATGGTAATCGATGCCCAAATTGCTATAGTGGTATGTGATGCCCTAAATTTTATATAGTGGTAATTAATGGTATTCGTCATTTGATTTTGATATAGCGGTATTGGATTGAAGTCGTTATATGATATTGTTAGAGTAGTATTTGTGGACTAATCTGGGTGATTGCAAAACATCCCTACAATGATTTCTCGATTCCAATTCCTTGGTATGTGGATTTAAATTTGTATAGTAAATTCCTTGATGGTATTTTAAGTTCTTAGTTAAGAAATTTTGTTTAACTATTTTTAACGGTAAATCTCTTTCACATGAACATGACTGTTATAACTGTCTTCCTATGAAATTGAAGTAATAACTGAATTTATCAAGTATGTTAGTTGTTAATTAAGACCCGGGAAAACAGGATGTTACATGATATTTGGTTGGATAATGTAGAATAGAAAGCATATTTCTCATGTTCATTTTCTTTATTTGACTTCTCAGATTTTGCAAAAGATGCTTGAGGTTTAGATCTATCGGGACAATTTATTGCATAATGTCCATATAGATCAGATTTGAAGCATTGCATTTTGGACAAGTCTTTCTTTTGTTTGGATTGTCCTTTTCTATGAACATTTCTTTTCCTTTTGTTGTTTTTCTTCTTTCCTTTCTTATGAGCATTTGTATTAAGAACTTGGACATCTTCATCTAAGGTTTTGTGTTTTCCCTTAATCATTAATCTTGATTCTTCTTGAGGACAATCTGATCTTAAACGATCTAGTTTAGGAATTTTAGACCTAGCACTTATACCTTGTACAAAGGATTCCCATGAGTTTGGAAGTCCTCCTAATGCTATTAACTCTTGATTTGCAATCTCATTACCAAGTGCAGATAATTGATCTCTTAAGTTTGTGATTCTCGTAAAGAAAGCATTTATAGTTTCTCCTTTATTCATGCTTACACTATTCATCTGCCTTTTAAGAGCAAGTTTTCTGTCAGTATTATTGATTATAAATGCATTTTAAAGAGCTCAAAACATACGATATGTTGTGGTATGTTTTTCCACAATAGGTACTATGTGGTCTCGAATAGTATCTACAATTATCTTCATTGCCTTTTCATTTTTCTCGATCCATTCTGATTTCGCAGGATCATGTTTAGGTTCGTCTTTGTTTTCTTTTTATAAATGATTCCAATTTGTTTTCTTTTAACATCATTACTTGAAGTTTTTCGGATTCAAAGTTATCAGCACTTCCAAGGTGATGTTCGAATCTCATTGTGTTTGTCATTTTGTAGGGAGAGAGGATTATTTGTTTTAAAGTAAAAATCTGACTCAATAAACTTAGTGCGATCTTTCCTTAGCCAAGCTTTGATACCATGTAAAGTTTACTTACAGATTTTCTTTGCAATGTTGAAGTATGTATATTTCCTGCAGGTATAGTCAAAGCCAATGAAGAAAACAAGTGCTGCATAGTATATATAAAACTAAATGCAAATGATGATAAATATCTCTTCAAGATCAGCATCTGTATTGCCTTTGATTTGCACACCTAAATCAAATTCTGTGTTGCAATATCGGGCAGCATATACTATCTATATAATTCTGGATGGGTACATGGGTGAATGGGCATGTCTCCAAATGGAGACGTGTCCATTCACCGACTGATGTGATTAGTCATGACAAAAGTAATGTCATAAAGACTTTAACTTAGTCTATTGCAATCGTTAACAATCAGTATAAATACGATTGTTTACTGAATTCAATTCTGAGATAATACTTTAATAATAATATGCATCGACAGTTCTGAATGCTGCAATCTCCATAATGAAATTCAGATTATATTCATGTACATATACATATCGGTATTCAGCATATCAACATGTATATATACATGAGTATAGTCTCATGTGATCAGTGCAATTTTCTGAACCAAAGCTATTTGTTTCAACAGTAACAATTAAGAAACACGACAGACCTCTGTTGATAAAATAATGACTTAAATACAATAGCACTGTAGAGTAATCTGCTTTTAAATCTCAATGGATAAACTACTACAGTTGCAGAGATTGAACAAGATATTCAGAATTTAACAAAGATCCCAATGAAAGAGTAATAGCAACACAATATGCAGACCTCTGTTCCTTAGTATGATTAGAATCATAGATTGTTTTATTAATGGCCCCAGTTGCTTAGAAAAGACAGCAGTATATATGAAGACACTCAATGAATCCATGCCACTCCTTGAGGTCCAGTGCTGCTTCTCAGTGTGTTTAGAGAAATAAAAAAGGATTTACAAAAGAGATACTATTCAACGCCCAAGTTTTTAAATGCCGCCAATGATGCTAAAACTGCGTCAAGGAATAGATGAAATTTTCTGCGACCTAACACCATATAAAAAAATCACAAATTCCTTTCACAACTACATTTAATCCTCACAAAAGTTTGTCAAAACTATTCCATGAATATTCAAACCCAAACTTTAGAAAAAAAATGCTTTTTATAGTGTCTGAAGAGTACGCTATTGCAGACGACCACAAAATGAAAATTTTTTCCACAAAAAAATTCAAATGAGTTCTGTGTTACTTAGGGACCCGTTCCATTTCCAAGATGTCCGGGAAACTCAAAAACTTATGGAAACCTTTCCCTTGGCTGTCCCGTCCCGTAAAATAAATGTTTCAGTTTTGATAGCTTGTTTGATTTTCACCCTCATGTGAACTCTAAAGTTATTATTTAACACAAATATTATATGTTAAAGTTCTATAATTCATATAAGCATGCTTTATCCTTGTTTTTATATGAATATTTAAAACTTCCCTTGTATATCTAAAATATTTCCTATTTTTTATATAGCTGTTCTCACTGCCGTCCCCTGCCATCCCTTGCTCCGAGGAAAAAATAATTCCATCCCAGAAACCTATCTCCCCATCTCTCTGTCCCCTTGTACCGGAAACCTGGGGTAACATAGATTGAGGTATTCTCAAAATCTGATGAAAAGGTCTATTCCAAAATCATCTTTGGTCTATGTACATTTCATTTTTGCAAATTTGAGCCTTCAGGATGGCAAGATACACTGCTCTAATACCACTGTAATATCCTACCTAGTTATTCCTTTCCAATTTTTCTCAAGAATATTTCAGAAATATAAACAAAGGATTTATGTAATAAAATCCAGCAAATAGACCAACAAATGCTCATGTAAAATACACAGAAAATGTTATTGCATTATATATTCAGCAATACAAAAACAACATAATTGTAAAAACAATGATAACCATTAGATTGGATAACCATAAATGGACCTAAAATGCAACTGTGAACTCCGTCATGAATTCACCACAATTGATCAATCTAATTTGCATCCAATCCATGAAGAAGAGCCTGAAGGTTTCCACCCTTAGGTTTTGAATTTGAAAGCTGCAAGCTTCCAAGATTCTCCAAGAGAAAGCTGAAATCAAACTCAATCCCAAGCATGCCTACAAATGAGCTCCTCTCCCTTCTCTAAAGTCAACCTGGCAACTCTTCACATTCTTCCTTTTGCCCTTCTTTTTCTTCCTCTTTCATCACCTTTTGGTCTCCTTTTTTAATATTAAAATGACTTTAAGTAATCTGCCATAAGCTCCAATTAAGTCACTTTAAAATAATTTACACAGTAGGCTTTAATTTCTCTAATGTCCCAAGATGGGGACATTACATTGGGTACTCCAAGTACCTGTCTTTGGGACATCCCTGCACCGGGTACTTCTGGGTTTTATCCTGATGTGCATCCCCGGGTTTCATTGTTGTAAAGGCAATGTGAGATGTAGTATGAGGAACATCTTGATGCAAATATTTAATGCCTAGGTAACTAAAGTAAATGAGCTATACATGACCCCGCTATAACTAACTTATAGAAATGACACCTATTACCTATGTTAACATGTGAATATTTCCTCACTTCGAAATTACAAGCTACAAGGCTTAATTCATTCTAGCAGCATGCATTAAGTAGAGAGTTCAAATAAAGTTTATCTTCAACTATTATTGTTGGCATTATTTGGCATTGATAAATATCTTTTTACTGCATAAATTCATTCATGCTGGCATATTTAATAGTTGGATTTTTGTACTTACCTTCAATGCTGTTGTGAATTTATATTAAGTATAATGCTGTCTTAATTTAATAAACGCATAATTACTATTTATTGGTTCTAGTTGATTTTATAATTTCCAACTGTTATAGATCAGATATGAGCATGAAAATTAGGATTTGTATTTTGTCTTGCATTTATTCTTTAGTATTTAAATTTAAACCTCTCTTCCACTAGTATTGTTAGTATCAGTTTGTCGCTTCATTGACAAGCTTCTCTCTAATCTATCCCCTACCTAACCCATGGTGTACAGTCAATGAACAAATGAAATTTAAAGTTTTATATTCTGAAAATTATCATAAATTGTCAGCATAGTATAGAATTTCTGTTCAATATTATTTTTAGCATTTATAAGTATTTTAGAAATTACCAGAGATAATCAACAATTTTACATTTTACTTTCAGTTTGTATATCTGCCCAAAATAGGATTACAATTGCATGTTGTGCAAGGTCCTGGTTTTGGGACATCACAAATTCATCTGTCCAATCATCCATTTTGGGTATCTATTGAGTTAGTCATCTGTGAAGTGGGAAGGATGCTCCCATAGTCAAGAATATTTGAATGAGTCCTTGAGCTAGGGTGTTTGGTTAAGGGCAGGAATCTAACATGTTTGTATGCAATTTACCCACTAGATCTATAAGTGTGAACATTTTTGATTTCCTACTGCCCGCTGAGAGAGTTCTACAACTCGAGCACTTACGGAAATGTCTTTTTGCTATGTTAATCTGGTTACAAGCATAGTTCTTGTTTATTTGATGTAGGAGCATCCTACGCATGGAGCAATCTTGCATTATCTGAGGAGAGCTTCCTTTCATTGTGCTTTCATTTGTTTTCTCCACATAGTGGACTAGTTTTTGTGTTTATGTTTGAAGTATGCATCTTGAGTTTTCTATGGAATTTCGGTTGTTTTTGGGAGCTTGCGCAATCTACAACATTATTGTGGAAGCCATTGGTAGTCAGTAGTCACTAACACTGCATGAGGTACAGAAGCTGAAACAAACTCTTGCCTAAGTAAAAGATGGAGTGACTCCTCATGGAACTGTATAGAGTGGAGTGTGTCACCACAGTACCCTATGTTACTGTGCAAGCTTGGGAAAGCCATGTAGGAACAAGTGTGGTCACTAGAATTTGGATATGTTAAGGAGCCATTCTTTGGCAAATTGGTGAGAAATGACAAACAATCATTTGTCATTTTTGAAGCTAATAGTGATTGGACACATTTGAGTGGCTTTACAAGGTATACAAAAACAATGGGGAATCTGTAGAGCTACATGATGGAAGTTGAAACATTAGATTTCTTGAAGCTTTGGTTACATATGAATGGTATGGCAAGGGCCTTTTAGTTCTTGCATGATGGGAGTTTAGCATCTTTTGTAAATTGTGTTTTTCAATTTGAATTAAACTTAAGGAACCACACATAAGGAAAATGCATCTCTATTGTTGATAATTGTGCTATTGAATTTCTATGTCGATCACAGATCAACATTGCATATAGTTGTACTCAGCATTGCATTTCTTTCCTAAATTCAATATTTGGTGCTATCCAGTTCTTTTTACTGTTAATATATATGTATGTATGTTTTATCTTCTCTGAGAAAAAGGCTTTTTCTTTTGTAGTTTCCCTAGCACAAATCATGCATCTTGTCTTCTGCTTGCAGTTACAGCTGTGGATTTGAAACAAACGGTGCAAGTTGATGCGGATCTCCAGATTAGAGCTTACTATGCGGGACATGTATGCTTTCTTTAAATTTCTATGATCTCATAATTGGATTGATTTGAATCCGAAAAGGTTTTAGTGTATATCATTATTATGGAATAGCTAGGTTGGCTGCATGTGATTCATACAAACCATTTTTCAGTCTGAATCAGTAACTTTTATTATACTTTAATAAGGGCACAAATGCATTAAATTTAAAACAAAATGTGGAAAATCACCATACATCAATTCATCAAATCAAGCTGTGGATGCTCATTTTACCAAGAAGAGGCACATCGGTATATTGAGTGCATAGTCTTTTTTATCTACATCAAGGCCATTTAAAATTACTCAATAAAATATGAAAAAGGATACCTACCTGATTTAAAATCACCCAATAAGACATTCAACTTACTGTAACACATAGGTGCTGATTTGTTTGGATAATTAACAGTCAAGACATAATACAGAGATTGCTCAATTATGCACGAGATGCATCCCTTGTTAACAGTGGTTGGCACTCAATGCTGCCCTTGGAGAGGACCATTTTGCTTGGGGTCAGTGGAATAATTTTGCTTGCATTTTTTATAATGGCCTCAACTGTTCATACTGACTGCCTAGCCCTTGGCTTGAAGATAGGTACCCTCCATTGTATTTTGAGCTTGTATACTGCTGCTGCTCCGACATTGGGTGGGTTGCCTCTTGCTCACACAGTGAAGTTCAATGGTTTCTTCAATTGCCTCATGAACTAGTATTTTGATAGTTACATGAGAAGCTTCTCAATGTGGTCTCTTGATAATTTTTCCATGGTTGCTTGGCTGTTGGTCCCTCACAGTGGCTGCAAAAATCAAGACAAGTTTTTTTTTTTTGCATTGTCTTGTTTGTTTTATCTTTCTACCATAACCTGCACATTGTATGTTTCTATTTTCATATATCTACAGGGATTCTACATTTATGAAAAAGAGAACTGTTTCTATTGTTAAGTGCTTTCTTTATTCTGTTAAATTTTTGTTTTTGGAAGTTGAAATACTAAAGTTGATTGGAAGTGTGTTAAAGGGCTGAAGTCTATTTCAGAGACTTGGGCACTCAAATTGATGTATGCACAATTTTTTGTGAATTAAAAACAGCAACTGATGTACAGTTTTGATTTCAGTCGAATAATAATAAAGAAAAAGTGATCTTTGGTGTTTGTAATAATAATAATAATAATATCACCTGCTGACCCTAATTAGTTGGTTGAACCTATGGCCAAGGAGAAATGAAACATCTTAGATTATTTGGTTCCTCGGACTGTAGAGGGGAGAGCATCAAGAGAGATGTATGATGCCTAGATTAGTTTGTATCAAACTGTAAAAATTTCTTGCATGATGCTGCCGAAGAACAAGCTTAGTGCCACACATATGAGTGTCACAAACACAATCACCACCTATCCAATGAAGATCAGAAAACTTCATAATCAGCTTTCGATAATTGGAAGAAAAGCGGACAATGAAGAGTTGGTGTCCACAGTCTTAAACTTGTTCTCTCCATATCGGGGATCCATTTATTTAGGCCCTCTCTTTTCATGAGAAGTTTCCCACTTTTGGGAAGCTTTGGAATTATTTCTAAGAATAAACTAGATTTGAGTCTAGTTTAGATTGAATGGAAGATAGTTGTAATCAATCCTGATTGGGAAAATGAGGAAAAAGCATAACCAAGCCTTCATTGGAAGACAATTTCACTTGGAAAAGTGGGTCAAAAGGACTTTGGAAGGGTAAGAAAGGAAATGAGGACTTAATTTCTTTTTATAAGGGGAAGAAATGCTTAACCCATATGTGTTTCAAATGCCATGAGAGCAGCAATATGCTTCTAAAGTGTCTTAAGGAGGAAAAGGGTAAGGGAAAGAACAACAGCAAAAGTAGTTTTTAGGGAGTGCGTAAGCGTTAATCACTTGGATAGGATTGTTGAGAAAACATTTGTAATTAATATCAAAGGTGTTGATAAGTTTTGTCATTGATGTCAACAAATCCGATACATTACAATTATTGTCATGTTTATGTCTGTGCATTTGAGTTCCGGAAAGATTCTAAAAAGCTATGTTTGAATTATGTTCTAATCTTAGTAGTTCTTGGTTGTATATCATATATGTTGTTGTCTAGAAGTATCTGTGAAATGTTTCAAAGTTATGTTGCTCAAAAATAACATGTTCACTTAGTTGCACTGTCATGATGTTCAACTCCGCATCCTGTCATTGTTGAGAGTTATGGCTTGAGGTTTGGAAGTAAAGCTACAAGTGAAGTATCGTTTTCTAGAGTTTGAGGCCAAGCTTTAGCAGACGAAAAGTTAAAGAGTATGAGAGTGTTCACTATGCTAGTTGGCGTGTTGTGCTAATGTTCCCAATTGATTAGCTAAAGGATTGTAACATGCACTAGCAAGAGGTAGTGTATGGATGTTCATTGGGACCAATAGAGTGTGTGTTGGGTAATGCATAGTGTGTCCCTTCTTCTGGAGTAATGTGTGGGTTTCTGAACCGATCCTATTACACATTTGGTTCTTAAGGTTTATACTTGTGTCTGACTTGTAGATGTAGTAATCTTGTTCTAGGCTGACATGTTAATGTAATTATGCTTATATATATATATAGTTGTAATATCCCAGATGGATATTGTCCGCAGTTTTTCTCACCAATAAAATTTCAGATTGCAAGCAGATAGCTCATGCAATAAACTTTCAGATTAAAATGACAAATGCTCATATAGAAGACCTCCAAAATTACTAGTGTATTATGAATTTCAGCATGACAATATCATAACCAGCAAATCCATACAATTCCTCATAAATATGTTATTGCACTATACATCAGCAATGCAATAACAAACATCAAGTCCAATCTTAAAAACAAATATACAGTCAAATTCAAAGTAAACTGTAAAATGCACTTGTAGTCTCAAATGTGATGAATCCACCATGGATAATGAATTGGGGCTACGTCCAATCCACCTAGAAAATGGCTTGAAGGTTGGCATCCTCATATCTGAAACAAGAGAAAGCTAGCAGCTTCCTAAAGTTCTCCAAAGAGCAACTAAAAAATCAATTTCAAATCCAAAGATGCCCAAATGAATGAAGCTTTTTCTCTTTTATGCTCAAAATGCTGACCCTTTAGTTTTCTTCTCCTATCCTTTCATCTTTTCCTTCTTTTGTCACCTTTAATCCACTTTATAATATTAATTTGACCCATTTTATAAATTTGCATTAAGCGCCCTTATGCGAAAGCTATTGTTTCTTAAATTTCATTTAAGAATTCCTAATCTCCCAAAAATGGGACATTACAATCTTCCCTCCTTGAGATTGCTTGCCCTCAAGCAATCATAAAGCCATAAACTAATACCAGGATCCCATATCAATCTGCGGGTAGCTTTGAAAACACATCCTACCACATTGCGAAACAAGGTGTCCAAATGCGTCTCATCCATCAACCAGATCCCTGGATCCCATGTCAGTCTGTGAAGTACTGCTGTGTTTGTATGTTGTGCAACTCTATTCATAATCTCAAATGGTGTAGTATCACAACATACTCCACCCAATGCAAAACACACATCCTATTAACACCTGGATCCCAAACCAAACTGTCACCATGTAACAATCTTGACTTGGTATTATTAAAGTTTGAGACTTGGCTAGTGGTATTTTTGGCAAATAGTTGGTATGAAACCCTAATAATAAGTTCTAATGTTGCTGTAAATAATTTGATTCCAGAATGCATAACAATATAGTTACAAAACTTGTATACCATGTGATAATATCAGAGAATGACCTTACAACATTTTATTAAACTCCAGATCACAGCAAATTCCATACAATGTTTAACTTTCAAAAATAGTGCTGAAACACTTTACTAAACGAGTTCTTTAATCTCTATCTACCTTTAAATCTCAAATGTAGACAAGAACAATAGAACCTATGAGTTGCAGAGGCTTGCAGCCTGTATTGCTCAACTTCAGTGTGCTTCTCCTAGTCTCCCTCAGAAATCGTCGACGCCAAATATTCTATTGTTAGCACTGATTTCTTTCAACTATCGTTGACACCCAATACTCCTCGAACTACCCGACTGTTGGATTCTGCCTAGGTGTGAATGCCTGGAATGTGGTCTTCCTGGCGTGATGCTGCTCT
Source organism: Cupressus sempervirens (assembly GCA_028749045.1). Taxonomy (NCBI): domain Eukaryota; kingdom Viridiplantae; phylum Streptophyta; class Pinopsida; order Cupressales; family Cupressaceae; genus Cupressus; species Cupressus sempervirens. The sequence goes on along the minus strand of CM053785.1, from coordinate 549,104,605 downwards.
AGTTATATGTGGTTGTGGGTGAGAGGGGATGATGCCCATGTAGTGATAACATGACACACTGATTCATGTTTGGACTGCTGTCACGGTTTCTTGCGTGCAGACTTGCTATGGTTTCATTATCGACACTGCTGGGGTATAAACGTTTAGTGTAGTGCTCATGCGGAATAAGTCTGTGACACCGTCCAACTATTCTCACTAACCTCGTACTTTGCTACTTGTTTTGATGCTAGTAATTACTGACAAATGTTTAACTGATGCCAAAGGGAAATGTACTCACGTAAAGTTGATCCTTCCTGCTGTGGTATGAATGAATCCACTGCTTGCTGACCAACCCTGTATCATGACAACTGATATTTTGAGCATTCAACACCCTGTACCCTGTGTGTTGTCTAAGACTCCAGTTTCCTTGCAGCGTTCCAGATCTCGAATTCGAACCTTAGTTTGTAGATACAATGTGAGCTACTAGGTTTTCGTCTAGCCTCACTACTTTTCTTAAGGGGTCTCGCCCTTAGGAAATATCTAGTCACATTAAAGCAACCTTTAGGATTTTGTAGATAAATAATATATTCGTGGTGATAATCCAATGCAAAGGCTTTCTTTTATAACCTTGAAGTGAGGAGAGGTACAAACAACTTAGCAATGTGGGATAAAAGGCTATTTTGTCTTTTAGTCAATTGAGTCATTTTGTCCTAAAGTGACTTTAGACAATAAAGTACATTATATTTCAACTCAATAAAATAAAATGACTTTAACCTTAGAATATCCCATTAAAATCTCCTCAACTGAAACCAAAACTCTTGTGATTGGCTGGCATCCTAAAACCAAATCACCGAAATAGCTAGTGCAGAGAAGGGGACAATACAGTCCTCCTTTTCGGGATTGCTTGCCCTCAAGCAATCTCAATGCCGGATGCTTTAGGATTGACTCACTCTCCCATGTGGCATCCTTGTAAGGCAAATCTTTCCAACAAATCAGATATTCTTTGATGGCCCTATTACGCAACTTTCTTTCTCTGACCTCTATCATCTCTACTGGAACTAATACAAACTTTCCTTCCTCATCTAGTGGAGGCAACTCAATGGTGGGTATTGCATGCTGACCAATTGCTCCCTTGAGACATGAAACGAGGAACACATTATGAATTCTACTGTCATCAGGTAAATCTAGCTCATATGCAACTTCACCAACCTTTCTAGTGATGCAGTAGGGACCAAAAAATCTGGGTTGAAGCTTTTGCGACCCACTCTTCTTCAAGGAACTCTGCTTGTATGGTTGGAGATGAAGATAGACCATGTCACCCAACTCAAAACTCCGCTTAGTCCACTGACAATCAGCGTGTTGGTTCCCAAAACCACAGATTGGAAATCCAAGAGCCTGCCACTTCTCTGATAGGACTTCTCAATCAGTTTTGGCCAACGAATGGGAATACTTCTCGATTCGCTTGCACTTCAGGCTCCGCTACGCCCAGGCAGGTTAACCTTCACCTCAAACGCCGACTGTCTAGTTCAAGGCTTTTCTATAGCGAATTTAAGCTTCTGGAGTTCTTCGGCTGGCAAGGTCCTCGAACTTGATCAAAATGAAACTTGTGTACTTGATAATTGAATGTTTTGCATAAAGTTTGTTAATAATGAATTTGAAGCTTGTAGAAGGAATATATAGATTTTTTGACTCCAATGATTAAAAGACTAGTGCCTCTGCTCATCCGGGAAATAGAGTCAACTTCAGTGAATTATCACGTACAACTTTATAATGTTTTACACACTTTATTGCCAACAATTAAATAATCGAGATGCGACAGACCAAATATTATGTAATCTTAAATTAGTCCAGATTGAATTTTAACTCCTATGGCAGGGAGACAAACTGGATACAAATATGGAAATGATTTAATATTTCACAATATTTGTAATGATCAAATTCAAAATGCTAAATGACCATGTCCACTTATCTGATATTTAAATTGTATACAGAATTTCAGAAAATAATTACAAAGGATGATTTGCTTGTAGTTTAAATCTTGATGCCTTTAATAATAAACAAAAGACACTTTATTTTATTGTAAAAATAAAATAATTGAATTTATATTACAAAGTGATATTAAACTCCTTATTCCTCCATACAATAAATAAATATAAAATACTCCTTCAGAGTGTATGAATGTTCGAATATGTCTTGTTATTTCAAATAAAATAGTTCATATTTATATCCTATTTGTTTGAGGACATGACTTTTCACGTTAAAGACTTATATCCCTTCAAAAGTAAATTAGACTTCTTCAAAAGTTAATAATCCTCTTTAACTTTAACTTTATGACTTATCAAATAAAATCACACTTCCTCAAAATAATAATCACTCCTTTTAATATCTAATTTGTAAATGGCATTTGACCTTAATCCAAGCTTTCTGTTGTCTGCAATCGCATCATCTTCTGCAACACATGATACTCCCATGCTCGTCGATTCTCTGGTGATGGTGACATCTTCCTCACATGACTTCTAACTCACAATGATCTTCTTTTAATCTCGAGGTTATCGTAGCACTCTATAGATGGCAGAGACATTGTGGGCATGATTCGATTCCTTGAAACTTTGTTTTGGAATGCTTGGCACGATATTCTTCCAAACTTGTTACATATCCCGATGGATTGATGGAGTTTCTCGGAATAGAGTTTCCTAAGAAAATATATTCATATCATACGTTTTTCTTTGACTCGGGATGATGTGAATGCACTTAGTATCTTTCACTGCCAATCGTGTCTTGTCTTTGGCTTACGTGACTTTTGTACGAATTTATGTGTCTTCTAGAGTGGCTACCATCAAAGTTTAATTTCTTGTCAATGATTCAAGATTTTAATGCTTCTTGACCAAATTGTGATTGCATTGAGCATATATTGGAGACTCCATTTTGAGCATAGCCTTTAATTCTTCCGCTGGGCTAATTGCTCCTCTTCATAGTTTGTCAAATGCACACTCCCTTTCTAATAAGTGCTTTGTGATTATTTAGGGTTCCGACTATGCCTGTATCCTTTCCTTGCAGTAAAATCATTAGTACCATTGTAAGGGCTTGGTGCTTCTATTCTAGAGGTTTTCTCATGATTCTGATTTTCAGTGATTCTTGTGGATGTTGCACTTTGCACATTCTTTCTTTTATTATGATATGCATCTGAATTTATGGGAAATGAATAAGCCTGATAAAGTATTCCCTTCTCAATGACAATACTATAAAGCTTTCAACATTATTTCACAAATGGAGATTAAAATTTTAGGCTCCAACACAGTGTACATCTTTTGCTTATTCTAGGCTTGTAAAATGTTCTCCCGAAGTGATTTGAGGATGTCTTGTTGACCTTGTAACCAATGTCTTGTTGACCCTGTAACCAATCCCCAACTGGAGGTGCCTTGCTGTCCTTTAAAGCCAGGTCTACAAATGGCAAGGGCTCTCTGCCATAGAGAGCTCTAAATGGAGACATCCAAATCGACATGTGGTAGGAGTTGTAATAGTACTCCCCTAGATATAACCATTTAACCTAGGCTCTATGCTGCCTTGCTACATAGCTCCGGAGATAACCCTCCACTCATTTATTAACTATCTCAGTCTGTCCATCCGTCTGCAGGTGGTAACTCGTATTGGGTGTCAGCTACGTACCGGTCAATCTGAACAGTTCCTACCAAAAAGTGCTAAGGAACTTGCTATCCCTGTCACTTGCAATGGTGCGAGGAAGACCATGTAAATGAAAAACCTCCCAAAAGAATAATTCAGCTACCTGTGAGGCTGACCAATCTGTAGCTATGGCAAAGAAGTGAGCAAACTTCGTTAATCTATCCACCACCACAAAAATAGAATCCCTGTCCTGCACCCTAGGCAACCTAGTAATAAAATCCATGGAAATACTCTCCCATTTTTGCTCCGAATGGGGAGAGGCTGTAGTAATCCGGCTGGAAACTCACGTTCTGGCTTGTTCTACTGACAAGTCTGACACTCCCTGATATGCTGGAGGACATCGTCCTTGAGGCCCTTCCATTAAAATCTTTTCCTGACTTGTCTATAGGTTTTGAAGAACCGTGGGTGATCGGCTGATGGTGCATCATGTAGAGTTTCCATAATTTTACCGTTGAGTTTAGACCCTGGTATGAGGTAAATCTGATCCTTATAGAAAATCACATCATCTATTACCTTATACCTGTTGTCCTGAAGCTGTCCGTCCATAGTCTGACATGCTTGAGTATTCATAGAATACTCAACCAACAACTGAGACTTCCAATCTGCTGAAATCTCAGAAATAGCACAACATTTTGTTACTGAGGGTCTCTTGGAAAGTGCATCAACAACTACATTGTTTTTTCCTTTTATGTACTCAATGTCAAAATTATAAGCTTGAATTTTGTTGACCCACTTTTGCTGCCTTTCATTAAGATCCTTTTTCTCTAAGTAGCGCAAACTATTGTGATCCGTTCTAACTGTGAATTTGCCCCCCACTAGGTACTGTCTGAACTTGGCTAAAGCATGCTTAATAGCCAACATCTCCTTATCATAAGTGGAGTACAGTCTCTCTCCATCCTTGAGCTTCTTGCTCTCATAAGTAATCGGATGCCTATCCTGCATGAGAACCGTGCCAATACCACTCCTTGAAGCGTCACACTCCAGAACAAACGGTCGAGAGAAATCAGATAGTGCGAAGATTAGGCATATGCTCATCACTTGTTTGAGCCTATCAAAGGTCTCCTCTGCCTCAACTCTCCATCTGAAAGCCCCTTTCCGTGTGAGGTCAGTGAGGGGAGCTGCTATTTGAGAGAAACCTCTAGCAAACCTCCTGTAGTAAGAGCAAAGACCTATGAATCCTCTCAAGTTTGATACATTCCTTGGTGGTGGCTAATCTAGGATTGCCTGAATCTTCTCTTGATGTATCTTCACCCCATCAACACTAATCACATGACCAAGGTAAAGAATCTCGGTCAACCCGAACTCACATGTGGACTTCTTAGCAAACAACGAGTGCTCCTCCATGATATTGAGTACCTCATCTAGATGCTGCAAGTGCTCCTCCCAAGTTCTGTTGAAAATCAATATGTCATCAAAAAATACTAATACGCTCTTCTACAACTACTTTCGAAAGATGTGGTTCATACATGACTGAAATGTAGCTGGCGCATTAGTGAGTCCAAATGGCATAACCAAGAACTTGGAGTGACCATAGTGACATCAAAAGGCTGTCTTATGTGCATCCTCCTCGTGAACCCGTATCTGATGGTACCCCGATTTGAGATCTATCTTTGAGAAGTAAACCACCCCATGTAACTCATCTAGTAGCTCATCAATGTGAGGGATCGGGTACTTGTTCTTGATGGTCCTCTTGTTGAGAGCACGGTAATCAATACAGATGTGTAGAGTGCCATCCTTCTTCACCAATACAATTGAAGAAGCAAAGGGACTGGAGCTAGGTCTGATGTGTCCCATGTCTAGAAGTTCCTTAATCGTCTTTTCTATCTCCTTATAATGCCTGGGATGACAATAAGGTGTCATGATGACGGGTTTGGTGCCCTCCTCCAACTCGATGATATGCTCATACCCTCTATTTGGGGGAATATCTGGAGGTATGTCCTCAAAAACCCTCTTGTGCTTATCAAGCATTGACTGAATGTCAAAAGCTGCTGTTCTAAATCTAAGGTAGCCTTAGAGGAAATGAAACAGTGTGCTGCCCACTCCATGTCATCATGCCTCATAATAGCCTCCGTCCTGTGGGTTGAAATCAACCTGGGTTCACCCTCTAGTATAGCCTTGAGGATCACCTATCGGCCATCTTGTAAGAACTCCAACCGCCTCTTCTCTTGATCAACCGTGTATCTGCCTATGGTCTGTAACCACTGTCTCCTCAACATGGCATCTAGTCCATCTAAATCCACCACATAAAAATCTGCCTCAAGAAGGAAATCATCAAAACGAATCAGAAGTCCTGACACCTTCCCTGCACATCTCAATCTCTCACCTCTTGCCACTCTAACCTCAAACTCAGGTATGTCGTGAATTTGTAACTTCTTCTTGGTAACCCATCGTGAGCTTATGAAGTTATGCAATGCACCTATATCTAAGAGGCATATAATACGCTGTCCTTTAATAATTCCTTTCAAATGAAAGGGTGGGATCGCTAGAAAGTGATGCTATGATACGAGGCTGTCCTTGGGTGCCTTTCTTCTTCCTCTCTCTAGGTGGTCAATCTTTGTTCTCTTCCTCATCACTGCCATCAACATTGCTGCCCTCTGGCTGCTCATCCTCCTCCTTTGAAAGTACCTCTACATAATGTATCTTGCCTTTGCCAAGGCATCTATGATCCGAAGTCCATGGCTCTCTACAAGTAAGGCATAGCTTTTTCCTCTTGAGTTCATTCCGTGTCTCAAAGTCCATCCTGGGAGGTGTAGCCTCATGCTGGCTTTTGTTCTTTTGGAATGAAGTGGACTCCTTATACGTTTTCTTGAGAGGCTGTAATATCGAAGAGGGTGACTCTAGATAGTGTGCAATCTTAATAGCATCATCCAAAGTGTTTGGTTTAAGTATCTTAACCAAGCCTCTGTACATATCCTGTAAACCCTCGGTGAACAACATTACCCTATGCTGTTCTGACATATCTGGAACCATCATTGAGATCCATTGAAACTCGTCAATGAAATCATCCAGAGATCCACCCTATCGTAACTGTGCCAAATCCTTGTAACAGACCTCAATATCTTTCCTGTCAAAGCGACTAATCAGCTTAGAGTTGAAGGTCTCATAGGATGTGATAAGATCATGATCCTGGGTAACCAACCCGTGATGCCACCAATCATATGTTGCTCCCTCTAAATGCTTCGTAACAAATCAGACGGCTTTTGTCTCTGACATAGGTTTAAGTGTTAGGTAAGTGTCTAGCTTGTGAATCCAAACTCTCATAGATGCCTTACTGCTGCCATCAAAAGTAAGGAGAGATAGCTTGTTCACAGCATGTTTTAAGTCCTTGTTTGGTGCTTTGGGTCTCTTGTCCTGCTACTATCTTTCTGTCTCCCTTTTTTGATTTAAGTATTGAATAAAGGACATATTCGTTTAACTGGGTCAGGAAACAAGTCCCATTCATCATACATCACCATAACGTTTTCTGCCAGTAAGTTTGGTGCTGCTAGTGGTGCTACCTCTTCTTCTGCAGTAAAAACAGGCATTAAAGGCCTCTTTGTGTTTCATGTGGGGCCCTATTAGCTCGGGGTGATCCTGCCACACTACCACCTCCACTGTGATGGCTTGGGGCTCTTCTGTTAACTGGGGCTAACTGCTGCATAGTACCTGCAAGCTGCTGAAGCGCATTAGCAATGTTGTTCTGCCCATCTTTGATAGCCTGCAATGTTTCCCTTATTACTCGTTCCTATTTAGTTTCACTATGAGCCATTTGAACGTTGTTTACCTGTTGAACTTGTTCCAAAAGTTAACTCTTCATCCACTAAATAACTGTCCTCAATGTCAATCTATTCTAAAGACTGCCTGTTCTAGTAGGAGGTGACTAAATTAATAAATTTTTTTCCTCATACCTGGCTGTCATTTTTCTTATTTATTCCAACCCGTTATGCAGTGAATTTTCCCACAAGATGGCAAGACCTATAGCTTTGATACCACTGTAACAATCTTGACTTGGTATTATTAAAGTTTGAGACTTGGCTAGTGGTATTTTTGTCAATTGGTATGAAATCCTGATAATAAGTTCTAATTTTGCTGTAAATAATTCGATTCCAGATTGCATAATAATATAGCTATGAAACTTGTATACCATGTGATAATATCAGAGAATGACCTTATAGCATTTTATTAAACTCTAGAACACAGCAAATTCCATACAATGTTTAACTTTCAAAAATAGTGCTGAAACACTTTACTGAATGAGTTCTTTAATCTCTATCTACTTTTAAATCTCAAACGTAGACAAGAACAATAGTAGAACCTGTGAGTTGCAGAGGCTTACGGGCTGTATTGCTCAACTTCAGCATGCTTCTCCTAGTCTCCCTCAGAAATTGTCGACGCCAAATATTCTACTGTTAGCATTGATTTATTTCAATTGTTGTCGACACCCAATACTCCTCTAGCTACCTGTAATGTACCCTTGTCTGGATCTGTATTTGAAAAGTCGAACCCTGCATTAGATTAATAAAAAAAGGGATGAAATTCACATTGGAACATGAAATTAACAATATAAAGACTACCCCGTATAACCCATTACTAATCCTTTGGAAGAGACTCCCTTCGAATTACTCAACCCTCTAATAGGAATTGTTTCCCGATTAAATAATCATCATAAAGGAGTATCTAACTAAGGCCTCTTGGGATCTCTGGTTAATCACTTGGTAAAGATCCCTCCTCTACCAAGGCCCTCTGTCATATGCATATGTTTGATCCTTACAATATATATTTTCTCTTATTTGTAGTTTCTCTCTAAAGAAACTAGACTTCTATTCAAAGAATTTAATCATCTTAGTTGAATATTTCATTCTGGGTTTCTCTCTAAAGAAACCAGACATTCAGAAATTCTTGTCCAAATTCTCAATGTCTTAATCGAATGTTTTACCTTGAATTTCTCTCTAAAGAAACCAAGCGTTCAAATATTTCCTTAATATTAGGTACCTCTGTTTAAGTTGTCTTGGCCGGGTTGCAATGTTTAAGTGTCTCTGTTATGTATTACATTGATCTTCCTGGACTTTGCATGATATCTACTGTTGGTGTGACCATTAATCGCAACTTCTGTTGAGTGTGATTTTAGATTATTGGCAGCAATGTTTAAGCCTTCTTTGTGTGAGGATTTTGGCTTTGATTCCTTCTTTTGACTATGGTATATAAGACTTCTATTCCTTTTCTTTTTTTTTTTGCATATGCTGGCTTCTTACTGGGCAACGTCCGGTGCTGAGAGGTCTTTTTAACTTTTGTGCGGTGAGGAGAATACTGCTAGGAGGTCTTCAAAATTCTCCGTATGCTGCTTCTATAAACATCAACGCCGATATTTATTATTCTTCTTAGTCGACTTCTTTCTGCCAAGTCTGGGTGACTTCCTTCTTTCCGATTTCCTGTGCTTCCTGTCTTCCTTCTTCCCATTGTCGTTATGTAATATGTATCCGTCTGCTCTAGGCTGTCAGTCGTGTCCCTTGGAAATGACAAGCATTTAGAAATATTGATTTGTTTGTTTATGTTTAAGTTTGTATTTTATTTTTATTTTATTTTATTTGTTCATCAAAAACTTAATTATTAGTTTTTCTTTTGTAATATGAATTATGATATTATTTGTGTTTTCTTATTCAATAATTACAAAATATGTTTTATTTATTATTTCTTCATAAATGAACATTTATTATTTTATTTCTTCTTCATAAATGATAATTATTACAAAAATATGAATTTTTATGTAGGAAATTACACAGGCTATCATAGTCCCTCCGTCTCAATTTTGCTTGTCCTCAAGCAACTTGAGTGTTTCTTCTTTTTCCCAAGTAGCATCTTCAACAGGCAATCCTTTCCATTTAATTAAGAACTCTTTCACAGTTCTATTTCTTAATGCCTTTTCTCTGGTTTTTAGAATTATTTCTGGTTCCAACTGGAGTTGTCCTTCGTCATCCAGAGGGGAAAGTTCTGCAAAAGGTACTATTTGCTGGCCCAAAACCTTCTTAAGTCTGGATACATGGAACACGTTGTGGATTTGACTGTAGCTAGGTAACTCCAGTTCATATGCTACTTCCCTAACTCTTTTGATTGCTTTGTATGGTCTATAGAATCGAGGTTTGAGTTTCTTGGTTCCATTCTTCTTAATAGATGATTGTTTATAGGGCTGTAGTCTTAGGTACACTAAATCCCCTTCCTGGAATGATTGCTCTACTTTGTTCTTATCTGCATATAGTTTTTTTTGATTTTGGGCAATATGCAAATTATCCTTCAGTTCTTTGATGACATCAATATTTCTTTGAATGGACTCCTGTGCACTAGGTACTCTACTTTCAATGATGGTTAGGCTTCCAAATGTCGCTGTTTCATATCCATACAAGGCTTTGAAGGGACTCATCCTTATGGACATATGATATGTTTTATTATAACAGTACTCGCCCAAGTGTAGCCACTTGATCCAGGCTGTTTGCTGTCCTGTGACATAATTTCCTAGGTACCCTTCTATCCACTTGTTTATGATCTCAGTTTGACCATTGGTTTGGGGGTGATAGCTGGTGCTAGGAGTGAGCGAAGTCCCAACTAGTCTAAATAATTTTTGCCAAAAATTACCGAGGAACTTGCTGTCTCTATCACTTACAATATTCTTGGGTAATCCATGGAGGCCAAAAATTTCCTTAAAGAATACTTCCGCAATTTGAGGTGCTTTATATTCTGTAGAGACGGGAAAGAAGTGTGCAAATTTTGTGAGTTTGTCTACCACTACATAGATACTATCTCTTCCGTGAACCTTTGGTAACCCTGTTATGAAGTCCATAGATATACTTTACCATTTTTGATTTGGAATAGGTAGTGGTTGTAACCGCCCTACAGGGTGTGATTACTTTGCTTTGTTTTGTTGACAGATTCTACATTCTTGTACATATTTTTGTATGTCTCCTTTTAATCCTTCCAAGAGTATTTTTCCCTTATTTGTTTATACGTTTTGTAGTATCCAGGATGTCTTACCAATGGATTGTAATGATATTCTTTCATAAAACTTTTTTTTACTTTAGATTTTGGAGTGAAATAGATCCCCTTTGTAGAAGATGAGGTCACTAGAGATCTTGAAATCTCTATTGGATATCTTCCCTTCCATAACTTCTGTTGCAATTTGATCCTTTGCATAATCTGCTATTCTATCCTCTTTCCAACTTGAAATACAAGAAATATGGTTGATGTGGGATCTTCTGGATAAGGCGTTTGCTGCCCCGTTATTTACTCCTTTAACATACTCTATGTCAAAATTGTAGGCTTGAATTTTGCTCACCCATTTCTGTTGTCTATCATTTAGATCTCTCTGGTTTAAGAAGAAGCGTAGACTATTATGATCTGTTTTGACTATGAATTTTCCACAAACCAAATACTGTCGGAACTTAGCTAGGGCATGCATTATCGCCAACATCTCTTTATCATAAATCGAATAATGTCTTTCAATTCCGGTGAGTTTGTGGCTTTCTTTGCATTAGTACTACCCCTATTCCATCTCCCGAGGCATTACGTTGCAGTTCAAATGGTATGGACAAATCGGGTATGGCCAACACTGGGCATGTACTCATAATGACTTTGAGTTGTTCGAAGGCTTGTTATGCTTTGTCATTCCAAGTGAAGGCTCCTTTTTTGGTTAAGTCTGTAAGAGGGGCTACAATTTTTGAGAATCCTTTAACAAACCTAGGATAGTAACTGCATAATCCCACAAATCCTCTGAGTTGAGTAAGAGTCTTGGGCTTTGGCCATTCCTTGATAGCTTTAATTTTTTCTTCGTCCACACTTACTCCTTTCTCATTGATTCTATGTCCAAGGTAAAGTATTTCCTTAAGTCCAAATTCACATTTTGAAATTTTGGCATAAAGGGATTCTCTTTCTAGAATACTATGGACTTTCTTGATGTGTTCTAGATGTTCCTCCCATGTCTTACTATAAATGAGAATGTCATCAAAAAATATGAGAAGGAATTTGCATAGCTGCTGTCTAAAGTTATGGTTCATGCAAGATTGGAAAGTTGCTGGTGCATTTGTGAGTCCAAAGGGAAGTACAAGGAACTCAAAATGTCCGTAGTGGCATCTAAATGCTGTTTTAGGTACATCTTCTTCTTTCATTCTGATTTGATGGTATCCGGATCTTAAATCGATCTTGGAGAAATAATGTGCTCCATGTAATTCATCCATTAGCTCATCAATTCTAGGAATGGGGTATCTATTTTTGATGGTCTTCTTATTCAATGCCCGATAATCGATGCACATTCTCATTCTTTCTTTTTTATTAATACAATAGATGATGCAAAAGGGCTGCTGCTTGGTTGTATATGCCCCATTTCCAGAAGTTCCTTTATAGTTTTTTCTATTTCTTCTTTATATTTGTGGGGATGCCTATAAGGTGTGGTAATTACTGGTTTTGCTCCTTCTTCTAATTCAATGGTGTATTCAAAACCTCTCTTAGGGGGAAGTCCAGGGGTTATATCTTCAAACACCTTTTTATATTTTTCAAGGATAGGTTGAATCTCTAGATGGAATGTTTTCTCTTTAGTGAAGTTATTATCCAAGATCATACATTGAGCTATCATTTCTCCTTGATCATGTTTTAAGATTTTCTCCGTTTTATTACAAGATACTACCCTTGCTGATCCATCGGTCATGCCTCTTAGTTGCAACGCCCCGCCAAGGGATCCAAAAGAATTAACCTAAAGTTTCACTAAGTTTGCTAAACATTTTTTTTTTTAAAGTAAGAAAGTATGACATACACATCAAACAAATAGTAGCGGAAGCAATAACATGTAATCATCGACAAACATACATTGCAAGTTACATTTCTTAAAGATCCCAAGACATTGAGTCACGTTTAAATTTAATTAATTCTAAGTCTAACAACTATCACATACATAGAAAAGAATAATCAGAAACTCCAATGTCCATAATATACATTTGTTCCGAATGCTCCTTGGCAAATTAATTCGGAATGCTCATTCATCCACTGTACATGTCACAGGGTATGAAAGGCTTAAAAGAATATACATATGTAAAGATCAAGATACAACATCCTCAAATCCATGATACAAAGTACAGTAAAAAAATATATGAAACTATTCACCATACATGATACATCCATACATCCATAATGATAAAACATCTCTCATAAAATCTAACCATCCATCATAATAATCCAAGAACATAGTGAAGGTAAATGCCAATCACGAAAACTCCAGCCACGGTGATCACGGAACGGATCTCAATGGTAAGAGTAAAAGCACTACCACCCGACCGTGTGGAACCTAAATGGTCCACTCCCACCGCGCTGAGGAGATAGTCTCAAGTCCCAAATAGGATAACAAAACCTATAATCATAAATACTCTCTAAGTCCAGGAAATCCTATAAGTATACTAACTCAAGGGTTCCTAAAAAGATCGACATCTAAATCCCAGAGGTACCACAAGACACGTAGGAAACCTAATATGCAAGCGGGAAAGTGTCATCGCAAAAGTCATGTAGAAGTTACCCGAGCAATCCCTTAGGAATCCCGGGTCCCTACTGATCCTGCGGCCACTAGTATCCTCTCGTACTGACGAGGCATACTATGGAATGCAAGGTCGTAACCAAGCGTCCTCTGTACCCCATCCTAGTCTGTACTAGCACTCATGGCATGGGAGAGAACATACAATTATCTTGTTAGGTTCATTTTCTCTCATTTAGTGTAAATGTTTTCACTTATTAAAAAACGACTTACAATGGGTTTCTCAAGGCAGCCTCTTAGGGCTCCGACCCCCATTGCAAGCCACTTCCCGACTCTACACATAGATAACCTACCCTAACTCATGAACTCGTAAATCAAAGAATCATAATAAAACCATCTCAGTCCTATACGAGCAATTGAAAATATCATAAAAAGATAATCCACAAAATATATCAGTTCTTCATGAGCAACAGATAACACCAAATAGTAATCATGTAATCACGACAGTTCTCTATCAGCAACTGAAGGCATCAATGATAAGTCACAAAATCCAGTGGTTCTCTAATGAGCAACCAGAAAGTAATACAAGTATAACTGATCGAGACTCAGAAATGGTTATCAAATATAACTGATCGAGACTTAAAAATGGTTAAGTTAGGTATTCTCAAATACATACGCCTCAGCTTCACACAAGGAAACTGGAAAGCAATAACAAACAGTAAACACAATCATGTCATAGAGCACTTCATCACATTACCATGGTCAGGTTAAAAAAGATCGAGACCAAATCATCAAGACATCACATTCACAACCCCGAGCCTCTGGTAACAACTTGAACTGGTCAACGCTAAACCAACCCCAAAACATTCAAAGTACAAAGACAACATCAAAGTCTCCGAGATTGGATCTGAAAGTATATTATTTAAGTTAAGGTAAGGTTTGTGTTTTAGTTTAATGTCGAATTCAAGTAATAAAGTTTTCACAACTACCCTTTTTCGAATAACCCATTTCTATAATAACTTTCATTAAATCAATATCCAAATTTATAATTTAGTCAAATAACATTCATTATTAATTAACTTAATTAAACTAATTTTAATTAAATTAATCAATATTCATTAGATCTAATTACTTATTTTAATCCCACTAATAATTGTTAATTTATTAATATTTAAGCAAAATTATTAATAAATTAAAATTTACAACTATATCTATGCAATTAATATTTATTTATTAAATATTTAAAAAGTTTAATCTTTTATAAAAATTGAATATATTAAAATTTTATTATTTAAAAATTTTTAAATAAATAAAATTCGTTTTTAATAATTTTTTTAAAAAAAATTATAAAAAAAATAAAAAACAAAATTGTACTACGTTTATAGCCCGTCGGCTTTGGCCGCAGGCCTGCGGTCGCAGGGCCTGCGGCGGCAGGTACTCTGTACCTGCCGTCGCAGTACCTGCGACGCAGGTACTGTCGCCTGCCGACAGTGGGGGGCGGGTACGGGGTGATTCCCTCCCCCCCCACTAAATTTTATAATATATATATATATATATATATTTTATATATATATTTTTTTATATTTGATTTGATTTTATTTTAATAACAATAAAATAAGTTTTATTTTAACAAAAATTAATTTTGTTTAATCCTCTTTTTTTTTTTATAAAAACAATTTCTTCCAAAGGGTAAATATGTAAAATATAAATATATATATTTATATATATATATATATATATTTATTTATTTATTTTTAATTTATTTATCTAGAACTTTTCAATTTCATTACAACAAAACCCTTATCAAATTAGATCTTAATTTCTAAATCAAGAAAACAATGGTTCTAATTAATTCATCCAGTCTCCATGGATACAGAAATTATTGACGAATAATTAATAACTTCACAATATTGAAAGCTTAAAACTTTCATCACAGAGAATTCAGATCTACAAACCCCAGACATGAAGAAGGCAGGAAGGGATAATTTGCATATTTAATGGATAAAAAACACAAGACCCTACCTGATCCTGATGCTATTATGCAATCTCCAGGAACTGTATGCGAATTCGCTCCTCTCAATAACCTTCCCCTTCCAGACTTTCTTCGTATCAGCCTTCTGAAATTTGCTTCCAAAAATTGTCTTCCTCCAAAATTCTCGTCCAAATTCGTATCTTACAAAAATGAACCCCCAAAGTTGTGATAAGCAAATTCTCCTCAATTCGGGGCACTAATTGTGCGTTTACCCGAGAAGACTCTTTGCACAACTCAGTGAACTCAAATTAACTTTTATTATCTTTTCTAATCCTTTTGCATTCAACTTTCATGCACATTAAGTTGAATGATTAAATAACTTTATTTAAAATTTCACTTGACTTCAATTCTTAATTATTTTATTACTTTAAATCTTATGTGCACTTTTAAGAAATTAAAATAACATTATTAATTTTTATAATTTAATCTTTTAATTTAATTCTTATATTTAACTCATGTTTAGATCATGCGATCTAGAATTCTTAATAAATTAATATCTTTCAACTTTTTAATTTATTTTAGAATTTAATTGATAACATATTTAATTAATTAAAATAACAATAGTATTTAGCATTTATTTAAAATGAACTCCAAATATATTATTATTAAATTAAATAAATATTATCCTGTTCTAAATATATCTTGAACTTTAATTTCCAACTTTAATTCTTTTATTTAATTAATTAATTAATTAATTAAATACAAAGATATCATAATAATTCCTTATTAAATTAAATCATTAATTAGTCTTTTTTTAATTAGACTTAATTAATAGAAAATACACCAAGGACTCATAAAGCAACATACGAACCCCCATCATAGAAAAATACATACCAAATCAAACAAAAGGGTTATAATCACAAAATTACATCATTTGATGCATTCGGAGGGTACTTAACTCAGATACTTGCCCTAATTATCAATTAGGACAATTGGCTAAAGGGTTTAGGATTTGGACTTAAGAGTTTATCTCCCCTCTCTTACCATTTGAGACAGTGCGATAGGGTACGCTCATCCTGACAATTCAGGGAAGTCGATACTCGGTACCTGCAACCTGCATAAAATCCACGCATGTACAAACACAATATTCTAAGCTAAACAGGCAATGGCAGGAAGTGGTGCATCGTGTAGATCCCGACTAGCAGGTGACTACGACTCCCTTCCTTAACCATATCAGAAACACCATACATAAATAAAACAGCACGCACACCATACACATGCAGTATGGGGTAAGTATCCATAAGAAACACATGGAATAATGAACCATCTAACTAATCATCATCGATAACTAAAACCATTGAATAATCATCATACATGCACGAAATATAGAGTACCAAGTAATCTCATCATATAATAAACTGAGTGTAAACATCCTCTGATAATCTCAAAAATAATGATACTACTCATCAAACATAAATGGGCCTAAAAGAGTTTGGCAATCATATCATAAATGTAGCTCGAAAAAAAGTAAACTAGGGGCAGGCACTACATTAGTATCATGTCTTTCCCCTCATGTTTGAAGCATATTTCCATATTTGGCCCATCCACGATGAAACATCCTAGAGATTTGATCCAGGGCATTCCTAGGATGACATCATTTTGTATGTTTGCTACATAAAGATTCCTTTTAATTACATATCCATTAGTGTTGATTTCCACTTGTGTAACCATCTTTTTGCAATGATCTAAGGTGCCATTTGCCAATTTGACTTTAAAACCTTCAAAGTCTTGAGTTTTTAACCTTTTTTTTTTGACCAAGTGTTTGCTGATAAAATCATGAGAAGCTCCTGTATCCACTAGTGCAATCACCTTTTGTCCCTTAAGCACACCTTTGATTGGGAAAGGCCTATTTTCATCTTGAGATATGACTGCCAATGTTCCTTGCTCTAATTCCTCTGTTCTGATTCTTTTATTTGTTTCTTCAATTTGATTTAATTGTCCTCTTTTGCATCGGTGTCCTCGTCCCCAAGTTTCCCTAAATTTAAAGCTCAAATTCTTCTGGATTAGTTCTTCTCGTTGAGGGCATTTATGTCTAAAGCTTCAAGGCTTGTGGCATAAGAAACATGGTTTATCTTGGTTTTCCTTACTAATTCCTTTACTTCGGGGAAAAGTTTTGGAGGGAAAATTCTAGAATCTCTCCTTATTATTAGATTCAACCATTTTGGTTTTCCTTATGGCTTCTTCCAAATTTTGTGGTTCGTGGGGTTTTACCAAAGTCTTTGTTGATTCTTTTAGACCTTCTAGAAACATCCGGGTGAGCCTCTTTTGGGATAGATTGGGGACCATGACTGAAATTTCTTGAAATTTTTATATATACTCTTGTAGGGCTCCTATTTGCTTAAGATGTGTCAACTCTTGGAAGTACCATTCGGTATCTTTCTTATCAAATCGGTTTATGAGTTTTTCACGAGAACAACTCATAAGTTTTCACATCTTTATGACCTAGTGAGATACGTCCTTGTGTCCACCAATCATGTGCTGCTCTCCCCAAAAGGATTATGGAAAATTGGAGTGCTTCTTCCTTTGCATAGGATTTAGAATGAAGAACGTATTAAGTTTTTCTAACCACTGATGAGTTGACATTTCCCCTGATCCATTAAAGGTTGGAATTGCAACCTTACTTTGTGTTTAAGTTCTTCATTTATGCACCCTCTAGGTATTTCTCTTCTTTTATCTGCACAAAATTCCCTGACAGTGTCACCAAAATGAAATAGGATAGGGAAACGTGGAAGAATCGCCTGCAGAGCATAAAGAGCCCGAACAAGAATGGCATGTCAGAATTCATCGGTGCAATAGAGTTTGGAAACTGGGACGTGGACCTCCTACTCAAGATGATGATGAGGAAGAAGAAGAGCCACTAAAGAAGCATGATGATGATTCTCTCTAGGGAATCTTTACTTTATGCTCTTTTTATTTTCAAGTTTTAAATTAGTTACTTCGAGGTTCTATGTACCTGTTAAAGACTTGGTTTTCTTAACAGTTTTTAAATTGTTCGAGAATCGGGTTTTGATGGAGATTCTTGGACATCACTTTATTTAAACTAGAAACTTAGTAGTGTTAGGGTTGGCATTTTTTGATGGATATCATATTGTGAACTTTAATCTAAGTTTTAATAGCTATGCAAATGTTTTAAGTTTTCCAGTATTGTACTTGAATAGGATTATTCTTTTTGAAATGGGAAAGATTTGATTATTTGAAGATTGTATGCTTTGGATTGTTCGCTGTTGATTTAGTATTGAATCAATACCGAAATATTGAAATCTCTTTCTAATGTTGGATGATATATGGTGTATATGTTAAATAAGTTTTCTATTTTGTATGCCTTTCTGAGTAGTGATTGATGGAGAAACTATGTGTTCTCTTTCCTTGCTCTAATTCCTCTGTTCTGATTCTTTTATTTGTTTCTTCAATTTGATTTACTTGTCCTCTTTTGCATCAGTTTCCTCGTCCCCAAGGTTCCCTACAGTTGAAGCACAAATTCTTTTGGATTAGTTCTTCTTGTTGAGGGCATTTGTGTCCAAAGCTTCAAGGCTTTTGGCATAAGAAACATGGTTTGTCTTGGTTTTCCTTACTGATTCCTTCACTTCGGGGAAAATTTTTGGAGGGAAAATTTTGGAATCTCTCATTATTAGATTCAACCATTTTGGTTTTCCTTATGGCTTCTTCCAGATTTTGTGGTTCGTGGGGTTTTACCAAAGTCTTTGTTGATTCTTTTAGACCTTCTAGAAACATCCGGTGAGCCTCTTTTGGGATAGATAGGGGACCATGACTGAAATTTCTTGAAATTTCTTTATATACTCTTGTAGGGCTCCTGTTTGCTTAAGGTGTGTCAACTCTTGGAAGTACCATTCGGTATCTTTCTCATCAAATTGGTTTATGAGTTTTTGGGAGAACTCCTCATAAGTTTTCACATCTTTATGACCTAGTGAGATACGTCCTTGTGTCCACCAATCATATGCTGCTCCCCCCAAAAGGATTATGGCAAATTGGAGTGCTTCTTCCCCTATCATAGGATTTAGAATGAAGAACGTATTAAGTTTTTCTAACCACTAATGAGCTGACATTTCCCTTGATCCATTAAAGGTTGGAATTGCGACCTTACTTTGCGTTTAAGTTCTTCATTTACGCATCCTCTAGGTATTTCTCTTCTTTTATCTGCACAAAATTCCCTAAACGAGATTACTTCTTGAATGTGAGGTTCCAGGGCTGCATATATTCTTGCAATATCTTTTGTACTGGTTAAGGGCTGCTCTACCCCTTCCTCTTCTCTTGGGTTTGTTCTTCTAGGTAGAAATGTTGGTTGGGGCAGACTTGAACTTGAAGTTACATTATTATTTTCTGAATGGATTGAACTAGTTTCTCTCCCCAGGTTTGGTTGATTTCTTAAGTTATTAATCGAATTTCCCATGTTCTGTAAAGCTTGTAGGAGAGTCTAGTTTGATTTCTCCATTTAGTTTAATAGAGTTTGATTAGTTTGGTTGGTTTGCTCCATATAAGACCTCACTTCGTTTGCTAAATCATTCATTGTTGTCTTTGTTCTTCTCTCATAAGTTTGCATAAGCTTTTACCCACAGGGTGGCAGGATTATGCTTTGATACCACTGTAATGTACCCTTGTCTGCATCTATATTTGAAAAGTAGAACCCTGCATCAAATTGTTAATATTAATAAAAAAATGTATGAAATTCACATTGGAACATGAAATTAACAATATAAAGACTACCCTGTATAACTCATTACTAATCCTTTGAAAGAGACTCCCTTCAAATTACTCAACCCTCTAATGGGAATTGTTTCCCGATTAAGTAATCATCATAAAGGAGTATCTAACTAAGGCCTCTTGGGATCTCTGGTTAATCACTTGGTAAAAATCCCTCCTCTACCAAGGCCCTCTATCATATGCATATGTTTGATCCTCACAATATATATTGTCTCTTATTTGTAGTTTCTCTCTAAAGAAACTAGTCTTCTATTCAAAGTATTTAATCGTCTTAGTTGAATATTTCATTCTAGGTTTCTCTCTAAAGAAACCAAACATTCAGATTTTCTTGTTTAAATTCTCAATGTCTTAATTGAATGTTTTACCTTGAGTTTCTCTCTAAAGAAACCAAGCATTCAGATATTTCCTTAATACTGGGTGCCTCTGTTTAAGTTGTCCTGGTCGGGTTGCAACGTTGAAGTGTCTCTGTTATGTATTACACTTATCTTCCTAGACTTTGCGTGATATCTACTGTTGGTGTGACCATTAATCGCAACTTCTAGTGAGTGTGATTTTAGATTATTGGCGGCAACATTTAAGCCTTCTTTGTGTGAGCATTTCGGCTTTGATTCCTTCCTTTGACTGTGGTATATAAGACTTTTGTTCCTTGTCTTTTTTTTTTTGCATATGCTGGCTTCTTACTGGGCAACGTCTAGTGTTGAGAGGTCTTTTTAACTTCCATGCGGTGAGGAGAATACCGTTGAGAGGTCTTCTAAATTCTCCGTATGCTACTTCTATAAACATCAACGCTGATATTTATTATTCTTCTTAATTCACTCCTTTCCACCAAGTTTGGGTGACTTCCTTCTTTCCGATTTCCCGTGCTTCCTGTCTGCTTTCTTCCCACTATTGTCGTGTAATATATATCCATCTGCTCTAGGTCGTTAGTCGTGTCCCTTGGAAATGATAAGCATTTAGAAATTTTGATTTGTTTGTTTATGTTTAAGTTTGTATTTTATTTTTATATTATTTTATTTGTTCATCAACAACTTAATTATTAATTTTCTTTTGTAATATGAATTATGATATTATTTGGGTTTTCTTATTCAATAATTACAAAATATGTTTTATTTATTATTTCTTCATAAATGAACACTTATTATTTTATTTCTTCTTCATAAATGATAATTATTACAAAAATATGAATTTTTATTTAGGAAATTACACGGGCTATCACACTACCTGACTGTTGGATTCTACTTGGGCGTGAATGCCTAGAACGTGGTCTTCCTGGCGTGATGCTGCTTCAATTATATGTGGTCGTGGGTGAGAGGGGATGACGCCTGTGTAGTGATAATGTGACACATTGATTCACGTTTGGACTGTTGCCATGGTTTCCTGCGTGCAGACTCGCTATGGTTTCATTACTGGCACTGCTGGAGTATAGACGTTTAGTGTAGTGCTCATACGGAATAAGTCTGTGACACCGTCCAACTATTCTCAATAACCCCGTACTCTGCTACTTGTTTTGATGCTAGTAATTATTGACAAATGTTTAACTGATGCCAAAGGGAAATGTACTCACGTAAAGTTGATCCTTCCTGCTGCGGTATGAATGAATCCATTGCTTGCCGACCAACCCTGTATCATGACAACTGATATTTTGAGCACTCAACACCCTGTACCCTGTGTGTTGTCTAAGACTCTAGTTTCCTTTCAGCTTTCTAGATCTTCAATTCAAACCTTAGTTTTGTAGATACAATGTGAGCCACTAGGTTTTCGTCTAGCCTCACTACTTTCCTTAAGGGGTCTCATCTTCAAAAAATATCTAGTCACATTAAAGCAACCTTAGGATTTTGTTGATAAATCATATATTCGTGGTGATAATCCCATTGCAAAGGCTTTCTTTTATAACCTCGAAGTGAGGAGAGGTACAAACAATTTAGCAATGTGGGATAAAAGGCTATTTCATCTTTTAATCACCTAAGTCATTTTGTCTTAAAGTGACTTTAAACAATAAAGTACTTTACATTTCAACTCAATAAAATAAAGTGACTTTAACCTTAGAATATCCCATTAAAATCTCCTCAATTGAAACCAAAACTCCTATGATTGGCTGACATTCTAAAACCAAATGCCGTTAGCCTATCCGGATGGAAAGATAGACCAACTAGGCGCCGAAATAGCTAGCGCGGAGAAGGGGACATTACACATCATGATCCTACGTGTAGAAATAGATGATCGGTTAGTTAGCAACTTCCTAAATCAGCCAACCAAACAGCCTGCCCTTGTGTAAGGGAACCAACTCATCTTGCCTTAGGATGTCGCTGTCATAACCTGAATCAATATCAAGAATGTCTACACTGTCACCAGTATTCCACTGAAGTGGAAACGAAAACATCTCATTAGAAATATATCACTCTTATGCATGCAACTCACTATTACCTGTAGGCCAAGCGAAATCTGAAAATATAGTAATATTCCAAACAATGCAGCCACTGATAACTGGGGTATGCAGGAAGATAAAATCACCAATCAATAAGTAGGCAGCTACCATATCATAAAAACTTGATGGTAAGTCTCTAGGTAAGCTGTAAAAACCACATGGCACACTAATGACAACTCTGAACACTCTGCTTCATCATAAGTATCATCACCAAAATCAATCTCTATCAACAAAATGATCTTCACAAAACATTTTCAAAGTAAAATCTTTTAGTTCATCTTCTACCTCATGATATGTTAAGATCGTATAACTGCTGTTGTAAAGATTGGAACTCATGTGTTTGGCTTCTTGCTGGTCCTTAAGCTTTCTTCATCATAATGAGCCTCATATAGATGGGGTGAAGTGGGAGTACTAAGTTCATCTTCATCTACACCAAGGGTATGAATCGCTTCTATCATTTGTAAGATTTCTTTGGCTTTAGAATTAGGACCATCTTCCATAGGAGCAGCTGTCATAGAAATCTGATTTTCAGCTTGGTATAAGGAGTAGTGTGCCATACTCAATTTGAAGACAAAGCTCATCACCTCTCTTTCTTTATCTTTTGCAAGTTTGATGCCCATATCCCTGTCTTTGAGAAGCTTCAAATAGTCTGATTTCATTCTTTCCAATGCTTTTCTAAGAGTGTCAAGTTTTGTACTATTGATTCCCTTCATTATTCCCTTCTCCTTTTCAATACATTTTACTTCCCACATGATTTCCACAATGTTTTTATGGGTGTTATCAAAATTTCCCACACGATTTTCTTAGTGTTTTTATGGATGTTATCAAAATGCACTAAGGCTACAATGATCATATCATTTGATGCTTTTAGATTATCCTCCAAATTATATGCTTCAAAATCATCATCTAGAAATGAAATGTCTGTTTGGTTCTTCAAATCAGCCCTTAAAGCAACATTATCTTTCTATAGTTCTTGAATACTAAATTCATTTTTACTTTCTGTTGTACCATTTTCAGAAATTTCCTTCTTCTCGAGGTGTATTGTCTCATCAACTATTACGTCATTGGCTTCAAATAATTCATTCTCATTGAGAGTCTCATTTTCAGCATTAGGATCATGATAATCTTTGTCAATAATAACCTTCAATTTACCAAATAGGATGCTAGAATAATCCTTACAATTAACCATGTCCAATTGCCTCTCATGGCCTTCATTAGGTTGAAGTTGAACTAACAAGTCCTCAGCGCTGATCTGCACTTCTTGAGCTGACTCTTCCTGCTTGTTAGCCCCACAAATGCAACCAAGTGACCAAAAACATTTGCAAGTGAAACAAATCTTCTCTTTCCTCATTTGGTTCTTGCTCATTTTTTGAGATTCTACAATCCGTAATTTCCTTGCTTTTAGTTCTCCTTTAGCTCGTTGTTGTTTGTATATCTCAATTTTTGGCTCACAATGTTTAAGCGCCTTGTTGACCAAGTTACACGAATCTTTTGAAGCCTTTTGTTCTCTTTTGGAAATGGCTAACAACATTTGTAGAAGTGGCTGGAAATGAGCATCACTCTCATTAATTGTCACCATAGTGTCTTCCATGGCTTTAACAACATTTGCATTGTGTTCTTCCTTGATTGTGCCTAATAGATTTTGAAACATGGTGTGTATTAAATCATTCAATCCCATGTCAAGCATAAGATTGCATAGCTTGATTTCTGCAAATGCTTTTAGTACAATATCCCTTCTTAAGAAATGACAACTGTTGGTGTCTCCAAGATTATGAAAACTATCAACCATTAACTGAAGTACCTCTTTCATTACATCTTCTCCGTAAGGTTCTTGAGGTGCTAAAATCCTTGAAACCTCCATCAAACAAGAAGTGACCAACAACCTTAGCTCATTGTCTGAGTGCTTCTCCCATATGTGAGGATTTAAAACAGACACTATAGGCACAAGGGCAACCTACAACAATTCAGGAGGTGATTGATTGACCATGGTCAAACATCCTTCCAATTGAATCAATGTTGATAAAATCGTTTTCTCTAGTTTGTGTTCCTAGACCAAGACTGTTACTTGTCTTAAAGAGCAATTTAGCCAACTCCACAATGCCAATTGACATCATTTTTAAGTTTGTTCTTCTGAACTTGCCTTATTCACTTTTTCCCTCCCCAGATTTTTCATCAAATTATTTGAATACAGAACTTGAATTTACCAGAAAATTCACTTCAACAATGTCTCAGCATCCCAGAACATAAACTGACCAATTCTGCCAACCGGAATAGAATTACAACCCACAGTGTTTTTCCAACAGACTGTTTCCCAATCTTGAGTCTCAATAGAATTAAAACCCACAATGTTTTTAATTTTCAATGCATCAGAGTACTAAGATGAACAACATAACCTTCAACATCAATACTTAATATGGAAACAATGCTTCCTCTTTTATGATTGGATCTATGAAGATTAACCACTCAACCTTTATGAATCATTGCTAGAAAACTGTCATACAACCTTTACATCACAATAAGCATCAAAAGGACTTTTTCAATATGCCTATACTATAACTGAACCATCTAATATTGTCTCATATGCTTAAGGATTTGAAGTTTTTGGTATTAAGGTAATTGATCGCAAAACTATATATTCACCACAATCATAAATATATTTGTGCAATGGAATGTGTGACTTCTTTCACTGACGGCAGCCACGAGGATACTTTTTTGCAAGACTTTATAATAAGAAATATTTAAGTCAATTTTTTATTATGTATTTGCCACATTTATCAGTCTTGAGATGTAGAAAAGAATAATATTTCCTGTCACCTGTCTGATTTCTGCAGCCTCAAAATATCCTCTGCGCACTAATGAAATGGATTGTACAGAATATTAGAAAACCATCCTGTTGTTATTTTATGCCAAAACACAGGGGTCATTCCACTATTGCCTTCAAGTATTAATATTTGACATAAGATAGTAGAATGACTTCTGAAACAGAAGGGATTTGAATGTTATGACAATTTATTTTTTGATGGAGGGTTCAGACCTGCGAGGCAACCTAGCGAAGGCACAAGGCCCGCGAGCTACCAACTAGTGAAGGCCACCATTGAAATGATTTAGGAACCCAATACGGGCCCACTCGTGCCAAGGACTGAGGGACATCCATGCTGTCAAAATCACTTGGGGCACAATCCCGGCCTCATCTCTTATGGTGTCAGAGACTTGCTCTCAGCAACTCTTTTTATCCCTGGTGGTCTCTTTGTGAGCCATTCAACTTCATCAGTAGACCAACTACCCATTGATGTAACGACAATTTAGAATAATCTATCCCAGTATGCAATAATCTTCCACATACAGTAACGTAGCATTTTCTCCTTGAACAGTTAACTCACGACACCTGCGCTTCTTTCAACTTGGCCACGATAGCATGTAGATTCCCATGTGTTGCAATGAGCTTGCTAAAACAAGTGTAATGCTTTTACTCAAAATTCTAGAATTTTAAAATACACATTTGTACGTGTCTATCCTCCTCTGCTGCTCAATGGCAACAGTGACTCTTCCGCTGTTGGAGATTCCCTTCTTCCTTCCACTCGGCAACAATATATATCTATAACAGTCGACTCTTGCTAGATATGCAACTGAACTGCATCCCTCTGTGTAAATTCTCTAGACATTGTTGTAACATCACTTGCAGTCTCAAACGAGTATGCTGCTAGTGCTCGATAAAATAGGGTGCAACTATAATTATTGAATAAAATATTTTACTGTAGATTCCACTGTGAGCAACAGGCACCATGCAATCTTAAAAGTTGTGAAACACTTATTCAGAAAATTACTCACTGGACTTTATTACATGTTTGTACTGAGATAGAGAAGCTGCCAAAATATTCTCCTTGGGCTACCGGTAGAAATAATAGAGAACACAATAGGTTGTGTTACCTGTGGTATGACTCCAGTGCCACTACTCCATGGTGCCTCACAGAAGCTCAGTCATATACAAATAAATCTGCAAAAGCTCTGTTGGAGGAGCTGCAAACACTAACAAGTGGCTAACTCCTGATAACTCGTGTCGTAAAGGCTCATGGCAATCAAAGAAATTGTTTCTAGGCTCTTGTGTTGTAGCATACAACAAATTCTGCTTTTTCTTCTATGGTGCCTTAAAAACTATTTGGAAAAAATGATTCCCAAGCCATTTTCCCAGTGTCGGTTCACTCCCAGGCTTGACAAATATTATTGCTAGTACTTAAGTAGTTTTTATTTTAATTTAGAAGCCACAGACATTGTCTTGATACAAATGTTCGCATTTAATCAGAGATCGCTTATATTGAGATGAGCCTCAGACAATACTTGAAAGCCTTAAAATATATGGTCTCCAACTTTAATTAATCAAGAAAAACATTATGCAAATTCGCTCAAAGATTTTCTTCAAGCTGCATTCACGCGATATTAATAATCCTAACAAAATAAATTTCTCCAATCGCAAGTAGTCACGGCATAATTCATATTTTGTCTCAAGTAAATATTTAGTCAAATACTTTGGGGTCAATAAAGATCTTCAACAATATTTATTCTCTTTTTCTGCACTGCTTAAAAAATATAAGCCACAATTTAATACCCTGATTTGGATCACTAATAAGGCCAAACAATAAAGTGGGTCTTTATAAATTCTCTTACATTACCCTTCATGAACAAGACCTGGCAAACATTACAATTTTCCTGTTCAAAATTGTAACTTCACATCGAATGCAATAGGGACTCCACACATGACTATATTTGCAATTTGTTAAGAATTGAAGTTGTTAAAGTTATAATCTAGTCAGGGTTATTATAGGATAGAGGATGCCCATCCAAGAAGAACCTTAGGGGGTACACTCTACAGAACACGGTGAAATAACCAAGGATGGTTGTAAAATTGATGATATATCGTTCAGAACTTTGGAGGTCCTCAATAGGGTTGGGGATCCCAATATGGAGACATCTTTAAAGTTGGGGTTAACATAGAGGGTAGAGTAGTATAGTTAGACTTATTATTGTTTGAATTCTGACGGTTATTTTGCAGGTGTTACTTGTCCCTATTTAACCCTAATAGTGGGGACATTACATAACTTAATTTGATTAAATAAACAAATACTTCTTTTAAACTTTAAATGCCTTATATCCCTTAGCTTGGGACATAAATATCAAATCTGTTTTAATTTGGTAATATCTGAGACCAATGACAGTAGATGAATAAAAAAATATAACATGACTAGATAAGAGCAACTCATTTCCACCCATGAATAGATTTGATTTGAGCCTAGATGCTTGATATTTATTGATTGCGTTTGATTAATGCTATCACAAAAATTATCTTTTAAAAGTGGATGCTAAATAGATTTTGTATGGGAGACATGAGAACAAAATTTTCTCCTTTGAGTTGGATATGCCAGGAGAGAAGAAAATGTAGAGAAGATAGGGAGTTGTAGATGAAGAGCTTAACAATAGTAAAAGATTACAAGAGGTTACAAACATCTGCATTTAAGGTACCAAGTTATTGCTTCTTTGCATTATGGTTTGAATGGATCTATACTTTTCTTTCTACCTTATGTAGCTCTTGTTATATCCATTTTCCGGATTTCTTGAGGGAATTGTTGTGATGTTTCTGCAGACAGATACCCATGATGTACTTTATTGATTCTTTGTACTATGCTATTGGAATGTATGATGGCATGATCTTGTCAGATACTTCCAAAGTGAAATGGTAGTCCCTACATAATTTAGTTACAGATTCATACTTGTACAGGTTAATGCTTCTGGACATATTGAATTCTGTTTGCAAATATGAATAACAGTTCAACGGTATCTTATTGCATTCTGTACATACGTCAAAATCATAAGGGGATTGGCATCTCGTGAGTTATTTAGTGACGTATATTGAAAATAATGGGATTGTGTTTATTCAGACAATCTATATGTTGACAATTTTTTTATATAAACTGCCACAGTAATGTTCATAACTTCATATGATGTTTTGCAATAGGTTCTTGGAGCTGCTATGTTTTATGTTAAAGTTGGAGATAACAGTGTTGTGTACACGGGCGATTATAATATGACTCCTGATCGACATCTAGGAGCTGCTCAAATAGATCGTCTATGCCCTGATCTTCTTATAACAGAGTAAGGCATTTCATCATTTAAACTTACATTTTGCAAACTATATATTCACAAGTTTCTTTATTCCAAATCTCCTTTAGTGGATGTCAAAATTTTAAATATAAAACTTTAGAAGATTGCATGTTGCATCCTTTTCTTATATATATATATATATTATAATTTGTGAGATGCACAATTATACATTATCAAGTAGGAGGTGTTATAGCATCATGTCAAATGATATGATATTTTTTGGATTCAATTGTTCAGTTTTTTGAGTCAAACTCATTTTTGTACATTTCATGAGTAGTTGTTCACAAAAGTCCATCTTTCATGTGCTTTAATGATTCACTTAGCACTCATTGCATTAGGTCATTCTCATAGATGTGAAGAATCATGACTGACCAAGAGGTCTACCATCCTATTATTACTTAGACTTGAGTGTAGTTAAACATGAAGTTTTCCCAAGACCAAGCTTAATTAGCCTACAACCTCATTTTCTGAAACCACTCACTGACTTTGGGCGATGTTCATAGGGGTGAATCATGGAGGGTCACCCATCCTAGTACTGCTTTGACTCAAGTGTACTTAAACACGGACTTTCGCACAAGACCGAGCCTACTTATCTTGATGGATTTTCAAAAAAGGGGATGACACTCTAGTGGGCTTGATCTTGGGGGAGACTTTGTGTTCAGGTGCACTTGCATTAGAGCAGTATTGAGATGGACGACTAGACAGGAAGTCTCGATGGTTCACCCTTGTGAGCATCACCTAGATATAGTGAGTGCTAAGTGAACCATTCATGCCCATGAAGGATGGATTCAAATTGAACACTACTCATAAAATATGGGTTGATCTATTTTTTTATGCAGATATCATCACATAATCTGGTGCATTGAAAAATGCCTACAAAATTGATAATGTGTGAGCTAAGGAGCTTATAAAGTACAATTAATGGCTTCATAAGGTACACCACTTGCTTAATGTTTTGCAAATGGGTTAACAAGCTAAGGGGGATTGAACTTGGAGGAAACTCTATTATCAAGTATGCTTGAGTTGAAGTAGTACTAGGATGTTTGACCTTGTGGGTTTCCTAAAGCTTCATTGTTGTAAGCACTCAAAATCACCTAGATGTAGTGAGTGCTAAATGGAATATTCATGCTCATGAGAGATGTTTTCTTGTCTACCCCTCTCATGAAAAGATGGTTCAATGAGTTTGACTTAAAAATGATGCAGTTGAATCTTGAAATCATCACATAATACAATTGTAGATGTGAACGTGCTATATGTTATAAATTTTACCTTTTCTTTTAGATTTATTATCTAGATCTAGAGAGTATCATTGAGTTATCTAGAACGTATTATAGGATTAGTTTTGCTTAAATTGATTGTTAAAGGAGTTTAAATTTAGTTTAAACTTTACTGGTTTTAATTTACCACCAGAACCATTAGTTGTTTAATATAAATTATCTTTTTGAGTGGGAGTCAAGATACATCTTTATAATATTAACCATTGAGCAATTAGCTGGTTTTTATGCTATATTTCAACATGATTGTGTCTATACAGGTCAACCTATGCAACGACAGTTCGTGATTCAAAACATGCTCGTGAAAGAGAATTTCTTAAAGCTGTAAGCAATAGTTACTATACTCTTTTCATCCTGGCTGAAATTTTGACATTTTTATAATTTCATTATTTCGTCATTTAATCATAACTATTGCTTCATATTTTTCCCATTCCTTCATTTGTTCCTTTTTAATAGGACAATTCTAAGCACCATTTGGTGGGATAGGAGAATGTTGTCTACCAATTACGCGAATCCACATATGATATTTGGGATATCAGAGACTTTAAAATAGGTTTAAATGACAAAAATATTTGAAAAAAGAGGTGGTAAGGAGGGATGCATTCCCTTGAGGTGTCGATTAATTAGAATTATACATGCTTTAATGAGTTTTTAAAATTTTAAGTCTATGAAGTCATAAATTATAAGGAATAATTTGCTGAAAAGTTGTGACAATAATGACAGATTGGATGTGATCATTTCTTTGGAGATCAAACTTAATAGACATTGAGTGTCTTTGGAAGTTGATTTAGAGTTTTGTAAACTTCAGAAGTGATGATTTGGAATCTTGGAGTACATCTTGTAAGTTGATCAATTTATTTGAAATTTTATTGGCCAAGTTGACCCCTTGTAAGTTTGATTAATATAATATTGGAAATTTCATTGACCAAGTTGACTATTCACAGAGCAAAACAGGTGTAGATAGTGTCAAGGATATGAAGCCAAATGAATGATAACCTTGTTCTTGCAGCCAATACAAAGATGAGCCACACACAAGGAGACAATCTATAGTACATATCTAGAAAACAAAAAGCTTGCTTATTCATATATAAAGGCTTGTACACTCATTGATCTCTCAAAAATTTGATATTCTTCCCAATGCAGGACACTTTTCCTTTAATTCTTGCAATGGCAACAACACACATGCTCCAACAGTACAATGAACATTGGAGCCTTCCAAACACTCCCTCCTCTCTCTTTCTTTAGGTTTTCAATCAACATTTCCTGCAATACAAACAACATGCACTCAAATTTGCTCTCCAAAAGGCATATTATTTAACTGTTGAATACTAATATTTGTAATCCTTAGCCAAGAGTCACATTCCTCCAAAAAGAAACCCTCTTTACTTGATTAGTCACACGGGGGTGTGATTCCCAAGAAGAGTACAAAAATCATGAAAAATTTCTTTCGTCTCATGCAATTCCTCCAAAAATGGTGCACCCTTCTTTATGAATCATCATGGAAATGTTTTTGATTAAGGCAAGAAAAGGTTTTCTCGAAACCCTTTACAAAAGACAGCTTGAAAGATAAGACATTAAAAAGCAGCTAAACTAAACATACCGGCAGAAACAGAAAGCCAGCATCAAGACAAACCAAAAAGCTAGCAGCACAGACCAGAACAAGCTAGAACCAAGACAACACAAAAACAAGAGAAAACAACCCTAAGCCTGGTTGTTGAGGGTGGCAGCCACCTCTTTTTCCATCTGGCTCATTCTTTGAGACAACTTTTTGAGTTCGTCAATGTCCAGGGGAAGAGTAGCAGACTTCTTCTTCATGCTGGTTCTAGTGTAATTCCCAGGACCAGGAATCTCCACAGCTGACAAATCCTTCTCTTGCTCCATCATCATGGGAAAGTTGAAGATGCTGTTATAATATACTTTCCACTTTGTGGCTTGTCATAGATGCTTCCTAAGTAACTCCCTACTTAACTAGGTGTTAGATACCTTACAATGTAACTCCTACTTTGTGAGGCACTAGAGAGGCCTTACAATATAACTTCCTCTTAGTGAGGCATCAAATTAAACTCATTTTACGCTACCATCCCCGCTCTACCATTCACTGCCACATTATTATAACACCATAGGTCCTCTAAGAAGGTAGTCGAAGTGGCATGAAGTCCAAGATTCCTAGGGTCCAAGTAGTATGTCCCAATTTCCATGGAGACTATTTACCATATAAGTAGTAATTTCAATAGTGAAGGCCTAGTGAAACACCTGGCTCCTACAAAATGAAACCATTACTAATTAATCACCAAGCTAACCTAGGAATATACAAAAGTTAGAACATTTTGGATTCATGCCAATTACCTGATTCTTGATGTGCTCCTACTTCAATTGCATCCTTTTGATTGATATTTTAGTTTTGCAACATTTTTGACATTTCCACATTTAGCAAAGCATCGAGTATTAAAATCCCAATCATGTTAATTGGTGCTCTAATAGTTAAATAAAAATTGGATTCAATCTATGGAAATGAACACAGTTACACAACAATTTACACCTTGAAATATTCTTTGCATTCTTTCAAAGGCTTACAAGGAAGCCTCCACAACTGTCAGCTACAATTGCACATAATTATTATATCATACTAAGTTATTGATCTTCTACCTTACATCATCTTTATGTAGTTCAGCTAAAAAATCTGATCTTCCAAAATAGAAATATCATTACATAAGAGATGACTTGGAAGAGAAGTCATCATTAGTGATTGTTTATGTACTTCTATTTTAATCACTAAAGTTAGTTACAAAATTAAAATAACTACTTGCGCATTCACATGGAACCCATGTAGAAGTTCCAGTTTGAATTATAAACTGAATACACCCTCTTAGTGAGGAAGGAATTCTGCGCCGATCTGAGTTTGCCTTTGCATACTTCAAACTTCCCTTTTGCAATGCGCTTAGTAAGAATATTAACTAATCATTGATCCACTATTTCTTGGAGGCTGGAAGACTTGATGATGTTACTTCTCAATGCTATGTAGTTAACAGACTTCTTTGCAGGCCTACCTTTTCGAGGGTGCTCATACAAGAATCAACATGCTTTTGAACATTCCCCAATCTCTGTTTGAATGATCGAGTGTAATGTCCCCAATTATAATAAACTACTTTAAATAATTAACGGTCCCAAAATTTAAATAATATTATTTGGACCTTTAATTATTTAATAAAGAGGCCCAATTTTTATTAATTATCTGTAGGTGTTTGCTGTGTCGGTGGTCTTTTGTAAACCCTTGAGAGTTTTCCTTGAAGGAGTATTTATGTGTGGCATGTAGGAAGTTGTTAGAATGTGATTTGGATTATTTCTTTGTACTATGAATGTCTGTTGGAGTTATAATTTGTTCGCCATTTCGGAAGTGAAAGATCTGCCCTACTTGGCTATTCCGATTTTGGTGGGATTCAATCCTCACCCTATTCCGTCTCTAGATTACTTTGCTTTGAATTTGGCACATCTGGAGTGCCATCTTTGTCTGAGAATATACATTTCTTAACTTGATTGCAATAATTGGTATTGGCAATTATATGTGTGATTGGCATTTATATGTGCAAGTGGCGAATGTCTTGTTTATACTATTACTTCCATTTGCACTAGGGCTCGACATCATTAACGACTACGTCCTCCAAGTCCAATTCTTTCCCCCGTATGACCATCTAGTTCCTTCCCCATATGGCCATCTAGTTCCTTCCCCGTACTACCATCATTTTTCTTCCCCGTACGACTATTGATTTCCTTCCCCATACGATCATCCAATCCTTTCTTGTACGATCATCTACTTCCTCCCTTGTACGACTACCCTCTTTCCACCGTACGACCTCCTCCTTGGCTCTATTCAATATAGTTACAAGAAAATTAATCGTGACACAAGTTTCTAGGTATAATAGGAATATATTAGGTTGTTGGATAGAATTCAGGACATTACAGTGGTATTAGAGCTAGTGATCTTGCCAGCCTGTTGGGTATTGAGTTCAAAGCATGGCGCCGAGTGATGGGTTGGTTGATGCACTTAGAGAGCTAAGAAGAAGTCAACGAAGTCTCCACGAACGGACGAAAGAAACACTCAACCTCTTGACTTGCACAAGGCCCATCGATGACAACATTCATTCCTAGGGTGGAGCAATAGGAAATGCAAACTCTCACATTGGTTGAGACATTGAAGAAAATCAAGCAAGATTGGGTGATTATTGGATTGGAGAGAGACATCTCTGAAGGATTATATAGAATTGGAAATGAAGTATGTGTCATCTCAGCACAATAAACTCTTCAGCAATGGTTTGAAGTGGGAGATTGATAAGTGGCTACAAGATGAAGTCATACAGGCATAAGAGGAAAATGAAGAGTCACATGAGGATTTGCAAGAATTTGTTGCTGTGCCTACAAGCGAAGAGCACTATAAAATTCAAGATGACGAAAATGGTGAAGAAGATGCTTGTACTAATTTCATCAAACCAACACTTGTTGATTAATTTGATGGAAATTCTCTACCAGTAGTTGTTCCACTTCATGGAGATGCTACGAATGATTCCTTGCAGGAGCAATCACAATTGGTTGAATATGGAGTTTATCCTTTAGTTGTGCCTAAGTTGTACATGACTGCAATTTCTCCATGTAAAGGGCCTCATGAAAACAATAGGATCTACATGGGCTACATGATTCCTAAGGAGGTAGATGTTTTTCATGAAGATTGTGTATTTGGGCATTGATGTACTTTATGATTGGCTTCTTTGGGATCTTGGTGACTTCAAACATGACAATGTAGCACAACACAAACTTGACAGGGATGTTCATATTAGAATGGGGCAACAAAAGCTAGAGTCACTCTTCATCGGTATGATGGTAGTGCCAACAAATATGGGTATAGTGACGGTGGTGGAGTACGATGCTCTTGGATCCGTGCTGAAGCAAGACCATCCTCATGGAAGTGGTAAGATTTACCTACTTGACGAGACTCCAGAGGAGGTTGGTGTGCGTGATACCATGAAGATTTTGGATTGGAGCCCCGATGTGTTTTATGATTGGCTTCCATGGGATGCTAGTGGTTTTGGACATAGCATTGTTTAAATCAGAGTGGCGTAGCGAAGGCCTAGTGGTGGTCTACTCATCTCAGTTGAATTCAATTATGCTCATGTGATCTTGAAGTGATAGGATTAGTCTAGGGTAATGTAGATAGATGATGTTCACTCCTTGATATCCTCTACTACACAAGGTTAACCCTAATCACTTAGAGACAACTTTCCCTTAAACCAACCTACCCATTTAGGCTTGCATATTAGCTTGAAACTTCTTTCTACACCTCCCTAATGACTTATCTGATCTTGCAAGGGTTGGAGGCTCTTCCTAGGGTGTCTTAGACTTCTTTCCATCCATCTTTCACAATCCATTCATTAACTTGCTATACGATCCCTTCAAAACAAGGGAAAAACTCCTTCCAGGTCTAGTAGCCCTTAGTTAGGCCTCCTAATAGACTAATCTTGGATTTTTGCAAATCTTTCCTTAAGAAGGTCCCAAACTAACTCCAGTTCAAGATACCCTTTTCAAAGACCTTCAAGATTCATGAGGTCTTAGGTTCCCAAGATATATTAGATGCCCTAATCCAAATTTTGAGGGTTTGCTAGGGTTTATCAGCAATCTAGACCAGTTAGATTCAAATATGCTCCTTCTCCCTCACTAGAGACTTCTACCACTTCTCCTTGCAACCATAAAAGCTTTACTCTATGCTTTATCCATCCATTACACCCATTCCATTCAAAAGACTTACCCTTGCAATAAATCTGCCCTCCTTGTTTCATTTTCTAGCCGAGATCAACCCAATCTCACCTAGGGCTTCCAAGGAAATGGCTTGGCCTTGGGCTTCCTACTCCATCCTTCCTACTATACAAAGTGCAATGTTTCTACTAGCATTTCTCAAGGTTTTAGAGAGTTTCAACCATGGGGAATGCTAGAAGACACCATTTTGTAAAGTCTTCCCTAGTACTGGCCATCTAATATGCAGTTTATGAAATCATTTATTGATGACACCAACAGATTGATAAAAACCTCAAACCAAAACAAAAAGAAAGTAATAAATGCTCAGAAACTAAGACCAAATGCCAAAACTCAAATCAATCACATTGCTATGAAATCCACTTTCTTTTATTAAAAAATTGTTATCATTTCTCTATCTACTGTATGCATCCGTACTCCTCAAACTTCCAACCCGTACAATGGTGACCTGGAGGGCTTTAACATATCATTTTCCAACTGACTAAACCGACTCATGCTCGTTGGTAACCTCCTTGTGTCTTCAAACCACCTTTGCAACTTTTGACAAGAAAGATTGCAAAAATTGCAAAATTGTCAATGTGCAATTTTTGCAAAATTGACAATTTTTGCAAAATTGACAATTTTTGCAAAATTGACAATTTTTGCTTTTTTACACTTTAGATTTTGTGAGACCACACACCATGACCCCAAATCACCCATGGAAGTTATTTAATGTGTAGCCCATTTCCATGCCTAACTAACCTTCTATGTTTATCTAGCCCTCTAAGACAACTTTTTGCACTTTTGCCCCTAATTGACAACATTTTGCCAATACAACATTTTGATAACAAGTTGCCTATACTACCTTACATTGGTTCTTCACATGCATGAGGACCCCTAAACTAGGACGTCTATATTATTCCTAAGTCTTTTCAAGACTCTTATTGCTTCTAACCACTTATCCTAGGTGCTCTTGCATCATACTCCCCTAATGAGCTGAAAGTCCTTCTAGGACTTTAAGAGAAAAGCAGAGAAAAATCAATGCCCTGCTTCTTGAAGTCTCCTTTTGCAACCCAAGTAGCTTCACTATCTGGTTTTCCATGCCATTTTACTAGATGCTTCATGAATGTTTTGTTCCTAGTCACCTTATCCACCTTTGAGCTCAATATCTTCTCAGCTTGGGCTTGCTTGTAGATGGCTTTGGCAAGGTGGCTACAATGTCTTGAAAGTCTGTATCTCCTACTGGAATAGGTGGAATACGACCCTTTCAAGCTACCAAATCTGCAACATTAAAAGTAGTGGACAAGCCCATATCTACTAGAAGATCAACTTGATATGCATTTGCTCAATACCTGGCCAAAATCTTACATGGTCCCACCTTCCTCATCTGCAACTTGTGAGATTCTCCTTTGAACAACCTATGTTTGTTAAGATGAACCATGACATAGTCCCCAACTGCAAATTGAACATCTCTCTTCCTTGCATCAGCCCATTGCGTCATCTTTACTGTATTCTGCTCCAAGGTTTTCTTTACCATATCATGAACCTCTTTCATGGAAAGAGCAAAGTCTTTAGCTACTCCACTAACCTCTGCACCTGCTTTCATGTCCCTTAGTTCTAGAATGCCTCTACGATGCACTCCATAGACCACTTCAAAAGGACTAGTCCTGTTTGCAGTGTCATTATAACCATACTCTGCTTGAGCAATCATGTGATCCCAACTCTAACCATACTCCTTCGTCAAGCATCTCAAGAGGTTTCCTAGGCTCCTATTTACCACCTCTTTCTGCCCATCTGTTTGAGGATGTTAGGCAGATCCAAAGGATAGGTTTGTACCCAACTTGTGCCACAGAGTCTTCCAAAAATGACTCATGAACTTAGTGTCTCTATCAGACACAATGCTGAGAGGAAGTCCATATATCCTTACTACTTCCCTAAAGAATAGATTTTCAATGGCACATGCATCATGAGTGGTTTTACATGGCACAAAGTGAGCCATTTTGCTGAACCTGTCCACAATGACATAGACACTATCAAAACCCTGCTTGGTTTTAGGCAGCCCCACAAACAAAGTCCATACTAAGACATTCCAAAGGTCTTTGGGGAATAGGAAATGGTTGATACAATCCTACATTGTTGGCAACTCCCTTGGCTTTCTGACAAACCATGCAACATTCCACATACCTTTTCACATCCCTGCTCAAGGTAGGCCAGTAGTAAAACCTCTGAACCAAATCCACTATCTTATGTACTCCAAAATGACCACTTAAAGCACCATTGTGCTTCTCTTGGATCAGATTTTCTCTGATGGATCCCCTTGGGACACATTACTGATTGCCTTTGAAGAAGAGGCCTTCCTGCAAGGTAAAATCAGAAAACTCATGGTGGAAATGGTTAGTATAATCAGTACAAACTTGACATGGTTTGGCAAAATCTGGATAATCAAGGTATAGTTCCTTGAATTTTTTAATTCCCACACTCCTAATCTACACTTCTTGTATAATCAGCAACCTACAGCTAAGTGCATCTGCAACTTTGTTTGTAATTCCTTTTTTATGCTTGATGGTGAAAGCATAGGCCTGGATATACTCCACCCACTTCATGTGCTTGTGACTTAGTTTATCTTGGGAATTTAGAAAGCTTAAGGCCTGTTTGTCTGAATAAACAACAAATTCTTTAGGCAATAGGTAGTGCCTTCATTTCCTCAAAGCTTGGACCAAGGCATGCATCTCAATGTCATAGGGAGAATACTTCCTCTTTGCTTCATTTAACTTTTTACTATGAAATGCAACTGGTTTTCCCTCTTGGCCAAGGACTGCTCCAATGGCAAGGTTACTGGCATCACATTCAATAGTAAACAACTTCTCAAAGCTAGGGAAGACCAAAATGGGTTGTGTGGCAATCTGCTCTTTCAACAATTCAAAGTTCGCAGTGGCTTGTTCAGTCCACTTGAACCTGGCTCTAATCCCACCATTAATGGTCTCCAACAAGGGTGCACATATATGATTGAATTGATTAATAAAATTGTGCTAAGCCATGGAAGCTCCTTACGTCTGAGGCAGTCTTGGGTGTTGGCCAACTAAGTATGGTCTCCACCTTGCTAGGATCCATCTTGAGCTGTCCCTTTGAGATGACAAAACCCAAGTAGACCAATTCTTCCTTCGTAAAATCACACTTTTCCGAGTTGATGGTGAGCTTAGCATTAGACAACCTTTTCGAAACTAGACTCAAATGCCTTAAATGTTCTTTTGTGCTACTAAAAATCAAGATATCATCAAGGTAAATGAAAACAAACTTACCGAAGTAATCAACAAAAACTTCATTAGTGAGCCTCATGAATGTGGAGGGGGCATTTGACAAGCCAAAGAGCATCACTAGCCACTCATACAACCCTTCAGTAGTCTTAAAAGTTGTCTTCCACTCATCTCCCTCCTTAATCCTTATTTGATGATATCCACTCTTTAAGTCAATTTTAGTGAAGTACTTTGCATTTCCCAAGCAATCCAACAAATCTTCAATTCTTGGAATGGGGAATCTGTACCTAATTGTTATCTTATTATTTGCCCTTGAATTTGTACACGTTCTCCAAGTACCTCCCTTCTTTGGCACCAAGACAGTTGGAACTGCACATGGGCTCACACTCTTCCTTATTAATCCATGATCTAGCAATTCCTGCACTTGCTTGGCTATCTCCTCATGCTGACTAGGTGTCATCTTATAGGCTGCCTTATTAGGCAAAGCTACTCCCGAGATGAAATCTATCTGATGGGTGATAGTTCTCTTAGGTGGCAATGCTGGCTTCCCATCACTTACAGTATCTTCAAACTGATCCAATAGATTCCGCACCTCCTTAGACAACTGTGTTCTGATTGTGCTCTGTGCATTTTGAGGTTTGACAATGATGGCATACCTTGTGCCTTCTCCTTTCTTCATGATGTTTAAGAATTCTTTTTCACCTACCATGAGGACATTGGGTCCCACCAATTGTGTGCCTTCTCCCTCTAACAAAGATTGAATGGTGTAAGACTCTCTCCTTTCCTAAACTTGTACACATTCTTCCTGCCATCATATTGGGCTTCCCTATCATATTGCCATGGCCTCCTTGAAAGGAGATGGCATGCATCCATGGGCAGTATATCACAGAGAACTTTGTCCTTATACCTACCAATATTGAAGTCAACCCATGCTTGTTCCTTTACCTCCACATGCTGTCCCTTATTTAGCCATGTGACTCTATAAGGACTGTAATGAGGAAGTATTTTAATTTTTAAGTTTCCTACTGCCTCTTTTGAAATTATGTTATCAGTGGACCCTGAGTCAATTATAACTTTACATAACTTGTTTTGCACCTTGCATTTGACCCTAAATAGGGCTCTTCTTTGGCTTGGCTCCTCCTTTATGGGCTTCCTAATGAGTGTTCTTCTGAACATCAAATTCTCACCTTCTTCTGAATCAAGTGGGAGATCAACTGCCTTCTTGCTACCATTGTCTTCTTGAGCATAAGCCACCTTTCTTTCTCCTGAGGTAGAAGTCTTCTCTGGACATCTATATGAGGGATGCCCTAGTTGGTTATAGTTGTAACACTTCATGGTGGCACAGTATGAGGGACCTCTGCCTTGACTGCCTTTTCTGCCCTTGAAACTGCCATGACCTCTGCCCCTTTGATTAAATCCACCTCTTGGACTGCTTGAGCCATTTTGTTCACTTGGTTTACTGTCTCCTTAAGGTCTGGTTACTTGGCCTCTTTCACCACCAAAATTGCCTCCCTAATTACTCAGCGCCTTTGCCTCTGCTTCTATTGCTGAAGTCTTGTTTCTTCTTCAACTTCTCCTCTACCTTAAGTGCTAGTTGGTAACAGTTTTGCACTGTGTTAGGACTCCATAACTGAAGTTCCTCTTGGATGTTCCACCTCAAGCCATTGATATACCTTGCTATTTTGATGCTTTCAACCTCTTGTACCTTGGACCTTAGGCAAAGTTTCTGAAACTCCTCAGTATAACTTGCCACATCATTATCTCTTTGTTTGAGATTCTGCCTCTTGGTATGCAACTGCACTTCAAAGTTTTTGGGAAGGTAGGTTTGTTGAATCTGGCTCACCATATCTTCTAGTTTGCATAGGGTTTCTTTCCCTCTTTCCCTCTTTCACTCTTTCATCTTGAGGGAATTTCCACCATGTGAGAGCTTGTCCTCTTAGCCTTGCTTTTTCCACTTTCACCTTCTGGGCTTTTGTCACATTTTTTCACTCTCAAAGTAGTTTTCCATACCTTCCAACCATTCTAAGACATGGTCAGTTTCCAACTTTCCACTAAAAAGTGGCACTCCTTCCAAGGCCTTCTGATTTAGTGCCTTGATTGCTCTAAGAAATGGTTCTTTAGCTATCTCAGGATTCAGTGTGGGTGCCTCCTCTTCATTAGAAACCTGTTGCTTCTGTCTGCTACATTCCTCTTGCTGGGTGACCTTGCTAGTCACTGCTTCAATCTTGAGGGTTGTCTCCTCAAGCATTGTTTCCAAGGCATCTATCTTTGCCTTCAACTCTAGGTTTTCCTCATCCTGTTCTTGAACCTTCTTAGCCAACTCTGCATTTGTTACCATGGATCTGATGGAGGATTCTACTTCACAGTCAAACATACACTTG
Source organism: Cupressus sempervirens (assembly GCA_028749045.1). Classification (NCBI taxonomy): domain Eukaryota; kingdom Viridiplantae; phylum Streptophyta; class Pinopsida; order Cupressales; family Cupressaceae; genus Cupressus; species Cupressus sempervirens. The sequence continues at coordinate 549,063,448 of CM053785.1, read as the reverse complement.
TAACTCCCACAATTAAATTGCTTTGATACCAATTTGATAGGATTAGTCTAGGGTAATGTAGATAGATGATGTTCACTCCTTGATATCCTCTACTACACAAGGTTAACCCTAATCACTTAGAGACAAATTTCTCATAAACCAACCTACCCATTTAGGCTTGCATATTAGCTTGAAACTTCTTTCTAGGCCTCCCTAATGACTTATCTGATCTTGCAAGGGTTGGAGGCTCTTCCTAGGGTGTCTTGGACTTCTCTCCATCCATCTTTCACAATCCATTCATTAACTTGCTATACGATCCTTTCAAAACAAGGGAAAAACTGCTAGGTCTAGTAGTCCTCAACTAGGCCTCCTAATGGACTAATCTTGGATTTTTGCAAATCTTTCCTTAACAAGGTCCCAAACTAACTCCAATTCAAGATACCCTTTCCCAAGACCTTCAAGATTCATGAGGTCTTAGGATCCCAAGATATATGTGTTAATTTTGCAACTTCGAAATCATATTGGTCTAATGGTACAGATCGTATAGATTTGATTATGCATAAAATACTAATGAATGCGTATATATATAATTGTTTAGTCTTCAGTTATGATCGGCATCTCCCTTGGGGTAATATTGTTTGAAATTTGACTTGAACAAAATTTGTTAGTTTAATCACTAACTAATTCTATTCTTTCTTGGAATGCCAATTAGAAGAAACAATTCAATGCCAACCTCAATAGGGACATGTCCCTTCTAGGGACATGCCCTTTGGTTGTAAGATTTATATAGGGTATGTTTGTGGATAAAGGACACACAAATATTACATGGTTTGCTCCTTTAGCAATACTGCCCTATCCAAATTATTGCAGAGATAAAACATTCTCAGAATACTTTTTATACTATTGGTAACACTTCATACAAGTCTGAATTATAGAAGATCATCTTCACCAAGTAATTTAAAGGTATTATCTCAGTCTGATTTATAGCAGAATTTGCAGAAACTTTACATGGTATCAGAGCTCTGGTAGTCGAACCTAGGCTCTGCAAATTGACAATTAGACTTTAAATATGTAACAACTTCCTTCTATCTTCAATGGCAAGCACAATTAGACCCGAGTACAGGTTTGATGGAAAAGAACACTTTGTTGCTTGGAAATTCAGAATTATGATGATTCTTGAAGACAATGATGTGAAACAGTTTGTTGATAAAGCATCCAAGCAACCTAGTGTTGAACCTAATAAAACTATTTGTAGTAAAGGAAACAGGAAAGCCATACAAATCATATTAGATGGAGTGAAAAATGAAATAGTACCTATGCTAATGAAACATCAAACAACATTTAATATGATTAATGCATTATTAAATGCATACGAGGTTAACAATGCAACTAGAACCCTTGCACTATAAAGGTAACTAAATCATACTTCCTAAGGGTGCCTAGTCTAAGAGATGAACTTGCAAGTATAGGGACCATAATTGAAGACAAAGAGCTAACACTTATGGCTATAGATGGGTTACTAGATTCATGGGAAACATTCTCACAAGGGTAAGTGCTAGAGACAATCTTCCTGACTTCAATAGACTTAAAGGAGATTGCCTTCAAGAAGAATTTAGGAAACTTAAGAAAGGAGGAAAATTGAAAATTGAAGATGAAGAACTTCATGTTCTCAACACAAATTCCTACAAAGGTAAGAAGAAACACTTCAAAAAGAAGAAGGGTAATCAAAGAAATGACAAACCTAAGAAAGATCTATCCAAAATAAAATGTGTCAAATGTGAAAAATTTAGACACTATAGATCTAATTGCCCTGAGAATACAAAGCAGCAAGTAAACTATACAAACATTACCAGGAAAGAAGAAAACTATGATCCTAAGAATTGTGTATTTTACTCTACACTTTCAAATGAAGTATCAAGCAAAGCATGGGTAATTGATAGTGGATCATCTCGAAACATTATAGGATACAAAGAAGTATTAGATTCAATATGAGAAGAAGTTGATGGCGAAGTTACCATCGGTGATAATTCCTCCCATTGAGTCAAAGGAATTGGGAATTTGCACCTTGAAACTAAAGTCAGGTATTTCTCTACATCTTAAAAGAGTACTCTATGTACTAGGAATAAAGAGGAATCTAGTCTCTGTTATAACACTTGAAGATGATAAACACAATGTTGCATTCATGAATGATAAAGTAATGACTTGGTCTAAGAACTCTTCATTTAAGAAATCAAAGTTGATTGGTCAAAGAAAGGGATTTCTTGTATGAATTAAATTCAAAACCTAGTCAACCTATTCAAGCCTTAATTCATGAAGCTGTTGATATAAACAAAATATGGCACAGAAGGCTAGGACATCTAAATTTCAAAGCCTTATCAACTATGGAAAAGATGGTTATTGGTTTACCAAAGTTGAAGGATGCGCTCTGGGTAAGAACACCAAAAGTCCATTTTATGACATCACTAGAAAAACTAACAATGTTTTGGAATTAGTCCACTCAAATTTATGTGGACCTATGTTTGTTCCTTCTCTTGGAGGATTCTGGTACTATATGCTTTTTATAGATGACTTCTCTAGGAAAACTTGGATCTACTTCTTAAAATGTAAAGAATCAAAAGAAATCCTTAAGAGATTTAAAAAATTTAAAACTTTAACTGAAAAATTATCAGGACACAAAATTAAAACTCTTAGGACTGATAATGGAGGGGAATATACTTCAGATTTGTTTAAAGAGTTTTGTAAAGAAGCAGGAATTAAGAGGGAGTATACTGTTCCTTATAACCCACAGCAAAATGGGGTAGCAGAAAGGAAAAATAGAACAATTATAGAAGCAACAAGAGCTATGATATTTGATCAAAATTTAGAATATTATCTTTGGGTAGAAGCCTTTTGTATTGTTGTCTATATTTAAAATAGAAGTCCTCACTCCCACCTTAGAGATAAAACTCTTGAAGAAGTCTTTACTAAGGTTAAACCTAATATAAGTCATCTTAAGATTTTTGCGTGCCCAGTATATATACATGTTCCAAAAGAAAAGAGAAGTTAGAACCCTCTGGGAGGAAAGGTATTTTTGTCGGGTATAGTGAAACATCTAAAGCATATATGATTTTCATACCTGATTAGAAAAACATTGAACTTAGTAGGGATGTAATATTTGAAGAAGATTTAGCATTCAAAAGAACCCTAAGTTGTGAAGATCCCTCTCACTTACCTAGTTCTAAAGAAAATCATGAATCTAAGTTTGAAAGGGAGAACTTGAAGAAATTGAAGATGAAATTCAAAGTCTTAGTCTTGAGGAAACTCAAAATTCAAAGAAAAGACCACTTTGGGCCACTAAAACTGTAGAGGAAGCACAAGACTTTGCTGCACCATCTGGAACCTTCAGAGAAAGCAAAAGACCCAAAAGATTTTCTAGTTATGCAACAAACACGAGTGTTTCATCTAAATCAGAACCAACCAATGTTTCAGATGCTATTAAACATACAACTTGGAAAGATGCTATGACGGAAGAATACCAATCCATTATTAAGAATGATGTTTGGGAAATTGTTCCAAGGCCTGAAGGAAAATCAATTGTTTCTTCTAAATGGATATTTAAAATCAAGCATGCTACTGATGGTAGCATTGAAAAATATAAAGCCATACTCGTAGCTAGGGGATTCTCTCAGAAAGAGGGAATTGATTATGAAGAAACCTTTACTCCAGTTGCCAGATACACTTCTGTAAGAGCAACCGTAGCTTTTGTAGCATTGGAGGGATGAAAAGTACATTAGATGGATGTAAAAACAACATTTCTAAATGGAAATATTACAAAAGAAGTATATTTGGAACAACTTGAAGGATTTGAAACTCATAACCCTAAAATTTTTGTTTGTAGGCTCAAGAAAGCTCTCTATGGGCTTCAATAGGCTCCAAGGGCATGGTATGAAAGAATTGATAAGTATCTCTCTAGTTTAAGATTCTCAAAAAATGAAGCTGATCCAAATCTCTATTATAAAAGGGATAAAGACGATATGATAATTTTGATACTATATGTTGATGATTTACTAATAACAGGTGATGATCATCTTATAAATCAATGCAAGAAAGATCTAATCAAAGAATTTGAAATAAAAGATTTAGGACTCCTTCATTACTTCCTAGGACTGGAAGTATGGCAGAATTTTGACAGCATCATACTTAATCAAGGAAAGTATACATTAGACATCTTGAAGAGATTTGGAATGTGGAATTGCAGACCTATGTCTTCTCCAATGGAGAGTAATCTACACAAACTTAAGGAAGCAGTTGTAGAATCACCCTCCATAGATTCTACTCTTTATAGACAGATGATTGGGTTTCTCATGTACTTGGTAAATACAAGACCTGATATTTGCTATGCTGTTAATGCCTTAAGTCAGTTTGTGTGAGCTAAAGGAGATTCACCTAGTTGCAGTCAAACACATCATGAGATACTTACAAGGCACTCTTAATCTTGGGCTCAAGTATGAAAATGTTGACTTGGATTTACATGGGTACATAGACTCAGATTGGGCTGAAAGTGTTACTGATAGGAAAACACTTCAGGATGCTATTTCAGTTTAGGCTCAACGATGATATCTTGGATATGTAGAAAGCAGGCATCAGTAGCACAGAGTTCCACAAAAGCTGAATACATTGCCGTAGCAATGGCCTCTCAGGAAGCAATTTGGCTCAGAAAGTCACTTGTGGGATTATTTGGTCAACCCATGAATCCTACTATTATTCATTGTGATAATTAGAGTTCCATCAAGCTTTCTGTGAATCCAGTTTTTTCTGATAGGTCCAAGCATATTGAAATTTCTTACCATTATGTAAGAGATATGGTAGATAAGAATACTGTAAAATTAGAATACATTTGCATTGCAAATCAGACAATAGATTATTCTTACCAAACCTCTCTCACAAGTGAAGATAGATCACTTCAGGAAAAGACTTGGTATGGTTGAATTATAATACATTTGTATCATTTAAATTATTAATAAAATATTTTTTATTGTCAGGCTATTGACTGTTATGGGCTCCACCATTTGTATTCATTATTTAAGAGGTGATGATCTTTGAGATAATGAACACTTGTATAACATTATAAGAAATGATGATCTCTTAGATAATGTGCTGAACAATAGAGAACTATTGTCAGATCTGGATGAGTTCAAGATCACATTGTGATATAGACATTTCTATGCCTATAGGTCACAACTTGGATACAGGAAGAATTTAATTATTCTCCGGATTTTATCCTGTGAACTAGTAGATCTTAACTCAGGATCATATTGTGATATAGGCCTGCCAGTACCTATGAGTCACAACTTGGATAAAGGAAGAATTTAATCGTTCTCCAGATTTTATCCTGTATATTGCATTCCATGCAATATCATCATCACTAGTATAAGTGATAAGTCATATTACAGGTATAGTAATATGGCATAGTATTATGTGTTCAATGATACCACATGCTTAGAAGATTCAGATAGATATAGAGTATCAATCTATGCTTATTCATCTTAATTGATGATGCTAGATATGTTATTTCTTAGTATGATTATCAAGTTAAGAGTGTGTTAATTCTGTAACTTTGAAATCATACTGGTCTGATGGTACAGATCGTAAAAATCTGATTATGCATAAAATACTACTGAAGGCCTACATATATAATTGTTTAGTCTTCAGTTATGATCGTGTCTCACTTGGGGTAATAATACTGTTTGAGATTTATCTTGAACAAATTATTTAGTTTAATCACTAACTAATTCTATTCCTCCTTGGACACTGATTAGAAGAAACAATTCAGGGCCTACCTATATAGGGACATGTCCCTTTTAGGGACATGCCCTTCGGTTATAATATTTATATTGGGTATGTTTGTGGATAAAGGACACACGAATATTACATGGTTTTCTCCTTAAGCAATACTGCCCTATCCGAATTATTGCAGAGATAAAACATTTTCAGAATAGTATTTAGTGTAACACTTCATACAAGTCTGAATTATAGAAGATCATCTTCAGCAAGTAATTTAAAGGTATTATCTCAGTCTGATTTATAGCAAAATTTGCAGAAACTTTGCAATATCAGATACCCTAACCCAAATTTTGAGGGTTTACTAGGGTTTATCAGCAATCTAGACCAGTTAGATTCAAATATGCTCTTTCTCCCTCACTAGAGACTTCGAGCACTTCTCCTTGTAACCATAGAAGCTTTGCTCTATGCTTTATCCATCCATTACACCCATTCCATTCAAAAAGACTTACCCTTGCAAGAAATTTGCCCTCCTTGTTTCATTTTCTAGCCGAGATCAGCCCAATCTTGCCCAGGGCTTCCAAGGAAATGGCTTGGTCTTGTGCTTCCTGCTCCATCCTTCCTACCATACAAAGAACAATGTGTCTACTAGCATTTCTCAAGGTTTCAGAGAGTTTCAACCATGGGGAATGCTGGTAGAGACCATTTTGTAAAGTCTGCCCCAGTACTGGCCAGCTAATATGCAGTTTATAAAATCATTTATTGATGACACCAACAGATTGATAAGAACCTCAAACCAAAACAAAAAGAAAGTAATAAATGCTCAGAAACTAAAACCAAGTGCCAAAACTCAGATCAATCACATTGCTACGAAATCCACTCTCTTTTATTAAAAAATTGTCATCATTTCTCTATCTGCTGTATGCATCTGTACTCCTCAAACTTCCAACCCGTACAATGGTGACTTGGAGGGCATTAACATATCATTTTCCAACTGACTAAACCAACTCCTGCTCGTTGGTAACCTCCTTGTGTCTTCTAACTACCTTTGCAACTTTTGACAAGAAAGATTGCAAAAATTTCAAAATTGTCAATGTGCAATTTTTGCATTTTTACACTTTAGATTTTGTGAGACCACACACCATGACCCCAAATCACCCATGGAAGTTCTTTAGACCATGTGTAGGGCATCTTCATGCCTAACTACCCTTCTATGCTTATCTAGCCCTCTAAGACAACTTTTGCACTTTTGCCCCTAATTGACAACATTTTGCCAATACAACATTTTGATAACAAGTTGCCTATACTGCCTTATATTGGTGCTTCACATGCATGAGGACCCCAAACTAGGACCTCTTTATTATTCCCAAATCTTTTTAAGACTCTTAATTGTTTCTAACCACCTATCTTAGGTGCTCCTGCACCATGAAGAAGCATGGAGCTTCCAACAATTATAGCTATCCACGTCCGCGCCTGGTTTGGGATCTTGGAGTTTGCGGATTGTTTGAGTACAAGCAATCTTTGGGCGACAAGGATTTTTAATGTCCCCAATTTTAATAAACTACTTTAAATAATTAACGGTTCCAGAAATTAAATAATATTATTTGGACCTTTAATTATTTAATAAACTGGCCCAATTTTAATTAATAATCTGTAGGTGTTTGTTGTGTCAGCATTCTTTTGTAAACTCTTGGGAGTTTTCTCTAAAGGGGTATTTATGTGTGACATGTAAGAAGTTGTAGATAGTAGTTTTCCACAATCCATTAGAATTCTTTGCCGTATTTTCTAGGTAGATTGTTTTATAATTTTTGCATCAACTTTTCGGATCACATTTTGTGATCCATTATCAGGATGAGAGAGCTGATGGAAACATATGGTAAGATTGCAGACCAAGTGTATATAAAAAGAGAAAGGCATGGGGGTGGGTGCACAACAATTAACAAAAGTTTGAGGTCCAACAATTAGAAAAATATGGGAAAAGAAGAACAAAAAAAAGAATATATATATATATATATATATATTACAATTTTTATATACCTTCTCATGTTTTTGGCTTTCGTGTTCTTTTTGCGTACACCATTTGGTGTTCCCTCTCTTTGTTGGCACTTGCCTTTGTACTGTTCCTAGTCCCATAGACCCTCGTTGGTCTCTTGTTGGACATTAATAAATTTATCTTATCTTATCTTATATCTATATATGAAAAAAAAACATGAGAAAGAAATAAAACCCACTTGTTGAAAAGAAAGAATAAAGGAACACTTATAAATTTAATAAAAAATTATATATATATATATATATATATATATATATATATATATATATATATATATATATATATATATATATATATATATATATATATATATATAATGGGAGTATACAATAATATGTATTAAACTATAATTCAGAAGAAATGAAAATATTGCAAACCATCAAGTCAACAAAAAAAACAAACTACATAAACATAGAAATAAATTTTTAAAATAAAAGTGCTTATATGTAGGAAGTTGTTAGTATGCGATTTGGATTATTTCTTTGTACTGTGAATTTCTGTTGGAGTTCTAATTTGTTCGCCATTTCAGAAGTGGAAGTTTTTCCCTACTTGGCTATTCCAGTTTCGATGGGATTCAATCCTCACCCAGTCTCTGGGTTACTTTGCTTCGGATTTGACACATCTAGAGCACCATCTTTGTCTGATAATATACATTTCTCAACTTGATTGCAATTATTGGTATTGGCAATTATTTGTGCGAGCGACGAATGTCTTCTTTATACTATTACTTCTATTTGCACTAGGGCTCGACATCATTAACAATTGCGCACTCCAAGTCCATTTCCTTCTCCATACGACCATCCTCTTTGCACTGTACGACCTCCTCCTTGCCTCCATTCAATACGGGCTCAACATCATTAACAATTGCGTACTCCAAGTCCATTTCCTTCATTGTATGGCCATCCTCTTTGCACTATATGACCTCCTCCTTGTCTCCATTGAATACAGTTACAAGAAAATTGGTCGTCGCACAAGTTTTTGGGTGTAATTGGAATATATTAGGCTGTCAGATAGAACTCGGGACATTACATCAAGCTCTTCTAATAGAAGAAATGGTTGATGTTTCCCCTTCTTAATCTGAATGCTACTATTGTGAACTAAAAACAACTAGAATATTTGGAGATCCTACTTTTGGAGCTTCCTACTCGTCCTCAATTATTAGAATGAATTATTGAGATTTTTTTTGTATGTGAATCTTTCAACTTAACATCCATATTGGTTACAACTTTTCTTATCTTTGGAATTTAGACTTTATAGATGTAAATGTAGATTGAATTTATTTCAGATTAATTTCAAATTTCAGAATTTGAAGATTATTAATTCCAGATTTCTTATTTGCAGATTTCAATCTGAATGTGATACTCTTGATCTATGTTAAATGTGTATGTGAAGCAAATTCAACAAATACTGAATATTAATGTGTGATTGCAGAACTTCAAATGAGAGGGAGCATTTATTGATTTCGATGCTCTTCTGCCTGATCGGGTATGAGCATATATATTGTATGAAGGGCTATGTCTTGGGTGCACATGTCTACACAAAGTGGAGACATGTCCACTCAAGACATGCCTATTCTTTAACAGTGATTAGTTATGCAAAATGAAACTGATTATCAATCGGTATTTATCATTTGCTGGTGATAGACAAACCTCCACACAAATAATCAGACTTTAATCTGATTTATATATTTGCATATAAGGCTGATCATGTGATCATGGCTCGATCGATAAGATGAACATGAAATGTCAAGGAAAGAACCTGCAGGAGCAGATTGATAATTTACTTGGATTCAAGAGGTGTTATGATTTGATATAAACAATAATCGATTTCAATGAGATCAATATTATTGTAAGTCAAACAACTATGTATGTATGTATACATAGACACACATGCATATGCAGATCATGCTTCAGATTATCATTAATCTGACCGAAGCTATTATCCTCAAGACTCCCTCTTAGCAATGGAAGATAAAGAATGTAACCAAGTACATATCACAATAGGCTCATCTATTGTGAGAAGAGATATCACCTAAGTCGTGATATCAGAGGATATAATATGCTCAAGAATATCAAGTCACATGGCATTCTTCTTATACATCCAAGTTATGGTATGTGCATTGACATTAAGTCTCATGATGTCTACCATAATCAATCATGGCATATCCATGGAAACATTTATCCACCATGATTATCTCATACGGAACATAATGATCTTCAACTGATATCAAGTTTCATGATATCTATCAAAATGTCTGAGAGATACTAATTATCATGACATGTCCACGAATATCAAGTCACATGATATTCATCATGATAGTAAACTAGTCATTGTAAAGTCGTCACCTTACAATGTCAAATACAAGTGTTCATTATCTGAAAGATCATCACCTTTCAATAATGTACACGTGGGCGCCCATATAGTCATAGACTCACACACATGATAAAAAGAGTTTTCACAGAGTCACCATGGATTCTCTCATGCAGTGTTGTTATGATGACATTATTACGAGGTAATTGGTAAATACTTGCTTGTTATTAACAGAGACCAAGAGGTCAATTTATACAAAAGAATGAGACGATATTTCCTTAGGAAACGATCGTAAAGAATAGAAACATTCTATTCCAGAGAAAGCAAAAAACGAAAGCAAACTAAAGCTAAAGATATTTACAAGATAACCATTAACTAATAATAGACGTCTTATCTATTATTGTAATACCCTCCCTTAATGGTTAATCTATCTAACACACCAAGCTGTCCTTTGAATTTGACAAACTTATCAGGACCAAGAGGCTTGGTGAGAATATCTGCAGTCTGATCTGTGGTAGGAACATACTGCAGATCTATAGTCCCGTCTTCAACCAACTGTCGTATGTAATGACAATGAACATCCACATGCTTGGTTCGTTCATGGAAGATTGGATTCCGTGCTAACTTGATAACGCCTTCGTTATCAACAAACAGAGTAGTCGGTCCTGTTGGTGACATCTGCATATCCCCAAGCATCCGACGAAGCCAGACAACTTCACATCCTGCCTTAACAGTCCCTCTGTATTCAGCCTCTGTAGAAGAGAGAGAAACTGCTTGCTGCTTCTTGCTGGTCCATGTGACTGCACCGGATCCCAAACTGAACACATATCCAGATGTTGACTTTTTATCATCAACAGAGCCTGCCCAATCTGAATCTGTGAACCCACTGAGTTTAGGATTAGAACTTCGAGAATACAGAAGTCCATAATCAGAAGTGCCCTTCACATAACGAAGCACACGCTTTGCTGCCATCCAATGATCAACCTTAGGAGCTGTCATAAAGTGTGAAATATAGCTGACTACGAAGCTGATATCAAGCCTAGTAGCAGATAGGTAGATGAGGCTGCCTACTAGTTGCCTATACATAGTATCATCAACGGAAGGAGAATCAGACTTGGCTGATAACTTGAGACCTTTCTCCATAGGTGTAGATGCAGGTTTGCAATCCTGCATTCGGAATTTGTCTAACAAGGCCTTGGCATATTTGGACTGAGAGATGAATATACCAGAAGACTGTTGCCAAACTTCAACACCTAAGCAATAATGCATGAGCCCAAGGTCAGTCATATCAAAAGACTGGCATAAGTGTTGTTTGATTCCCTGAATCAAAGATGCCGAACTGCCAGTGATGATCAGATCATCCACATAGATAACCAGAAGGATGATGTCACTGTCAGTAGTCTTGATGTACAGATTTGAGTCTGAAGAACTCCTCTTGAAGCCTTGATCATTGAGGTACGTATCAATCTTGATGTACCATGCTCGAGGGGCCTGCTTCAAACCATAGAGAGCTTTTACCAATCTGAGAACCTGATGGTCTTTACCAGCAACTTTGAAACCAGGAGGCTGCGTCATGTAGACCTCTTCATGGAGATCACCATTCAGGAAAGCACTCTTTACGTCCATCTGATGGACCTTTCAGCCAAACTGTGCTGCCATGGCTAGGACTAATCTGATGGTGCTCATCTTTGCAGTAGGAGCAAAGGTCTCCTCATAATCAATGCCCTGACGCTGAGAAAAGCCCTTTGCCACTAAACGAGCTTTGTACTTATCCAAAGTACCATCTGATTTGTATTTGATTTTGTAGACCCATTTGCAGCTAATGGGTTTCTTCCCTGGGGGAAGATCAGAAAGGACCCAAGTGTTGTTCTTCAGCAGGCTCTGGTGTTCAGATTGCATGGCTTGTTCCCACTCTGGAATTCCTTTAGCCTCGGAATATGTTTGAGGTTCAAACACACTATGAATGTTGGCCATAAGAGCAAAGTTAACAGAATCTGTAGTTTTGCTCTTTTTCCGAGCAGTTCTCCCATCAATGAGCTCATCATCGTGAAGATCAACAAGTGTCTTAGCCCACCACTTAGGCCGGAGAGGAGAATGACCAACAGTAGTACTAGGAGATGCTTGATCAGCAGGTTCCTCATCAGAAGAATCTGGATCAAACTCAGGTGAAGCATCTTCAAAACGAGGTGATCCTGCAGGAGAAGCCGGAGGTGTCTGTACAGGTATCACTGGCAGGACTGGAGTTGGAGGAGCTACTGGAGCCCTCCCATTAGGTGGACCTAATGGAAGCCGAACTCCCAAATCATGAACCTGCATAGGCTGGTCTGCTGGATCAGGAACAGGAGAAACAGGCATGAATGGTCCTCGCTGCTCATCAAAGACTACATCGCGGCTGTATATGAGACGAGATGTCTCAACATCAATAAGGCGGTAGGCTTTGTGAAGACTGCTATATTCAGCAAGCATCAGTTTCTGACTCTTGGCATCCAACTTGGTGCGTGAAGCATCAGGGATCCAAACAAAAGCAAGAGAGCCAAAAGCCTTTAGGTGACTAATTCTGGGCTTGCGACCTGACCAGGCCTCTTCCGAAGTTTTACCTTTGACCGCCACTGTGGGTGACTGGTTCAACAGATAAACTGCAGTGTTAACTGCTTCTGCCCAAAAACGCTTCAGAACATGTTTGTGTTCGAGCATGGAACAAGCCATCTCGGTGATTGTCCTGTTCCAACGTTCAACTACACTGTTCTGTTGTGGCGTGTGGGGTGTGGTGAACTGGCATTGGATGCCATGTGTATCCAAGAAGCTGGAGAAAACATTAGAACAAAATTCCCTCCCATTGTCTGATCTAAGAGTAATAATAGATCTCCCAGACTCTTTTTCAACTAAGGGTTTAAACTTCTGAAATACAGTAAATGCATCGGATTTCTTTTTAAGGAAATACACCCACATTTTTCTACTGAAATCATCTACAAACAACAGAAAATACATGTACCCAAGAACAGAAGGAGTGGCCATAGGGCTGTAGATATTAGCATGAACAAGCTGAAGGACTTGAGAAGCTCGCCAAGAATCGCCACTAGGGAAAGGTGTGCGATGTCGCTTCCCAGCTTGACATGCGTCACAAACTCCAAGGTGTTGGGTTTGAATCTCTGGCAAACCAAGAACAAGCTCATCCTGAGCAAGTTGTGAGAGATAATGCACATTTAAGTGCCCATATCGCTGATGCCAAAGTGTGCTGATGGAAGATCGCCGAGCAGCCATAGCTAAGTCCTGAGAATCACCAAAATCAGTAAGTCTGAAAAGACCATGATCCTCAAGACCAACTGCAACAGTAGACTTAGTCGCGCAATCAGTGACGGTGCACTGATGTGAATTGAAGGTGACTGCCAAGTGTGGAGAATGTCGCAGCAACTGACTGACCGAGAGTAGATTTAGTTCCACCCCTAGAACGTAGTACACATCAAGGAATATGAGCTTCCTCCCAACAGACTGAATTTGAATGTTGCCTTTACCAACAACCGTGTACTCTTCTCCACCACCAAAGATAACAGAATTTGAATAAGGCTGGTAGTCAGTAAACCAGTCTCTGCGGTGAGTGAAATGTCGAGAGGCACCTGAATCAATGTACCAGGCAGATGACTGCACATGATCTGCGGGTCTTTTAGCCATGAGGGCGTAAAAGGCAGATTCCGCCTGCTCAGTGTGCTCTGCACTGTTCGCTTTGGGTTGCGAACCTGTTTGCTTAGACTGGGCAGCTAAGCGTTTTCGACATGCAACCTTCATGTGACCATACTTGTGGCAATAGTTGCATTGAATGTTCTTCTTTTTGGTACCATCAGATGCTGGAGCAGAAGACTTCTGCTGAGATGGTTGCTGAAACTTGCCTTTATCCTTCTGAAAGGATTTCGCAGCAAAGGCTTGCTCAGTGGAGGTGGAACTGGAGCTGCTACCGAACTGTTGTTTCCACCGATCTTGCTGAAGTAGCAGGGTGCAGAGATCAGTGAACTTTAGATCAACACCAGTAGATGTGATGTTGAGAGTCTCGATAAAATGCTCATAGGAATTTGGTAAACTCCGAAGAGTGATTACCACAATATCCTCTTTCCTCCATCTTGCGACCGATGGCAAGTAACTGATCACGGATTTCCTGAATCCGATTCAGGTGTGCCTGGAGCGAGGTGCGCTCATCCATGATAATAGAAAACAGAGTGTTTTTCAGAAAGAAGGCTCTGCTCTTGTCGGAAGTCTCATGAAGACCTTTGAGATGTGTCCAGATTTCGGCCGCTGTCTTGCCAGATGGAATCTGAGAAAGCTGGTCATCAGCTACAGAGAGTTTGAGAAGCATTACTGCCTCTCGATTGTTCAGATCCCATGTATCTTGATGAGGACCCGGAGAAGTCGGATGCTGCTTAACACCCAGAACAAGTTAACAGTGTTTCGATATTCAAAGATTGCGATGATGCGTTGCTTCCAGGTTCCATAATTGCGACCATTGAATTTAGAATTATGCTCGAGCAGAATATTTGTCAGAGATGCCATGGCACGTTTTTCAATGAAAAATTGTGAAAATCTGTGAAGGCACGTTCTTCGAGGCAAAAATACGGAAGACCCAGAAGAATCAGAGAATGACCCAGAAGAGAGCTCGAAAAACCCAAAAAGAATTTGCTGTCGTTTTTTGAATCCGTTGGCTCGAAAATCGAGGCACCCAAAAAAACGGACGACAACCCAGTTGTACTCTCAAAAAACCCACCAAGAATTTGCAAACAAAATATTTTTTCGACCCCAAAAATTAGGGTTTCGAAAAAAAGGCCCTAGCTGAAAAAAGCTTGAAAAAACTTCAGATTTCTTGATAAAAAATGGTCGAATCTGCTTCCCAGAGCACGATGACAGACTGAGATGGCTAAGAGCATGAAGATTTGATACAGAAACATGCAGGTTTTCACCCCAAAAACGCGCAGGCTGAAGACGCGAAAATTGAGTGTAAAAAAAAGCGCGATTTGCAGAGGATGTTAGGCAAAAGAAATCGTGATTTTCAGATACCAGCTGAGAATGGTACAAAACGACCACGATTTTCATGCAATTTGTAGACCCAAGTTCAAAATTTCTCTAGACAGAAAAACCCAGGCAGGTTTTTGGAGAAAATAACTGAAATAATTTTGGAAAAATTTAAGCAAATAATTTCAAGAAGAAATTATAAATTTTAACAAAAAAATTTAAGCATTTGGCTCTGATACCATATTACAAGGTAATTGGTAAATACCTGCTTGTTATTAACAGAGACCGAGAGGTCAATTTATACAAAAGAATGAGATGATGTTTCCTTAGGAAACGATCGTAAAGAATAGAAACATTCTATTCCAGAGAAAGCAAAAAACGAAAGCAAACTAAAGCTAAAGATATTTACAAGATAACCATTAACTAATAATAGACGTCTTATCTATTATTGTAATAGACATACACCATGAACCATATCAAAGGGTGGATTTGTTGTAAGTTCTTGCAGAGGGTGGAACAAGGGCTCTCTTTTTAAACTTCTGCCTCACAGAGAAGAATAAAATAAGTAGATTGACGTGATGATGTGGCTCCCTTTGTAGCTCAAGATCTTGCATCAACCTTCTAACCTCTTCGTTCAAAGTCACCTCTGATTAAATATTAAATTCCTTTTTCAGTCTAGTATCAACCTCTAGACCTTCTCGTCCAAGGTTGCTTCTATAAATTTATCGAACTCCCTCTTCATGCTATTTTCTCTTCTTTGCAATGTTACAACCATCAACTTAGTCTCATGACTGTAAGTATCCATCTATCCAATAATACAAAATGGGACTCTATCCCGATGAATCATGGTCTTTTGACTGCTATAGATTTTTCTTGATCACTTGGCATAGTTTGCTCTCTTTAAACCAATATGATCAAGATTCTTGGTAGTCAACTTGAATAAGATCCTCTAGTTGCTCTCTCTGTCATGAAAGCATATGTAGTATAGTAGTTCTTTGTAGTCTACTCCTCTATCAAGGAGAGCACTCTTCTCTTGACTTGCATAAATGCCTTGGCATCATTTCTAATCTAAGTTACTGATTCAAGTTCGAGATCGGGTTTGTGGTTTTGAGCAAATTTTTCCTTTTCCATTTGGGTTCATGGGTCAATTCGTGAGTATACACACACACACACACACACACACACAAAAGAATAAGAGAAACTCGCGGGTCCTCTCAAGTTTGCTGCAAGTCCTCTTGGGTTCACCATGGATCTGCCTAGGTTCCCTATGGGTTTGGGCAGGGTCCTTATTTTGGACTGTGGGTTTGCCTAGGTTTGCGCTAGCGGTAGACTTGGGTGGACCCACATTCCAAAATAAGGACCTTGCTTGAACTTTCAATGAATCTGGACTCGTGCAAACTTGGACCCAGATGCAGGCAGAAGGGTTCGATCCTAGTAACGGAGTTTCTAATACATCATTATTCTTTTCCTGCAAGAACATCCTCAAGGACCAAAGAAAAGAACAAGAGCATAACGAGGCAAATAAATCATAAGATAAGATAATAATATTAATGTCCAACAAAAAATCAAAAAGGTTTATGGGACTGAGCATACAACAAGAGAGTCGGCTAAACCAAAAACACCGAAACGGTGTTAGAAAGAAACAAGACAAAACAAAAGACCAAGAAACACAAGGTAAGAACTATGAGTTCTTCCTTGGTACAAACTAATTAGAGACAAAAGGATATAACTATGGACGGATCAAAGTCTTAGAGCTACGTTGAGATCTACTGGAGGAATGTCGTTGCCGGAAAAGATTGGTACAGTGCTTGATTGATCTAGGAGTAGTGCTAGAAAGCCTTTTAACACCCCGTGACGGAGATAAGGGGGAGTAAAAGGCGGTAATGAGCTAGTCAGAGGTGTGGATCTGAGACATAGCTAACTGAAGAGTATGCTCACGAAGTTCGGTAGCCTCCCGAAAATAAAGTGCAAGACACCGCTGATCAATATAACTGAAGAATTCTGAGAGAGAGAAACAATCCTTGAAAAGACAATAAAATCTCCCTCAGATCTCATAGTAGATAGGGCAACGGAATAAGAAATGAGTCTCAGACTCAACCTCTACCAAAGAACACAATCTGCAAACCTGATCCTCTCTATCCATATGGTGATCAATCCGGATACAAAGACGATGAGAGCCAACTTTGAAAGAGCCTAGAGAGAATTGAAGGGAATGACACCAATGCCGATAGAGATAAGTAGGCCGCACAATACTACCATCCTGAATCTCAAGAAAATGCTCTGCATAAAATGCCATCTTAGGACGTAATCCCCCATGAGGATTACTCCAAGTAGTGATAATGAACTGTCTGTAGATATCCTATCTGACATAGTCGTCCAATTCTTGACGAGAGGGGAGGAGATGAGCAGGAGCGTCCAGTGAGAACTGGTAAGGAGGGAGACGATCAATGTCAATCTTGATCAAACCCAACAGAGAGGTGGCAAGGGCATACCAACAGCAAGATCGAGTGGTAGTGTCAAATCTCCTAATCTGAATAGAAGAGCAGTATGCAAGATGAGAGTACCTATGACGGTCAACATCAGAGTCCACGAAACCTCGAAGCCGATGGAGAAACCAGATCAAGTAAAAAATGGTCGAAAGCCTAAAAGGATGAGCTCCAAACTTGGAAAAAACAATACTGTGGGGGGTGAGTTTTTGACATCTGATCATGCGCCGTAAAAATAATGTCTAAACACACTCAATAGAAGCCCAATCATAATCAAGAAGAGAAGGCCCCCAAACCACCGAGCCATAGAGAACAGTTGGAACTTAACACCAAGATATATGTATGAAGAAGTGATCTCAATCTCCTGCCCTTGGAAAAAGAAATGAAGATGAGAGGTCTTCAAGTAGTTAAAAATCATCACTCTGAGTCTTAGCCAGATTAACTATAAGTTGACGCTGGTCACAGAAAGAGGCCAAACCATCAAGGAGTCTCTGTAAACTGTTTGGAGAAGAGGTCAGGAGAACAACATCATCTGCAAAAAGGAGAATGGATATCAACACATGATGCAAATAACAACCATCCCCGGGATACTAAGAGCTTGCAAGAAAATCCTCTAGCTCGTCGATATACAATCCAAACAGAGTAGGAGAAAGGGGGCAACCCTACTTGACCCCAATGGTGCTCTGAATCGGATTAGAGAAACCCTCTGGAGTCTTTGAGCCTACCAGTCACCTTCTCATACAGTCTCATAATAGCAGTCAAAAGCATATCTAAGATCCCAATCTTATGAAGTCTTTGAAATAAGGCCATTTTAGGAACATAATCAAAAGCTTTGCAGAAATCCACA
Organism: Cupressus sempervirens; assembly: GCA_028749045.1. Taxonomy (NCBI): domain Eukaryota; kingdom Viridiplantae; phylum Streptophyta; class Pinopsida; order Cupressales; family Cupressaceae; genus Cupressus; species Cupressus sempervirens. The sequence goes on along the minus strand of CM053785.1, from coordinate 549,045,018 downwards.
AAAAAGCAGTAGACTTTCTCAAAGCGATGCTTAGTCTCCTCAATAATAGCCCATAGAGTGAAGATATGATCAATAGTTTGATAGTTAGTACGAAAACCAACTTGCCCTTTAGCTTTGCAATCTCTCCTATCCAACTCTCCAGATAACATGGCGTTAAGAGCTGTAGCGTAAAGTTTGGCAAAGGTATGTCTGATCATGATAGTCCTATAGTTACCTAGGTCCAAAGCAGGTCCAAACTTATGGATGGGATAAATCACATGCCTCGACCATGTCTCAGGAAATCCAGTACAAACAACTCTATTAAAGAGTGTAGGAAGATATGAACCAAGAATTGAAGCATCGAGTTTGAAGAGTTCTGCCTGGAAACCATCCTCATCCGCAACTCTACTACATCTCATGGATCTAATAGCCTCGGAGATACAAGAGGAGTGAACAGATGACAGAAAGGAGGTGGAATGGAATGAAGGGAGGGCTGACACGGAATATCATACAACAAAATGGTATGGGAAGTCAAAGAGCGGAAGTCAAGGATGGAGGACGGGGGGGAACACGGAGGGAAAAGGGTGCTCCAAAAACTCTAGGGATCTTGGATGAGCGTGAAGCAAAGGGATCTGCACTAAGAAGAAGCAAAAGAACGCTTCTTATGGCGAAGGAAATAAAGATAAGAAACACGTAGGTGGGCGAGGTCAGGGGAGTGAGTCTCAAAGGCAGAACGAATAGATCGATGAAAAGCTTTACAATCATCATCAAACCATTTATTCATAGGACAAGTTTTCTGATGCTTAGATCTGAGAGGAGGGGCTGGTGAGGAATGGATAGGAGAGCGCACTCCCATATGGTAGAAGCAAGTCAAACATGACCGAGATTGCCCGAGAGTCAGTAAAACTAGCAGGTGTCAGGAGTCTCCTAAGATGATAGGAAAAAACCTCACCATCACCCTCGGAAAAGCGAAATCTAGTAGGCGTGCAAACACTATTTGATTGGATGAGGGAGGGCTACAGAGAAGGCACTAAATGTGAAGAAGAGCGGATAGTAATGCTAAGGAGAGCATGGTCAGCAAAAGGGAGGCGAGAAATGGTGAAATGGTAAATGGAGGGAATGAATGAAGAAGAGGTGATGACATAGTCTACTACACTTGCACCACCACAGTGAGGCCAACAGGTAAAGAGATGGGAGCTTGGATAAAAGGATAACCCATTTAGAAGCAATAAACCAGAAGACTCACATAGTTGAAGGAGGTGACGACCATAGCAAGAAAGAGGACTAGAAGCATATTCTGAGGTACGTTGGAGTCCCATACTGATTAGATCTAACTTAGAAGTACAGATTGAATCCGAGCCACGGTCATGTATAGGAGGTTGGAGGTCCCTGGTGCGTGCATTGAAGTCTCCAAGAATATTGATATCACCCATGGCTGTAAACTGTGGGATACTCTCTTGAAGGTCACCAAAAGGATCGCCATTCTCCTAATCATTAATAGCATAAGGAGAAGAGGTCGGTGGAAAATAACAAACTACGAGAAAGATGTCCATCTAATGGTGATTACGATGCCCAATACAGACCCACATAAATCTGGCAAAGGCATTAGAGTGAACCACTGAAGTCAACCTGAAAATGTCATCTCTAATCAAACAAGCAACTCCACTTGACCCACGGACCCCACCAGAAGTATGGACCTCATCTCTGCAAACTGACAACCACTGGTAACTCAGATATCGAGGAAGAGGGCGCATGGGATTCTCATGAGTCTCAGTAACGGCCAAGATATTAGTGGATCCCACTGCATTGTGAAAGAGACCAGGTAATGACCATAAAGATCCGTTACCATTCCAACAATTGACAAGAAGAGAAGGGAATTTCCTCTTGTCAGACTGTTGCCGAAACCGTCATGCAGTCTTGGAGGTCGCCCTCAACCCACCCAACAGGAGGAGAATCACGAATCACAGCTTTGAGATTCCTAAAGACAACCCACTTTCTCGCCCGCCTAGCCTCTACCACAATTCCTTGTGCATGTTTTAGCTCTGTAACTTGTGTCTTAGTGAGATCATCAAGATAAATTTTAGAGGGGAGAGAGAACAATTTCCTCTTCGCTCTAAGTGCCCGGAGCCTGTCAGAAAGGGAGAAAGATCTAATGAAGAGGCTATCACCTTTACCAAACCAACACTTGTCTAAAGTGATATCGGATAAACCCAGTTGATCAAAGAGGAAAGAATGTCCAACAACCATAGGATCCGCAGAGGGTGAGAGGCCTCAAATGCACAAGTTGAGCTCACGTGCACGATGAACGCGCTCATCATCAATCTTTCCCTGCATTATCTTATCCAAACTCAGTTGAGATGTAGTAGTATCTATGTTGTTGCAGAGAGAGGCCCAAGATCTCACCTTCTGTTCGTTTTAACAATCAGAGAGGAATGTATTGTAGCCATTTCAGTTTGTTGATCCTTGATTTTATCCAACCCTTGAAGTTGTTCAATAATAGATTGAACATTGGATTTTAAGCCTGCTGTTTCAGAGATAAAGGTGTCAGAAAATCGTTTGAAACTCGTGGTGTTCAGTGCTGTAGACATTTTGACCTCTAAGATTTCAATTGTAAGTGCAACAACCTGTTCTCTGAGTGTTGTATTATCAACTTCAAGCTTCGTAACCCAATCACATAAATGCTGATAGGTTAGAAGCTGATGTTGTGGATGCTGTGGCAGGTCACAGTCACCTGTAGTCATTGCAGAAAAACCTCAAACCCCAAAAATGTCAATAAGAGGAGAGCCGCGAAAGAGGAGGATCAATTGCCAGCATAGAAAATCTGCAGCACAAAAACCATCAGACAGAGGCACCCCTAGAGTAGACGCAAGTGAAAATCACACTGATAAAAACCATAACAGTAAGCCCACAAACCGGCAAATCAAATCCACAAACTGGCACAGCAAACATGCGATCTACCATGAAATGGTTAAAAGATCCTATAACACCCATCACAAATGAGAAGAAGAGGAGGAGAGACAGTTAGCCACGGCAAGAAAAATCGTGAGCAGAGCAGAATAGGTAGGGCACGAGCACCAATGGAAAAGCTACGGAAAGGCTATAGGTCATAGTAAAATAAGAGACTGACTACAAAATTATATAAAAATTGTACTCAAGAGAGTACTTATTTCACTAATATGTAGAAAATGCTCATCTACATCTTTGCTGATGAAAACTACTCCAATGAAAGTCCATATAAAACTTGAGTATGGTAGACCCACATGATGTCACAAGCCTTAATTAGCACAAACATCTTCAAACACATACAAGGGTTGGTGTCTTAGGAAAAGCAAGACTACTAGTTTGCGACTTGGATCCTTCTTATGACACCATAAGAGTGATCCTTACTTTAGACCATGAAAATAAGCTTTGATGAAGACAATCAGCACTGCACAACCATTTTTACACAACATCAAACAAATACCCTGCAACAGATGCTTTGCAACAGTCAATATTAACAGCTTCAGTGAGAACAAGGATATAGTAGTCTATCCACCCATTTCACAAAGGATTACTCTTTTAAGTTATAATGACAATTAATGGTTGTCTCATTAACTCCCAATATTGAGCCTTTTCGTATCGCCTATGATAACTTTGATTGTTGGTGGTTAAAGTCGGCAATGTATGACTCTTTTATATCTTCCCATGTTCAGTAGTCCAAATACAATCTCCATGATGTGTTTGCTACAAATGCCCATGCATATTAAATGTGTTGAAATTAATTTCTCAAAACATTTGTTCCAGCTAGTATGTTTACGAAATTCTTTACTGCAAATTTATACTTTGCCTGCAGAAATTTCAAGTTCAGTTGAAATTTTTTATTTCCTGAATTACAAAACTCCTCAACAAAGCTTACTCCTGAAGCATCACTTCCACACATTGCTTATTCCGTAGTTTGTGACTCTGTACATAGCAAAATTCTGCAACTGTAACATGACTCAGTGAGAGGGTAAAGTCATGTCTATTTGATGATACAGTGGCAACTTACAACCCAGCACTTAGTGCAACAATTCTGACAGCTTTTGTATCGGCATTGTTATATTCTGATATATCTCCCATACTAATATGATGATACCAAATGCAACAACTACCACAGCCATTTCCCAATGGATACCAAACTTCAGAATGGGTATGCAGTATGCACAACAAGGAGAATAGATGGAATCTCATGCTGATAGCATTATTGCAAATCCTTCATTGTCTCAGGCTATACAAAAAATATATCCTGGTAATATTTTCTGCAGAGCACAATCTCCCCTAATGAGTAGAAGCAATGTTTTGAAATGCCCAGACAAGCTTAGCTCCCTCAGAATCATAAACAATGAGCAGGTCCTTACAGAAATTATAATGTGAATTGCATATCTTTCATTTTCCCACCCGTGTCGAATGAGATCTGTTCTAGACATTATCGCAGAGTCAACTCTCCATCAATTTAATAATGTCCTGGTAAACAAAATCACATTCATAAAAAACTCTCTTTTTTAGCCATTATATATGGCACACATTAATCTCTATTGTTCTCAGACGAAAAGTTTGAAATATTTATTTCGAGCAATAGCCTTTGTAATCCATATCAAAATATTTTCTCTCATTTATCTTGTGATAAATAGTTGAACAAAATTTTTGAGCGTGCGAATATTACTCAAACTACAAGTCACTCTTAATCACCATATTTCATTTGAGACGACAATATTGTGTTTTATGAAATGGTCTCCAACACTGGTCACAGTAGACTTAGACGCCAAATCTTTAGAGTGGTCCGCAAATAATAATCACTTGTGGTGGCGATTTCAATATATAATAGGCATAAATATTTTTGTCCCCTGTTTATATTTTTAAGTGTTGTGCAGATCTGATAGATCCATTTCATTTTATTATTTCAAATCTTCTAAAGCACTTTTTAAAACATATCCATCCATTGCTTATACGCTGCAAACAAGCAATTCTCTCTGCTTGATGCGTGCCCATGCCCTACACATGTAATGTCCCTTTTTTCTGGGACATTATAATTTAGTGTTACCAGCTCACTTTGCCTAGGTTGCGGGGGCGAGAAGGTTCTTTACGGGGTTCCGTTTGAGATTTGACCTAGACATGTCCAGTTTCAGACCCATCAGAGCAGTTTTGGTAGGTTGTCCAGATTTTTACTATTTTTAGTAAGTAAACAAAGCTCAGTATTCTTGGTATCTCAGTGTTGGTTTGAAAGCGTCTCGCCGAGAGCTTTCCAACGAGCTATTGCACGTGCTTATCCGAGTTTAGTTACTTTAATGCCTGACGTTTATATGGTTTACTAACGAAGTGACTTTATAGTTCATTTAACTTGTCATTTTATTTTAAAAAGGTACTATGTTCACTTAAGCGACTAAAGGACAAAAAGGTGCTTTATCCCACATTGCTTAAAAGAGTGTGCATCACATTGGGAAAAGTGATAAAAGTACAACAGGCTCCACATAGGAATGTATGAAGATTATAATATTCAAAACAAATATTAATCTGAGAGCTGGAAACAGTTGTGGTTATTTCTTCTAGGACGCAAACCCTTGAAGAAGCATTTGAAGGTTGGACGCAAACCTAGCCTTCTTACAGGTTTCATCTACATTGCCAATCTGATTGTCATTTTTGTTTATAAGATTGGATTGCTTGAATTGTTGCACGTTATTGTATTGCTGTTGTATAATACAGTAACGCATTTGTGGTTACTTGTGTTAATTCCTGGTTTTTATATGTACTTTCTAAATATTGATGAAATAAAACAAAGTTTTCTGAGTTCCTTGTATGCAAATCTGCGGGTTACAAGTCGGATTAAGGTTCTGAAATTTGTATCAAATATTGGTTTACTGTTCGGATTTAAATCTGCAAATATATATCGCAGTTTTTGGTAAAATATCCGGAAAGGATATTACAGCACAAAAGTTCCGTTTCCACACCGGAGGAGAGAAAGATAACAGAAGCGTTGACCAAGCTGTACACCCGCCAAATACATTTTTCTGTAAATATTGCAAGATGTGAGGCCAATTCAAGGCAATGAATTGGTCACCATATCCTGTCATATTTTAAAAAAATGTTCCATTTTCAGGAGTCATCGTCATTCCATGAGATGATATATCTTGGAGGCAAGATTCGTTTGGTGGGCTGTTAACTTTGTAACCTTCTGTGGTTATTATCTTCGCCTTCACCATTACCAGCAAGGACACTGGACAATTTAATTTCTCATATATAGCCAGCAATGTCTTGATAATAATAGACATGATACTTTGTTTTATTATGTGTAACTCGATAAAGACAGATTTGTGACGGGCGCATTAAGTTCCTTCAATTTCTGAAATGAGTGAATGATATAATATGCTAATGCAATGCCATCTTTGTTTAAATCTTAACCCGATATAAGTGTGTGTGAAGTCATCGCAGTTCCAGTCTTCACAATGATGGTTGTTCTGGAGATTATGCACAATAATTAAACTCAGTCAAACATTAATCTGCTTGATTCTTCTGAAGTAGATTATTGTCAAATATACTTTTTTAAGTATGCAAATTTTGTTGCTAAGAGAGACTTCATGAACCAAACTCTGATTCCACTTGTCATTATGAAGAATGGTTGTGATTTTAAAACAAAATTTATATTATGGATATCTTCAATCTCAAATCTAATCAGATCTTCCTAAACATGGCTCTAATACCATGTAAGGGTGGATTATTTTTATTTTAGATTAGTTTCAAATTTCAGAATTTGAAGATTACTAATTGCAGATTTCAGTCTGAATGTGATAGTCTTGATCTATGCCAACTGTGTATGTGAAGCAAATTCAACGAATATTGAATATTAATGTGTGATTGCATAACTCCAAATGAAGCAGAGCATTTTATTGATTTCGATGCTCTTCTGCCTGATCGGGTATGAGCATATATATGGTATGGCCCCCCATACCTCCTTCTTAAAAGCTTAGTCTCTTGTTCCTTCGCCTCTGCATCAAGAAACCTGGTGGAACTTTGTGAAAACATACTAGGCTGTCACACTTGGTTATATCGGTTCTTTGTCTAATGGTTGAACAAGGATTCACCATATCTCAATTTTCAATCCCTGCCATGCACTCTATAATTCCAATGCAAAAAGATTATTGTTTTCTGCCCTTGCCGTGGGCTGGGCCCTTATGTTTTGCTGGACAGCTCCTTTGACCTCTTTTGAGGTCATTTGTTGGACATTAATAAATTTATCTTATTTTATCTTATCTTATTTGCAAGCTGATTGTTTCTTGGCATGGACACTTAAGTCCTATCTACGTCTTGCCAAAAGTGGCCCTACTACATGCTATATTTCCAAAGATTTCTCAAACTAGTCAAGCCTGCCCTTTCATCATTTTTCTTAAGAAAAAAATGACAAAACTCAACTTGTCCCCTTGTCTTGAAGTCTAAAATGGCAGCATGTCTAGATCATAAGCATCTTGTGTGCTTATAGATTGACAAATGAAGTGAATCTAAGAGAATCTACCATGCAGTCTATATTCTATTGATTGGTGCTAAATCAGAAATTAAAAAGTCTTTGGTACTGTTGTTTTATTAATTTGTAAAATGTATGCATGCATGTACATGCATATGTATATGTGTGCACATGTGTGGGGTATGGTTTAAAAAACATGCTGGTATAGAGCACTCACACCTAGTTTGAATTGTATATAGGTTAATTATAAAAAAAATACTCACTGAGGATCATACAAGGTGATTTTTTGTACAACAAAATGATATCTTGCTTGCCATGAACCTAAAATGCCACCTTCACCTGTACATGTGCTCATGTGTGTGGGTGCAAGCACAAATGGTCAAATACACATGGACACAGACACATACTTCTTGAGTAAACTTTGATTTGCTGTATTGTTAAGGGAAATTCTGTAGTTAATTTGGGAATTTTCCCTCCACCTGTGATTTGTTTGCATAGCTTCTTAGCTTTGAGACTATTTATACTCTTTCCTTGTGTGTTAAAATCAATTCACTACTAAATTTGGTATTTGGTTAATTATGGTATTAAAATCAATCTTCATTAACACAAACTTGCAAATATTTGAGTCTGAATTTTTCACTTTTCGTGGCATGGGTTTGGTTAGTTTCTCTTTTTGTGTTTTTTTGGCGAAGACAGTGTCTTTGTTGTAGTCTTATGGCTATATGACTACTATATTCTTCTGTTATTTTCACTTGTTTCTATTTTTCTATTATGTAGGTTCATACTTGTGTTGCTGAAGGGGGGAAGGTTCTCATTCCAGTCTTTGCATTGGGGAGAGCACAGGTACATATGTCTTTGCTATTAGTCCGTAGGCTAATGCCTCTTTTCTTTTAGTGTAATCTTAAAATGCTATTTCAAGAAAATTGTTTTGAGAATCTCCTCGTTGGGTTTAGAGACACAAGCAAAATGCAATTTCTTCCAGAAAAGATTTATGTCTTTGAAGATCATTTCTTTGTTTTGACTTGGGTTTTTGTATTTCTTCCCCAGTGGCCGACTTTAACTTGCATTATTATGTAATAGGTAATTATACTCATAAACTGCAATTTAAAACTCTATATAGAAATCATTGAGATACAGTTCAATTTATTTTTTCAGTCCTGTTCCACAAATTGCATAGCTGTTAATATCATTAAACCCTAGAGCTTTAACATGAGTCTATGTCACCTTTTTCCACTGGGAGTTCTACATGACTGTAGTATAATTTATTGTTGTACACATCTTTGAATTTAGATCTAGAAGCATTAGTGGCATATATAATCTTAAATAACCAGAGATTAGTAAGGATGTTTCCTTTCTTGAATCATATATATATGCATTTATATACGAATGCACAATACCATCTTATACTATATATTTTTGAAAATAATCTCTTGATGGAGGCTAAACATTTGAGTTCCATTGATATTTCAATTATTTATGAAACACTAGAAAAAACTCACATTTGCATTATCACGTCTTGTTTCTTGGAATTTGCCTATTTGAACACAAAAACATTTATTTAATTTTCACACAGTGGTAGATACCTCTAAATTTATTTTTTCTGGTTTTGGAGTTTTTTTAACTCTATTCCATGTGCATGCATCCCTGGCCTTAAAACCAGCATACCAATCCACCATGGTGTTTCTAAGATGGCAGACAGCTAATGATGTCCCTTGTCCATCCTTTTCAAACTTGTGACTCATCCCTAAACTGGAAAAATTAACTAGGCAACATTTCTGAGATGTATGGCTGTCCTTGGGATGTTCAAACGTGATTGAAGTGATTGAAGTGTTCATCGAACATCCTTGGTCGACTAAGTGTTCCAGGTGGTGAAGGGAAAGTTTTTGTTGTTTTAAAAAATACTTAAATTTAAGAAAACAAATAGTCTTAATTTAGTAGTCAACATGCTCTAGGAAATATTTCATCCCTAAACATTCTTTGGTGCCTCCAATGGAATGATGACCCTCACCTTGTCTTGGTCAGTATTTAATCTCACCTCACAGACAATGTGACCGAGTAACTTGCCTTTTTGGCACCATGAACCTGCATTTTTTCCATGCATTCCTCAAGTACTATTAGGTGAATGCCTTGTCCACTCATTCAGGAAAGATTTGAAATTCTCTACTGACATTTTCAAAAAATATGTAGTATAATTCATGGAAGGTTGCTGGAGTGTTGCGTAAGCCTAGTGGCTTCTATTGTATGCACACACTCCATCTTCTATCATGAAGCTAACCTTCAGTTTGTCCTCTTCAGCGATAATTCTTTAGTTGTACCTTGAGAGTCCATCCATAACTGAGTACCCCTCATGGCTGAAAATTTCCTCCAATATGATATTGGTAAATGTGACTAGGAATAGATCTTTGATCATTATCGTTTTTAGGCTCTTGAAGTTCACACATATTCTGATTTGGTTTGTAATTTGTGAAACCCACTTGCTCGTGTCTACTTCAAAAATTATGCCCGCATCTAACATTTTCTCAATCTCCTCGTGCCCTGGTGGCATAGTTCTCTTTTCATTTTGTAGAGTTCCATTTTGGTTGCACATTGGGAAGGAGGAAAATCCTGTATACGCAGAGTTCTGGTGGTATTCCCGTAAGGTCCTCATATGTATAGGTGAAGATGTTCTTATATTCCATGAATAATTTGAATGCAGCCGCCTTTAGTATGGGTTCTCAGTTGTCACTGACCAAGATGACCTTCATATTGTCTTCATCACCTAAATTTGTCTTCTTTACACCCAACTCTTCATATTTTATTGTATTTTCTCTTTCAAAGTGATGGACTAGTGTATCATCCACCCATGCTACTCCCTCCTTGTATTCCATGTCAGATATTGTGGAGCAATTCAATGACTTCATTTGCATTATGAAATATTCTTACACATGATGGAAAAGAGTAACCATGTATTCACGTGTGATGTCCTTAATTTCAAATTACTTGCATTCTTCATGAACAAAGTGAATATTATGACGAGAGGTGGCAGACCTTGTCACTTGTACAAAAACTGTGTAATATATTTAGAAATAAGTGAACCATTGCAAGGTTCCTGATTATACGATGATTGGTGCAGTTAGTCCATCATTAGTTTATTAACACTAGATGCAGCCTGTATTGTTATGATACTATCTAAAAGTGATCCATCATTTGATCACTCTTAAAGGGTACAGAAACCTTACTGACTTCATGAAGGATTAGTGACATGATGGTTGGCTAGGCCCACCCATCTCCATATTCCACTTATATTGCATTGTCACCCTCATCATTACACTCTCATATTAGCCAATCGGCTATAAAAGTCATAAATCAGATTAAAGTTAATATTTGGTTCGACTAAGTTAAGTCAATGATTTGAATAACATGATCAACTAAATAAGTTGATTAGTATAATAGACTAATAACACAGGTATATTTTGCATGAAAAACCAATTTATGATTGAAGAGGTATGGAATGGAAACATACATCTCTTAAATCATCAAGAGATGAAACCATTTGATAATTGCAAGATATAAGATGAAGTTCAAATTCACTCCATAATCATCATCAAATATTGTCATAATTTTTTTTATTATCCTTTATGGATTGCACTGTTTAGAGCGCATTGCCTTATGACACCTTTGGTGGAAGAATATAAAGATTTGTTGACTGCCTGCATCTCCAGTGCATATATTTACTGTTACATCAGACACAGCCAGCCTTATAGTGGCAAGTATACAATTGCAAATCAGAGACAATAACTGGATCACTACAGTGATATTACATTAGACTTTGTATACATGCAGTGCTTCGTCAAAAACAGCAATACACACACACACAGCAATTGTCTGCACGATTGTCAAAAGATATTTTCCATTGTATGTGCCATAGTTGTGTATCAGATATTGCAATTGTCATTATCGGTTTAAAATTATATAACAAACTTTATCATCATAAATTCATTGTAGTTTGTGTGAGAAATCCTGCTAATTCTGATATGTTTTTCTTTCAATTTTGGATGTTTGACATTTTGTCAAGCTCTTGGGGTACACTTGAATATGAATGGTTCTGAATATTATGATTTATATTGATTTTGTTTAATGTTTTCATAATATATTCCCCTTCATATAATTTATCTTGACTTCACACAATCAAGGAGACATTGTGACTGACGGTAATCATACCATATGACTGGATATCTAAAGTTTGAACATCATGTATACAATTCAGAAAATCAGAATGGTGCTTATATAATGCCTTGACTTTAGTGGATAGAAGGAATAAAAAGATTGGAAATTGCAACAGCTGAAACAATGAATTAAGTATAAATTCCTTCTTGATATATAGGGATTATGTAATGTCCCTTTTTTGGGACATCAGAAAATTATAAGTTCAACTCATGAAATAATTAAAAAGTGACTTGTTTGGAACTGAATGCAAAATATTTAAAAGTCATTCTAATTAAAAGGGGACAAAGGTGACAAAAGGGGAAGAGGATGAAAGACAAAATGGGAAGCTGAAGAGTCACATGGCGGATCCTTAAAAGAAGGAATTCATTTTGGGTATGCGTGGATATTGGATTAGATTTGTGATTTTCTTCTCTTGAAGATTCAGAAGCTCAGCTTCAGCCATCTTTAAGGACAAAAACCCTCTAACTGGTAGACAGTGACCAGAAACCCATTGCCCATGGGAGACATCATATCAGGTGTCTCACTTATGCTTGAACTTTATTTCTTATTCGCCAATCTGACTGCTATTTTCCATATTTACAATTGGAGCTGATTGTTATTCTACTGAAGGATTTGATTGTGATAATTCATTTGGAAAAATCACGTGCTGGTTATTTATATGTACTGCTGAAATTTGAAATGCAATAACATATTTGGGACATTTAAATCTAGAATTTAATGGTACTTTTGTTGGTTAAAACTCAAAGTTATTGCATGAATTAGCTGTTTATATTTTCTGAGAAAATTGGTGTGAGGAATTTGGAAAATAGTATCCGCCCAGGATATTACAGTGGTATTAGAGCTGGATTTCCTGCCAGCCTGTGAAGTTTTATCAGAGACAAAAATACAGAAAGTAAAAATCTTTGGATGGATTGAAAGACTGGTGAGTTGGAAATAACATTATTTATTAAAGATTTATGCCATTGACATATTAGTTAAAGTAAATCAATACATGAAGTGAACAAACATGCAAAGTCATATGTTTTGGAAAATAAAGAGTTGCATCAATTCAATATTTAGTCGTCAGAAAAGTTAAAGTGAAGGAATAACATTGAAACTCGTAATACTTAAGACAACACAAATTCATAATGTATTTGCTGTGGACTTAGGCAACACAAAAAAGGGAAGAGCATATTTAGCCGATAGGCTATTTATGGTGAAATCACCTTTGGGGAATTGTAATGTCTCACGCATGGTCGGTGGTGTTCCAAATTCGACATCAAAGTCACTTCGACGACCATCTGTAAGATTGATGGTACTCTGGATCAACATTTGTCCTGACAAATATCCGTTAGCTAATGTGAAATCCCACCATTTTTCTCGCCATTTCCTGGAGAAAAATCCCTTTTTGATTTCATTTCAGTAAAATTATCAATGTCCTTTGCATTATTGCTTGGTGGGAGAAAATCCTCAACACTTAGAGAGGTGTTGCTCTTACTATCTTAAACAAATGAGTCAAGCAGAATCCAATCTGTCTCCTCTAAAATTTCTTGCCTGTCTATACAGGACTGCTATCCCAAACCAGAAAATCTAGGGGTACAACCCAGCATTCGTTTTTGAATTGGTATTGTAAATAGGGTTGCAAGGAAATTCTTATACAAGATTCTTATCAGATGTAATGAGTATTAATTGTCTCATTTTTATACAATATTCTTATACAAGATTCTTATGAGAAAATATAGACTAATACAGAGTTAAATTCCGAAAAATAAAGAACTGGAATTTATTAGAAGAGCAACATAAAAGCCCTGCTATTTTGTTTGCTTGAATTAATCCAATCCGTTAAGTTCCTAGATCTTCAGAGGGAACCCCAACTACTCTGAATATTGAGCACAACGGTGAATATTTACAGAGAATCCCAATAAGTTTTGACAGAGGCTGTCATTATAGCTAATCCTAGGCAACCTGAAGGAAGGGAAATTGGATGCACTAGACTCCTGAAGGTATAGAAAAAGGCCTCCCTATTTTTTACTCTAGCAAAACAAAATCAATTTCCCCAAATGAAGGAAGGCAATCTAAATTTGATGAAGACTGCTCGCTCTCAGCTTCTTCCAGAAGTGAATCCAACAATATCCAATTCTGCTCCTTCGTACTCTCCTCGCTTTCTACGCAAAACCCCGATTTGTGAGCTAGAAAATGTGTTGTACTCCAGTGGGTGCCAAAATTATTCTATGACGAATCTGGATGCTACAACTCGAATTTGAGGAGGAGATAGCGAGGAGGCCGACGGAATTTCCCATACAGAGCCGGGGAAATTGAAATTGACATTCAATCCTCTGAGGCAATACACTGCACAATCAAAAGCACGGGCTGTCTGCTTGGATGTATCATAAGATCCCAGCCAAACCTTGCCTTTGCCTTTGGAATTGGGTATTCTCACTTTGGATACCCATTTCCTCCATTTTCTCATTTGACCTCCTTTAAAGTGTGGCTGCATCTTCTGTATACTGTTTTGGGGAATCTTCTTTGCCAAGGATTTGACCATGTTCAATTGAAGGAAAATGAAGGAATCGAACTGTGGAGGAAGGTTGTAAAGGGAAGCCTTGCAATTGTAAGGTGATATTGTTACAGGGGTGGTCAGTAGCTGGTGAGATTCAAACTTGTGATGAGCTGAACTTGGATTTTTGTACTAGTGAATTTGGAGGAGTGATGAGAGGATCTCTATTTCATTAAGGAAATGTTCGACCCTTTTGGTGTTGTCCTGGTTAAGTCTCTTTAGAGCTACAAGTCAGCCGTCTTTCAGGCAACCCATGTAAACTGATCTACAGCCTCCGTTTCCCAGCTTGTTCTCCTTGCTGAGAAAAAATTGTGGCTTCTTTCAATTCATGGAAGAAAAATGGGAGATTCCTATCTTACGTTCTGCCTCTGCGTTGTGATCTCTTTCCTTACGTAATCCATGATATTATGTGTTCCGCTTTGACTTTGATCTGAGGTACAAAAGTACTATAGTTACCATTGCTGCAGTCACTCCCAAAACTCCAATATGGTACCTGCAATGAACAGGGAATGTGATCTTAACACAAGAAAAGTGAAAGAGGAATTGTTCTAATGCTCAGAGTTTAACAATCTATGTGAATATTCATTTGTTCTCATTCGATTTGATTGTGTCTCATATTTCATATTTCATATGAATGTATGGAAATTTCATATTTCATATGAATGCATGGAATCATATTGCTTGTCCATCATTAGGATGAATAAAAATGTTAAGCAAAACGGATTAGAATCGTACATGCAATAAAAATTAAAATAAATAAAGAATTTCACAAGGATTAAAAATGTTTTAAGAAATCAAATATTGTTGTGTTCTGAATTGAATTGAATTGAATTGTGTAATTTTGAGTCAAACTCATTGGCCCATGTTTCACAAGGAGTAATTCACAAGAACACCTCTTATGAGAATGAATAATATTTTGATGTTGTTCATAGAGATGAAGGATTGGAATAATTTGACTTATCATTCAGATATATGAAGCAAAAGAAGAAGGTGCAAAAGAAGAAGACCAACAAGAGGAAGCAAAAGAAAAGACAAACAATATTTATCTACATCTTCCATAATTACTCTTAAATTAGAAGTGATTATTCTAAAGAATACACATTTAAATTAGAAGTTGTATTTGGTTAATTTAGTTCAACTAGAGTATGCAATTTTCTTAAAACTAATTTCAAATATAATAGTAATACAAATCTATGTCAATTTGTATATTAAGAATGTTGTTAAAAATTTGTAATTAATTATGATAATTATTGAGCAATTTGATAATATGATAGCAAAATTATAGTTTTCAAAGTATATTGGAAGTTAAAAACAGACTTTGCAATGATCATATTTTTAATAGTAATTATTTGTAATTTGAATAAATGATTTTAAAATATGAAAATTTAAACATAAATAAATGCAAATTATTTTGAAACTATGAATCTACTCTAAACTAACCTTGGGGCTCATTCTGCTCCAATCATTCACTTGTCTAAAATACATATTTCATTTCTTTATGAGTGTCTCTAAAATCTATTTGACAAGTACTATATGCTTCAGTCTTTCCCAAAAGTCCTCCATGATAGTTTTATATATTAAAATCAAAGTAACAAGAATCGGAATCGGCAAGGCCGAATCAAATCGTGAATTGGCCATGAATCGGAATCGAATTGGCCATGAATTGGAAAATTTAAAAAACCCTTGAAATTTAGTGAGTAACTTATTTCATAAACCCTTTATCGCTGATTCGATTCACCAATTCACAAAAAATCGTTTGGCTTGAATCGAATCGCCGAATCGCGTGAATCGCATGAATCGCCGTGATTCTTGGAACTATGATTAAAATCTTAATTTTCAAAACCTCAAAATATTTGCAACTAAGTATTATGTTTGCTCTTGGTCAATGTAGCTGTTCCCTATTTTTAATTCTATTAATTGGAGAATCTTATTTTTTAAGAAGTCAAAAAATTATTTAAAAAAAAAGTTGTAATAAATTAGATAGATTGTTTACTAGAGTTGGAAATTAGAAGCATTTTCAACTCTTGTGTTGAAATTTCTTTGCAACTATGACAATTGAAAGCACGTAAAACACAAACTATTTCTTCTCCATGTGTTATTGGATTATTCAATCTATCTCAATGAGGTTTAGGAGCAATGAAATACCAGTTTTATATCTCTACCGGATTAATTATTGTACCTCCTTTAGATGCAAATGCTAGTAAATAAATCAGAAACCTTTGGTTGATGAATATCTAGGAAAGCTTGTGGGAAATGTATTAGTTTTGGAACTCATTGGTCACTCTCCCGATCATATGAGCGATAATAATTAAATAAGAAGAGCCGTGTTATTTGTAGTGGGTTCGAGATTAAATATTGGAGAGTCTTGAACTGCGGTAAGCTAGGATTAAATAATTCCAAAGGTTGGGAAAGATTGTAGTCCATGGGAGCATGCTGAAGAAAAAACATTGTGGTTATACTCTTATCGCCGTGGACTTGAAAGACATATTTTCTAAGTCAACTTATTGGTGGGAAAGTAGAGATTACGATTTTGATTTTATCGTGAGCGATCCCTCCATATTAAATGTTATATGGTTTTAATTCTTCTTGTCGTAATATAAAATGAGCCATGAACTAGTAAAAGTAGTGATTAATATTTATAAATTTGGGTTTGACTATTTTATCGACTTTATTATCAAGCAATAGATGCTATTGTGGTTATTGATATTAGTGAGGGCTGATTGAATGAATGAATGAAAGATTTTAATAACATCCACAAGGCCCAAGGAACCTATGGGACCACCTAGAAACAACCAACACCCAGAATCTTAGCTCTTTTGTCGTTGTTTCCTTAGATCTGATCTTTGACAATGAATGTTGACCACTAAGTTTGCTGACCTGCCAAGCTGCATTTCCTCAAAAAGAGTAGCTAGGTTGCTTGTTTCTAAAATATCACCATAGCTGGAGTGGATGTCATTGTAGGTTAGGCAGTCTATGATCAAATGTCACTCTATCTCCACCACTCCCATGCTACAAAATAGACAGACTCTCTCTTCCTGTTCCTCTTTTGGAGTCATCCATCTCCCGATTTCACACCTCAACTAATGTGAGCTTGTTCTAAGTTGCACTATGATCATTTTGGCTTTCTAGCTGATATTTGCTCCTACGTATGCCTTCTCTTCAAGATCTCTCATTGGGTTAAATTCTCTAATAAAATATTCTTTTTTGCACCCATTTTGATTTGTCCATTGGAGGCTCTTGAATTTTTCTTATGTAAACTTTTTTATTCCATCAATGTTATCTGGGCATTCATGCATACTAATATTCCATTTTTCCATCCACTTGGTATTTTGTTTCATCCACATGTTCTTTCTTCTATCGAATTTTTTCTCTATGATCAGTTTGGGCAAGCGATGCACTTCCATACCTTGAGTTTTCTTTAAATAGCATGATAACCAGTCCATAGCTGAAGCCTCTACGAAAAGCATACCTGTTTCCGCCAATAGGATCCTGTAGGGAACTGTTGACTTAATTTTGAGACTGTTGGTGATTAAATGCTTTTGAATTCTTTCCACTTGTCTCCATTTCTAAGCTGATAAGCTGCTGCCCCAAATCTCATACCCATAAAGAGTTACCAGAATGACCAACAACCCGAAGAGCATCTTTTTGGTTTTCCAGTCCCATAGTTCTACATTCCTGCATCTATTCTTAAGTGAGTATAATGCTTTACATCCTCCCTGAATTCTTCTTGTTCTACATGTTTCCCAGATGAGCTTGTTCTGAAAGTTGATGCCAAGATATTTTTATTCGTCCACTCTCTCTAAAGGGCTGCCCTAAAAAATAAAACTGTTTTGTTGTTTCTTGGTCCGTTTCAGAGAGAAAATCATCACTTTTGTTTTGATAGTGTTCACCTGCATCTCGACCAGATGACAAAAGACGTCAAGTGCTCCCTCAGTCCATCTATTGTTTTAGCAATCAGAATGAGATCATTAGCATATAGGAGAAGGTTTATCACATAGTTAGCTAGTTGAACCCCATCGCCATTATTCTTATCTAGACATTCTTCTAACTTGTCAATATATAACCCAAACAAGGTAGGAGAGAGGGGGCAACCTTGTTTAACAACTATATCGCTGCCAAAGTTCTCTGATATCCCCTCCATGGTTCTGATTTTAGCCATTACCTGCTCATATAGTCTGTGTGTTGCAGCTCTAAGTTCAATTGGGATTTGTAGCTCTTCCTTTCTCAACCAAAGTTTGTCTTGTGGCACTGTGTCAAAGGCCTTTTTAAAGTCAACGAGGTAGGAAAAAGCCTTTGCATCTTGTGTGTTCCATATATTTTCAACCAAGAATCTTAGTGTTGCACCATGGTGGATAGTGGAATGTTTAGGTCTGAAACCTGCCTGCCCCTTAGCTATTTTATTCTTTGATTCTGCCCATTTTCTGATTTTGCGTTCCACCATGCTGCCCAAGAGCTTCCCCAAGAGGGGATTGATCATTATGGTGCGATAGTTTGATGGATTATTTGTATCTCCGCTTTAATGGAGAGGGATCATCAAGCTGGTTGTCCAGTTTTTAGGGAAACCCTCTTTGCTGACTTCATTGAAGATGCTATTAGAATAATCTTTAATGCTCACTATTGTAGCTTATTGTAAATATTAGAATGTTTTCTAATATTTAGGTGTAGTCTAGAATAGAATGTTTCTATTCTATTCGACTCTCCTTTTGTATATATAGATAATTTTGATCTCTGTTTAATTAACGAAGTATTCTGCCATTTATGATTGTAACATGGTATCAGAGCAAATGCTTCAAATTTTTCCGGAAAATTTATAATTTCTATTGAAATTATTTGTTAAAGATTTTTCGGAATTATTTCTGATTGTTCAAAAAAAAAAAAAAAAACCGTCTAGGGTTTCTGTTTTTTATCATCTGTTTAAATCATGGCGATTTGTAATCAAATAAGGCACCTGTAATAGATTCAGCTAGTTTTTTTTTGGACACATATCACCAATTTTGTCTGCAACTCGAATGCTGCCTGGTTCGTGGTTCATTGCTGCAACTCTGGGTTCTACTGGTTTCTGGAAACGACTGAGAACAAAAACGCGATTTTTTTCGTGTCTGTTTTTTGACGCGAATTTTCCAAATCGTGTCTGGTTTTTTGGTGCAGTATTTTGGTGGTATATAGGCAGCTTGCGTCACCTTTCAAATCCGACTGGTCTGGGTCGTTTTCTGCAAGTTTTTGCACAGATCTGCCATAGTTGAAACTTTCTCTCCAGTCGGGTAAAGTTTTTTTCGAAAACCCTACTTTTTTGGTTCAAAAAAAATTCTGATCACATATTCTTGGTGGGTTTTTTGAGATCTCAAATGGGTCTTCGTCAGATTTTTGTGGGTGTCTCGATTTTTGTGCCTCGATTTTCGAGCCAGCAGATCCAAATTCTGACAACGTATTATTTTTGGGTTTTTCGAGCTCTTGTCTGTGTACTCCGTTTTTTCTAGGTCATTCATCTTCTCACCTCGAAGTTTGTGCCATTTGAGATATTCGCATATTATGACCATCTGTATCAGCAGCATCAGAAGTCAAAGTCAATTAACAGACAAGCCAATGATGCTCAACACTCAGAGCAGAAAGAATCTATCTACCATGCCTTTATGGCCAGCATACCTACAAATCATGTGAAATCTTCTGCTTGGTACATAGACTCCGGTGCCTCTCGACATTTCACTCACAGGCGTGATTGGTTTGTTGAATTCACTCCCTATTTAGACTCAGTAATCTTTGGAGGCGGCGAAGAATACAATATTGTCGGCAAGGGCAATGTTCAGATTCAGTCCGGAGGAAAAAGACTCATGTTCCTCAATGTTTGTTATGTTCCTGGCATGAAACATAATCTTTTGTCAGTCAGTCAGATTATAAAGCACTCCCCTCAGTTGGATGTCATTTTCAGTGGAAATAAGTGTTTGATTATTGATCGTGCTTCTCGCACTACACTTGCTGTTGGTCTTGAGGATCATGGTATTTATCGGCTTGTAGATTCAAGCGATTCCCTTGAGCTTGCCTTCATCGCCAAATCATCCGTACTCAGCAATCTTTGGCATCAACGATACGGTCACCTGAACATTCAATATCTAGCACATCTTGCTCGGGATAATTTAGTCCATGGCCTACCTGATATCCAGACCCAGAACCATCCCGTTTGCGGAGCTTGCCAAGCAGGGAAGCAACATAGGACACCATTTAAGGATGGTGAATCATGGCGGGCATCTAAAGTACTCCAGCTGGTCCACGCTGATGTATGTGGTCCTATGAATACTCCTTCTGTTACTGGGAACAGGTACTTCTTACTCTTTGTGGATGATTTCAGTCGCAAAATGTGGGTATATTTTCTTAAGCAAAAATCAGATGCTTTTCTTGTATTTCAGCAGTTTAAAGCCCTAGTAGAAAAAGAGTTTGGTTTCCCCATCCGTACTCTTAGGACCGATAATGGGGGGGAATTTTGTTCTTCTGTTTTCTCTGCCTTCTGTACTACTCATGGCATTAGACGTCAGTTCACCACACCTCACACCCCTCAGCAAAATGGTGTTGTAGAGCGTCGAAATCGTACCATCACAGAAATGGCTAGGGCTATGCTAGAACATAGAAATGTTCCCAGAAAATATTGGGCAAAAGCAGTATCCACCGCTGTCTACCTTCTTAATCGGTCACCCACCTTTGCAGTTAACCATAAGACTCCTAAGGAAGCCTGGTCTGGTCGTAAACCTAGGATCAACCATTTGAAAGTTTTTGGCTCTCTAGCATATGTGTGGATTCCTGATGCCAAACGCACTAAGTTGGATTCCAAAAGCCAGAAACTCATGTTTACAGGATACAGTCCCACACATAAGGCCTATAGACTAATTGATGTAAACACTGATCGTTTAATCTTCAGCCGTGATGTTGTATTTGATGAGGAACTCGGACCATTTCAGCTCTCTGCCTCCTCACCACATTTCGAGATTCAATCTTCAGCAATCTCTGACTTGAGTCCTTCTATTTTATACGAGTCATCTGATACTACTGATACACCACCTCAGCCACCTCCAGATAATACAACTCTTGCTCCTGTTCCTCATCCAACTATTCCAACAACATCTAATATTGGCTCCTCTACTTTACGGCCAAAATGGTGGGCTCAAACGATTAGTGATCTTCGTCCAGATGAACTCATTGAGGGTAGAACCTCCAGAAAAACGAGCATTCAGCACAACACAGTTAATGTTGCACTTATGGCCAACATCCATAGTATCCCTGAGCCCCAGACATATGCAGAGGCCAAAGGAATTCCAGAATGGGAACAAGCAATGGATGCTGAGCTTTAGAGTCTTCAAAAGAATCACACCTGGGTTCTTTCAGATCTTCCTCCAGGGAAGAAACCCATTAGCTGTAAATGGGTCTATAAGGTCAAGTACCATGCAGATGGTACCTTGGACAAATACAAAGCCAGACTTGTTGCTCCAGGATTCACCCAGCGCGAAGGCATTGACTATGAGGAGACCTTTGCGCCGACAGCCAAGATGAGCACTATTCGCATTCTTCTTGCTATTGCAGCTCAGTATGGTTGGAAAGTTCATCAGATGGATGTAAAGAGTGCTTTTCTTAATGGTGAATTACAGGAAGAAGTCTACATGACGCAGCCCCCAGGTTTCAAGGTTGCCGGTTCAGAACCAAAAGTATGTAGACTCCAGAAGGCCATCTATGGTCTTAAACAGGCCCCTCGAGCTTGGTACATAAAGATTGATCAGTACTTGGTTAATAAGGGATTTCAGCGCAGCCCGTCAGACAGTAATCTATATATTAAACACTCTGGTAATGATATTCTTTTTCTTGTTGTCTATGTGGATGATTTGATCATTACTGGGAGCTCAGAGCATTTGATTTTAGATATCAAACAAGATCTATGCAGAACTTTTGATATGACCGATCTCGGATTGCTTCATTATTGTTTAGGTATTGAGGTTTGGCAGACTAACAATAGTATTTTTTTGTCTCAGTCCAAATATGCCAGAAATTTGCTTGACAGGTTTCAAATGCAGGGTTGCAAACCTGCCTCCACTCCTATGGAAATTGGTCTGAAATTGTCCGCACAATCTAATTCTCCTCCTGTAGATGAAACACTCTTCAGGCAGTTGGTAGGTAGTCTCATCTACCTTACTACTACTAGACCTGATCTCAGTTTTGCAGTCAACTACATCTCACGGTTCATGACGAATCTTAAGACTGATCATTGGATTGCAGCAAAACGTGTGTTACGCTATGTACATGGTACTTCAGATTTTGGTCTTCTTTACACAAGGAGTACCACTCCTCAGCTCAATGGATTCACCGATTCCGATTGGGCCGGCTCAGTTGATGACAGGAAATCTACTTTTGGCTATCTGTTCAGTATCGGATCTGCAGCAGTTACCTGGACCAGTAAGAAGCAACAGGCACATGCACTCTCCTCTACAGAAGCAGAATATATAGGAGCTGTCAAGGTAGCTTGTGAAGCAGTTTGGCTCCGTCAGATGCTTGCAGATATGCATATTCCTCAAGCAGGTCCGACTTCGTTGTTTTCAGACAATTAGGCAGTACTCAAACTTGCCAAAAACCCAGTGTTTCATGAACGAACCAAGCACATAGAACTTCATTGCCATTATATCAGACAGTTAGTAGAAGACGGCTCTATTCAGTTACTCTATGTCCCTACCTCAGAGCAACCAGCAGATATTTTCACAAAACCTCTTGGTCCTGACAAATTTGTTAAATTCAGGGGATCTATTGGTGTAGTAAATAGATTGAGCATTAAGGGGGGGTATTAGAATAATCTTTAATGCTCACTATTGTAGCTTATTGTAAATATTAGAATGTTTTCTAATATTTAGGTGTAGTCTAGAATAGAATGTTTCTATTCTATTCGACTCTCCTTTTGTATATATAGATCATTTTGATCTCTGTTTAATTAACGAAGTATTTTGCCATTTACGATTGTAACAGATGCAACATATATGAGGTGCTAAAATCTTGCTGCCTCACTTTAGATGCTTAGCTTGCAGCCCATCTATATCTTGTGCCTTTCCCCCTGCCAGTCTTTAAATGCCTTGGAAAATGTCTTCAATAGTGAAAAGTTATTTTGTGGTCTTGATTGCAAGAGGTTCGTGCTTGTCATTCTTTCGCTCATATAGCTGCTTTGCATATTCAAGCCATTGAACCCTGAAATATTGTTATCAGTTTTCCTTCTTTTTTGCTGCAACTCTTTCTAGAACTTCTTGGGATTTTGTTTACCGAAGGCAATCAACCCCATCCTTCTTTTTCTCACACAAGAATCTTTTTTCTTTCTCAGCAATTGTTCGTACTCTTTTTTGCTTTCTTTATCCATTTTCCTTCTCAAATTTCTCTTTGCTAACTTGCAATCTTCATCAAACCAAGTATTGGCTAGAAAAGAGTTTTCAGCCTCTCTCTTGGGTTTGGTCCTTTTACACTTCTCTAAGGCCTTGTGGATTAGAGAAACTAAGGTGTCCTTGCTTACTATTTGCTGTTAGGTGTGATCTACATTATTTCTTGGACTCTCAATCAGCCTTGTAAGGGCCTCCTTAAAAAAATTCTCATTTTCCTGGTTCATTAGGATTCTGCCTTGTGGGGGGATCCTTTTTGTTTGGTCTGGATTTCTTCTCCTTGCTGTTCCTTCTCGTGATATACCAGTTTTAGGAAAATTGGATTGTGGTCTGATTTTAGTTCTACAGGGCACTTTTATCTCTCTCTTTTATTCTTGTGATGTGGTCTTTGGAGCATATAATATAATCAACGACACTTTGCCCATTGTAGGTTTTGCACGAAATTAATCCTGATTTTGGCCACATTTTCATACCGCTACATATGACCATATTATGTAAACTGCATAAACTCAATTGTTCTGTCCTGTAGTGATTTATATTGCCTTCATTGTCCCTAGATGCTCTTCTCCAATTCTGATCATTCTCTTCTTCTAACCATAACGGGTCTCTTCTTTTCTATAGCTACTCTCCAAATTGAGGGCTTGGTTATTTGCTATCTTGGCATAGAAGTCACCGAGTAGAAGAACTCCCCCCATCGTGTTGAAAGCAGATATATCTTTTTTCAAGGATGAGTAAGGATCCTCACGATCTAAGCTTTTCTTCTTATAAGTTTTTGATCCTTTCAGTGCAAAGTAGCAAGCAACAAGCAACAAGCAGCAACCCTTATTGTAGCCTGATTTTCATGAATTTTCAACCACATACATTGTGTGTTTTGGTCTTCCTTTTCTAAACTTATGAATCTGCTCCATGACTCCTTAATTAGAATAGTGATTCCCCCATGTCCTTTGCCACTCTCAGTTCTTTCATTCCAAACTGAAATCCTTTTGTAGCCTTCAAATTTTTGAACTTTACATCCATCGTGCTCATGTGTCTCCATGAGTAAGATAATGTCTTTGCCTTTAGCTATGGGCCCTAAACCAGGTCCTCTTCTCCAAGGGTAACCTCTACAATTCCAACTAACTATATTCAAGTGCTCCTAGGGGGTCCCAAATTCCTATTCCTTATGCTCCATTTTTTCACTGATTTGGGCCTTATCATGTTGAAACCATGCCCACTTTCTGTTCTCTCTTGCTGCCTTTATTTTTTCCCATTCTTTCCTTCTCTCTTCTTGCTGGCCAATAGTGAGGTCTTCATCAATATAAATGTGTGCGCCTTTGAGAAACCATTTGTTCCTTACTATCATGTTCTTATCTTCTGTACTTTTCAAGCTGACCCTCACGTGTTCGTACACGTTATCTTTCCACCCTTTAACAATCCTTTGTGCATGCTGAACTACTCCATACCATTCTAGTTGGTCTTTGAGGAAATCTCTTATCATGAATATCTTAGGAAATATCTAATACATGAATATTGCTGTCTGAAATTCCAGAATTTTAATAAAACAATGTTCAGCATCAAAGAGTGTTGGAGTTGAGTGCAATAGTCATTTCTAGTTGGGAGAAATAGAAATAGATTTATGATAATTGGAGGTCATTCAGAGGAATAATTTTTTGCTCAAAATTCTCCTATGCAAGGTGCGGTGCATTGGTGGATGTCTACATGTGAGCCATTTATGTAAAATCAGGAGGTGTCATGAAGAAAACTGTTGAAATTTTTTCCTAGTCTTGCAATGCTGCGAGAGCTACACTAGGTCTCAGAACTCCTCAACAACATCACTAGCTTGTGTCTACTATTCTTTGCATTCTAGTGATTAGTCTGTGATAGGCAAACATTGGGGCAAATAATTAAGAAATAATTAACAATTTATGATGAAGTTCAGCTTGATCTAATCGTGTCAATTTGGGGGCGTAATTTTGTGAAAGGTGTCCCGGCAATATGCCATCAAGGGATGCTAGTTACAAGATGAGGGATTATGAATGCAACTACAATAGATGAAAGTAAATCTATGGAAAACCGAATAAATACTGGCGGCAAGAACTGTCACTTTCTGGGGACAAAAACTAGAACACACAACTCTTAAAGTAAGTTAGAATGGAAGGTGAAATCAAGGATGCAACCTTGCAAACAATCAATAGCACACCCAAAAAACGACATTACAAGAATTATTATTTCCTACTAACTAAATTATGAAAACATAATGGATTTTCGACACTCTATGATAAATAATCTGCACAAACATTCCAATTCTAGATAATAGCTACATTCAATATTGAATTGATCGATTAAAATATAATTATAATTAAACAAAGTCAACCATTTGAGATCTTTTAGAATTCAAGAGATAATTGAGCTGTAAATCCATTTTATATTGCAGATGATACAATTTCTAAAATAATTCACAATATTAACAATCTCACCAAACGTTCCAAGAGCGGGCCCTTTCTCTGGTTTGCAAGGTGAGTGAGAAAAAAAGTGATTTTCTACGTTGGGTTGATCAGCAGAACTAGTATTTTATTTCTTAGATATAATTATATAGTATTGCCCATATATCTTCATGTTACATTGCTTATATACACAACATGTAACAACTACATAAAATAATAGATAATCAATTTTGGCTTGAGGCCAACAAACTATTGGTTCATGCAATTCCAAACCACAAGCACAAAACTGAAATATTTGGCGGTTTTTGCTGACTATATACGAAAGGACATATTTAGGCATAACAAGATCTGTACAATCTCCATTGTACAGCTGCATAAAAATTAATTTTCCTCAAAGGAATCATAAACTGCCAAGAAGATGAAATAATGGCTCCCTTAAATCCCATGGGTAAGAATGGTGTGCAGATTTCTCAGCCATAGATTATAAATAGAGGCACTGGTAAAGAGGATAATCCACGATGGAATTATCTTCTTTTAGCAATTAGGAATATTGAGATAACTAGCAACATGTGAAACAACCAATCTACTAAATGCAGCTACATAGATGAATTTGATGCTGCATTAATAAATGTAGTCGTTGCACCGGGACAATGTGGCAAATGTAAATGATCTTCTAGTTATCAACCACATACATTGGTTCTTTTCCAAAGTGTGATAGGAAGAACTTGTGAAATAGGCATCAGGGACATCTGCACCCATAAATCAACATGCTGCAATCATTACAATTAGTAAAAGAAATCAATAATGTATTTTCCATATTTTAATCGCAAAACCTCATTAAATACTACTTATATTTATTAAGTCACATGCAACATAAAACAGTAAAATATGATGAAATAAAATGGAAAAGGAAGAGGGAAGTGAGTATGAAACGAAATGAAATGGATTAAAATATGGCATTAAATAGGTTGTAAATGGCTCTCGTCAGTTTGGGTGTGAAAAGCTTCAGTATAAGATACTAAAAAGTTTTTTCTGAGAGAATCTTGGCGTTAGGGGAATATCTTATACATGAATATTCTTGTCTGAAATTCCAGAATTGTAATAAAACAATGTTCAACATCAAAGAGTGTTGGAGTTGAGTGCAGTAGTCATTTCTAGTTGGGAGAAATAGAAATAGATTTGTGATAATTGGAGGTCATTCAGAGGAATTGATTTTTGCTCAAAAGTCTCCTATACAAGGTGCGGTGCATTGGTGGATGTCTACATGTGAGCCATTTATGTAAAATCAGGAGGTGTCATGAAGAAAACTGTTGAAATTTTTTCCTAGTCTTACAATGTTGTCAGAGCTATATTGGGTTTGAGAACTCTTGAACAATATCACTGGCTTGTGTCTACTATTCTTTGCATTCTAGTGATTAGTTTGGGTGTGAAAAATTTCAGTATAAGATACTATAAAGTTTTTCCTGAGTTGCTGAGTATGAGTTTGTGATGAACGACATTTGGCATCCAAACTAAGTGGTTCACTCAATAAATATTATTAATATAATTAATTCTCTAAATAATAAATAATATATTACATAATAATTGTTAAATAAACATATTAAATACTTTATAGTTCATTACTTAATTGATATTTATTAAGTAAATGGATCATAATTCATTTAATAAGTATTATTTAAAGTGCAAGATTAGATATTTATTTTTATCTCTAAATGTCAAACAGAGATATTCTAAAGAGTTATGACAAGGTCTCTAAGGTCACATTGATGGAATTTGAAGGTCAGAAAGTTATTACTTTTCAGAGACTTTTTGTGTGATATTTTGAGAGATAATAGTGCATTAATGATGGGTTTTTATGTTGATATTGTTGAGGCATGACTTTTGGGCCATATTTACACCTTTTAGAAGACTTTTTAGGGGCTCAAAATTGGCCTTAAAAGTTGAGTTTGACCAAGGAGTTGTTGTTTGCATTAATGATGTAGTTGGATGGAAAAAGGCATAAGTATGAGTTGAAGGCTTATTTGTAAGGGGTTTTGGTTTTATAAAGACTGTGGACTTGTGATATTTTTAGTCATTTTCCTCATTCTTGCCATATTTCTTGTAACCAATTTTGAGATATACAGATTTGTAACACTTTTGAGTAGTAATACATAGTTTGTGCCTTCTCATTTTCTCTTTTTGTGTACTTAGTGTTAATACAAGTTCATGTGATGTTCTTTGTCCTTGGAGTTGTATTGCATGTTGGTGCCTTTATGCAGAAGAATACAGTTCTTTGCAGGTTATAAGCTGTGTTGGTCCTAAGAATCAGTCTTAGTTTGTGAGAGAGTCTTCTCCTCCTAAGGGTTGAGCTTGTTCAACCTTCTTATAAATTATTTATGCAAAGATCATGTTATTGAAGTTGTGGACTAAGTTTCATGTATTAAGGGCTTCTACTGTGTGTGTGTTATCTGTTAAAGCTCAAGGATACTTTTAGGTGCATCACCATAGTTTAGATTTTGTTTCTGTTGTCCTATCCATTTTCCTCAAAAAACATTTAAGTTTAAGAACTTAAAGT
This sequence comes from Cupressus sempervirens, assembly GCA_028749045.1. Taxonomy (NCBI): domain Eukaryota; kingdom Viridiplantae; phylum Streptophyta; class Pinopsida; order Cupressales; family Cupressaceae; genus Cupressus; species Cupressus sempervirens. Next base: position 549,016,460 of record CM053785.1, on the reverse strand, counting down.
GAAAGCATCTCATAGGATCCAGCCTAGAACCCAGAGATTTACTCCAACTTTGGGTAACCCACAGACCTAGGAGTATTTCCATGTTTCTCGAAGTGACTGGGTTTTAGAACTCTGTTCGAGTGCAACTTTTAGAGATAACAATATTGATTAAAGTTGGGACTGAATTATGAAGACAGTCTGATATTTTGACTATTTGGGATGCATTATGATGTTGTACTGAATAAATAGGCACCATCTTCTACATCGGGGAGTATTAAGGATATTTCTGTGAATAGTTGAATGAAAATTTGACTATTTGTTGCCGTTGATATATTTGGAGGAAATATTTTTGAGCAATTAGGCTTTGTATAACTATAGTTTAGGGATTAAATATGAGAACAACGATAGTTGAGAAGTTTCACCACTAGCTCTTCCTAGAAATGTGTGGTTGTTCTAGATGCTCTATATAGAGGCGGGGATAGTTTGCAGTTGTTATAGCTCATTTCCAGCAACTTGATTTGGTTCCTTCATCTCTTTCGTGGTTCTGTGAATGTGACTGGAGATAGATATAAATACCCCTACTTGGCCTACTACTCTTCTGTTACGACTGTGAGTTCTAATACTAGCTCTCGAGCTCGCTACTGGTATGCTCAGGCAACCTCTCTGCTGAGTTTGATTGGGATTGATATTGACCACCTCCCTCCATATTAATTCTCGCTGGACGCCCCTGCTCATCTCCTCCCCTCACATCAGGAGTTGAATGAGTATGCCAGACTTGATATCTATAGACAATACATTATCACTACTTGGAGTAACCCTCTTGGAAGTTTACATCCAAGGATGACCTTCTATGTTGAGCAATTTCTTGAGATCCATGATGGGATTATTGTTTACCTACCTATCTCAACGTTGGTGTCATGCCTTGCATATCTCTCTAGGCTGCTTCAGAGTTGGTTCTCACCATCTTTGGGCTCAGACCGACCATCATATGGATAGCAGAGTCTGGATCTGTCAGTTGTGTACTTTAGCGAAGGCCGAGACAGAGACTCACTTTATTTTCTGTTGGCCTATCTTCTATGAGATGAGAGGGACATTTCATTTTCTTTTCCGTGACTAGTTTTCTCTTTCAAATTTCTTCAGTTACATCGACCAACAGTCTCTCACACTTTACCTTCAAGAGGCCACCCTGCTCTGCAATAGTAGTTTACAGTCACTACTTCCTTGTTGGCATACCTTTGATCAGCTCATTACTACCTTTTTCTCACCTTTCTCTTCGTCACGGGGGGTGAAAAGGCCGTCTAGTACCACCGGTCACTCCAGGTCTACCAAACCCTGCAACAGTTTCTTTTGACAATGACACTCCTCCAGTAGCTCACAGTGACAGATCAGGGCTCATGTTCACCTGCAATCATATCCTTCTGTGACCGATTTCTTTTTGCCAATGAAGGACTCCTAGTCCTTGCCTTGGCACTTCTCTTCTCTTCTTCTTGTATCTTGTTTCTTGTTTGCTTTTCTCGGACACCGTTTGGTGCTCCTGCTTCTGTCAGCTATCTTGTTGTAAGCACTTAGTCCCATAGACCTTTTGTGGTCTTTTGTTGGACATTAATATTATTATCTTATCTTATCTTATCTTATCTACACATAATGATTGTGTTGTAAGTGTTTTGTTGTGGCCAATACACAGTGTGCAAATATAATAGCAGTAACATATGCGACACATATTAATTCAAACAAGGGCTCTAGATTGTTTACAAAGCTTTAGGTGAAAGTAGGGTCAAAAGGCCATCGAGTCACCTTGCAGTTGGTTAGTTCCTATGAACATAAAAACCATATTGGCTAGACATTGTGGGCTAACATACACCCCGACTTGCTTATTGATTGGTTCAAGTTTTCACTTCTAGCATTGAATTGGTTGAAGAAATACACATTTGATCTTCTTTGTCAGCAGTTACTTTCAATTGCAATAAACTCTAGGTATATTCTATGACTGTGTATTCATGAGAAAGATATAATGAAGTAATAGATGGGGTTTCTATGTCTCTGTGTATTCTCAACTTCTATATGGTGCCCAATATTATTAACCTTAGTTGTTATTGAACATTCATGGTGGCAAACAAGACAACATACATAGTGTGGTTCTTTATTTGGTTGGAAAATTTACTAACATAGACTTGAGCTAGTAGCACGTCTTGGGATGTGTTTTGATCCCTGAGGTTTGTAGCTAGATGAGTTTGTTGCTAGGGAAAATGTTGTCAGTTTGGAGCATTCATAGAGTGTGTCAATTAAGTATGGGAGGTCTTACTATCTATAATCTAAATATTATTTATTGGAAGAAAATCTAGGTCTGCAAATAATATTGATCTTTTATTTCATATAAATTCTGATACATTCCTAAGTCTAGTAAGTGGTGTTGTTCAGAGGTGATTTGTGTTAATAGTTATCTCTTATCGTTTAATCACACTTTTGCTAAACCAACATAATTAAACCAGAGAAAAGCAATATAACAGTGATGCAAAAGGATTTGTAGTTATCCATTTATCACATCCAACCTAGTTTTTGTCTATTCCTAGGAACCCTCCTTGGCATTCCTACAACCAAGCCTACTCTCCTTGGCCTAAAAGTTGTTTGAACTTGCCTTGTGGCTCTCTCAACCAAACAAATCAACACTGCTTAATGGATCCTTTCCTATCAAAAATCACCATTCCCACAATTGTAGGTTGCCAAGTACACATCCCTTTGTGATTTAGGTTCTTCCCTTGGTTTCACCACCAAGACTTGTAAACATCTTATTTGTCCTTTCTTAGTCTTCAGATTGTCATATAGATCCTTGGGTTCTAACCTTAGCACCATATTCTCCACCTTGCATAGATTTGCCTAATTAGAGACCTCCAAGGAATTAGGCCTCCTAATTGGGTAATCAAGAATTTGCTCAAAATCCTCATACACAAACCCTAGAATAAATTACACTTTCAGATACCCTTTTCCACATACTTTCAATTTCCAAACTCTCACATCTGGGTTCTTCCTCTTTGTTGCCGGACCACAAAACCCTAATCAATGATGCCCAAATTTACAAAGAAACCCCTACTTGCTTTGATTATCTAGGTCAACCAATTGTTTAGAAAATTCTGTCTACTCAATGGTGCATCAAATACACCTTTGGATTGGTTGCCACTCATACATTCTTCTAAGTACACTTGTTTTCGGTTATTTTAGGCTAGCCACATAGAGATGTCTAGCCTCAAAATCCACCAAAGCTCCCAATGTCACAAAGCAATCGATCCAGAACCACCAAAATTCTTATTATTACATGGTAATTCTTAATTTCACTAAGTACCAGTTTTTTCTACTAGTAGAATGGAGAGTTATACATTATTCTTCCTCAAAACCCTAGTTGATCAAGGTTTTAGACTTGTGAACACAAATCCAGTAATAACTTCCTCTATTCTACATCAAAGTCTATGAAACCAGATTCAAAAGGAAGCCAATTCAAAGCACTATCATCTACAATAGGTTACAAGATGTACTCAATGCATATATGGTCAGTATAATCACCGAACACAAATTTTGCTCATTAACAAACTCTATCAATTGCTTCATTCAATGGTTCTACATCAACAACTTTATTCTTACAGTCTCCATTGACCATATAGGCCTTCCTCAAACTGTCCAACACGGACCCGACTGACCAAAAGAGAATTTCAAACAATATGGCCATTGGATTACAAATTTGACAAAATGTTGCCAATGTTGCTAAGAAACATTTTGACAACATGACAACATTTTCTGCATTTTTTGTGTTTGTCACATTAAAGTGAGCAAACCACATGTTGGTACTCAAATTGACTATTTGGAAATCCTACAAGCTTGCCTACTCAATGCTGGGATCTTCCAACTCAATTTGGCCAACTTATAGGAATGATCCTAAATGATCCAATTCCTTTGCACTTTAGGCTTTGTAGAACCAATGCAGGTGAAACTATTCCTCAACCTTAATCTGTTGGTATGAAGCTTTCTATAGTAGATAATGTGATTTATAAAAACCTATATGATCTCTTAAGTTGGCAAGCGAAACCTTGAGATTAATCAAGTTGCATATGTTCAATTACTCATTGCTAGTGCTGTAAAATTGCTTTTAAAAGGATTGCTGTGATTGTAACTATAAATATAAAATGGAATTGCTCTAAAAATGCTTGATTAACTTATTTTAAATGAATATGAAGGTCAATGCCTTAATCCCTTAATGAATTCTTATCAATTCATTTTGATTGATTGCATGTACAACTCCGGAGACAATTTTAACATTTTTCATATTACAACTATCAATTCAAAGGCATCCTAATGAATTATAATATGAGTGTGAATTTGTAGTTAGTCTTATAAATTTTAACTTTTCTCAGAATGGCCAATATGATAGAAAGAAACTTGGCAACCAATCTTCCAATGTAATCTTCAAACTGAAAACTCAACTTAAACTATAACATCATCAGATAAGCACATTGAAGCAAATCTTGCAAACAAATTTATCACAGAGAACTAAAGGATAGATATCACTAGAATGTAGAACACTTGATCCTTGTATTGCATCAAAGTAAATCAATCAACTGATTACATACATATAGCCATTAACAATTTTTTCATCTTAAGAAAAAAAAACCCAAATATATATTGCTGTAGTATATATTGTATAAAAGTATGTCCTTTGTGAGGTCTCGGTACCCTTTCTTATAGAAAATGAAAGGGTCCAACAAAGCTTCAAACCTTTTCATTTTGTAACTAACTAAAAACTAATTTTAACTGGACACAAATATGTACAATAATATACTGCAAACAAAAACCATGCAGTTTCCATAATCAAACTTTACACTGGCCGGACTCCTTGAAGCATCTCAAATAGTTTGTCCATGTGCCAGTTGTTTCCTTATTGATCTTGAAATTCAGCCATTATCTACTGCAACACGACCTTGTCCTCCTCCAACTCTAGTTCGTCACACTCGCTAGCATAACTTGTATAGTTTGTCCTCAAATCCCATGTAGCTGCATACATGCTTTGGATGACGTCCAATTGATCCTCTTTGTTTTTGGGTAAGACTAGGTTGAACAAGTGGTTTTGGTGCTTCCCCTACCAGAGGTTCCCAAATTGGTAACCCTATTTATGCAAATTTGCTATTGAATGTGACTTGATGATGGAAGATCCTTGTTTTTTGTGCTTCAATATTTTACAGTAATATCAACCTGGAGGGCTTGTGTGAATATAAATGATGCATGTATTTATCTTTTTATTTAAAAGTTATTTCAAAGACATTCCACACGTCTAACCTCTACTCGTACTTCAATGTTGTCACATCTGATTCAATTCTTGGTTTATACTTTTCAGTGAGTAACTCCAACATTTTGGTTTTAACCAATACATTTGGGACAAAAATGTGGCATAGTGATCTCCTTCATGTAGTCTTAAACTTTTCCAATGTAGACATTTAATACCGATCAGCCTTGGAATTTGAATTGATTTGACAACGGTCTTTATCATTGGAAGTTATTCTGATGAGCGTCTTCTTTTTGTGCCATTGGTATAATCCTATCCATTATTCTGAGAGTTTATTCACTTTCTTCCCTATCAGCGTAGGTGACATCGATATGTCCATCCTAGTCAGATTAGCTCGTATGCGTTTATGCCAATCATTCCTAGCTACACCGATAAAACATTCATCGGTATATCTCTTCCTGATGACCCCTTTATTACTTTCACAACTTATACCATTGGCATATGACATTGTGATCATTTGGTATGTTGCTCATATGATTGGTATATGTAATCTTGATACCCTCATCAAGGTATTGGTATAACTCTAAATCCTTTTGGCTGCTTTCTTTTGGTATCGCTATGATTGGAGTAGGACACCTTGATCACTTCATCGGTGGTCGGGCTAACACTTTTCAAGCTTCCCTGCTTGCTTTGGTTACTCAAATTGCACACCTTTTCACCATATGTTATTTCGATGCTTTCATCGAAGGTTGGTTTAACTCATAATTCTCGTCCGATATTATATAAAACCTTGGTAAGACACATACTGATGGATCCATTGGGTATCAGTGAAAACTTGACATAACTCATCCCGACTACCTTTCCTTACGCCGATAGTATGATCGGTACAACCTCCTCCGATAATACTATGATTTCATTTGATCATACCCATTGTTAACACTTGCCCAATAGTTCATGCTCCTATGCTATGAGTTACTCTGATACATTTCATCACCCAAGGTTTTACAAATGCTCGCATCGGAAATTGACATAACATGTTAGCCAACTCCGTAGTTCTACACATTACAATGATGAATTCCTATTGGCAATAGGTGCATCAATAAATTTTTGGGTATGACTTTCTTTGATGAGTCTTCTTAGCACTGCTTACTCTTTTCATCGAGCAATGTTTCCTTGATAATCCCGATTTGCTGGAAATGGTGAATATGTAACTATTTCCTTCATCCTAATCGTGAAAGTACAGAGGAATTCTCTTCAATGGTGATGGGTTTGGACTTCTAAATTTGCAAAAATTTAGGGTTCCATCACCACCTTAAAAGCATTACATTAGGAACATTTAGGTCCCCAAACAATTTTGTCAATTTGGACAATTTTTCACAAGGTATGTCTATCGTTGACCACTAATAGCCTATTCAAGACTTTAGGACACAAATGACCAAATGGGTTTGTTACAAACACAATGGTCTAGTGATGAGACATTATTACATCATTTGAATGATCACAAAGCAACATAAAAACAACAAAGATGATCCCCTTTGAATATGATCAAGGGTCTTTAAGGTACTCCTACACCATACTCCTTGGGACAAAAAGAACTCAAGTCCCTTGAGTTGCCAATTGTTGAACACATGTGCCTTCTTTTAGTATATCACCTTTAGTGATCCAAGTAGCCTTTGAATCAAGTAACCCTGCCCACTTGAACAAGTACTCCTTGTATATGCCCTTCCTAGTCTATTTGACTACTTTGGAATCAATGATGCTTTCCAACTACAAAAGTTTACTTGGGGGTAGATCCTTAACCCATTCGTCATCTTCTTCCACAACACCATCACCTATATTGACATCGACAACCTCATGACTCGTGAATGGAAACAAATTTGATGCATTAATGGTAGGTGAGATACCAAGATCCAGTGACCAACCTCATAAGCATTAGGACCAAATTTATGCACAACCCTACATGGTCCTATCTTCTTCATAAGTAACTTTGTTGGTTGCCCCTTGGGTGACCTTTCTTTCTTGAGTTAGGCCATAACCAAGTTTGCTACCTTAAATTGAGCATTGCTTCTATTGAGGTCTTTTCTATCCTTATTCTAGGCAACATATTTCTCTATTGTAGCCCTTATGCCATCATGAATTTCTTTCATAGTAGTTGCAAAGCCCTCTCCTTGAGAACTTCTCCTTTCTAGTCCATGTAGATCTCTAAGTTCTAATAAAAGCCATAAACTATCTCAAAGGGACTTTTCCTTGTAGAACTCAATCATTGTAAGGATATTTTTCTTGCCCAATGACTAAATCCTAGACCAAACCATGCTTCTTAGTTAGACACCTAAGAAGGTTCCCTAAAGACCTATTAACCACTTCAATCTGACCATCAGTTTGAGGATGATACATTAAAGAGAAAGACAATTGAGCTCCAAGCTTCTTCCATAATGTCCTCCAGAAATACCCAACAAATTTTGAATCCATATCAATGACAATATTCAAGAGCAAGCCATGGATCCTCACAACTTCCTTGAAGAAAAGACCCACCATATAGGATGTATCATTAGTGCACTTACAAGTTACAAAATGGGCAATCTTGCTAAACCCATCAACAATCACAAAAGCACTGTCAAAACCCCTTGGAGTTTTAGGGAGTCCAAGCACAAAATCCATGCTCACACTTTGCCAAGGCCTATTGGGAATTGGCAGGGGTTGATATAGTCCGAATTATGTGATACGACTTTTACCCTTAGGATGTTTCCCCTAATGTGCCATTGTGTTTCTCCCTTATGATGTTTCCCTCATAGAGAATTTAAGAATACACAACAAATTCCCCTTCACTAGTAATCCTTCTCGCAACACATAACTAGAATAATCAACATGAATAGTGTTAGTAAAGTTGGAACAGATTTCATAGGCCTATATGAAGTCAAGATCATCTTTGTACATCTCCTTTAAAGAATCCACTCCCAAACTCTGCAAGTGTACTTCTTGTATGGTAAGTACTCTTTACTCAAGGCATTTGCTACATTATTGGAAACCCCTTTCTTATGTTTGATCGTGAAAGTATATGATTGCAATTTCTCCACCCATTTGAGGTGCCTTTAATTCAACTTTTCCTATCCATTGAGAAAACAAAGAGCATGATTGTTAGCATAGACTATAAACTCCTTTGGTAATAGTTAATGCCTCCATTCCTCTAGAGCTTACTCCAAATTATAGGTGGAATATGTTTGTTTGGCCTAATTCAACTTTTCTAAGAAAAATGCCACAAGGCGACCTTCCTGACTAAGAACTGCTCTTATTGCTTGTTTATTGGCATCACACTCAACTATGAATAATTTGTTGAAGTCAGGGAGTTCCAAGGTAGGTAATTCTACTACCTTTTTCTTCAATTAGTCAAAGCTTTGATTAGCCTTCTCTATCCAAGAGAACTTACATTTTATTCCTCCTTTAATGGTATAAAGAACTAGTGCACATATATGACTCAGCGCAATGATAAACTTACTATAGAAAGTAGCCAATACATGAAAGCTTCTAACATCACCTATAGACTTAGGTGTAGGCCAATTAAGAATGAATTTTACATTTGTAGGATCCATCTTCAAGCATCCCGTTGATACTACAAATCCAAGGTAGACTAATTCAGTCTTAATAAACTTACACTTTTCTAGGTTGATCATCAACCTTTCTTCATGCAACCTCTTCAATACCTATTCTGTTAGTGTTTCCCAGATCTACTGCAAATGTAATAGCACTGTCGTTATATTCGGTATGTTCTTTCCAAATACCAGCCATCTCTCTAATATATGATGAAGTATGGATAGACATGTCTCTTCATGAGACATGTCTATTCATTAGAATGTAATTAATATAATGACAAATAAATATCTCATATATTTAATAAATTTTTTTATATATATATATATATATATATATAATATCTCACACTTATAAATATATATAATATATATTTGCACTATAGTTTATCCAACTAAAGCTACCAAATATTAACGTATTCAAGATGCCTGATATGCTCCTCCTTGGTCCTGCTAAAAACCAAAATGTCGTCAAGATAAACAACAAACTTTCCAATGAATTCAACCAATACCCCATTGATCAAGCAAATAAGAGTGCTTGTGGCATTGCTAAGACCAAATGACATTACTAGCCGCTCATAGAGACCTTCATTGGTCTTAAAAGCGATCTTCCTCTCATCCTTTTGTCTGATTCCGATATGGTGGTAGTTTAACTTCAAGTCAATTTTCGAAAAGTAGTAGGAGCATCCTAGATAATCCATCAAGCATTCAATCCTAGGCACAGGGAACCTATATTTATGGTGATTTTGTTGATGGCCCTTGAATCTGTACTTAATCTTCACTTCCCACCCTTCTTTGGTGCAAGAATAGTTGGTACTGCACAAGGATTGAGGCTTTTTCTTATCAGTCCTTCATCTAGGAGCCCTTTGATCTGTTTTGTTATTTTTACATTCTGCATGGGTGTCATCTTATAAGGAGATTTGTTAAGGAGAGTAGTATCAGGTATTAGATCTGTCTAATGACTAATATCTCTCATGTGGGGTAGAGAGTTAGGCATGTGTTCCACTACTATTCTTTTGTAACTTTCCAACTATGTTTGTACTTCCTAAGGAATCTCCCTCTTTTCCTCAGCTTTCTCACGAAGTTCATCTTTTGGCTTCATTATCAAAGCATATCCTTGTGCTTCTTCCTTCCTCATAATGTCTAGGAGTTCCTTTCCATTGACAAACATGACACTTGAACTAGTGTCCTTACTCTCCATATGTTCAGGTAGAGGATCCATTTTGTATCTCTTCTCATTTTTGGTTATTACATAAAAGTTTTTCTCCCCATCATGTTGGGCTTTCACATCAAACTTCCATGGGTGACCCAACAGAAGATGACAAGCATCCATGCATAATTTCACACAACATGCTATCCTTGTAGTCACCAACCTCAAAATCAACCAAAGTTTGCTCATCTACCATGAAATTTTGATTTTTGTTCAACCAAGAGATCTTATGAGGGTTAACATGGGGCAATCTTTTTAATCTTAACTTCTCTACCATTTTAGTCGAGATTACATTTTCAATGGAACCAAAATCTACAATGATTTTACAAAGCTTACCTTTCGTCTTGCCTTGGGTCTTGAACAAAGTCTTTCTTTGGGGTGGTTATTGCTTCATTGGCATCTTTAGAAGAGTCCTAATCTTCATGTTTTCTCCTTCAAGGATAGGAGTAACACTTCCTATTGGCAAGTTGATACTTTGACAGTCATCCTCCTACACAAATTGGTTCCTTCTTTCACCACCATGAGAACTTGAAGCTCTCTCAAGACATTTTTCTTTAGCATACCCTACTTGATTGCATTTATAACACCATTCCTTGCCCTAGTAGTAAATCTTCTTCCTCCTTTGTAACCTCCACCGCTATATTATGAATCCCTATTGGATTCCTGATGACTTGTTTCAACAATCTTCATTAATGGGTTCCTTCCCCTAAATTTTCCTCTTCCTCTGTTACTTATTCCTCGTCTACCTCTACCCTTTTGTTCATTCTTCCTCGTGTTTCTCTTCAGCCCTTGAGGCCAATTGATAACACTCATCCACAATTTTGTAGATCACTATACTGATTTCATCTTGAATGACATATCTCAAACCATTCAAAGACCGAGCCACCCTCTTTCTTTCATCTATATTATGCTTAGCCCTCATTATTATCTATGAAATTCCTTAGTATATGCGGCCACATCCAAATCCTTTTGTGTTTAGATTATGGAACTTTCTGATGACTTGTATCTCATAATTTGCAGGTAGAAATTTCCCTTAGAGTACCATTCTACTCCATTTGATAATCGCAGTCTTTCCTTATGTCTCCCTCTCACTTTGTAAGTAATTCCACCATACCAAGGCAAGATCTTTCAATCTACTCTTTGCAAATCTTTCTTTCTTATAATCATCCACCTCTTTTTACTCAAAATAGTTCTCGATAGCCTCTATCCAATGTATCAAAATTGTAACTATTGAATTTCCCACGAAGAGTAGGGACTTCTATTTTGCCTTCAACACCTTCACTATGTTCATCCTTGATAGGATTCACAGATGCTTTTTATTCTACTGGTGACTCTGTGACTATGGGTCTGTGCTCCCATCCATCCGCAATCTCATCCTTTGAGGCATCATCTATACTGAACTTTTGGGCCCCTTTGCCCTTCATCCTTCTTATTCATCTTTTAAATTTTTTTTCCCATTCTTCCTTTAACTCTTTCCTTAAACTTTGTTCTCTCTCCTCCATGTCTTGTTGCTTTATCGTCTTGGGAGGCATTGTGCTAGCCTCTACTTGATCCTCTTCTTCTGACATACACTATGTCCAACCACCAACTATTGGCTTTGATACCAATATGATGCAGAGGGATTTGTTCTTAACCAATTATCACATCCAACCTAGATTTGTCTATTCGTAGGAACTCTCTTTGGTATTCCTACAACCAAGCCTACTCTCTTTGTCTTACAAGTAGTTTGAACTTTCCTTAGTCCACCTCCTTGTGGTTATCTCAACTAGAAAAATCAGCACTACTTAGTGGATCCTTTCCTATCCACAATGACTATTCCCACAATCATAGGTTGCCAAGTATACACCACTTCCCAATTCAGAATCTTCCCTTGGTTTCACCACCAAGACTTGTAAACATGTTCTCTATCCTTTCTTACTCTTCAAATTGATCATATAGATCCTTGGGTTCTAACCTTAGCACCATATTCTACATCGCGCATAGATTGGCCTAATTAGAGACCTGCTAGGAATAGGCCTTTTAATCGGGTAATCAGGAATTTGCTCAAAATCTACGTAGACAACCCCTAGAATGAATTCCACTTTCTGATACCCTTGTCCACATACTCTCAAATTCCAAACTTTTGCATCTGGATTCTTCCTCTTTTTTGCTGAACCACAAAATCCTTACCAGTTATGCCCTAGTAGGTCTAATTGCTCAATTTACAAAGCAACCCCTTCTTGCTTCGATTATTTAGGTCAAGCAATGGTGTAGAAAGTTCTATCTACTCATTGGTGCATCAAATCCACCATTGAAGTGATTGCCACTCACATACATTCTTCTATGTTCTCTTATTTTTATTCATTTTAGGCTAGCCACTTAGAGATGTCTAACCTCAAAATCCACCAAAGCTCCCAATGACACGAAGCAATTGATCTATCCACCAGAATTCTTATTAGTGCATGGTAATTCTTCAGTTATGCGTTATTCTTCTCAAAACCCTAGTTGATTAGGGTTTTAGACCCGTGAGCACAAATCAGGTGATAACTTCCTCTATTCTACACCAAAGTCTATGAAACCAAATTCAAAAGGAAGCTGATTCAAAGCACTATAATCTACAGTAGGTTACAAGATGTACTCAATGCATACATGGTTAGTATAATCACTGAACATTGAATTTTGCTCATTAACAAAATGGATCAATCCCTTCATTCAATGGTTCTCCATCAACATCTTGCTTCTTACAGTTTCTATCCACCATATATGCCTTCCTCAACTATCAAATACCAACCCAATTGGGCAAAACATAATTTCAAACCATATGGCTATTGGATTACAAATTGACAAAATGTTGTCAATGTTGCTAAGTAATATTTTGACAGCATGACAACATTTTATGCATTTTTTGCATTTGTCACATTAAAGTGACCAAACCACCTTAGAAGCATAACATTAGGACCATTTAGGTCCCCAAACACCAATTTTATCAATTTGGACAATTTTGAGAAGGTTTGACTATTGTTGACCACCAATGGGCTATTCAAGACTTTAGGACACAAATGACCAAATGGGCTTGTTACAAACACAATGGTTTAGTGAGACCCTCTTACATCATTCGAATGATCACAAAACAACATAAAACAACAAAGTTGATCCCTTTGAATATGATCAAGGGTCCTTAAGGTGCTTTTACACTAGAATGGTTGGATGCAAATTGTTTGACAAATTTCCTATGATATAAAAGAACTGAATAGAGCAGTGTTGCAGAAACAAATGTAATATTCGGTAGATCCGATTTGGGCGGCAGCAAATCAGAATAGTGGAAAGTCTAAAACACAAGGTTTTCTCAGAAGAATTTAATGATACATTTAATGAAGAACAATTAAGAAACTTGCAGAAAGAATTGATAGAGAATGAATTGTACATCATCAGACTGCAATTGGGGTTATGAAAAATATGGATGGTGTTCTATCTCAACATCATTCTATCTCACCATCCCTGCCCACCTCCTCTCTCGGTAGGAGTTGAATGAGTTCGTCAAAACTGACATCTATGGATAGTATATCATCACGATGTGGAGAAACCCTTTGGAGTTTCAAGCTGAGTATTACATGGTTCTCCAAGACAGGGTCATTGTTCGCCCTCAGTATTTCACTCACCGCTGGACTCATGCCCTCTGCATCTCCTTGGGATCCTCGAGGGCAGGCTCCCATTGCCTAAATATACAGACAGATAATCAGATTTATAGAGAGGATAGGATTTTCTGCCTCTACCCTCTTGGGGTGGCAAAGACGGGGACCCATTTTATCTTCTGTTGCCCTATTTACTATGAGATCTGGGGGAGGTTCTACTACTTGTTCAGGGCATGCAGAAATCTATCTTCTTTCTTCAATTACACCGATCAACAATGCCTTGTCTTAAATTACTAGGAGGCCATGCAGCTTCGTGATCACTCTTAAGCTTCAATACTCGTTGAGATAGATTTCAGACCAGCTCATCACCCCCTTCTTCACTCTTAGTTCTTCTGCTTAGGGGACAAAGAGGTCGCTTGGCCTTTCATAGGGTCATGCTAGATCTATGAGACCTTGTAGAGGGTTCACTCAGCATCATCATTCTACCTCCAGCGGCTCCTTGAGACAGCTTGGGGCTCACATTTGCCCCAAACTGTATCCTTCGGTTTTGGACTACTCTTGTCAGTGAGGAGCACCTAGGCTCTCTTGGTTCTATCTTTTTGCTTTCCTATTTTGATCTTTTCGTGGACACTGTTTGGTGTTCCCATTTCTGGTTGTGGCCTTGTTTGTATACATTTTAGTCCCTTAGACCCATTTGTTTTCTCTTGTTGGATATTCATAAATTTATCTTATATTATCTTATCTTACCAAGTTAGAAGAATTGGATTCATCTCTGTCCAAAATGGATCTGTCTGATTCAAGGTTATTGAATTGGGCTCTCTTGCCCTTAATGGTTACCTTAGTCCAACATAGGTTATTGGAGTACCCACGTGAAGATGTGAGGTTAATAGTTGCTTCTTTCCTTAGCGAAATTATTTGAATAACAACCCCAGCCTCACCTTATGGTGATAACATTTTTGAGGCAGGTTCTACAACTGATAGTCGATAGCTTGTGTGTAATTGAAGGATAACAAAATTCCTACCTCTGGTAAGAGGTCTAAGACGTTGGAGATAATGGCAAAAGCCAGATTTTTTCGTCATCATGTTTGATCTTGGTTGTGAAAAGGTGCTTCAACAATTGTTTCAATGTTTCTTAACAGAATTTAGGAAACCTCATCCAGAGATTGTGAGATCTTGCATAAAAACAATCATGTCATTAACATTAGATGAGGATGATGACATATGTAATCAATTTCAATAAGATTTGTTAGCCATTTGGAGAGGTGAACATAAGATCTCACCTATGGCTTATGAGCTCATAGAGGATTTGATTGAACATAATATTGATATGTTTAAAGAGCACATGACTGAAAATGAGCTAATTTCAATAGGCATATAGGTTGTAGGATTTCCTAAAATGAGCAAGAAACAAATTGCAAAAGAAAAGTTTTATTTCAAATGCTAGCATAGTTGGTCGCTTGAACACAACCGTAGGGACAGCAACAAAGAAGAGGCAGCCCAGGAAATTCAGAACATCATTGAAGAGGATAAGAATCCAGTAGTGTGGCTCCAACATAATGATATTCAAGCTTGTAAAGAGATGCAATGATTTATGGTTAATGATAAGGGATAAACAAGTCTCGTATTTGGTGACTTGGAGGTTGTTATTGGCAAGCATTTTGATGTTCATAAGGAAGACAATGAATCCTCCCATGATGATGAATCATCCGGAATTGATGACAGAACAGAAGATGAAGCCATGCATATTGAGTTGGAGGAAAATTCTGAAAATAGTGCTGCAGATAACGAAATTTCTTCCAACCAAAGGGGATTTTCAAAATTGTATACATGAGCTAGACCGCAATGATGACACTAAAGGGGCTGAATTAAATGACCAACCAAAAATTTCATTTCTAGATGAGGAATTTGGAGCATATAATTTAGAGAACAAGCTAAAAATCTCGAATGATATGGTTGTTGCAGCCTTAGTGCATTTTGATTACACTCATAAAAACATTGAAGAAGTCTTTTGGGAAGTTCACATTGAGGAAAAGGAAAAGGGATAGCAAATGGGTTCAATAGTGCATACCCACGCACACTTAAAAGGGCATTGAAAAAGATGAAACCAGATAATTTGAAGTTGCTCAAAGATGCAAAAGAAAACGAGGAGGGAGATGAGCTATGTCTTCAATTGTGTATGACACACTCCTCATTGTATTGTGGTGAAAATCAAATTTCTATAGCTGCCATTCCCACGCAAGATGATCTTAATTCTGAAGCTAAGAATATCATTCAGATTGTATTGGGGTGAGAATGAAGGTGGACACGGCATTTCCTTTTTTCTCTACCCAAATGAGACACTATGCTAAAGAAGGCCTAAAGGACCAGCAAGAAGTCAATCACAAGAATTCTGATTTTTATATTAGCAGTTATATACCTTCACAATGTCATGAGGATAAAGATGAACCAAGTGATACTAGTTCTGAAACTTCGTGTGATGGTGATCATTTTGTTGGTGGACGCGTAGGTTTGATTGATAACACTTGCGGTGAACCAGAAATAGAGTTGTCCTCAATGCATACTGAAGGGTTCTACAAACTAACTAGAGATTCGATATCGAGTTCGTATGATATGACAGCTATCTATTTATCGATTGGTGATTTTATCTTTATGCATACTTTAGTTATCAGTGGTTGTAGCCTACAAAAGTTAGTGAGTTGTTGGCATGTATGTGGAGACAACTCATCTCGAGGCACACACTATATGAGATGATTACCCTTCAAGTATAGGGGCGTAGTGATAACTTTGTTGAAAATAGACTAGAAAACATATATGAAAACCATAAGCATATACCCTGGGAAAAACCCTCTTAACAGAGGGAAACAACCCAGCCTTCAAAGTAGTTCCGTTATTGAATAAAAGTGATTATTACAAAGTTCAGACCTGCTGTCTGATTACAAAAATACCTATATTAACATCAGAGCTATACTCCACAATATATGTATTGCTTACCGTCTTCTAAAGAATAAGCTATGATTACATATATGAATATTGATAACTCTGCCAGGAAGAGTATATCGCATATATTAGACTCTGCTTTTATGAAACTGATGCAAGAATACGATTACAAATATATGCCATCATTTAATATAAAAGACCAAGAGATAGCCGCACGATGCAATAAAATATATGAACAGGTGCCGACGGTTGTTGTTATTGATATGCTGTCATCATAAACACTTAGGAGTCTTTAAATATAATAAAGTAAGAAAGACGATTGATGTCCATACTGTAACTGCAGAAGTATATAATCTTTGATAATTTATATAACAAATAACCGCCAAGAAGATGTTCGATAAAGACGTGTGGGTCCCAGCGTGGTCTTGCAAATGACGTGTAATATATCCTGCAAAATACATTAAGACAAACAGAAAAGTCTCCATACAAATATTGCATCCATATTTAATATTGAATAATCATTTAGTATACTGAATTTCATATAAAGCTAAAAAATTCAACAAACTTTGCTATCATTTATATTGTTGACCTAGATATGATAGTGACATTTGTGGGTATTGGTGCATGTTAGAATTGTCTTTCGCAACCTTATAGTGATCTTCTTATTCCGCTGGCTGATATAGGAGGATGATGGATTGATGGACATCTATTACTAGTCTCATGATCAAGTTGATAGGCTGATTCTATGATACCAATTCTCACCAGAAACACCATAATGTTATTTTAGATGGGTTCTGGTTCACAAATGCTACCGGATGCTGCCCAGATGCACCCAAGAAGCGTTGCTCGGATGTTGTGGCCACATGCATCAACAGCTCGGGGCAACGGTTCTTGGGCACATCCAAGCATCAGGAAGCATCAGAATTCAATCTTCTATATTGCACAACCAAAATTAGCAAAATCTATGAATTAGATGTTATGTAAATCGCCCTTTTTTCTAGCAATTGCGTTAATCATGTAATTCTTTTAAACCTATTATTGTTGATTAATATTGAATGCATTTGATTTTTGCATATGAGGACCAAAATTTTCTTAAAGTTTTGTTAAATTGTATATATGTATCATTGTATACTTTGAGCTTAAATCCTTGTATCTTTGGTCTTAATGAAAAGACAGAATTCTATTCTTTAGATCTCGATAGCTTGTATGGCTTATTAATTTATGTTTAAATAGTTCCAAACTATGGGATCAAATCAGGAATGAGTTAGTGTTAATGTAGGTGGAAACCGCTAGATCTTGTTCAGTTTTGTAACTGAATCACACTTAGCATTACGTAGCATTGTCTACTTTGAGCATCTGTAAATAATGTTTATGCTGGAGAATTTATATCCCTCTAATCTCTGAATAAATGATGGTTTCAAGAACTCAAAACACAGATATATTCTGAGTTGAAATGTGAGCTGGGCGAATGTGCTATTCATTTTCCTTACCTTTCCAGCGACATCTAAACTGAAATTTCTTGTAGTTTTTGCAAAAGACAAAATCTTCTCTAAATGTCTTCCTGTGAAATATATTATTTATTATATCTCTTAAATAGGGGATTTCAATATCATGAATGCTATCAAAGAAGCCTCCTCTTTATGATTTCAGCATCTCATTGTTCCTTTCTTTTGTTTTAATCTTGGAATCTTAAACTTGAGTAATTTACTAAATAGTTATTTCAATTTGTATATTTGTGTTTGTGAAGTTTGAAGTTGAACTATCAATGGTGAAGTATCATACTATGGAATGATTAATTTTTGTATATTTCTTGCATTTCTTTGCACACACACACACACACGCACACACGCACACACGCACATATAGGGATCCAAGAGTTGATAAAATGAATGTTTTGCATTTTCTAGATTGCAATGAGTTTCTTCGCTATTTGAGTTGTGGTGTAGTTATGTTCAGAGTAACGCAGCAAATTGTTGTAACAATATTTTTCAGGTTGACTTGGGATCTAGGGATCTTACTAATGGATGTGTTGCATCCTTGTTTTTGGTCCCACAACATGGCATGTCCTGATTTTAGAGTTACCAGTATGAGCTGTAGAGGGGCTTGCAGATAGATATGGGATCCTAGTATTGCTTGAGGACATGCAATCTCAAGGAGGGAGGATTGTAATGTCCCCTTTTTGGGACATTAGAAAATTTACAAGTCCAACTCATAAAATAATTAAAAGGTGACTTATTTGGAGCTGAATTCAAAATATTTAAATGTCATTCTAAATAAAAGGGGGAAAAGGTGACAAAAGGGGAAGAGGATGAAAGATAGAATGGGAAGCTGAAGAGTCACAGGACAAATCCTTAAAAGGAGGAGTTCATTGTGGGTATGCTTGGATAGTGGATTAGATTTTTGATTTCTTCTCTTGAAGATTTAGAAGATCAGCTTTAGCTAGCTTTGAGGATGAAGACCATCTAGCCGGAAGACAGTGGATGAGAACTCATTGCCCATGGGAGACATCATATCAAGTGTCTAAGTTGTGCTTAAACTTTATCTCTTACTTTTCAATTTGACTGTTATTTTCTATATGTACGATTGGAGCTGATTGTTATTCTCTCGAAGAATTTGATTGTAATTATTTATTTGGAAATATCATGTTGCTGCTGGTTATTTATATGTACTATTTAATTTTATAATGCAATAACATATCTGGGTCCATTTAAATCTAGAATCTAACTTATACTGGTTAAACTGATAGCTATTGCATGAATTAGCTGTTTATATTTTTTGAGAAAATTGGTGAGAGGAATTTGGAAAATAATATCCACCTAGGATATTACAGATTGTGATGCACCGATCCAACTATTTAGATCACAATATAAAATAGACTTCATTAATAGTTCTTCATTTAGCATACAACTCTAAATTACAATAGCACTCCAAAAACAGTGTCCCAATATTTGCTTGGCAATTGCAAAATAAAATCAAGCAACACTTTAAACTTGCATAGTAGATTTCAATCTCCATTGCCCAACTATATGAATTCATATGTAAAAATAACTAGAACAATATAGGCAATGCCTTGGGAGACATAAGAAAACATGAGGATTTTGTCTTGCTTGCAAACTTTGTGAATTTGCCTGTGAAAGCATCTAGAGATATTTCCAGTTGGAACATCCAACAATTTGATAATGAAGAAAAATGGTGAATTCTGGATGAATCCACACGTAAGTTATTTGGGTTTCTGTCCAAACAACCTAGAAACTCCAAGGATTTTTGTCCTCAAAGATCCTAGAAATGAAAGACGGAACTCTCCGTGAGAAGTATTATAAAAGTCCAATGCCAAGAATGAATCTCTTTTCCCCTTTCCCTCCTTGTATAACCTTATTTTCCAGTGTTGGGAGAAAGATTTATTTTATTTCTTCTATTTCATTTTTCTTCCATTTGCAGCTTTATGTTATTTTATTAATTTAAACTCTCTTGTTGCTTAGGAAAAGACCTTTTTCATTGATGTAATGATATTTTGCCACGCAAGGTCCTTGTTTTATATGTCCAAGATCTTAAACAGATCATCTCGGTTCCAATGAGCTATACCACTAAGGTTCTCATTAGAAAATTTTCATTTTAATAACAACCTTATTAAATTAAATTAAATTATAACCAATAGTTACATTTGTCTTGTGAAAATGACCAAAAAGCATCAAAATCGAAATCTGATAGCACAAGAGTGATCCCGATGACTAAAGATGATGAACGATCCTAACTAGGTGACTTACTAAAAGTAGACACTCCCTCCAAGAATCTTGGAACCCAAACTAGAAGCCAAAAATAACATTGCTAGAGGACCCAAAAATGGGGACATATACTTTTTGCATCAAATATACATAATAGATGTCAGACATTGCCCATTGAATATATTATCAATAGATCAGATTTCACATCTATCTTACATTACTTGCTTGAATTCATATCTACTTGACATAGTAAGTAGGGAACACCGGAATAATAGTCTCAACACTTCTAATTAGTGAAGAGGGGGACATTACATCATAGGTTCAACCAATAGCTTAAATAAGGTAATTTTGGTGTCTTTGTTTTACCTTAGATGTATAGTTTGTTGTTGTATTTTGGGTAATGCATACTTGCCGGCTTCTTTTTTATTTTTTATCAGATACTTGCCAGCTTCTTTTTATTGTATATGTTCAAATATATTATCTTAACTTTTTGGATAATATGAAATATTGATCCATTAAAAAATATAAATAATAATATTATTAAATAAAAAAATGACCCATGATAGGAGTTGGGCAGAGATACAAAAGTAATATAGAAATAAACTAAAATAAATATATTTTATGTTTGGCTACATAAAACCAGCCAGAGACCCACCGCATAACTGTGCCAAAAAATGTAAACTGTTCACATAATAGGAAACATTCTTAAAGTAAGTCTTATAGTATATGACCGAGTTTTATACATTATGCTATAATGGCCACAATCAACTGATTTGAAATACAAGAGCAGAAGATTTCAAACATAAACCTATTTATATATGAGAATCTGAAGCAAAAGTAAAGTCTTCATTCGTCCATTCTCAGCTTACGGAGCTAGAAAGAATGGCACAAAATGTGTCTGCCTGCATGCTGTCCTTTGCCTTCATGTGTTCCTTTTTCAAAATAAAAAATTATTATATTTTAAGTAGGCTTAATTACATTCTTTTCAGCAGATTGCAGAAATGTTATTAAAATATAATTCAAAAAGTGTCCCTTGAATGTCTTTAAAAGTATTTAAAAACAAGTAATTATTAAAATTAACAGAGGGCCCAAGGTATAGAAATTATAAAGTAGAAATCAAGGCTTGTTGTTCATCTTCATGTGTCAAGTTCAAATTTCAAGTTTGCATTCAAAGACAAAAACTCATGGTGTAGGGCAGGTAGTCTGCACTCTGGAGAATGAAAACCCTCTTAAACTCAATCTTGGATTTGGAAACAAAACCCCTCATATCTTTGATTTGACAGGCTATTTCATAGGCTATGTTCAGCCCCGTGGATGTTATAAATGATCTATCTATCCTTTGGGCATGGAAATCATTTGGATTTACAAGAAAATTGAGAGCCTGAATCTGATATATGGCTGTTAGATTCAAATATTTCTGATTTTGTCATTCTGAGTGCTGTCTATCATTAGTGCTGGAACTGATATGATCGCTATGGATATAGTTTTTGTTGGTTAGTCAATAAATACTATTATTTGAGCAGAAATCAATTGGTTGAATGTATTATCATTTAGTGTCATTCTAATCATTAATAAAATGCATTAATTGTTATTGTTTAGCCCAGAAATAAAGATAAACAGCAATAAACAATAGAAGAACAAAAAAGGTCACACTGAAAAAATCTCTTTTATTATAATAATAAATGTCTGAGTACAATACTTTCAACTGAATGCCATACTTATCACACAAAGAAAACATATACATACATACATATATATATTGATTGATTGATTGAGAAACTCTTCACATCATAATTGAAGGTTTCTTTTTTTACCAATTGTGAATCTCTTCGTATTTCCAAACACATGTCTCTTTGCATGTTGCATGACTCTTCCTATAATAAAGTGTTAGATATTTAGAATGAGACACCTAGCGCGCCTTGAATGCAACATTGTGCTCACTTGATTATACAAAAATATCATCATAAATCTCTTATCTAGCAATAAAAGATCTCTATTGTAGCTACAATCTTCAATGCTCCGTATTTTCAAGAGAGAGATCTTTAGGATGGCAAACACACATACCTACAACAAAAACTGTCAATAAAAAATTATCATCACAATGTTTCTAAGCAAATCATTGTTATATTAGCGTAACACCATTCACCATAGCTACTTCTAGAGGGTGAACCATAAAAACGTAAGATTAAAGTCGCAGAGTCACACACATAACTTGCACCATGCCTACTCGTAGAGGGTGGATCCACCATGCCTACTCGTAGAGGGTGGATCCACCATACCTACTCGCAAAGGATAGAACAAGGGTTTTCATCTTAGACTTCTCCTAGAGAAGAATGATTTTCCAGCATGCTTGCTCCCAGAGGATGGATCAAGGACTTTCACCTCAGACTTCTCTCAGAGAAGAATGCATCTCCACCATGCCTACTCATAGAGGGTAGATCCAATGTACCTACTTGCAGAGGGTGATGATGGAGCCCTAAAAGTTGGCTTCCATTTGTTAAAATTTTATTTGAGACTTGATGAAGTTGTCATTGTTGTCAATAAGATTGATGGAGTTTCGTCTTGTGATGGATATGAAATTTAAAACAGGAGACTTTTTGACAAGAAAAAGTATTTTACATTTACTTGTAAGGAGGAATAAGGAGCAAAATATTGTAATAAAAAATCCAAATATAATATTTTAATGATAAATAAAAAGCCATTTGTTTGTAGTTTTGAAGCATGGAGATTTAAATTGCAGCTGATTCGTTCTTTATAATCATTTTAAATTTTTGTAAACTGTTTAAATGTCAGATAAGTGGACACGGTCATTTAGCATCTTAAATGTGATCATCATAGATATAGTGAAATATCAAATTGTTTCCGTTTTTGTGTCCAATTTGTCTCCCTACCATAGGAGTCAAAGTTCAATCTGGACTAATTTAAGATTGCATATTTATTTTATTTGTCACATCTTGATTATTAAATTGTTGACAGTATAAGCGCATAGAACTTTATAAAGTTGTATGTGAAAATCTTCATTGTAGTTGACTCTGTTGCCTAAATAAGAAAAGGCATTGGTCAATTATTGGAGTATTATTATTGAGTTTATATTTGAAGTCAAAAAATCTATATCTTCCTTCTTACAAGCATCAAACCCATTGTTAAAAACCATATACAAAACATTCATTCAATTCAAACATTCAACATTCAATCTCATTTTGATCGAGGTTGAGGACCTTGCCAACCAGAGAACTCGCAAGGCTTAAATTCAGTATGGAAAAGCCTTGAAGGTCTAGCCCCCTAGGTGAAGCAGAGCTTGAAGTGCAAGGGAATCAAGAAGTATTCCCGTTCATTGGCCAGAACTGATTGTGGAATTCTGTCGAAGAAGTGGCAAGCTCTTGGGTTTCCAATCTATGGTTTTGGGAACCAACAGGTGGATCAAGGGATTTCACCTCAGATTTCTCCTAGAGAATAATGCATTAACAATATGTATAAGAATGACTGAGATTCTCTCTCAACAGAGACTCCCATTCAATAGGAACAACATTCTTAGTAATTTGATTACCACAATAAGAAAGTTGATGCCCAGTTGACCAAACATGGAGCTTTGACAGTCGCACTGCCACATAAGCTTGCAAATAATTAGACATCTCGCTCTGTCATGCAACCTCCCTCTGGAGGGTGAGCTGGATAAGGAGGGTATGGTGAGGGGTGAGGGGGTGGTGGGGGTATGTTGAGGATATGGTGAGAGGGGGAGAAGGGATGGTGAGTGGGTGAGGGTAGTTGGGTGTTAATGGGGTGAGGGGGTGAGGGTAGTTGGGCGTTAATGGGGTGAGGGGCATTTTTTGTCCCATCATTAGAAGCAATGTCTCCATGTTCATTTCTACAGTCTATATGATTCTACAAATAATCTCTCATCATCCCATTTCTTCTTGTTTTGCAACCATGAGGGATTAATAATAACTCATAAAATCAATCTATCATGAAAAGACATATAGAGATCAGTGCTAGAATCAAATACTATTCCCAGGGCTATAGCAGAAACTCATAATCAATATTCAAGATATAATCATAGAATTTTTATCTCTTTGTTAATTTGGATGCACAAGAACTCAGTTCTACAATAAAACATTCCCATGCTGAAAGATTATGTATTCTTGGCAAAACCGAATATGAATGATCCTTGTTTCATTTGAGAAAAACTTATTGAATCGATACGAGCTTTAGAATAGCTAATAAAAGTATCTTTAAAGTTTGTTACCAAAATATTTCATTTTGTGAAATTCTGTTGCCAACATCACCACAAATTTGCACTGGAGGTTTTGAACTTAAGAGTAGTATATCACATCCTGTCTCCAAATATCAGTGTGGTATTCAACGGAGAAACAAGCTCCAAAACGAGTCACTTCATCTTCAATAGTGAACACCACCTTCAAGATTTCAGTCTCAAGAGGTCATCGTCACATACATTTTTGTTTTAGGAAGTTATTGTTATCCTCCTAGTGACCACATGCATGGAACATTTCCAGAACCATCTATTGTGTAACCTTTTTCGAATGTTCAAGGACTCTCTATAATATGCCAACCTTTGAAGGCATGTAACATCTCCCCAACTTTATGGTAGTGTTGTCTGGTTTTCTTAGTGCTCTCAATAACTCAAGCAAGAAGCAGACTTCATTATAACATCAAAATAGTACAACAACAATATGACAGACTCAACAACATCAATATCTGCTACCAACTGGATGGTGAGAGATATCCATATGGTAGCCCTCAGGCGTAGATTAAACTCAGAAAACAACTAGACACAGCCATCATGAGCCATGGAAGAATAATGACTGCTCCATGAAATCCCAGTTTTTGTTGATACATCAATATTAAAACTGACCCTTAACTTATGGGTTATCTCAATATTCATTGTACAGATACTTCAAATATACTCATAGAATATAGGCTTTACAAACTGGACATGGATCACCTAAACATTAGACTATGCATGATCACACTGACTTTGAAAGATATATGATATATGTTTTGAAGAATATTAGACAATCTGGAATAATCAAATACTGTCACTCATATATATCTGATTGCACAAAACAGAAAAAACATTCACCTGAAGAATATCACACATGAAATACCGAAGCGTCTCCTTATTATTGATACTTTTTTTCTTGACCAAAACAGTATGTCTATCCATGATATCCCTCGACTCCTGCTCTTGAGCAGAATTGATTTTATTAATTCTCATGCCGACATTTTGAAGTCTCACTTAGCATATGATGCGATAAGAATTAGAAATTATTTTTGGACACAACCACCAACCAGTTGCATACCAGATAGACGCCATGAAAAGAATATAATTTCAGCATTGAATAAGAAACATGAACGCCCTTCTTTACAAAGTATACCAATTGACACATGACAGAGCAAGAGAAATATTAAGGAGCTGCTGAGAAACGCCGAGGAGCTGTCAAGTCATTAATAGGACAAGTGTAAACTTCCACATTGGAGCATCCTGATACATGCCATCAAAACATAACCAGGGGAAATACAAAGAGGAAATTGATGAGGAGAGGCGCAAATGAACAGATGCATATCTGGACAAAACACAAAGGCACAAACACAAAAAACAAGGAAGACAGCAGGTCATGAAGGATGCCAGAGATGAATACGATAACCCAGAGAGTATTCAGCATAAGATACTTGCAGAAGCATATCAAAATTTGGAGACAACTTGACTGAGATAGAATCTACAACAATCATCATAGGCAAACTGATCCCTATTGCAACTACTATTTTCAACACTCTCTTATCTGCTGTTATCTAACCCACTATGATAGGATGTTAATGTTTGGCCCAGAAATAAAGCTAAAACAACAATAAACAAAAGGAGAACAAAAAAGGCACATAAAATTATCCTAGGAGAACCTCAAACTTGAGGAAAAAATCCGGAGACACCAAAAAAAATATCTTTTATTAAAAGAATAAATGTCCAAGTACAATGTGAATGCCATACTTATCACACAAAGCAAATATGTGTATTGAATTGAGAGACTCTTCACAGCATAACTGAAGGTCTTCATTTACCAAATGTGAGTCTCTTCACATTTCCAAATGCATGTCGCATGGCTCTTCATTTAATAAAATGTCAGATATTTAAAATGAGACACCTAGCACACCTTGAATGCCATGTCATGCTCACTTGGTTATACAGATATCATCATAAATCTCATCTTTAGCAATAAAATGTCTCTATCGCAGCTATAATCTTGAAAATTAATTGCTAATATTGGCTTATCGGGTTATTTACTTTATTTGCTGAACAATTAAAAAGTTACTGTCAATCACTAGTATGCTGTTGCACACCTTAAGACTAACTGCAGCCCATAGGAGAAGGATGCGGAATCTGTTTTATCAAGGAGATGCCATGGGGTATGACATCGGGGTGTCGCAGCCTTCTTGAGGTAGTTCATAAGGATTGAAAACCATTGAGTATTTATTGTTGTAATGTTCTGCAAATTCTGAGTCTTGAATTAGACTTATAATTCAGTTCTGAGATTGGCTGAGAATGAACTTCTTAATATTATCAATATTAAGTATGTTGTTGAAGGTTTATCTTGAATGTAGATTCAATGTTCTATTTCCAAACTGATAATATATAATATTGCAGACTTATTGATTGCTGGAAGTGAGATGCTTATAGAAGCAGACTGTTGTGAATTGTGTGTCCTCTAATCTGCATCCACAACCGAATATATACCTTGCTAGAGGGTGTGTTCCTTAAGGGACATAGCCCTTCACTTGACATTTAGTAATACCTCTTCCTAAGTCAACAATTTCAGGAGACTTAGTTTAGGATTTTAACTAACTAAATATTAGTTTAGTCAAACACAAACAAAGACATCCCTAGAAAGTCGCTGGCACCTATAGGATAAGCAAGTATAATATTAGATGCCAATCTTAAGATATATCAACACTAAGAGGTATACGGTCTGTACTGTCAGACCTGTAGGATTATATAGGTTAGAATCTTAACAATTGTTGATTGATGTTCAGCATTTATAATATTGTTACAAGTTCTTTATACGCTTCCCTTTGACTAGACACCCAAGTGACTACCTGTGTTGAAAGCTATCTTCACATTTCTAGTAAAGTCCCTTGAGGCCTTTTTCACCATATTACATGTCCTTATATGGCCATATGTTATTCAACAACATACGACTATGATGGTATCCATTTTCTTACATTTTTGTGGGCTGCCCATAATACTTTCTTACATGGTACATGTTTACTATTGGTAACAAATTAGCTATAATTCTTGATTTGAATGAATCCTTCTACAAAAAATATATACACTATATTGTTCATTATCGTCAGTTTTCTATGGGGGCTTAAAGCTTGTTCTTGCTCATTGAAACTAACCAATCTTTTATATATTTTGATTAAGTGTTTAATGTTTATAGCCTTTCTCTATTGAAAGCATTGCCCATTGCTAATATAGATATTATGTTAACTCCGTGAGTCTGAAGAAATGCGCATTTTTGCCAAAGTGTCTGTACTGATCTATTTGAATTTTGATCAAAACGATGGAGGCATTTGTTTAAATTTTTTTTGCTGATATATGTAGGAGCTTTGCATATTGCTGGATGATTATTGGGAGCGCATGAACTTGAAGGTTCCCATCTACTTTTCTGCAGGTCAAGCACTATATCGATGCTTAAGCTGTCATTTATAGCACATTTTATGATTGGCTGCCACTATGATTTTTATTTTCCACAAACACACACACACACACACACACACACTTATAGCAATTGATACTAACTAAACTTATTTCATCTAAACATCTATATCTGATTCTTTTTTTATGCCCTGGGATGAATGATGTAATATTCCACTACAATAACAAAGAACCAAGGTTATAGGGAGATGGGGAGACTTGGAGGTCTCTGGTATTGGTATTGGAACCGGTACGTCTATTTTTCAAAAATAGAAGATGGGGATACTTGGAGATGATGATCTTTTTTATTAGTTTAAAGAGTCTAATACTAAATAGAAAATAGTAAAATTGTAAAACTAAAAGACTAAAGTAAATACTAATAGTAATGTCAGATTAGTTTAGAGTCAAATAGTTCAAAATTTACAGTCACATTACTGTATCTCATAGCCATATTTGATTTCTGAATATTGCATATGATCATCATCATGTCAGATTAATAATTGCTGAGATTATCGTTACATATTTAAATTTTAAATTAAAAAAAAATGGTTTGATTCTATGCAAACAAAAATGAAAAAACTTAGTACTATAAACAAAAATTAGGAACCTATCCAGTATCTAGTATGAGGATCATACTATCATCTACTCGACAAGGTTGTGATCATCCATCTCAACGTCTTCAGCTATCATCCTCTCCAAAAAATCATCACTCTGCGTGTTAGATTCCATGTTATTATTTAAATAAAATCTTAAATATTTCTAATTATTGTTGGTGGGGTTGGATTTTGGAATAAAAAAGAATTAAAAGTGTTTCTAATATTTTTTAAGTTATTAAATCAAGTATTAAAAGGATATATATGATTATATCATTTAAACTTTCATTGGTTTTAATTTTTGCATTAAAAAACTTTTAAATGAGAGCCAAAATACATAAAATAATTTAATATCATATTTTACATTTATTTTTTAATTGTGAGACTCTAGGGAGGCTTCACTTTTTGGATTCAGAGACTCAGATACTTTGTCATGAAGTCTCCAACCTTTTTGAGGTCTTTGGAGACGCAAAAAGTCTCGAGGCGCATCTCCTAGGTGGGAAGCGAGTCTCCCCGCTACACTGCAAAGAACTTTAAAGGAAATTTGAAACAATGTATGCAGAAATTTCAATCTTAACAGAAAACTCAATACAACACAGCAAAAGAAAATATTAGATTCAAGCTGGTTGTACAAACTGAGTGCACCTTGTCTTCAAACGATATCTTGTGTGTTTGGAAGCATGCAAGGAGATTCAATATACTAGATTGATTCCTGATGAAACCCCAAATCTGGAAACGACTAATGAAACCAACTTGAACTTGATTTTCTGCAGCTCCCAATAGCACAGTCCTTCCAACCTCAGCATACTTGGTAGCTTTAATACATATGTCTTGCATTGATCATAAGTCTGGTCTATTGTGTCTCTTATGTTTCTCAGTTCCACAAATCTATGTCGAAACCCCAATATGCTGCTTGTAAATAGTTTCTCCCAAAGAAGCATAGATTTTCCCTTTCATGACATAAGATAGGCCATCATGCTATCTACACTATGTGCACCCATCCTTGACAAGAATCATGATGTTTTAAGGCCAGGGTCCTAATTTGATACTTGACAGATCCAACTGCAGGCAGCAGGAAGAAGATTGTAAATGGAATCATGGCAGCTCATTCAAATATGGTAGTCACTTTATAGGAAGATTGAAACATCAAGTCGTAACTCGACGTTTGGTATTGCTAAATGTATTGGGTGTTGACTCGATTGCATTGACTGCTCTGTATCATGTGATACTTTGATGATGACCATAGTGTATGTAATATCCCTGTTACAGGACCTGAAGAATATTAATCAATAAACATTTTAATAAGTTTAAATTAAACTTATTATTGGTGTTGATAAAATTGGGAGAAGACCAACGATATGTAAAAGGTACTATGTAAAGGGTACCAGCAACTATATAAAGTTTAAACAATCATCCAGGCAGAAATATTGTATCCATTGTGGGTAATATTGTATCCACATGGGGGTAGTAATCTATCGACTTAAAAGGAGGCGTTGTTGTTAAACGTGTCAACAAAGGATATCAATTAATACAGGCATGAGTGGCATTGGTGTATCAGTGAATATAATACAATTGCTCTATTTATGTTGATGACACCAGCCATGCAATAGAAGAAGTCTTGGGAAACATCAGAGAAGGATGTGTGGGTTTGATGGAAAGATAAGTATCAGTAGATCAACGAAGAAGTCTAAACACCGATATATAATAGATCGACATCCAAACTATGAAGGACACGGTAACAATTTCCAGCATCAGTGGCTGCAAACAATGAAAGGAAACAGTCAAAGATGGCTCATATGAGATGACTAATCTATGTTAACAGAAGAGGAATACGTGTGACCAATTTGACTTCCACAACCATGATATTGATATAAGGAGATATGATTACTAAGGAGGTGGCTTCTAGCATTATATCGTGATTCCTTCTTCGTAGTCACATTACATTACCGAATAACGATTAGTCTATATGCAGATTACACAGATGTGAGACTACAGAATATAAAGGTGATCATCATTATTGATGCAATAAGTATCTGATTAGCATCAAATATCACTAGGCATTACATGCTAAAGAGTATCATTTTAAGGAAGTTGTATAGTCATAACAATCAGAGAGGCAATTTAAATAACTATGAAATGATTAAAAGGTAGCTACTAAATGATTGTGATAACAACAATCCATTAAAAGACGCCAAATTATCTGTTATCAGAAAAGGCAGCGATTGGCACAATAATTGTTATTATGAAGAAATATGATTTGTATAACAAATCAATTATTTATATCATGAAGAGGGCTGATTACGTCTCTTCAATAATCAAGAGATGTAATCAGTTCAGTATGGCAAAGTACATAAGGTAGATCAAACAGATTCCCTCTGGTAGATAAGACTATTTCATAAACAGATATGTTTCCCTTGTGTAGTGCTCGATAAGAGCATAATAGGTTGCCATCAAAACCCACAGTGCAAGCATTTCATAGTACTTATCAGAGACAACATTATCAGCAGAAGCATAATTTATTATTGATATATCAGAGACGGCTTCCCTTATCAGAGAATCAGAGCATATTAAAGTCACGAACTTCAGATACAGCCTCTCTCTCTTCTTGTGAGATTACATATCAGCCTGTACATGCAGCATGAACAACACAATATATCAGAGACAGCAATTCGGGTTCTAGAGCACATTTCACATTGTTATATCAGACACAGCCTTTATATTATTTTTATATAGCTTTCTTGAAGTGTATGCATCTTGAACTATATATAATTTCTAGCACAGTCAGCATTTGCACTTGGAATTACCAATAACTGTGCATTTGATTCTATCATTCATTGGCACTACAGCTTGTATATGCATTTGTATAATCATACAATTAAATCAATTGCATTCTTACTTCATTATAAGTTGCAGTTTGGATAAATAAATCAATTGTTCAAAGTAGAATTTGTATATATTCAGTAGTGTCCCATATTTGGCAAAATGGGGACATTACAGTGTAACACAATGTTTCGAATATTACATCTAATTAATAATCTGCAAATGTGTTCATGCTTGTGTTTGTTTGATCCATATAAGTATTGGGTGGCCTTTATAGAACCCATGGGGCTTTTTGTTCTGATCCACCAACCATATAACCCTAACCATTGGCGCTTTAACCCCTAAGTCAAAGAGTATATAAAAATAAAATTATCTGAAAAATGATAAAACTTTTCAGATAAAACTGACAATTAATGAATCAGCAAACTGTAAACTCAAGGAATTAAAGAGAACGTAAAAAATAAATCAATGTGTTCAGAAAACAAATCATCAGTGGTCTTCACAATTCTCTTCCCTGGCCTTCTTTTGGAAAGGATTGTCCAAATATCCAGTGATGACAAACATGTACTTGAAAGATGGCAATGAAGCTACAATACTTTCCAATGCGATGCAGCTGGTGGCAGATCATGTGAAGTAACTGGTGGTATTTAATGACACCTACCTATGTGACGTGAGGTGGTTTTTGTTCGTGTGTTCTCTCACTAGATTTATAAACCATCTGTGGTTGTATATGTAGTTCTTAATATTCTTTGCATCTTTCACCACATTTTTGACCCATCAATGTTTGCCAATATCTCCAAGGAAAAGGTAAATTCAATGGGTGTCGCAAATGTTTCAAAATAATGTTCGGTGCCCTACCTTAAGATGTCTATCAACTACTGCATATTCAACTGCATTGCCAGTCACAACCTACACAATATTCTTCACAGCCACCTCCTGTTAGCATGAATGCTGATGATATTCCTATGGGGGAGTATCCTATAGTGTTGGAGACATGATTTAGAGCTTGTGTGTTGTATTCATGACACAGTTGGTCATTGATGTCATTCTACGAAAACTGGTAGAGCAGCAGACAGAGTTTGGCTTCGTGCAGTTTCAGGATTGAAGATCAGGTGGGATTATGTTCTAGAATATGTCTAGATGCTACAGTTAGGAGCATGTACAAAAATATGAAGACTGAACAGAGTTATGATGGATTTAGTGCAGGTAGCCTTTAGACAGTGTTTTTGGAAAGTGGGTACTAATGTTTGGATTGCATCTCCTAACAGAGATGGAATCTGGTTGAGCGAGGTGAGATAGAGGTTGAAGACATGCTAAATATGCTTTGATTAACACGCATATTTAGATGATTAGCGAGTGAGAAGTTATGAAGACTGTGAGCCAACAAATTACTTGTAATTGTGAAAAGATGTAATGTTGTAGTGTAAGGTGTAATATAATATCTTAAGTTGGTCCTATATTATTATTGTAAATTGGGAGAGCCTCAAGGCTGACTCAATAATTTTGTTTAGGACTTGGTATAAAGGAAACATGTTTTCTTTGGTTGTAATCATCAGTGAGATCATTTTTATGATATGCGAACTTAAGAGTGAGATCCAATGTGGATAATACGATATTGTGTATTGCACTAGCTTACATGCAAATATCTTTTGGATCAGAGAAGTGATTGGTACAAATGAGGCACAGTGAGCTTACAAGGAATTGTATTTGGCAAGAGAAGTTGTTGATGTACAATACTGAAGTTGTTTGGATAGTGGTTCCCTTTGTCTTCCTTTCAACTCCCAACAGGGTTGTCACAACTTCTAACAGGGTTCCCAAACCAAATATTTACTCAATTTCCTTTTCAACAGTATATTTGGGACTGAACATTGTTGATATATTACGAACACAATCGAAACCCGTAGAAATTCCAACAGATATTTATCCAGCTTCTTCTTGAATATAGTATTAAAAAAACTCAAACATAGGCAGATATAATACGATACAATAATAAAATCAGAAGATTCTCCACAAGATAATAATCGTTCTTGTCAAAATAATATTCAGGAATTCAAGCATATAAAATGCGGTACAAACCAACAGCATAAAACCAGTACACTCTCATAAAACTTCTTAAAATAATGTTATTGCATTATACAACAACAATACAATAACCGGCTTCCAAAATCCAATCCTAAATACAACTTCAAAGTCAGATTGGAAAATTTAAGAAAAGAACCTGTAAGCACATGCGAGACACTTGATGTGATGTCTCTATGACAATGGGTTTGCATCCACTGTCTGCCGACATGAGGGGCTACATCCTCATACCAGCTGAAAGTTGAAGCTTTCCAATTACTCTCCCAAGAGAACTGAAATCCGAATAATAAATCCAATCTTGCCCAAGAATGAGCCTCTTTCTCTTTTTAATACACAAAGTAAGACTCTTCAACTCCCCTCTGGCTTTCGTCTTATTCTCTTGTGACTCTTCAACTTCCCTCTGGCATTTCGTCTTATTCCTCCTTGACCTTTTGCCCTCTTTATAACATTAAATTGACCTTTTAATAATTTGAGTCTACGCTTTCCTAGTCAATTTATCATTATATATAATAAGACTTCAATATTTCTAATGTCCCAAAAAGGGGACATTACAAATCTCCCCTCCTTAAAATTGCTTGTCCTCAAGCAATTAGTATCAGGATCCCATACATATCGACAAGTAGACTTGTAGCCCATACTGAAAGCAGATCCAGACACACTGCGAAGCAAGGTGTCACTCTGCAACCCATCCATCAACCTGATCCATGGGTCCCATATAAAACTATGAAATATCACTGCACCTGTAAACTGTACAACTTTGCTTATCTTGGATCTATCCTATCAACACCTAGATCTCAAACCCTATTGTCATAACCAACTGATATGATAAGGTAGAAATGCATCCATGAACTATGCATAACCCAATAGACGGTGACAACTCAACCTAAATAGATGACGTAATAAACAAGACACTCAAAAATTGAAGATAACACCCTGGGTGCAACAAATACCATACTATCATCTTCAATTTGGAGAACCTCTAAGTACATAGGTACTATGAATAAGAATGAAGTTGAAAGAGCATTCCCTATGATCAACGCATAACTCTCCTCAATACTACACCAAAAACTATCCAAAGGCTGATGTATGTAATCCAACCAACTCTTGTATGGTGTGAAATCAAGATCCCTAGGTGGATTGATCCAATGATGCACAATCGTAGTCAAATCACCACTCCCATCCTGTGACTAGGTTTTGTTGTTAAGAACTGTAGCTTGATCTGAATCTCTTAAGATCATCCTCTTCTTGGAATCCAAGAGGAACTCTCTCTTCTACCTTAAAAAGTGGGTTACTGGAAATCCAAACAGCATCTACCTCAAACAAAGGGTTGTCTATAAGCTGAATGTGTTTTGAAGTTTTGGAACTTGATCGCTTGAGGCAACTATCCAAAGCATACGTTTGTTGAATGCTATCAAGTTCATCAATTACCTCCAGGAAAATTTTTTGCCTCTCTTTATCCTCTTGTTCTTGAGAGTGATTCGTGATCGTAATCTGATTTTCTGCTTTTTTAAGGGAAATCCGAGCATCAATCTCATTCCTGTCTTTATTCAGCTGATAAACATGTGTTTCAGCAACCTTAAGAATGTTATCCCTATCGGAAAGCAAAAATAGATATTCTGATTTCATAGTTTCAAGAGCTGTTTTGATCACTTTCAAATTTGAATGAAGCTTCCTGTAGAGATCCTCAACCATCTTGTGAGTGCTGTCATAACGTACCAAAGATGCCACAACCATTTCTTCGTTATCCTTCAGCTGGTTTCTAAATGCATGCATTTCATTATCATGTTGATATAGCTCATTGTCTTGTAGTGTCATCTTGGATTGTTCCTCTGAATTCCTATCATGGGCATAGGAAATATATGGTTCATCACACAAAAATCCCAACCTACTATTACCTCGTGTGCAACCGACCTTATCCACCTACTTGACAAAGCTAATCTCCAAATCACCAATGTAGAAACTTGTACTCTGTGTCACCTCTTCTGCATGATTACCAGAAGGCTGCAAATCAATGGGGGTTGACTGCTCTTCTTTTTCAAGATCTTCTGTTAGATGATTTTGATCTGCTGTAAATTCTTCATACATAGTTTTGCACTGGTCTTTTGCAAGGAGATCCTGAGCTAATTCAAAATACTTCTTTTTGGCCAAATCGGTCTTTTTTTGGAGTTTTTGGATGGAAATCCATGAAATCACTAAAGGCTTATTATTTTTGAATCTTTGGAGGGAGTTTTTTGTACTCATCATACATAACAAGTACCTTTGTTTTGAGATACCATTTCTGATTTTCGATTTGCTGAACACTTGACATGATTGATGAAGCATCTTCATTCTTTTCCCAAATATTCTCCAATTTTAAGGAAACTGCTCTCTTTTCTAGTTTTGCTTCATAGTTTCGCATTTTCACTATATCTGGTTTTTGAAAAAGTTTCACTTGTTTTGTTGTTAGTCTTCTTTTTGATAATCAGTTGAATAGCCCTGCTCAGCTCATACAATTTGCAAGCTGATTATCAACTTCACTGCTCAAACTTTGCTAACTACTGTCAATCTTCAAAATCCAAGTGACCAACTTCTTCTATACCAACTGTAAAGTCTTCACGATCTGAGTAATTATCCTCTTCTTAGTCAATTACATCATCTTCATAATCCAATAAATTATCTTCTTCTGCACCAGTCGCATCATCTTCAGAAGTATTTTCTGATGCGATACAAAGACACTCTTGAGCCTTAGAGTACTTCAAAATAAACTAGTCTAGCTGAGATAAAACCTCAACATAGCTCAATAAAATTTCATTGGAATCATATTCACGACAAAGGCTTCTCTAAAATTCGTCATTGTCTGTATTATTGATTATGACTTCCATTATCAATTGCGTGACCACTAACGTTGTTCTTGGCAATAACAGTATTTTTACAACCTCCGCTAATAATTTGGTCCCAAAATGGAGATCAACGATGTCAAGCCATGAAGTATTGAAGGCACAAGAACATTTGGCAACCTGAAGGAATTATTTGGTCCCGCCTTTTATTGGTGAAGAACACTGGAAATATTATTGCTGACAATTTCCCAAACTGGAAGAAATATCTGATCTTAATTATCCCTCTGTATTATACAGACTATCTGTCAAATATTTTGTCATAGCCTTTCAATGATGAGCGATTAAAATAGCTTTCAATTGCATAACTGCTCCCGTCAATAATATTTATTCTCTCCAATAATTTTGCTGCTCCCTTTTTCCTTTTGAGTAACGCATACACTTTACCATTTGAGTAACACATTAAATTCAGAACTGCAACACAAGTTGTGGCTGTTACCTCACAGGTCGGTTCTATGCCAATCTCACCGCTTCAAACCCAAACCAACGCTCTACTAATTACGACAATCAATCAAACCAAGAGGCTCACGAACCCAAACTCTACCCCGCAGATGGCAAAGCCATTCACGGGTCTTCCTTCTATACCAACTGACCAACTTCTTCTATACCAATTGTAAAGTCTTCACGATCTGAGTAATCATCCTCTTCTTAGTCAATTACATCGTCTTCATAATCCAATAAATCTTCTTTTGCACCAGTCACATCATCTTCAGAAGTATTTTCTGATGCGATGCATGACGGCAAAGCCATTCATGGGTCTTCCTTCCGTTAACTCTTAGAATGGAGCTCAATTCCTTCCAAGTTCAACAACACACTCAGACCGACAATTAACTTCTGACACCCCTCTAGTTACTGTTCAAAGCTTCCCAAGGTAATTGCAATGTGTGGAGAGATGTGGCTCCAAAAAATCGATTAGATTCCTGACTCTCACTACAATTTCGTAACTAATAGGATGCCACGTTACTTAAGGATCTTTGTAACCTTTGCTGTCCCTTTGCACATATTATATTCACAACAAACAAAAATGACACTCCTTAACTATTTAGTCCCTGATTAAAATCACCTTTATTCAGTTCATCTGTGTGTATATTCTTTGTAAGAAATGTATCAAGATTCATGATACCGAGCTCAGTCAGAAACTCCCAATTAGAATTTTGGGTCTTGATAAAATTCTTGACTAGACTATCCTGAAGAATAATATAACTCATTGTCGTAATACAATTTCTGT
Organism: Cupressus sempervirens; assembly: GCA_028749045.1. Taxonomy (NCBI): domain Eukaryota; kingdom Viridiplantae; phylum Streptophyta; class Pinopsida; order Cupressales; family Cupressaceae; genus Cupressus; species Cupressus sempervirens. The sequence goes on along the minus strand of CM053785.1, from coordinate 548,978,853 downwards.
CTTGTTGATACCAATGGATACTGTAGCTGCTAATATTTTGGACTACTCATTTGCGGTATTTTGTCCAATGGTCCCCCGTTTTGAAGCTACTCACATTTCTATGTGACTATAGTGTCCGGTTGTACTGCGTGTTCTGGTTCCACGTCCAAAGTCAGATACCCATCTTCTATGCCCTACGTTAGCTGTAGTCTACTTATACTGTCTACGGCCTGTTATCTCATTTATGAAGGAACCCCGTACAGTGTGTCTATGGTGGAACGATGATACGATGCCAACTGCTGCTTCCAATCTCCTTACTTTAATCCCTATTGTTGAAAATTGCTAGGAGGAGCCACATATGCCAAGAATCCCATGATAATGGAGACCTAGACTCACACTGAGTTTAACCTTGTTCTTGACTATGAAATGATCATTCTCCTACCTGCCAAATAGTTCCCATCTACTGCTACAGATGACTCCCTTTATTTCCCTATTTCCTCTACAACTTTCCAAGTGGTTGAGCTAATTAGGTTTGTGCTATCATCTCTATGAAAACCCTGCTCAATTGCTTTTTTTCCAACCCATATCTAGGAAAAAAGTTTAGTTGAGGCCCTAAAAATCTCTAAGACTTTGAAAATCTCTGTTAATGAAGCAAAGTAGCTCTTCCCTTGAGGATGTGATAGTATATGTATGTGAATATTTGCATCGGATGCTTGATCCCACACTTTTAAGCCATGTTGTAGCTCAGTTACACAAGCAGACATAATGGTGGCCCAAACATTTAAATAAGAAGACTGATATTTTACTGAAGTTGAAATCAGAAGAAGCACCCAAACTGCATGTCTATAAAGATCTGCAGCTTCTTTTATATTCTCTTTTGCCTGTATTAATCGTGATGTAACCAAAGAAGAAGTTGTCCTAGTCTCCACATCAAATGAGGATAATATATTCTAAAGATAAAGTTTTATCTCTTCCGAAAAGAAATTCAATGTAACCCTTTCTAGAAATCTAACTAGGCTGTTATAAATTCCACTGTTATTAAACCTCACAGGCTGGCAAGACCTTTAGCTCTAATACCAGTGAAATATCCCAAACTGGATATTTACTCAATTCCTTTTCAATGGTATATTTAGGATTGAACATTGCCAATGTATTACGAACACAATCAAAACCCGTAGAAATTCCAATAGATATTTATCCAACTTCTTCTTGAATATAGTATTCAAAAAACTTGAACATAGGCAGATATAATACAATACAATAATAAAACTAGAAGATTCTCCACAAGATAATAATCTGTTCTTGTCAAAATAATATTCAAGAATTCAAGCATATAAAATGCATTACAAACCAATAGCATAAAACTAGTAAACTCTCATAAAACTCCTTAAAATAACGTTATTGCATTATACAACAGCAATACAATAACCGGCTTCCAAAATCCAATCCTAAATACAGCTTCATAGTCAATTTGAAAACTTAAGAAAAGAACCTATAAGCACATGCGAGACACCTGATGTGATGTCTTCGAGGACAATGGGTTTGCGCCCATTGTCTGCTGACATCAGGGGCTACGTCCTCATACTAGCTGAAAGCTGAAGCTTTCTGATTACTCTCCAAAGAGAGAACTGAAATATGAATAATAAACCCAAGCATGCCCAAGAATGAGCTTTTTTCCCTTTTTGATACACAAACTAAGACTCTTCGACTCCCCTTTGGGTTTCGTCTTATTCCCTTGTGACTCTTCAAGTTCCCTTTGGCATTTCGTCTTATTCCTCCTTGACCTTTTGCCCTCTTTATAACATCAAATTGACCTTTTAATAATTTGAGTCTACGTTCTCCTAGTCAATTTTAACTATATAAGACTTCAATATTTCTAATGTCCGAAAAAGGGGACATTACACAAAGTCTCCTAACAGGGACTCATATGTATTGAATTTTTTTACTGACTCCTAACAGGGTCCATCCTTTCACAAGGAACTTGTATATTAGTACATCATCTTGTGGGAACCATCTCCATCGAGTTTTCGCTTTGATCAAGGGTTTCACTAGTTAACAAATCTGGTGTTATTGTCTATGGTTATCTTTCTATGGTTGTTGCATTTACTGTTTACATGTTTTAGAATAAATAAGGATATTGAGAGTTGTTTTAATTGCATAAAACCCGAAATTGTCAAAATAATCGAGAAAAACTTTGATGAAAATCTTGAAATTGACACCAAAATGGATAAAAACTAAGGCTGAAGCAAGGTATAACTCATTTCCTTCGAGAATTAATCTCAAAACACCCGTCTTAGAGAGCAAAGCTATCAAAAACAAAATCTGTAGTGTTGTCTTAATTTTGTAAATGCAAAATTATGGACAATAGATTGCATTCGTCAACAATGGTGCACTAAACTTGCAAGGCCTCAGTGCCTTGAATCTCTTTCTTGCTATAGTCAATATAATGAGTAATCCATCCAAATAAAGACTCCTTGTGAAATCAAGGGTTATGTTATAGCAATAAAAAATGGCATGGGATAAATTGACCTCATGGCGCATTTTGTTATTCCATACAAGAGCAACTAAGGTTGTGCTTTAGGAGTGCTGCGAGGACCAAAACATCTTATCTTGGTCTGCTTGAACTTGATATATTTGAATATTAATGCAAGATGAAAAGTCATACTTTGGTACTTGATACCTCCTTCCATATGCAATCCATTATATATATGTCATCATATTTGGCTCTGGTCCTGTTGTGCCATGGTTTGATTCAAAATTCTTGTAAATAAAGTTGATGAAACGTGACTCTAGAGATAATTCTGATTGATTTGATGTAGATTTTTTTCCTACTCATTTCAAATCCTTAGATAATACTTGTTTGAAAATGACTTTATTGATTTCTCTGCAGAAAATCATAAGTCCTTTGAATGAGACTCTTGTGAAAGACAAAACTTGTGTTGAAAGTTTGCTAAACCATGTTGGGTGGATATTTTGCAATCGAAAGTTTGTGCAAATTTAGTTGCATAATAGGATGACCAGTGACAACGTGTGAGAAAAAGTCTCTCCTACCTTAAAGGAAGGCTCCTCGTTTGCACCATTCCTTGGATCAACTCAAGGTAAGCAAGAAGTTGAGGGATTTCGTAAGGAATGTTACCAATATTCTTTCCTCTTATCTTTTAGGAGAGAATCCACTTACCTTCGAAGCGAGTAATGGGCAAGATTAAATCTCTAAACTACACTTTTATCTAATAGCTGGAAATTTTACCCCCCTTCATATTATTGTAGGAAATGGGTGATATCGATAGACCAACACCAACTCAAAGGCTGATTGAAAGTGTACCAGTTTGGCTCTAAGTCATGTTTTAGTCCATTTTATAAGAAAAACTTCTACTATTGGGGCTCAAAGACTTCCACAAATAGGGAAATTCTAACTATTTTTGTGCATTTGAGACGGTAACACAAGCTACAATCAAAGCTTCGAGTCTATGTATTACCACAATCATAAAGAGCAAAAAAGCTTTCCTAAGTCCAACTTTTGATGCAAAGAGAAAAATTGCATTCTAGAAGGGCAAAGACATGTCATGCATTTGGTCTCTAGTGCAAAAACACACTCTCTAGATGCATTTGCATGTTTTAAAATGTGCTTTTACTTTTCATGCATATGGGTGTCCACACTCTAGAGATGCATTTGCATGTTTTGGTCACTTACATTTGCATGTAAGAGGAAAATATTATAATATTTACACTATATTGTTTACATATTATGTGTAAATATATTTAGAAAGTACCATTTCACTTAAGTGTTTTAAAATAAAACATTAAAGTAAATCTCAACATCAAATTAGACTATATAGTGCATAAAGTCTCTGAAGTGAAATATAAAAAAGCAAATCGGTTGAAGTTTTATAGCTTCTAGATAGATCTTCTACATACCTACTTCAAGCTCGTCTCTGTAGACCTGTGTGGTTGCTTGCTCTAATATCTTTTATGTCTCTTTCTCTTATCTCATATTTATTCGAGCAAGGTCAAGCAATTGTTTAAGTTCTCTATTTTACTCCAGTTTGAAAGATCATCTTCATCTTGTGCATGTGTGTGTGCTCATCGTTTTTGTCTTTTTCCGGCAATGTCATATAACACTTTAGCAAGTGCATGTTCGGTTCTATAGTTTGTGTGACAAAGTTGAAGGTCAAGCGTTTTTGTGGACTCTTCATTTCAAGATGCGATAGTTTTCCTTCTATCGTCTTCTCTTCCTTCGACAACTCTTTATTATTTTTGGTATTCATATTTATTATGGATGGCTCTTCAATGGACTACTCAAGAGTTGAAGACTTTTCTTGTGCTGTATCAACTATCTGTTCTACACGTGAGTTGGAGTTTCCTCTCATTTTTTCTTTGGTCTTCTATTAAAGTATTGTCAGCATTGTGAGCATGGAGTTCTCTAGTATAAGGAGACATTTTGATTGAGATTCAGACATATTTTCTTGTCAATTTTATTACGGGTTTAGTCTCTTGCATTGGGTGTAATATATTGCTGCAGTTTTGACAATAGATTTTGATTCAATCTTGGCATCAGAAGCTGCTCTTTTATAGTGTTTTAAGCGTTATTATTCTTCAATATTTTCAGTCATTCTAGTGATAGAACTTGTTAGCACCGATTGAAGTCTCTATCATAATATTTTGGTTTGTTTCTTCTATCCGAGAAGAGGACTCAATTTTAGAGCTTTGTATTGTGATTATTCTATATCAAATAAAGAGCGTTTTTGTGGGGGCTTGGTTGTTTCCCTTGGAGAGGAGGGTTTTTCCCAGAATGAAAAGATTTGTGTGTTTAAGTTTTCTTTATCTCTATATTCCTAGCTCAAAAATTTGAAAACTCAACATCAAATTATAACATAAAGTGCACTATCGTCACCGAAATCACTTAAGTGATAAATCAAAAGTGACAAAGTAACTTTAAAACATAACATAAAGTAATTTTAGGTTATATTTTTCAAAAAGAACACTAGAATATAGCATCAATATTTTAAATATGTGATTGAACTTGGAGAACCCACTTCTTAGACACTAAAACCTTGATATCTTTTAACTGATTACTCTGATTAAGCCCCAAGAAATGTCGAATTGAAGGGAAAACCGAAAGCAAGAGATTGAATGAAACCAAAAGATTAAAACGATCTAAACAAACACTCAAAAGCACAAAAAGGGACTTTGAAGGCCTAAAAAATGAAGTATAGGCTAACAAACTGAAAGAACGAAAAAGACTTGATGATAGGCTTTAGTAAAAGGATTCATTATATGAATTGGGAACGATCGGCTGATCATTCTTAGCTAATCAAATAGTGAATTATCTCATAGAAATGCAAAAACTCTTTTGAAAAAGTTTCATATTGTTACCTACATTTTGTATTGACAAGATGCAGGACAACAAACCAAACACCAATTTTTGTAGGGAGTGATCAAATTATGCCATGAGCCATAATCAATGTATGTCCAAATAGATTATTTTCTAATTTGTATGCATAATTGATACAAACGTCATCTTATTAATCAATATACAACTAATATAATTGTTAGAAATGAAAATATAATGTATTATTAGACTAATTAAATGAATAAATCAATAATGTATACATATCAAAATAATGATAATTAATTAATATTAAATTAATAATTGAATGTGTTTCTTATATCGTCTATTAATATTGCAAATAAGGGGCAAGTTATGATTTACAAATACCACTAATGAAGAAGAATAATTAATACTAATACCATAATCCAAATGATGTGACTGGTCATGTGTGTGTGTGTGTGTGTGTGTATAGAGTGGACAAAGACATTATATCACACAGCAAAAAGGAAGAATCATCAATAAATAATATGGGAAACTTGAGAGAAAATAAAGGAGAAAAGATAAGAGAAAATATAGGAGGAAATTAGGGGAGGAAAAAGTATAAAAGGAAAGTAAAAAAAAAAGTTTTTTCTCTTAGTAAGATGAAATATATGTGATTTAGTTCCGTTTCATCTATATATTGAATTAAATAATTAGTAATTCTAGATCATATATTAGTATTAAAAGAATCAGGAAATAGAAGAAATAATTAAGGAATATAATGGATACTCTTCAAAAGGAAGAGAAGATGGAATAAGACTACAATTATGGAAAGTATTTATGAAATAATGTAAATTACAAAATATTATATTTGCATTCTAACAAGACTAGAGGTCTTTATATGTTCTAGTATATTTAATATATATAAGAATTATATCAGTTATAATATACAATATCTCTTTTATTGTATGGCTTAAGTAGAGAAGGTAGTAATGTTACCAAGGAGAGGCTTGTATAAATCCAAGAAATGGATCTTTGTCCCAAGATAGGGTAGGGGCCATTGGTCTGTAAGCCTTCGTGATATGGACTTGGACATGTAAACTTTAAGGGAATTCATTGATAGTGGTATCTAGGCAACTTGGATAACATCAACTCCTTTTTTCTTGAGCTGAATTAGTAATAAGGTTGGCTGTGAACTGAAATTTAGTAAATTAAATGACTAATCCTGTCATGGACATTACATATACAAACCCTAATTGAAAAATTTAAGTTAATTAAGAAGTCCCGACAAGGGACATTAGAAATGGTATCATAGCTATGATCATGCCATCTCACTAGGTAAAAACAAATTAATGAATCATTTTAGTCAAAGCACACTTGTATATACAGGTAATGTTGTAGCCTAAAAAATGATAATATATTCAAAATTATAAGTATGGCTAAGCTCTTCATATTGCCTTAGTAATTAAGAAGAAGGTTGAAGCAATTCAAGGAATGACAATCCAAATCCCAAAAGGATATTTTTCCAAAATAGGGTGAGGATTAGTGACCTCCAGTGCTTTGCTGGCATCGTACCTTGAAAGGATTAAGAGCTTGGATTTGTAAAATTTGAGGGAATCTATCAAGTGGTCTCTAAGCGCCTTGGATTGTATTCAAACCTCCTCTCTCCTTAGCATAGAACATATGGGATCAAAACTTGGCAACAACAAATATAGATAGCATTTAAAATTTGATTAGTCAATATGAAAAATAGGATTGAGGAATTGAAATTAATTGAACTCAAAGGGGATGTGTGTATCAACGTGTATGCTTCGTGTCTTCCTGCATCAATGTGCATTAATGTGTATGCTTTGTGCATACTTTGCGTCTTCAAATATTCTTGCACATGTCTTCAAGTGTATTCTCTATCTAGAAATATTGTTTTAAAGTTCAATTATTAAGTCATACATAGAAAATTTATTATTGCTTGAGGACAAGCAAATTTAGGAGGGGCAAACTATCACGAGCCATAATTAATGTATGTACAAATATATAGTTTTCTAATGTGTATGTATAATTGATGCAAATGTCATTTTAAATAGGTGTCATCAATATTAATAGTTATACAATCAATATAATTGTTAGAAATAATGATATAATGTATTATTAGACTAATTAAATAAATAAATAAATAATGTATAATATCAAAATAATGATAATTAATTAATATTAAATTTATAATTGAATGTGTCCCTCACATTGTCACCTATTAATATTAAGTGTATTAAAAAATGATTACATTGCCTATTTTAATAATAATTTATTTTCTTAATTAATATTAAAGTCTCCTACATTGTAAATAAGGGGAAAGTTATAATCTACAAATATCACCAATGAAGAATTATAGTTAATACTAATACTATAATCTGAATGACCTGACCAATCATGTGTGTATATGTATATGTATATATGTGTGTGTGTGTGTGTGTGTGTGTGTGTGTGTGTGTGTGTGTGTGTGTGTATAGAATGTGCAAAGTCATTATATCACGGGCCAAAAATGAAGAAACACTCATAAATAATATGGGAAACTTGGGAGAAAATAATATAGGAGAAAATCAAGGAGAACAGATGGGATAAAATAAAGGAGGAAATTTAGGAGGAAATCAAGGGAGGGAATAGTATAAAAGGAAAGTAAAAGAAATAAAGGTATGTCCTCTTAGTAAGATAAAATATACGAGATTTAGTTCCCATTTCATTTATGTATTGAATTAAATATATGCCAAAGCTTTAGTAATTCTAGGTTATATTTTAGTATTAAAAGAACTAGGAAATAGAAGAATTAATTAAGAAATATAATGAATACTCTTCAAAAGGAAGAGAAGATGGAATAAGATTGCAACTATGGAAAGTATGTATGAATCAATGCTAATAACAAAATATTATATTCACATTCTATCAAGACCATAGGCGTTTGTATATTCTAATATATTTAATATGTATAAGAATTATAGCAATTATAATATACAAGATCTCTTTTACTATTTGGCTTAAGTAGAAAAGGTAGAAATGTTACCAAGGAGGGGCATGTATAAATCTAAGCAATGGATCTTTGTCCCAAGTTAGGGTAGGGGTTAGTGTTCAGTAAGTCTTCATGATATGGTCTTGGACCTACAAACTTTGAGGGAATCCTTTGATAGTGGTATCTAGGCAACTTGGATAACATCAACTCTTTTTGTCTTGAGTTGAACTAGTAATAAGGTTGGATATGAACTGAAATCTAGTAAACTAAATGACTAATCCTATCATGGACATTACAAATACAAACCCTAATTGAGAAACTTAAATTAAGAAAAGTCCCTACAAGGGACATTAGAAATGGTATCAGAGCTATGATCCTGCTATCTTGCAAGGTGAAAACAAATTAATGAATCATTTTAGTCAAAACAGAGTGTTATATACAGGTAATGCTAAAGGTTGAAAATGATAATGTAAGTGATGATTATATATTCAAATTTATAAATATGGCTAAGATCTTCATATTGCCTTAGTGATTAAGAAGAACGTTGAAGCAATTCAAGGAATGACACTCTAAATTCCAAAAAAATAGTTCCCAAAATAGGGTGAGGATCAATGACCTTGAGTGCTTTGTAGGCATTGTACCATGAAAGGATTAAGAACTTAGATTTTTAAATTTTGAGGGAATCTGTCAAGCGGTCTCTAAGCATCTTGGATTGTATTCAAACCTCCTCTCTCTTTAGAACAAAATCATATCGGATCAAGACTTGGCAATAAGAAATCTATATGTATAAAAATAATGATAATTGATTAATAAATTAAATTAATAATTAAATGTATCTCTTGCATTGTCTCTTATTAATATTAAGTGTATTATAAATGATTGGATTCCCTATATATTAATAATTGATATAGTTTCCTAGTTAATATAGGATTTGGATCCAAGCTTATTTGGTTGGACACTCTTTAATCTACTATGGGGTCCTCTGCATGCATCAGGATTCCAGTCAGAGTTCACTGGGGAGTATTGCAGTTTGTACATTGTGTGGATTATTTGAAGTTCCATTTATGATACTCATGTACATTTTTGGTTTCAGATGTACAATTCCTTGAAGTAGGGATGGGACAATTGATTTGTGCATTTCTATGCATATGTGTTTATGTTATGCTTTAGTAGTGCTATCGTTATGCGGGATGTTTCATAGTTTTGCTTTGGACTTTTTGTGCAGTGAAGTTTCTTTGAAGTCATGATTGCTTTAGGACAAACAATCTTAGCGAGGGTGGACTATAGTGTCCCCATTTTCATGAGCATCAGAGTTTGAGGGATTAGCCTATTATTGTGACCCTCGTAGGCTAATTATTGTGGATAGGTGGTCTTCTGAGGTAAAGACTTGGTTAATGGAGGTTCTTGCCTTATCCAAAATTCAGTCAGTTTCAGCTTGGTCTTCGTTTGGCTCAGATTGGACTTTATTTGGGCTCTGTTTCCTATACTTACTATTTTTTATAAGTCTAAGGTTAATTGAGAAGGGCCCTTTCTAATTTTAGTAAGGCATTCATATGGATAGAGGATGCAGTGGTTGACTTGCTGGTTCAAATGGTTTGTCATATTAATGAGATATTAATTTTTTTAATGGCCTTTATTGATACTTAATTATTTGAGTTATATTATAAAGTTATAAATTGACTTTATAATAAAATGGAGGCCATGTTGAGGATAATGAGTAATTAATACCCATTGATTAAAAGTGTGCCTCGTTAATTATATATTAAAGTCAACTCATTATCATAAAAGATATCAAAATCATTAAAGAGCCTTGCTAGCAAAGATTCATGGAGAACCATTATAAAAAAGCCTTGGAGAGAAAATAAAAGGGAATTCTGTTCTGCATTTGGTTTTTATTAATTTGTTGAAGAGTTGTGCCAAGGGTTTCAGATGTGGAGAGCTGGAAGAATAGAGAATTCTCTAAGTGTTTTTGCACTCTGAGTTGTTGAAACTATCCAGTGAAATTGTGCAAGGAGGTGGCATCATTCAGTGCCATCCATTGTTACAATTTTTGGTTTGATTTTGTAGAAGTTTTTTCAACGTGTGGTGCAGATATTAATTTGCAAAGGTTTTAGCATTTATTTAAGCAATTGGTAGTCAGGACAGTGGATTGATTATTAAGAGTAGATCGCAACTCTAATTTGTAGTTGTGTACATTATACATGTTGTGTCATTACATAGAGGGATAGCTCCATGGTTTGTTGCCAGTGATATTAAATTGGATGTTACTATTTCAGTAGGGTAGGCATAGTATGTATTGAATGTGCCATCTCATCAATAGAATCAGCATGGACTCCCTCGAAATGCCATTCTCTGAGGGCTGCAATCTTTCTACAGCAGAATTTCTACATTAATTCCAATTCAGTCCTCTAGGTTCCTTAGACTATGTTTAATACTTGATGATGCACACATTTGGCATTTGATACGAAGGAGTTACTTGGTTGCACAATAAATGTTTAATGAAATGCCTTTCTTGTAGCTATTTTTCGTTTATAATAAATCAATACTATGCATGCCAAGTGTTTGTGAAAATGTCCATTGGCAGTAGGTGCACATTTTACATGTTAAAAACATATGTTTGCATTCACAAAGTAAAAAGGATTGTATTTGCATTCTAGTTCTTTGCCTTGATATTTTGGCAATCGTTTGCAACTGCATTACCAGATTTGTCCCCTGCTGCCCAGATTCGGGTCTTGGTATGCTCGGGTCCGGATTCATGTCCGGGTTCGCTATGGGTTCGGGTAGGGTCCTTATTTCGGACTATGGGTTCGCTCGGGTCCGTGTTGGTGTGAACTCGGGTTAGTATGGTCCAAAATGTGAAATAAAACAACTTTACAGAGTTTTTTCTAATTTTTCAAATTTTTTTATGTAACCCTAAACGAACCTAATAAAAAATATTTCACTCATCTAATCTCTCATGTTGAAGAAGAGGAGGATGATAGAGCAGCATCTGGAAGTAGTGGAACTGGTTTGGGTTCCAATGATGAGGATCTAGATATATTTGCAGCTGGGGATGAAACCATTAATGCCTCATTTTTTGATGACCCATTTGACACTTGAAGGGCATTTGATACTATGAACATTGATAAACTGCTAAACACTTGTCATTTATCATTATTTTTCAAACTTTATTATTTGATGAACTAATCTATGTTTTGCAATTTCATATATATATATATATATATATATATATACACACTCACGAACCCACCCACTCGCCCGAACCCCGAACCTGAATCAGCAACTTGGGCTTGCAAGCATTTGAACGTCATTTGAAACCATTCCAAGCAAGCAAAAACAATCTGAAGATAAAAGACAGTGAGATAGAGGCTGCATGCAAAGTGTTTGAGAAAATGCCAAACATCTAAAAGTGAAGCAAAGCAATGTTTGTCAGAGTTAGAACTAGTAGGGGTTCTTACACTTTGTCTGTGCATGACGAATATGCACTTCAGTGTTGTCCAAGACTTGCGCTGGGGTCCAGGGAAGTGTGCTCGCAGGTTTTAGTGTTTGGTCTTTGTAGCTTGCATTTTCATTTCCCATAGTCGAAATATTATTGTTTGTTAGTAGTATATAGTTATAACAATCTTCTTGTATTTTGTATTGTAATACTCTTTATCGCATTCAGTGTCTTGATCCCCTAGCTCACCAAAGTGTTAGTTAAGCAAGGTGGTGCAAGGGATACTTATCCCTTGAGACTTTAACCATTCTAGAGGTTAGTGCACTTTTCCTTCTCACAATACAAACTATCTTAATAGATAACATCATGATTTTTTGTATTCTAAATAAGGAAATGAGTGAAACATGGTTTAGTTTGATTAAGTGAAATGTTTAAAACAATTTAATGGCTCATAGGAAAACTTGCCGACTCACAAAAACTTGTGAATTGAAATCCCTTGGTAAATAAGTAAACCTTACCTGTGAGCTTTGGTTATGTCTCAGTGTGTTACTCAACAAAAACCTTGCCAAGACTTGACAGGGTAGGAAAACCCTACAAGGGGCACTGCTCCTTAGCCTGGGTGGGGGCTATCACGCTGAGGCTCAGACTTTGTTTTTAGAAAGAAAAAATTAAAATTTGTTACCCATGGTTTCCATTAATAAAACTTGTAAACATGATAGCATGGATTTGCAATTTATAATCGTATAAAAGTACAATGTGCATCATTCATTTTTTTGATCTATAAATGAATGAAAAACTATTTATGGCTTCAGTAAATTCAGTTTTATGTCTATTTTTTAGAATTATGTAAAACAATTGTGTACATTATTGTTTGAAAATTTTACTCTTTTTTAGTGATTTTTTTCGGAGTTGTTGATTTGTAGTCAAATTCAAGTTTGCTTGGTTTCCCTGAGCCATTGTATTTAAATTTTAAACTATAGATGCCAGTAATTAACTTTCAGTCTTTTAGTGTAGAATTCAAATTACTTAGCAATTTTAGGAAAATAACAGCTATTAAGTTTTGGATTTGTGTACAATAAACATGGCTTGGTATGTCTCATACATATACTTGATGTGATAATTATTCTGAGTTGTATTTTATATTACATTCCTCTGTATTCAATTTTATTATTTCTACTTAATAAGATGAAACTGAAATTATTCCTGACATGGTGAAACAATTTTCATCCCACTGTCAATAATTTTGCATTTGGTACAATACAGTTATTTCATAGTTGAGGATTTAGGTCAGTTGACATTATTTTATTCTTTTGTTGTCTCATCCTAGTAGCAATAAATTTTCCACCATTCTGGTAGTAATTATTTTTGCATTATTTTTGACTTGCAAGCATTTACACAATGGCTGTTTGTCAATAACAGGTTTAACGATACAAGCTAACATATATTACAAATTACTTATTAGTTGGACAAACCAAAAGATTAAAGATACATACGTGACTCGCAATACATTTGACTTCAAACATGGTATGACCCTTACCAATCCCTTTTCTAGGTGAATTGGAACCAACTTTTATTATTATTATAGCTTCTATAACATATCTATGTTAATCAAATGTTCCATTTTGTCACTGCTCAAAATATCTTTTTTCCTGGAATATTTGTTGTCAATAAATGCTTTTCGTTGAGTCTCAATAACTTTCTGACTTGGAAAATGCATTTATCTTAAAAATCGAACCATAATGCTACATCTGTGAGGGACATTGTTTTCTTTCTTTTTGAAGGTTGTAAAAAAATCCTTTGTTTCTGTTTACAACCAGACCTGAAAGAGTTTTTGTCCAGAATTTGTGTAAGCAATATGTTTAAATAGAAACCAAGAAGCATGATACATTAAAGGAAAATCAAGATTTATCCTTTTTCAGCCATTTTCATCCTTTACTGAAACTTCATAACAGTTTTTTAAAATGCATATTTGGTAAGAAGTCCTCATTCTGGAGCCTTTACATTATTAACATTCATATCAGATTCACATTGCCATGTCTTTTTGATTCTCAAATCTTTACATGTTGTATTGTCTTCTAGGTCAATGCAAATTGGGGTAAACTGGGATGTTTTGTATAAGGAGTATTTTTTGTTAAAGACATGTTGCAATATGTTGTCACTGATGTTAACTCATGATATATTTTATGGAAAAGAGATGCATTGGTGCAGATACAGATATAGAGAGATGGATTGGTGCAGATAAAGATATAGAGAAATGGATTGGTGCAAATGTAGATATAGAGTCAGCTCCATTGATGTCAACTATAGACCAATGGCAGTGAAGCAATTCGGAAGTATAATGCAGTCAAAATGTTATTGTAGATGTCAACCATGACATGATTTGATCGGGATGTGTTGTAGTAGTTGTACCTTATCTTCTGAAGTTAATGATGAAATTCTTTAGTCTATGATTGCCTTGAGGTGTGCTGTTGTATAAGTTGGATATTGAATGTTGCAAGGAGGTAGGTGAATCTCTGATGAGCATCCAAGTCTCAAACTCTACTTGGGTTTTGAAGGAAATTGTCTAAAGCATAAACAAAGTATCTTCTAAGGTTTCAAGCTAACATGCAGTGAAAAGTTTAACGTTTTTTATTAAGTTACTGATTCACCCACCCCCTCTAGTATTCCAGTGTGTTCAACAAGTCGTATTAGAGCAAGGTTCCTTTGAACAAGCCTAACAGATATGGTTGATCTTGGAGTGGAAAACATGGGGTCCAACCTAATCCTCAAGAAGATGATAAGGACATGATAGACCACAATGAAGAAGATCGTGTGGTTGACATGGAAGGAGATCTCATATCTGCACTAGATGATTTCAATGCAGCAAACATAGAAAACAGAGAGCTTAAAATCAAACTCAAGTATTTAGACGAAACAATTACTCCTTTCAATGATCAAGCTGAGGAAGGAACCAAAAATTGCTATCTACCTAAGAAGATAACTCTAAGGTTGAGAAGAAATAATCACCAATTTGAAAGCTTAAGTTAAGAGAACTGATTGCCTGAATACTGAACTGAATGAAAAATCAGCTGAATGTTCCAAACTTGCAGGATAGATAGTCTCTAAGGAAATACTTGGAGCTAAGGATCAGGTTGATAAAGACCTAAAACTCAAGGACACTAGTGATGAAATACTCAATAGCTGAAATTCCCATAAGGATAAAGGTGATCTTGAACTTGAAAGTAGCCAGAACTCAACATTAGATGCTTTTAAAGACACTCCAGAAATAAAGAAGAGTGGAGCTTGTGCCAAGAATTCTAAAGAACATCAAAGACGAGATAGAAATTGAATAATGAGCATACAGATGTCAATAATCTGAGGAAATGCTTCAGGATATCCTTCCAAAAAAAGCTACTATTCCAGGTATTCTCAATCCTTTCGGGTTACTGTTATTCTTGCAGTAAGTTTGGTCATAAAGCATTTGATTGTAGAACCAAAGTAAGAAGAAATGGCAGCAGTTATAGGAGATTGGCTGCACCTGAAAGATATAATATTGTGTTCTCATTCATTCTATGGCTTCTGCTATGCATGCAATAGATTTGTTCATAACGTTGTAAGTCGCAGATCTAAAGTAAGGAAAAAATGACCTTGGTCTGGATTACGATATTGTCTGCTACAAGCGCAATAACTTGGGACATAAAGACAAGTTATGTAGAAGTAATACTGCAAAGCCACGCACTTGGAAGAGGAAGAAGCGGAATACCGTAAATGAACAAATCAAAGAAAACAAGAACGTTTGGAGAAAGAAAAATGGGCAAGATGGTGAAAAGAAACTTGACACAATGTTTGTGCAAGGTGCACAAAACCTCCTAATGGACTAAACTAGCGCATTGACTCAGGGGGAGTCATTGTTTGCAAATCTTTCAACCCACTGTGTAGTTCAAGCTGCTAAAAGGATACAAGTTGGCATGGACACCTTATCTGAAGGATAAGATTGGCAAAGTGAAACCAAAATATTTTCTAAAGTTGCGGAGCAAAAGCTTATTTTGTGGACTGATTTTGGTCTCTGTGGTGACACAAAGCAGCGTTGAAGAAGCTTTCTACCAAGGATAAAATGTGTAATTTCATTTCTTTAGATATCTTGGAGTATTGTGACAATTACTTCAACTTCTCTCACTTACTCTATATAATCTTTACACTTGAACTATGTAATGGAGAATATGCACAGTATCTCTTTCTTTTCTTAATCAACCTACTGTACATATATGTGTGTGTGTTTATCAAATAATATTAGCTTCTTCTGACATGTCAATGTAAATTTACTATTTTAACTAGTAGCATTCTCTAATATATCAATATAAATTATGCTATGGAATATGATTTCCTATCCCTTATAGTGATGGAGGATTTTTTGCTTCTATTATGACTATAGATAAGTATATACTTGCTATTTCTTATATAGCGATACAGACACGCACTGTATAGGGTATGACTTGCAGCAAGATATATTGCTGTGTCTGATCTAAAAATCTGGATATGCTTTGTAAAGTGATCATGTTAAGTGATGGATTTCTGTTTCAGATCTTTACTTGTATGTTTACAACGATGGTGCTGTTTTTGATCTCTCTGTATGCTTGTGCAACAGATTTGCCAGAGCAGGCAAGTGCTCAAATGAGCAGATCCAAACTGAATAAATAAGAGATAAAAGGTATCTGATTGATCCATGAATGAACAATGGGAATGCCTTCTTATATTGCCATTCTTGGATGAGGAGTTGTATTGGATAGACATGTCTCATGCCCTATGTTGATCACCCCATTTACTAACAATTCTAGTTGCTGCATTCATGAATCTCTGACTGATTATCATCTGTCTCTTGCTTAATGTTGCTCTCCCATTTGACTTTGCACCTCTTCATAACCTCAATAGTTATCTAATTACAGCTCTTCATAATCTAGATGCTTATCTAATTGCACCTATAGATTGCATCTTTCTATTATGCTTATTCTCCAATCTGTCATCGTGTCTTTTCATTAATTACCCTGTGCAGATTATTATCTCATAATCATTTAATTGCTGTCACTTGAGATGATTTCTTAGGTACCAGCTGATCATATCGATTCCTTGAAAAAGGACAATATTTCTTCTTGTTATCAACCCATATCTCAAATGCCTCTTTTGATCATATTTGCTCCTTCAAGGATATTTTATCTGTTCAAAGGAAACGCATATGCGGGGACACATGAAATGCATTAATGCGAGAATGTTAGGGCAGCTGCAGAGAGTATTTAAGTCTTAACAGAACAATTTGATCTCATTTGAAAGCAAACAAGTGCATTCAAGAGCCAAGAAGAGAAGAAGACATTCAAGGATCTTGTGATGCAAACCCTAGTAACAATTTTCATAGATAGCGTTGGTTCCCAAAACCACAGATTGGAAATCCAGGAGTTTGCCAATTCTCCAACGGGATTCCATAATCAGTTCTAGCCAATTAATTCCCCTGCACTTTAGGCTCCGCTACACCTAGGCGGGTAGACCTTCACCTCAAACACTAACTACTAGGTTCAAGGCTTTTCTATAGCGAATTTAAGCTTTGGTGAGTTCTTCAGTTGGCAAAGTCCTCAAACTCAATTAAAATGAGATTGAATGCTGAATGTTTGAACTGAATGAACGTTTTGTATAATATTTGTTAATAATGGATTTGATGCTCGTAAGAAGGAAGTATAGATTTTCTGACTTCAAATATAAATCCAATAATATTTCAATGATTTATAAGACCAGTGCCTTTGCGTATTTGAGCAACAGAGTCAACTACAATGAAGATTTTCATGTACAACTTTATAAAATTCTATACACATATACTGTCAACAATTTAATAACCAAGATTCTCCAGATCAAATATATACGCAATATTAGATCAGTCCAGATTGAACTTCAACTCCTTTGGTAGGGAGATAAATTGGACGCAGATAGGGAAACAATTTGATATTTCACTATATCTATGATGGTCACATTTAAGATGCTAAATGACCATGTCCACTTATCTAATTTTTAAATTGTTTATGGAATTTAAAGATGATTATAAAGGAAAAATTAACTGCAGTTTAATTGTCCATGCCTTAACTATAAACAAAATGCTATTTATTTATGATTAAAATATAATGAATGAATTTATAATACAAAGCCATATTAAAGTTCTTTATCCCTCCGTACAAATGAATATGAATGCTTTTCTTCTTGTCGAATGTCCCTTGTCAAAAAATGTCCTTTTTACAAATAAAATGAATCATATTTATATCCCACTCATGACTTTTCAATGTCAAGGGTCATTATTTGGAAATAAATTGTACCTTTTTAAGGTTTTGAACTTTTAATCAATTTATACCTTGGGGCAAAACAATTATTACTATTTCTTTTACAGGCAATCATTCTTCCGCTCCTATCTTGGACTTCACCGTAAATTCAATATATTTAATCATGTGTCGATGTTTGTATTTTTCATTCAGAGCTTACTGGCTATTTGGTTCTACCAATGCTGGATTATTTTGAGATAATTAATTCTTTTGATGTACTCATGCGCCTTTAAAAAAACATTGGACATATGAAACGAATGTCTTGATAATTTTATTTGTGCCCGTAAGACTCTAGATGACCCACATACATAGAATTCGTTGTTGTTTGGATTTGACTTTGCTTAGATTCTAATAGCACTCATTCTAAGGTTTCTCCCCTCATACTTCACTAGATGCTCTGTTTATTTTTCAGAATGAGCACGATATATTTTGCTAAGGTTTTCTTTGTTCAACACTGGGCATAACTCAATCCTTGATTACTTTTGATTGTCGCTCAAATATGAAGTGAGAGATCGCATACAGAGTGCCATGACACTGGGTGATATCTAGATGTCTATGAAGACTCCATACTCAAATGTTGGCATAGCCCACCAAATATAATGATGCTACAGCCTTCAACGATGTTTCCCAAGGTTCAATGGGCCTATGTTCTCCAAATTTTACGAGTATTTTTTCAAGAAACTGATTCCCACTGTACGCCTATAGAAGTATATTATAATCGCTGCTAAGCCATGGAGATTGTCTTCGTACCTGACGACTCCTTTATTTTTTCTCTCTCTTTCCATCCAACCTCTTGGTCTTTATGGCAAATAAATATGGCAAAAATGTTTCCTCTAACTACTTTCGGACTAATCCTCGTACAGCCATTAGGTCGCCTATACTTTCTACCTCACAAGACTAGTAACCTTGGTAGAATTGTTCTTATTTAGGCCATCAAGATTACTATATGACTTCTTTGCCAAAACGTTGCAACAGATCCTTGAAAGAAAAACTTAATTTTCTATCTTGTAACTTGCCAATGTTGTGCTCTTCAAAAATAATTTGTATGACTCTAATGATCGATTGTGAATACTCGTTCCTCTTATCGTGATGTTGCTTCCCACTCTAGATGGATGCTTTAAGCCATTCTCATCTTGTATATACTTTTGTTGAGATTGAGTGGATCCTACAGATTGAGGATGTGATGCCACTAGAGAGGGTGTTGTGACTGATGAAGGAACCTGTCCTTGTAAGACAGACACAGTACTATATTGTTGACATACATTTATTAATATCTATGCTCCATAGAGTTTTCAGGATGGGGAAGTGTTTCCGATATGGGGACGGGTCAAAGCCAAAATTTAGGGGACGGGACCTTAAGGAACGACGATTAAAAACATAGGTGATTTTTTTATGTAGAGAGACAAAATTCAAGTATCCATATCATAACATTGATAAACCATTCACCATAGACATTTTAGAAGATCAATACATAGAAAATTACCAAATGACAAATACTAGGTACCTCCATTATAACATATCACACATACATAATAAAATCAAAATGCCCAAAATCTCCAAGTATTATGCATGAAATTAGAATGGAATAAAGAGAAGTCCAACTAAAATACTAAGTAGTAAATAGAAATACTAAATGCAATCTTTCTTCACTGTTGCTACTGCTGTTGCTCTATTTTTTTTTTTTCCTCTTAGCAAGTACGTATCTCAAAATGAGTAGAAAAATTAGTATTTTAGTCTTTTAATGGACAAATATGGTTTGCATATTTTTATTATATCTTTAAAATAACTATAGACCCGCACAAAAAGAAAAATTTAGTGTTTTGCCTTTACCCGACTACTTGGAAAAAAGGGGATGACCAGCAGTTTTGGGGACGGCTGGAGGGACAGCTAGAAGTTTCAGGAACGGATAGGGGACGAATTTGTCGTCCCTAGTACTGCTGGTCGTTCCCAAGTTTCCTACCCAAAAAAAATTGTCGTTTCAAGGACATTTGCAAATTTGGCAGAAGGGGATTGCGTCCCTGCGTTCCCATTTCATCCTCGAGACAGGTATGAGCCTAAAAGCAGAGAGGGCGCGTCCCTATGGAACAGTAATTAAAATTGATCTTGTTCATCAGAATTTCCTCTAGAACTGCATAAACATCTTCATCCTTCTTAGAAAGAGTACATAGTCGTTTAACTAATCTTTCTCTCAAAGCACATTTTTAAATTCATTTTCAACCAATTATTACTATACTCTGACCAACTTCACTTTTATTTGATTCAATCAGGAGGATGGGGTGTGTAATGTCCCCTACTTAATGTGACCATCAGGGTCAATAGATTAGCCTATGACAGGAGCTTCCGTAGGCTAATGGAGTGGTTAGGGAGCTCATTTGGCAATATTTTCAGGAGTTACTAACTTTAGTAAGTCAATGGGAGTCAAGTGATATGGAAATTTCAGGTGTTTGGCTTGGTAGATTTGGTTGAGCTCTTTCCGATAAGCTATCATACATGGTATTCTGAGTTCGACTCTTATATGATTTTAATGCCGAAGTTAATTTACTTTATTATAAAGTGATAATTAAATAAAAGACTTATCAATCAAGTCACTTTATTATAAAGTTGTTTTAAAAAGGTATTCCCATTTATCCCACCTTGCTTATGCAAATGAAGTCGACTTCTTGGGGGACTTTATATTCTCTTGGCTAGGAGTTGGGGCATGCTTGGATGATATTATTATTATGCTATTGGATTTCTGGGAAATCTAATTGTTGAGCTTGGAGGACGAAACCCTTCTTTGCTAGCATTCTTTTCGTTGTTGAAAGACACAATTAGGAGGATTATCAGGTGTTTTCATTCAGGAAACACAGTGGGATTTATTAGTGATTTTGCTACAGTGCACGTGAATAGTTTTTTGCTATAGCGTCCGTGAATAGTGATTTTGCTACAGTGCGCGTGAATAGTGTTTTTACTACAATACGCGTGAATAGTGTTTTTGCTATAGTGGCCGTGAATAGTGATTTTGCTACAGTACGCATGAATAGTGTTTTGCTATAGTGCGTGTGAACAGTGTTTTGCTATAGTGTATGTGAATAGTGAAATTGCTACAGTGTCGTGAATAGTGTTGCTACAGTGCATGAACATTGTTGCATTGAGTTTTCTTGCCCACTCTTGCTGGTTAAAAAATTGGGATGCTGTCATTTCATCTGCAGATCACTCGTTCCAGGTTCCTTCCATCATACTGTTCATTTTAGGCATTGTAATTGTTAAATATCAGTTTGAATATTTGTTGCAGCCTATGAGACAATTGTATGTAAACATTCTATTGCAAAATCAATATTTTATCAGCAAATAAGGAGGTTCTAGACTTTGCATAGTTATTGTTGTATGCTGCTAAGTGTTTGTCAAAATGCCATGTTGAAAATTACACTCTAATTGATAATACTTAGTAGTTTGCAAGTCTCCTCAAAAAACAAAAAAGGGGTGGTTATTACAGTGGTATCGGAGCTTTAAGTCCTACCATCCTGTGGAAGCCTTATAGGGAATTTGGAACAGCCAGATAAAGAGAAAAAGTGTTTGACAAAATGTCAAAACACTAAAGTAAAAAATAAAACAGGTTTAGAATGTATGTTCGAGCATGCGACAAAGACCATTAACTTCTGTCACACCAGAGCAAGACAACAAAGATCTGGACTCACAGAGTGAGCAGTCTAGTTCATCTGTGTAGGTGGACATAGAATCCAGTCATACAGACACAGAGGAAATATTCTTTGAACAAGATAGCAATATGGGTGACTGAGATGACAGGTATATAGGACTAGGTGGAAGCAGGAATGCTAGTCCAGATCAGGAGGAGGTAATGTTCAAACGGTTATTGGGTACGTTGGAGGAGGGACAATGTATGCAACAGGAGCATAATAAGTGAATGGATATGATGTTGCAGCTTATGGCTAGACAGATGGGTGTCAATATTAATCTAGGTGATGCAAACAATGGAAAGGGGGCAATGATAACAATGGAGGCCGAGGCAACAACAATGGTCCTGAGAATAACATTAATGGTAATAATAACGGACATGGCAACAATGGGAATGAGGCTGATAACTTTAGACATGTTGCACGCCCAACTTGGACAGTGAGCTCGAGACCTCTTCTATCCACCTTCCCACCCAGAGATCCGGTTCAACCAATAAACGAACCGCAGATTACCGAGTTACAAGATCAGTTCAAGTGGGACAGGGAGGCTAGTGGATTGGAGTTTCAGGCAAATATTCTTCTCAGAGATTACATGGACGTAAGGATGAGACACATGCCTAGAGCACGAGGGAGGAATCAAAACTTTGAGCTGAGAAAGAAAGTTGGAAAACTTTCTTTACCATATTATGATGCTTTAGGGAAGATGATTGCACGAGCTTGGGTGCAAAAGGTAGATACATACTTCCAGCTGAATTTGATGCTCGAGGAGGAGGCTATCAATTATGCAGCTATTCATTTGGATGGTCTAGCGCATGAGTGGTGGCACCATGGCATGGTAACCATGAGGCATAATTAGATCACATCTTATGAGGAGTTCACTGAGAGACTCATAGAAAGATTTGATACCAAAGATCCCGAGCTATAGTTTAAAGAGTTGGCAGAGCTCAAGCAGTAGGGATCAGCTGAGACATACATCAGTAAATTTCAAAGGTTAGCTATGCTAGTTACATATATTTCAGAGAGGAGATTAGTAGTGCTATTTATGGATGGACTCTCAGATCCCTTAAGGGGTTGAGTCAAGGGGCATGACCTGACTACATTACAAGAGGTCACCAAGAAGGCTCGTGACTTAACACCTTCTTCTTTTAGGAGCAGATTTTAGCATAGGGATTCACATTTGAAGAAGGATAAGGAAAAGGACAAAAAATCTTTTTCACAAGGATGCTCAGCCAATAAGGGATAATAAGTTGGACAATGACACCCTGAATGAGTTAAGGAGGAACAAGCTACATTTTCATTGCAGAGAGCCTTGAGATTTATCTCATAAGTGCCCTCTCAAGCCTAAGGCAAATCAAATGGAGTATTTCTTAGCGGAGTCACAGTCAGAGGGGGAGGAACAACACTAATTCGGAGGGGAGTAGCACTCCAGAGGAGAACGACATTCCTAAGGATGATAGGTCGTTGGCATGGTTGATGGGGGCTCAAAAGGCGATCAAGGTCTGGGGTACTATCTAGGGGCAGAAAGTGATTCCTCTCATTGACATAGGGCTACACATAACTTCATTGATGCACGGTTGGTAGCTACAAGAGGTTTACAGACCAAGGAGTATGCTGGGTTTAGAGTCCTGGTAGCTAATTGTGACAAATTATTATGCACGCAGAAGATATCTAATCTTCACATCAAGTTTGGAGATGGCTATGAGTTGGAGGATGAGTTCTATGTAGTAGACATGGGAGACTATGATGTCATCCTCAGCGTGACATGGATGGCATTGCTAGTTGAGTTCACACTAGACCTAGCAAAATTGGAGATGAGATTCCAGAATGAGGGAAAAACTGTTGTGCTCAGAGGACTTTCAGATCATAGTTGCAGGGTAGTCTCCTTGAGGAGAATGCAGAGACTTTTTTGGCATAATGACATAGAGTGGGCAGCAAAATGTTTCACTATGTTAGCTTCATAGGAGCCACGGGGGAAGAGTCATCCATCATATATCCAGGAGATACTTGAGAGGCACACTAAAGTATTTGGCGAGATTCCGCATGGGGTTCCTCCTGACAGGGGGATAGAGCATGTTATTGAGCTAGAGGAAGGAGCCAAACCAGTTATGATTACTCCCTATTGTCATCCTAAGAAACACAAGGATGAGATAGAGAAGGCAATTAAGGAGTTGTTGGAGATGGGGCACATTAGGCCTAGCAAAAGCCCTTTTGCTTCAGCAACAATTTTGGTAAAGAAGGATGGGACGATGTGCATGTGCGTCAATTACAGGGCATTGAATAAGAAAACAATAAAAAATAGGTATCCTATTCCTAGGATTTTATGAGTTGATTGATGAGCTGCATGAGGTGTGCTTCTTCACCAAAATTGATTTACAATCTGGATACCATTAGATTCGAATGAGAGCAGAGGACATCGAGAAGACAGCCTTCCGATGTCATTATGGCCACTTTGAGTTTATGGTTATGCCATTTGGGCTAACCAATGCACTCGCTACATTTCAGAGTTGTATGAACCAGGTATTCAAGAGGCAGTTGAGGAGATTCGTCTTAATCTTCTTTGATGACATCTTGGTCTTCAGTAAGACATAGAGGAGCACTTACAACATCTAGAGGAGGTGTTATCTATTCTGGAGAGAGAGTCGTTGTATGCCAAGGAATCTAAATGTGAGTTTGGCATGACTGAACTCTTTTATACCTTGGGCATATCATTAGTGCAGATGGTGTTCGGGTTGATCCTGAAAAGATTCGAGCTATTGTGGATTGGCTTACTCCTACAAACCTCACACAACTCAAGGGGCTCTTTGGTTTATGTGGTTTTTACAGGAGGTTTGTTAGGGGATTCTCACATATTGTTGCACCTTTGACGAATCTCACCAAGAAGGGGGCCTTCACATGGACAAAGGCAGCACAGAGATGTTTTGACCACTTCAAACAGGTAATGTCATCTTGTCCGGTTCTAGCTCTACCTGATTTTACGAAACCATTTGAGCTTCAATGTAACGCTTCAAGAGATGGGATAGGGGCAGTATTGATGCAAGAGAGACACCCCATTGCTTTCGAGAGTAGGAAGCTCCGAGGAGTTAAGAGGAGCTATTCTATCTATGACAGGGAGATGTTGGCCATAATGCATGCGTTGGCCAAATTCCGATCTTATTTGGTAGGTGGGTGTTTTGTGATCAAGACTGATCACAATAGTATTAAATACTTCATGGGCCAGTGTGATCTTAATGATTGGCA
This sequence comes from Cupressus sempervirens, assembly GCA_028749045.1. Classification (NCBI taxonomy): domain Eukaryota; kingdom Viridiplantae; phylum Streptophyta; class Pinopsida; order Cupressales; family Cupressaceae; genus Cupressus; species Cupressus sempervirens. The sequence goes on along the minus strand of CM053785.1, from coordinate 548,953,889 downwards.
ACAGAAATGGATTATCAAATTGCAAGCTTATGACTTTGACATAGAGTTTGTCAAAGGTAAGAAAAATGTGGTGGTTGATGCTTTATCTCGGAGACCCCACTTATGTGCTCTGGCAGAGGTTTCAGGAGATTGGAGAGATCGGATTGTAGCGGAGTATGTAGGAGATGATTGGGCTTCTGGGATAGTTGTGGGCACCATTCAAGATGACAAGTATGCGGTGTTGGATGGGTTGATCAGATTTCAGGACAAGGTTTATTTGATCCCTACATCACAGTTTAGAGAGGAGATTCTGAGGGCATTTCATGATGTACCTATAGTTGGGCATCTAGGGATCTTCAAGACCTACAGGCAGATCTGAGAGCAATTCTCATGGAGAGGGCTCAAGGATGATGTTTAGAGGTATGTCAGGGAGTGTGTTGTTTGTCAGTAGAATAAGGGAGAGCACACGTTTCTTGCAAGTTTACTACAACCCTTGCCCATTCTGAGTGGGAAATGGGAAAGCATTTGTATGGACTTCATCACTAGTTTACCACGAGTGTAGGGGAGAGATTGCATCTATGTGGTGGTAGACCGCTTGATGAAATTCGCTCACTTCTTTGCTATTCTATCCACTTACACAGCAGCATAGGTGGTAGATATTTTCTTCAGAAAGATATTCAAGTTACATGAGCTGCCTAGATTCATAGTTCGTAGTAAATTTATGAGTGTTTTTTGGCAAGAATTGTTTAGGTTGTGTGGTACAAACCTTACACCTAGCACTAGTTACCACCCACATACAGATGGGCAGCTAGAGATTGTGAATAAATGGGTGGAGGGATATTTGAGAAACTATGTGAGTGCTCAACAGAGAGCTCGGGTCAGATGGTTGCATATGGGAGATTATTGTTATAATACCACATATCAGATGTCCATCAAGATGACTCCTTTCATGGCACTGTATGGTTATGAAGCACCTAACGTCATTGATTTAGTTTTGGGGGACAACAGAGTGCCCAAAGCTAAAGACTTATTGCAAGATAGTCAAGTTATCCTGAGAGTGCTCAGGGAGAATATACAGCAGGCTCAGAATCAAAAAAAGTTGTATGCTGATCAGCACAGGGTAGAACGTAGTTTTGAGGTAGGGGATATGGTTCACTTGAGGCTACAGCCATACAGACAGTCAACACTCAAGAAGAGCAAAGCCGAGAAGCTGAACCCTAGGTGTTATGGCCCCTACAGAGTGATTCGCAGAGTGGGCGAGGTTGCCTATGAGATTGAGCTTCCGGAGGGTAGTCGAGTACATAATGTGTTTCATGTGTTGAGACTTAAGAAAGCCATTGGTCAACGAATAGTGCCTTCTGCAGATTTTTGCACCGTTGGATGAGGAGGGGAAGCTTGTGTTGGTCCCTGAAGCTATTCTAGATACTCGAGAGAGGACTCTTAGGAATAGGGTAGTTAAGGAATACTTGGTTAAGTGGAGAAACCTACTAGAGGAGAATGCTACTTGGGAAAAAGAGTAGGTATTGCAGCATCTAGAACTGAGATTGCTTGAGGGCAAGCAATTTCAAGGGGGGCAGACTGTAATGTCCCCTACTTAATGTGACCATCAAGGTCAATAGATTAGCCTATGACAGGAGCTTCCGTAGGCTAATGGAGTGGTTAGGGAGCTCATTTGGCAATATTTTCAAGAGTTACTAACTTTAGTAAGTCAATGGGAGTCAAGTGATATGGAAATTTCACGTGTTTGGCTTGGTAGATTTGGTTGAGCTCTTTCTGACGAGCTATCATACATGGTATTTTGAGTTCGACTCTTATATGATTTAGTGCCGAAGTTAATTTACTTTATTATAAAGTGATAATTAAATAAAAGACTTATCAATTAAGTCACTTTATTATAAAGTTGTTTTAAAAAGGTATTTCCCATTTATTCCACATTGCTTATGCAAATGAAGTCGACTTCTTGGGGGACTTTATATTCTCTTGGCTGGAAGGAGTTGGGGCATGCTTGGATGATATTATTATTATGCAATTGGATTTCTGAGAAATCTAATTGTTGAGCTTGGTGGACGAAACCTCTCTTTGCTAGCATTCTCTTCACTGTTGAAAGACACAGTCAGGAAGATTATCAGGTGTTTTCATTCAGGAAACACAGTGGGATTTATTATTGATTTTGCTACAGTGTGTATGAATAGTGTTTTTGCTATAGTGTCCGTGAATAGTGATTTTGCTAAAGTGCGCATGAATAGTGTTTTTGCTACAGTGCATGTGAATAGTGTTTTTGCTATAGTGGCCGTGAAGAGGGATTTTGCTATAGTTTGGATGAATAGTGTTTTGCTATAGTGCATGTGTATAGTGAAATTGCTACAGTGTCGTGAATAGTGCTGCTACAGTGCATGAACATTGTTGCATTGAGTTTTCTTGCCCACTCTTGCCGGTTAAAAAATTGGGATGTTGTCATTTCATCTGCAGATCACTCATTCCAGGTTCCTTCCATCATACTGTTCATTTTAGGCATTGTAATTGTTAAATATCAGTTTGAATATTCGTTGCAGCCTATGAGACAATTGTATGTAAACATTCTATTGCAAAATCAATATTTTATCAGCAAATAAGGAGGTTCTAGACTTTGCATATTTATTGTTGTATGCTGCTAAGTGTTTGTCAAAATGCCATGTTGAAAATTACACTCTAATTGATAATACGTAGTAGTTTGCAAGTCTCCTCAAAAAACAAAAAGGGGGTGGTTATTACAGGGTGCATTTCATAACAGAACCATAGATCTTTAGTTTTGATGATCTTTAAGGCATCTTCCTTCGCACTCATTGATCCTTGCGAATCATTAACCTAACACATAAGCTTACCAAGTATGCCTTCCACAAGATTTCCTAGAAAGCACGAGTCACTCAATTGGGGAGCTTAGCAATGAAGTTGAGTATAGTCATAAGTGGAGCCTTAAAAATTTGAGCTCCTTCAAGTAATTTCCATTTTTTTCAAATACCCTAGTTTATAAAGGTTAGAAGGGTTTCGTCATGGTGGCTCCAAGGGTTATTGACATTGTTGATAAACCTAGGTTATAATGTTCCCTTATAGCCATCTCAGTTATCATCTTAGCCTTTATGCCTCCAAAGGCTAAGCACAGAAACAAGGGAGAGATTAACTAATTAATTTTTAAGGTTATTAAATAAGTGAATATTAAAGGGTGACCTTATATTTAATTAATGTACTAATTTAACAAAATAAATAATATGTTTCTACAAGCTTCTTGGAGGAGCCACCTCCTCATGTCTCTAGTAGCTTCTTGAAGGAAGCACCTCATGTTCCTAGAAGCTTCTTGAAGGATCCAGTTAAGCTTCTAATCATCCAATTCTTGACAATTGTCTGGATATGAAGATTTGTAGAGCCAAGGGTTTATACAAGTTATTCCATAGTCATTGGGAATAATCACTCCCATTAATGAGCATAACTGAGTTAGTGAAAGATCCTCTAGAGGATTGTAACTATTTGGGTGAGAGATAATCTTTCACATCAATATCATTGTGTTCATATTTCATGGAGGTTGACTTGGTATGAAGTATGTAGATTGCTGATTGCAAACATCCATTTGGGCATCCAATTTCACAAGGTATACAATTGCTCTATTAAGGGTTTTTTGACAGCAAATTTTGGAGCTTCTAAAGTGGATTCCCTTGTAATACCAGAGTCTTGGCCATTACTCAATGTTTGTAACTAGTCAATAATTTTTATTCTAATAAATTAGATGTTTTCAAGTCTTTGCATGCATTTCAATTGTTACCAATTGAAGTTAAGCATATTAGGAGCAATATACAAGATATCCCTTATGTGCAAAGTATATGACAAGTCAAAAAATCAGAAAATTGGAATCTGAATTAGTAAGGGATATTGCAGTGGTATCAAAGCTTTGATCCTACCATCCTAGAGGGTTGAATTTTCTTATACAGTCACAACAGTGAGTTCATCAATTCAATTCAGTGATGCAGGAGCATCGAGGTTGGATTTTGTGGACCCTAAGTTCTACGAGCCCATGGTTATGTTCAGGGCATATCTATGGACCTTGTCTTATGTCCACATAATGATTGATCGTATTGGAGTTAGATCTCTTTTGGTGGTTGTTGGTAACATGTTCTTTATTTCTTGGGCAGACATTGGAGATTGTTTCTGCGAGCTTTGATCCATGAGCGTTAGCTTATGCGATCTTAGATTTGGATTGTTGGATGGCGTGTGGGCCTATGGTAAGGCCACATAATATTTGTCTTATGATTTAGTAATGATTGTAAACTTGGGGCCTGTCCTAAGTGTTTATTTAATGTAATCTATCAGATCGACTTGTGGCTTGCTAGGTATAAGTAGAAAGTCTTGTGATATCTAGAGTAATCAGTTGTAAGCATGGAGTAGCTAGGAGCATCTTGAGGGATGATAGCTAGGATTTGGATCTTTGCATTTGAGGATTGAGTTGTATTCTTCTTTGTAATGATTGTAACCAAGATGGCCTTACAACCCAGCATGTTGGATGTAAATCTTATGATTGTATTATGAGAATGTATGTTGTTTTGGATTTGAATCTTTGTGTTATATTCATTTTTTGTTGTGCGGTTATTTTCTAGGGGCTAGGTCACCTCCAAGGGGGGTACACCTGGCCTTGTACTGCATCATTAAGGTACATTAGCATTGCAGAACAAACAACCAGTACTCTCACCAAACCTCTTGCCAAAGTGAAGTTTGTGCATTTATGAGACAAGCTTGGAGTTTTAGAGAATGAAGCCTTGGTGAGAGGGAGTCTCAACGTCAATGATTTCTTGAGATGTACTTCGGTGCATTTTTCTTTGAGATGGAGAAATTGAGGTGTCAGTCCTCGTTGGGCATATTTCTCTGAGACATAAATTCAAGGTGCCAGTCCTTGTAGTGCAAATTTCTCTGATACAAAAATTTGAGGTGTCAGCCCTCATAGTGCATATTTCTCTGAGATGAAGAAATTTGAGGTGTCAGCCCTTGTAGTTCATTTTCCTCACAAACAAAAATTTGAGGTGTCAGACCTTGTAATGCATTTTTCACCAAGACAAGGAAATTTGAGGTGTTAGCCCTTGTAATGAATTTTTCTCTGAGACGGAGAAATTTGAGGTGTTAGCCTTATAATGCATTTTTCTCTGAAATGAAGAAACTTGAGGTGTAAGCAATTGTTTCTCTCTCCAATCAAGGGAGTAGCCATAGTGAACATCATGTTGAGAGATTCCATGATGACATCACCTCACATTGAGTGACTCTGTGATTAGAGCATGTATATATATTTCTTTCCACACATGGGAGTAGTCATGGTGGGTGTCATGTTGAGTGATTCCATAAGGTTATCGCATTGAGAGATTGCGTGATAAACTTCATTCCACTATGAGTAGCCATAGCAGATGTCATGTGACAGATTTCATGACTTGGCACTTGTGTTCATTCACCCTCTAGGAGTAGCCATGGTGAACGTCATGATGAGATGACTGCATCATGTTGAGTGATTATGTGCTAAGTATTTGTGTTCATTTGCATTTCCATTGGTAAAGGAGCACTGGTGATAAGTATAAAGGAAGAATAATTCTTCCTCTCTTAGGAACCATCACACACAATTGAATAACCAACAATGCTGACTGCCTTAATTTGTTTTGCAAAGAAATTCATTACCAACGAACAAAATTTCCTAAAATATAAAAACATTGACCAGCAACACACAACAAAAAGTAAACAAATTAAATAAGCAAAATCAGTTTTCAGCCTTGGTGATTGTGGATTACTTCGAATGAATGAAAACCATTCTCAATGCTGAAAATGACTGCAAATCTTCCTCCTTTCCCTCCTCTTTCTTTCCTCTTTTCAGGAGCAAATGCAAAAATTAAAAAAAGGTTTAATTGTAAGGGTTCTTAGGGTTATATAAGAGGTGTGGTGCCTCTGGTTGCCTCTTTGCACCCCTTTAAAACAAATGTATTTATTTTAATTTAAAAAAAATGTTGATAGATTTCATGAGCATTTGACCAATGCCAAGATTTTTTTGTGACACCTTAAATGAATCTAGTTGTCTAGTGGATATTTGGCTCTCATGGATGTTACAATGAGAACTTGTTCTTGATTTTCCTAGTTATAGGGAATGGGAAAGGAATGTTCCTTGCCTTCCCATTTTCCTAGGGATGTTGAAGGAATAGGACTATGGACTAGGGGATGTAATCCCACACAACTATTTTACTTTTCTATTGAGTTTGGGCTTTCATTAGGTGCATGTTGGAAATTTTTAACTAAGCATTCATAGGTAACCGAAATTGAAGTTTTCTATGTCTTCTTTTGCTCTCTATATATAATAATTCAAATAAATATTATATTTATTCTAATTTTTGACCTTGCGAGTTTCAATAGCCTTTTGTTGAGATTTTTTTGTCAACTACCATTTGTTTGTTTAAATATTTTGTATCATGCGATAATAATTTGTGCAAATTTTTTACTTACATGGTTAAACCTCTTAAAATTGATCAACAAAAGGCATTTTTCCATATATGATTAGGTAGTTCAACATTCATGTTGGCAATGCTTTATTGTGTTGAAGGCTGATTTATAAATTGTAAATAATGCATGTTTGCTTTAAGAACTTGTATAACTAATACAAATTTGTTTTCTTGTTCAGTCTCAAACTTTGATCGCACACAAATAAATGCACTTGGGCCATGTGTGCTTTTTGCTACACCTGGAATGATAAGTGGTGGACTCTCTTTGGATGTGTTTAAAGAGTGGGCACCATCTGAGAAAAATCTTATCACCTTACCTGGGTATCTCTCTTTCATATTGATGACTTTAGATTTCGGTTTAATGTATAAAATTAGTATCATATGTTAAGTTTATAGATTGCTTGTGCTTCATATCTATCCATTTGTATCTAAGGTAGCACATTAGAATTCACAAATGATCATGAATGTGTTTAATTTTTGAAGTGTAAGAATTTAAGTTCAATGTTGTAAACATATATAGTTCATACCATGTTCCAATTATGTATTTTATTGATGATGATTTTTAATCACCAAAGTATGTAGATCTTAATGTTATAGGAGAAAGATAGGAAAATATATTTGCATAGAAAAATAATAAAATATAGATAAATGAGATCGGTACAAAAGAAATAGACTAGGACTAAGATTAGGTCTAGACAAACATTCACAAACATGAGCTTACTTAAAAGGGTAGGTAGACCCCACAAGCTAATAATATATTAAGATAATATCTTTAATATCTTTATTAAGATATTATCTCCTTAGTTAAATACTTTCTATAATGGTCAACTACTTGTCTGTAGTCCGTCTTTCAGTCTAGATAGGAATGTTTCCTATCCTATCTTCAGTTTTGTTTCTAATTTTGTCTTTAGTCTACGTTGTTTCTTTTTAGAAACAACGTCCTTGTAATTCTTTTTAAGGAACACATTTGTTCCTCTCTTATACAATTAATCATCCTGAAATCTGTTAATCTACCAATTCTTGAATTTTGTAACATGGTATCAGAGCCAATGCTTAAATTTTTTTGACAAATCCATTTCTCTACAACCCATTTAGGGTTTTTGTTTTGAGAAATCCAAATGCATAAAATCATGTTTTTTGTGCAAAAATCCAAATATAGAAAAACGTGTTTTTTTGTGAAAAATTCGACTGAAATTGCAATTGTAAGAAGGATCCACCAGTGTGCAATGTCTTTGGAGTAAACCCACGGACTTCTATTGTCTTTGGCGTGCGACCACGACCTAGATTTTGAAGCCATCACCATTTTTGGAAGCCGTTTTTCACAGACTATTTTTTGCTATTGTGCGCCTGATAAACCGCCTTTTTTGGGTCTCGAATCTCCATTTTTTGGTGACGAATCTTCAAGCTCTAGCAACATCAGTGAAAGAATGACCTTCTCAGTAGAAAAATTGATCACCTGCCACTGCAAAATCGCCATTTTTGTTGCAGATTCAACCTCCATGGCTGATGCCTGATTTTTTGCCTGAAACCCTAATTTTTGGGTCTGAATTTTTTTTGTTTGCAAATTCTTGGTGGGTTTCTCGAGAGCTCAATTGGGTTGTTCATTTTTTCTAGGTGCCTCAATTTTCGTGCCTTGATTTTTGAGCCAATGGATCCAAAAAACGACATGTTCCTTCTAGGTTTTTCGAACTCTCTTCTAGGTCACTCTCTAATTCTTCTGGGTCTTCCATATTTTTGCCTTGAAATCTGTGCCTGTTGAATTTTAATCTTGAAGTTTGTACCTAAATTCTTTGAAATGGCATCTTTGACTAATCTAATGTTGGAGGGCAGTCAACGATTCAATGGCCACAATTATAACACTTGGAAGCAGCGCATGCTGACTGTCTTCGAGTACAGTCGCCTGGATGAGCTTGTTCTAGGCACAAAACTCGTCCGACCTCCAACCAAGCAGAACAAGACAAGTTTGATTATCACAATTGAGAGGTTGTTATGCTTCTCAAGCTCTCCGTTATCGATGATTAGCTACCACAAATTCCTTCCGGCAAGTCAGTTGCAAAAATATGGAAATATCTGAAGGAGCTGTATGAAACAATAGCACAAGTTGTCGAGCTTCCTGATCAAGGCGAACCTGCATTTTTCGCCTTCTGAATCTGTTTCTATTTTTCTGGGTTTGTTGATTTTCTCCTCAAAAATCATTTCATGTTGTCTGTAATACACAAGGTTGCAAGAGATTCTGGGTTTTACCGTTTTTTCCACAAAAATGGAGTTTTGTAATTGCAACCTATTTTGAGTCATAGCACTCTTCTGGCAAAGCTTCTTGGTTTCAGCATTTTGTAGATCCAGGGAGGGTCTCAGTTATCCCAGAGTGTTTCGACATCTGTACATTGACCATTAAGGGAGGGTATTAAGATAATATCTTTAATATCTTTATTAAGATATTATCTCCTTAGTTAAATACTTTCTATAATGGTCAACTACTTGTTTGTAGTCCATCTTTCAATCTAGATAGGAATGTTTCCTATCCTGTCTTCAATTTTGTTTCTAATTTCGTCTTCAGTCTACGTTGAGAAATAACGTCCTTGTAATTCTTTATAAGGAACACATTTGTTCCTCTGTTATTCAATTAATCATCCAGAAATCCGTTAATCTGCCAATTCTTGAATCTTGTAACAACATTCACAAACATGAGCTTACTTAAAAGGGTAGGTAGACCCCGCAAGCTAATAATGTGAGTTTGTCATTTAGGGTGAGAAATATGTGTGTCAAAATTGGTCCTGCAGCTGCAACACAACACTTCTAGATCAGGGGCACCTGGTTTAGAGTACCGATTCTAGGTGTTTACAATTCTTGATAGTGGAAATAGATATAGCCCTAACCACTAGATGAGAGTTAAGGTCTCTAGAGGCCTTATCTATAGTAGAACTGAAGAAACAATGATGTGTTAGGTAAGGTGGACATTCTAGCTAGGGTGAGGAAAAGAAGTGTGGAGGTAGGCAAATGAATGATAGAGCTTACAAGGTGAATTTAGACAAAGGTACCTAGGGTTATTTTATGTAAGAGGAGAGTCTTACAAAGGATGAAAAATTTATCAATACCCAAGAAATGGTAAGATTGGTGTTCTCATGTCAACAAAAACAAATCAGGGGGGTGAGTTTTTGAGATTGGAATAAATGAATGTAGTTCCTAGGGAAGAGGATCTCTGAAACTCCGATGAAAGGGGGACCACAAGATAAATGGTCAAGGTTTTTAAGAGTGGGTGGTAGGAAAATTGAGTACCTAATGAATAAAGGTGAAAGGAATTGACACCAAAAGAACACTTAAGGCAAGGATGAGGAAGTTAGAGATCAAGGATCTAGTTGCACCTTACACTTGGTTTGTAACATGCTAAAAATTTGAAACAAAGTTTACAAATTCTAATGTACTTGACTGCGTTATTGAGTTGAGGGTGATCAACTATATTTTTTTTTGGAGATGAGCAATAGAAATACTTATTCTATTCTATCATGAGCAATAAAATTATTTGTACACAAGTTAACAATTTAAATTCACTTATTAAGAGTGGAAATACTTTGAACTACATTGTAACATGCGAATTTTCAATTATAAAATAATCTTTCTAAACATTGTAAGTATGGAAACTTGCAACCAATTGAATATAATACTCTTAGTGTCCTTTTTGGGGAAGGGTTTAGAGTTGTTGGAGGAAGATCCTGTGTGATCATTCTTCTTGTGTCTCCTGCCTGTGTCTCGATCATGGTGGGAAAATGTTTCACTGTGGCATTTAACCACCCAACCATGGCTTGTACTCGATCCCCCTCAGCTGCTTCAAGACCCAAAGAAGACCCGGCCCTCCGCGAGGGACAACAGATGGTAAAGTCAAGACTCCTAGGAATCCAATGTGTAGTCACCTATGACGTGATCAATCGAACTCTGCAGCCTTCTGCTCCCCCAGTCTGACACCTGTCATGAATGTATCTGGTGACCCCATTCTGACTTCCACTAACTCATACCTTGGCCAAGGATTTCCTTTATCTAGATTCAACATCTCATCTTCCCCCTTGACTCTAGGTTCGGAATAAGGTTTAACAATTGTGAATGATGTATGTTACGATTCTTGGTTCTCTTCCAATTAGCTTGGTTTGATCATGGAATGGTTATTTTGTGATGTCATGGTGATTAGTGAGTTACCCTTCCTTATTTTAATCTGTTGGGATGGTTTACTGTTATCCTGGAACAGCTGACCTGCTGCCCCAAATGCTATTGTGAATGTGGGAATGTAATAGATAATCAATATCCTTCCTTCGGACTTTCACTAATTCATCAAAGAGTGAACATGGACAGCTTTCCGGCTGTCTAAGTGTTGATGAAGTATAACTACCCATTATCCTGAGTTTTGCAACAATTTGGATCAGAGAATGCATTCTTGTACTACTGAATTAAGTTGGTATTTTAACTAACTCGTAATGGTGATGAAGAAATGTTTGGTTTAGAATTGCAGCTGCTGCAGTCTATGTTTTTAGTCCAAGATGTTATTGCAATTACATTTATGCCCAGCATTCATATCATTAACTTGAAGCAGTTCAGTCTAGAAACCTCTTATTCACTGGACCCCTCTTCTTGTCCCTATAGTACGTATTGATGTGTTGTGTTGACAGGACTGCACGTTTTAAGAGTCTCCCACTGCTTCTTAATTTTTTCAGAGGATTTCTTGTGTATGCTGGTCCCATCCTACGTGGTCTTAATGGCTAGACCTCTTCTAGCTTAACATGGTTTAATGTGGAAGCCCATTTGTTCTTTCTTTTGCTTCTGCAAAAGATTATAGGTTTTTCATGAAATTCTGACTTATTTCAAGTAGAACATCTGACAAGCTGAGAATGAGAAGTAGCAGAATTGAACCGACTGTTAATGGCAAGGAAGGAAGAAGAACTTTAAGAGGGAACTAACGTTTCTTTTCACGCCTAGGGTGTGAATCATTCCTTCAATTAGAGACAGAAAAGGTTTTTTTACATTTCTTCATTACTCTAAGAAAATAAAATAAAGAAATTCAGAATTACAATGCATTCAAATTTCTTTCAAATTATTCTTTTTCAACTAGATAAAATTTAGCATCCTTCTTCATGTTCAACACAGGTCTAAGCAAGGATGTCTGATTAATGAAAGGAGACTACGTGCCTGAAATTTCTTATCAAGATTGATTCAGGAGTGCTGATGACAATGCCCTACTACTGCTTTGTTCTCCGTTTGAGTTGATTGTCGTGTATGGAACTTTGAAGTTTATTTTCCACAACTTTTATGTGTTCCTACTCTTTACCCGACTTCTCCAAGAATCGTATCTCTTTCTGTATGTTGTGTTTCTTCTCTCCAAAATGAACAGCCAAGATGGCATATCGAATGCCAAAGTCTGTTTTCTCTTTCCCACTCTAATTCCCGTGTCTTCTTGCATTATGGCATCCTTGATCATCCACATCGTCCGATTTTCTGAGGTGGCCTTTCTCCTCCGCCAACTTCCCATCATGCAAGACTCCTCACACACAATCGGAATTCTTTTCTTTGATTTTCTTCCTAAGGTTTGCCTGTGACAAATTTGTGAATTCAAAACTTAGGAACGTAGCAAACATTGAATTGTTGGTGAAGGATGAATTAGAGAGGGTGTAATCAGCTCTCAGGGGAGTTTTTGAACCAGTGTTAGAGATGGAATAAATAAGTAACATGGTCAAGCTTACCCACGGTGAAGGGAGAAAAGCTTATAAATAAAGGTAAATCTTGCGGTAGTAATACACTTAGTGAAAAGGGTCCCATGCAAGGTTGAAGATGAACTAATTATGCTCTTTTTTTTAAATTTCTAACGTCTTATACTAAGACTCCATCTTCTATTTAATATCAACACTGTAAAGATAATAACATCATGATCGGAAGGTAGTGATAAATAAGATAGGATAGGCTATTTGTCAGTCCCTATGAAACTAGATTGATTAGGAGGAAGGTTTTAAGTTAATAAATCATCCATTCTATTAGGATGAAGCGTAGAGGTGTACCCCGTATAGTTAGTCACCTTGGTCACTTAGGTACAATTTGTCAACTCTTACCACTTCTAGGTTGTTTGGAACTCGACTGTCTAACATCTGCTTTCTCAGTAATACCTTTTCAACCTTTGGGTTTAATTCTCACTGTTCCTGCATCCAATCAAACAAGTGGTTAAAGATTGATAATCAATTTGAGTAACAAGATCTACATCATGTATTAAATTGCCATATCTATGAACACATTGCTATTAAGCATAAGTTGATCCATACAACTATTTGTTAACAACCTTATTTGTAATTTGAGGTATAATCAAATAAAGTTAAATTGAAAAATTTAAATTTACAATACTCTAAATTTCGAAACCAGAACCCACCTAGGGCACAATCTACAAAACCAAAGTTAGTTTGCATAAACCACTTTAGGGTACAAAAGTTATACCACTATATCGTTAACAATTAATACCACTTAGGGAAACAAAACCATTGTTTTGATTAGATCTTTTCTCACTTAGGGCACATTTACAAGACCATTATTGAAATGAGGAAATTCATCTAGGGCATCAAAGAGAAAAACATGAGTATAGAAGCATCAAAAGAAAGGGGTGCAACATATACACTTCCCGTTATGAGTCATCATCCTTGATGACAAGAAATCCAAAATAAAATAATATTACAGTGTATAAAAGTTCCTTCTAAACTATTTGATTAAATACATTAAAAAGATGAGGAAATTAATGGTGAATCTTGTTGTAGTCTTCCCATGTGGCACTGTCTTCTGAGTACTACTCCCACTGGACCTTACACTGTTTAACCTCTTTGTTACGTAGGTGCAACCTACGTGCCTCTAGCACCTTGACGGGCTCGACCACGACCACCTCGGGGTCTCATATCTGTAAAGAGTTCCAATCAATTGTATAAGAGAAGTTAGAATATACTTTTTAAGGTAAGAAATGAGAAACACATTGTGCATTACAGACAATGTTGGTGGTAGAGCAATCTTGTATGCAACAAGGTTGATTATTTCCAAGATTTCAAAAGGACCAATGTATCTAGGAGCTAGTTTGGAAGATTTGCCAAAGGTTATAGTGCCTTTCTGGTGTTTTACCCTCAATAGTACTTTGTCACCGACTACGAAGTGGCAGGTTATTCATTTGGCATTAGCATAACTTTTCTGCCGACTAGTAGCTTCTTCCAACCTTTGTCTAATTAAATTGAGCTGCCCTTCCATCTCTAACAAAATTTCTAGGCCTAGTACAATCTTGTCTTCCAGCCTATCCCAATTGATAGGAGTTCTATACTTTCTGCCATACAATGCCTCAAAGGGGGCCATCTTGATTGACAACTAGTAGGTATTGTTATATGCAAACAACACCAATGGAAAATAATCTTCCCATTTGTATTGCTGACCCATGGAATACATTCTAAGTAAATCTTCCAGGGTTTGGTTCACCCTCTTTTTCTGGTCATCCATCTTAGGATGATATGTTGAGCTTATGTTTAGTTGGGTTCCCAATGCTGAGAAGAGACTTTGCCAAAATCTGAAAGTCATACAGCATCTCTATCAGAAATTATCTTCTTCAAAACTCCATCTAAAAATTTCTTGCACAATTAGTGGAGCTCCATCCATCAGGTTACTCGGAATAAAATGGGTACCTTGGTAAGTCTATCCATGACTACCAATATTATGTTGTGCTTATTGCGTGACATAGGTAGTCCTTGGACAAAGTCTATACTAATAATCCGCCATTTCCATTCTGAAATACCATGCAGATGGAGTAAACCTGCCAAGTGATGGTGCTCAACTTTAACTCGCTGACATTCGAGGCAACTAGCTACAAACTTAGCTGCATCCCTCTTCATGCCCTTCCAAAAGTACAAGGCTTTGATATCTGCTAAGAGTTTCGTAACTCCAAGATGTCCCAAGTATGGTGCTAACTGAATCTCCTTGAAGACTAAATTCCTTAGTTCTAGGGAGTCTGGAATGTATATATGTCCTTGGGATCTAATATTCCATCTAGATCAAAATGGAATCCATCATATCGGTGGTCTTGAGGGTTTACTCGCAGCTTCTTATTAACCTGATGGTAGTATTTGTCATTCCCATAACTTGATAGAATCTTTTGTTTGAAGCTTGTTTGGATGGATGTTATAGCGAAGACATGTCATCTTTGGCTCAAGGCGTCAACTATCTTATTTTCCTTTCCTTTAATATAAATTATTATATAACTAATTTCGAATAATCATAGTCAGATATCAATTCTAGCCACTGCCTTTGTCGTGCATTCAAATTAGGTTGAGTAAAGATATACTTCAAGCCATGGTGATCGGATCTCAATTCAAATGTTCCCCATCAAATAATGCATCCATTTTTGTAATGCGTGCACTATGGCATCCAATTCCCAATCATGAGGCACATAACTTACCTTGTAATTCTTGAGTTTACGCGACATATGCTAAAACATGCCCATCTTGCAGAAGCACTACCCCAAGCCCCTCGTCAGATGCATCTGTTACCACAAGGATTTGTCCTTCTAGATCAAACACTTTCAAAATCAGTGCAGTGGTTAGTTTTTCATTGAGTAAATTGAAAACTTGTTGACACTTACTCTTGGCAGTGGGCCAGTGTCCCTCGCAAGATCCACGACATGGCTTAACCGCCTCCTGTGGTTTTTTAAGACTATTGGTTGTATTGGGCATTAACAAGTCGATCTTTTGGTGCAATGACAACCCTATCCTTTCTAACAATTGGTATCAGAGTGTGGTCACAGGTTCAAATCTTGCTGGCTACGGCGAGTGACGCTAGGAGGGGGATTGTTGGCAATGGGCCAGTGTCCCTCACAGGATTCATGACATGGCTTAACCGCCTCCTACGATTCTATAAGACTATTGGTTGTATCGGGCATTAACAAGTCGATCTTTTGGTGGAACGGCAACCTTGTCCTTTCTAACACTTGTCCATTCGAATCTCTGATCGTGCTGCAGAGAGGTAATAGGGAAGGAGATTCACGAGAAATTAAGAACGAATTTTCTATAATAACCTGCTAGGCCCATAAAACTTCTGAACTCTTGAACATTTCTAGGTGTCAGCCATTCTATTATAGCTTTTATCTTTGAGGGATCCATTGCTATTTTGTCTCTAGAAATTTTATGACCTAGATATTGGATATCATGTTGGAAGAAGGCGCAATTTGATAACTTCCATAGAACTTATGTTCTCAAAGGCGCTGAAGGACGAAGTGAATATGTTGTAAGTGATTGTTTTTGTTCTTCGAATAAATAAGTATATCGTTAAGAAAGACTAGGATGAATTTGTCCAAGCAATAATGAAAAATTTTGTTGATTAAGTTCATAAAAGCAACATGCACATTAGTCAATCCTCTCCGACTATGAACTCGTAATGTCTATAACGAGTTTTGAAGGCTGTTATATGAATGTCATCATCTTTCAATCTCAATTGATGATATCTAGATTGTAAATCGATCTTAGAGAAGACTGTGGCTCCATGCATTTGATCGAAAAGATCATCAATGCAAGGTAAGGGATACTTATTTCTAATAGTGACCTTATTTAGCATTCTATAGTCGATGCAAAGCCTTAATGTCCCATTCTTTTTTTTAACAAAAATCACTGGTGCTCCAACAATTCCTGTAATTGAGCCTTAAGCTCCATCAACTCCATTATGGTCATTCTAGATGTTGCCTTTGATATTGATTCAGCTCTAGGAATTAGATTAATAGAGAAATCAAACATCTGCTTCAGGGTCAGCCTTGATAAATCCTTAGTAAAAAAATCCTTGACATTTCTCAGATAAGGATACTTCTCTTCAATGATTCTTTTAGTTCCTGATCTGTTGAGTTTTCCATATCGAAAATTAGGTACTCATTTGAATGAGTATTTTTAGTGGTTTCTAGAATCTCCTCCATCTTAACCATGAACAACTGACATCCTTTCTTCTCACTTCGCCTAAGTTGATTTGCAGAGAGTTGTCAGAGTTTCAAATCTCATTTAACTCCTTGTACAATTACAAGGTTACCTAAGTCATCAAGACACTTGACCCTTTTTGCAAAACAGTCCACATGGGCTTTATATTGCCATAACCACTTGATTCCTAAAATAATATCACATGTCCCTAGGGGTGCAACATACAAGTTAACTTCAGTAGAAAATCCTCGAAGTTCTAACTTGGCTGCGAACACGCATTGCTATATCTGAGCTTTGGACCGGTTTGTGTACACTAGAATTATGCACTTCTCTAAACCCTTCTATCTAAGTTATTCCATGGATAGGAACACTTGAATGTTGGCTTAGAGCTTCCTAGTCATGGAGTGCAAGAAGTTTTAAATAAGCATGAAGTGAGCTCTCAAATAAACCTTAGAGATGCAACCCTTGCTAGTAAACCATGAAATGGGAGGTTCTTGAGATGAGCAAGAATGCAAGTGTCGAAGAGAACCCTCAAACAGGCAATGCAAGAATGAACTATGCTAATATGAGTGCAAAGATGCAACTAAGCTAAACAAGATGAATGTGTTACAACCATTGTGAATTAGACTATGTGAGCCATGATATAACAAAAGGAAATTAAACTATTCTAGATGAATCTTAGCTAAGATGGAGTATGCAAGAATAAGACAAGAAGCAAGAAGTTCTCCACAAGTGCTCTCAAGAATACCTGTCAAGAAACGTGCAACATAACAATACGCAAAAATTGGATCCTTTGAGAAGGAGAAAGCTCTCTCTTTTAAAGATAGACGGATGGTTTAGTTCAAGATCGAGAAATAGATGATCAAGGGTGTGGGTTGACTTTTGGCATGATCCATGTGCAAGAGCAAGTCAACCAATGAAAAGGAGTTGACTTTTCATGTGAGACAAAAGCCTTTTCTTTTAATTTGTAAATAGGAAAAAGACTGTCTGCACATTGAGTGGGTTAGGAGAATGGGGTCTTTTATTTAATTAAAAGGGGACATGTTCTTTTAATCAAATATGGACTTAGGATATTATAGTCAAACTATAGGTTAAAATCAAGTAAAATAATTTTTAGCAATTTGGCCTAGGGAAATATTTAATTAATTTAGCCAAAATGCTGAGAAGGGGGCTAATGCTCTAGATAACCATTTTTAGGTAATTACATTTGGCTCTCTTTGACTAATGTAAGATCGATCTAGGAACACATTACATCAAAGAATACAGAAGCCAAGTAGGTAGTAATAGATAGAGAGATCTGATTCTAAAGAATGAAATGCAGAATGAGATAGCAAGTCTTGAATGTGCAACCTGATAGTGATAGTATTGAACACTAGGAGAGAGACGATATCAGAACTCAATAAGAGTACTAACATCAAACAAAGTAGATAGATCAAGAGCAAATGAAAGAATCAAGCGTATGTACCTGAGAAATAGATAGTTGTAGCAAGCAATGATAGAGTATTTCTGCCCCTCAGGATTGAAATCGAAATGAGGTAAAGAGAATGCATAAATGAACAAGATATGAGCTAATCAAGATATAGCAAAGTCCATGATGATAGATATATGATTAGAACCAAAGAGTGACTATAAGGAAGTGTCATAGATGACCCAGTTTGACTAGAGTTGACCAAGAAGGATAGAGGCTGAAAATTAGGTCAAATCAAGTAGAAAGATGAGATGAGGTGAATTAGAGTGAATTGAAGTAGGTATTAAGTGTAGAGATGATGAGAATATGAATAAATGAAGACGCCCCAACGAAGATTCAGAGATTAGACCTCAAAAGGTCAGCTAACTACATTGAAGAAGGTAGTATTTTGAAATGCGATTTTGACTATCAAGATGAACTCAGATTTCAATTCAATCCCAAAAATAGATCCAAGACATTGAAAGTAGCAAAAATGAGCAAAGATGAGGTCAGAGGACTATATAAGGGGTCCAAGGGTCACTTTCAATTAATTTGTCTCTTGTGATTTTGGAGAGCTCTTGAGTGATTTTGAGTAAGATCATGGCTCTAGCAGGCATTCCAACCCACAGACACTATTTCGAGCGCAGTCATGGCTCTAGCAGGCATTCCAACCCACAGACACTATTTCGAGCGCAGTCAATTGCACAACCGACCACCCGAGTACAAGGCCCCAGCGAGTCTTTGAAAATTTTGCACTTTTTTGAGCATTTAACACATTTTTAATGCATTTTGAGGGTTTTTGAGAAAAATATCGCACAACTACTTTAAGAAGTATCGTGTGATCCTTCTGTTACCCAAATTGTATCACACGCTTTGCAAATGGTTATCGGATCAAGCATACCCAAATGTTGCATGACATAGTGTGAACTATCGCATGAAAGGAAAGGATCGCATGAGTACTATAAAATGTATCCCATGAAAGTTAATTAGCAAATTGTATCACCCGAATATTATGAAAAGTATCGCACAAGTTATTATTGAGCTTTTTTTGCATAGAAATTTTCGATGTTTGCTTAACTCAATTATGCAATTCGTCTTCCCCACCCTTTTGATCAAAGCCTCCAAGGTGATGGGGTTGCATGTCCTTCGTCATCTAGAGGATGAGGAGAAGGTTGCCATAGATAGCATGGGATTCAGGTGGTTGTTATGCATGCCCCATATATGGGTGAACCACAGATTGTTCACTGCTTTAGCTGAGCGGTGGCATAGTGAGCATAACACCTTCCATTTGCCTACTGGCAAAGCCACCAACACTTTGGAGGACGTATATCGCATCCTTCGTGTGTCATGCCATGGAGACCCTGTGAGTATAATCGTTATGCTTTGATATTCATTTGTTTCGAGTTTCTGCTATCCATATGAGGTGTGTTGATGTGACTTTTGATTATCTCATAGGTTTATTATGATCAGACCTCGACAGAGGGGAGGTTGGCAGTACAACAGTTGTTCGAGGATGTCACCATCCTAGACTGCCACTTGAGCTAGGAGAGGCTCATAGACGAGTATGGAGACTAGTATCCATTACCCTACCTTATTTGTTCACTAGTTGCCCAGGCACTTGTCACTAACAGGGGCCAGAAGGGCTTCCCTCTAGGTTGGGACATATTGGTTACAGACTTGGTGTGTCAGCCAAGACATATGGCATGGGGGCCAGCTATCCTTGTAGATATGTACATGAGCTGCATGAGATAGTGTACCAAGATGATAGGACCTGGGCATGCGGTGTAGTGCTAGTGTAGATATGGGCTTGGGAGCACATCGTCGTCATACGGCTTGATGGAACTCTAAATATTGGAAAACTTTAGAATCCCAAATATCATGCTAAAAGGGAGAACTTTTAGATCTTACCCACTACTTATATTTAAAGTTTAAACAATATGCTTCAAAACACCGAGCGCTGTGACAAGAAGAATGTGAAGAGGACTGGTTCTGAATGTTGAATGCAACATATCCCAATACTTTGTCAATACAGGCTCCTATTTTGATTTTCAGAATGCAAATAAAGAGGCCAAGCTTTAGAAACATTTTATGTAAACACAATCAGTGCAAGTTAAAAGGTCTAGAGCATCTAGATGTCCCTGTCGAGTCTACAGTAGCTACTCCAACACACCTACAAAAAACTCCAATTATTGTTGCTCCCCCACAAAACCTTGCTATGCTACGGAGTTTCATTAAGAGCCATCTTAAATTCAAAGATATTGACATTCCATTCAATTGTACGTAGGTGAAGTTTGTTCAGGAATCTTTTAAGAAGTTATATCATGGTATTCAAATAAGATGCCTTCATGGGCACGTGAAACAACCTCAAATATTATTGGTACTCTACAAATATACAAAGGAACAACATTCTGTTCTTTCTACAACTGATATTGTTTCGAGAAGCTTGGACTTTTCATTTGATTTATTGGATTGTTGAGGTGGATTGCCCAAGAGTTGTACCATCTTATGTTCATTGTGTTGGACGTACAACCTGTTTCACAACTGGAGATTCTTCTGTACTTATGGCTATGTGTTTTTCTTTTAAAGCATTTTTGTGAGCCGAACATTCTAATTACATTGGTACAGGTTGTTGGTTAGAGGCATAGTGAGAAACGATGCTTTAGATGAACAATGCATAGTGTACCATTGAGTGATTATGAGAGTTGAATATTTATGAATCATCATCTGTGTTGTACAAAAGAAACTTGTCCATGAAGATATTGTATCCTTTGCACTACTGTAGAAGTGTCAAGATTGTGAGTAGTTTGTGAAGTGTTTTGAGACAAAGACATCATATTCATTTCCAAGGAAGAAACAGCTTGTGGCTTTCATGCTATCAATCGGATTAATGAGATGGGATACATGCCCAAGGTGGAAGCGGACTATGTTTGAGAAGTTGGGAAAAATTGCAAGCATAAATTACAAGTGGGACGCATGGCTGTAGCTTTGCAAATTTCAAATGAATGGCTTCATGAATATTAGGTTCTTCCTTCCAAAACTCATTCGCATCTACAAACAAATTCATTTGAGTGATATATGCATATGAAAAACGATGGTCCACAATGACAGGAGTTTGGTCCATGTCTTCCTAGAAGACAAAGCCCATTAAAAAAGAAGATGCTATTGTATGAAGAGCCGTCAAAATAATAATGAACCTTCAGAAAATGTTTGAGTATGATTATATTCAAGCAAACTTCAAAGGAAAGAGGAATATATTTGAAGGATGTGGCATTAACACATTCACACATTGCGACATATAGCCAGGAGATATCGACTTAAAAGGTAGTGGTTTAGGAAAATACATAATCAAGAGATGCTTGCGTGGAGAAACCATCGAGGGTTCCAAGCCAATGTCAATGACATTGTGGATAGAAACATTGATTCGACAATATCAAGCATTAAACATTACACAAAGAAGGTTTATCATCAATGAAATAGATGGAAGTCTTCCCAAGTTTGCATATCATGGATACATGAGATTTCCTCAGTACATGCCACATCATATACCTTTAGTGATGACATTAATGAAGACTCCTACAAGGTGTATACTCCTTGTCTCTATTAGCATACTATTATGGAAGGAAGGCTCTGACCATCATCCACCGTGGAGGCTTGGAAGAAACAAAGTATAAGTATTGATAATACACGGATAAACTAGCACAATAAGTTTCATTGGTAATCTAATGTTATCAAAAGAAATAGTATTAAAAAAAATACAAGACAATATCAAAACAGGCGATTAAATTTATGGAAAGGTGCAGTTTAATTTTTCAAAGGGAATGGTTTTTCCATTCAAAGAGTCACGCCTTTTTAAAATATAGAGATATAAATAATGATTGATAAAAAATTAGAAGAACAAGATTCAATATTTGAACATTCATACACTTTGAAGGAGTATTTTATATATATTTATTGTATGGAGGAATAAGGGGCTCATTATGACTTTGTAATATAAATTCTATTATTTTATTTTAATAATAAAATAAAATGTTCTTTGTTTATTATTAAAAGCTTGGAGATTTAAACTGTAGGCGAATCATCCTTTGTAATTATTTTATGGAATTTTGTATACAATTTAAATATCGGATAATGGACAAGGTCATTTAGCATTTAAATTCGATCATCATAGATAGTGTGAAATATTTAATTGTTTCCCCATCTGTGTCCAGTTTGTCTCCCTACCAGAGGAGTTAAAATTCAATTGGGACTAATTTAAGATTGCATAATGATTGATTCGTCGCATCTTGATTATTTAATTGTTGGCAATAAAGTGTGTAAAACATTATAAAGTTGTACCTGATAATTCATTGAAGTTGACTCTATTGCCCAGATGAGCAGAGGCATTGGTTTTTCTATTATTGAAGTTAGAAAATCTATAAATTCCTTTTACAAGCATCAAATTAATTATTATTCAATTATACAAAACATTTAACCATTATCCAACATCCAATTTTCATTATGATCGAGTTTGAGGACCTTGCCAACCGGAGAACTCTAGAAGTTTTAATTTGCTATAGAAAAGCCGTGAACCAGATAGTCAGCGTTCGAGGAGAAGGTCTACCCGCCTACGTGTAGCGGAGCCTAAAGTGTAGGGGAATCAAGAAGTATTCCTATGCGTTGACGAGAACTGATTGAGAAGTCCTATCGGAGAAGTGGCAAGCTATTAGATTTCCAATCTTTAGTTTTGAGAACCAACACGGCCACAGGTGCATTTGCGAGAGTGCAGTCACCCTTATATTTACAGATACACAAGGTTCATTCCATAGAGCCACAGCGGCGATGTGATGTACTAGCGGCATTTATTTGATGAGCTCACCTCTTTTGTCTGGTGGCCATACCGATAGTGTGCCAAATGGGCCAATGCATGGGAGCTGGAGTATATGAGATACAGTCCGCCACTAGTGGGGAGTTACTCAAACATAGTGGAGTGATTCGTGATCAACTGAGTATGGTGATAGTTTGCTCAGAGACAGGTGATCTTGATGGAGACCACCACCTATGCTCGGTTCCGAGGGGAGGAGGATCAGGGTTGGTTGCCCATGTTGGACTACCAGACAACCTTGAGAGATATAGCAGCACTGATATCAGAGCCTTGGGATTACCGCCCAGACTTAGCAGATACAGGGGCAAATCCAGCATATTTGTATGAGATACAGAGGCATCATTTCCCACATTTTACATGACCAGATGCACCACTTGTGGCAGCGAGACAGGGGGAAGATGGTAGAGATGGCGGCGGAGGCGGATGTGGAAGTGGGAGACGGATGGAGATCGAGAGCAGTTCCCAATCTGCTGGGGTGAGGCAGACATAGGTCCGAGCTGCTAGAGAGGAGGAGAGTGAGGATGGGGGGATTATCCATTGAGACAGTAGAATGGACCGAGTGGAACCCCGACAGGAGCAACCTGCTGAGGTCGAAGGAGAGGATGATCAAGATGCTCAAATTCGGGCCCTAGAGGCAGAGCTACAGGCGGCATGGATTACCATAGCCATGCGGGATCAACAACTCATAGATGAGCAAGCACGGAATGGGGAGCTCTGCGAGGAGCGAGATGCTGCGAGGCGGGAGTTAGAGCATCATGGAGCATGGGCTGCATACTACTATGCTACGTATAGTGGTGTGGTACTACCTAGACAGGGACTACCAAACTACTTCGAGTAGGCAGGGAGATCAGAGGGTGTGGTATAGCTGCCAGAAAGGAGACAGGCTCCACCTCCATGATCGCCACCAGCCCAAGAGGGCGGGAGTCGATCCTAGAGTTAGGAATTTGTCTAGGTTGATGTCCTTGTGACATTTTGTTGTACCATATGTATTTTTGAGACATCTATCCAGATTTTGGATCCCATATTGTATATGTATTTGGACACACTTGATATATATGAGATACTGGATTTGATCGATGTCTTTGTGTACTTGTCTCACTTTATGCTCATTTGTTGTACATGGATATTTCAGCACTTGTGCTTATGTTTCCATGTGATGTGTCAGCTTCTACTCATGTTTATGTGTGCTCAATTTTATGTTCGTGTTTATATGCTTATGGATCTCTCTTATAGATGTTTTCAGTGCTCATGCTTGTGATGTAGACTTATGTCTTGAAAATGTGATACTTGGATAGATTAGATGTGATGATTAAATTAAGCCCTTGTGATGACAGGATAGCAAAGAGGCGACATGAAAGATCAAGAAAATGAAAAGATTTGATCAAGAAGAAAGTGAAGAAAATATGAAAGCAGTGAGCTAACGTGTCCATGAAAGATGAAGAGAGAGCTCTCCCCATATGCAAAATGCAAGACTAAGCTAGAATGAGTCTATAATGCAAGCTAGTATGCAAAATGGTTTACTTGAAAGGGACGCAAAACATTTAGACTCTAATTTTATCATTGAGCATTATTAGGGACATCAAAAGATCATACAATCATCACTAGTGTAACTATGAGGATATGAATATGATCTATGTTGGATAGAAATGTGGGAATCCAACCTAAGCATCAAAGACATGTAAGTCATGATGACTAATGTAGTTAGATTCCCTAAGTATAGTATAGCAAGATTACACCTGTATCAAGGCATAAGCACCAAGATAACCTCTGAGTGCGGTCTTGCGAAAACAGACAAGGATGATACATTGTAGGCCCAAAGCGTCATGTAGGACAAGCATGAATGCTCTCAACACCTTTACACTAACAAAGTATACCCACAAGTAGAAAACAAGTAAAACATGCCCGTGCTCCCAGTCTTCTAGTCCAGGACATCCTCAAAAGACTATTACGGAGGGAACACTCGGCAAAGGTAATGTCATAGACAACACACAAAGGAGATAAAGTTCATCAAAGCTCGACAAGTTCAACGTTTAACTACGTGTGTGTGAGTCACATGGCCATTTCTTCAAGACTCACATCTAATAGTAAGAAATATCATAACATCTTAGACTGTAGGTAAGGTATCCGAAAAGCATTGAGAAACACTCGATGTCAAGGGGGTAAGTGTTGAGAAACATTGTTTTGCATGAGTTGCCAAAGAAACCCTAATGCACAAGAAGATCTTGATAAGCTAAGCAGTCATGTCCCCGAGACAAGGACAAGAGACAATTCCAAGCTAGGAAAGGTTTTGTGGAGTGAATAAGTGAGACTGATAAACATAACTGTGAGGGTCTCACGTAGCATCTATTTCCAAGTTTTCACCACTCGGCAAGATTTTTTTAGGACATTTTCAATTTTTTTATATTTTTTGTATTGTTTTGGTGATACACCAGAGTGCCTATTGCAAGGTTTTCATTAAGATGATCATTTTTTTAGGACATTTTCTATTTTTTAGGATTTTTTCAGGATCAATAGATCTATATAGATAGCTGAGCCAAAAGAGCCTTAAGCATAGAATTTCTTCAGATGTAGAATGTTGATAGGCTCAACAAGTTGTTCCCCTTCAAGAGTAGAACACTGATATGCACTGGATCCAATTGTTGCTGTGACAATGTGAGGACCCAACCAATTAGGCTCAAATTTCCCTTTATGTTCCCTATTTTGCTTATTCTTAGGGTTCTCACAAAGCACAAGTTCACCCACTTGGAACTCACGAGGATGGACCTTTTTGTTGTAGGTAGTAGACATCCTTTTGATAAGCCCTCATGTTGTCAAAAGCAATCTTGTGACGCTCATCAAGGGTTTCTAGTTCTTGTATTCTCATAGCCCTATGGTCTTCATTAGTTATCAACCTATGTAGGGAGACTCGTAATGAGGGAATCTCGACTTCTAAGGGTAAGACAACCTTAGAACCATAGACTAATGAAAAAGGTGTAGCCTTTGTAGGAGTACGTATAGTGGTCCTATAGGCCCAGAGTGTCAGATTGATCTTCAGGTGTCAATCTCTACCTAATTTATGAATAGTTCTATGTAAGATTTTGAGAAATGTTTTGTTAGAAGCCTCAGCTTGCCTATTCCCTTGGGGGTAGTATATTGAGGACTAGTGCTGTTTTATCTTGAACTTCTTATAGAGTTGTTTAAGGTCCTTGTTTTTTAATTGTCCTCCATTATCAGTAACGATGGAGGATGGGATGTCATAGTGACAAATAATGTGGTTGAGAATAAACAAGGCAACATGCTTGCCTGTAGCAGCAAATAAAGGCACAACTTCAACCTATTTTGTGAAGTATTTCGTCGCTGTAATGTTAAACTTGTGGCCACTAGACGAACTTGGATGAATCTTTCCCACCAAATCAAAGACCCACTGCTGAAAAGGCCAATATGTAATAGAAGGTATAAGCTCACGTCCGAGAGCATGAATCACGTTACCATGTAGCTAACATTTCTTGCAAGATCTAGCATATCTAACAGCGTCACCCTACATAGTTGGCCAATAGTAGCCCACCCTAAGTAGTTTTTGAGAAAGTGCAAGGCTATTAGAGTGTGCCCTGTAAATATCGTCATGGACTTCAGGCAATGCCTTTTCAAACTGTTCTAGTTCTAGATACCTAAGAAGCGTTCCCTCTAGACCCTTCCTATACAAATCACCAAAGACAAGGGTGTAGTGTGAGGCATTACAAAGGAGTTGTCATTTTTGGTTGCGTGTGAGATTTTTCGGGATGATCTAATCGCATATGTAGGAGAAAATGGTGGAGTAGCGAGAGGAATCGTGACTAACAATAGTGCAGATCACATGATTGTCCAAAGTCATATGCGGGATGACGTAATTCTTCCACCAAGAACTCAAAATGCAATTCATGTTCTTGCAGTTGAAGAATAGATGCTAGGGTGGCCATAGCATCTGCAGCCTTATTTTCTACCCTAGGAATTTGTTGAAATGTCACGAATGTGAAGTAGTTTCGTAGAGCATCAATTAACTACTTATAGGGTACCAACTTGTCATCTTTGGTTTGATAATCATTATTAACTTGGCTAATAACAAGCTGGCAGTCTCCATAGACGTGTAGCTCTGTGATTCTTCATTCTAAAGCCATTTTAATCCCATTGGTTAGAGCCTTATACTCTGGTATATTGTTAGTGCATGAGAATAGGAGTTTGTAAGACTTTGGGATTGTATAACCGTGAGGTGTGACAAATAGAATGCATGCACCAGCCCCATTCTAGCTATGAGAGTCGTCGAAGAACATCTTCCAGGTTCTTTTAGTGATATACATGATGGATGCATCAAGAAATTCAATCTGTATAGGAGTGCTATCTTGTAATGGAAAATCACCAAATTGATCGGGTATGTCTTATCCCTTAATAGCTTTGCGTTCAACGTATTGAATGTTAAATTCGGAGAGAATCATCATCCATTTAGCCAGATGTCTAGTAAGTACTTCTTTACTCAATAGATATTTGAGGGGATTAATTTTTGCAATGAGATGCACAATTTGAGCCAACATGTAGTGTCTAAGCTTTTGGGAGGCAAATACCATAGCAAGGCAAACCTTTTCAATGTTGTTGTAGTTCATTTCTTAAGCCACCAAAGTGCCACTAATATAGTAAATAGCACATTCTTTTCCATTGTCATCACTTTGTGCTAGCAACGCTCCTAGAGATGAGTTTGTAGCTAAGATGTATAGTATCAAAGGTTTTCCCGGTATAGGTGGCATCAATATTGGAGGTTTGGCCAAATACCCCTTGATTTGATCTAATCTTTGTTGACATTCCTCACTCCAAATACATGTGGAGCCTTTGTGCAAGTTCTTATTGAAAGATTGAGCGCTATCAACCAACTGAGATATGAACGTCCTAATAGATTGCAGACATCCTTGAAGACTTCTTAATAGACTGATATTTTTAGGAGGCATTTCCATAATGGCTTGCACTTTTTCTAGATCAACTTCAATGCATTTTGCCTATATGATATAGCCTAACAATTTTCCTGATGTCACACCAAAGGTACACTTTTTGGGATTTAACCTGAGCTGAAACTATTCCATGTGGTCCAATATCAAACTCGGGTCATCGAGATGTGTATCTATTTTTTTAGATTTGGCCAATGTGTCATCAACATAGTCTTCCAAATTTTTATGCATTATATTGTGGAAGATGGTGGTGATGCCTCTTTGGTAGGTAGCTCCTGCATTCTTTAACCCAAAGGGCATGACGTTCCAACAAAAGGTACTCCATGCACATGTAAAAGTGGTTTTCTCTTGATCTCCAGGGGCAATTTTGATTTGATTGTACCCCAAAAAGCCGTCAATCAAAGAGTACATTTCATAACCCGCAGTCATGTCCACTATCATGTCTATGTTAGGCAGTGGAAAATCATCCTTAGGGCATGCTTTGTTTAAGTCTTTAAAATCAGTGCACACTCGAATGGACTTGTCATGTTTGGACACAGGTACAATGTCGGAGATCCACTCTGCATAATCAATAGCTCTATTGAAGTTTTCACTTAAGAGCTTTACTATTTTGGCATTAACCAAGAGAGCCACGTGTGGATGCATTTTTCTCAACTTTTGTTTGACAGGTTTGACAACAGGAGAGATAGACAGATGATGCACGATTAAATCTATGTCAAGGCCAAGGATATCTGAATAGGTCCAAGAAAAGTTAATTTTCTTCTCCTTAAAGAACTTAGTGAAGTTCTCCTTTTCTTCAGCTGATAGAGATTGAACAACATGAATGATTTTGGGGGACTCTTTTGTACCCAGGTTAATAGGCTATGTGGGCTCAATATGAACCAAAGATCTGTCTTGAAAATAGCTTAGCAGACTACCAAGTACCTCATCCTCACGTGCCTCAAAGATGTTTTCACCCTTAGATACGTTTTGTTTTCACTTTTTTGGGGTTCAAACATCGCCACAAAGTGGTTTTTGCCATCTAAACGCTTATTTTTTGTTTTTCTTTTTATTTTGTGACTAAGGTACTTAATATTTGTTTCCATCATGTTAATTGCAAGTTCGCTGGTGGAAGATATCATAGGGTCAATCTCATTGAGGTAGCAAGAAATCTCATAGTCGTTCTAAAAAGACGGTAGTTATAGTCTTTGGTGTTGGGCAGACCAATCTATGAGATCAAGGTGAAGTAATGAGAGAGACGTGGAGGCTTTAAGGTTCTTGACGTAGGAGTCATCTCTAGTGACATGAAAGGTTGAACCTATAGGGAAAGCCTCAAAAGAATCCAAATCAAGGATAGACCTAGAGGGACTGATGTGATCCATTAGAGCAATTTGTGAACCAAACTTGTCAGAACCTAAACTAGACTTGTTGACTACGTTTGGTTGGCTAGCATAGGCATGGATAACATCCACTCCTAACTCACAAGATGCATTTGAAAGGGATTCCCATTCATACTCACCAAAGTTTGTACTCTGGTTCCGGGCTATTAGGCAAGCAATGTTTTCTCTTATCCTTCCTCTGTTAGGATCCTCATGGTTAGATTCATCAAGTTTGTGTTGTCTAAAGGTGGAAGCCTCAGCATCATTGTGGGTGACAATTGATTCTTCTCCCCAAAGGAGAAAAGTAGGAGGCATGAAATCCTCTTCTTCTAGTACGCTAGTAACAAAGGGTGGATTGTCATCCTCTGAGTCACTAAAAATGGGAGCACTTCTATTAAACTTTGGTAATTCATCTTAGAGGCCAAAGCCTAGTCCAGCAGTGTCTCTGTTTTTACATCCCTCAATATGACTTAAGGGTTCAATAAGAGCTTTCTTGTCACCAATTAGGGATCCTTGGCCATGGTACCCCATGTTCTTCAAAAATTTGTATCATTTTCCATAACGCTTGGGGGAAATGGGGGTAGTGACCATAACTTCCTCTACATCTTCCTCTTCCCTATAAATCCAATCTCTGATAGCTTTGTCTTCTTTTTCTACTTCTAAGGGAATAGAGGATTGAACAAAGGTTCCAAAAATGGTCATAGCAGAAGCCGCGGGCTTCAATTTCTTAGAAGGTTTCTTGTAAGATCAAGCGGAAACTGGTAAAGAAGCAATATAGGCTAGACTGTATTCGCCCATACCAAGGCTCATTATTTTCAATTTTTGTTCACACTCTTTGAGAGACAGTTTGAGCTCATGGGAAGAGCGATTGTGTGGGACTAACGTTTCCAAACAGCGTGTTGATAGACATTAATTTCCCATGGAATAACCATCTCGGTACCATTGAAAGGGAACTTTATGCATTGATGGTATGTGGAAGGCATTGCTTGCATGTCATGGATCCAAGATCTTCCTAGCAACAAATTATATGCCAATGGATATCTAAAGCTTGAAAGACCACATCTTTTTCAACAAGACACGCATGGATTGGTAGCACAATAAGACCTTTAGAATGTCATTCAACCTCATAATAGGCTTTGATGGTGATCTTCCACCTAGGGTCGATAGAAAATTCAGACATGCCTAGCTGTTGAATAACATTGAAGGAGATGATGTTTAACCCAACATCATTGTCTATCAAGACTCGACGAACACAAGTACAGAAGATTTGGACTTCTATGTGTAGAGCTAGGTTATGGGGATGACTAAGTGACTTGTCATCTTCTTCAGAGATTGTGAGGTAATGTGGTGAAGAGATATGTTTCACCATAGCTTGGAATCACTCAGTGTCAATATTTGTGGGGACGTTGGTTTTGCATAAAGCTTTCTCAAGAATTTCCTTGTGCAAGGGAGATAGTTCTAGGAACTCAAAGATTGAAATTTGCACTGGGGTTCTTTGCAACTGATTGACAAGGTCATAGTTGGATATAGCTGGGGTAGCTACTTTTTGGTATGATGAGGCATTCTTAGGATCATTTGTAACTTTAAGAACAGCATTAAGTCTCAACATGCGAGGAGGAAGGTTCTACCACTCTAATAGCCACCTTAGGCCTAGTGTCCCTATGATTTTGTTGAGCGCTGCACATTTTTAGACTAGGTCTTTCATCATCTATATCATAATTGGGCTCCTTATCAAACTTAGGACCCATCATGCAAATATGTTCAATAGGTTCAAGCATGTTTATGACATTGTCAGCGTCAGTGTAGGTGTAGTTGATCTTTGCATCGTGATTTTTCTTTAAAGCCTTGGATGATTCCCCTTTTTCATACTCTGGTAATGGTTGTTTGAAGGCTTTGTGATCAGAATTTTTAACTAAGCCATCCGTTACAACTTTGCCTCCATCAATGAGGTCTTGGATAAGATCTTTGAGTTTGAAGCAATTTTTTGTATTATGGCCTTCCTCCTATGGGAGTTGTAGAAATGATCATCTCTCCACCAATCACATTTGACGGGTTGTTCATAAGGCCGGGAGTTGTCTGGAAGCGCGCCAAGTTTATTTGTGAGCAAGGTCTTCAAGACAACTTCAGAAGATTCTACCATGGGTGTATAAACACGCATTAGTTTAGATGATTTCTTGTTCTTGTCAAAAGTTTGAGACTTTGAAGTCTCTTGTTGTTTTGCAACATAAATGGCATTAGAAAGGTCAAAGGCCGACTCCTTGGTCTTAGGAGCATCCACTACTCCATCATTCACAACATATTTGTTCTTATTCCAAGGCTTGTTTTTGTCTTTGCCATTTTTGTCTTTAAAGACAATGTCACCTTTTCTAATAGCAACATCCTCAATGAGGTATGCACTTTCAACCATATCATTAAAGGATGTGAATAGTTGTTTCCTAAGATCGTAATAGAGTTCATGTACAAGTGTATTGATAAAAATGTCAATCTTCTCAGTCTCAGGAATCTGCCAAGGGTACCTAGAGTGTAAAGATCTCCATCGCTGGAGGTACGTGACAAAGGCTTCACCTTGTTTCCATTTAATATTACACAAATCCAGCATAGTAATAGGATGTTGAATGTTATAAGAATATTGCTAGATGAAACGTTGTGCAAGTTCGTCAAACGTCTTGAGAGGAGGTGATTGTTTCGTGAACCATTCTATGGCTTGGCCCCTCAAGCTCCTAGGAAATAACCTCATAAGGTAAGTGTCTTTGTGCATGAAGTCCATACTAAGAGCATAGAAGTGCCTTACATGGTCGTGGGGATCACCATTTCCATCATATTTATCATATTTGAGAACCTCTATATCCCTAGGAAATGGGACCATATAAAGACTCCTATCAAAAGGAAGAGCACATATTGATTCAACAAAGGAGGTTTTTTGCTCCTTGGAAACTTGTAGTTGTGCGAGTTGATTTTTGAGTTCTCGCATTTCCTCTCTCAAGATCTCAACTTCAGTAGGTTCTCATTTCTGGATGATTCTTTGCATGTCAAAATCATGAGGAGGTTTCCATCCCTTAGCTATCATGTATTGGAAGTAGTGGTCTCTATTTTGCTCCAAGGCCTTTAGCATTAGCCTTTGGGCAACCTCATCTTGTTGAAATCTCGTGAGATCATCACTCGTAACTTCGTCATTGGTCTCACTTTTGTGATGTGACTATGAGCACCTAGGTGATGATGGACACCCTCTGTTGTTTATTCTAGGAGTTCTAGGGGGTGTATTGTTTCCATCATTGCCACAAAGAGGTTGCTATAGTAGCCATGTCTATTTTCAGCATTATGAACATGAGCATGAGCATCAGCCTCAGCTTAATGATAGGATCTTTCTCTAGTGGCCCTACGTATGGCCTCTTGCATTCTTTATTTTTCTAGATGTGGTTGTTCTTCTAAGCGGCATTTTCTCTCCTTTGGATGCATGGTGAGTGATACGCTATCTTCAGCCCTAGGTGTATCAAATGGGTTCCTAAAGCTATAGAGCGGGTTATTGCAAGTGTTGGCTTCTTGCAATTTGTCAAAGATGAGTTCCTCCACAAAAGGTTGTCCACAAGGACGTCTAGTTCGAGTCTCCAATTGTTCAAAGGTGAATGAAGGACGACTACCTTTACCAACTTGGAACCTAGTCACAACCGACATGTAAGTGTATGTCTTTGTCTAATAAAACGAGGTAAAAGTGTTTCAAATTTGAAGCTCGTATGGTCAAGAACGATCACTTGTCAAAGATAAAATGAGTAAGCGGCTTTTCAAGAGTGCTTAAGAATTTATAGCACTAACGACTCGAGCCAAGAGAGTGAGCAAGAAGCTCGATAGCAAGTAGCTAGCATAGAAAGGTAAACGGATTTTGACAAGTGACCATTAGCGACTTTCTGAGACAACATCTGACAAACTAAACCCATCTTTTTAACTTAGAACAGTGCCTAACATGAAGATTTTAGACCAGATTCAGGTAGGATGAAGTGGCAACACCCCTAGATCAGCTAAGACATAATTTTGACTCTATTTTGGAAACAACATAAACCATGCGATATTTCTAAGAGAAGTAGGCAAATATTAGGACAGCAGAATGTATAGTACGATAGACTTCACAACAGTGGGCAATGCTTTTGTTCCAGACGATAGTTTCCCTTAAGGTGTGCAATAGACTTTACTATTGTCAGGCAATAGAATTTACAATGGGCAGACAATACTTTCTCAAGTATGAAATGTCGTACGATATTTCTCAAAAGGTCATGCGATAAAGGGCAAGTAAACTCTGAAAAAGGCAGTTTGAAGCTTGAAAATCCTATGTTTCGAGTTGATTTTTCAAACGTTTCTAGACCAAAATGTGACGCAGACAATATAGGACCTTAATTTACAGCAGAGAACAGCATGGTTTGAAAACAGTAAGGGTAATTAACATGTCTCAAACAGTTGGACTAGGGACAAAGCAACGTTGCCAACACACAATTGGAATTTCAAAGAAAATTGCTATGAATACTAACGAGATGTTTGATTTGCAAGAATGTTTACACGGGTCTATTCACATTCGAAGACATATGTCAAGCAAGATCTACCTAAGAGTCACGGTTCATCACTCAACAACTTGGCCCACGCTTGATGTCCTTTCGCCTCACACCAAGTGGTTTCCCAAAAGATATTGGCTTTGCCATAGAGATGTCATTAGCATAACCAAGAGGACACAAATGCTGAGTGTAAAATCTTGGGGTGATCGGGGTAATCCACTAGGATCAATCCTTGCACCAAGATGTTGAGCGGCAAAATAAGGTAGATTCTAACCTAGGGTATTTAGATCGGGCTTCCGTTCATAGTACTCCTCTTGTACCCAATTACGGGACACCTTGTCTCGCGACAAGTAATAGACCTTGCAGCCACAAGAGTACCTTAAGCATTCTTGCCTAGCATTTTCCTCATGGTCCCAATCCTACAAGTACTCACACTAAGCGAAGACAAGCACTATGTCTACCCAGGTTTTGTGTCCTTGATAGCCTTGATTTTATAGTGGGTCGGAATAGCCGGGTTCACTTGTCCCCACTGGGGTCGTTCCTCTTGATTGCTCAAGAGCAGGCCTTCTAAAGGACTCTAGACTAAAACAAATTGGATCCACTCTTGGGGGTCAAGATTTCTGATTCACCACAAGGGTGAAGAGTATAGTCTCCTAT
Source organism: Cupressus sempervirens (assembly GCA_028749045.1). Lineage (NCBI taxonomy): Eukaryota > Viridiplantae > Streptophyta > Pinopsida > Cupressales > Cupressaceae > Cupressus > Cupressus sempervirens. The sequence goes on along the minus strand of CM053785.1, from coordinate 548,919,665 downwards.
CCCAATTGCTTCTCCCAAACACGTCAAACAAGTTCAATTAACCCTCTTGCTTTTGAAATCTAAAGGTGGGCCAAGATTTTTGATTCACCACAAGGGTGAAGAGCATACTTTCCTACCACTGAGAGACCCCAATCACAAGTCTTATGTGCCTATGAAAGATAAATGACTAGTAATGTTGCCGCACACAAAGATAAGGAAAATACAAACACTTGTTTGTTTTTATGCTTTTAGGTAGCCCTGCAAACAACCATTAGTAGCCTTTTTGCATTTGAAGCTTTGACATACATTCTTTTTATAGCAATTCCACAAGCATTTAGGGCTACCCTACTAGCAAAAACATTACTCCAACAAAGGTTAGTCCAAAAACAAGGTAAAACTTGCAACAGACCTCTGTAAAACAACAAATAAACCTGAAGAACCTGAAAAACAGAATGCCAAGGACCAAAACTTGACTAAAGAACTCAAACAGCAACAAGTTACAAGTTGGGCAATAGTTTTCTGTTGACAGAATGTCATACAATACTTCTCAATATATTTGTACAATACTTTTTGTTTGGTGCGATATTTTGTACTATATCCAGGCAACATAACTTGATATACTGGTGCGATAGAGCTTTGTATGTGCATGCAATACTTTTACCGGAAGAGTATCGCATGTCAGTATTGAGAACTATCATACGATATTGAGAAAGTATCACACAATAACCACAACTGCAAAAAATAAAGAAGACGAACAATGCAAGTTAAAAGGGCAGATTGAGAGGCAAAAACTAGAATCTTCTACCCCGTGGTGAGCGCCAAAAATGTACACTAGAATTGTGCACTTCTCTAAACCCTTCTATCTAAGTTATTCCATGGATTGGAACACTCGAATGTCGGCTTAGAGCTCCCTAGTCATGGAGTGCAACATGCATAAAATAAGCATGAAGTGAGCTCTCAAATGAGCCTTAGAGATGCAACCGTTGCTAGTAAACCATGAAATGAGAGGTTCTTGAGACAAGAGCAAGAATACAAGTGTCCAAGAGAACCCTCAAACATGCAATGCAAGAATGACCTATGCTAATATGAGTGCAAAGATGCAACTAAGCTAAACAAGATGAATGTTTTACAACCATTGCTAATTAGACTATGTGAGCCATGATATAACAAAGGAAATGAAGCTACTCTAGATGAATATAAGCTAAGATGGAGTATGCAAGAATAAGACAAGAATCAAGAAGTTCTCCACATGTGCTCTCAAAAAAAACCTGTCAAGAAACCTACAACATAACAATACTCAAAAATTGGATCCTTTGAGAAGGAGAGAGCTCTCTCTTTTAAAGACAGACGGACGGTTGAGATCAAGATTAAGAAATGGATGATCAAGAGTGGGGGTTGACTTTTGGCAATACTCAAAAATTGGATCCTTTGAGAAGGAGAGAGCTCTCTCTTTTAAAGATAGACGGACGATTGAGATCAAGATTAAGAAATGGATGATCCAGAGTGGGGGTTGACTTTTGGCATGACCCATGTGCAAGAGCAAGTCAACCAATGAAAAGGATTGACTTTTCATGTGAGACAAAAGCCATTTCTTTTAATTTGTAGATAGGACAAAGACTTGATGTGTATTGAGTGGGTTAGAAGAATGGGGTCTTTTATTTAATTAAAAGAGGACAAGTTCTTTTAATCAAATATGGACTTAGGATATTATAGTCAAGCTATAGGTTAAAATCAAGTAAATTGATTTTTAGCAATTTGGCCTAGGGAAATATTTAATTAATTTAGCCAAAATGTTGAGAAGGGGGCTAATAGTTTAGAGGACCATTTTTAGGTGATTACAGTTTGCATATTCCACGGTCCATGAGTTTCCCATGAACCGAGTCCTTTTTGGAAAATGGCTAAGAGTTTTTCGAGTTAATAAAAAAATTTGTAGCCCTTGTATTAATGAGAATGGATACTGAGTTCCTGTAAAACATGCCTGCCACCTCTATAGGTGCCACCTAAAAGTCTTCTTGTCGATCATTCACTGCTTCGTGAATTCTCTGTCAGAAGGCATTTTGTTGGCTAGATAGTGGATTTTTCAGCAGTGGTGCATTCTAGGTCCTGGTGGGACATTGGTTAGCGTAATGCTCACCTCTACGTGTAAAGCCTCTATCGGGAGACCCTTTCTTCTCCCCTGCCTTGGGTGTTGGATTGATGTTCTTCTGATTCCCAACCTATTCCTTCTTGTTATTTTGGTTTTCGTAACTGCTACCCTTGACTTTTTATTGGTTTAGGGTTCATTTAATTCTCTATTTTTTTGTTTATTGAATTGATTATTCTGACTCCATTTCTTTATTCCTCAATTCTTGTCTCTAATGGAGTCGTCTCTTTCTAGTTTCAATTCTTGCTGGACTGCTTTTTCATATGCTTCCGATGTGGTAGCCAGGCACAGTAATCTTCGAGTCCCCCAATTCAGTTGTTGAGACCCATAATGTATTTTCAGAGTCACTATGTTTCATTGTCTTGCAACTCGGGTATGTACTTCAACAACCTACTAAGCCTCTTGATGTATTCATGCATCGACTTATCTCCCTGTTTGAGTTCTTGAAGCGCAGCCAACTTTTGCTCATGAAACAGTCATGGAAGCCACCTCTACCAGAAAAGCTAGACAAACCTTATCCATGTGACTGATGTCATGGTTAGCCTCAATTCCGCCTTCTTGCTTTCCCACCAACCAGCGGCTTCTTCTATCAGTTGATATGAACCCCATACTACTTTTTGAACCTCCTTGTTATCCCAAATCTTTTGTTTCCATGCTTGTCAACCACGCCTCTATTGCATCTTTTGAAACAGCTTTGTCAAACTGGGGTGGTTTGACTTTTTTCATATCATGTCATAATTCCTAGTCCCAAGTTACCCACTTCGCTATGCGCTTCATGTTCATATTGCTCTTCCCTATGGGAGTTGGTGTGGTGAGTGTGTTTTGGTCTACTCAAGGATCTAAAATCTGATCCTTCATTACCTAACCCTTCAATGGTCTTGAGTTTATCCTCAAGAGCGTCCAATCTGTCTTGAGTTTGCATCATCATAGCTAGCAGCTGATCTAGCTTTTTGAGATGACGAGCTAGGCAACCCCTCTTGGTTATCTCCCATACTGATCTATAGGAATCAAGGTTACTATTATTTCTCTCCTTTTTTAATAAGATTAGGGCAAATAAGATAGACAGAAGTAGAAGGTTCAACATAACAAAATTTGGTTTCCCTTATATTCATAAATTTATTTATTTTGCAAAATTTTGTTTACATTAGACCAAAAAGGGTCACAACAAAATTTAATGTACATTACCCGAAAAGGGTTACAACAAAATTTGTATTTACATAACTCCTTATTGGAGTATTTCTCTGCGTTGGGTGTCCCTACTAGGTACACCCCATGCATTGCCCCTCACCTTCACTGTCTATGATGGGTTCTTCCCGGTCCAGAAAGTTTGATGGTATTAGATGAAATCCAGGCCGTGGGGTAGTAGGAGCAGTTGATGTCATGGTATTTTGAGTTGAACCATCGTGTTTTAATTCCCTAGTAAGTGTTAGGTTTGGGATGGCCTATGAGCTTATGCTCGATGTTTTTGATTCTGGATCTGGTTTGCCTTCTGCAAGAAGTGCAATCTTGACCTCTACTCTCACCTTAGGAGTTGTAATGTCCCCATCTTTTTAGCATCTTAGTGGAGTTCTTAGCCTTTACATTCTCCGAAGGCTAAGTGGGGAAATAAGGAGAAATTGATTAAATTAATTTCTTATAAAGTGATTAAATAAATTTAAAATTAAAAGGTGACTTTATATTTAATTGATTTAATTAAAAGTGACTAAAGTTAAATAAATTAATTAAAAGAATCTTCTAGAAGGAGGAATTAAATATTATTTTATTTCTTCTAGAAGGAGGTCCATCTATTGGAGGAAAAGAATAAATAGGAAAAGCAGCCTCATTGTTAAGCATCGAATGTGTTGCTTTCTACTCTTCCAAATAACTTGTGGAGCCAAGGGTTTCTGCAGTTGCTACATTGATCATTGGGAACGAACACTCCCATTGATTTGCATAACTGAGGTGGTGCAATATCTTCCGAAGGGTTGTGGTTGTTGGAGAAGACAAATCAGTCTTTTCATTGTGCCAAATTTGTGGCCTAGGGCTAGATTTGTGGAGTAAGATTGAAGGAATAAGCCGGATATTGCTACAATATAGATTTAATACAGTACCGATTTGCTATAGTACTGCTGCTACAGTGACATTGCTATAGTGTCGTAGCTACAGTATCGCTGCTACAGTATCGTCGTTACAATGATTTGCTACAGGAAAATTCATTTTTTTGGAGCAATTCCAGGTTTTTATCTACTACATTTTGCATTGTTTGTGAGTAGATATTTAGGGCATTGGTAGGGTTTGTAAAATTTGTTGTAATCTGATTTATATCAGAATTTGTTGCCCTAATGTCTTATTGATGTAGATGCAGATTTTCTCATTTATTGTCAATGCTCTATGTTTTAAAAAAAATACAAAAACATTTGTTGTTAGTCATATGGAGTTTGTCAACATATCTCTTTAGTTTGGCATTTAGAAAGAAATCAGAATTTAGATTTGTAATATATATATCCCTTGTGTGCAAAGCGTTTGATGAAATTCTCAAATTAGCAATCATGAAATAAAAAAATCAGAAGTGCACAGGATATTACAGTTGTATAAGAGCTTGCTTGCAAAGTGTTTGACGAAATGTCAAACAACTGAATTAGAGAAGAATTTTGTGTTTCACGAAGTTATAACCGGTTGGGGTTATTACAAGAGTCCATTTGCATCTCTGACACTTAATCCTCCTGAGGGCACTGCCTATAGTTTCATGGTCTAACAAGGGCTCTACTAGAGTGTAGTTTAAATCCTTGCTAAGGGAATTCGCTATGCGCAGCTTGGGTTGTGTGGCCTCTTCTGTTTGGTATGTATTATGACAAGCATCTTGGAAAACATCCAAAATGCATGTGTCAGTTTTCCAATAATTTTTTGATGGGCCCAGGTCCAGTGTTGAACCCTATGGTCTAAGACCATTGTAACATGCTAAAAATTTGAAACATGGTTTACTAATTCTAATGTACTTGTTTAAGTTAAAAAGTACTTGACTATGTTATGACCAACTATTTATTCATTGTTTGGAGATAAGCAATAGGAAATACTTATCCTATTCTAACATGAGCAATAAAATTATTTGTAAACAAGCTAACAATTTAAATTCATTTATTAAGAATGGAATTTAAACTACATTGTAACATGCGGATTTACAATTTTAAAGTAATCTTTCTAAACATTCTAAGTATGGAAACTTGCAACCAACTAAATATAATACTCATAGTGTCCTTTTTGGGGAAGGGTTTAGAGCTGTTAGAGGAAGATCATGTGTGATCATTCTTCTTGTGTCTCTTTCCTGTGTCTCAATCATGGGAGGAAAAGGTATTACTAGGGCATTTAACCACCCAACCATGGATCATACTCGATCCCCCTATACCGCTTCAAGACCCGAAGTAGATCCGGCCTTCCGCAAGGGATGGAAGATAGTAAAGTCAAGGTTCTTGGGAATCCAATGTGGAGTCACCTACAACATGATCGGATGAACCCTGTAGCCTTCTGCTACTCTGGCCCAAGACGTGTCATGAAATGTATCCGGTGACCCCATTCTAACTTCCATTAACTCATACCTTGGCCAAGGATTTCCTTTATCTGGAGTCAACATCTCACCTTCCTGCCTGACTCTAGGTTCAGAATAAGGTTTAACAATTGCTAATGATGTATGTTACGATTCTTGGTTCTCTTCCAGTTAGCTTGGTTTGATCATGGGATGGTTATTTCGTGATGCCATGGTGATTAAGTGAGTTACCCTTCCTTATTTAAATCTGTTAAGATGGTTTACTGTTTTCCTGGAACAGCTGGCCTGTTGCCCCAAATGTTGTTTTGAATGTGGGAATGTAATAGAGAATCAATATCCTTCCTTCTGACTTTCACTAAGTCATCAAAGAGTGAACATGGACAGCTTTCCTGCCATCTAAGTGCTGATGAAGTATAACGACCCATTTTCCTGAGTTTTGCAACAATTTGGATCAGAGAATACATTCGTGTACCGCTGAATTAAGTTGGTGTTCTAACTAACTCGTAATGGTGCTGAAGAAATGTTTGGTGTAGAATTGCAGCTGCTGCAGTTTATGTTTTTAGTCCAAGATGTTATTACAATTACATTTATGCCCAGCATTCATATCATTAACTTAGAGCAGTTCAGTCCGGCAACCTCTTATTCACTGGACCCCTCTTCTTGTCACAATAGTATGTATCAACATGATGTGTTGACAGGACTGCAGATTTTAAGAGTCTCCTACTGCTTCTTAATTTTTTCAGAGGATTTCTTGTGTATGCTGGTCACACCCTATGTGTTCTTATTGGCTACACCTCTTCTAGCTTAACATGGTTTAGTGTGGAAGCCTGTTTGTTCTTTCTTTTGCTTCTCCAAAAGATTATAGGTTTCTCAAGAATTTCTGCCTTATGTCAAGTAGAACACCTAATAAGTTGAGAATGAGTAGTAGCAGAATTGAACCAACTGTTAATGGCAAGAAAGGAAGAAGTACTTAAAGAGGGAACTAGCATTTCTTTTCACACCTAGTGTGTGTATCGTGCCATTTAGTTAGAGACAGTAAAGGTTTTCTGCATTTCTTCATAACTCTAAGAAAATATATTACAATGCATTCAATTTTCTTTCAAATATTTCTTTTTCAACTAGATAAAATTTAGCATCCTTCTTCATGTTCAACACAGGTCTAAGAATGGACGTCTCATTAATAAAAGTAAACTGTGCCTGAAGTTTCTTGTCAAGATTGATTCATGAGTGCTGATGACAACGCCCAGCTACTGCTCTGTTCTCCATTTGAGTTGATCACCATGGTATGCAATTCTGAAGTTTCTTTCCTCAACTTCTCTGTAATCCTATGCTTTACCCGACTTCTCCAACAATCATATCCCTTGCCATGTGTTGTATTTGTTCTCTCCAAAATGAATCCCCAAGATGGTATATCGAATGCCAAAATTTGTTTTCTTTTTTCCACCCTAATTCTCTTGTCTTCTTGCATTATGCAATCGTTGATCATCCACACCATTCAATTTTCTGAGGAGTCCCTTCTCCTACACCAACCTCCCATTGTGCAGGACTCCTCATGCACAATCGGAATTCTTTTCTTTAATTTTCTTCCTAAGGTTTTCCCATGACAATTGAGTGAATTTCAAAACTTAGGAACATAGCAAATATTGAATGGTTGGTGAAGGATTAATTAGAGAGGGTGTAATCGGCTCTCAAGGAAATTTTTGAACCAATGTTAAAGATGGAATGAGTAATTAACACAGTCGCAATTACCCATGGTGAAGGGAGAAAAGCTTCTAAAGTAAGGTAAATTTCATGGTAATAATACACTTGGTGAAAAGGGTCCCATGCAAGGTTGAAGATGAATTAATTATGTTCTATTTTTTTTAAATTTCTAACATCTTAATTATACTAAGACTCCATCTTCTATTTAATACCAACACTATATAGATAATAACATAATGATCAGAAGGTAGTGATAAATAAGATAGGATAGGCTATTTGCCGGTCCCTATGAAACTAGATTGATCAAGAGGGAGGTTTTAAGATAATAAATTGTCCATTCCGCTAGGATGAAGAGTAGAGGTGTATCCCTATAGTTAGTCACCTTGGCCAGCTAGGTACAATTTATCAGCTCTTACCAATTCCAGGTTGTCTGGAATTCGACCATCTAACATCCCCTTTCCCAGTGATACCGTTTCCCCATTCAGGTTTGATTTGTGTTCTTCTTGCATCCAATCAGAACGAGTGGTTAAACATTGATAATCAATTTAAGTAACAACATCTACATCATGTAATTAAATTACCATATCTATGAATACATTGCTATTAAGCATAAGTTGATCCAAACAACTATTTGTTAACAACCTTATTTGTAATTTGAAGCATAATCAAATAAAGTTAAATTGAGAAATTTAAATCTACAATACTTTGAATTTTGAAACCAGAGCCTCCCTAGGTGCAATGTCCCCTCTACTAGAGTTAGCAAAAACCTGTAAAACAATAGTTAGACTCTTAATAATAACAAATCTTATCATACTTTCCTACCCTCTAATCTAAACCCAAACCTCAAAAACATCTCAAGATCGGGTTTCCTAACCCTTTGTTATTCAAACGTCTTTTCTAGAGTGCACCTTTTAAGGTTTACATATGCTCCCTTTAGAATAGCAGGGGATAATCTGTTTAGGGAGAATAGTAGGGCGTAACATGCCCGGTTGCTAATATAGTTCAATCTACCGGTGCCCTACTATTCTATGAGGAATGGGTGGGCAGCCTATTATTGTAGGGAAGCAATTTAGCATGCCCTTAGAAAACTAGATCAGCAACCGTGCATATGTTGACACCATTATAATGTTCTTTCCATTACACTTCCTCAGGGATGTTGGTCAGATGGAGATAATTCTCACATACCAACATTATAGAGGTTGTATCCATTAAGTAATGTTTGGCCAAATGGGTGTTACACCCATCTCTAATACCAACACTTCATATACATATCTATTGTGTCAGCCAAACAGGTAGTTATACCCATCTTTGATACTGACACTAAGAGTTTCCCATTGACTTCATCATATCAGCCAAATGGAATGTACATCCATCTCTAATACCGATACATGAAGTTATAATCTTCCCTTATATGATATTCATTAATCCTTTTTCAATCCCACTTATGCCCCTTTAATAAATAAGGAAAATCATTATTGAATTTACATATTTAAACAAGTTATCTCTACTTTATGATTCTTTTAATCAAATAAATGAAAATATTATTAAATATTGAGTCCCTCTCATATATATTGTATTGTGTTTAATAATAAATATATCCATTGTTAGCCATTTGTGATTGCATATCATTAAATAATTAATAAGTTCCTTACCTCTATGCAGTTGGCTTATAATATGCTTGACAACCGTACGCGGTAGGCGATTGAGCCCATGATTGTGGTGTTTGTTATACTTTTGCAATCACGTCCTTATTGGTGGTACCGTGGGTCTTCCGTACACGTGAGCGAGGGTGGGTCTGCTGCTACTTCCCTATCGCTTTTCTTTTAGTCTTCCGCTTTGTTGAGTACACAACATTCTTGGTACGAAGGTTGTAATTCCCAATGATATGAGTGTAAAGGAAACATAGACCACTTTATTCCCTCCCTTTCTACCCACATGCAATGACCTTATATAGGTGCTTCCTCTTTTTCTTGGCAACGTGATCCATGGCCACGTTGCCTATCATGAATGACGTTATATATTTTGTGTTTATTTATGTCATTAATGAATTATGGTTCGGCTTATTCATATTATTTCCTTTTGTTATTTTAAACAATGATGTTAGTATTGAACATAGTTATTAAATAGTGGTAATAGTCCTTAAGACCTTTAAATCATTATTTAAGTCACCTTGTTTATTATTATTATTTATAATTAATAAATGTTATTACCAAATAAATTAAATTATAAATAATTACCATATATCTTGTTGCCAATATATCATGATAATTATATCAGTACTTTTTCATTTAATTGAGCTCCATTATAGTCCTTCCGTCTCGAATTTGCTTGTTCTCAAGAAACTTAAGGGTTTCTTCTTTTTCCCAAGTAGCATCTATTTCTGGTAAGTTCTTCCACTTGACTAAAAAATTTGTAATAGTCCTATTTCATAATTGCCTTTCTCGAGTGTTGAAAACAACATCTAGTATTAGAGTGAGTTGTCCTTCATCATCCAATGGGGGTAAGTTTGTACAAGGCGTTTTCTCGTTGTCCTAGAACCTTCTTGGGTCTAGACACATGGAACACATTATGAATGTTACTATCCTTGGGAAGTTCGATCTCATATGCTACTTCTCCAATCTTCTTCAATACCTTATATGGTCCGTAGAATCAAGGTTTGAATTTTTCTGCACCATTCCTCTTAATCGGGGATTGCTTATATGGCTGAAGTTGCAAAAATACCAAATCTCCAACTATAAATGACCTTTCTATTCACTTCTTGTCTGCATAGATCTTTTGTTGATTCTGTGCTTGACATATATTCTCTTTTAATGTTCTAATACTATTTTTGCTCTGCTTTATAAAATCTTGTACACGTGGTACTCTACTTTCTTGAGGGGTTAGACTTCCGAAGGAGGTAGCTTCATATCCATAGAGTGCCTTAAATGGGCTCATTCTTATTGACATATGATGAGTAGTGGTGTAGCAGTATTCTTCTAAGTGTAACCATTTAATCCAAGCCTTTTGTTGTCCCGTAAGTTCCTTAGGTATCCTTCCAACCACTTGTTGACCACTTCTGTTTGCTCGTTTGTTTGAGGATGATAACTTGTGCTAGGAGTCAAGGTTGTTCCTGCTAGGCAAAAAAGTTCTTGCCAAAACTTGTTGAGGAGTTTGCTATCTCTATCACTTATAATATTTTGTGGAAGTCCATGGAGTCGGAAAACTTCTCTAAAAACTAAATCTGCTACTTGATGCGATGTATACTCTGTGGAGATGGCAAAGAAGTGAAGCATATTTTGTAAGTCTATCTACTACCACAAATATAATGCCCTTCTCTTGAACCTTTGGAAATCCTGTTACAAATTCCATGGATATACTTTCCCATTTTTGGTTTGGAATGGATAAGGGTTGTAGAATCCTACTAGATGTGTTAGCTAGGTTTATTTGTTTGACGTCATTCATTCACTTACATGTTTAAGTACATCTTTTTTTAAGCGCTTCTAAGAATATTTCTCTTATCTTCTTATATGTCTTATAGTATCCTTGATGTCTTGCTAGTAGGTTATCATGATACTCCTTAAGAATGTTTTCCTCAATCAAGGATTGAGGAGTTAAGTACACTTTCCCTTAGTAAAGGATGATATTTTATCAAACTCTAAAATCATTAGGTAGATTTCCTTCCATTATTTCCTTAGTTTGGGGATCGTGGATGTATTCTGCTATAATTTCTTCTTTCCAATCCTTTAACATGTTTGTAATAGTATTAATGTAGGGCCTTCTTCAAAGAGCATCAGAGACTCCATTATTAATTCCTTTTACATATTCTATATCAAAGTCATATGCTTGGATCCAACTAACCCATTTTTGTTGTTGATCATTAAGATCCTTTTGATTTAGAAAGATTTTAAGCTTTAATGATTTGTCTTCACAATAAATTTCCCGTAGACCAAGTACTGTTGAAATTTCACTAATGCATGTATTATAGCCAACATTTCCTTGTCATATATAGAGTAGTGTTTCTCTACATATGTTAGTTTACAACTTTCAAAGGGCTATTGGATGCTTCCCTTGCATAAGTACTGCTCTAATTCCTTCCCATGACGCATCACACTCTTATTCAAATGGCTTGGTGAAATCTGGAATAGCTAAAAGTGGACAAGAGCACATGGTTTCTTTAAGTTTCTGAAATTTCTATTGTGCTAAATCATTCCATGTAAGAGCTCTTTTTTTTAATAATATTAGAATTTTTTTGGAATTTGATTGTGTCTGAATTTTTTACTGGAATTTGATTGTGTCTGATGCTAAAAAATTCAGACACAACCAAATTCCAGAAAATTTTTGATATTGCTAATGAATTGTTGAAATCGCCTCAGTTGAGTAAGTGTTTTTGGTTTTGGCCATTCTTTAATGGCTTTGATTTTCTTGTCATCCACACTTACCCCTTTTGTGTTGATTTTATGGCCTAGGTATATGATTTCTTTTAAGCCAAATTCACATTTTGAAAGATTTGCATATAGTGATTTTGTTTCCAAGATCTTTAGAACTTCTTTGATATGTTTGAGGTGTTCTTCCCATGATTTGATGTAGATAAGTGTGTCATCGAAGAATATGAGTAGAAATTTTCTTAATTGTTGTCGAAATATATGATTCATACATGATTGGAAAGTCATCGGTGCATTGGTGAGACCAAATGGAAGAACCAAGAATTCAAAGTGTTCATAATGGCACCTGTTGGCAAACACATTTTCCTTTGACAAATATGAATTTATTACTTTCACACTAAAGGAAAAAGATTGCTTAAAATGCCAATTGTTGAGCTCCTATGAAAGAAGCTCTCTGTTAATTTTCTCTTTTAGGTTGATGTAAGGACAAGTCTTTCTCTTCAACCCTACCTTCTCTAGGGTTTACAATAGGCCACTTTTAATTCTTGTGGTCTTTCTCTTCAACCCTACCTTCTCTAGAGTTTACAATAGGCCACTTCTCTAGCTTATTAGGATTCTTACTAATCATACCTCAAGAGGATTCTAACCCCAATCCTCCACCTCTTCAACTTGTCCACACCAATGATCAAATCCACTCCACCCCTAACAAGCTTCATGGATGCCTTCTTGCTTCACCCTCATCAAATGATCAAATTTGACCAAAACCAACCAACAATGGAGAGGAAGGTTTACCACTAGATCATAGGGTCCATGACATTCTTCATCAACCCAAAATACATTCAATTCCTTATCGATTTCAAGAAATTGCTCCAAAATAGGCCTAATAGGGCTATAAGGAGTTAGGCCTCCAAACTCACCTTTTGGCACACAACTTAGAACAAGGCTTAACAAGGTGGTAAACAAACCTTATATCCTGATACCCTTTTGGAAGACCTTTCAGATTCATCTGGTCTCATTTCCCCAACCTATCCATACAGGGGGTTGCTTAACTTAGGCCTAAAAACAAGGGTTTCCCCAATGTGTTGATAGCACCCACAAGGGCTTTTTCAAACACCTATCAAAACATGTCACCAGGTCTTCTCCTTGGGCATAGGGCATCTTCATACTCCTATCCTCCTCTCCATCCACTTGGATTGAAGCAACCAATGCACTCAATCCCATCAAATGTTGTTTCAATCACTGTGATCCCTAACCATGCTCTTTTGGCTTGCTTAGGGCATCACCATAAAAATGCTAAACATGCTTTCCAAGGCCCGAGCTCTTGTAGACTTATGGTACAAGGAGTCATCTCACACATTCCAAGAGACTGCCACAATGGAAAGGTGAGTTATGACTCCATCTTCCAAAACTGCCTGGTTCAGACCAGCGAAAGTGCAAAAACCAAAATATTTACAAAAGTGCAATGAAATGGAATCAACAACCTACCTACTCACACACAAAATGAAGTCTAATTACATCTACCAACTTATAAACAAGTTACAGTACAGAGTTCAATCCATTCAATATCATAATGAATCAAAAAAAGATCTGACTGTGGTAAAACAACTCAGCAAAATGCTTGTTCATTAACCAAAATTTCTTCAAAATGTTATCCAATCCTTGTCACAAATCAAGGGAGGCCTTATATAGGTCCAACACACATGTCCCAACTACTTTGAGGTGGTTATTCCCCCTATTGCTCAAAAATGCACTTTTTGCATTAAAAGTTGTCATGCAACTTGACAACATTTTGCCTAATTAGACTAGACTTGGTCAAAACCTCACGAAACTCTATCAAATTTTGGAATATGTTACTTAGGACAAATAACTACCTTTTCACCCTTTCCTTGTCCAATCTAGCCCTTTAAATGCACAATTGCCAGTTTTAACAAGGATGACAACAATTGCATCACACTTAGCAACATTGGACAACTAACATTGCATGTTCCTAAGGACCTAATTAGACCTCCTAAGGAGTAAATCACCTTCTAGGACTCACTAGCCCTTTATTACCCTAGTGGCTTGGCTAAGGCCACTACAAGCCAAAACTTGACTAGGAACCCTAGGTTACCGAGTAGCCTTACCTAGGTGCTCCTTTTCTAAATAATGTTCCTTTTATCATTCGTAATAATATTCTAAATATCCTTGTCATCTATTTTGGAGTAGTTATCTCCTTGAGACTTGATTGAATTGTTGTATCTCGGTTTATGTTCTCTAATTAGGAATTAGTTGCTAATGGATTGAATATCACTCTAGTAAATGACAATCTTTGTTTGGAGTGCTTTTGGTGCCTTAGGTAATCTCCCTTATCCAAGTTACTGAGTACACTCATTTATTTGAAGGGCACATATTTTGTTATTTTTACAGTGAAACGCAAGGAATCCCACCCCCCCTCCCCCCCCCCCCCTCACAAAAAAAAAAACATCAAATTATTTGTCCCAAGGATGTCCCTACACTGAGTACTCTGAGTACTCGAGTACCCCACCTCTACCATTCCACAACCACGCCATCGTTGGGACGAGTACTTGAATTTCTAATTGAATTCTGATTTTTAAATGTTACTATTGGGTATGTACTATGTTGCTATGTTAAATGTTCAATGATTCTTGTTCATGTTGCAATTTTTCTACATTCAAGTATTTCAATTTGGTATGTTATACTGAGACATCAATTCAAGTTCTATATGTATGGTATACAACATCACCATCCCCTGCCTCACACACTATGTCGCTGTTCCCCTATCGTCTTGAAATTGAGGCTATTTCTCCCATCATCATGAAAACTTGTCCCAATGTACCCCAATGCCCGTGTTACACTGATTTTTTATTAGAGTGATCTAAGGGGCTGAGATCAAGTGGTTAAGGCATGGGGTTCTCATTTTGGAGACAAACCTTCAAATCGGCATAGTGATATACAAGGTGGAATTTATAGTTGGTCTGTTGGATTTCACTCGTTGGCCTCTAGTAGTAAGTTTTCAAGTTGTTGCAGTGTATTATTGCTTGAAAGAAGCTAAGTATTTGTTTCAGTTGGCTTTGATGATCATTTAAGATACACTTTTGGACTATAAGAATTTTTCTTAAAACGTACGAATTAATAGAATTTGTTCCAATGTTTGGTTGCAGTATGAACTTTTTTTCTTGGTGATTTGAATATAGGATTTTTTAATTTTCCAGCTTGTGCTTGAATAGTTGAAAACTTTAACATGGCACTAAAGCCAAAGTGGTTCAATGTATTTTTTTCTGCCCCATAGGTGATAATTTTAGGAGAATTTGTTATCTCACTAGCAATTGTAGAACTTAAAGTATTTTTTAGGAAAATCCTTCTTCAGAGTATTTTGGACTTTGTGCGCTTCAGATTAACGTTTGTTTATATTAGGTAAAATTAGTTGTTAGTGTTTAATAATTTTCTAAAACATTTAGAATGCTTATCAGTTGGCTACAATTTTTAGGTGGACTTTGCTTATACTATTGAATGCTTGATAAACATATCAGAAGTCTATGACTGCAAATTTGTCTCTATAACAGTCAAGTTATTTGCACTATCGAATCCCTATTCATAGTATGCTGGTATTAAGTAAAAAAGCTATTTAAAATTACGTTAAATTGTAGGTTCTACAAAGAAGTTTTATGTTTTATTATTCATTTTAATGTGGAAATAAAAGCATGTTGACTACTAAGAAGGATATATGAAAATTGTTTATTATTGTGCTTTGCTTCATTTGACGTCTAGATATTGCATAGCTGGAACTGTCGGACACAAGTTGATGTCAGGGAAATCTAAAAGAGTCAAGGTGGACAATAGAACACACATTGATGTTCGTTGTCAGGTTTTGTATCACTCCCGCTTATGCTTTTAACTGAACATTTTTTGAAGGCATATACTCCAATCTATACTGTTTTCTTGAATTATTTCTACATTTAAACAGAAATTTCAAATGCACCCTCTATTTAACTCTATTATCATTATCCTAGTTAATTGTCATACTTGATATTTAAGTTATTGGACTCTTGTATTATTTTAATCTTTAAATAATCATTCCCCTCTTCCTTTGTAGTCTAGTAAAATTTGAAAAGTTAGATGATTGTTTTTGGTGCATGCGGGACCATATCCATGATACATTTACACTATCTATAAATGACTATCAACTTATTTATTAATTATTATATGCTTCTTTTATGGCAGGTGCATATGTTATCATTCAGTGCCCATACAGATGCGAAAGGAATCATGGACCTTGTGAAGCATATTTCTCCACGGCATACAATTCTTGTTCATGGTGAGAAGCCTAAAATGGCCTTGCTAAAGACTAGGATTTCGTCCGAGCTGGGAATTCCATGTTATGATCCTATGAACAATGAAACTATTGATATTCCTTGCGCTCATGCTGTTAAAGTTGATGCCACAAAGCAATTTCTGAGAAACAATATGTGCAAGGCTAAATGCATGAACCAAGAAAAAGTAGCACGATTGGGCCTAGGCATGGAGCAGACAAAAAAAGTTCTTCAAAATCTTATCACCAGAGATAGAATATCAGCTGAGGGAATTGTTCTCATGGAAAATGCACAAAAAGCTAAAGTTCTCCATCCTTCAGAAGCATCAGACACATTAATAGAGGAAGGCCATAAAGTTAAGTTTAGCTGTTGCTGTCCTGTTTATATTGGTGCAAGCAATTACACAAACCCAAAGAATTTGTGTGATTCTGAGGGTGAATCATGTGGCATCAAAGAACATACAGAACCATTAAGAAAGAAACATCGTTTCAAGTCCCATGATATTATGACTACTGATATTGAGCAAGAGCCTAGTATGCATCACAATCATAAATTTTCATTTGAGATGCAAACATTGGCAATAGATTGCCCTCCAGAGGTGATAGATGATGGAAATAAGGGAGCATCATCCATGAATATGAATGCTACTGCCAATTTGTTATCAGATGATGGTTTTCCATTTTCCAATAAAAGATTTGATTTACTTCATTGTGTATATCTGCAGTTAGTAAGATGCATCGGAGGCTTGGCTCTCCAGGAACATGAGGATCACATACAAGGGAAGTCACTTCGTATTCAAATTTGTTCAGATGAGAAATGTTTTTTTAGGACATATGACTATCCCGAGAAAGGTAAACAGGCAGCTATCTTATGCTGCAATTGGAATGAGGAGGACAATGGATTTGCAAACAGTGTAGTTACATTACTTAGAGGTTTGAAGTTAAACTTTACTGACTCATTTGAAAGTTGAGCAGATGGTTGAGAATATTTAAGTGGCAGTTGTAAAACTTGATTAATAGAGACTTTCAAGGTAAATGTGTGTGTATATCTTGTGTTTGAAGTCCCAATTCATCAGAGAATGTCATTGTGAGCTCACTATTTATGATCGAATTGACCAATCTTATATCTTTCACTGCTTTGTCTACATGTTGCACTATTTGTATGTTGAGATTTTGTTGCACACCACGAAGGGCAGGTCCCCATGTGGTTGCTTAGCTTATTTTGGCTAGCAGCCACTGCTCAAATTTTTAAGGAGTGATTTGTGGAGCTGGTGGCCTTATGAAAAGTTAAATGTTGCTGCTTATAGATAGGCAGTAATCTTAACCTTTAGTTTTAAACATTAATCTTTAAAAATACTTTCATTTGGAGCAAAAATTAAAGACAAACAAAAAAGGGAAGAAATTGTGGAGCCGCATCATTCTTGTCAAATAAGCAGTTGCCGCTTATTTTCAGCTCCCCCTTTTTCAAAGCTTATTTTAAATTTTTAAGCAGCAGCTGCTCCATGATAATAGGGAATGATTCCAATTTATCCTTTCCCTGTAATTAAAATATTGTTCGGGAACACAACGGCTGCTTAAAATTAAGTAAAAATTGTACTAAGTAGCTGCATGGGGACATTCACAAATTTCATCACATTTGTTATGTTCTTCATGTACCAAACGTCACATGTGTTTGAGCAGGGAATAGGCTATTTTAGTGCTGTATATAGTGAGTTGCCCTACATTATAAACCGGCATCTCAAGCCCTAGGTGAAGGCACAATTGTTTGCATGCACTATCTGGAAACATTCCCGAGCTTGACAATTTTGCCGGCATCTCCAGCCCTAGGTGAAGGCACAATTGCTTGCATGCACTATCTGGAAACATTCACGAGCTTGACAATTTTGCAAATAGCTCAAGGTTGAATGTCTTCTTAGTAATAGAAAACTATGGTGCAACAGAGAATGGATTCGTGTTTTCTGTTTATCTTTTGGTTAAGTAGTGTGGAAGATGTCCAACTTTTCAGTATTATGGTTAAGGGCAGGTCCTCATGTAGTTGCTAAGCATGTTTTGGCTAGCAGCCACCACTTCACATTTTTAGTAGCAATTTGTGCAGCTGGTGACCCCATGATTATTGAGTTTCACTGCATATAAAGACATCATTAATAGAATGTTTAAATGAAATCTTAATCATAAATTTTGTAGATAAAGTTCTCAGAAAAAATAGAAGATAAAAAAGAGGGGAAACAATTTTCGAAGCCATGTGTCATTTTGTCAAAATCAGCCGTTGATTATTTCAAGTCCCCATTTTTCCAATGCTTATTTTTAATTTTAAAGAAGTGGAGCTTATTTTAAATTTTTAAGCAATGGCTGCTCTATAAAGTAGGGATAGATTCCAATTTATCTATTTCTGGTGATTAAAAAATTGCATTGGAACAATATAGCTACTTAAATTTAAGCAGAAATTGCACTAAGGCAGCCGCACAGGGACCTGATTATCAATCTTATAATTCTTACTTTAAGTAATGCTATAATCCACTATTTATTGCACACTAGCTTTGCCAAGATTATGTGGATCTTAACTCTCCCAAATGAAGGTGCCTTTGTTTATTGTTGTAAATTAACATGTGACTGAAATCTTTTTTTGTTTCACTGCCCATATTATTTGCCCTGTTTACAAACTTACATTCTAGGTGGCAAGGGTTCAGTACTTGAGTGCCTTCAAATGGTTGTGATAGCAATTGTTAATTTAATACTTGTAGATTTAATGTCCAATATTTTTGTCACATTACAGCAATAGTTGTGACTTAAAATTTGCTATTGTTGATGATGACTATCTATAATTGAATGAAATGTATTCTTGAATTTCTAAAATGGCAATCACATGATGCCCCCCCTAGTTGCACAAATATGGGTGTCCCTTTTGCACAAGCATTGGTCTCACTTTTTTGGGGAACTTTTTGAACACCTTGGCAAAAAGCATTCTGATGTGGCATCATATTTAATGATGTGGCCCTAAAATGTTAGTTATAAGTAGGCAACTTGCCAAATAAGTTGCTGGAAAAAATTGGTAGTGATTTAAAATATCCAATATTTTTGTCACATTACAGCAATAGTTGTGACTTAAAATTTGCTATTGTTGATGATGACTATCTATAATTAAATGAAATGTATTCTTTAATTTCTAAAATGGCAATCATGTGATGCCCCCCTTAGTTGCACAAATATGGGTGTACCTTTTGCACAAGCATTGGTCTCACTTTTTTGGGGAACTTTTTGTGCACCTTGGCAAAAAGCATTCTAATGTGGCATCATATTTAATGATGTGGCCCTAAAACGTTAGTTATAAGTAGGCAACTTGCCAAATAAGTTGCTGGAAAAAATTGGTAGTGATTTAAAATATCCATGTAGGATATTAAGTTGTTCATCTACTAGATTCTTTCCTTTACATAGTTTCTTCTCTGATTGTATTTTTGAATTTGTGTGGTCATTTCTTTATGCATAATAAGTTGTTTAAGGCTTGTTTATTGCCAATGTAATACCACTCTTGATATGGTTTTCTCCATATTTATCAATCAAAATGCAGAGGTTGCATTTTTATTGAAATCAACTTGTTCTTCTTTTACCACATTTCATGTGGGGTTCTCCCATTTACATGGCAATAACAATGAATTATTCGAATACATAAGGTTAGACAATGAAACCTATAAAACTTTTTAACTTTTCAGTTGTTATGTTATATGATAAATGCTTTATAGCATACATTGACATTTATAATGGATTTCAACTATTGTTGTTTTTTTGTGTGAGTGGTTTTAAACACCTCTAATAATTAGATTGTTTATTTTGGGTTTTATTATTGTACATTAAACCTAAATTGTTTTGTAATTAGGTCTTAAAATCATTGGGCTGTCCTTGAACCTATTATACTTATATTTGTACATGATTATGTTTGATTCTTTTTTTAAGGAAATAAAATAGTTGCTAAAAGAATTTAAAAATGGTGTTGTTTTGTAAAAAAAAATTAGTAAGCATCATACATATATCCAATCGATAACAATCTAATCTTAAATAAGTAATGGGAGTTAAATAAATTATAGTTGTTGAGAATGAAATAATTAAAGATGGATTATGAGGAAAAAATAGATGTCTTGAAATAGATCAAGGGATATTAAGGGGTCAATACAAGAAGTTGGGTCTCACTTTTGGGTAAAAAGTGGAAGTGTGTTTCTTGTCTTTAGAATTTCTTTTCAAATGATGTCAAAATTTGAGGCACTTATTGTTTGAATATAAAAAAAAAATCAGTAATAGAAATTGTAGTGTTCAGAGTTTTGCTTTTTTATTATGTTTTTTTGGTATGGTTTTTTGAGAACCACTTTTTCAAAATGTTTGTTTAGGAGCATACCACACTCATGTACAAACACCATAATTTGACACAAATAAATGAATTTTTGTGAATCATTATAAGAGAAGTTACCTTACATGCCAAAAATTAATGAGAATATTTTTTCTTAATTTTAAAAAAATAGTTAATTTTTAATTGACGATTAAGCTAGTTTTTACAACCTCTCGATCTACGAACACCATATTTTGATCAAAATTTCACTTTTTTCAAAAATAATTTTTTTTTTCAACTTCAAAAGAATTGTGTATGTATTGATGACATGTAAACTATTTTAAGAAATATCAAAAATTTAATAAGTTATTAAATTTTTAGTGAACCTCACTATTTTACATTCATGTGGCTTTTGATTAATAAAATCATGTAAAAATAGTGAATAAATCATAACACTATAAAATTTACATTTATGAAATTAGGACATTAAGAGTTGTAATGGGTTTTCATTTCGTCAACAAATTTGATTAGGAAGACCCTCTAAAATTTTTGGCAATGCTTGAAATCGTCAAATAATTGGCTTAGTCAAATTTTGATAGATCAAGGCACCGGCTTGATCCCACCAAGCCTGTAACATGCCTTTCCCCAAGCAAAAACTTGATGCTAATTGGTGGTTCCTACCCATGGCTTTAGAATCGGGCGCTCGATTGTTAAATTCAAAAACTAAGTGCCTAATTCCAATTTAGTCGTTGAGCATGAATGGAGCGCTCAATTTATAAATTGAGTATAAACAATTGAGCACCTGATTCATAGATAGTTATTGGGGCCCAAAATAGCCCACGAGAGCAAAAAACAATCATTTCAAACATTCTTAGACAGTCTTGAGCTACAACAACATAATTCCATCATATTATTCTATTTTCTTGTCATCTTTTGCATTTCAAGAGCTCTAATTGATTTGAATTCAAAATTGGTGCAAACATGGGTCAAAACGATAAAAAGAGAAGAAAATGAAAGTCCTAACAAATGAGGAGATTGTAGCAAACAAAGAGAAGGAAGCACAACGTCAATGAGAGAAGACAAAGAATTAGAGAGTTGAGAAATGTTGGGGCTCCAATTTTAAATATTGTTTCACAAGAGAAGGACATTGAGGATACAATGATGGATGAATAGGTCAAAGAAGAGAACCCAATACAAGGAGATTTAGGTGCACATTCTAATCAAACATTCACTACAGGTGTGTCTCCACAACCTCGAGTTAAAAGTGGGTTACAATTTAAACAAAGGACAGAAGCATCAAAGTTCCTACCTTTGGTAATTTGTTTTTTGGGGGAACAAATTTGCACAATTGAATTGTAGAAGTCATATAATTATATTAACTAAGACATATTAGCTTGAAGTTAAAATTTGTATATTTGTTTTAAGTTAAAATTTGTATATAATTTTGACCATTGCATTAAACCTAATTTTATACAATAGATACAAGTTTATGTGATAATAAGCAACATAATCATATAATCATATTTTTTAATAAAAACTTGTCAACTTTAACATTGAAATTTTTGTTTCAATGATAATTAATGTTTCAAGTAAGAAGCAATATATTGGTGAGACAATTTGTAATGATATCTTTTCTAATGATATTTGAAAAAATCCTTAGAAAAATTATTGGAGACACATTTGGATCGATAATTACAAGTAAATGAGAAATGATTGACTCTACAATGACCCCTCCATCACACTATTAGTGCCACAAACAATAGAATAAGGGTCTGTATATCAAGCAAGACAGCGAGAATTAAACAAGTTTGTGATCACAAATCTACAAAAGCATCTATCAAACGGAAAGAAATGAGTTTCCTCGAAGAGCATAGAATATCCAAATCTTCTAGAATTATGAAGCTAAGTGTCACATTCATCCACTTTCAAAAATAGCGAGTACTCTTGTCCAAGTTTTTAAAACGGTTAATTCATGCTTTGTTTCTATACACTCTAATAGAGAACCGTTATGCAGATGTACATTTGATTTACGGAAAAGCCCATTGAGTTTGAAAGTTTGAAACTGAAGGTTGTATTGGAATAAAATATAATTTAACAATTGAATTTCACAATTGATGTGTTTAAATTAAATTAATATTATTAAATATACTTAAAATTATATTAATAATATAAAATAAAAAAGTAGATTTTAAATTTTTTTGAAAAGATCTATTATTATTCATAAATATTATTTTTTTATTGTTAATTTTGAAATATTCTTAAGTTCACTAATACAATAAATAGAATTATTTTTATACTTATTATGTTCAAAATATTATATTGTTTAACAAATTATATTAAATATCATCGTAAATACATTTAAAAAATTATAAAGTAGAACATAAACTCAAAATTTAGTTGAATTATTAATGAATGTTAATTTTATATTGTTTGTAATCAATAAATTGATAAGGTTTACATTTGTATCCTTAAATCATGCCGAAAAGAAATGAATATGGTGGATGGCTCCCAAAAAAACTCAAAATTTAATTTAATTATTAATGAATGTTAATTTTATATTGTTTGTAATCAATAAATTGATAAGGTTTACATTTGTATCCTAAAATCATGCTGAAAAGAAATGAATATGGTGGATGGCTCCCAAAAAAAAGTCCTATAAGACCAAATTGGATAAATTATTTATATAACAACAATAATTAACAAATATTTACTTTAACTTTAGAAATGAGGAAGAAATACTTACTTGTGATTGGTTTGTTTGTGCAAAAACTATTGAATAATTAAATACAATAGTATTAAGGACTTAAAATTGTACAAAATTAATTGAAAATAAGATGTGCATCAAAATGTAAATATCTGCATTAACAAGCCAGACAGTCTAAAAGTACCAAAATAAGAATATGTTCTTGTTTAGTAGACAAGTGCAAATGAACAAATGTACTAACCAAAAAAAATACAATTTGACTTTTTCTTGTAAGCAATGAAAAAAGACATTTGACAAATAGGACTAAAATTGCAAAATTATATATTTAAAAAATTGATATTAAGAAACTATTCTTTAAGAAAATTGAATAATTGAATAATTGAAAATAATTTAAATATTTTTCATGTAAAAAAATTACAACACAATGTCAAAACCTTGAAACATAAAAACTTGTTAAATTGTTTTTGAAATGGTTTGTTCTTTCAGGTGAAATCACAAGTACAATCTTTAGAACCCTAGTGTAATATAAACAAGATTAAGAAATAAGAAGACCTATTGGAAGGATTTGAGGAAGTGGGAAAAATTCCAGAGAGGATGAATATTATAGTGAAGATAGAATTCATGCTTGCTCCTCATCAAGTTTACCCAGCTGTTGCATTAGAACATTGATGACAAGCCTTTGGGTAGGGCTTTTAGTGGTGTAGTCCAATGCAACTTTTGCCAAATTAGAGGCCTCTGCTTTTGAATAATTCTGACATTGACTTATATTAATGAGTTCCTCAACCTTCTCAGTCTCTACAAGAAGCCTTACTATAGAGCTCATCTTCTCACCTGTTATAAGCTGCAATAGTATGATTCCAAAGACATACACATCACTCTTCTCCAAAGTGTAATCTAGAGCCAAGCATCCCATTCCTAATATGCTTTGAGGACTGAGTATTTCTTGGGTTATAGGTTTTATTGACAACTTTGTTGTAGAAACTTGGTCTCCTGAAAAATGAAAATATTATTAATATCTAATGGATAAACCATAAACCATAACATCTAAAGATGAATTGACTTTTATTTTTCAATAGTGTGGTTCAGTGTTTGGATTGCTTGCTTCTAATGTTGGAGTCTGAGGTTCACCTCTCTCCAAGGAGATGATAGTGCAGCCATGATCAATGGATATCTTGGAACATAGAACAAATCCTATATGGAAAAAATGTGTTTAGTCGTATGCTAAATAGAATAGTAGCAGTAGTTATAGGACAACTTCAAGTTATAATGTTAACATTTCTATGAAATATTTTGTTAAACAATTCATTTTACTTGTCTATGCTTCCCTGTTTTTCAAATATGCCTAAGTCATAATTCCTCCATTGAATTATAATATATTAAATAAATAAATAAATTCAAAATATAACAATTTTAAATAGAATTGATAATTATTTAAAAAAATTAAATCAACAAAATAATATCTCAAGAAATCTAAAAAACTTATAAATTGATAAATTGAAAAAATATTTTTCTAAACTAAGAAGTTTACATTACTATTTTGCTTACGTGCCTCGTCTCTATGAGTACATCTTTCATATTCTACTGTTATGGTATTTTGTAAGATAATAATTGTTTCTGAAATTACATCAAGCACTGCATGTGGCTACCCTACGCTTACATAATTTGCATACATGTTTCTCATTCTTTAGGCATCCCTCTTCTATTATCAGTTTTAGTTATTCGCATTGCTCAGTGGGTCTGTTGTCTCCTCTTGTTTCAATCAGAAACCAATTTTTGGTGAGATTCAGAGAAGGCGATAGTCAAGTTTGAGTGGCTCTGTTTGGAGTAGGGGAAGAGGTAAGGGGCCCATCAAATTTGGTATAGCAGAGCTTGCAGTGATAATGTGTTTGGGGGTTTGCAAGCGGTTGAATCTTAAAACCTAATTTGTGCCATCTGTTGAGGGCCTGATGTTTTTGGGAGATGTCTATGGAAGAGCATCAGCTTCATTGCTTATCTAATCTTCTTGCTTCATTGCTTTACTATATGCAAGGATCTGAAGAACGCAGTTTACGTCAAATGTAACCACGTAGCTGAAACAAAGATGGGCCAGGTGAAGGTGCAGAGACTCTTACAAGGTAAAAGCAGAGGAAAGAAGGCAATCATCAAATGCTAGCAAGCAGTGTTAATTATTGTTAGTTGAACAGTTGTTATTTCTGACCCGAAAATAGCAGTAGTATTTATGGGTAGCTTGGACAGCTGTTCGTCCTTATCTATGTATAGCAGCATTAGTTATGGGTAGTTTGGACAACTATTTGTCCACTTGCCGAGAATTAGTAAATGGTTGTTGCAAGGATAATTATTTACTAATTTTAGTGATTCCCTTTTGGACACCTTGCAACCAATTCTATTATTGGTTGTCGAGTTGTTTTAATCTCAGCCGTTGGTTTGATTTAATCTCAGTCATTGGTTTTTCCAATAGGGTAGTATAAAAAGGGGTCATTGGGTCATTTGGAGATACAAGTTTTGGAGAAGCATTTTGCAGTGATAGCAAATTGTCTTGCAGTATTAGCAAGGGCGCAGTGTTAGCGTGGGGATAGCAGTGGGGAATATCAGCGGAAGAAATTAGGAGGTTGTTGGAGTTCTGCTAGTGAGAGGCAAGAAATTTTGTATCTCTTGATTTGCTGAAGTTTAATATAATTCCTCATCTGTAGAACTGGTTTTCCCTTAGGAGTTTTTCCAGGGACAATTTGTCCGAAAATATTGTGTTCATTGTGTTGTGCATTTCTTTCCGTATTTTATAAGTGAAGTTGCAGTTGTGTTATTTTTCGATAATAGCTGAAAATTTGTTTTCAGCAGCTTAATAATCGTTTACGATAGGAGATTAATAATCAGTGAGTGCAATAGTTGATTTTTCCCAAGCAGGCGGAAGGACATGTTCATAATGGATGGGTGTATGATATGTTCCTAAAAAATGTAGTTCAGAAGATGAAAATGAAGATGTGGGGAAGACTTGTAGCACACAAAAACACATTGCCCCTGCAAACTTGGTGGCCATTAATGCTAAATGAGAAATGTAATTTTCTTCTTTGAACTGACAAATGCAGTTGCCTCCAAGCCAGTGCTTATCAATCCAAAAACACTGTTGCTATTGAAGTATAATTGAGAAGACAAATAACTGTAAGAAAATTTATATAATATAAAATTTTGACCCAATTCTCACGAAAACAAGCATATTATTAGTGATATGATATGATATGATAGATTTTAATATCGTCCACAAGACTAAAGTAGCCTATGGGACCCACACGATCACCCCCCAAGGTAGGAGCACAACTAATCTAGCTGTAGATTTTTGGTTAACTTGTCTCTCCTTTGCTAAAGTTTGATAATCAGAGCCATTGTTCTCTCCACTTGATCGTCCTCAAATAAGTAGTTCAAGTCCTTGTTCTGTAATATCTTTGTATAACCAAATCTGATGTTACTGTATGCCAAGCAATCTTTGATAAAGTGTTGCTCTATCTCTATCGCTCCCATATTATAGAATAAACATGTTTTGTTTGCCTACTCTTCCTTTGGTACTTGCCATCTACCAATTTCACATCACAGTCAATGTGAACTAGTTTTGAATTGCACTATCAACATTTTTGCTTTCCAATTAATAGGTGCTCTTATATAGGTCTTTTCCTCGTGACTAGAAGTGGGGTTAAATTCATTAATGTAATAAGATTTTTTTTGCCCCATGTGCCTTGCCCATAGAATATTGCAAAAAATTTCCATGACAAACTTCTTTATTTCTTTAATATTATCCAAGAAAGTATGGATGTTGATATCTCATTTTTGCATCCATTTGTCATTTTACTTCATCCATGTTCTTTTCTGCCTAACAAGTTTTTCATCTACTACTAGCTTGGGCCAGCAATGTGTTTCCAGGACTTGGGTTTTCTTTAGATAGTTTAGCATCCAGACCAATGGGATGGCTTCTAATGGAAAGGAACCCACCTTAGCCAATAAGATCTCATATAGTACCATGGCATGTGATGAAGTGTTTTTGAATTCTTTTGACCTATGGCTATTTCTGTTCAAACATACTATCGTTGCAAACTTCACATCCATATAGAATAACTAGAGTGACCAGCAGACCAAAAAGAGTTTGCATGGTCATCCAATCCCATAATTTTGCATTCCTACACCTATTTTGTAGAGAATATAATGCCTTCTAGCCCCCTTAAAAAAAATTTGATATGCATGTATCCCAATTGAGTTTGTTATGAAAATCTATGCCCAAGTATTTGTACTCTTCCACAATCACAAGAGGGTTACCCTCAAATAGGAACTCATCCTGTATACCCCTATTCATTTTTAGCGAGAAGATCATAACTTTGGTTTTGCTAGTGTTCACTTGCATTCCCACCTCATGGCAAAAACTTTCTAGAGTTTTCAAGTATTCTTTCAAACCTTTAGCTGTTCTAGCAAGAATGATGAGATCATCTGCATATAAGAGCAATCTTATCACAAAGTGAGCCAGTTGTACCCCTTCACCATTTGTCTTGTTTATCCATTCTTCTAGCTTGTCAATATAGAGCCCGAATAGTGTTGGAGATAGTGGACACCTTGTTTAACCTTGATGTTGCTACCAAAATCTTCTGATAGCCCTTCCATCATTTTAATTTTAGCTTTGACCTACTCATACAATCTATGAACAACAGACCTAAGTTCTTTAGGAACTTCTAACTCTTCCATTATGTCCCAAAGTTTGTTACGTGGCACTATGTCAAATGCTTTTTTGAAGTCCACAAAATAGCAAAAAGCCTCAGCCCCCTAAGTGTCTTAAATTTTCTCTATCAAATATCTAAGAGTGATGTCTTGATCTATAGTAGAGTGCTTCAGTCTAAAGCTTTCTTTCCCTTTCTCTCTTTTACCTTCTGTTTCAACCCATTTACTAATTTTTCATTCTACCATGCCGTCAAATAACTTTCCGAAGAGTGGATTGATCGTGATAGTTTAGTAAATTAGAAGGGTTGTTTATGTCTTAACTTTTGTGGTGTGGAATCACCACACTTGTCAAATTTATAGGGAATCCATCTCTCTTGACACTATTGAAAATCTTAGTGATGTGTGGTGCTAGGGTTTCAGCACCTCACTCTAAGTATTCAACTTGTAGCCCATTTATATCTTGAGCTTTACCCATAGCTAACCTCCTTATGCCTTGAATAATATCCTTTTGGCTAAACAAATCACCTATAGTCTCAGTTACCATGGTTCTATGTTCTCCCAAATCACACTCGTAGAGGGTTTTGGCATATTCTAGCCATTTGGTTCCTTTGATGTTGTTCTCTATCTATGCTTTTCTCTACTAAAGCTCTTTCCAAAATTTTCTGGGGCTACTTTTACCAAGATTAATCAACTCAATCCTTCTCATGTTCACATACTCCTATTTCTTCTTTTTAATCAGCTGATCATATTCCTCTTTACTTTCTCTATTCATGTTATTTTTTCAACTCCTTTTTATCATTTTGCACCCCTCGTCAAACCACAGATTGGTCAGAAAAGTGTTATTGTCTTCTCTTGTGACCTTAGATCTTTTACACTCCTCCAAGGCTTTAATGATAGTAAGCATAAGATTATCCTTGTCCATGGAATGTCGTTTATCAAACTTGAGATACTTTCCCTGCACTTTAGATAGCTGTAAAAGAGAGTCTCAAAATATATTATGGTTCTTTTGTGTCATTAAAAATTTCTTGGTCAGGAGCATCTTCTTCTTCTGTAGAGGTTTTGAGACATTATGTTGATCCTTAATGTGGGTGGCTACCCTTATCGAGATGGGGTTGTGGTTGGACTTTACCTCCATGGGGCATTCCTTTATTTCAAATTTAATTATCTTTGTGACATAGTCTTGCGAGCATATGACATAATCCACAACACTTTGCCCATTGTGTCTTTTGCATGTGATTCCACCAGATTTAGGCCACTTTTCCATACCATTACATATGACCATGTTATATAGGCAGTATAAGTCTAGTAATTCAGCCCCAATGTGGTTAACCTTTCCCATGTTGTCCTGCGATGATCTTTTCCATTTTTGAGTCACTTCTTCTTCTAGCCAAACTAGATCTATGCTTTCCTTGTAACTCTCCTCGAGATTAAGAGTTGGTTGTTCGTTGTTCTAGCATTGAAATCACCTATTACCATTGTTTCCCCTAGAGTGTTAAAAGTTACTATGTCTTTTTGATCTAATGTATGTTTTTTATACATTTTTGAGCCTTTTGGAGCGAAGTAACAGGCAGCCACCACTGTTGAAAATAGTATGATGTTTTTCCCATAAATACACTAGAAAATACTTTGGTCACTTCCAAATTTCACATGCTTCACCAAGGCTCATTCCAATTTTTAAAACTATCATGTCTTCAAGTTGGGTAAAGGGATGTTGATACTTCTTGCACCAAGTGGAGTATCCATGTACCAGGAGGATCGTATTAAAAAGGAATTTTCTAGAGTTTCCACACTTTCCTATAAAAGGCATTATCGTTGCTCTGGATTTTTTCATTGCTCCTTTTAAATATTTGCTCTCTTGTCTCTGAATAGGCTCAAGCTATTGTCAATTTGTGGCCTGAATATGCTTCAAGGTTCAACACATTTTTGGAGTAATTATTGAATCTGAATAACTATATGTATGGTAGGAGCATCCTTGATAAACTGAATACAATGTTCATTCATTCCTCACAAATCTGGCATGTATATTGATGAAATAGTTATTAGTTAATTTCCATATATCACCCTGTTGTAATTTCCTATATGTTTTTTATTGAATCATTTGTCGTTCATTATACATAGTTGTGATACAAGAACTGCATCTTTTCTAGTTCTTCTTTTGATAGTGATGTTGACACTTGTGATCTCACCCATCAATAGCATTATATAATCACGAGTCTCCAACATTCTCTTGATTAGTATTTTGTTTGAACATAAGTAATGGGCAAGATCTAGAAATTCTCCCTTTGGCATGATATTTGGGACTCTAAAATTTTGCCAAAATTTAGAATTCCATCACCTTCCTTCTTTCATGCTGAGCTAAGGTGAGGTCATCATTGAGATATATATGTGTGCCTTTGAGAAATTTTCTATTACTTAAGATGTTGTTTGTGTCCCCTATGTTCTTCATTGTCACTCTAGCATGCCTATCTTTGCCTTCCCTTATCCATTTTCCAATTATCTGTGCATGTATAGCTATTCCATGCTAGTCTAATTAGTTTTTAAGGAAGTCTTTAACTAGATCTGTTGTGTTTTTTTGTTCTCCATAGTCCCTTAGTCCTTTGATGACGGTATTTGTTGGTTTCTCACTTCTTTACTTTTCCTCTCTAATCTGCCTCTACACTTGTTTTTCTATGTTTTCATTAGAAGTGTTTGTTGGCCCCTTTACTAGGTTAGCCCATGATCTAACTTCTTCGATTTTCTCTCTAAGTTGGTTCTCTTTTATTTCCATATTGCCATGGCATCTTTGTATATTTTTCATTTGCGGGTTTTTGTCTTCATCCCTAGCCCCTCCTTCTTCCGTGATACTTGTTGTTGTCCTCTTTTCCTCTACTTCTTTCCTTTTTCCATATTAAATTGCAATTTTTGAATTTGTTCTCTAAGTGACTTGACCTCCATTGCTAGTTTCTAGTTATCTTCGGTGACTCTTTCATTGTGACACTTTCTATTTGGCTCCTCTCTTCGAGTGCCCACACTCTCTCTTTCAAGGCTACCAAGTTGTTCACAAAGATGTCCAGATACCACGTCATGGGTGTCCTCGTGGGGCTGTAATTATTTGATAGCCCATCCTCCACTATGTCCATTTCCTGAGATTTGTTTGCCTTCCCTTTACATTTGATATCATTAAACTGCTTAACTGTTTCTAAGATTTCAATTCGTCTCAAACTTTATTCCCCCATCTTTGTACTGTCTAGGACATGCGGTATCAGTTTCGAAAGTATAGCTACGAGCTTCCCTCTTTTATCATACTTAATCTTTCGTATCTTCCTTCATTTGATTATTCTTTTATATTATTTAGCATTCATGTAAATGTAGTTTCCCCCTCCAGGTGGTCCGCTTACTTGTGGAAAGCTCAAAATGTTTGTAGATAGATTGTCATTTACTCCTCCAAGAATGAAAGGACTAGTGTTTGGTTGAGCTCCCTTGATTCCACTTGATGAGGCTATTTTGTATTAAACTATCTCCATTTTCCAGAACCATGTCTTTAGTACCTAAGATATTATTGTGCCCAACAGCCTCCACCAAACTTGATTGTTGTTCTGCTATTTCAGGTGCCCTGACCATCTGATTCCTTGCCATACCAGATCTTGTACTGTGCCCAGTGACCCTATCTGGCTCTGACTGTGACTCCCTTACCATTGGTGGATTGATCAATGAGACTTGTACAAGTATCTTCTCATCTGTTTGAAACCCTACAGGTTCTTCTGTGATTCCCTCTGTGATTCCCTCATTTATGCCTTCAGTGGGAACCATGTCGCTAATTCCGGTGTCTTAAATAGTATACCTAGGTCTTTCACCATTTCGTCTTTGACAAGCCATTGGACATGTTTCCTTTTGTGATCGTGTCAGCTAATAGTCTGCAGAGAGAGAAGAAGAAGCCGTCGGTTCTGTGCCCATGCCTTCAGGTCCTCTTTCATCCTATGAAATTTTTTTTAACTGTTTTATTCCATATCTCTAAAATTTGAGAGAAAACAAATTTGGAAAAAATAATTTCTAAAATTCAGATTCCAAAATAGCTAATAAAAAAGAGGAAAAAATAAAAGCACAGTTTCCCAGAGTGGATGAATGTGGTTGATGTTGTTAGGAAATCAGGCGGCAACATTCATCAAGTGCTTCCAAGGAATGACAATGTGAGCATAAACGATCCAAGAATACCTCATGTTCATCATTCATCATTCATCATGGTCAAACTCAGAGATCTGATTGACGATGTCATCGAAAAAACAACCGATGCCATTGATGGAAGTCAATGCAAACATGATCTTCCGCCCATCAAATTTGGTGTTCAGCACAATGTGTTTGAACACTTCATTCATTATAAGCGATTGCAATGCAAAAATCACATTTAAATACAAATAAAATCAAGTCAGTACATGAGAAAATGGTGTTTGGCAAAATAAATTAATGTTAATGATAGCAGTCGAGCCTACAATAGCCGATACCGTTTTGGAATAAATTGTTCAAGCGCACAGATATTAACAAGTTGAAGGAAAAAATTGCAGCCCTGTGAATGTGTAGAATCTTGCAGAATTTGCATACATAGAGTAGAAACTTTCAAAATTCTGATAAACACGACCATAAATAAAAATGCATGTTTTTACTTCTCTTTTTGAATTATGATGTTTATAATTTTGTATTTTTCTAATTGTAAAATTATTTTTCTCATTGTTGTGGTCAATCCAAAATTTAAAAATATATATTTTTAAAAAGTTATTATATTAAAAGTTAACTATTACATTGTGCTCTAGCAAAATTTTAATACTTAATCCCTATTGGTCTATTGATTTGGTCAAAAAAAAATTGGATCAAAAGATCCATGAGTTATCCTCCAACTAATAATGACATTAATGATACTTTAATTGCATGTGACATTTCATCCCTTTGTTCACATTAACGATTACTGAATTTTGTTGATTTTTTAAAACAAATTTTTTTTTTCATTGTCTTTTTTAGTCAAGCAAATAGAATTCTTAATAAATTGTATTATTGAAATCTGAAAAATATGTTAAAATTGTACAGCTTTAGAAAACATAAACAAACTTTAGAAATCTAGAAATGTGATTGGTTATCTAAAAATGTATTGAATCTTACGATTTCAATAGTTACCTCCAAAGATAGAACTAATAATTTAGATTTTCTTCATGAGAAGAAATTGACAAATGATTATGGAAAACGAACTCCAATCAAAATTCAAACCACAAATGAAATACAAAGAAAAAATGAAATGAGATTCAAATTCTAATTAACATTGAAAATTAAATGCCAATTGAAAAACAATGATATGAATGTAGACATGGAAACACCAAGTAATAAAGAAACATGTTTGAATGATACTAAAGTTCATGAACATTTTTATTTTTCTAATGATGTGCTTGATAATCTTCGTGGATTGGTTTCATGGAGACAAATTAAGACACATGTTAATAGATTATATAGATAATTTTTTTATAATAAGAAATTTGGGTCTCAATGTCAATTAATGTTGCAACTAATTAAAATGTCTAAAATGTGAAAAGTGATGAAAAGGTTAAGAATTTACACGAAGCCCAAAAATAAAGATAGAGTAGATATAAAAACAAGTTGTATCCACTATTGTTAATGTCTTTAATATTATTGGAAAGAGAAGTTGCTCTAAAGATCATAATGTGGCACGACGAGCAATAACAACAACTTTAGTTAATAAATCAACTTCTGACAAAAGATTGATTAGTGACATAAGTGGATATCTTAATGTGAGTCATAAACCTTTAAAAATAGTTATAAAGAGAAGGGCTAAGTTTGAATGCAATCAACTAAATAGTTTGTGGACTACTAGCGGTAGACTCTTGAGATTTGATATGAAACATACTAGTGAAGTCAAAATTTTGGTTGAATTTTTTTAGCATGATAATACAAGAGTATCACATAATTCAAGAGATGTTCTTAAAGTGAGAGTTGGCTCAAAAATACGTGATCCACATTGTAAACACCTTTTGGACATGACTCAAATTGAATTGTTCAAAAAGAAATTAGATGATAAGGTCGTAACTATTAGCATTAGTCAAAGGTCTTTTTAAAAGTGTAAACCATGGTATGTAAGGATTAACAAGGAACGAGTCACATGTAAAACTCATGTTCAATTTTGTTACCCTTATAATGTATTTCAATCTATACATAGTACCATGCATACCAATGAAATGTTGCAGGAATGTGGTATACATATACCACCTCAAACTATAAAGAATTTCATATCAAGTTTGTTTTGTAAGCCACCTAATGAGCAATATTTTCTTTTCAATGCATGTCTTTTTGGTACATGCGATATGTGTGTCAATCTTGCTTTGTTAGATTAATGTTTGCATGAAAAATATTTGACTTGTTTTGGATAACAATTAGTT
The DNA here is from genome assembly GCA_028749045.1 of Cupressus sempervirens. Classification (NCBI taxonomy): domain Eukaryota; kingdom Viridiplantae; phylum Streptophyta; class Pinopsida; order Cupressales; family Cupressaceae; genus Cupressus; species Cupressus sempervirens. Next base: position 548,885,528 of record CM053785.1, on the reverse strand, counting down.
GATGTAAAAAGATTCAAAACTATTGAATATCCATTGAAGGATGGAAAGGTTGGAAGAAGGTATGATCTAGCTAAAGGAAAAGTTAGTTGTCTTGCATTTATAAATGAGTTTAAGAGTAAGATCATACCAAAACATGTAAAACACTCTCAATATGTTAGATGGGAATTTCACATATGTAAGAATAAGTTTCCAATTGGTAATATACTTTCAGTCGTTGACTTTGTAGGGAACTACACACTTGCACCCCAAGATGAGGTACAATCACAATATTACAATTTAGTGCAAGTAGCAATTTTTGTTCATATAGTTTCTAGGCATGCACTTGATAGTACATAAGAGGATCAAAAAATATTGAGAGAGTACCATTTCTATATGAGTGATAATAAACTACACTCATCTTGAGTTTGTCAAGTATTATTTCAAGATCTTTTACGATAATTTAAGAAAGAGACAAATTCAAATGACACAACATCTAATATGGTCAAATAATTGTGCAGGACAATTCAAGAATACTAGAATGTTCTATTGGTTGAGTAGGACACATAGGAAAACTAATATCAAACATATGTGAAGTTTTTTTGAGGTTGGACATGGTAAAGGAGAACACGATAGTGTCGGTGCATGTGTGAAAAGAGCCCTTTGCATAGAGAAATTAAAATTTGAGGAAAAAACCAAATTCAAAAACTCACACGACATTGTGGAATGGTGTAACAAATCTTTATACACATCAAGTCGGAACTCTACAATCAAACATTTCTTATGGCTAGTTGAAGAGAAGAATATCCTTTCAAGATATGACTATGATACAATTAGTAGGTCAGCTAAATGGAATTCATTTACGAGTTTGGATTCTAGCACTTGGACTATATGAACTAGGGAGATTGCATATTTTCATCAATTTTGTCTTGTAGGTGAATGGAAATAATGCAAGAATATGGAATGGGTTGAAGAATCACAACAAAAATCATTAGCACCTACTGACACACACTAAAAATGATATAATAAATGAAGGCCCAAATGTTACATTTGCATCAGAGGACTATGATCATTTTTCAGACCTCATACAACCTGCTATGTACAATTTAGTTCAATTTGTTGTGATTGTGCCTCAATTTATATTATGTATTTATGCATAAATATAATTCAAGTACATGCATGTGGTTTAACATATCTTTTAGGACATGTTTATGTTGTTATTGCACCTGATGATAATGATGAATAAATTGAGTATTGGCTAGCTAGATGTGTGGAACCTAAGAAAAAAATGATATGTCATCAAGTAGATGATGATGGTTTTTAGTATTCAATTGGGTTTTTCATTGTAGCTGACACCTGGCTATGTAAATACCTAACAAGAAGAAACAGTTTACCAGCATTTAAAGATTACCAATTGAAAAAGAAGATTTTACACTGTTCTCATTTGGTGGTGGCAACGAATATCAAATTAGAAAGATACAAAGGGAGACCCACTAATAAGGTACTATGGACAATTTCAAGGGAAGAGCATGATGCAATCATAGATGCATTGCAAAAGAGAGAGGATGAAGAAGGTATAATAGCTTGACTATATCTTTACACACGTAAGTTTTTTTATTGTGCTCTTTTTACATGTACTTGTGTAATAAATGTATGTACATATTGTCAATATTATTAATTTATGTACTTATTTAGGTCTCAAGTACAACTTCTACAAATTTTGATGATGTCATGGATAACATCAACATCTTGTGCAATTACACATGGTGAGTGTATATTAAACATATTTACATTATACATATAGAACTTATAAAATAATGCTTTGACTAACATTTCAACAACTTCATTTTTTATTTTGTTGGACCCCATTTGAACAAATGAGTTCATCTAATTTTGTATTTGAATCAAATATTGTCGTAAACATTTAAAAACTTGATTTCACTTCTATTTGTGTCCTCCATATAATTTTAAATATGAGTTTAGTTGTTTTAAATATACGAGCTCAATTTTTCAAAAATATGAGTTCACTTCTGTTTGAAATTTATTGGTGTACACTTGATATTAAATTCTTTGTCAATTTGTAATGATCTCCTATATGTTTCTATTAATTTTACATTCAAACATGTATAAATTATTGTTCCTATGTTTAATTAAATATAAGTGTGCATTAGATATGCTTGTCCAAATATGTTGATTAAAAATGATAACATAATGTATGAAATCTTAAAGTTCATCATACTACCTATAAAATGTGTTGTACAAACATAATAGCATGGTATGATGTATGATAACATTCAATCTAAGATAAGATTATAACATAAGAAGATACCATATACTAACATGATAACAAGTTGTAAAAATATAATAGAAATAAGTGTCAAAATACAAAGTGTATCATAATAAATAAAATGTCTCATAAAAATACAATGTAAAGGTGTCCTCGTTACAAGTCCTAAAATAAAAATCTAAGACCTAATCTATCTAAGCTTTAGTCCACTTCACATAGAGTGAAGAGGACTTAGATGGATCATACTGTGCAACATTATGTGTGTCATCATGTGGGGCATCCTATGTGACATCCTTTGTCGAATGCTATGGGGCATCCTATGTGACATCATGTGTGGCATCCCAAGAAGGTAACATTTGCATGTTTAATTGAAATGGTTTTCATAAGCTAGCTGAAAAATAAAATAAAATAATGAGCTTCATTAAAAATTTACCATGTGATCATGGTGTCCCTTTGTGACTGGAGGAGGTGCACTCTCATAGCCATCAAAAGTGGTAGTGGTCAAGCCCTGCAAGAGAATATGTAAATTCTAAAAAATTGATAAAGATCATACTAGCCTGCATTTAACAGTACCAACCTTAAAGGATGATGTGTGTACCTCCATCTACCTTAGTCCTATACTCCCACCAAAACTCATGGCAACATCCTCCTAAAATCATGAATACAAAAACCTTTAGTCAAAATTGTCTATACATGAATTATAGAGTACATAAATTTAAAAGTGCATGATTTACACTAAAAATTTATGAATTAAAAACATATATATCATACCTGAGTATTGGCCAATTTCACAGATGGGTCTAGAGATATGCGTGTAGCATGATGATCACATACTCCAATGGCTTATAACTATAATACCAAGAGATGAATCAAAGTTGTAGATAAAAGTTAGTAATCATTTTTGTATATAAATAGTAACAATACAATCTTGAAAAAGCACATATAGTAGGTATTTGAGGTTGAGCCTCATTAGTGGATGCACTGACATGTGCAAAACTACCAATAGTTGAAGGTCTAAAAAATAGACTATACTAAGGCCTAGATGGAATAGTAGCATCCATCTGATGTTCATAAAATTAGCCTTGCATTATCCATGAATTATATTTGAAGATAAGTTGATAAGCATCTACATAAAAATAGTAAAAAGTAATTTTCTTGAAAAGTTCATACCGTAGGTATTTGAGGTTGTGCCTCACTAGTGGATAGATTGAGACCTATAGAAGTACCTAGTTGTGTAGCAGATGACAATCCCTACAAAATTAGTCAAAAAGAATACATTAACATGTTATTAAATTTGAGTTCCATTGTACATTATTTTAAGTGTAATTCAAAGTGCATACTATATGAGGGATGCCAATGTCAAAAGTTCTCAAAAAAAGGTTATACTATCTCCTAAGAGGAACAATATCATCCATCATCTGTTCATTCAAAATCAACATACATTATGGTTGATACGATTATATATATGTAGAATGTAAATAATTGTGTACTCTATAAATTATAGTTAAATTTGTACCTGCTTCTCATGATTGGCTTCCTCCACACAAAGAAGGCCAGCATATGATGACACATCAAAATCATCATCATCACCATGAGTAACATAAGCCTCATCATCAAAATCAACACCTTGGGTAGCTTAGGCATCTTGTGCATCTAGATCGCTCTAAGGGCCTCTACATATATCCCCACAACTGGTACAAATGTGTCCAAGTCTAGGAACATCCCTTGCCTATGTTCAATACTCTACTAAATTTCCTAAAAGGGCACTCAATGAACTAAGAGCATATGACACAGCTTGATGATGGTCAGGTGTTGGAAAAATCGATGTAGGAAAGGGAAGAAGAGGTTGAGGGCATCAACAATTCCATGTATTATCACTAAGCTCTTCCCCATGCCTATCTTGAGGCATCCCTCCACTGACCCCCTGAAATGCTTTCATATCAAAATAATTGGGTTTTAGACCCAATTTGAACTTTGCCCATAATTTCTTAAGAAAGTACATTAGTACTCATGATTAGCATGTAGTGGATGGTAAAATACAAACACCGCCACTCCCAAAAATGCTCTGATATTCGGGGGTGTGTACACCATCTAATAGAAATGTGGTCCTTCCTGTCACTTATATTTTCACTCATCTTTGGGTTGACAATTTTTTTAAAAAATAATTTTCAATATTTTCAAGTCATTGACCTCTTTATAAGAGAGATTGTCAAAATAATATGTCTGAATGGATTCCCTCCATGAATGGAAGTTATCTATCTTAGCATCCAATCTCTAAATTGACTCTACAATGAATTGCATGCTATATATAAGGTGAAGTAGTTGAGTGGGAGATGTGTCTCATGCCTAATAGTATCAACATCTTGCATAAGGTCATGTGTGTTATGCATCAAGTTCTCTTGTAGCTCCTCAGGGGTAGGTGGTGGAGGAGGACTAGGTGGTCGTGGAGGTGGGGGTGGGGTGGGAGGTTGTAGAGATGGAGGTGGGGGTGGAGATGGAGGGGGCAGGGGTGGGGGTGGGTCTTGAACAAATATGTCATCCATGGACACACACACACACACACACACACATATATATATGTATGTATGTGTGTGTGTGTGTGTGTGTGTGTGTGTGTGTGTGTGTGTGTGTGTGTGTGTGTGTGTGTGTGTGTGTGTGTGTGTGTGTGTGTATGTGTATATATATATACACACATACATACATACAACAATAAAATTTACAATTACTATTTAATTAATAAAATCTAAAACATAAATCTAATTACATCTTTAAAACTAGTTAGACATCTTAATACATGTCATTAACTACAAATACAACTTTAATGTGAGGGAATTGATATAGATTTATAGTTCATGGTTTTCATTTACATTTAGAATTAAGCATCTATGGTAGGGTTAGGAATATAAGGTTTGCAATTTAAGTTATTATCTAGTTAGGCATTTGAGGCTTAGGGTTAGTTTTAGGATAAGGGTAAGGGTTTGGGATTATGCATTAGTTAGGGTTCAAACTATTAATGTTACTCTAGTTAGGATTGGATTATGGTTAGGGTTCAAACTAGGATAAAGTTATATAATTCATCTTTAAATATTTAACATAAATATAATTATATCTTTAAAACTATCTAAACATCTAATACATTTTTAACTACAAATATATCAAAAAGGGGAGGGGAGAGATTAAACTATAATTAAATGAATATCTAAAACATAAATTTAAATGAATATCTACAAAATAAAAATTTAAATGCACGTCTAAATATCAAAAATGGGAGGAGAAAGAGATGAGAGAGAAAAAGGAAGGGAGGAGAGAGAAAGATGAGAGTAAATAGGGATGAAGGAGAGATCATATAAAGTTCATTTTCATAGGTTGGTACTAATTTAAAAAATGGAAACCTATTTTATATTCCAGACAAAGAAATTAGGTACTTGTTATGAGTTACATGAATAGATCTTTTTTGTGAAAAGGATAAAAATTAATAATAAGTCATAATTATTCATTACATAGGTCAGTTTATATGGAATACAAAATGTAATCTCCTAACAACTATCATTGCTAATATATGTTCATCTTAAGAATTTTATGCATGCTTAAATTTATCTTAATATAAGGCATATATGTATATTTATGAAATCATGTGAACTTATCCACCTACATGAACTAGTCCTTATTGAGTTTTAGTAGATGCTCATATGAACCATCTTGAGAATTTTATGCATCATCACCAAACTCAAGAAGCATATCATATTGTTTTATACTCCATAGGTTATGTAATTATATGACTTCCTCTTAGTTGACTTAAAACTATTTGTCATAAGTTAACATTAAAATTAAAAAGGATTTTTTGAAGATGATAAAAAGGTTGGGAAATTTCAAATTTATCTAATCAAATGTTTAGGACATTTATATTAATATCTTACCATGGTTATAAACTAAATTTTAATTGAAACACAAGAATGCGAAAAAGAATAACAAAGGTAGTTTGAGACCAATACAAAGGCTTATAATGAAATCTTATCTTATAAGGTAGTATGAGACCAAAGCTCATATTGACTCAATTACAATTCATTGAGGTAATTCAGAGGATCATTAGACTAGACCTAAACATTTTGTACAAAATCTTGAAAAATAAACCTAAGATGATTAGATAAACAAAAGAAATACGATACACCTAATAAGTAGATTCAAACATTTTTCAATCTTATATGCTTATTGATCAATAATATAAATATATACTTCCTTTCTATTTATTATACTTTATTAATAGTTTAATGAAATACTAATATATTGTTTAATTTTAAAGCTAAGAGATTGTAAGATAAATTTATCTTAATGAATGGTTATGACTTGAGTTTATTCATTTGTATATCCTTATATGAGAATTTTATTGCTAGTATAGGTCCTAGGGAGGAGAGAGAAAAAGAGAGGTAGGAGAGAGAGAAAGGCAGGAGAGAGAAAAAGTGTGAGAAGAGATAAACAAAGAAGAGAAAAAAAAAGATGGAGGAGAAAGACAAAAGAGGGGGAGAGAGAAAGGGAGGAGAGAGAGAAAAAAAAAAAGACACCCTCTCTTTTTTCTCTCTCCTCCCTCTCTTTTTCTCTCCCCCCCTCCCCCTCTCTTTTTAGAAAATGATGAATGGGGATGAAAAGAGAGAAAGGGAGGAACTCAAGGACAATAGGTGATGAATGTGAATTTTTTATGTTTTTTAGTTTTCTAAGTTTAGGCTTTTCAAATTTTAGGTTTTTTTGTGTGATGAATTTGTTTCTATTGTTTAACTAGTGTTAATGTTTTTTTGTTTTTATTATTTTACCTAAAGATAATGTTTATGTGTTCGACCTAAATTTTATGTTTTTGAAATGAAATTGAACCTATACTTTATGTTTTCAATATCAGTTGAACCTATAGTTTATGTTTTTATATATATTTTACCAATTCTATGTTTTATACACTAAATTTATTTATTTTTTAAACAAATTTTAAACTATATAAAATAAAATATAAATACTGATATAAAAGTAATAACGATGAACAAAGATAACCTAATTTTTAAGCTTAAAACAAAAAATAATAGAAAACAAATAGGCATGCCTTGAATAGTGAAAAAAAGCAATTGGGGGGTTTGCCAGGGCTTTGAAAACCAGGATCTCCTCTCTTTAATATTGCTTTCATTATTTGGAAGAAGTGAAAATGACAAAAGAATGCCAAAAAAATTGATTTTAATATTTTTGTGAAGTAACGGCTCGATTGAGAACAAATGGGTCACCCGATTAGCTTCATTTTCCCAATCCATACTCACGAATCAAGCACTTGAATTTTTTTTAAATGGGCACCAAATTTATTAAATATGGATCGGGCTATTGAATGCAATTAGGTGCCCGATTCCGAAGAGGTCTCAATCCACAAAATAGACTTCTGTGGAATTTAGACTCATCTTCTTGCTCTAACCCTAAGGTTTATCTTGAAATTAAAAAAATGTTGACTTTATATTTTATAATGGTACAAAAAAGATATGTAAAATAATTATTATTGTTAGGTTTTAAATCAAGAAGTTTTGGATGAACTATGTAAATTTGAAAAAGTGGAATGCAATTTCTCTTTAATTGTCTTTTCTAGTGAGGTGTATTTTTTGATGCATGATTATTTCTATTATGGAGAAATATTTAAGTACTTGCATTGTTTAGAAATATTTGTGCTCTATTGAAGCAAAAAAAAACTTAATCTCAAGTAGGAATTAGTCAATAATAATAAAACTATGTGATATTCCAACATTTTGAAATCAATAAGTTGGCAAGGAGTATACATACCTTGTCTCTTGTGCATAATTTGAATTTTTATAACAAATAAATAAACTTGTGATGATGGAGCTTCATAGTCACCATGACATCCATTCTCCATGTAAGAAAAATGACTATGATGTTATTTATAAGTGAACATAAAAGATTACTTATAAATCCTACCATAGCACATGGGCTATATGATGTGACTATGGCTTGATGATCAGTTGTAGAAACCATCATCTCGTAATCACCATCAAAACATGCATTTCATTTAGTTAGTAATCAAGTTGCATATGAAAATTCCAACACCTTGCATACATCCATCCGTGATACAATCATCATTCTACCATATACATATGTACCCCAGTCATCATTTTCATGTCTACATATATAGTAGTAGTATAATGATATCATAGATGCATGCGTCTAGACAAATGTAAATGCATAACATACTCTCTATCATAAAAGCATGCCACCACATATTGACTTAGCATCAACATTGCATATTATTACATCGCTTCATATTAGTATTGCATCATAAACACACATATTCTTCGTAGATCACATATTGTCTATATTGATTAACTTAACATTATAGCATGATTAGTATGGTAATTAGTCAAAACCATTTAAAATTAAAGGATGTATTTTCATATGTGTCTCTCCCTTTTATTGTGCACATATATTATGAGGATTGCATCATTTGATGAAAACATGAATGGGAGAATATATTATATTTTGGATCCTTTGAGGATTGCTTTATCTTAGAGAAGATTGCCTTTGACTGCAACCACATAAGGCTTGGTTAGAGATGGCATCATAATTGAAGCACATTAATATTATCATATCATAGACAACTTTGGTATCATTCAAAGCATAATAATACCATTATCTCAAAAACAACTTACCACAATATTTAAAGCACATTATTATTGTTATACTAGAGACAACCTACATATTTGTATATTATCAATTGTATATTAAATATAACATGTATAGGTACTTAGATCACTCTTAATTGTGCATATAATTACCCATGTATCAGACATGACATATATATTGTTGTTTAATTTTTATGCAATCAATATCATTTTGTATCAATGTATGCATTTGGAATTAAGCATCATTCAATAGTACTTATTTATCAACAATAACAATCAATATCATTTTGTATCGGCATATGTATTTTCCATCATTTTGTAGTACTAAAAGTACAAAGATTACAAGCATTGTCACAATTTGTAGAAAACAAGGGCATTCCAAATTGGTATTATAGCTACCTTTCCCACCTAATAAGTGAATTGTCAACAAACTAATTATAATGTTGTAGTAGAAGAAAAACAAGACAAAAAGATACACAAATAGGCAAGGAAGAAAACATTTGTAAGAAGATAGACAAGGTATTGAATGAGCACAAGGAATTACTTCAAGACAAACTCTCCCAATTTATAGACATGTATTGACTCATACTACACTCACTTGTCCAGACAAAAGAAGTAAAACACCAACTAGATGAGAATAATCACATAATGGAAATCTAAAAAGACAAAATTCTCTTCTAGCAATTCTAAATTTTGGACCACCAAAACTCAAATTAGAGGAGGAGCCTTCTTTTTCCCAATTACAAGATAAAATTACAATGACATTGAGAAAATAGTAATTGCAAAAAGAAAAACTCCCTCAAAAAATATTTAGAGATAATAATGAAATACTTCTCAAGAAGGAAATTTAGTGATAATGAGGAAAGTAGAAATGTTTTTCATATCATCAATAAAAAAAACTTCAAAGAAAATAATTCGCATTCTTTAAGGAAATGGATTTATAATAATACTCTTAGTTCTTTGCATGAGTTATGTACAAGAGATGCAAGTCTTAAAGGAAATGAACCCAATAATTATAACGCAAGTAAAATCAATGGATCTAGAATACCTTTCTTTGTCCAAACGAAGAATACATCATCTCCTTAGAGGAGGAAAATAATTCAAAGACAACTAACCTCTTTCATCACCCTACAAATGGGTTAACAACAACAAAGAACATGGGAATGACAAATTACATCTAAGAAGCAACTCTCACTCTCGTTTAAAGAGAGAGAACACACATGGATGCATTCTTAGATACAACAAGAGAGCCTCAAACTTAAAGGTGATGATAGAACCATATACTACCCCCTTTTTGAATTTAAAAGAATTGTGTTTTATGACGATCCATTTTTCTAGATTGAAGGACTTAATAAAGAAGATACCAAAGAAGACTTGGATCAAGGAGAAGACATAAAGGCTCTTATAGACAATGAATCCATGCACAACTTCATCAACTAAAAATATATTGATACCCATTACATTCCTAGATATAAACATGAGGATATTAACATCGCATTGACAATTGGGGAATCCTTACAAAGTAACACCATAAACCCCCACACTCATTCTTACTATGGGAGACTACTCCTATGTGTTAAGTTTTAATTAAATTTAGGTTATAAGAAATTTAAATTTTTGTTTCAATTGTATAGTGATCTCAATTAAATAATAGTGTAAATAGAATAAAGACACAATATAATTTAATTATGATTTACAATGATTCTAATGGTGGTGGCAATACAATATTGTCAAACTATTATGAGAGAACAAATTTATCTTGAGTAAGTATGGTATTTTTTTGCTAACTTATGGAGGTATCAGTTATCTTGTTGTTGTATCTTGGAATTGCACTATTTATTTAATGTACATTTCAAGATACATTATTGATCAACATATATATCAATAGGAGAAAACAAATCTCCTATAAAGGCATGTCCCTACGTGAATTGTAGTCCATGTAGGGACATGTCTCTATGTGAGACGTGTCCCAAATATGTGCTTGATTGTTGATACTGATTCATAAGCATGATTATCTTGTTGTTATGTTTAACAAAGGTTGACACTTATTATTATATAGAAAATATGGATTTTCAAGTCAGTGATCATAATGTAACATAGTAAATGATAATACATAGATTGATAATCACTATCAATTACATAAAATTGATACACAACAAAAGGTATACTCAAATTTGATAAGTCAATATTCAATATTGACACATCACATGATTAATAGTTATTAAGTTAAATATTATTTATGTATTTATTTATTTATTTAATATGCATGTGTATGTTCACAAGTGTTAACTTAATTATTATTAATAAAGTAATACATTTAACAATATTCATAAAAAACAAAATAATGATAGATATTGATTTCTCAAGATCAATAGACCACATATGAAATAGATTTCATTGATTAGACTAATCTAATGGAAGCTACAAATCATTAACACTCCCTGTTAGCTATGGAGGAAGATTACAATCCATATGTAAACATAATGGATTCACATAAGATTTTGAGAGATGTCATTTTAATAGCAGTTATGGCTTATCCACATATATTTTATTTTATGATATCCACCATAAACGATATTACTTTATGATTATGTCAAGAGCAATGACATGTCCATGAATATCAAGTCATGTGATATTCACCATACTCATAATATTTAGTATGGTATGTGCACAAGCATAATGTCTTATGATGCCTACTATAAGGAAATCTAGTCATGGCATATCCACAAATATTACACTACATAATATCCACCATGATATATCTCAATAAAATAACTCATTGTGGCTATCTATAAATATTGATTCTTATGATATTCACCAATTATTTAATTTACTTAGCAAATATCAACCATCATAGCATATCCATGAATATTAATTCACATGATACCCATCACGATAGTAAGATTTGATTATTGTAAATTTGTCACCTTACAATAACAATCAAAAGTACGTGTTCATTATTGAAAATGTGTAGCCTTTCAATGGTGCTCAAGAGGGATCCCATGGTGTCATGAATAACACACATGAAGAAAGAGTTTACACGTTAAACATCTGGTGCAAGAGCATCCAGTGGTGTAAGGACAATCTTGTATCACCCAAAAATATGCTTAGTGTTCATTTCTAGTGAATGTGTTTGTATTTTTGGATACCCATTTGGGCCAAATAGAGATTCCAACTCTCATAGTTTCACTATTACTTTTCTAGGTTAGTATTTTTGTGCACCTCAAGATACATGCAAATGCACAACATTTTGAAGAGTTAGAGGGTTTCATTTGGAGGGAAGGTTGTAACTGTAGTTTGAAGAACTACAAAAAAGTAATGAAAGTTATTATAGTTTTAAGTTGCATAGAGACCTCCTAAAAATGCGTTGAATCCCAATTTGAGGCACTAAATGAAATTGTATGACCCCAAAAAGTTGGGGGTGAACAAATTCACCCATACACATATACAACACTTAGAGAGATTTTTTTATAAATTTAAAGGTTCATCACTTGCAGTCTTGGATCAAAAGTTATGTCTCTCAGATGTTGGACTACCATTTCCAGAACCTTCTAATTTTGCACCAACTTCTAATATGACTTCTACAACCTTCTATTTTGGTGGTGGCCTCCAAATGGCACAATGTAACATGTATTCCTAACCCTAAACCTAATTGGGGTTACTTATGATCCATTCTTGCGATGTAAAGGTAGTTTTGTGGAGTTTGGGAGAAGGTATTGTGAGAAGGGTTTTTCTCCAAATAATGATAATGGTGTAAGCCCATAGGGTGTGTAGTTGAGTCTATTTTTTCTATAATGAATGTAATAGAATATCATTATTTTTTCTGTAATGAATGTAATATAATATCATTTCTAATAATAAAAGTATCACCCCCTATTGTGTTTAGTTTGTTCATGAGTTGTTTCTTCATCAACATCTTTAGAATATATAAATATTATTGAGACTTAATTTCAAATAAGATTTCATTTCTATCATACTAAGCTTATGTCTAAGGTGTTCCACCTTTTCTTTAGAGAGAGGCTTTGTGAGAATATATTTTGTTTATTCATTTGGTTGAATATATCTCAACTGGAGTGAATTTCTCTCCACCGTGTCTCTAACATAATGGTAGGGAATTTCAATATGCTTTGATCTATCATGGAATATTGGACTTAATGAAAGCTTTATATAAATTTAGTTTTCACAGTGAATGATAGTGGGGTTAGAGGATAATTCAAATAGTCCTATACGAATTTTTCTTAACCATATAGCTTCTTGATCTCCCATGGATGTTGTAATGCTTGTGGCTTCTATGGAACTCTTTACTTCTGAAGATTACTTCTGACTAAACCAGACATCATGGTTGATCTTAAACTAAAGCAACATCCTAGATATTTTTATCATGTTCAACTATGCTTCCTACCCAATCTGAGTTAGTGTATTCATGTAGATATAAGTCCTTATTATAATATCTTAAGCCATATCTAGTTGTACCATGCACATATCTCATAATGTGTTTCAATGCAACTAGGTATAATTATCTTGGTTCACACATGAACTGCATGAGTGTATTTGTTGTATAAAAAATGTCTAACCTAGTGTCAACAAGGTACATTAAGGATTTAATCATCTACTAGTAGAGAATGAAATATTGAGTTAGTTGATGCTTCTTTTAACTTATGTTAATTATTCTCTGTAGGTGTAGACATTGTTTGATAGTCCATCATTCTAAAACTTTTCAAAATATCAATAGTGTGTTTTCCTTTATTTATGAGTATACCATTAACTTATTGCCACACTTCTAAACCAAGAAAAGAGTGTAGAAAACTCTTATCCTTTATGTCAAATTCAAATGCTAGATCTTGTTTATACTTGGTGATGAGGTGATCTTGTCTTGTAATTAGTATTTCATCAACATAAAGAATGAGAATCAACATGTCATCATTTATAACCTTGAAATAAAGGTTCAGATCTATGTCATTTTTAAAGAACTCTAATCCTAAAAGATAGTTGTCTATCCTTTCATACCAAGATCGAGGAGCTTGTTTAAGACCATATAGAAGCTTATATATAATTTGCAAACATGAGAACTAATCATGGATAATAAATCCTTCAAGTTGCTCCAAGTGGTGTTCTTCATTTATTATATCATTAAGAAAAGAATTCTTCACATCCATTTGATGAGTCCAATATCCCTTTGATGTGGTGATAGCAATCACATCCTTGACAGAGGTATATCAAGAAATCGGAGAAGAAGTTTCTTTATAATCAATTCCTTTATTTTGTGAAAAATATTGGGTAACAAATATTGCTTTATATTTTTCAATAATGTCATCTGCAACATGTTTGATTTTGAAGAGCCATTTAGATGAAACCACTAATTTATCTATTGATATAGGTAAAATTTCCAAAACATGGTTATTAAGAATAATTGATATTCTTCTACCATAACATCTTCTGAAACTTTATGTTTAAGAGCTTTCTCGACATCAAAAGGTTCTAATTTGATAATTTCACTCATGAGGACAATATAGATGAATAATCTATGATGTTATTTTTTTCTCTAAAAGTTCCTTTTGGAGCTACAAAACTTTCAACCTCTTGAATTATCTTTCTTTACCATAGAGGTCTTTTGCATTTAATGTAGTGTTACTGGCCTCATCAGTAGAGTCTACGGGTTCATTTTGATTATTGTCTTCCATATGTTCAGGAGTCTCCCTTAGAATCTTAGAAGCATGATCTTCTTCAATATTTTGAGACTCTTCAATATCCATTTCATGAGACTCATCTTTGGATCTTTTGAATCTTATCAAGCATTGTGATAAATACTTAATGATTGCTAGTAAGTAGGGCTCATTATTACAAGAAATAACATGAAATATATTTGTAAGAATCATTAATAATTTTTCTATTCATTTTGTTAAGTGCATTCTCTAGCACGTGATGATGACATCCAGTATACTAGACCTCTGGATGTTGTGAAACAGTTACTCCCTAGAATGTGGCTACCATACATCAACTTCCTTGAATTTCCAAGATGAGTGTGTCCTATCGCAATAACTCAATGGTAAGAATGGGGAGATAATTTTCAGGCCCAATCTTAGCCAAAGCCTAATTACTTGTCCTAATATGATTGCCTACCCTTTTGAAACCCATGAGTTTTTCTTTCTATGTGTAGCTTGATTCTAGTTTTTGTCAGTTTTACTTGGCTATGTGATTCTCTTGATAAATGATTTAATTAAGGTACTTGGATTAATCATATGATATTAGAATTATTAAATATTAATTATTAAATTAATTAAATGTGTGCTTTAATTTACAAGATTTAATTTAAAAGTCTAAATTAGAAAATTGAGTAAAAAAGGATTAAAGTATTAAAGAGTAAATATTGATTTATTATAATTAGTTAATTAATAATGATTAAATTAGAGTTGCATTTAAATAATGGGATTTAATTATTATTATTATTTTGATAAGAAAGAGGTTGAAGTCATGTATTGATAAGAATAAAAAGTGTACATCCCAACTCGAGAGGCACTGAGAGGCTAGAGTTGGGTAATAGTCCTTCAGTTTTTCCTTAATTCTATAAATGAAAATAATTCTATACATTTGATAATTCTAACAAGACGATTATCCAAATAATTATTCCCTATTGATATTTGTAGAAGGAAGATTTGTCTAGACTGCAAGAAGCCTCCATAATAATTTTGTTAACCTAAAAAGATGCCAAAAAAGAAAAAACAACACAACATACTTAAATATACATTCTTTAAGTGTTAGAAAATTATTAGATACCATAAGAACCATGTTATTAGGATAATTAAAACGTAGGAGCCTTCAATCAAGAATTGAAATGATTTAATCCATGAGATATATAGTATAGAATCCATGAAGCAAGAAACATAGAAGCAATGTATTCATTCCTAGGTAAGTCATTTCCATATAAGTTTCATGTCGTATTAACTCTAAAAAATACCCAAAGAGCTTTCAAGAATACAAGAGTTTAAAACAAATAATCATGAAATTTTGATTCACATGTATTTGGACTGGGGATGGTGGATCTTCCACCTTAGAGACCTCCTCCTCTATCTCAATTGGGAATTCCAAACATCCTTGACTTACTTCATTCTTGTTTTCTCAGGCTCCAATCCTATCCTCTACCACATATTCTTCCAGCCAACTACTCGTTCTTGTTGTTTTTACATGCATAAAATAAAGAAGAAAATAAATATTTCTTTGCATTATGGGAAACCATTCAATCATCCTTACTGGATCACAGGAGGATAGAACTAGATAGAGGGGAATGAGTTGTCTTCCATGCTGGGGAAGGTTATAATTGTATGCACCCTAAAATAGTCGCCTAGACTGTGGGCCCCCATTATTTAATTTATCAATTTATCAAATTTCTTGAATCAATGGTTTGCAATATTTTATTAAATCAATTTAAATCAATATCCTTGATCAAATTCGATTATTTCATTTCTAATGTTGATCATTTTATCCTAAGTCTTATTTAATTAAAAGAAAATCTCCCTTTTAATTAAATTAAATAAGTCCTCATTTAATTAAAAGAAACCTCTCTTTTAATTAAATAATTCATCCACATTTAATTAATTAAAAAAAAAATCCCTCTTATAATTTAATTAAATATTTCGTATTTAATTAAAAGAACTTGCTCCCTTTTAATTAAATAAATTAAACCCACTTGAAAAAAGAAATAAATTAAATAAAGATTAAATAAATATTTTATTTATTTTCTCTACACTTAAATGCGCATATCTCCAAGTGGGGCTTATCTTTATCCTCTTTCCACTTTCTTCTCAACCACTCCTCTTTTCTCATTGGTGGAATTTTGTTACACATGGATCAAACTCTATTATCCCATATTGGTTGTGAGAAGCCTGTCACCTCCATAATTTTCTTTATAAGGGAGAGCCCTCTCTTCATTTTAATCATCTGCAATTCATCCACAATTCATTCATAATTACGCTATTGTTATGCTATAGGTTTCGAGAGCAATTTTTGAAGAAGGAGTTTGAGCATCAAAGCTTTTTGTGGAGAACTTCTATCTTCTTGTCTTATTCTCTCATGCGTCCATGGCTTCCATCATGAGGTTTCATCCTTGCATTTGCATATTATCTTAGAGTCATATTTATTTTCATAGATTAGTATTGCATTGTTATTAGATTTCCTTTCTTGCATTGTTTAGCATTGTTATCATTTAGATTAGTTTTAATTTTCATTTGCATGCATATTTTTGGATCCTTGAATCTCTTGTTTCATGGTGTACTTGCATGAGCACAAACTAGGTCAAGCTGAGGACCTCCATTGCAAACCCTTGTATTCCATGAATAGAGAGCTATGAGTCGCCATTTGAAACCTCATTTTTGAGTAATCTTAGATATAATGGCTCATATAAATGTGCTCACATTTTAGACGTACATTTTTGGCACCCACCGTGGGGCAACCCACCTTTTCTTGCTGGTTTTTGTGTAGATCTGTTTGTAGACTCAAAGAAACCCTAGATTTGAAAGATCTGATCATATCTTTCAAAAGGCTAGGTATTTTGATTTGAAAAAAAATTTTCAAGGTGGTGATATATCCGAAAAGCTTTGGTCAAATTTTCAAGTTTTTTTGAAATATTTTCAATTTTTTATGATTTTTCCTTGATTTTTCATAAAAATCATTTTCGGGAGTAAATCAGCACATTTTTTTGAAAAATTTATAGTTTCTAAAAGCTCTTAGATTTTTAAATAGATTTGGTTCTTTGTGTTTCAATTTTAGAGGTCATATTAGGGGTCAATAATTTGATTTGCAAAAACTGGTCTATTTTGACAAAATGACTCCCTAGGGCACAAATTAAAAGATCTTTTCAAAAAATTTGCATTTTTGGAAAGCTCTCTGATTTTTGACAAGGGTTACTTTTCTGTATTTTGAGTTTTGGATCCGAATTCATATCATGTAGATCCAATCTTTATGATTAAGTCAAAAAAATCAATTGAAAAAAAAAAGTATTTAATGAATAGTTTACATTTCAATTTTACAATGAATTAATGCATGATGTGGGATTTCATTTGGGTTACTTGCTAATTATTATCAATCTTAAAATTTAAATATTTAGAGCTAACCCTAGTTTTGCATGAGTTGGACATATATTGCATATCTTGTGTTTGTTTGTGTTGTTTGTTGCTTTGTTCGTTGCGAGCGAGTGATCAAGCATAAACGAAAGGTACAAGAAAGAAAAGATGTGTTGCAAAGATTATCAGGTATTTTATTTGAACTCTAAAACATTTAGATTTGGGATTAAAATTAAACCTCTCATGTGTTTGGCTTGAGTGTTTCACATGCTTTCATAGAACACATTTCAATTGATGCTCTTAATGGGAAATGAATTAACATAGATTTGCTTTCATTCAAGTTTGTGTAAGTGAATGCTTCTGTTTAAACCTTAAGTAATTCTTGGTCTCAATATAAAATATCTCATTAAGTGATTGAAGGCATGGATTCATTCCTTGTTTACATAGGGAGTTAAATGCACCACTTTGTGGACTCACTCTATGTTTACTTGGAAAGTTAAATATTCCATTGTTCAACCCTTTTTTTATTTGTGAGTAGTATTGATTAGCAGTCTTAGATTACTTGTGATTGATCTAGATTGCTATCTTGGGTTATTGGACTCGCTAATCCACCAACCCCTCATTTCTGCCCCGTGGTTGCAAGATCAGCGCCACATTAAGGGGGAGGGGTCTTCAAGAAAGAAGTGTTAATTGCTCCACTAGGAAACCCTTTTGTGCTTTTTGGAACTCACTTGTTTTCTAAGGTTTGGAATCACTTTGAGTTGATGTGAGGAGTTAAATGTTCCACTTTTGGACTCACTTTGAGTTGATGTGGGGAGTTAAATGTTCCACTTTTGGACTCCCTTTGAGTTTGTGTGAAGGGTTAAATGTTCCACTTTTGGACTCACTTCACATTCTCTTGAAGGGTTAAATGTTCCACTTTTGGACTCACTTCACATTATCTTAAAGGGTTAAATGCTCCACTTTTGGACTTACTTCGCATTTACTTGAAGAGTTAAGTGTTCCACCTTTAGTGCTCTTAATACTTTTGATAGTGAATTACTTAGTTTTTATTTCTAGAAGGTCTGCTTGGGGACACACCACCTCAAGGGATGACCTTAACTCCTATGTTCCGACGGAGTATAAATATCGGGAGGTGAATCCAAAGACAACTCCCTTGGAAATTGAGTTTGATATCACTCTTGGCTAAGCCTCAAAGAACTTTATACCTTTGAGAAGTGAAGGAGGAGATTTGGTTACCTTCTCCCCCGGCTGTGTGATTTTAAATTCTTCTCTTCTCGGATTTGGGCCTCATGTACCTTGCATATATCGATGAATCCTTTTAGAAAGCCACGTATATCCGTGTAGACAACTTGATAAGGTGTTTTTGTGTTCTAAGTGCCTGCTAAAACATTGTCAAGAACATACACAAGTAGAACCTTTAAGGAGTAGAAATACTATGTCACTATACTTGTTCATGCGCAAGGTTGCTTTGCCCCTTGCTCATTGTTTGAAGACTGTTTGCTTGAAATCCATGTTTTCTATCTTGTGTGCTTGGTTCATGATAAAGAATCTATTGATACATCTAGTTGGATATTTAAAATGAACAAAATCTGAGTTCTTGAGTTGAGACTTTACGATCGAATAACTTTGTTATCTTATTATTTCTAGTCTCCCTAGGTTGATCCTATTTGGATTAGGCTACTTAGCCCATTGTTAGAAGCCTTTTTGCACCTTGGGTTATTGTGCTTTGACCTCTTGAATTAGTAATCATTGATTTCACAAGAGACCTTGTTTGGAGTTGGTAAGTTAGAAACCGTCCTTGTTGAGAAAGATATACACTTGGATCCTTTGATATTACACTTGGAGAGTCTTAGTAATTTCTTGTCCATCCACTTTCATCAAAATTCAATTTTATTTATTTATAATTTGGGTAAATCATCCTCCTGGTCCATATGTGCTAGGGCATTCACCCAAAGTTGTGGGCACCTCTGTGGCAGTGTTGGTTTATGCCTATTGCAAAATTCTATCTTATCACATCTCTTTTGGACAAGTTAGTGCTTTTACTATCCTAGTTTGGTACCAATGTTTCTTAGGGTTATCCTATCAACTAGTGTATCAAATGATCTCAAATGGTATCAAATTTGCCAAAATGACTCTTGGTCTTCTTTCTTCTTCATCTTTCATGTTTTTCTAGTCTCCCATTTCCATTCTTTCTCTTCTTCATGTCTTTTTTATTCTTTTCCTCCTATTATCATATAGTCTACCTTCTTCTATTCATCCTTTCTCTTCTTCTATGCTTGATTCTTCTTCTTCTAGAACCATGGATCTTGGATATCTTTTTAGGGATCCTCATTTGAGCTCAAATGAAATCGACCTCCTTCTTGAATTTGAAAAGTGTTGTCGCTCCAATGGATACATGGATGCTAACGTTGCAACAAAAATGATTAAAAAAATGGATAAATCAGACACCTTTTCTAGGATCATGTGCAAGATCAAATCACAATATCCCTCTTCCAAATATTTCCCATCTTCCAAGTCTTATCATGATTCTTCTAAATATCATATAGATTCTTCATCCTCCAAGTCTTATCATGATTCTTCTAAATATCATTCAAATTCCTTATCTTCCAAGTCTTATCATGATTCTTCTAAATATCCTTCATATTCTTCGTCTTCTAAGTCTTACGATAATTATTCTAAATATCATTCACATACTTCATTTTCTAAATCTTATCATGATTCTTCTAAATATCCTTCACATTCTTCATCTTCTAATTCTTATTATGATTCTTCTAAATATCATTCAAATTCTTCATCTTCTAAGTCTTATGATGATTCTTCTAACTATCATTCACATTCTTCATATTCCAAGTCTTACCATGACTCTTTTAAATATCATCCATCTAGGTCTTCACCTACTTCTTCTTCACGATATCATTCTTCTTCTACTTCTACCAAGAGTCTTATTCCTCTTATTGAGATAGATCATAATGAACAACATGAAAAGTCTTGTGATACGCTTATCTATAATTCCTCTAGTGACAATGATTATGATGATGATGACTATTATACTCCTACACATCCTAAAAGTCCTTCTAGTCCTATGTTTATGCTTAAAGGAGATGAGTCACAGAAAGATACTCATGGTAATCCACATGAATCAAATTTTGAAAACAACATTGATAAATTTTGCGAACAATACCTAAATGATAAATCTGCATTTTTTGAGGAAGAGAAAGATTTTTTTTGTGCTGAACTACAATATCAATGGGATAAGAGTTCCTCTTCTCAGAACCCTCATGTTGAAAATAAACATTACACTCTTGAGAAAGATCATGTTAATGTTGAACCTTTATCTTCTGATGCTCTCCTTTCATCTTCTATTTCCTCCACTACCCATACATTTACATCCACTAAAGATTCTAAGTCTCTCAAATCTTCTACCAATCCTTCATCCAACAAAGATTCTAATGCTTTTCATGTGGTTCCCTATAGTTATCCTGAAAGTCTACCTCTTAAAGAATTTCAAGCTAACCTTCACTTGGCTGCAAATACCTTTGACAATGCTAAACCTAAAGAGCCTAAGCCTTCCTACGCTATAATGCTTACTTCAGCTAGTCTTTCATCATCTATTCCAAAGTCTTCCATACAATTCCAATGTGCTTCCTTCTCCTTAGGAGTGGCTTCATGTCAAGAGGACTCTAAAAAAGATAAAGGAAAGAATATAAAGAAAGATCAAGATCAAGAACCTTCAATGTCATCCAATTATTTTCACAATGTCTCTGATACATTTCATGGTTCTTTTGATCCCTTACGCCCTTTCTCATTCAGTCCACCATGTCTTAAGTCTTCTCCTAAGAAAGATCAAGATACTGTTTGCACCACACCACTGAGCTTATTGACAATAAAAATGACCTTGATACACTTGCTCCTTCCAAAGATGATACTTCCATTAAGGTTATTAAAAATGATGTTGTTACTTCCAATGTTGAGCCTATTGAAAATCAAGAGAACAATTCTATGCTTATGTTATCCAAAGATCCTTGTCAAGATCAAAGTCGTCCATCTTCTTGTTCTACCACACCATGTTCCCTTCCACTTTCTACTCTTCCTAAGTCTTCTCAAGCTTTAAGTAATCCTATCAAAGAAGTTGCTCCTATTCAAGATATTCATGATCCTATTGAAAATCCTAATGCTCACTCTAAAGATGTTGATGTCCTTGATTGTGATATAGATGTTGATGAACTTATTGATTACCCTTTTGCATCTTCCACATCCATCCTTGGACCTCCCCCACCAATACTAAATCCTTCACATTTTCCTTCCATCTTGGGTCCTTATGTCCCTTCACTTTCCCCTCCCAATTATCCTAATTCATCATCCATCTTGGATCCTTACGTCCCTCCCTCTCCTATCTTTCCTCAAGATCAACATAGATGCATATCCTTGAATCCTTTTCATCCACCCACTCACCTAAACCAATCATATCATCCTTCTTCTTCCACAATTCCCAAGTCTTTTGAAAGTAACTTGAATGTTCAATACAAGAAAAAGAAGCAATTCAAGAATCCATATAAAAAACACCACCATGTCCCCTCTAATCGACATGGGGGCATAAAGTCAAAAGAGATATCTAAGAAAAATTTTATAAGACAAGTATGGGTTCCAAAATCCATCATTGAAGATATTATCTCTAAATCATCAAAAATAAATGAAAAGAGGCCTATGGCTATATGGATTCCAAAGTCTCTCTTGAGAGAGTCTAATATTGAACAACAATTGAAGTTGACATTCAAGCTTGCAAAGAATTCCACTTCATCTTCTTCCAAAATAATTCTTCCATTACATGTGCCTAAACCAAAACCTCTTCTATTCACTCAATATATTCCTTCATTCACTTTTTCTCCATCCTCTCACCATCCTTCAAGGTGTGTGTTGATGTTGATCTTTCCTTCATTTCCATCTTCCAATCTCACTCGCTTTGCATAAAGCCATATCCTCCATTTTTGTCTTCCATCCTCTTTTTCCTATCAGCATCTTTGAGCATGTCATTTCAAATCCTTTGTATATCATGGTTTAAACTTTCAAGGAGCATTATCTCAAAAGCTTGACTTCTTCCAAAAAAAATTTTTGAAAATGTGCCTTGGTGAAAACCTAATAATCAGGCACCTTGGTAGCAAAAGTAAAGAGAAATAAATTCATCCTATGGTGAAAACCACTCCCTTGTGGCACTTTGGATAAGTACCATGATGAAAACCTGATAATCAGGCATCATGCGTAGTTCTTCTACATTTTTCATCCATTTTGTCTTCTCTCTTTGATCTTGAAAATGTTGACCTATACACAAATGTTTGGCTATCTTGTGAGCTATCATATGATGATTTTGTTTTCATTCCTTTCATGTTTAGCTTTCATATCTATTTTTCTCCATCCATTCTATTCTTTCGCTATCCTTTTCCCATTTGCCCCTTTGGTCTTGATCTAATTTTAAAAAAAGAAGTAAAATATGATGCTATGAAGCCTCTTGACATGTCTACTCCTTTGGATTGCATCTTTCCCACTTTTACATTATGCTTTCATGAATTATCCTATGTTGGCCTTTCATTTCTTGTCCAAATGTGCTTTACATGACAATTTTTTCTCTAGCTTGGGTACTCTTGAGGAGTCAGCCTTTGAAGGTCACTTTCACTTGCTTCATACACTCCTTCCTTATCCATCATATTTATCAGCTTGTTGCTCCATCATGTCCTCTACCTTGTTAGACATTGGGACTGCATAATGTGATC
The DNA here is from genome assembly GCA_028749045.1 of Cupressus sempervirens. NCBI lineage: Eukaryota > Viridiplantae > Streptophyta > Pinopsida > Cupressales > Cupressaceae > Cupressus > Cupressus sempervirens. The sequence goes on along the minus strand of CM053785.1, from coordinate 548,861,788 downwards.
TTGCTTGAGAGTTTGATGTCCATTATGTCTAGGGGCATCTTTGTATATATGTATTGATCCTAAAAAAAAAAAAATTTAAAATGATATATTTAAAAAAAAAAAAAAAAAATTGATATATTTCAAAAATCCAAAAATTGATATATTGCAAAAAGTCTAAAAATTGAAAAATGTCCTGAAAAAATGATCTTGTTAGTGACAACCTAGCAATAGGCACTTTGATGTATCTCCAAAAAAAGTATATATTCCAAAAATTCAAAAATTCAAAAAAATTTCAAAAAATTCAAAAAAAAAAAAAAAAGAGTGCCTTGGTGAAAACCTGGAAACAGGCGTCATGGTAGCAAAAATACAAAAAAATTATAAAAAGTCCTCAAAAAAAAAAAAAAAAGGAAAAAAAAAGAAGAAAAAAAAGAGAGAGAATCCAAGTAGTGAAAACCTGGAAACAGGCGCTACTTGAGGCCTTTGCACCCTTATTTCTTAGCACATGTCCTTGACACTTAGCCTTTCTCCATCATGCCTTGTCCTTGTTGCCTTGGTTTGGAATTGGTCTTTGTCTAGGGGGCATAACTATGTTAGCTTTGGTCTCTTGGATGTGTTAGTCTTTAGGACACCTCGCAAATGGTATTTTTCGACACCACCCCAATTGTATTTTTCAATACAACTGTTGACATCGAGTGTTTTTCAACACTTATTGGACTGGTCTTACCCAGTATCATCATGTGATCTTCCCTTCCTGCAAGCATTTCATCCTTATCCTCAGAACTCAGTATCAATTAACACACTTAAATTTTAAATGCAACACTTAATGCTTGAATTATGTTATGATCTTTTCTTTGAGTGTTGACTATTATTGATTTTTGTTAAGTGTCCTTGTCTGATAAGTCTCTCCATGATGCGTCGCTAGAGGACTGGGGCATGGGGCATGCTTTTATTTGTTTTCTACTTGTGGGTGTGGTCTTGAAACTCGAGTGTCTCTTGTTGTCCCCTTGAAACACTTAGGAGATTTGAGGCATCATCCTTGACTGTTTTTGCACAACTATATATTCTTCTAGTCATCCTGGCATCTATGCCTTGATGCAAGCATGGTTTTGCTACATTAAATTGGGTAAGCTAACATCGAAGTCATCTTGACCTTTATGTCTTTGATGCTTATGTTAAAATATTTCCACATTCCAATCCAATATAAATTACATTCATATCTTCATAGTTGCACTTGTGACTAGTGATGATTGTGTGATTTTTTGATGTCTGTTAATAATCGCCCAATGATGAAAATAAGTTCTTTTACATTCTCTAATGAATGATGATCACAAAATCCTATGTTACAGTTGCTCTTTTGCAAGTACACCATTGCATTTTCATGTAGGTTGCATTTTTAGGCTTCATGTTAGTTTGCAGTTTTAGGCTGCATTATGAGTTTGAGAGGGTTTTCCCTTCATCTTTCTTATGGACTTTTAATCAACTGTGGTCACATTTTGATCTTCATTTTCTTATCTTCTTTCATGATCTCAATCAAAATTTCTATCTTGAATAGTTGATTGATTTTGGAGCATTCTCTTGATTTTGGGGCATTTTCTTTTCTTCTTTCTATTTCTTTCTATATCTTTCAAACTTCTATCTTCCATTTTCTTTTTCCCCACTTCTTTTCTTCTAAATCACTTTTGGGGCATAATATTTTATGCTTGATGATCTACCTTGGTTCTATGATTCTTATATCTTTCATCTTACATCAAGAACCTTATCTTTTGTTCGATTTGATCAAATTTATCAATTTGTCGTTTCTCCTCTATCTCATTTCGATTTCGATCACGAGGGGGCAGTAATTATCAAATTCAATCTTTGATTCAGTTTTATCAATTTTATCCTTGACTTTTTCAAGTCAAAATTTATTTGTATTCTTTGTCCTGATGTGTTCTCGATTCGACCACACATCTGGGTTGTTTTGTGATCCCAAATCAACCTTACACTTCAATTTCTTTCTTTGACTACATGTGTTCCCAAATCGATCACACATTAGTCAAAGAGGGGCAAATGTATGCACCCTAAAATGGTCACCTAAACTATGGGCCCCCATTATTCAATTTATCAATTTATCAAATGGTTTGCAATATTTTATTAAATCAATTTAAATCAATTTCCTTGATCAAATTCGATTATTTCATTTTTAATGTTGATCATTTTATCCTAAGTCTTATTTAATTAAAAGAAAATCTCCCTTTTAATTAAATAAAATAAGTCCTCATTTAATTAAAAGAAAACCTCTCTTTTAATTAAATAATTCATCCACATTTAATTAATTAAGAGAAAAACCCCTCTTTTAATTTAATTAAATATTTCCTATTTAATTAAAAGAACTTGCTTTTTTTTAATTAATTAAATTAAACCCACTTGAAAAAAGAAATAAATTAAATAAATATTTTATTTATTTTCTCTATACTTAAATGCACATATCTCTAAGTGGGACTTATCTTTATCCTCTTTCCACTTTCTTCTCAACCACTCCTCTTTTCTCATTGGTGGAATTTTGTCTCACATGGATCAAACTCTATCATCCCATATTGGTTGTGAGAAGCCTGTCACCTCCATAATTTTCTTTATAAGGGAGAGCCCTCTCTTCATTTTAATCATCCACAATTCATTCACAATTACGCTATTGCTATGCTACAGGTTTGGAGAGCAATTTTTGAAGGAGTTTGAGCATCTAAGCTTTTTGTGGAGAGCTTCTATCTTCTTGTCTTATTTTCTCATGCGTCCATGGCTTCCATCATGAGGTTTCATCCTTGCATTTGCATATTATCTTAGAGTCATATTTATTTTCATAGATTAGTATTGCATTGTTATTAGATTTCTTTTCTTGCATTGTTTAGCATTGTTATCATTTAGATTAGTTTTAATTTTCATTTGCATGCATATTTTTGGATCCTTGAATCTCTTGTTTCATGGTGTACTTGCATGGGCACAAACTAGGTCAAGCTAAGGGCCTCCATTGCAAACCCTTGCACTCCATGAATAGAGAGCTATGAGTTGCCATTTGAAACCTCATTTTTGAGTAATCTTGGATATAATGACTCATAGAAGTGTGCTCACATTTTAGACATACAATAATGATATGGTCATTAGATCAAAAGGTCATTCCTTAATTTAGTTAGAACTTTTTCCAGATTACCTAAAAATTCTAGCTTAAAAAATTGTTTAACCAGCATATTCAAGCTTCCTTTATCTATGTCTTTCATACTAGCCATAGCTATAAACATCATTAGTATGTCACTAAGAACTCAATACCAATCTGTATTCATAATGAATTCTTGCCTACAACTCTAAAGACTGCTCAAACTACCAAAAAATAGTATTAAGGAGGACATCTTTAAGATGAATACCCGAGATGGGTATATAAAAAGCAATTTGAGAGGTTGGGCCTTTTAACTTGATGATGGTATCCATATTGAGATCTACAGAAATCAGACATAGTAGTCTCTACCTATATATGCCCCACATGTCCTTTCAAATCCCTATTGACGATTTAGAACCTCATATTCAAAGATGAGTACCTAATTGGAAACCAATCGTTACAAAACCCAAACCTACCTTTTTCCACTTGAGGGAAGATCAATATTCACCAATGTGATAGGTCATGAGTTAGAGATGGGATAGCCATGTGCTTTTGAAATCTGAGCTAGGAATATGAGGCTCTTCAACAAAAGGAATTAAAGAAGACAATAGAAAGGAAAGCCCTACCCTTTCTTCTTGATAACAATTAGTCCAGGGTTATCAAACCCTAGATTGGCTAATCCATTGATGATCTCTATAGCTTATTGGGATAAATTGGTTAAGAAGAGTTTTATTGTATTTTAGATAAGTTCATTTTATCATATTCCCATTTATACATCAATTCACATTTACTCTTTAACCTTAGGTAAGAGACATATCCTTAAACGATCATTTATATTCCTACCATTAAATATTTGAGAGAAAAGGAAAATTCTTGTTTCCAAAGAAGACTCATTAACATGCTAAAAGACACATTCTAGAAAGTTTGTTGCAAATTCTTACTGTAGTATGATTAAGTCAATCCTATATTACCTTTCCTAATGATTCTTACCTTATTACCCCTTTTTTTCCCTAATAATCCTATCTTTCCCTTTTTATTGACCATATTAAACTTCGCCTACAAAGCGCTGTCCAAGGATTGTAGATATATTTTATAGAAAAATAAAATTTCTTTACTCGTTCACAAAGAAAACATAGACTAGTAAAAATCAACAATAGGAAATTAAATAACTATGCAACTAACTATAAGGCATGTACCTATTATATTAGGGTTGTCTTTGCACCAAAAGTATGATCTTTCAATTCCCAATACAACCACTCAACTTACAGTTTATAGGAGGAGGTTAAACCATTGTCACGAATCCCAAGGGGAGCATTGAATAAATTTCTAACAATCTCCCACTTAGCATTACTCAAGGGCCTGAGGATTCAAACTTGTGACCAAGCTCTAATACCACTTATTGGGGTTTTTGTTGCACCAAAAGATCGCTCTTTCAATGCCAGATACAACCACTCAACTTATAGTACATAGCAAGTAGTTAAGCCCTTGTCATGAATCTCGAGGCTAGCACTGAATAAATTTCCAACGATACCATAATTCAATATTCTGAGATTTAACCCTAAAGAAATGATGAACTATTCAAAAAACACCAAAATTGAGAGTAAGATAGAAAATAACCATATTCAAAATAGCGCAACTAATTAGAATATGTCCATTTCATGTATACTTAACGTATCATAACAAAGGTTTGACAAAGATTGTTCTAGTAGACTAATCGACCATCCTATTAAATATACCCTACTTTTAAATCTATAAGATCAAAAAATTGCTTTTAGTATTGTATTGTGCACCCTTCTACTGGCCATAAATACATTCTAACTATTATGACCATCCCTAACTTCTAGAGTCTATACACTATCAGGGCATTTCCCAAAACCAGAAAACTTAAAATGTACCATCTTCCATAGATTGGAGGAACCCCAACATTACTTCTATAGCCTTCCCTTGCCTTTCTTTTCCACTCTAGAACTCTAACCCCATAATAAATTGTGCTTTAAAAAGTGCTTGCACAATTAAATAAAGTGGACAAAATGAAAGAAAATAATACTTTAAATTAAAAGTGTTTTGAGTGTGCTTGAAAAAATTTAATATGTTAAGTTATTTGATATTTAATTAAAAATGAATTATTATTAAATTAAAAACTAGAGAACCAAAACCCTAGATAGGGATAGGGCTCCATATTAGAGGGTTTTTAGCTCATTTTTTGACACATTGGTTTGGAGGAAAGCAAAATTTGGAATTGAAAGTTTTAGAGGATTTTGGATTTGCATGTGTTCTCAGATTGTTTCATATTTAAGAAGAAGAAGAATAAGAAGAAGAAGAAGAAGAAGAAGAAGAATAGGAAGAAGAAGAAGAGAAGGAGGAGGAGGAAGAGGAAGAGGAGGAGGAGGAGGAGGAAGAAGAAGAAGAAGAAGAAAGAAAATCAATGGCATTGGCCCCCTGTTGTCCTTAAAAGCAACACATTCAACCACAAAGTGGTGCTCAAACTTCACATTACTAGAGTTGCAAAAGGTACAAATTCTCTCCTCCCAAGCCTCTTTAGGCCTTTTCCAATATCCAGTCTCACTGGGGATCTGATGTGAATTAGTCCTTAGTTAATAAAAAGTTTAGTTTTCCAAGCAATATTGGCACCAATGAAAGGCTTATGAAGTTTGTCACCCATGGGTTTAAAATCATTGATGTAATACCTTTTCTTCCTGCCTATCCCTTTACCCCAATTTTTCTTATAAAATTTATCCAAAATAAAGCCCTTAATTGATTTACAATTAGTGGGATACGTGTTGAAATGAATGTTCCATTTTCTCATCGAATTAATGCTTTGGTGCATCCACATCCTCTTCCTTTTGCACACAACATCATTAAAGACAATCTTAGGTCATCTACTATTTTCCATTTGTTAGATTCTATCAAGATAGCATATGAGACAGATCATAGTGATAGCTTCAATGGGGACAACTATGGTTTCACTTAGCATGATATCATATGGCACCATGCACTTGATTTTAAACTTGCTAGTGATCAAACACTTTTAAATACCCTCAATTTTCTTCCACTCAGAAATGCAGGTGCTACTAGCCCACACCTAATGACCATAAAGGACAACTGGCACCACTAAAAGACTAAAAAGGGTTTGAGTAGTCTTCCAATCCCAAATCTCAGTCTCTTTATACCTGTTTTGAAGAGCAAAAAAAGCCTTCCAACCACCCAAAATTATTATTTTTCTTGCAGTTTTCCCATCTTAGATGTTTATTAAATTCCTTGCCTAAGTATTTGCACTCCATAACCTCCTCAAGAGTGTTTCCAATAAATAGAACTGATGTTGATTATGCTTTTGGTTGGTGGAAAACACCATGATTTTAGTTTTGTTGATGTTGACTTGTATTCCCACCATAGTACAAAAATGCTCAAGGGTATTTAGATGCTTCTACAAACCCTGGGTAGAATTTGCAATGAAAATAATATCATTCACATAAAGAAGAAACCTAATAACAAATTCACCCAAATGTGCACCCCTACCACCCTACATGTTTAGCCACTCTTCCAACGTGTCAATATAAACACCAAACAAAGTAGGTGACAAGGAACAACCCTATTTGACTCAACGAAGCAACAAAATAATTCACCCTTAACTTCCCATCTTTTTAATAATGTGCGTCAAAGTCATGCAATGATCAATTTTGGAATGTTTGGGTCTAAAACCAACTTGCCTTTTAGCCCTCTTATGTTGCCCTTCTACCCACTTGTTGGTCCTATTTTCAATCTTGTGGCCAAAAATTTTATTGAACAAAGGGTTGATCATGATCATCATGGATGGAGGTTTAACATTTTTTCTTTCAAAATGCATACCCATCCCTAGATGAGTCACGTGAAAATAAAGTAGACATTATTAATTTATATTATAAAGTATGGCATAGGCTCCTAGGTTATCTTGTCTTTCCTAAGAAGCGAACTATGACTTATGTGGGTAGTTTTCTAAGGGATAATTTGGATTAGATTTATTATTTTCAAAAGATATTTTGACTTGGAATTAATTCCTACATTCTTGTAAATGCTAATTTTATTTAATTTATTTTTATTGTAAAGTCTTTAACCTTTTTGTTAAATGAGATTTTGAAAAGGTCATCTCTTTTAAAATGAGATGTTTAAGAAATTATAAGGAGGTTTTGAGTGTAATTTAATATTTATTTATAATTAGGAGATTTTTCTTAATTTATTCTATTTTATTAAAATATTAAATTTTATAATGAATTTATATTATTCAAAATTATATATATTTCTTAATGTATTTAAGAATTGGGTTTTTTTATTGATAAGAGGCAAGTGCCTATGTTTTATTATTATCTAAATATTTAGAAAAAGATCATTCAAGTGCAAGTACTAGGGGAAATAGAACAGGGTTAAGAAAACCCCTAGTGTAGCCTAAGACCAAAGTCTTGTACGAATGCATATGCCTGATTAAGGGTCTTTAAGGGGGCATGCCCCTTTTTACAATTTATCAAAATATACAAAAGTTAACAAATAATATAAGGTTAATCAATATTACATGATTCTCCTTAAGGAGAAATTACAAAGTCTTCATATTAACGAGGGATTATCCTATGTTTAGGAATTAGGATAGTAATCTTGGAGCCATGAAGGACTATCTTTATCTTATAGTCGATGATGGGGTTGTCAATATTGAAGGACCTACCATAACACAACATCCTTTCTCCACACTTGAAGGATAGTTATAGTATAAAATACCAAACTGGGAGAAGTTTGCATAAGATTAACCATAGATTTGAACTCACCCTAGCTAGAGCCATAGCTAGGGTTCTAAAGTGACAACTATTTATTCAGTTTTTCCTTGTAATGGAACTAAGTAGATTTAACCAATTAGCTTATTAATCTATTGAACTAAACTATCACCATTAATGTATGAGATTTAAGCATGGATGATGTTATTTTTATCTTCTTAATAGAATTATGAAGTTACTCATCTCTTTTAAGTCAAAACAACAAAGAGCATTCCTAGGCTATTTCTTTATCTACCAGTGATCCTCTATTTATTTAGAAGGATTCACTCCACTATTGTATTTATCCCAACAAAAAACATCTAGAATGGTATAGAGATGAATCCCAAGATCAAGATCATTTTGTATGCAAAAAGCATAATACCAAGAAATGCTTATAGTACTTTTGAAGAAAATAATGAATAAATTAGAACCCAAAAACATATTGATGATACTTTGCATTGCTAAAATGACTACCCTTACATACAAGCTAGGGTAGCCCAGTATGATAGATGTTAAAGTCAAAAGGTTCTAGTTTAGAAATTAAAAGAAAATAATCCATTCTAGTTTCACACTTCGACATTTATGTAAAACTGGATTAAAAAATAACAATAGTTTTTCAGAGAATAGATGCTTCAAAACTAAGTTGTAACTTAAAATTTCACCAAATTATAGTTGCCATTGTTCTTTAAATTATAAAACTATTTATATAACCCTTAATGTTCATATTGTTATACGATTAACCAAAATTAAAAGATATATGCGTATTCAAAACAAAAACCAGTAATACGATGGAAATTTTTCAAACCAAAACAATAGCATCCACTATTCTTCCGTAAAAATTGCTCTCAAGTCCTCTGGTGGCTTGTAGGGATCGTTCATGTAGAATCCCTTCCTTCTTGAAGTACTTTTCCAACCAGTCCTCTTCAATGGGGTCCAGGATGACAAAGAAGAAGAGCAGGAACCAAAGGTTTCTCTGGTAAACCTCCATATCCTCCCAAAAACTTGTCCGGTCTTCAGTGAAAATGATTGGATATGTTGGAACTGGTTCCCCCCTTACATTTAGCATGTTATAGTTAGTGACCAAGGGAATTGTGAGATCCTTACTGATATTCATCAGTACTATATCAAGATAGAAATGGCAAGAAACAGCTATAAACATGGCCATTGTGTCCGCATTGGAGGGGAATCTGTTGGGACAATTAATATATTGAGTTCCTAAGCACTGGATAACTACTCTCCAAACCACCTTATTTCGCACATATATGAACTGCATAATCATGTATAACTTAATAAGTTTATCAAAAGCCATGAGATGGGATGGGGAAGTAAGGTTGATTAGGGTGTCCACGGCTTTCAAAATGCAGAATGAAGCCAACTTTCCCTAATAAATAATCAGGAATGAAAATAGGAAATTAATGCCATCACTACCCAAGGAGTTCAGAGTAATTAAGACTTCTACATAGGAAGGAGTGAATCATGCATAAAAAGTACATGTCATCCTGGCTCAAGCTTTAGTTACCAGCAAAATGTTACTGCGAGATATATAGAATCATTTCATGACATTTAATGTATATATGTTAGGTATTAGCAATATAGTTTTGATTAATAATTAAAATATTGGGGTTTAAGGGGGTTGTGGATGGGGAAAGACAATGGATTCATTAATACCATATACCCCCTTGTTTGTTAAATTATCTACGATTTTATTACCTTCTTTATAGATGTGATTGATCATAATTTTTTTTTAAATGTTGTCTCAAAGACTTTGGTTATTAAAGTATTCAATTTTCAATTGGGCATAGATTACTTTCTAAAGGCATTAATTATTGTACACTAGTACATTTGACCCTATTTTTAGACCAAAATTTTCGACCATCTAATAAAATGGGGTCAAATTGGTCGAAATATGGAAGTCAACATATATATATATATATATTAAATACAAGCCCGTGTTGGTCGAAATTTCGACCAACATGGGCTTACACTATGTTAAAAAAATTAAAAGCACTTTGCTGCCCTAATTTCATTCTTACGCGACCAGAAGATAGCTTGTGCGGTTAATTTTTTCCTCATTGCATTTTGTGGCGCAAGGATTACATGCAGAGGCAAGGTTTGAGGATTACATGCCAACAACATTTTACAGCTTCAGTGCAAACAGGGGTTTGAGAGCTTCACTAATGCAACCTCCAAAATAGTAAGGGTTCTTACCCTTCTTTTCTTCATTAGAAACACAAACATTTTAGTTTAATCCAATGGCTTTGTTCAATCGTTTAATGCTTAATCATTTAATGTTTAATGTCGATCATATGAGCCCTGTAATATCTAATGCCATAGAATTTTAGGGCCACCAGCCGGCATCCCCACATTCCATATGAGATCATTTGAACATAGGGAGATCTCCAGAAAATAAATGTGAGTACTTCAAACTTATCATAAGAAGGAAATCACTTATTATTTTCTTTTTTACGTGATGGATGATTTCAACTTTCAACTTCACCAAAAGACCAAGGATCCATTGAAACATTTCACTATTTTGAATGCAACTGGAGTCAGTATATTCTAGGTTTAAATGTGTCAGATTATAACAATAAGATTTTTGTAGATACACTACTAGATATTTTTGGTGTAGATATTTTTTATTCAACAGTTTGATTTTGTTGATAAGTAATCCTTATCTAATTTATTTGGGCAGAATTATGTGTTTTTTGTTCAATTTGCATTTGCATTGAAGATATATTAGAATTATAGAGCACATTTTGAATATCTAATCTACTATTCTGTAGACTTCAAACCCCTATATTTTATAGTTGTACATCCCTAAACTTTTGAAGCACATTGTATTCTATCTCAAAACTTCAATATTGCTACATCTATAGGAAATAGTGAAGTCAAATCTTGAAAATAAAACTTCAATTGAAGTTCAAAATATAAAGCTAATGCCAAATTTGGCTAATACAACTAGTTATCAAAATCGTCATTATTTAGCACAGATTTCTGATCTAGATATTTTGATTTTAGCATGTCTTTGTGTATCGGGTAATATTAGTGGCAAAGGAATCCTATCAAATCAATTGCTTAGTAATTAACATACATCTTTACATGGAAGTCGAGAAGGATTTATGCTTAGGTCAAACAAATTTTAGTAAGCTAAATTTCATCCATTATATAGTTTCCTTATCAAATATTTGGAAATCACAGAGCACGTCTTGTTAAAATGGCATTTGATGAATCCAAACAAAAAATTCCCTTCAAAATCTATGCTCTCTATTTTATTTTGAGATGAGGAATGTTGATCATTGCCTTAACAAGAGGAGCCTAACTATGAATAATTTTACATACCAACAACTTATTTTCTCTGGGGCTCCTTTTATCTCTATGGTAAGTTTACACCTTTGATCCCTACTTCACTAGATTGAAATTGCAAGCAACACATTCTCGGGTCACTGTATGGAAGCTAATATAATGCAATAAATTCAATTTCCAAGACTCCTAGCCATTAATGTGGGAGCCTAATTTCTCCTCACTTCTAAGATTAGAATAACAACAAATTTAGTATTGAGCATAGCACTTTACATGTTACAGATTCTTTTTTATCCATTGATACTTGTAACTAGTCTCCTTAGGGGAAGTGGTTGTATACACATCATTTAAAACATATAAACAGATGGCATGATAACCATCTGCAATTAGTTTCTATTTAAAAGCTATTTAGTTTTAATAAACCAGGGCAATCCATTAGCAATGAGTAAGAGTTTTGATAGTTATCTTCATTTTACACCATAGGTTTAGTGCTCAAGCATGTAGCAATTCACAATTTTTATACTATTTTAATTTTTTTAAACTGTTGTTAATAGAAGTAAAATTGAGTTGTCTATTTGTAAATCTGTATTCTACAACTCTTTAAAATAGTTTATTTTTATTCAGAGGGTTCCCAAGCTACTATGCAATATCATATTTGTAAGCTGCAATAAAGATTTATTTGTCATTTTGTAGAACTAGAGTATACTTTGTCATTCTGCAATAAAGATTTATTTTTCAATATTTTTTGAGGTATTTTTCAATAACAACCAATTGGTTAACACAATATCATTCTTGAGTTGAAAGCCACCTTCATAGTATAAACAATAATTTGGATGCATGTTTACCTTTTTCCTCTCTTATAGATCATGAATAATTTGGGTTTTTACTCTTTTTTGTTCCTTGGATGGGAATTTATTCTTTCTTTTTCTGCCGCAAATAATGAAGAGGATGAGTATTTTACTCTTTTTCCTTCCTTGCAAATAATGGCTATGAATACTAGTTTACTCAACTTCGGAAACCTCTCTAAAAAAAAACTACAGGAAGATAGATCAGGAGCAAAGCCTGATTTGGTTGATACGTGTTGAACAAGGATTTTGGAGTAAGGGACTATAAAATATTGCTTGCTTAAAGGTTTGGTTTTAGAAATTGTGGTTTGAAATGTGTTTCTTTGGATTCCCTTAAAATGTCTAATAATTTATCATTATAGAAACGAGAATCTCAAATAGAGTTCCAAAGTACTTGAATTATTTTCTCCTATTAGGGATCTTGAGAGTTGAGGTTTGAGGTCACTAACATGAGCTTACCCTTAAAGGCTTACATGTTTAGTAAAACTTTGATGGGGATTCCTAGCTCAAACCTTGAAATACCAAGAACCTTTGTTGCTTAGATTTAAGAGGGTATGGGAACATGGGTTTTTTTGATAAAATTTTAAAGTTTTCTTTTTTCCCATGTTGAAAGTTGGCTACTGTAGGGGCCTTTAGGACATCTCTGAGATAGCACAGGGATGTTGGGGATGGGCTTATGTCCCCTTGGGATTTCCCAATGAGGAGGATTCCTAGGAGACATCCCCCAGGGGCAGGAAGGAGGATGTCATGTCCCTATCCCTAGAACATCCCCTTTCACTAGACACAGTATAAAACATTGGAAGGATCAACCTTAAGAAAAAATTCAAAACCGTTCATGGGATACTCAAAGAAAAGTGTATCAGAAGATTCCTAACAATATGGCAACAACACAAAGTGGTTAAAGATTGCTTTCAATATTCAGGTCCAATCTATCTCTTCACCAATGATTTAGATTAAATCATTCTACAACTTTGCACCAGAGTCCAGACAACTTGCCTATAGTTATGAGTATATGAATACACCATATCTCCATTGCTCCAGTCAAGGATTAATGTCTTGAATCAGCTACCATATTGAATGTGGTATAATTATGAACATGATGATCAACCAATCAGAACTATTCCAGGGCTATTAGAAAAGGTCAAAATTAAAACACTCTAACTATTGCCTTAATACATAATTAGGAATCAGTAATGAATGATACCAAACATCTTCCATGAAGCTTCAATAAAGCTACAACATACTTATCACCTAGCTAATTTGATAGTAGTGTGTGCTAAATGCTTCAACAGTGTTTCAAACTTCCTATTTGTACATGTAGCCAGAAGCATGAAATCCTTACATCTCCAGAGGATATATAAATAATAGTCTCAACTGATGACAATATTAACAATACACTAGATAGTATATAAATGTACCAAATTCCTTCTTATGAATTGTCCATCAAGATAAACTTCCAAATTTACGATACTCTTGCTATTCAACATACACATTTTGCTTAGAATCAGAACAAATATTGTTACAAAAGTCCTAGAACTGGGGTCTAAAAAGCCAAAAAATTCACTTATTTAGAGGATATAGAAATTTACTGAATGTAAACAGCAAGTATGTTCTGGACAACCTGGCTTTTCAACTGGGGACCTAGGTCCCTACCTAAATAGCTAGTATGATCAAGTTCCCATCACAAGATATTGGCTATATCGACTAGGCTATAGACTCTTGTTTAGTAGCAATATTGACCAGGTTACTTTGCAGGCACTCTAGCATTGTATAGGTTTTTGAAGTTCAAATTCCATTCTTCTGTTATCTTGGCTTTCTTTATGTATGTTTTACAATTGTAGTCACACCATACATGCACGCACATATCACAAACATGGTTGTTACCACAAAGATAAACACTTGTGTTGATGAGAATATGTCATGGGGATCACTTAGATTCATACGGCATGACACATTGAGGCATAACACCATTATCGATGAACCACATTCATGGGTTCCTTGAGAGGGGTATTGTCCATTGGGGCTAACTTGTAGGCTCCATACCTATAAGTAAAAGGTGAAAACATATGGGCCCAGCCAGTTGGGCTGAATTTCCTTCTTTGACTAGGTGACACATATACATTCATTTGGATTTGCAAAGAATGAGATTGCCTACCTTAAAGTTATGAGAGTTCTTTCTAATAAGCTCAAAGGCGTAGAGTATGTTCATCCAACATTTTTAACTCATGCAAATGATTCAAACTATTAGTGTCATCACCGATCACTCCTTTAAGGGAGACACATAATGATGGTATCTCTAGTTTAGGGGCATGATAGCATTAGCTCTGTATAGTAGGCTATAAGGAGTAGATCATGTATCTATAGAGACACTAGTGCAATAAGCCCAAAAAGCATAGGTTAATTAGGTGTGTCAATCTCTCCCATTCTTAGTTACAAATGTTTGCAATATTTTCTCAATGGTCTTGTGAGAGGCTTCTGCCTAACTGTTGGATTAAAAATAATAAGGTATAGAGAAGTGATGTGGGACACAATACTTATGTAACTATTTTACCTCATTTCAAAAATATGTCCCATTATTTGAGACAATAGTGGAAGATAAACCAAAATGAAATTAGATATTGTCTAGTACGAATTGATAGATAATTTCGATGATTGTAGACCTTAAATGGGCCCCCTTCCACCCACTTACTAAAATACTATGAGGTCGTGATGATAAAAATATGGCCTTTAAATAGTGGTACAGATATTTTTCCAATTATATCTAAACCTCATGTCTAGAAGGGCCACGGAGAGTTTTGAGATTACTGAGCCTGTCCAAGAGCTTAAATCAATTTTCTATGTTGTTGGCATTGTGAGTACTCTTGATAAATGAAAAGGAGCCTTTCTCCATCATTTTCTAATAGTATTGCACATGAATTACCTTTTGAACTAGGGCCTTACCACCTATATGTCCCCTAGTGGGGCCTGAATGAGCCTCTCAAAAAATGAGTGGTATCTCACCCTTGGTTAAGTATCATTGGAGGAGACCATTATAGGATCTTTGATACAAGACATTTGACAAGATAAGATAGCAACCAAAGAGTTTTCTTATCCTAATATAAGCATTTTCATCAACTCTATCAGGGAATTTTTTTTCTCTTCAAATACCCATAGATGCCAACAAACCATTCTTCTAAGTCTACATGTACACAAACGGGATCACCAAAGCTTGGAAATTCTTATACTAAATGAGATCTCAACACTTGTAGCACAAATTGATATGCATTGGTGATGATTTTGGGTCAGACCGAAGAGGCTACACTAGCCTTTGCATCTGCACACCAATTTTCTCTCTTTGAAATACTATCTAATGTGTAGTAATAGAATTGATTAAGATCAATGGTAATTCTATATACTGAGAAAACCTAGATTGGTTCCCCTTAATTTGTTATTGGATTCACTATCAACATATAGTTTCTATGTCTATGAAGGCTTTTAATCTTTATAGGAATCATGACATGTACCCACATGATTAGGGCTTTGTACTCAATGATATAATTTGTCTAGTGGAATTCTAGGTAAAAGGAACGAGGAATTAATTTTCCTTCAAGGGATATCAAAATATCAAAATAACTGGAGCTTACACCCCTTTGACACTTATATATGTAATGTACTTTCATCCCAAAGATATCAATATAATGATGGCATTGTGGTAATTGTTGTCCTACATTTTGGTGTTATATGTTTTAAACACTTGATGGAATTAATAAAGAAGCATTTGTGAATTCTCTGACATCACTGTCTATTACATTTCTTGTATATTCTCGTATATTTTAAACTACACCCTACGGAGCAAACATGGGTTGTCCAAAAACCTAATTCCAGCTTGGGATGGATTTAATTCAAGATTCATGATGTGCTTCATTACTCAGTTTATGGAATTTTCAAACATGTGAGTTCTCAATCCAAAACAAATTTGTCGAGAGGTCTTGATAATATTTTGGTATTCTATGTGTAATATATTAATTGTTAAAACAACCCAATATGGGTCAAAGGAGAAGCCAAAATTTGAAAGAAGATACATATAAGCCTCTTAGATCAGTTAAAAACTAAAAGTATTACTAAAATATCTTACATAGATTGCCTTCTTTAATGATCTGACTTTTGATAAATTTCATATATAATAATGACTATTGCATGCCTTAAGTATTCAATCAATGCAATTGGACTAGGTTTATCTTCATAAAATCACATCAGTTTATTTTCTAAGCATCATGCTACATGGGAATTGGATAATTGAACCTTGATGAGTAAAATGCCTATAATCTATGATCCTTTTTAGTGATGAAACTTGAGAAAAGAAATTTCTTTTCCATTTGATATTAAAAAAAACAAGTTTATTCATTAAACAATCATATGATTTTTCTATTAGATCATATTTTTGTTCTGGATTGGGCTATTATCTCTATTAAAATAATCTTAGACCTATTTGAAATTGACAAGTAGTTTTTGCTACATTTTGAATGATCAAATATCAATAGTGTAAAACTTTTAAGATTTTTTTTTTAGTTCATATGCCACATGCAAGAGATGGTTGATGTCAATCAATGGATAATGTTGAAGAAACTTCAGATTAGATGTAAAATCACTAGCCAACAAGCGGCTTCTTATGCACATTAGCATAGCACAGCATATGCGGAGTAATATGTCTTGCAGTAACAGAGTAGGCAATGCCCAGTCACTAGATAACCTAATTTTTTATGCAAAAATGTGATACACCTCAGAAGCATCGACTCAAGATCTCCAATATGCCAGTATCTTTTATTTCATTATCAAGAAAATTAATAGAGCACATATTTACTTTATTTAGTTTTTTGGGTATTTGACAGCTTATAACTTTTATAAAACTTTGATTGAAACTTTGTGTAAATGATTAATAGAAGATTCTCTCTTTCATATGGAAGACAGAAACATACCATATGCCCATAGGGATTTCTTGGAAGTGAGTCCCAAATCCTTAGAATATCAGGGAATCTAAACTCTTGTGTGAAAAGCAGAGTAATCCACCTGAATGCATAAAATTGAGGGTTAACCTGCACAATACAAGCAAGAGGAAGCATGCTCCATTATATCTTTTCCATAAAGTAGTATTTGATAAACGTATAATGATTTCCCATCTAAAGGATATCTTAACATAGATGAAAGGTTAGGTTTCTACCGTGGGATAAAAGATCACTCTCTTCAAGACACATTAACTTGCATCCAAAGACAAATTATTGTACAACATTAAAAATTTTATGATTGTCAACAGAACTCTCATTCACTTGTGAGTTAGGAGAGGTTTCTTACTACCCACCAGGATAACACCCCACCTTTAGCCTCTCTCATATGACTGGTCAAAAATGAAGAATGCAGATATGTACAAGTCCTAGTCTATGGTGATCTAGGACAATTATGGATAGTCTCTAGAAACAGAATTTAAAGAGTAAATACAATGAAAATAGCACAAAAATGTAATGTGAATCAAAATAAGACTCATTTTCCTATGAAAAAACATAATTGTGTTGTAATGGTAAAAATCAAGCAGAAGATCTTCTCCTTCATGTTCAAAGTTTATGCTCATCTATATTTTAGTCTTGAGGGACCCTTAACTAGTGAATCTTGCATAATCATTATTCAATTGTAGGAACATGTATTCATTTTCTTATATGTTTCAGCTTAAATTACTTAATGTTCTTAGGATTATTTTGTGTTAAATCTTATTGATACACAACCATTTGGATTGGAATGCTTAGGACTCTGGCTGCAATTCTAAAGAGGAATTATTACCCAAGACAACATAATACCCAAAAATGACTATAAGAAACTGCAAGACAACACCACTTGTCAAACATTTGGGTTTCATATTTCATCTAAAATTAAAATGCTAAGAAGCAAAAACCAACGAAGACATCCTACTTAGATGATTTCTATGAGTATAATATCTATTCTTTAAATACAATTTGCATTCTATGGTTTCTAGACAAAATGAGAATTTCAATTAGAACACTTAATCACAAAATTCATCAAGTTTGTTTTCTCCTTAAAGAAGATATCTAACAGCTCCTTTCTTATTTATGGATTCTCACAAAATATTTATCAACACTTACCTTGTTGCTTGTAACAAAATGTTGCATTTCTAAACTCAGATCTACAAGCTTTTGAACCCTCCAAATATAATATTCCTTTATAAACTCTAAGTTTAACAGTAAATCCATTTGAGTTTAGATATCTTGATCTCTAATTTCTTTTCCAAAATCATCCTCCAAGGTGAAACTTGCCAATCTGCTCTTCTTATATGCTTATGGAATTGTTTTGGATGTTGAAAAGAATTTCAACATCCAACCTTTATAAACATTTGAGTCCTAAATTCACGTCCCTTGATGTTAGGCCCAAATGGTCTAAGGGTTAAGCTTTTTTAAATTGTATAACCACCATGAGGCAAAACTTGCATAAGCTAATTGATTTGTAATTAAGTGAAATCTGAATTCTTCTTTTGACCCTTAGGCCAACCCACTCAGGCCTATTTTTCAACAAATTTCAATTGCAATTATCATGGCTGAAATTGTAATGATCTTAGGCTCACGAGTTTTTGAAATTTACTCATCTTTTGAGCTCGCATGTTCTTGATTGAAGATTTCATTAATATGTTTCAATCTTTTAGTCATCTTCATTAGTTGATGCATTAATCACATTAGTCATTGCTATCAAGATTAGTCATGGCATGTGTACACTCGAAAGTGTCCCACTCTAAACCATTCTATCTAAAGGATTCCATGAGTTGGAATGTTTGGATGTCGGCTTAGAGCTCCCTATCCATGGAGTGCAAGAGAGTGTATTTCAAGAATAAGAAGGCTCTCAGATGAGTCTTAGAGATACTCTTCTTGCTAGTAAACCATGCAATGGGAGGTTCCAAAGACAAGATGCAAGAATGCAAATGTCCCAAGGATTTCCTCAAAGATGCAATGCAAATAAAGATTAAGCTAGAATGAATATGAAAAGTGTAGCTATCCTAAGCATGGATGAGAGTGTTACAATCCAACTATCAGATTATATGATTTAAGCTACATGTAAAAATGAAAGCTAAGCTAAGCTAGAATGCCATGGATGAGAGAATGTAGACAAGAAAGAGAAGTTCTCCACAAAGCTCCAAAGAAATCTATTAGAAAACCTGCAGCATAACAATATTAAAAAATGGATCCTTTGAGGGGGAAAGCTCTCTCCCTTTTAAAGTCGTACGGATGGTAGAGATCAAGATGAAGATGGTGGATGATCAACAGTGGAATTCGAAAAGAGGATTGATCCATGTGCACACACAAGTCAACCAATAGAATATAAGTTGACTTGTCATATAAGACAAAAGTCACAAAGCCCTTTCTTTTAATTGCAAAATAGAAAAAGGACTTTATGTGTGCACTTTAAGTGGGTTAGAAGAATGGGGTCTTTTATTTAATTAAAAGAGGACATGTTCTTTTAATCAAATAATGAACTTAGGATAGCATAGTCAAACTATAGGTTATAATCAAATAAATTGATCATTAGCAATTTGGTCTAGGTAAATGATTAAATTAATTTAGCCGAAATGTTGAGAAGGGGGCTAATAGTCTAGATGACCATTTTTAGGTGATTACATTTGCCCCTCTTTGACTAATGTGTGATCGATCTGAGAACACATTATGTCAAAGAACAGAAGCCAAGTAGGCAGCAATAGAAATAGATGTCTGATTCCAAAGAATGAAATGCAAAAATAGATAGCAAGTCCTGAATACACAGCCTGATAGCGGTAGTACTAAACACTAGGAAGAGAACAATGTTAGAATTCAAGAAGAATGTTAACACCTAGAAAAGAAAATAGAGTGAGAGCAAGTGAGAAGATCAAACAAATGCTCCTAAGAAGTGATAGAGTATTTCTACCCCCTCGAGATCAAAATTGAAATGAGGTAAGGGGACGTAAAAAAAAGCTAGATATGAATAAATTGAGATATAGCAATGTCCAGGATGATAAATAGATGATTAGAACCCAAGAATGACTATAAGAAACTGATAAAATGCCCCAGTTTGACTAGAGTTGACCTTGAAGGATATAGCATAAAATTAGGTCAAAACAAGTAGAAAGGTGATTTTAGACATGAAACAGTGAATTGAAGTAGATATGAAGTATGTAAATGATGAAGACATGAAGAAATGAAGATGCCCCAGTGATGATTCGGAGATTAGACCTCAAAAGGTCAGCTAACTGCTCAGAAGCAAGTAGAATTTTAAAAGACAATTTTGACCATCAAGATGAACTCGAATTTGGATTTTGATCCTGAAAATAAATCTAGGACGTTGAAATTATTTAAGAGGTCAAAAATTTATATAATGTGATGATAAGATAGAAAAGAGATGAAGCGAAAGATTAAGAAGGTGAAAAGACATGAACAAGAAGAAAGTAAAGAAATATATGAAAGGAGTTAGCTGATATGTCCACAAAAAGATGAAGTGAGAGCTCTCCCCATATGCAAGAATGCAAGACTAAGCTAGAAAATGAACCTAAAATGCAAGCTAATATGAAAAGTGGTTTACCAGCAAGAAGTGCATAACATTTAGACTCTTAATTTCATCATTGAGCATTTATTAGGGATATCATGAGATCATACAACCAGCACTAGTATAACTATGAGGATATGAATATGATTGATATTAGATAGGTATGTGGAAATCCAATCTAAGCATTAGAGACATGTAAGTCAAGATAACTACACGATTAGATTCCCTAAGTTTAATTTAGCAAGATTACACCTATATCAAGGCATAAGCGCAAGGATAAACCCTGAGTGCGGTCTTGCAAAATAATCAAGGATGATACATTTGTAAGTCAACATGTTGAATAGGATCAGCATAAATGCTTACAACACTATAGAAAAACAAAAGTATACCCACAAGGAGAAATCAAAAAAATATGTCCCATGCCCCCAGTCTTCTAGTCAATGACATCCTTGAAAGACTATTAGGGAGGGAACACATGGCAAAGAAATCATCATAGACAACACACAAAGTAGATAAAGATCAGCATAGCTCAGTCGTTTAAGTGTTAAAATGCGTGTGTGCAAGTCACTTGGCCATTTCTTCAAGACTTGATTCTGATAGTGAGAAATATTGCGACATCGGAGACTGTAGGTAAACTATCTGAAAAGTGTTGAAAAACACTTGATGTCAAGGTGGGGGAAGTGTTGAGAAACACTATTTTGTGATTTGTCAAAAAAAACCTAATGCACAAGAATACCTCAATAGGCTAAGTAACTATGCCCCCGAGAAAAAGACAAGAAACAATTCCATGCTAGGAAATGTGTAGCAAAATAGGTGATTGAGATTGATAGACATAGGTGCAAGGGTCTCAAGTAGCACCTGTTTCCAAGTTTTCACCACTTGATAGATTTTTTCAGGACTTTTTTCAAATTTTTTTTGTATTTTTGAATTTTTTGATTTTTTTGGTGATACATCAAAGTGCCTATTGCTGGGTTTTCACTAAGATGACCATTTTTTCAGGACATTTTCTAATTTTTAAGATTTTTTTCAAGATCATATATGATTTTTTTTGGAATTTTTTAGAAGGTTTTAGATATCACTAGTTCTCAAGCAAGATTACATCATTTTCTCCCAATGTCTAGCAAGGTATAGGATATGATAGAGCAACGAGCTAGTGGATAAGCAAAGATGGATGAAAAAAGAGTATGAAGCAAGTGAAAGTGATCCTCAAGGACTGACTCCTCAAGAGTACCCAAGCTAGAGAAAGAGGTGAAATAGTCATATGAAGCATATTTTTGATAAGCAATGGAAGTAATGAGAAAGATAGCATGTAGGATAAGTAATGAAGCTAACAAGTGAGATAGCATGAAGTGTGTAGTCCAAAAGAGTAGCCATGTCAAGAGACCTATGAGAACCATGTTTCATTTATTATGATCAAGACCAAGGGGTCAACTAGATAGTATAGCAATGGGATAGAGCAATAAGAATAAAGCTCAAGATAGAGGCTATGAGTGAATGGGAGAGCACAATAGAAAATCTGGTGGATAAGATAGCCAATATGCAAAGATTGCTCAACATTGTCAAGATCAAAGAGAGAAGAGGGGATAGATGGATGATGGAAGAATTACGCATGATTCCTATTTGTCAGGTTTTTATCATGGTACTTATCCAAGGTGCCACAAGAAGTAGTTTTCACCATAGGATAAATTTATTTCTCTTTACTTGTGCTACCAAGGTGCCACAAGAAGTGGTTTTCACCAAGGCACATTTTCATTTTTTTTAATTTTTTTTTTGAATTTTTAGAAAGAGCTCAAGCTATTTGAATGTAGATAGTGCTCTTATAGAAAACATAAGTCATGATAAGCCAAGACCATAGAAAGGTATGCTCAAAGATGTTGATAGGGTGATGAAAGAGAAATGGTAGTAGGAAGAGTATATGGAGGATAACAGTTCATGTATAGAAAGTTAGTGTAAGCTTTAGAGGATTTCATGAGGGTGGTTGAAATATTGTACAAGATCAACATTGACACACACCTTGAAGGGTATTGGAATGATGGAGGAATTATGGATGAAATAGCTTGAGGTTTAGATCTATGAGAAGGTAGAAGAGATTTGGAAAAAAAGTGGAGTGGAAGGCTTTGGAATATTTATAGAAATATTTTTAGAAGAAGATGGGATGGAAGCCTTTGGAAGCTTAAATGTCAACTTTAAATTATTTTCAATATTCAAGTCTTTCAAAAGAGACTTGGAAATCCATATAGCTTTAGATTTTCCTTTGGATACTTCAAAACACATTTCTTCAATAATGGGTTTAGGAACCCATATTTTCTTTGATTTAGCTTTTTTAATAGTGGACCTTTGCAGTCTCTTTTGTGCATTCTCCTTCTTAGCATTCACATGTCGATTAGATGGGACATAGTGATCTTTCTTTTTCAATGGATTCTTATGTTTATTCTCACTTCCAAAGGACTTGGGATTTGTGGATGAATAAGGCTGATATCACTGGTTTAGATGGATAGATGGGTAAAAAAGTCATCAAGGATGAGTGTCTTTGTTGATCTTGAGGTATTATAGGAGAGCTAGGGAATGAGCTAGGAGTGAATGTGAGATATGGAGGAACATAAGGCCCCAATATGGATGGAAGATTTGAATGCTTTAGCTTAGATGGATAAGGACCAAGGATAGATTTAGAAGATGCAAAGGGATAGTGGGAAGGGATATCAACATCTTTAGAGTGAGTAACATGGTCAAAACCATCAATAGACTCATGAGTACCTTTGATAGGAACAAAAATTTTAATAGAAGCACTTGAAGCTTGAGCACAATTTTGAAGTGGATGTGGAGAAGTAGAACATGAGGGAATGCTTTGATCTTGACAAGTAGCTTTGGATAGCATATGAAGAGAACTTTTCTCATAATTTTTAGTAAGCTCAAGGGAGATAATGGAAGTGGTATCTTCATCATACTTGGGGGGTAGACAAGATATAGGATATGGAGGGGAAAAATATTGAAAGAGATGAAAGTGTGCTTGATCTTGATCTTTCTTGAAATTTATAGCTTTTTCTTTTTGAGAGTCCTCTTGACATGGAGCAACTTCCAAGGACAAGGGAGAATGAAGAGTGAATGGAGTAGTGTTTGGATTAGGCATAATAGTGCATGAAGGTTGAGGATGTTTAGGATTAGTAGCATGGAAAAAGTTTGCAACCAAGTGAAGGTTAGCTTGAGTTTCTTTTAGAGATAGCCCTTGAGGATACACATAGTCAATGTGGAAAGCATTAGGTTCTTTATTTGATGGAGGCATGCTAGAAAGGTTTGAAGTGTTGGAAGATGCATGAGTGTTGGAAGAAGTGGAAGATGTAATGGAGCCACTACTAGACATAGGTTCATCAACGTAATCTCGCTCAAGAGAAGTATCCTCAGCACATGAGTCACTAGAGGTTCCAATAATTTCATTATCCATAAGATCTTGGATTTTATGTTTTAGCTCAATGCAATCTAAAGTACTATGCTCATTATGTTCATGATAAGCACAATAGATATCCAAGAATGGGTTTCCATACGAGCTAGACTTAGGTAACATGATGATCTTATTGCTAAGAAGTTTTTGCAAAGTGTCATCATAAGAATCTTCCAAGGGAGCAAAAGTTCTATTAGAAGTATGTCTAGGATCTTCTTGTTGTTTCTCAAGTGAATAGAATGCATTCATGTCTTCATCATTATCTTGGTCAAAGATAGGTCCATCATGAAATTTTAGCATAGGCTCAAAGAAGGTATCACTTGCTTGTTCTCTAAAGAGGTCTTTAGATCTAGAAGATGAAGACATTTGATGGCTTGGAGTAGAATATGCAGACCTAGAAGAAGAGGATAACCCTAAAGAAGGTGACTCACATGCATGTAAAGACCTTAAGGAAGATTCATGTAATGATGCAATCTTCTCCTCTAACCTTTTCTCAAGTTTAGACTTCATTTTCATCATGCGCTTAGAGAGATGAAGGTAAGAAAGATCATTTGTCTCTTCTAGTTCTTTGTATTGTGCATATAGATCTTGAAACTCTTTAGTGAAATGGAGGATATCATGATCATCTAGATTCGGTTGAATTTTGGTAGCACAAGGTTTAGATCCCATAGTTTTAGATGCAAAGCCAAGCATAAAAGAGCCTAGAAGATAACTTGATATTGAAACTATAGGAGGTAAAATGTTCACTTGCCAAGATAGTATAGAGAGATTAAAGTGACTTGTCAAACAATATGTCCAAGAAACTTACAACATGAATGACTCAAGTCAATAGCTAGGCAAGATGCCCAAATAGCCAAATAGATAGAGCAATTAGGGTGACAAGTGAACAACTCTCCAACCCAAGAGTGTAGTCAAGAAATCAAGGAAACCATTTCAGAAAAAAGATAACTAGCAAGTGGACATAGACCATGAAGATTGAAAGACCAAGAGCACAAAGACCAAAGAGTCACTTTAAGCATGTTCAAGAACTAGAGACATAGAAAATAAAAATCAAATGATGAGACTCCCCTTAGCAAGAAACACAAGAAAATGTTTGCATTTGATGTTTTGACTTGGTTGACAAAGTTTGACAATAGTTGATAGCATAGCAAGTTTGATGTTCAAAAGCAATTTCTTTCCAAGCAAGATAGTGACACATGAAGTAGTCTTCAAACAATCAAGCAAGGGACAAAGCAAACTTTCATGATACAAGCATGTTTGAGGTCTCAAAATAAATCCCTAGAATTATTTTCATGTGTATGTTCAAAATATTTTCACAGGTATACCACATTCAAGAACACATCAAGCAATATCTACCTAAATGTCATGGTTCATTACTCAACAACTTGGCCCATGCTTGATGCTCCTTCACCTCACACCAAGTGGTTGCCCACAAGAGATATTGGCTTTGTCATGAAAATTCCATAAGCATAACCAAGGGAACACAGATGGTGAGTGTAAAATCTTGGGGTGATCTGGGTAATCCACTAGGATCAATCCTTGCACCAAGAAGTTGAGTGGCTAAAAAAGGTAGTTACTAACTTAGGGTGTTTAGATAGGGCTTCCATTCATAGTGTTCATCTTGCTCCCAATTACGGGACACCTCACCTTGCGATGAGTAACCGATCTCGTGATCACAAGAGTACCTTAAGCATTCTTGCTTAGTGATCTCCCTATGGTCGAAATCTCATAAGCAATCACACTAGGCGAAGATAAACACTACGTCTACCAAAGTTTTGTGTCCTTGGTAGCCTTGAGTTTATAGTGGGTTGGAAGAGTCAGGTAATCTGCTTGTCCCCACTTGGATCGTTCCTCTCAAGTTGTCCAAGAGCAGGCCCTCTAAAGGATTCTAACTACACAAAGTGGATCAACTTTTGGAAGTCAAAATTTTTGGTTCACCACAAGGGTGAAGAGAATACTCTCCTATTCTAATTATTTTCTCCCAAACATGCTAGGAAGATTCAGTTACCCCTTGCTTTTGAAACCAAATGGCAAGTCAAGATTTCTGATTCACCACGAGGGTGAAGAGCATACTTTCCTATTACCAAAAGACTCCAATCACAAGTTTTATGTGCCTATAAAAATAAAAAAGTATTCAATGTCACACATGGAAACAAAAATCAAGCAATTTTGGGTTTTTATGCTTTGGGCAGCCCTGCAAACAATCGTTAGTAGCCCTTGTGCATTTGAAGCTTTGGCATGCATTCTTTTTATGCAATGTTTCAATTTTTTTCATAAGGATGGCAACCTGAAATCACAATTTGTTAGCATAAAAAATTTAGTGTGAAATAACATAAAAATCTACAATAAAAAGTGGTTAGTTGCCTCAAAAAGCCAATTTATCCTCCAACCAAGTCCATGCAAAGAAAGTGCAAGTTAATCACAAATGCTCTCATTTTTACTCTTTGATTTTGACCTAGTCAATAAGATTGGACTTGTTTGCTATTATTTCAGATCCAGAAAGAGAAATTCAAAGAATAGACCCCTAATAAAAACTAGAGAGCTTTCCAAAAATGCAAAAAATTTAAAAAAATCTCCTCATATGTGCCCTAGAGACCCATTTTGTCAAAATAGGCCAAATTTATCAAATTGAGTTTTTGATCCTTAATATGACCTCAAAAGTAAAAATACAAAACAAGTACCCCTCTTATAATTCAAAAACCTTTCTAAAAATATAAGTTTTTTCAAAAAATATGCTGATTTCCGATCAGAAATGACTTTTTATAAAAAATAAAGCAAAAATCATAACTCTCGCAAATCACTTCAAAATGCTCTAAAAATTGGATTGAGACATATTAGACACATATTAAACCTACAAAAAAAAAATTAGAACCAAAATCCAAATGGTTTAAAAGATATGATCAAATCTTTAAACCAACTATATTTTTTGCCTTCAAACCAATCTACTTATGAGTTGGCCTTAAAACCCAAGTGATAATTCTACAAAAGCACTTGATTAAATCCAATATGCTACTGTAAAAAATTAGAGATGAAAAATAAAAGAAAATGGAGCTAAAAATTTGATTCAAGCCCCACGGTGGGCGCCAAAAATGTACACTCGAAAGTGTCCCACTCTAAACCATTCTATCCAAAAGATTCCATGAGTTGGAATGTTTGGATGCCGGCTTAGAGCTCCCTATCCATGGAGTGCAAGATATTGTATTTCAAGAATAAGAAAGCTCTCAAATGAGTTTTAGAGATACTCTTCTTGCTAGTAAACCATGCAATGGGAGGTTCCAAAGACAAGATGCAAGAATGCAAATGTCCCAAGGAGTTCCTCAAAGATGCAATGTAAATAAAGATTAAGCTAGAATGAATATGAAAAGTGTAGCTATCCTAAGCATGGATGAGATTGTTACAATCCAACTATTAGATTATATGATTTAAGCTACATGTAAAAATGAAAGCTAAGCTAAGCTAGAATGCCATGGATGAGAGAATGTAGACAAGAAAGAGAAGTTCTCCACAAAGCTCCAAAGAAATCTGTTAGGCAACTTGCAGCATAACAATATTCAAAAATAGATCCTTTGAGGGGGAAAGCTCTCTCCCTTTTAAAGTCGTATGGATGGTAGAGATCAAGATGAAGATGGTGGATGATCAACGGTAGAATTCAAAAAGAGGATTGATCTGTGTACACACACAAGTCAACCAATAGAATATAAGTTGACTTGTCATATAAGACAAAAGTCACAAAGCCCTTTCTTTTAATTGAAAAATAGAAAAAGGACTTTATGTGTGCACTTTAAGTGGGTTAGAAGAATGGGGTCTTTTATTTAATTAAAAGGGGACATGTTCTTTTAATCAAATAATGAACTTAGGATAGCATAGTCAAACTATAGGTTATAATCAAATAAATTGATTATTAGCAATTTGGTCTAGGTAAATGATTAAATTAATTCAGCCGAAATGCTGAGAAGGGGGCTAATAGTCTAGATGACCATTTTTAGGTGATTACAGCATGCTACTGTTAGCACCTAAGTAACTTTCACCTTGTGACATCTCTTTCAGGCATTTTGCAAATAACTAAGATAAATTGTCTATAAATCCACATTTTGCAAACATCTAGTCCTTGTAGAAATTATAGGATCATTTTAGTTATATTTGAAAAAATTAATCAACAATTTCCATATGTGCAGATATAAACATTAATTACAACATGTCCAATTTATTTGCAAATATATTTTCCTGTGAAGAAAGACCATGCCTATCAATATAAACCCATAACAAAATAATGAGACAATGGTTGCATTGTGGGCTCAGTTCTGAAGAAAACTTAATAAAATGTTATTGTCCTTGCAAAAAGTCTAAGGGCTTAAAGAATCAAAAAATTCTAATCACAACAGCCGAGAGTCATTTTAGGCAACATGGTCATGTTGAAGGGGTCTACGATTTTTGTCCATTGTTGAATGTGGATTTCCTATTGGAGGAACATGGAGGTGTGAATATCCAAGTTGAGGATAACACTCCCATGGAAGAAGATGATAATGTGTCAAAGGACATGATTGAAGAAGATGGTATTGGAGCAGGTGATGAAGAAGCTCATAATGATGGTACTAGCAAATTTGATAATGATGATGAAGATTGTCTTGATATACCTTTACTTGAAAAGGCACACAAGCCCTTATACAAAATCTCCCAAACAACTCTACTCTTGGCTATAGTGTTGTTGGTGAACTTAAAGGTTATGAATGGTATATCCAATGTAGCAATGTCATGTATGCAAAGGTATGTCATTTTTGTCATCTTCAATGTTAGCATACAATTACTATTCATTATATTAACAATGCATATTTGTTGTTGTAGGTTGATTAGTGAGTTTTTCTTACCACCATCAAATATTTTGCCTCATTCGTACTGAGAATTATCTAACATTATGGATCAGATTGGAATGAAGTATCAGACAATACATGCATGTCCCAATGATCACATTCTATATCATAAACAACATGAATTTGAAACAGAATGCCCTGATTGTCATATTAGTAGATATCAGTCAGATCAAATAACAAAAAAAGTGCCTCACAAAGTTCTTCAGTACATTCCCATTATTCCACGTCTTCAACAGTTATTTAGGTGTGCTAGCTTGGCACAATTTATGGATAACCATGCACACAATAGAAATCAGGATGACATTATGTGAATGCTTGCCAATGGTTCTACATTTAAAGAGATAGAAGAAACATGGTCACATTTTAAAGAACCTCATAATATGAAGCTTTCATTGGTGGCAGACAGTGTCAATCCATATGGAGATATGAGATTTTTTTACTCAGTGTGGCCTATTTTTGTTATTAACAATAACATTCCTCCTTGGATGTCGATAAAGAGGGAGCACATAATGTTGTCAATGATTGTGCCAGTTATTTTTTCATTTTATAGTTATCTAAATTAATTTATAAATAGTGCATGAAAATGGTCGTAATAATTACGTAATGTTTATGTTCATTCAATTACTAGGTAAATACCAAGTTAACGATATGAATATGTATATTGAGCCCCTAATTGACAAGTTGTTGAAGTTATGGAATGGCATCACTATGTAT
This sequence comes from Cupressus sempervirens, assembly GCA_028749045.1. Lineage (NCBI taxonomy): Eukaryota > Viridiplantae > Streptophyta > Pinopsida > Cupressales > Cupressaceae > Cupressus > Cupressus sempervirens. The sequence goes on along the minus strand of CM053785.1, from coordinate 548,832,197 downwards.
GACATCTCTAGACCGATAGGACATCGACAATTTCAATTTCATGCAATGCTTGTATGGACAATACATGATGCCCCTAGGCTAACTCATTTTTGCAGTATGTTATATTGTTAAGATCACATATTTTTGGTCTGTTATAATGCTTACACATTACTATCAAATGCTTAAGTTGCCCATGATAATTGTACATGATCCAATTATACATGATATTTTAGGTCTTCAAACAAAGGAAAAATTTGCATGTCCAGTTTGTGGTCTGAAGATGAAATCTTGTCATTCGAGAAGTTTAGGAAAGTAGGTGTTTGATGAGTTTAGACACTTTCTCCACAATAATCATATGTATCGAATTGTCAAAAAACATATTTTCAATGGGGAAGAAGAGACATCATCAAGGTTATGAAGAATGACACCTCATTTATGGAAGTTAGAATATGATCAACTAAATCATCGAGGTAATGTCCAATTTGTCGTCTGAATTTTAAAATTTGTATTTTGATATTGTCTTATATTTACGAATGTTATAAATGATGCTCATGAAGGCATCAATGACCAACTTCCTAGAGGAATGAAAAGTTATCGTACTCAATTTAGTAGGTTACCGTACTACAAGGATCTTCCAATCGCGCATTTGTTTGATGTTATGCATAGTGGAAAGAATGTAATAGAGACACTATGGAAAATGTTGGATGGAAGGCATGATAGGGAACAAATTGCCAAAATTTGTATTGACATTCATGAACCCAATCATGCACTAAAAGCTTTCATTGAATCAAATAGCAATGGAGACTGCATAAATACAAGTGCCCTTCCATGGTTATTAATGGAGCAACAAAGTGATGCATTAAAAGAAGTCATAAAAAAAGCAAAATTTTCAACAGGATTTGCTGCAAATATAAGCACTCTTCTATCAAAGAAAGGTGATTTTGGGCTAGGGTTGAAAACACATGATTGGCATACCTTCATCAAGGTAAGTCATGTTCTCTATTTATAGTATATTTGTAAGATTGAATGTACTACCAATTGCATTATTTAATAATTTATTGAAATGATCATTTTTTAATGATTGCAGTTTGTCCTACCTCTATCCCTTCCACAATAGTTTGACAACAATATTAAACAAGTTATATATGATCTTGAAAAATACATGAGGTTAGAAGTGTTTTTTCTTAGATTTGTAGCTTTTTATTTGAAATCTATTATATAATTTTATTTGAAATCTCGTTTATGTGTTTTTCCATGTTGAATCTCTTTTAGGTGGTTATCATCTTAAAAAATTGATAAAAATATATATAAAATATTGGAAGAAAAAAATTTCACAACTTATGTGTGAAATGCAAAACTGTTTACCTCCAGCCTTTTTCAATGCTCAAGAACACTACCTCATACATCAAGTTGAGGAGATTGAATTGTGTGGACCTGTACAAGCTAGATCAATATGGATGGTTGAGAGGCACTTGAAATTTATGAAGGGCTTGGTTCAACAAAGAGCACGTCTTGAGGGTTCTATGATAAAGGGATATATGATATACCAGACCATCGTGTACATTAGTGAATATCTTTCAAAGTTTGCAGCAGATATCCATGTAGATCACATTTGAGATACCAACTCTAATGACAAATTCAAAGGGGAGTACTTGACGAGAAAGGTAGATTGAGGAGGGTGAGAGGTAATTATAATTTTTTTTTTTAGTTTAATAATTCTTATCTATCATCAATATATATATATAAGTTGTTTCTAACTGGTGTAATTGTCTTTTTTATAGTTGGTCATGAGTGGGATGCAATACACTTGTATATTGCAAACAATCTTGATTTGATGACAGTATGGATTGAATAGTCTCAAAAAAATGATTGCTCATTAACATGGGATGGTGTTGCATCATTGGTTAAAGAAGTTCATCGTAATGGAGATCCCAATGTTACGTCAATGGTACTTGATCTAATATATGACTTAAGAGATACAAAGGTACGCATAAGATTACTAATCATGAGACATAAGTTTAATATTAACTCACAGATTGATGAGAAGATTCTTGACATATTTGAATAATTGCAGGTCAAACACCACAAAGCTATGTACTACCATGGCTATAAATTCTACTCAAAAAAGTAAAACAAAATGAAGAAAATGCGTGATTTCGAGATAAGTGTTGTCTTCGTGGTCACCAATATTTCATCTAGAACTGACATACATCCTTAACAATCTAAAAATTGATACTATGGCATTTTGGATGATATACTTGAGTGCGACTTTAATTGATTCAAAATAGTTCTATTTGTCATCAAATGGTTCAGGTTACGACTGAATCAAAATGATCACAATAGGACTATTATTGAACATGATAGTGGATTTACTATGATTAATACAAGGTCATTTGAGCTAGTTAGAGATGAGCCCTATGTTCTTCCAAGCCAATGCGAGCAAGTGTTTTACTTTGGTGTTCCACACAAACTAGGTTGGTCATTTGTTGTTAGACATGACTCAAGAGGAAGGCTGATAAAGTATAATGTGATCGAACAAGAAGATATTGAAGAAGCACAAGAGGAAGTAAATGATTATCAGGAATGACAGTTACCCAGTGATGAACAAGAAGAATATGGTGATGATTTTGGTCATGTTGACGATAATGGTGATAATGATGATGATGCTAATGATGATCATGATCATGGTGATGAAGATGGTGATGATCATGGTGATGATGGTCATGATGATGATGGTGATGAAGATGATGATGATGGTGATGAAGATGGTGGTGGTGATGACAACGATCAAAGTGACAAGTATGATGATGGTGATGATGATGATGATGATGACATGGATAAAGATCATGATGATCAATGAAATGTCCAGGTGGGATCAATGTCAACTATGATGGGATCTTGTATGACCAAATTTTTCTTTCCAAACCATATGTGCACATATAAACATTAATTAGAACATGTCAAATATTTTTTTAAATATAAACATTAGTTACACTAAAATTTTAGCTTAAGAAAAATGATTTACATATACAATCTACTTTATTATTAATATTTTTTTTGGTAAGTCTATTACTTTAGTTTTGCTGCTAATTGCTAAGACTTACTAATTTTCTTCACAGGGTGATATGGATGCACCATCTTAGACACCTTCAATAGAGGTAAACATTAAGTATTGTAAATTTTAATGTTAATATAGAAACAAATGTCATATTATTATGTTATTTTCTTTATGGATTTGGAGTTATTTTGATGAAATTTTATTGATATTTGATGTCACAAATGATAGGAAAAAGCTAGAATGATCACTGATCAAATGCAATCTGAAATACGAGCATCATATCTACATGGAATTGCCTTTAGTATTGAACATGTGTTCATCACTCAAAAAATTAAGCAAAGATACACTGATGAACTTGTTAACATTATCATCAAGGGTGACAGAAGTGAGGAGAAAAAGGCACTAAGAAAAGAATTGGACCGTAGAATCCAATCTTTGAAGGCAAGCAATAATTTGACTAAAACAATAATGGAAATTCAATAGATGTTAATATTTTATAGTACCTTATGGATCATGATCTCTAATTTTATGTGTTCTTGTATAGATATATGTGCCAGTTGTGACATCACATGGTGAACATGGTGAGCTTTTTTGTGCACAACCTTCATGTAACTAGCACTTTATTTGTTTTGCTCAACATTATAACACTTACCTTTTTTTTGTGGACATTTCTAGCTAGTATCCCATTTGATCTTTATCCATTGCAAATTTTTTTGCTAATAATATTATATTCTTCAACTCATGATGAAGTGCAGACTCCTCCTTCGGTTCACGGTCCAATATTACCTGGTGCATTGTCAGCAACAAGGACCATGCAAATATCCTCATCTATGCCCACTAGAACTGGTAAAACCTTTTTTTTCTATATTTTTTAATGTGCTATATTTTGTAATGTATTTCTACAAGTTGATGAACAATGAAGTAGCATATTAGTGCTTAAATGATGTCTATAGAAGCCTGCATACACAAAAACACATGCATACATACACCACGCATGCATACATACATACATACATATATACACACCCACACATAGAGAGACATGGAGATAGGCAGGGAGGTAGACTTTCAGTTTTGTCTTATATACCTTTTCCTCATGACTTCTCATCTGCACTTCTGACATTTTATGGCTCATGACCCTTGACTATTTCTCCCTATAATATGTTGGTACGAGAGCATACTTATATTTACTCATCCCAAATAGACAGGCTAGAATGCATATCATTATTTAGGTGATGTAACCGTCTGTTCTTATCTCTAGCTTTTGGTTTCACATGCAACATTTAATCTCTACATGACTTCTCATTTTATAATTTTTTTGCTAACTTTGTGTTGAAATTACCAATAAGAATAAAGCCTTGTGGTGTGTCATCCACACCACATTTAGTGTAATTACAAACATTTATGAAAATTTGTTTTTATCACCTTTTTCTAGCTGCTTGAAGAGTGTTGAATAAGTAAAATTAATAGCTTAAGGTCTATAAAAGTACCAAACTATTGGTTGCAAGTTGCATTTGGTCTCCACTTATTTAAACTTGAAGTTGTTGCACAACATTTGTTAACATCAGTAATGGCATATACAATTGATAAAATAATGACAGTTGTTGATAGAATTCTATATAAGTTAATGTAGGTCATATGCCTTGAATTCTCTGGCCTATCAAATACTCTTGCTTCAAATATACTCCAAACTTATGGGTCATGATGCTTTTGTGATGCATTTACATGTTAGAATTGGCTTGAACATCACAATCACTCATCTGCATTTTATTGAAAGCAAGAAGCTCAAGCACCTAAGGCATTCTGCTTCATGCAGCATCCTTACGCACAGGAGCTTTAAGCTTCAAAGTATGTTTTCCATTGTGTTGTAGATGATTATGTGGTTAAAGCTTACAAGTAAAATACACTCTCAATTCTATAAGATTACAGTTGCTAATTTGAACTACTTTACTAATGTTCTAGATTTTGTAGCCCATTGGTTATGCTTCTCTTTCATGCTAGGCTAGAAGTTATCTCCATTCATGATAACGAATATTCATTTTAGAAACTTTTAGTTCCTTTTTATTGTGAAGCTCTTAAAACTCTGGAGACATTTTTTCTCATTTTAGTTGTTATTACTGTGAATTCAGTTTGAGTTATAATGAGGTTACTAAAGCTCTTGAACTTTGAATTCCATCAATGGCGAGTAAGCTTCCTCATTAATCTCTTTCTATAGTTTCTACATGCTATACAATGTGGCAGTCTTGACATTGATTTTTTTGCCAGCTATTGTATCTTTTAGCGATTCTAGTTTGGTATGCCTGTTTGTAAGTGTTGATCAAAGAGATGTCATTTGGATTATATAGATTCCTCTTGTTTTGCAGATGACATTTGGATTATATAGATGTCTAAATTTAGTACTGCTAGTGATTTGTAGCTAATAGAACAGGAGTACACAAGCATCAACATTGTCAATTTTGGAGGATTGAATTTATGGAGCTTTAATTGGCTCATCATCTACTGTAGATTCTAAGATTCTAGTATTGTAAGCTGTTTATAGAAAGTGTGATAGTTCAAGTTGTAAAGCATAGTGATACAGGTTATTTTACCTTAAGGTTACATTTTACTACATTTTTCTTGAGGTTTATGGTATGCACAAACCCTTTGATTTGATTATTGTGGCAACCATAGTTCTCTAAGATGCAAGTGTGGTATTGCATACTTGAACTAGTTGGTCTTGTTTATCTATATTTGTGTACCTTGATTGTCATTGAAAGCCAGGTTGATTTGTTTGAGTTGCAACTAAATTTGACTATTTTCGATAGTAGATAGTTTTTATGTTAAGTACATTTGTGGAGTGAATTGTAGTGTTAGCTAATTGTCAGTATTCATTTTTTATGAATGGTCTATGAATGTTAGAGGTGGAGTCACTTTTCTTAAGTGTTCAATCAAGTGCATTTATATGCATATGTGATTGGTTACGTTGAAACTGTTTCCTCAACTTAAACCCAGGGCATCATTGTTGTAGCAAAGCAAAATCTAATAACATACATTATTATGATGATTTTTGATCTCCTTCAATAGCCCTGTAGATTTTGAAAATATAATTCTAAAAGTGACAAAACAACCTATTTCCTTAGTTTACCACCTTGCTCACTTCAATTTTTGAATTTTGAACATTGCATATTGTTTCTTCAGCACAAATGTGTGATTGCACATTTATACCCCTTTCAAGGCCTTTCCGATTTCAAATTTCTTCTTATATGGGTTATCCAATCTCTCTGAATGAATTTCTTGTAGATTGTTTGCTCCCTTCATGTATTAAGAAACATTTGACATTAACCATAAACAAGGTTACTCCTAATGTATATTTTCCTCAAATCATACTTTTTTGGAGGAAGCTATTGCCATCTGTAAATATTGTGAACACACCGAAAGATTTTCCACATCATTCAATTTGTGAACTTCTATGTCAAATAAGCTGGATAATTGACAAGGGATATCCACAATCATTAGGTGTTAAATTTACATCTAGAAAGGTACCTATTTACATAGATAATTTCTATATCCCATGCATGCCAATTTACTCGGTTATACCTTAATCTATGTTACTACTATATTAAGTTGATTGATGGGGTCAACTTAAGCCATAATTTCCCTAGACCATATTTCTTGAGCACTAGTATTTAACTTATGCCCTATTATCCTCACAGACTACAACAAAAGAGATCAAGGTACCTTTTGTCAACACATTGGGACATGTGTGAGGCGATTTCAGCATCAGGAGCAAATTTATTGAAGGAGGATCTTGCAAGTGAACAGATTTATTGTCAAGCTAGCAAAGAATACTTGAATTGTCACTATGTAAGTTATCGCAAAAAATCTTGTGAACCCACTTCCCTAAAACAAACAAAACTAGGAAACTGTATGATTAGGGTAAGGCAAACCCTATGATATAATAGAAAATCTTTAATAAAAAATGGGTAACTAGTAGCCAAACATATGAAATTTCTTGGCTTGAAAAATACCCTGTAATCTTGATAGGGATGACCATTAAATGTTGTACAGACTTCCCATTTAGATTTAAAAAGTTAAATATCTTACATAAATTGAAGAAATTCCAAGTTCAATCAATATTTTACACAATGATAACTAGATCATGGGAGAGATAGAAAGAAGGAGACAAAAAGAATCCAATTTAAAGTAGCTAGCTATCTAACTAACCACTAGAGTAATTGTTTTCCACCTTATCTCACTAAATGGAAAAATGTAATGATAAGTGACCTCCACTGCAAATTATTGAGATGCTACTAGAGCTATTGAACATTTTCTACTTCTCAAAATACACAAAGACTGAATCTAGCAACCATCCAAATGTGTCTAGAAAAGAGTCACTTGCTTCTCTGCTACTATCAAGAATCAAGACCATTGATATCATACTAGCTACTTTAGTACCAATAGGAGTACTTTTGCATTGATTTCTAGGAAACATGCCCTTCTTTGAGCATTGCATTCTCTTGCCTTCAAGAATTTCTATAGAAAACATTATTAGCATAGGCCATTTCATTAACACTATTCTCAAAAACCTTAGGGGTAAAATGATGGTCATTGATGTAGATGATAGTTTAGGTGTTAAGGAAGTGTAGTGGAGGTTAAAATCTTTATTCTTTTCCATTCTTACTATTCAAGGTTTTGGGGGTGGCATTCTTCTTATGTAATTGAAGGGAGAAGATTGTTTACAGTTTACACACTTTGTTGATCTATGTTTGTGTCATTTACAAAAATTATTGTACTATCTTTCTCTCTTCACATGGAGTTCCCTCAAAGACACTGCCATGCCAACCTAGGATATCAAACAAGTAGTGTTGAGAAACTTCATAATCATAGGTAACAAAGATAAGTGGTAGATGATGGTTAGACATAGAAAGTTGTTAAGTAAATTCAAAATATAAGGTCTAGAAATATTATAGCATTTTGAGGGCTCACTTGAGCACTTTTTTAGTGTACACAATTGAATATAAGTTTAAATATCCACAAGAAAAAAGATAGCCTATGGGACAGAAGAACTATTATTTAAGCTTTCTAAAGTGATGATTTCTCTCAAAGGTACAATTTTTGCACTATGCATTGTCCAGCCTTTAGGCTTATTTGGATATACTGAAAGTCTAGAACAATAAGAACATTCTTAAGAGTTGATATATGACTTGAAATCTCAGGAATAGTATTGGTATTGAATAAAGAATGACCCAGATCAAGTAAAAGCAAAAAGTCATACTTTTGTTAACTGAAGTTTTAGGGATAAAGCTAAGAAAGACAATTTAACTGGATTAGTGATAAAGAAATTCACTGACAAGCTAGGAATCAAACTTGGGACCATCTATTTGTTGTTGAGTTGTTGTATCACTATACTACCAACTCTCTTATTTACTAGTCCATCTATGGTTTAGGTGTTTCCTACATTCCCTTTGATCCAAACTGCAAGTGTTTGGGTCTCCTATCTTGGCCCCAATCTACTTAACCTTGGCTTTGATACCAAGGTAAAATTTTATGTGTACCAGCCAAGAGTCAAACTGAGGACCACCAGTTTGATGTCGGGATGATCTACCACTAAGATACAAGCCCTTTTGGTGACCAATCCATCTATGGTCACTAGAGGCTAAACCTTCTAAATCTTCCACATTTTATTCAAATTTCATTTTTAGGACATATGTGTGAATGTAATGATCTCAATTGCCATAGATCTAGAATTTAGTATTTAAAGAAGAGAATCTCTTAGGAATAAAAAATTACCAAAATTTTGATCACTTCATTTCACTTCCATCCCAAGGGATTATACAAAACAATTGCTTGAATACATAACAATGAAGAAATGTACAATTTAGTCAGTCAGTGTAATATGATTAGAATGAAAAGCCACTGCAGATGAATTAAAACTATGTTAAATCAAAATATAAATGAAAACTACACCAGACTCCTCCCAACATCCAATTTGGCTTCAGATTTGGGGCAGTAGCTGATATTCATAAGAGGGCACTGTGAAAACAAGACATAAAAGTTATAGATTCCTAGTTTTAGAAGCATCATGTTACTGCCAAAGAAGCAGAAAAACTATTCAAATAAGAATGTTATTTGTGTATGCTTATGAGAATTCAAACTGAAAGTATGAACTTCTATGTTCACTTCTTACTTTGAAATAGCAACCGCTTCATGGAAATAGATCCTACACTATCTAGCCCAATATCAAACATCATGTTTTGGAAAATATACCTGTTCAAGTTCTATTTTATCCCTTGAAATAATTTATGAATCTATTTCCTCAAATAAATTTTCCTTTTTTGGTTATGTTTGAGCTCTTGATTTGCCATTCATAAGGTAGACTAATGTTGAGCTGACTACAATCTCAGTCTGCAAAGGAACATTAACCAAAAGTATACTTCAATGTCATGCTAAGAATGGATCGTTAATTGACAACTTGTCACTTGAACAGCCTACATGACTACTGTAACTGGAAAAAATTAAACTTTGATAAAATTACATAAGTAGCGATAAGGACTTGAGATATTGTCCAGTTTAAACCTCTAGGGAACCACGTCAAAGACATGCAACATAATCATTGGCCACATGTTGTTTTGAAGTACCAACTACTGCATCATGGTGTTGTGCAACTACCATTGCTTCTTCCAAAGAATAGGTGTTGGGTTGTCTCTTATTATTGATTTCACCTTTCATAGTCTCTGGTATTGTCTTCTTCTCTGGTAATATAATTTACATTGGTTTCAAGGTAGCAAATTAATTGGTCATATTAACAAAGTGTGACTGGTGGTGTCTCTCTATCATTCAATTCATTTGGTGTCTACTTTAATTGTCATGATGTATCAGTTGATAGACCAACGGAGAGCAGTACTGCTAAAGCTGATCCATTTCCTAGAGTAGTCTGTGTGATTAGTACTAGTTCATATGAAGGGATATCGTTGCTGAATAAGAAAACTATGTTTCTGTTAAAAGAACGAAAGCTTCCAGGTGCTTTAAAATTGTTATTATTTAAAGTGTAAATCTAGTTTACTTTTACATTACTTGTTTTGGACTGATAAATCCTTTATGTTTTTGTAGTTAATAATGGTTTCTTTGAACATCTTTTTCATATGACATTGAGACTATTTGGACCCACCATACATAAAAGGTACGTAGTTTCATATCATTGCTACATAATTTTTCTTTTCTTTCATTTATTGTAATATATTAAAGTTATTGATCTAACAATCTATTTTTCTTTAAAAAGGTGGAATTTACAAGCTATGGAATTAAAAAATCAATTGATTGCATCTTTTGAGGAGAAATTTTGAAAAAACATTTTTGACACTAGCCTACTTCTCAAAAGAGTAGCAAAGCATATAAAGACTGTGAGGGATCAATATAGAAGGTCTCTTAAGGATAACCCAAAGTACAACCATCCTCTTATGATCCATTGATGGAGTGGAATGAAATAATAGAAGATGCAAAAGAGAAAAGACTATGTGAAGATAGAGAAAATGAAGTAGCACAGGGCAAAAAGAGGTATGTCAAGATAGTATTAAGTACATTGTAATCATGCACTAATTATTGATATTTGTAAATATATAATCTAAGATGTTTGAAATTGTTCATAGATTGTAGGACACATCCATGGCTACAAAAGCAAGACTAGAAAAGTTTGGCCAACACAAACTTGGCTTTGGTGGCTATATGAATCTCCAGTCTCGACTTGTAAGTAGGAGTAATGAAATTTCATTTTTTTTTTTAAGATAATGTTGCAAAAAAAAAAATTTAATGAAACCATACATGGAAAACTGACGATATTAAGCAAAAAATACAGGGCACAAAATTCAATGTGGAGGTCACAGAAGAAGATAGAAAAATTACCTTGAAGGAAGGCTGTAAAGTTGTGGTTGCACGCCTACACAAAGAATCTGTAAGCCTTGCCCAAGAATCCAGTGCACCAAATGATATCTCACAGGTAAATTGGTCAGATGAAAAGTAAATGAAATTGAATAGTTGAGAAGATTCTTTTTTGGTATTAGTTTTGAACGTAAATTGACTACATAACAATGGTGCATAACATTTTACTGCAGTCTTCATATCCTACCACAGAACCTACTCATGACGAAGGCCATGATGTGCATTATAGTGGTGGAGGTATTAATTTTCTATTAGAAATTAATTATGCAATTATGAATACAATTTAACATCTTCAATTGCAATTTGATGTGTATCCTTTTTTTGAATATTTCAGAGCATGTTGAACATCATGTTGAAGGAGTGGACCATGTTCCAAGTGTTCAACATGTTGACATGGCGGTGGATTAAAATGTTACTGTACATGATGTGGCATTGTCAGTTAAGAAAAATGCATGTTATGTTGTACTAGTACTTAATTACAAACTTCTAACAATTAGAAAAAGAAAAAGAGTATGCCAATTTATCCCATTCACTTGTTCTTGCAATAGATCCCCCTTTAGTGCAGTAGCCTCCTGCTCCTCCAAAGAGAAGGAGCCATCATAATTTGACACTACACGTACTAGAAGAGGAGGAGAATGATGCAAATACGGATGCTACTATGAGTGCTTTTCTTAAGAGAGCTCAAAAAAACAAAAAAAAGAAATGATGTTTTAAAAATCTTCTTTGATAAACCTTGTTGGATAATGAAAGAACTTTGTTTTAAGTAATTATGTATGAATGATGCACATTAATACAAATTTTTATTTTATGTTAATAAATATTGTTATGTGTTAATGAAGTCTTCATTAGTATTGTGTATTAATGAATTTTATATCATATCAATGAATGTTATGCGATTGTATTGATTGAATGTTATAGTTCATAAATGGATGAATGAATGAATGAAGTATGTAATTAGATGATAATGGGTACTTTAGATTGATGTTAGGGGGAGGAGGGTGAGGCCAGATGAGCTTCCACCTTCACATGGTTGGCCTTGTTAAGTAGAGAATGTTATAGTATTCTTGAAACCAAGTGAAGCTCAAACTAACATAAAATGGACACTTTGCATGTGGTAGGTCTAAAATGATCCATGACTATTGTTGCCCATAACATAGAATGCAAATGTGATATGAGATTTTTGTGTGGCTACCTGCAATGTTTGATATTTGATCATTTTGTTCCCTTTATATATTTACATCCTCAAGGTAGATTTGACAAAGTCATTGTGGTCTAGCAATTTTAACTTTTGAGTCCTACTAAACTTGTTATTTTTAAATATGACTAATATGTGATAGCTGCCCTGAGAGAATTTGGGCTTGAGTCATCAAACTTGATTCTTGGAATCAACTTCACCAAGAGTAATGAGTGGACTGGTATCAAAATCCTCTCACATAGAAAGTTTCAAATTTTTTTAGTTTAACTAAACTAGGCATAGAAAGTTTTAGATTTGGTATCAAAATCCTCTCACATAGAAAGTTTCAGATTTGTTTAGTTAAATAGAGCTTGTGTTGAAGCCTTACATGACCATGAGACTCTTCAACTACTCATTTTTGGAATTTGAAAATAATCAACAGTTGTCCATTCATCTTTTGCCGAGAACTATTGGTTTTGACTTCAACGAAAAACACATCATGTGGTAAACACATTGTGTTTTCAACACCATTAACAACCATCCAGTGATCCTATCTTTTCATCACGATGTCACCATATTGCCATGAACAATATTGAAACACACTTTTCACATTGTCTCCATAGTGTCATGAACAGATTTGAAACACACAAACACTGCCCAACAGTTATCATCCTCATGAGGTGGTATAGCTAGTGAAGGCATTCTGAACATCTCACAAACAACACTCTGAGATAGCACCTTTTGGCATCAATGACAAACATGCCTAATCTAAAAACATCAATATTATATCCAAAAATGTTATTCGTTTTGATGAATTGAAAGCCATTGATGCTGCCAAGCATAGCCATATTGTGCCAAGTGCCTTTTTATCAAGGACCCTTCATCTATCATATTTGTCATCTTTTTTTATTGTCCACCAAATGATAAGAAAAGATCATTCTAATATAGATACTCTTCAAGGTACACATCAGCATGGCTTTATATTCTTCACTCTGACCTCTAGTAGGTCATGCCTCATCTTCAAGGCATCTTTTGTTGACAGATTACCAGGAGCTGGAAGCATAGGAGTATGTTGTGAAATTCCATACTCTTCCAATTGCTTGACCTGGCACAATTAAGGTCTCATTCTTTGTTCCTTGCCTCATAGCCAGCTTCTTTTCCACCTTTGTAATATTGAGTGTTAAATCTGCTGATTTGACCATGGTCATGTCTAATGATCTCCTTATTCACAATTTTCCATACAATTATTCCTGCTCCTAAATCATGGGTGGCTTTTACTCAATCAAGTAATACTCAGTGGAAACTAAGTCATCCTAAAACATTAACTATAATGATATCATAAAGTGATTAAACCCGAAGCTGAAAAAATCATTGAATGAAAAATGGGGCTTCATCAAATTATATTCAACAAAAACTAGGATATCCTAAAATATTAGAAATAGGAGAATTCATAAAAGGTGATCAAGGAACATGAGGACTTCTCTAATAACATCTATCTCATCTAACTATTTAAAACATAGCATATGCTATACTTAAAATGTTCTATTTAAACTAAACCATTTTATAACTATTCTATTTTTCCCTCCATCTATAATGAAAGGATAAAGAAACTAGTCTTATTATTCCATTGGTAAATGTTATAACAACAGCAGGCAATGAATGATGATAATGGAAATTTAAGTGCATCCATCAAGGACATGCTCGTTTAACCATCTAGTAATTGTATTGACATCATGTATTTTAGATCTAAAAATGTGAAATTTTGTGGTTATATAATCTACATGCAGAGACTCGGGAAATGCAACCAATGCTTGGGAGTTGGTAAGAATGTAAATCATCTCTTATTGTAAATGCCAATGAATTCATTATTGTTTTCTATGCATAATTTTATAGTTGAACAAAATGAAAGGTCTTCTTTCCTTTCAATCTGTTCACAATAGAATAATTTTAGCTCAGGTACACTATTATTTTGTATCTTTGAGTAGATAAAATCTAGGACAAGACAAAAAAAAAAATTAGCTATGACTATTGAAAGATTCAATATGTATGAAGAGTTTCTTACTTAAAAACAAAAAAGTTATTCTATTTCAATGATTCTCTATAGATTATAACATGAAATGTTTTTGCATTTGACTGTGAGCTTGTTTCATAAATAGTCAGGGTTAACTCCATTAACTACCATAACAAATTTATAGCAAAGAAGAGAATTTCTCTTAATATCTTTAAAATGGATCATCAAAAATGATTCAACATTAATTCTCCAACATGATGTTACAGAATGATGCACTGGCAAAGCATAAGAATGCAAAAAAATCTTCAATAATGTTTTATGTTTCTGTCATTTCCTTTGACACTTGACAAATTATATATTTGCAGTGCTTCTAACAACAATAGGAAATGAATGATGATAACAACGGCATGCAACTTTTGATGATAATGGAAATTTAAGTGCATCCATCAAGGACATACTCGTATAGCATGCTCATTTAACCATCTTAGTAAAAATCTAAGTGCATCCATGGGTATTAATTTTTTTGTTAGAACTGTCTAAGGAAAAATATCATTTAAGAATACTATGGGGGTTGACACATCCTATGGTTTTATATGACAGGTTGCAAATCATCATAGTTTTGACACCAAAACTTTATAACAAAGTATTTGCAACTTGGTAGATGAAAAGGCTCTGGATGTAAAGACACTTAACCAGTGAGTATTGATCATACCTTCTTAATTATATGTTTTAGTGCACTACATTTTTCTGGTATGATTTCTTTATTGTTAGATCTTGACAGAGTTTCATGGGTTCATAAGGGAGCATTTATAAATATCAATGGGTGGTACAAGTGAGTGTTGAAATTTTTCAGAGGAATCACAAGGATGAATTACTGGATGTTCTAGAGATTGATGTAGATCTTGTATATAAAGACTTACTTTATCTAGTTTTCATGAAAAAGTAAAAGTAGCAAGGACACTCAGAGTTAGTTTGGAGTACTACCTAAATATTTAGGAGCTTATAGTGTCTTGAATGTCTACTTTGTTGGACCTTTTCTGAATGTTATGTAGACAGTAGATTGAAGAAAAGCAAGAACTTCTTCTGGGGCATACACGCAAGGTAGTAGTAAAGACATCGTTGCACAAGGAGAATATAAGCATAGGTCTAAGGATAGTAACGATTTCTTGTAGTCCATAACATTTAACTAGAATATGTAAAAAATGTAGTAAAGGATTAGTCCCTTGTACACAGTGTAGTAAAGGATTAGTCCCTTGTACACAGTGTAGTCCCTTGTTTGTAGTCCATAACATTTACCTTTTGTATCAACATTTCAGATGATATTACATAATCTATCTTCTACATTAACTAAGATGCCTACTCTAGAGCTCCTATTTTGGCATGGGGGGAAGATGCCAACACAGGTTGCGCTCGCCTTTATTTTTGCATGAGTTTTTGGTCTGTTCATTTAGCATAAGGATTTTTTTTCTCTTCAATTCCTTTTATAAAAAATAGATTTGCAGATTGAGTTTCTTTAGGAATTCTCTTTCAGTTGAGTTTGCAAGGGAGATCAGCTAGCGAAGATGCTCTGTTAGCTTTTAATATGCTTCATAGATGAGATTGCATTATATGGTTTGAAAAAGATGTGGAAAAAAAATCAAGTGTGTGATATTTCAAAAGATTGAAGATGAGCCCATTCCCAAGTGTAGTAATGAATCTCAAAGCTCCTTCAGCTCGAGCATATCATGTCCTTCAGATGATCTTTCTAAAGTTTCATCAACATTGTATCCTTCAAGTGTTTGATTCTTCATCTTTCTTCTTGTTGTTTCTCTAATTGTATTGATTTTCGTTAATTTAAGAGGATAGTAGACAACATGCTTCTGTATGTGAAATGCAAAAGTTGTCACTGAACATGAACTATAGAAGAATTTATGTGGTCTGAAGGGATGTTGCCCCACACTTCTTGTCACCACCCTTGTAGTCAAACGTTGTTCTTAGACTCGTGGGATATTATTATTGGGTAAAGCTTATAGTGTTTTTAGAAGGGTATATTGTACATTTATGTTACTATATTAAAAAACCCTACCAAAAGAAAAACATACTTGACAAGTTTCTTAGTGGTGCAAGGCTTATAATTATATGCAAGAGAATGCACTTATACTCCAATGTGCTCTTGCTATTGGGCTTATGTGTTTTTCTGTATGGGGACTTGGGTCATTTATGCAATTGTTTCGTGTATGTTCTTCGAACCAAAACTTGAAATTGACACTGATGTTTTTTGAATGTAACTTCATTTTCCATATAATATTCTTGTAAGATTCACAAAGTGATTTTATAGATAAATTTGATATTTGAGTTGAACAATAATGCTCTTTTCATTAGCAGTTCCTATTATAGTTTCTAGTTTCCCTCACAAACTTTGGTACTTATGATATTGTTATTAAATGCTTTGTTGATTATAGTACATTTGAATATATGCTTTATTATTCTGGTTGGTAACCATTTTATAGCTTTGTCATTGCCCATAAAGCTAATTGCCTCGTTTAGGCCCATGAAGGGAAGCTATTGCTCATCGAAAGACTTTTGAGCTTCAAAGAGCCTATGCCAAACAACCTAGAATGCATGCTTTCACGTGGTGGAAGGTTCCTCACCACTAAAAACCTTCTAGTAATGGTGGAAAAAACCTTGGTGAATCTATGGTAGCTCAAAAAGCACCATCTAGCCTTCTTTTAAAAAAATTATGCATATCGAAGAATGACATTCATGAAAAACAAGAAAGAACTCTTTGAATGCATGGTCACCAACTTTAAGCCAACTTTCTTTGGTAATCAATAAAATATATTGGTTTCCCTTGCCAACTTTGGTACTTATGATATTGGTATTAAATGCTTTGTTGATTCTAAAACATTTGAATGTATGCTTTATTATTCTGGTTGGCAACCATATATAGCTTTATCATTGTCCATAAAGCTAATTGCCTCATTTAGGTCCTTGGAGGGAAGCTATTTCTCACTAGAAGACTTTTGAGCTTCAAAGAGCCTATACAAAATAGCCTAAAGTGCATGCTTTCACCCAGTGGAAGGTTCCTCGCCAATGAAAACCTTCTAGTAATGGTGGACAAAACCTTGGTGAATCTCTAGTAGCTCAAAAAGCACCACTTAGCCTTCTTTAAAAAAAAGTATACCTAACAAAGAATGGAATTCATCAAGAGCAAGAAAGAACTCTTTGAATGCATGGTCACCAATTTTAAGCCAATGCATTCTAGCTTTAACATGAGCACCTCTTGCAACAAAATTTTTTGCAATTCACTTTTTCTCACAAAGCTATGTCACACTAGCTTCAAGGTGGGAATAAAAGGGTTCATAGCAAGAGATTTTATGGCACTACAGAGATTCAAAAAGGTACCCTTGTATTAATTCCAACAAAAGGATGGTCAATTCGTGACCATAAATGCCAAAGAAGTGTGAAGCATGTTGAATGGTACAATACAACCAAGTAATCCACTTGATTTGCTAAGTCAGACTATATTCAAAAATCCAAATTCACTAAATGTAGGCCAACGTCAGCTAGTGATTCAACAACAAAGTGTTCAAAAGAAATTGGGTTTGAGAAGAACACATTGAGCCCACTTGCCAATTAATGTTGAACTTGATCGGAAAGTGGTGTGACCCCTCTTAGAGGCGTAACCAATAAAGCATTATAGGAAGAAAATGAAAAGAAGATTGTGTTATAATCATGGCACAGTCAATTTGGCTATGAAATTTTCAATCTTAGTCCCAAAAATTACCCCATGTATGCCAAACGGTCTGAGAGTTTGGGCTTGTACTCTTTTCCTCTTCTAGGATTTAAGCTTCTTGCTCCCACCTACTACTATTATTGATATTACTTAGTCTTGTTGACTGATTTTACTAATTTTTGGACACTATAGTAATTTATTTCATATTTTTTCTTTCTTCAATAACAATAGTTGTTTGAAAACCATTACAATCACCAATTATAGCCATTAAAATACTACTAAAAATTCACCAATACTAGCCATTAACAATGCTGCCAATTATTCACCAAAGCAATTATAAGCAAATAATAAGAAAGCTTGTCAGTCTTTAGAGAAAAGAGAGATTGACTAATGAATAAGGGGTATTTTTTGGGTTAAACCATTGGAAGTTCACCCAATAGGCATAATCGAACTAAGCCAAGCAGGCCTGGGATACAACTCAACCCAATAAAGTTTTCAAATAACCTTAGCAATAAATTAAAAAATAAGATATCAACAAACATGTTAAAAAATTCATTAGATAAGAATCACAAATGAGTTGAAGAATTGTTGAACTTCAAAATCCAATGTAGAGTTGCAAAAATGGTCATTTATGCACATTAGTTCTCAGAAAACTAAGTGCATGCTGCCCCAAGGGATATAGGCTGTTAACAAGAAATGGTGTGTACATATTTTTTATTTTTGTTTCAACAAAATAGTGTTAAAATTCAAAGTAGAGTCACAAAAATGGTCATTTATGCACACCAGTTCTCAGAAAACTAAGTACATGCCCCAAGGGATATAGTTATTATCAAGCAATGGTGTGTACATATTTTTAATTTTTGTTTAAATAAAAAATAGGGTTCCATACTCAACTCACACTAAATTCTAGTTCATAGAGAAATTATTTGTCTTTGAACCTTAATTGTTACATTACTTCATGTTAGAATTTCTTTACAATAACTAAGAGGGGGGGGTTGAATCAGTTATTCAAGGTCCAGATGTCCCTTTCAAACTTTTCACTAAGTGTGGTGAATCCATTCATTCATTCAAACTTTAACTTGTCTAATTAGCAAGTTGTTGTAAATCAACATGCAAGTATAACACACAAGAAATCAACACATGACACAGTGATTTATGTGGAAACCCAATTTGGGAAAAACCACTAGTAACATGCTACTCAATTCTCACCCTTTTGAAGTGATGCCCTATGAAAAGCCTACCCTATTAAATGTGACCTCGTGAGAGGATATAACCACGCTGTTAGAAGTGGGTCTGATCAAAGGACTTTACAACATTCACTTAGAATGCCACCCTGTTAAAGGATTTACAAATGGTTGTTAGGCCAACCTAAGTCCATAGGATTTTCAGATCTAATACAATTGCTAGAGAGTATTAGAAAATATTGACCTAACTACAACATACAACTTATATTGCAGATCTCAGATCACTTCGCTGCTCATACCCTTGCCTGGCCTTCTATCTTTGCAACTCTTAACTGCTTGCCTTATCTTTCAAGCTTTGTCTCCTTGACTCTCCATACTCAATGTACTAGTGCAATCATCTCTTCATGGCCACTTGTAGAAGCATAGCCTTTGTGCTCTTCCTTCTCCTTCTTGACACCCTTTCAATCACTTCGTAGATTTGACACTTCTGCAGCAATAGTATCAGCAGCTCTTTTCTTCTTGGTTTATGACTTCTTAAATAGAAGTCTTGGAGTTCCTTTTCTCACTCAATTCATATTTTCATCAATTTCAATTCGCATGGATTAGGTAGGATTCATTGCATCTAACCCATATTTTGTTTCCTCTAGAAATTTCTTGAATAATCCATTAGAATTCGCTCAAAAATTATTTACATAGTATTTTGTGCCAACAACTCATCATCCTTATCCTCCAACTTGTTCACAAAATTCAATGTAACCACTAAGTTGGCTTGGATTTGGTGAATCTTTGTTATTTGAAATAATGTAGCAGCTTGGCACTATTGAAATACTGGTGCTCGATACATACTATGTTACTTGACATCAACTATGTTTTTCCTAATGCTCGACACCTGAAGATTACTCGACACCAACTGAAAAATTTTCTTGATGCTCGGCACCTAAAGATTACTCAACACCAACTAAAAATGTCTGTTATTCGGCTTCTACTAATAATTTGCTCGGCTTCTTCTGATGATCAAGGTTAAAGCTTTGCATTCAACTTTGTTACAACTTCTTCCTGCAATATGTCTAAGTGTGACCATCCTCTATATCTTTGAGTATGTTATCAATACAGTACTTAACCATTGTCTTAGTTGATCCTTGCACTTCATTACAACATCTAAGTTGGCTTGGATTTGGTGAATCTTTGTTATTTGAAATAATGCAATAGCTCGGCACTATTGAAATATTGGTTCTCAGTACATAGTATGTTACTTGACATCAACTATGTTTTTCCTAATGCTTGGCACCTGAAGATTAATCGACACCAACTGAAAATTTTTCTTGATGCTCAGCACCTAAAGATTACTCGGCACCAATTGAAAATGTTTATTATTCGACTTCTACTAATAATTTTCTCGGCTTCTTCTGATGATCAAGGTTAAAGCTTTGCAGTCAACTTTGTTACAACTTCTTCCTCCAATATGTCTAAGTGTGACCATCCTCTGTATCTTTGAGTATGTTATCAATATAGTACATAACCATTTTCTTAATTGCTTGCCTTATCTTTCAAGCTTTGTCTCCTTGACTCTTCATACTCAATGTACCAATGCAATCATCTCTTCATGACCACTTGTAGAAGCACAACCTTTGTGCTCTTCCTTCTCCTTCTTGACACCCTTTCAATCACTTTGCAGATTTGACACTTTTGTAGCAATAGTATCAGCAGCTCTTTTCTTCTTGGTTTATGACTTCTTAAATAGAAGTCTTGGAGTTCCTTTTCTTGCTCAATTCATCTTTTCTTCAATTTGCATGGATTAGGTAGGATTCATTGCATCTAACCCATATTCTATTTCTTCTAGAAACTTCTTGAATAATCCATTAGAATTTGCCCAAAAATTGTTTACATAGGATTTTGTGCCAGCAACTCATCATCCTTATCCCCCAACTTGTTCACAAAATTCAATGTAACCACTAAGTCGGCTTAGATTTGGTGAATCTTTTTAATTTGAAATAATGTAGCAGCTCGACACTATTGAAATACTGGTGCTCGGTACATACTATGTTACTTGACATCAACTATGTTTTTCCTAATGCTCAGCACCTGAAGATTACTCGACACCAACTGAAAAAATTTCTTGATGCTCGACACCTAAAGATTACTCGGCACCAACTGAAAATGTCTATTATTCAGCTTCTACTAATAATTTTCTCGCCTTCTTCTAATGATCAAGGTTAAAGCTTTTCAATCAACTTTGTTACAACTTCTTCCTCCAATATGTCTAAGTGTGACCATCCTCTATATATTTGAGTATGTTATCAATACATTACTTAACCATTGTCTTAGCTAATCCTTGTACTTCATTACAACATCATAACTCAACCTTTCCCTTAGGTGCTCTTGTCACTGTTACCAATCTAACATGCCTCTTAAATTGTTATGTTTTACGCTAAATTGATAACATTTTATCTGCTAACTAAGTGTATTTAGTTGTTGAGAAATGATAGTACAGAATTAAAAGAATACAGTGAGAAAAGTATAGGAACCATACAAGTACTGAAATAATATTCAAAGTATTCAAAAAATATTTTTACAAAGTGTTTGTGTTTACACAGTACTTGAATACAATGCATTCAGATATTACTAGTGCTCTCAGCTCCTAACATAAATATATGAATTAAACACATTGTACAAACAGAAAAGTACTGAAAAAGAGATAGAAAGGAAAGGCATCCATTGCCTGAATGGAAAGTTGTTGCGTTGAACGTTGGAGGGCTAATCTTGCATCTCCATCTAGGAGTAAAACTTGCAAAAAAAGAATAAAGAAATGGATTAGTTCATACAAACTGAGCAATGGAAAACTTTCCTATCATCTATACTCTGTTGTTTATACAAAATGGTTATCCAAATAACTATGCTAAAAGGCAAGAAGGAAAGAAAAATCTGAAGGAGATAAAACATGTTTTTTACTAATGAGTTTGTTCCATGTGCAGATACAGGTATGAAGACTTGAGGCTATAGAAGTATCTTGCGTGCATTACATGCATGAAGCCTTTTGGCTAAGTTTTCTCAGGCAAAGATAGAAGATATTGGGGAGACTGTTGAGGGGGCATACATAAGTTTCAGGTATGGGACATTCCTGTCAAACCAATGTAGTTGACCAAAGACTTTAAGGAGATCATTGAAGGAACACACATACACTACAAGCGTGGAACCTTTTGATTGAATCATGTAGCGGCAAAAGCAAAGGACAAGAGGAAACTGTCAAGGGGGCGTACATAAGTTTCAGATATGGGACCTTCTGATCAAATCATAGAGGACATATAAAGTTGCAAGTTTGAAGTTAAAAGAATTTCAAGTATTTTTTCAGCATATATCAAGGAATTATTGATGCAATCAGTCACAAGTCACAAGAAATAATTATCAGTGCCAAATCAATAGAAAAAAATAAAGGAGATCTGCTACAGGGAAACATAATGCAGATAAACAGGAGTATTAACATTAATGTTGCATTTCTTTGTTAATATATGACATATCAGACTGCTATGAGAAAAATACAAAAAGCATGAATTCATGGTATTCATCTTATTCACATTCTGCATGATCGTCAAGTAATAGTCAGATTTATAGAGGAACGGAACAATAATTAATATTCAGTTGTGACAGTTAAGAAATTAGGTTTTGAATGTGAAGGAAGATAGCATTTAATGTAAATGACATATTCAGGCACAACAACATATGAAAGGAGAGCCACTTTCAGATATGCTACAACAATACCTACAATGAAGCAAAGAGTATCAGCAAGTTGAATTTCACATAAGAAGCTAATCACAAAGATCACTTATATCTAAAGGCATCTTTGAGCAAGAGGAATAACTATAAAGATTAAATGATTTATATGATCATTATAATCATACGAGTCTAAAGGTATAGATTCAGATGAAGCTTTACATTTAAGGATAACATCAAGAAATCACGTTGCTGATTCAGTAGCCCAAGAAATGCAAAAAAAAGATGCCATTAAATCAAAAGGTTTGGATCAACCAGATTTAACTGAGAATGGGTTCCAATTACAACTAACTGTGCTAGAATGTCACAGATGTATGTAATGCTAATTTGCATAAAGAGTAAAGTGTTATAGTCATTATTGAAGTAGTAAACAGTGCTATTGATTGATGAGCAAGTAACAAAGCATAACCAAGAAAAAAGATGGCAGAACAAATATCACAATCTAATTTGGATCTATATTTTTTAAAGGTAACAGCAACAAGAGAATTTCAGATTATTGATCTTTCACAATACGTACAACACAGGGTTCAATTCTTTAGTAAAAAGCCATAAAATGGAGTATTCACAACATGTTTTTGGTAACAGCAAAGCAAGTTCATACACAACATCAAATGTATGACCAAATGGGTTAAGAAAATCACTTTCTATATGCAAACCGTTGAAATTTCACCAACGAATATATATCAAATGATACAGATCAAGAACCCATAAATCTCAAAGAAAAGATTAAGTCTAGAAATAGTAAAATATACTGTTGTATGGAGCATGTTTTTGGTAATAGCAAAAAAGCACATACCCAAAAAAAAAAACTCGTGATGAAGGCATACAGTGCTATGAAAAGGACTACCAATAGCAGAAAGTAGACCGAACAAAGGCTCACACCAGTGAATATGGTGTCCTAAGATAAATCTTAGAAGAAAATCTGCAAGCTCATGAAGGGCCATCCAACTAAATGTGATGACCAGTATGGTCAAGAACTCAAATCCAACCTCCAACAAGAAGAAATAGCATATAGTTGTTGTCTAAGATAAAAATCCAACAACCCTCAAGCAAATCTGAGAGCTCTCACAGCATGAAATATAAAAAGCTGGCCAAGGAGAAATTCGGCCATAACATAGAAGAAGGGAGAGGTCATTCAGCACAAAGCATGGCATCTCCAAAGAAGAAACGTCCAAGATTAAACCCATATGGAGAAGGAATAACCACAGTAAACTCTAATCTGAAGATGTCCAGCAAAGAAAAATTCGTGGCCATACAGCATGATAAACTCATGCTCACCAAAAAAATGACTACAACCATGAAGAGATATGCCCAATATCAAAGAAAATCTGCTACCTCACGCAAGAATATGGAGTCCTCAACAAGTAAAACATGAACCCGCAACCAAAGAACCAAGATATGGCACCCAAATCTGCAAGATATCAATGCCTGTAGCTAGGGTTTTAAACCCTCTTTCTTCCTCCATACGTGAGCTAAAACAAAGTGAAAATGAAGAGAAAGTGAGACCATTTACCCTTTTTGCCTTGGACGTATTTCAAAGTTTTACCTTTGCTATTTTTAAACCACATTTTGGGTCCATACCACAATCTGTGGTCATGGGATTTATAAGGATAAACTTTATTAAGTTTTATGTGTGTGAAATGAATTAATTATCATTTCATACATATAAAGCTAATAAAGTTATATAATTTAATATATTCTTTTTATTCTTATTAATATTAATATGATAAAACATGTACATATTAATATTAATAAAAATTTAAAAAAATTAATTCCCCTTATTATATTTAATATTAATGTGTCTATTGATAAAAAATAAAAGACAAACACATTAAAATTAAATAATAATAAAAGATATGATTGTAAAAATGATAAAATCAAGTGATTATAATTATAAAATCATTGATTTTATTATTTAAAGGGAATTATATGAGCTTAATGCCTAAATGCAAGAAGATAAAATTGGAGAGCTATATTTAGAAGGGGAAAGAAGACATTCAGTTAACGCCTGGATATGGGGATATTTTTGAGGCCAAGTTCGGTTCCTGTTTCACATGCAGATTTGTGAGTGATTTGATGATTTTTTTAAGCATCCTATGGAGCAGTTGAGATCAATTATGCATGCACTTTAGATTGAGGGCTTATTTTATGCATATATTGCATAATTAGGAGCAGTTTTACATGCTATCTTTGTGGGTTACTGAATGCATCTGAGTTTGATCTTTTGTGCATGATTTTGGAGAGTTAGAGGCAGTTTTGAGTTATCTAGCAGTTGGACAGGTGGTTGAGTTCAGTTTTTAGAGGCTCCTTCTTTATTTTCATCAATTTTTGGTGAATTTTCCTAGGCATGATTTTGGAATTCGAGTTAGGGTTATTTTTCTATATATTGTATTTTCACCTCATTATGGAGGACCTTCATTCAAATTCAGATTTTTGCACATGGCAGATTTTGAATTGATTGTAAGGGCATTTGTAGCAGAGATTATTTTTCCAGCATTGATTATAGAGATTCAGCAGTTCCTTCTCATAGATTCTTGTGCAATTTTGTGAATTTCTTACTTTATTTTTGTGTTCGCCTTCATTATAGTTACATTCCTAGTTTCATATTTGAATCGTGATACATGTGATTGCAGGTCTATGTTTGTGATTATTGTTTTCTTGCAGAAAATTGGTGAAAGTTAGGTATCCCTTTCAAAGTAAGAAGTTCCAATCCTTACATAGAAACACTTTTGTGATTACGTGATTGTTTGAGTATTGTGAATCAATTTGTCTTTTTTGTAGTTTGTGCTGAAGTGGTCAAAGTTACATTCAAAACCATTGGTGTATCACCTCATTTAGATTAGTTTTTCATTATTCATTTGTTCATTTCTTACCCTTATCTCCAATACAATTTAGGATTAGGTGATCACAATTTAGGAACCGGCCTAGCTTTCGAAGATTCTTCTCTCGTTTTAGGACAACTTCCACCCGAGAGAGTTTCCATTATTTCAGTAGGATAGCTAGATTTTACATCTTGCTATAGGTGTAATCCTGATTGACAATAGTTTTTTGACACGCCCGGTGGGACATGAACTACTTTTCAGTTCGCTAAATCACAGAATTCTATTACTGTTATTGGTGCAGGCAGCAGTATTACAGCCTTTGTGAAGGATTTTTACCAGCACCCGGCGACTCTATAATTGAAGGTTTTGCAGATCTAATAAGCACTTGATGCGAAGGACTCCAACTAGGTCCAACAAGGAGAGATTTGTCTACCAAGAACTACAGCCAGGTAGAAGAGGAACCAGATCAGCGAGGGGAGCAAGGAAGATAGATTTTTCATCATTTAACAACCCGATATTTGAAGATCAAGAACCAGAGGTAATTACTGAAGATATTACTTTTTCAGAGGATTTTGATATCTTTAGTAATTTCGGCTCTAAATTACTCGTTGTTGATGAAACACCCAAAGGTCAGTTTGTCCCTCAAGCATCTAGCAATAGTTCTCCAGCTATTGTCCAAGGCCTAAAGATATATCAGTGAAAGGCAAGCAAGCCAAATCAGCCTTTATCATCAGTTTTACAACAGCAAGTGTTACCACTTCACCAAATGGCTCAAAATTTTCCATTCATACCTTTCAATGCTGGGAGTCCTTTACAAATTACCACACATCATGATATTCCACCAGTAGCGCTGAAAAGTTTACCATATTTCACTGGTGAAAATCATGTATCAGCGGCAGAACATATCAGAGATGTAGCCACGCTTTGCGGCTTGCATCAAGTAGCCCATGAGGATGTGGCGTTAAAATTACTAGCAGCCTCATTCAAAGGTAAGGCATTAATATGGTTTCATAGCTTACCAATCAATTCAATTACCACATGGGATGAGCTGGGAACAATTTTCATCAGTAAATTTGAAGACAAATCTGATCATTTATCGTTAATTGAGCAATTGACTACCATCAAAAGGTGTCTTAATAAGCACATTTCAAACTTCAATTTTCATTTTCAAAGGACATGGGACAGAATTCCAGCATCTGTCAAACCTTCTGAGGATCATGCATTTTTGTATTATTTGAGAGCTTTTAATAGCGATACTTCAGTCATGATCTAGTCTATGGGTGATCGTACTTTGCCAGGTGCATTTGACATTGTCGTTAGAGCTGAGAATAGCTTGATTCAAGCTGGAAAATTACCTCCAAGGCCACCAATACCATATTTTGCAGAGTTACAGCCAATAGTATCGGTTGTAGTACAACAATTAGTTGTTGTATTGCCAACACCAGCATTACCAGCATTCAACACGTAGGTTATAGCAGAAGAATATGCAGTTACAGCTCCTATTAGGGAGCTAAAAGAGAAAAATGTTGAATTGAAAGAGAAAAATGATAGCATAATGAAGACGTTGCACCGTTATGGGAATGAGATAACAAACTTGAAGAGGCAAAAAGGTCAATACAATAGACCTCCTCAAGTTCCTTATCAAAATAATAGGTAGTCAAATCAGTTTTCAAATTCAAATCAGCCATCTCAGAATCAAGGACAACAAAGAAATTTTGGTCAAAGGGCTGGTCAATCCTATAACTATGCCACTCCTAGTACTTCTAAGGAGTTGTAGTAGTGCCTCAAAATAATTATGTACATGAAGAAGAATGGTGCAATACGTGTAATGCTGGCCATTTTTGGTGGGATTGTCCACATGCGCTGGAAGCAAGAAGGCAAGATGTTCTCAAGGGACAACTAATTGTAAACCAAGGAGAGGTCAACCAGCAAGGTAATTTGCCACTGCAAGGAAATCAAGACGCTGCCTTAATGAATTTTAATGAAGATGAGGTTGTTATAGCAGAAAATTTTGAACAAAATCAAACCTGGAGACCTATATCAGTGGGAACAAGGTCAAAGACCCAAGCTGCAAATGAACAACAAACTAATAAATCAAAATAGCAGCAGGTTAATACTGATAATATGCAACCAGAACTATCAAATGCAGAAAAAATGCAATATGTACCAAAAGGACAGCAAACTCAAGCCCAAAAAGCGATTTTATAGCCATCACAATAGCAGAAAGAGCCTATTGTACCAAAGAATTAGTCAAAGGTTAGTACCCAGAATTTTAATATTGTTGAGCATTTAAAGAAGACTCATGTTCCTATCTCTATGTGGGATGTTTTAGCACTCTCGAGTCAAAAAGACATGTTACAAGGAAACATTACAATCACTCACCTTGTTTGATAGTGCTTTGGCACAGTAAAACCCTACAGTTCTAATGGCTGCAAATATTAATAATTCACAACAGCCAGCCAAAATAGTGTGAAGCCACCACCCTTTTACATTACAGTCATAATAGGCAAGTAGTTAGTTCATAATTGCATGATAGAGTTGGGTGCTACTAGCTCAATTATGCCAAAGAAAATTGTTGACCAGTTACGCCTTAAATATGAACCAATTGAAAAGGGGGCAGTTCAGCTAGATGGGACAGCCATTAGAACGATTGGAGTAATAAGGAACATGGATTTAACCTTGCATGCTTGTCCTAGTTTTTTAGTCCGCATGGATATATACATCATTGACCTACCTCCCTATTTTTCCATATGTCTATCACGTGATTTTACAGCCAAAATAGGAGGCTATGTGTCTGTTGATTGGTCTCATATGCTTTTCCACACTAGGTATGGTACTAAGGTGACAATTCCATCTGAACCTATCGCTAAGGATTGCCTTGAACATAATGTTGTTGCTGCTGAAAATAATACAACAACAGTTTTATTTGATCAAGAAGAAATTAATTCTATTCATGAGTCCACAACACAGATAGACAATGTTCTTGACATATTATTAGACGAATGGGCTATGGAAAATGCTGAAATTACGAAAGAACAAGTTGAAGAACCGAGTTTGGGCAATTATGTTATCCATGAGACCACTAATTTCTTATCAAACATCATGAATAATACAGATTTAAGCCTAAAACTACAAAGTAATGTTGTATGGAAATTATATTTTGATGGCTCATGTAATAAGATAGGTGCGGGAGGAGGTTGCATGTTGATCTCACCTACAAATGAAAGGCATTATGCCTCTTTCAGATTTACTTTTGGCTATACTAACAATGTTGTTGAATATGAGGCACTCATACATGGGCTGAAATGGGCTATCAAGAGAGGTGTCAACTATTTGCAATGTTTGGGGACTCTGAGCTGATTGTAAACCAAGTTAGAGGTGTTCACACAACAAAGAATGACCTATTGAAAATTTACAAACACGTTGTTTGGAACCTAATTGAAGGGCTAGAAGCATTCAATCTGTAATCTATACCCAAAAATCAGAATAAGCACGTTAATAGGCTTGCTACAATAGGTGCACAGTATGACATCCCAATTGAAATCAGAAAAATTACAACAAAGAATCATGTAAAGGTAATTATTAGACCTATTGTACCTAACAACGCTAAAAGCTAGCAGGTATTTGATTCTAATCAGCATCTAATAAATTTTATAAGAGAGGAGGCTAAGTTTTCTCAGTCAAACCAGCAGAAGCTACAGGACCAATATGAGGACTAGGTTATTGAACTAAGGACAAATAAGATGCAAAAAGGATTGGTTACCTTAGAATCCATTTTCAATACTGATGATCAGCTAAGAAAAGAAAAATCTAGTTTGCAAATTAAGGAGGAACACTATGAAGAAATTGAAGTTGCTGAAGGTAAAAAATTGAAGCTAGGGAAGGTATGCACCCCTGAAGAAAAATAGTTTTTTGTCAATCTAACCAATGAATTTTAGGATATCATTGCTTGGAGTTATGCAAATTTTAAAGGGTTCAATCCTAACATATGTCAACATACCATTGATTTAGCCCCAAGGGCAAAACCAATCAAGCAGAAACAAAGACCAATTAATCACAAACTAGAACCCCTTATGATTAAGGAGCTGAATAAGTTAATAGAAAGCAAGATTATTTTTCCAATCAAGCATACTTCCTAGGTTTCAAACTTGGTTCCAGTAAGAAAGAAAAATGGTGAAATCAGGTTATGTGTTGATTTTCGTGACTTCAATCGAGCTTCATTAAAGGACAGGCATCCTTTACCTTCAATGGAGCAAATCTTGTAGGTTGTTTCAGGTTCGAAGAGATTCTCATTGCTGGATGGTTTTTCAGGATATAATCAAATTATTGTCAAGGAAGAAGACAGGTATAAGATAGTGTTTACCACCAAATGGGGAACAATGGCATATCAAAAGATGCCATTTGGTTTGTCAAACACTAGTGCAATGTTTCAGAAAGCCATGGATAAAGCTTTTTTGAATCTAATGTACAGGTTTGTTCTTGTTTACCTTGATGACATTATTGTTTTCTCTAAAAATGCAATAGATCACTTTCAGCATTTAAGGATAATATTTGAGAGATGTAGCGAATACGGTATTTCATTAAATCCCAAGAAGAGCATTTTTTCAGTTCATGAAGGCAAGCTCTTAGGATTTATTGTTTCCAAGGAAGGTGTCACCATCGAACTAGAAAGGGTAAGTGCTATCTTAGACTTAAATAAGAAAGGTCTCCAAAGCTTCCTTGGTAGGATAAACTTTATAAGGAGATTCATCCCAAATATTGCAGAATTGTTGTTACCATTAACAGCTATGCTTAGAAAAGGTATGGTTTTCAGCTGGACTAAAGAAGCTAAGCAAAGTTTTGAATAGATAAAGGAAGCATTGGCTTCAG
This sequence comes from Cupressus sempervirens, assembly GCA_028749045.1. NCBI lineage: Eukaryota > Viridiplantae > Streptophyta > Pinopsida > Cupressales > Cupressaceae > Cupressus > Cupressus sempervirens. The sequence goes on along the minus strand of CM053785.1, from coordinate 548,801,703 downwards.
CTCCTACATTGTTAAATCCTAATTTTTCAAAAGATTTCATTCTATATGCTTACAGGAATAATGATAGCATTGCTGCCATGTTAGTACAACAGAATGATGAATGCTTTGAATAGCCATTAGCTTTTTTTAGCCAAGGACTGAAAGATTATGAATTGCATTATTCATTTGTAGAGAAACACGTCCTTGCTGTCATAAGAAGTCTGAAAAAATTCAGACAAATGCTCTCAAATAATAAAATATAGCTAATGGTTGCACATCCTTTAGTCAAAGATTTCTTGCTGAATAGGGATCTAAATACCAAGAGGGTTGGCTGGATTACCAAAGCTATGAAATACAATATTGAAATCAAGGTTACCAAGCTAGTAAGAGGTGAGGGCCTATGTGAACAGCTTGCTAAAACAAGAAAGAATGAGTTTAACAAAGATTTAGATGTTGTTCTAGTTCAGAAGGATGAAGAAAAGCCTATTTTTCTAAATGATCAGAATGATTGGATAGATGACATGGTCAATTTCTTACAGACAGGACGTTGTCCTGAAGGTTTAGACAAAGCAAAATGAAGGTATTACAGGCTGTAAGCCATTCCTTATTGTTTGTTGAATGATATTTTGTTCAAAAGGGATTTACCAGGTGTTTTTTTGAGATGTGATAGACCAGATCAGGTTGACCACATCCTTCATCAGTTTCATGAAGGGCCAGCTGGAGGCCATTTCTCACCAAGAGCTATGGCTCTTAAGATAATGAAAGCTAGTTATTATTGGCCCAATGTATTTAAGGATTCTCATTTATAGGTAAGAAAGTGTCAGAAGTACGTAATGTTTGCTGGAAAAGAAAGGTTGGTTGCACTTCCTTTGAAGCCTATTCATGTGGACCAACCATTTATGAAATGGGTTCTAGACTTTTTTGGTGTCATTAATCCACCTTCAAGTGTAGGGCATAGCTGGATATTAATGGCCATAGATTATTTTACCAAGTGGACAGAAGTTGTAGCTCTCAAAGATGCAAACGAAAGTGTTGTATTGAATTTTTATGAAGATTTGGTTTGCAAGTTTGGAGTTCCAGATTCTATTATTTTAGATAATGCCCTTGCGTTTGCAGGAAATAAGATTGCAGAATGGGTTGTCCAAAAAGGTATTTACTTGAATACATCATCTAACTATTACCCACAGGGTAATGGATAGGTAGAGTCCACCAATAAGAACCTAATTCGTATTATCAAGCGAACATTAGAGCGAAATCAGCATTCTTGGCATGAGAAATTAAAATCAGCATTGTGGGCTGATAAGATTACTCCTAAAAGATCAACAAGTATGTCTCCATACACACTGGTTTACGGTAAAGAAGCCAGGTTACCAGTCTCAATAGAGCTACCAGCATTGGATTTCATGTACCAACTTGATATGCTGGATGAAGAGCCCATGACAACAAGGCTAAATCAGCTTAATGAATTAGAAGAAAAGCGGAGAGATGCATTGCAGAAGATTGAAAGTCATCAGAATTAGATGAAAAGGACATTTGATAAGAAGGCATCTCCAAGGGTTTTTCAATTGGGAGATATAGTCTTGAAATGGGATGAGTTGAAAAGTAGACCTGGAAAGCATACGAAGTTCGATGCCATGTGGGCTGGTCCATATATCATAATCGGAACCATGCAACACAATGATTTCCATCTATCTACACTTGAAGGAGAGGAGTTGAAAATCCTAGTTAATGGGATTCACCTCAAGCGGTGTTTTTGAGGTATTTTTCAGATTGCAATAAGTGCTTTGGCACAGTAGAGTAGAGATGTGATTTAATTTCAGATTTCAATAAGTTTTTTTTTAGCACATTTAGATTCAAATTTCAGCATGTTAGTTGTTAGTAATAAAGCTGGAAACTACACCACATCATTATCAATCTGCCATCAACACATGAGATACATATCATACAGAGTATGGAACAAATTCCAATACCTTGAATCATACATACCTCACGGGTTTGTAGCAGGTTCATGATGACATGATGTAATTCTCAGCCATTCAGTTGTAAAGAAATCAGAGAGCACTCAAGCATATTGTTGGTACAAGTCTTTTTGGAATATTTTTTAGAACAATAGCAAGTATACATTCTGGTTTTGAATAATGGTTGACTCGAATGAATATCTTACCCCATAGCAGCACTATGATGTGTTATCCACCATCATACTAGACTAATATACCACTGTGTATAACATAGAAATACTGAAAAAGGGAGGGATGGTCACTCCAAGACAGTCAGCATACCACCCTAGTACAATCATGAAGAACACACCACATTGTTTTGATGACATAAGGTACACATTCAAGCTAATAGTTCAAGTTTTGCAAGTAGTTTTTACTAAATTTTCAGTCAAATCTGAGAGATGTAATAACAGCTAGCAGCTATCAATCTTCACAACCACAATACAATTATTATCACAAAAAAGAGATCATAAAGGAAACAAATTTTTCCCTTTACTTTGATACAATTCTATCCTGGTTATCAAAAATAGAAAGCTACAAGATCCTATGGCATCTAACAGATTTGTTTGGGAAAGTTCATTTTCGGTTTTTTTTCAGTTTTCAGGAGTGAGGTGTGTTTATTTCAGCAAGTGTGTTTCAGTTTTCAAAGTTCCAATTTTCAGAGTTTCAATTTTTCTAAATTTTCGAGAAGGTACAATTTTTCTAAGTGCTAAAGATGACTCTATACCCAATGGATTGATAAGACAACTAGTCTATTATTGTATAGCAGGCAAACAACACTGAGAGGTCACCAAAAATGTTACCAATTTAACATGCCTCTTAAATTGTTATGTTTTACACTAAACTAATTACATTTTATCTGCTAACTAAGTGTATTTAGCTGCTGAGAAATGATAGTACAGAATTAAAAGAATGCAGTGAGAAAAGTATAGGAACCATACAAGTACTGAAATAATATTCAAAGTATTCAAAAAATATTTTTACATAGTGTTCATGTTTACACAGTACTTGAATACAATGCATTCAGATATTACTAGTGCTCTCAGCTCCTAACATAAATATTTGAATTAAACACAATGTACAAACAAAAAAGTACTAAAAAAGAGATAAAAAGGAAAGACATCCATTGCTTGAATGGAAAGTTTTTACGTTGAACACTAGAGGGTTGATCCTGCATCTCCATCTGGGAGTAAAATCTACAAAAAATGAATAAAGAAATGGATCAGTTCATACGAACTGAGTAATAGAAAACTTTCCTATCATCTATACTCTATTGTTTATACAAAATAGTTATCCAGATAACTATGCTAAAAGGCAAGAAGGCAAGAAAAATCCGAAGGAGATAAAAACATGTTTTTTACTAATGAGTTTGTTCCATGTCCAGATACAGGTATGAAGACTTGAGGCTATGGAAGGATCATGCATACATTACATGCATGAAGCCTTTTGGCTAAGTTTGCTCAAGCAAAGACAGAAGATATTAGGGAGACTATTGAGGGGACATACATAAGTTTCAGGTATGGAACCTTCCTGTCAAACCAATGTAGCTCACCAAAGACTTTGAGGAGATCATTGAAGGAATATGCATACACTACAAGCGTGGAACCTTTTGATTGAATCATGGAGCAGCAAAGGCGAAGGACAAGAGGAAACTGTCGAGGGGGCATACATAAGTTTTAGGTATGGGACCTTCCGGTCAAATCATAGAGGACATATAAAGTTGCAAGTCTAAAGTTAAAATAATTTCAAGTATTTTTTCAGCATATATCAATGAAGTACTAATGCAATCAGTCACAAGTCACAAGAAATAATTATCAATGCCAAATCAATAGAAAAAAATAACGGAGATGTGCTACAGGGAAACATAATGCAGATAAACAGGAGTATTAACATTAATGTTGCATTTATTTGTTAATATATGACATATCAGACTGCTATGAGAAAAATATAGAAGCATGAATTCATGGTATTCATCTTATTCACATTCGCATGATCGTCAAGTAATAATCAGATTTATAGAGGAATGGAATAGTAATTAATATTCAAATTGTGACAGTTAAGAAATCAGGTCTTGAATGTGAAGGAAGATAGCATTTAATGCAAATGACATATTCAGGCACAAAAACATATGAAAGGAGAGCCACATTCAGATACACTACAACAATACCTACAATAAAGCAAAGAGTGTCAGCAAGTTGAATTTCACATAAGAAGCTAATCACAAAGATCACTTATATCTAAAGGCATCTTTGAGCAAGAGGAATAACTATAAAGATTAAATGATTTATATGATCATTATAATCATACAAGTCTAAAGGTACAGATTCAGATGAAGCTTTACATTTAAGGATAACATCAAGAAATCATGTTGTTGATTTAGTAGCCCAAGAAATGCAAAAATAAGATGCCATTAAATCAAAAGGTTTGGATCAACCAGATTTGACTGAGAATGGGTTCCAATAACAACTAACTGTGCTAGAATGTCACAGATTTATGTAATGCTAATTTGCATAAAGAGTAAAGCGTTATAGTCATTATTGAAGTAGTAAACAGTGCTACTGATTGATGAGCAAGTAACAAAGCATAACCAAGAAAAAAGATGGCAGAACAAATATCAAAGTCTAATCCAGATCTATATTTTTTAAAGGTAACAGCAACAAGAGAATTTTAGATTATTGATCTTTCACAATACGTACAGCACAAGTTTCGAATATTTAGTAAAAAGCCATAAAATGGAGTATTCACAGCATGTTTTTGGTAGCAGCAAAGCAAATTCATACACAACATCAAATGTATGACCAAATGGGTTAAGAAAATCACTTCCTATATGCAAACTGTTGAAATTTCATCAACGAATGTGTATCAAATGATACAAATCAAGAACCCATAAATCTCAAAGAAAAGATTGAGTCTAGAAATAGTAAAATATACTATTGTATGGAGCATGTTTTTGGTAATAGCAAAAAAGCACATACCCAGCAATAAACTCATGATGAAGGCATACAGTGCTATGAAAAGGACTACCAACAGTAGAAAGTAGACCCAACAAAGGCTCACACCAGTGAATATGGTGTCCAAAGATAACTCTTAGAAGAAAATCTACAAGATCATGAAGGGTTGTCCAACTAAATGTGATGACCAGTATGGCCAAGAACTCAAATCCAACCTCCAACAAGAAGAAATAGCATATAGTTGTTGTCTAAGATAAAAATCCAACAGCCCTCAAGCAAATATGAGAGCTCTCATAGTATGAAAGATACAAAGCTGTCCAAGGAGAAATTCGGCCATAACATAGAAGAAGGGAGAGGTCGTTCAGCACAAATCATGGCATCTCCAAAGAAGATAAGTCCAAGATTAAACCCATATGGAGAAGGAATAACCACAGTAAACTCTAATCTAAAGACGTCCAGCAAAGAAAAATTCGTGGCCATACAACATGATAAACTCATGCTCACCAAAAAAAGGATTACAACCATGAAGAGATACACCCAATATCAAAGAAAATCCACTACCTCACGCAAGAATATGGAGTCCTTAGCAAGTAAAACATGAACCCGTAGCCAAAGAACCAAGATATGGTGCCCAAATCTGCAAGATATCCATGCCTGCAGCTAGGGTTTTAAACCCTCTTTCCTCCTCCATACGTGAGCTAAAACAAAGTGAAAATGAAGACAAAGTGAGATCATTTACCCTTTTTTCCTTGGACGTATTTCAAAGTTTTGCCTTTGCTATTTTTAAATCGCATTTCGGGTCCATACCACAATTTGTGGTCATGCGGTTTATAAGGATAAACTTTATTAAGTTTTATGTGTGTGAAATAAATTAATTATCATTTCATGCATATAAAGCCAATAAAGTTATATAATTTAATATATTCTTTTTATTCTTATTAATATTAATATGACAAAACATATACATATTAATATTAATAAAAATGAAAAAAAAAAATTCCCCTTATTATATTTAATATTAATGTGTCTATTGATAAAAAATAAAAGACAAACACATTAACATTAAATAATAATAAAAGATATGATTGTAAAAATGATAAAATCAAGTGATTATAATTATAAAATCATTGATTTTATTATTTAAAGGGAATTATATGAGCTTAATGCCTAAATGCAAGGAGATAAAATTGGAGAGCTATATTTAGAAGGGGAAAGAAGACATTCAGTTAACGCCTAGATATGGGGATATTTTTGAGGCCAAGTTCGATTCGTGTTTCACATGCAGATTTGTGAGTGAGTTGATGATTTTTTTTAAGCATCCTATGGAGCAATTGAGATCAGTTATGCATACAATTTAGATTGAGGGCTTATTTTATGCATATATTGCATAATTAGGAGCAGTTTTACATGCTATCTTTGTGGGTTACTGAATGCATCTGAGTTTGATCTTTTGTGCATGATTTTGGAGAGTTAGAGGCAGTTTTGAGTTATCCAGTAGTTAGGCAGGTGTTTGAGTTCAGTTTTCAGAGGCTCCTTCTTTATTTTCACCAATTTTTGGTGAATTTTCCTAGGCATGATTTTGGAATCCGAGTTAGGGTTATTTTTCTATATATTGTATTTTCACCTCATTATGGAGGACCTTCTTTCGAATTCAAATTTTTGCACTTTGCAGATTTTGAATTGATTGTAAGGGCATTTGTAGCAGAGATTATTTTTCCAACATTGATTATAGAGATTCAGTGGTTCCTTCTCATAGATTCTTGTGCAATTTTGTGAATTTCTTACTTTAATGTTGTGTTTGCCTTCATTATAGTTACATTCCTAGTTGCAGATTTGAATCGTGATACATGTGATTGTAGGTCTATGTTTGTGATTATTGTTTTCTTGCAGAAAATTGGTGAAAGTTAGGTATCCCTTTCAAAGTAAGAAGTTCCAATCCTTACATAGAAACACTTTTGTGATTACGTGATTGTCTGAGTATTGTGAATCAATTTGTCTTTTTCATAGTTCGTGCTAAAGTGGTCAAAGTTACATTCAAAACCATTGGTGTATCACCTCATTTAGATTAGTTTTTCATTATTCATTCATTTCTTACCCTTATCTCCAGTACAATTTAGGATTAGGTTATCACAATTTAGGAACCGACCTAGCTTTCAGAGATTCTTCTCTCATTTTAGGACAACTTCCACCTGAGAGAGTTTCCATTATTTCAGCAAGATAGCTAGATTTTACATCTTGCTATACGTGCAATCTTGATTGACAACAGTCACATCTTGTTGATCAAATCCTCTTTATCAATCAAATAAGTGATAGTACTTGAATCTTATAAGAAAATATCAAACCTACAAATAGAAGGTTTGACATCAATGGCAAAACAATGATTGAAACATTCTTTTACAACAATCTCCCTCTTTGATCTTCAACAACGATGAGTTTTTCAATCAAATTTCCAACACTTTGTACATTCACATGTAGAGATCAATATTAACTTTAATAAAGAATATATATCATTATCACTACAAAAGGAAAAAAGGATTTTAAAGTATAGATTGGCATGTCTATATTTTGTATCATATGAATAATATTCGAAGAGTGATGTTGCAATTTGGACATTTCATCATTAGCTTTTTTGAAGGAAATGGATAAGAGGGACTACACAATCTCTGAAGACTTTCCATAGTTGGTAGTCACAGGACTTAAAAAATTTGTCTTCTATATCTTCTCTTTTCAAGCAGATTCTACAATGAAATTTTAGATTAGAAGAAGACTAAGAAACACACAAAAATTATATGATCCTCAAAATTTAATATCAAGGGACTAGGTAGGAAATTACAAAAGTGTACATACACACAGAGAACATAATGAAAATCAGCAAAAAATCTCAAACTTCCTATTAGTAAGGTAGTCCACAAAATCAAAGGTTGAAGCATGCCATTAGCGGTTATCTAACCAAGCAGCTAAAATAGACCACTCAACTAACACACATGGCAGACCAATAGAAATGGCAACGAACTATTATTGATTCATAATAAAATAGATCCATTAGATTGATATATGCTAGAAATTATTGTTTAACTAAAAATAGGTTTGACAAATCTTAATATCTTTATCCAACTTCTATTCTCCAATTGCTAATAGATGTTTTCCACCTCTATTGTTCATTGTCCTCAAATGATAATAGAATCATCTTTATATAGATGATATAAACTGGTGTGCATTGAATGAAACCATTACTGGAGGCAAATATGACAAGGAATTATGGACATTAAATTAAATTATATGAACATTGGTCGGCCTTAGAACTAGGTGTACTTCCATATATAGTGTGTAGGTTTGTTAGTAATACATGGAATCGTTATTTATAATATGGTTCCAAGCAAGGAGTCTAAAAAATTCAAATGTGATTCTGTACATAACCCATCTTAGAACCTTTAATAAAGTAGGTAACAGTACGAATCACTACAAGATTTAATAGTTGTAGCAGTCTCAAAACAAGGTAGTATTAGGCCATCGTCAACCCAATGCTAGTCTAGTTAAGCTCCTTGAGATAGAAAACACATATGATAAATGTTGTGCTCAATATTATATAAAAGATGGATGAAATGTTGTTGGCTACTTAGTGGAGCTTTTATTTCAAAATTGCAGTTAGAGATTTTTAATATTAGCTATCAAACTTATTGCAGGTTGAATATCCCTATTGGTAGAGACATAAAACTTTATACAACGATAAGTGTGGTGAGATGTGATGCCACAAACATGACGCATATGACTACAAATCATCTAGGAATAGTGGCCAATACATAATAGGATCCTGATGGATTGTTCAAAATGCTAATCCTGATGGTATCTATAGACCATTCAATTGAACTATGTATTTGTTGTAGCCTTCCTCCTGGAGGAGGATTCAATTGAACTATTTGTCTAGGATTCCACATTTTGATTGCATGTCTACTAGGGCAATTGCAACTTAAACAAATATATTCTCTCAATATATCTATTTTGTGCATATCTAGCAACCATGACTTTTGATGACCACATTACGTTCAAGCATCTTGTCAAACAGTTCACATGACTTATCTATGCTTCCATTTTGCAAGCATGTCTCCCAAGGAAAATGCTACTACTTCATCTACACCGTCTAACAAAATCCTTTATGCTTTGATGGATGCCTATAGCTTATCGCAAAGCTCTCATTCAGCAGTTATCAGATAATCAATCAAGAGGAAAAAGTTGAGAGCTTAGAGTGACAAAATTTTCAAATGGTCATATGAAATGAAATGGGTGTGCAAGTAGAAGGGAAATAGAAAGACATTGTGTACAAATGAAGGCATGAAATGGATGGTTTTCGAGCACTCAGCACAAACACTCAACATTCAATACATATCATTATTCAAGATCAAATGGGTGTGTGGGATTATACGCATAGTGAATAATAAAGGGGATTATTGTCAATCATTTCCACTCGCTACCAAACAATTCATATTCTACAAATTCAAGACGCTGAAACTTTTGTGGATGTGCAAGCCATCAAAACATACTGTAGGGAGGATGACAAACTTATTCTCAACTATTAGACTCAGGCAAGTGATACAAATTGTAGAATCTTAACATATGGTTGATCAAATTCTATATCTCCTAAATGATTTCCTTTTAGCGTATAACTTTTTGTGCATAGTTGTCAAGTTTTCTTATTGTATCAGGCATATTAATGAAGAAGCATATTAGTTACTGTTAGTGTTTACGAAAGTTTAATTAGTTATTGTTGATGTTTTTTAGGCATTCTATAAAATAGTTCACATGCCTTTCATATGATATGACATTTTGCATGCATCGTGCACTCTCTCATCCGGCTGATGATGGAGTATGAAGACTGATCTGAAACCATGATGCTAAAAAACACACACAATCAAATCCAAAATGAACTTGCATTACAAATGGATTGTGGAAATCTAATATTATTAATTTTGCATGCATATCCACCAGGAAAATCATATGTTTAAGTTGTGATTGTCCTAGTGGACATGCATGCAAAATAAACAATATCAAATTTCCACAATCCATTTGTAATGCAAGTTCATTTTGGATTTGATTGTGTGTGTTTTTTAGCATCATTGTTTCATATCACTCTTTGTAATCCATCATCAGCCAGATGAGAGAGTGCATAATGCATGCAAAATGTCATATCATATGCAAGGCATGTGAATTGTTTTATAGAATGCCTGAAAAAAAAATTACACCCAAGCGTTGGTAGAAATTTTGACCTATAAAGGTCAAAATTTCTACCAACGCCTGGGTGTTTTCTACCTTCATTGGTCAAAATTTCTACCTTCACTGGTCAAAATTTTCTACCTTCGTTGGTCAAAATTTCTACCTTCACAAGTCAAAATTTTCCACCTTCATTGGTCAAAATTTCTACCTTCACTAGTCAAAATTTTCTACCTTCGTTGGTTGAAATTTCTACCTTCATAGCTCAAAATTTTCCACCTTCATTGGTCAAAATTTCTACCTTCATTGTTCAAAATGTTCTACCTTCATTGGTTGAAACTTCTACCTTCACTTGTTAAAATTTTCTACCTTCGTTGGTCAAAATTTCTACCTTCACAAGTCAAAATTTTCTACCTTCATTGGTCAAAATTTCCACCTTCTCCAGCAAAATTTTCTACCTTCGTTGGTCTAAATTTTAACCTTCATTAGTCAAAATTTCTACCTTCATTGGTTGAAATCTCCACATCCATTAGTCGAACTGTTCCCCTTCATTGGTAAAAATTTCTACCTTTATTGATCAAAAATTTCTACCTTCATTGGTCAAAATTCTAACCAACAAGTCCATTGGTTAAAATTTTGACCAAAAAAATTTCAACCAATATGTTGGTCGAATTTGGTCAAACTTTGGTAAAAAATGGGTCAAAATTTTGACCAATAAAGGTCAAAAAATGGGCCCAAATGTACTAGTGGTAGTTGAATCGCCCTCAATTTCAATCTGATTAAAGTTAAGCTTCGAGCACATCCAAAGTCCTTCTATCAAAACCTTTATTTTTGTTTCATTATTGGTAGCCTTACCTATTGCTTTTGGATAGCTTGCAATAAGCTCTCCAAGATTATTTCTAATACAACACTTGATCTCTATTGTTCCAGGGTTACCTCTTAAGGCTCCATCAAAAGTAAGTTTGACCCAATTTGTTATAGGGGGTGTCCAAACACATTGATCCTTTTTCTCCTTAAAATCCCTCCCTTCCCTTGAAAAGGTGGGAGTTTAAGATCAAGCCATATATTTCTCACCTTGTCATCCTAAGAGGTCATGTTGTCCCATTAAGATTCAATATTTCACTGTTCAATATTTCAATAATGGAAGCCTCTAATTTTGTGGAAAGTGAGACATGAGGCATGCTTAACGTCTTAAAGATTCTCTTGTTCATCTACTTCCATAATTCCGAAAGAATAATGGAAGGAGATATGATCCATAATCCCTTAAATATACAATTTGAATTCATTTTAGGCCAAGAGTGTAAGAAGGATAAGATTTAGTTAGATAGAGCCCATTCATAGTTCATTTTATTGCAAAAATATTTCCATATGGACACATCATATGTATATTTTAGAAGAATATGGCATGCATCCCCGTCATCATTTTCACAAAAAGGACATCTATATGGCCCTTTGAAAGCAATCCTTCTAATTCTATATGTCATGAAAATGGTTCTCTAAATAGCAAACTAGGAAAAAGCTCCAACTTTGGGCAAGCATAAGGGAGATCAACAAAGAGCTTGAGGTAGTGTTACCTCAGGGTGATGTCTAAGATTGTAAATATATTTATATACATCTTTGGAGTTATATTCACCAATCTTTGAACCATCCCAGATCAACATATCTTCATGGTTAGTAAAGGTAATATTTATTTCCATAAGGATTTTCTGTAGGTTTACAACTTCCTTATGAGGAATATTGTAAGATGAGAATGACTTCCACTTCCACCCTTCTGATGAGCTATCATATTTTTCCACATAATTTATTAGATATAAACCCAGGCTATTTTCCAAGATCCTTCTTGGAGATTGTAGATTAGCTATGTTAAACTATTATCTGATACCCTCCCAAGATTTTGTCGAGAACTGGAATTGGTCTCCTTCACTAATTTTATAGGTTACTTTATTAAGAATGGTGAATCTATAGTTAAGATTAAATCCACAAGTTTGGTTTCCTTGGTGGAGTTTTTGTTCTAAGAATACTAAGTGGATCGTTTGGATTGAGATAGTTATTGAGAAGCACTCTATCCCATTTAAGATTCGGGTAATGGATCATTCTACAAATTAGCTTTGTCCCTAGCGGCATGGCTTGATCCTTCATGTTTCTAATGTCAAATCCTCCCTCCATTCTAGGATGAAAGACCTTGTACCAAGGTAGGAATCATATTTTCTTCTTTCTCTCTAACCCTTTCCATAGGAAATCTTTTAGAAATTTGTTGATACTATCTCTTTTTTGGGCTAGCAGACTTAGAAATGATAGTTGAAAAACTAAAATACTAGATAGAACATATTTGAGAATGGTAAGTCTTCCTACCAAGGAGCGTTATTTACCTTTCCAAGATTGGATCTTGGCTTTGATGTTACCAATAAGAGTATCCCAACTGGATGATACTCTTTTACCTTGTTCTAACTATATGCCCAAATTCTAGTTTTTAGGGCTTCCCTGATGTTAGAGAAGAAAATTGCAGACAAATTTTTTTTCTAACCAGATGCTAGTATATAGGATTGAAGAATTTATTTGAAAGCCTTAGTTTCCTTAATACTAACTTCCCCATACAGCATAGTGTCATCAACAAATTGTTGATGAGTAGTTGTCTCTTCCTCATTGGATAATTGAATTCATTTAAGGGAATGTTTAGATTTTAAACTATTGGAAGCTCTCCCTAGGGATTCTAACATAATGATGAAAAGGAAGGGGGAAATAAAGGTCCCCCATCCTTATTCCCCTAGAATGTGAGAAGAAGCCCTTAAGGGTACAATTAACTAGTAACAAAATTTGTGGGTGGAAATGCATTCAAAAATTAGATTGATCCATTGCTTGGAGAAGCCAAAGGCTTCAAAATATTTACATAGGAATCTCTAGTTCACCTTAACATAAGGTTTTCTTATATCAAATTGATGAGCATACTAGGGGAGCTGTTGTACCAAAGAGAGTAGATGGCTTCTTGGGCTATGACTATCCCATCATAAATGGATCTCCTCAGGATGAAACCAGTTTGTTCTTCATTGATAAAGAGAGGAAGGAGTTTTATCATGCGATTAGCCATTGTTTAGGATAGTAATTTTTATAATGTGTTACATAATGCAATTGGTCTAAAATCCTTAAAACATTCCACAAAGTCCTGCTTGGGAATAATAGAAAGAAAAGTGTGGTTATCTGCTTTGAGAAATCCTCATAAGTTTCTAAACCCTTCCACTAGGCCTCAGTGACTTTTTTGCCTAAAAAGTGCGAGCTCTTTTGAAAGAAACAAGCTGGGAAGCCATCTCGCCCTTGGGATTTTCAGGGTCCATTTGAAAGAGGATTTTTGTAACCTCTTCCTTGGAAATTTTATTAAGTAAAATTTTGTTTTGATCATTTATGATTAGTTTAGGAATGTTTAAAAGGAAAGAATTTGAACTGTTAAAGATGATCCTTCAAGATTGTTCAACATTCCTTCATAATATGATACTGCCTCATGCACAATATCATTAGGTTTTTCTAGCATAATTTTTTCATTGTTTTTTTATCTTTGAGATTTTATTACTAGCTCTTTTCACTTTGGTACTAATATGAAAAAAATTGGTTTTTCTATCTCCCTCTTTTAACCATGTTTCACTAGATTTCTATTTCAAGAAGATCTCATCTTTAGCTAAAATGCATTCCAATCTCAATCTTAGATTCTTTACTTTGATATACAAACCTTCATCCATCCCTTGTTTCATGACTTCTAGATTAACCTTGGCTACATCAAATTCAATCTTGGCCTTGGTAGAGAACATATTGACAAATTTAATTTTTTTTTCCATTGAATGAGGTATACTTAATAATTTTAAGTTTTTGGACAATATTATACATTTTTGAACCAGAAACCTTTGAGTTAGCCTACTATTATTCTAGTAGTTTAAGTAAGGATTCCTCCTTAAACCACATAGATTCAAATTTAAATGGTTTTCTAACTGCAATGCTCTTAAGTTCCAGATTTAAGAGAACATGGCAATGATCTAATCTAGAGAAAAAAATCTCAGCATCCAAATGAGAGAGACCATTAAGAATATTTCCCAATATAAAAAACTTATCTAGTTTTTCTACAATTTGATTGAAGCCATGCCTTATATTGTTCTAGGTGAAAGAATTGTCCTTGGATTTTATCTCTAACAAGGCATTCAATTGTGTTATCCAATTATTAAAATCCATTGATGTGTGTGATACCTTTACTATACCACCCTTCTTCTCAGAAGTTGAGGTTACTGCATTGAAATCCCCTCCTAGTAAACAAAGGGTTTGTAAGGGTTGCATATAACAACCTATTTCATACCATAGATTTATTTTATCCACTATGAGAATGGAACCATAAATGTTAATCATAGTAAAGTGGAGGTTGGAATTAACAGACTTGATTCGGGAAGATAAATAGTATCTTTTACTTCTCAGGGGAGTGATGTTGAACCTCTGAGGGTTCCAAATGATTGCTAGACCTCCAGAAGCTCCTAAAGTCAAGCTTCCAAAGATATTTCTAAAGCATGGTCTTCTTTGAAAAGCTTCTAGCTCATTGTGACTCATTTTTATTTCCTAGATAATCATTACATCAAGTTTATATTCACTTAGACCTTCATTTCTAAGACCTTCATTTCTCCTTGGGAAGGAGCTTTCCCTTCCCTAAATCAAATAGTTTGGTTAATTTGGTTTAGCCTTCAACCTCTGCATCTTGAGTTCTTAGCTCATTGAGGGATTTTCTACCCCTTTTTGGGGTGATCCTTGCTAAGTTTGGAGAAGACAAAGATTTCTAGGATTGTTCCATTCCTCTTAGATTATTGGCTTCTTCCATGCTTATTACATCATTTTTGATATCTTTATGAGAGTATATGCTTATTACATCATTTTTTATATCCTTATGAGAGTATCCTTCTCCTCCTAGCTTAAGGATTTCCTCAATTAGTTTGTTTTTTTCAACAATGAGATCTTGACATATTCCACAGTAAATTTGTTGATGAGATATTTTGTGTGTTTTTCATAGAAAGCCTCTTTTTTTGCCTTACTTAACCCATGGCTAGAGGATATATTACTACTTTCAGATAAATAAGCCCTTGATCCAGAAGGTGAATGAGTGGTCATTGCAAATACAAGTTCCTCATTATTCTAGATCTAAGGAGGGGAAGGGATCACCAAAGACTCTCTTTACAAACTTTCCTTATACCCTTGAGATTGATCCTAGATAGGGGGGAAATGGTTTATTGCCTTAGAAGTCCCTATGTCAACGTAAACCATGGAGGGAGAGTTTAAATGAACCATTTACATAAACCCCTTATCCTCAATCATTTATCCTTCTTCTATAATGGGATCTAGAGGAGACCCATGATCACCCTCTGAAGGAAGGGATGGTTTATCAAAAAAAATAAATCCTTCACCTAAAGGATTGAAGAAGATATTGAGGTCCTAGATGGTTGTCAGAATCCCCAATGAATCCTTGGATTTATTGCATTTCTTGCATGGGGGCAATTGCCAAATGATAGTTTCCAAAATTTTGCCTTTATAGATTTCGGGTTCTAGGTAATAAAGAGAGTTGTTTGTAATTAACCTTTTTTGCTCAAAATTCAAAGTTGCAAATTTTGTTTCAATCAGCAATTTTACATTATTTGAGGAGACAAAATCCTTTTCCAAACCTCTAAATGATCCCAAGGAATTTCTTATTCAACAAAGAATGTTGCTTTGTAGTAATTCTACCAGGACATCTTTAAGAAGAATCCATTTCAGTATTTTAACATTGTTAAAAGAGTATGGGCTAAAATTTGGTTCCCATCTTATAAATTTTAAATGGAAACCTTTTAGAAAGATTGGGTCTTCATACAGTAATTTCTCTTTCTTAAATCTAAAGAAGAACAATCAATGAAAAAAAAAGAGTTGCAAATTTTGTTTCAATCAACAACTTTACATTATTTGAGGAGATAAAATCCTTTTCCAGACCTCTAAACAATCCCAGGAATTGCCTATTCAACAAAGAATGACACTTTGTAATAATTCTACTAGGACATCTTTAAGAAGAATTCATTTCAGTACTTTAACATTGTTAAAAGAGTATGGGCTAATATTTGGTTCTCATCTTATAAATTTTAAATGGAAACCTTTTAGAAAGATTAGATTTCGATATACTAATTTTTTTCTTAAATGTAAAGGAGAACAATCAATGAAAAAAACATTATTCTTGAGAGAAGAAATTCTTACTTGGTCATTGTAGGATGATTCAAGACAATCCCAAACTAGGGTTCCAAATGTATCCTCACCACTCCATTTAACAAAATTCCATTTGAATCACTATAATCCCATAACCCATTAGTGTATATATCATTAATAATGAGGGTTTGGGGCTCCTTGGCAAGCGAGATCTGATAACCCTTAGAGTGGCTTTGTTGAATCCCTGCCTTTGACATTGGAATTTGATCCTTGATCTTATGATTTTTATCCTCACTAGGGTTTCTTGGAGAGATTCGAACTAAGGAAGAATCCCTATTTCTGATTCCCAGTGGAACAACATTAGCCCCAAAAGCTTTGTAGGAAGAGCTAATAGGAAAAACCCATATTCGATCATTCCTAGGTTTGGCATTAGGGTTTGAAACTTCATCTTTTTGAGATAATTTCCCCTCAATTCTCCTCATTTTAGCAGAGTAACCCATTGGAGCATCTTTTGAATTATTAGGGATAGAAAATGAAACCACTTTCCTCTTTGTTGAAGGTAGGCGATCCTCCATCAAAGCAAAAAAATAATTCTGAGTTGGAAATGGTTCTTTGGATTTGGTACCAAAACTATCACAAAGGACAGAACAAGAGAAATTGCCTAGAGGAAGCGAAGGGGAGGTGTTTAAACCAACATGCCTATGTCAAAAATGTGGGAGAAGAGTAGAGTCCACTCTAAGAATTAGGTATTTTAATATTGGTATATTTAACGATTAATTTTGGTGAGATATATTTTATATAATTGGGTTTTATTTTTTTTATTAATTATGTAATGTTTAATTTAAATGGAATTTATTTCATTAATAGGGTACTTATGAATTTAACAACATTAAATATTGTTGTATCTAACATAAAATTGTTATGAACCTTACTTATAAATTTATGGAAAAGATATTATTAATTATCATGATAGGGTCATTTTCAATAGAAATTTCATATCAACAAATCATGAATACAACTACATTTATGATTTTTCACACAAATGATTCTATGGCCAAATTAGTCTATTAAAGCAACTAAAAATTAATTATGAAACCAAACTTTAAGAAATCTACCATAATTAACTAAATGGATGAACATATATATATTCATAGGTGGTTGGTTATGATGTTTTTGTGATGACTATTTAATGGTGTTTTGGGGGTATGTAGTTGGCTAATTAGTATTGTACACTTATATTCCTATACTTTTTTAACTTTGTGAATTTTAATTTCATAATTTAACAATGATCATCTTTTCTTTTAAGTTACTAATTTCATTTTCATTTTTTTCTACTTTCACTACACTCTTGTAATTTTCAAAGTGTAGTTTAATAGATCTTTAATCATTTTGTAAAGATGGGTGCAAGTGCCAAAATTCCTGCCTTTAGTGTGGTGGTTATTGAGGTATGAAGAAGGAGATAGAAATAGATATATTGATAGAGGAAGAGATTATTGAAGAAATATGGAGGGATGGAAATGAAGGAGTGGAAATATAGATGCACATGAAGAGGGAGAGGAAGGGAGATTGACAGACAAATAGATATAGAGGAAGTCATGTATAGAGATGAAGGGAGAGACATGGAGATGAAGACAGAGAGGAAGAGAAGGAAATAAATAGAGAGGTAGAGAGTTGGAGAGAGGGAGCTAAACAGAGAGGTAAAGACAAATTTTGCAAGATGAGAGAGAGAGAGCGGGGGGGGGGAGAGGTGATTACATGAGAAGATATTAAAGAGGAGAGGGAGAGGGACAAATATGAAATGAGGGGGGTGATATGTATAAAAAGGGGGCAGTAGGATAAATGTTAATAAAGATATATTAAGTGAGACATAATAGTAGTCTCGGTCAAAATGTTGAAGCTAAAATCCTTGGCTATGTGAATGGCGTTGCGTAGCTGCATGCTCCCAACTGGAGCTAGGATTTCAGGGGCATTGCATGTTTGATCTAGTGACTTCAATAAGCACGATGGGGATGGGACACCACTCAAACTGTGTATGTCTAAACCAGAGTTTTGGTTTCTTCAGGGTGATTTATCCTTGGATGGTGGTTCGAAGTGGGATGCTAAGGGTGGGTC
The DNA here is from genome assembly GCA_028749045.1 of Cupressus sempervirens. Lineage (NCBI taxonomy): Eukaryota > Viridiplantae > Streptophyta > Pinopsida > Cupressales > Cupressaceae > Cupressus > Cupressus sempervirens. Next base: position 548,783,273 of record CM053785.1, on the reverse strand, counting down.
GCACGGTTTGAAGGCTTTGGCAGATGACACGGGAGGCTTTGATAGGGTTGGGGGTGTGAATAGACACCACTCAAGCTTGAACATTGTAGGTCTATTTCAGAGTGATAATAGGGGACGCATGCACAAGGGCCAGCGACAGGCGGGTGAGTGGTAGCCCTCTTTGGGTGTGCATGGTGGATGTTGGAAGAGGAACCATCCAAAAAAGGGTCAAGGTGAGGTTGAGTCAATAACGGGCTTGAACAATGTTCCCCATCCCTACCGAGACAACATGCAATTGAGTGGATGAGGGTTAGCTTTAAGTCCGTCAACAAAATTGATTATTGCAGATGTCTTCACTGAGGATGAGGTGGTGATTGCTTATAATCTCTCTATTTTTTCTGATTTGCGTGTTTTTGGTCATTTTCGTGGTTTTTGGCCTAGTCGTAAAGCACTGATCTCAAGGCAGTGCGAACCTATTCTTGATGGTGGAGTTCACATTTACTTGGTTGTAAAGGGGTTTTTTATTGTTGTGTTCAAAAATGTTTAGGATAAGAACAGGGTTTTGTGTGGAGATTTTTGGTGATGGGAAGATAAGTTTTCTTTGATGTTGAAACTATAGCACCCATATTTTTTTCTTACTTCAGAGAAATTTGATAAGGTCCCACTATGGGTTTGACTTTCGAATCTGTCGCTTCATCTTTAGTTTGATTCTATGATGGATGAAGGTTCTTCAAGTCTTTTACATTCTACTTCCGTGTGCACCTTGGTTGAAATGGATTTAGCTGAGGGTTTTCCAGCTAAAATATCAATAAAATCGATAAAAGGTTATTGGATTCAATCTATAGATTACGAATGGTTTCCTTCAAAAGCAAAGGTGTTTTCAAATCGGTCTTGTTGCAATAGATTATGAATAGGGGAAAGCCACAAATACCTATACATGGTAGAAGGATGTTACAAATCAGTATTATACAGTTGAGAAGAAATTGGAGAAATATCAAAGTTTCTCTCAAGTGGTGGCAGATGCTAATGGTCTAGAAGAGCCCCTTGTGCAGGACCTCCCATGGGAGGGAGAGGGATATTTCTTGCAAAATTGGGCAAGTTATTCAATTGAAGGTGGCTACCCCATATGGAAGGGAGAAGTTGAGAGTGACAAATTAAGGGAAACAAGATGGAGTAGATTGGGATGAATCTTGGGTGAGCAGGGAAAATTCTAGCTAAGGATTGTGGAGATGACATTGGTGAAAATGAGGTGCTGAGACAGGCAAAGGCAGCTAGATTGGAAAAGGGATGGCAAGTGGTTAAAAGAAAGGTGGTGAATTTTTCAAAGAAACTTGATATGATACCTCAGTCCCACAAAAATCGTGGGGTTTAGCTTTGTTTCTTTCTTGTATGGTTTCTTTCATTGTATGGGTTCTATTGTGTTTCTGTAATGGTATTTGGGATGGTGGAACCTTTGTTTCCATCTGTGTTTTGTGGCATGTTCCTCCCGAGTATTTTATTAAATAAATTACTATTAACGACCAAGAAAAAAATACAGATATATAAAGAGATAGGAAGTGGTACATAATGAGAGATAAAAGAGGTGATATTTTTGTGGTCAGTTTAGAAGTATTTATTTTATAGGAATACAATAAAAATAATCAAAGTTAAATAAAAATAAAAATATACACAATTAAATTTTGAATATATATATATATATATATATATAAAGATTTTAAAAAATAATTTAAATAATTCATTTTTATGCATTATTATTTTTTAATAGTAATAATTAAATTAATTTCTAAGATAGGAAATAATATTATTAGAATAGAGAATATGTTGAAAATATAATTTAATATATATCTAATTTAATTTATAATTACATGATTTATTTGTTGAAAATAAGACATCATAAAAATTAAATTTAAATTCACAATTAGATTATTGTTAACAATTAGTAATCAAAAGAGCAATCAGTGGTGAACTTCGCTGGTTGGTACACTTCAAATCTGAACCCTCCATAAAAAAATTTAAAAATAAAAGAAAGTAAATAAAACAAGAGGGGGGGCGTACTATTTGGACAATTGAATAACCAAATTTTACATTATGTGAGGTGTCTGAGGGAGACGGTGCATAATATAGTGAAATGTAATGATTTTATTTGTATGGCTGACAATTAGAGTTGTCTAAACATGGTTTTATTTGTACGGCTAACAAGTAGGCTTTAAAACACTTGTATTTTAATTGGCATGCTTGTAGCGACTCATCAAACACCTTTATGTTGCAATAAAGTAAATTTTAATTTTGCTAATCATAATTTCAACCTTCAAACATTTTAGCTCGTTCATGGCTTCAATTTGAGAGACTTGGTCTAAATATTTGGCTACTTTGTCTATGAAATTGTTGTTAGGTTTATTTCATTAATTAGGTTAGTTTTTGTGTTTAGATTAGATAAATAAAATCAGTTCAATATTTAGTTGCTGGGAAGTTATTCCCGTAAGCAATTGTTGTAAGGGAAAATAAAACTATAAAGATGCCTAGACATCAATGTAATTGATTCAGTATTATTCAATGTTATTCAATATCATTATATCATTCTAGTATATTATTCAGTATCATTTCAATGTCATTTTTAAAGTATCAAGTCTGTGTGTATCCGAATGATCTGAATTAGTAATTTCAGCATTTTATATTGTTGCTCTCTCATTTTATATTTTCAGTTTCACATTCTTTGGGCCTGTTACAGTGGTATCAGAGCGGGTTAATCAATGGGGAGAAGAGTGCCTTTGATGGATTTTGGATGACCATATCCTATTTTTTGTGAATAAAATAGGAGGCTAGAGGAAATGGAGGTTGGAGGATTTTTTTATCATCTCAAGCTAGCTTCTCGCTTAGAGATGATTATTGCATGAGAAGCACCTATTTGTGTCCCTGTAAAGTTGGGGCTTGGCCAATTCCTCCCTAAAGATAAGAGGGGAATTGATAGATTTGTGTTCTGAAGAAAAGAGAGGGCTTGGCTACATGATTTTCCTTCTATTGAGTGAGGGGGGGCAGGATTTCCAGAATGGCATTTGAGACACTCGGAGGAGATGTCGAATTTTGAAGGAAAGACGTCCAAACATATTAGTGGTGATTGTTTCTACAACACTTGAGGAAGCGTTAGACACACTCGAAGGAGATGTGGACTTTCAGAGGAAAGGCGTCTCATGTGCAGCACCAAAGGAGGCATCAGGCACACTCCATGGAGATGTGAAATTGTGGAGATGTCTTGTTGTGTAAAAGAGGTAGAAACAATATTTTTATGAGGCCAACTTCAGGATTTGCAATCTGAAGTTGGGATATGAGGGCAACTTTAGGATTAGGATTTGAAATCTGAAGTTGCGGAGAAAGATTGGTGAAGGAGCTCAACTTTAGGATTAGGCTTTGCAATCTGAAGTTTTACTTTCAAATATTGGTGAAGGAGCTTCATCAAAGTTTATCATCTTGGTGAAGGCTTTTCAATTTTATTGGATTAATGTAATAAGGGGGGGAATGTTAGGTTTATTACATTAATTAGGTTAGGAATGTTGGATTATTACATTAATTAGGTTAGTTTCTAATAAGCGAGAATGATTGTTTGAATTAATGTAATAAGGGGGGAATGTTAGGTTTATTACATTAATTAGGTTAGTTTTTGTGTTTAGATTAGATAAATAAAATCAGTTCAATATTTAGTTGCTGGGAAGTTATTCCCGTAAGCAATTGTTGTAAGGGATATTAAAACTATAAAGATGCCTAGACATCAATGTAATTGATTCAGTATTATTCAATGTTATTCAATATCATTATATCATTCTAGTATATTATTCAGTATCATTTCAATGTCATTTTTTAAGTATCAAGTCTGTGTGTATCCAAATGATCGGAATCAATAGTTTCAGCATTTTATATTGTTGCTCTCTCATTTTATATTTTCAGTTTCACATTCTTTGGACCTGTTACAATTGCAAACATCATTGCCATTTGGATGAAGACTTTCTTCTATCTGAAGAATTTAGTCACTTCATTCAGCATAACCTAGGACAAACATAACGCAATTTCAAACAAATAAATCTTGGTATGCAATTTCAAATATGGGATTTGGCACCATTTTGAGTTTTTATCCATTTTTAGGTGTTCTTTTGATTGAACTTTTTTGCCTGAAATTTCTTTAGTTTTTGTTTTGTGGCCCTTATAATGGAAAACTAATGTCAAAGGCTTTTGTTGTTAAATCGTTTGTGCATTGGCTAGGAGTCCACATTTTGGGTGTACATATCCGAAGCTGGAGCAAATTTTGATCTTACTACGTCTGCCACTACAGATGTAGCTGTAATTTGTTTATGCATCTCCACTACAACAAACGTTGTTGACAGTTTCTCGGTGTGTACAAGTGTTTTTCGACCTAATTGCTTCATGATTTTTAGATTGTTTCACTTTTGTCTAAAATAGAGCCTGCAGAAGCATGTTTGGCTTATGCTTCTTGTCATTATACCTTAACTCTATCAATGTTTTAGATGCTGACTAGTAAGGATATCATCAGAGTAGGTTGCTTTGCTACAATCTACATAGTGGTCACAGGTCACAGATGAACAAACAGCCTTTGCCGTTAAAAGATTGGCGAAGGGAGCATTGATCAAAGAGAGGGGCTTTAAGGAGAGCTCTTTTAATCAGTGCGGAAGCAACCTTCGTAGCTGGCTTTGAATCAAGGTTGTCATCACTCCCAGACCATAGCCCGCTGGATTACGACCCCAATTAAGTTGATTGTAGTTTAAAGTTTGAGCTTTTAAAATCCTGACCATTTGTTTTACTTATGCGTTTAAGCATGTCAACTTGTAGTTTGCTCAGTATAAAATTTGTACAGTGAAGAAGAAGTGCAGTAGAAATTACGGAAGTTGAACCAGAAGTGTAAAGCAATTGCAAACATATGAGCTATCAAAAATATAGAAATGGAAAAGGGGTTGAGACCCTTGTCTTCTACTTCGCACTATGGATTGGATCTAAACACGCCAAGGAAACAAAGCCTAAAATATTTTGAAAGAATCTATCACTATTGTAAGTAGTTTAAGCTCCATGTTTCAAAAACATGCACAATCAAGATATTGCAAATTTGAAAGACTAAAACCTAGAAAAATTCTCTCCAATAATACCTTGTGAGGCTGGTGTGGCATTGCAGACATAGTTGTAGTTCTATTCACTATCATTAAACAATTCAGTAAAGGAAGACATAAATTTCTACTCTTGACAAGAAACTATAGATTTCTCTAGGACTTTTGCACACCATTTTCTAAAAAGTATTGAAAGGAGTCATAATATTTCTTAAACAAGTTAGCCCACCTACAGTCTAGTGGTGGAATGGGGTGATCTTCATATAGGAGGTCTCACTTATATATGTGGCCTAGCCCACTTTGTACTCAAAAACAAAAAAAAACTTAAACAAAAAAATATGTTTGAAAATGCGAAGTTTCAACTCTGAGCTTCAATTTACAAATTATAACAAATATAAAGAACCTTCAGAGTAGCCTGTCAAAAAGAGAAAAAAAATTGGGAGTTCTACTACTGCTACTTCTCATGCGAGATTTTGGAAAGTATCTGGTTAAAGACCACAGGAAATGCATACAAGACTAGCAGAGGAAGAAAGTGAAAAGTAAAGAAAATTGTTCTATAATTCAACAATCAATAGAATTTAGACACTTCCACAAATACAACATTCAACTTAAAAAATCAAAAACTATTTTCTGTAGGATTAAGCAGCAACGGAAAATACAGATGTTATCTCAAACTAAAAAGTTGTTATTGTTTTGGGGGAATTTTTCATAATTTGATTTCATTCAAAGTTTTCGTGGTTCCAATTGCATTTTATTCATTATAGAAATGAAGCACAAGAAATAGCAGACATGCATTTGCGACACAGAAGGATCATGGATTTCTGAAGTCATCGTATATGAGGAAGAGAAAATAGGGTGGAAAGCTTGTTTTGGTTATTTCATGGCAACAGAGGTATTTCGGGGAGATAGGAAGGAGCAGCTGATGATAAGGGGACAGAGGAGGAGAAAGAAAAACTTAGGAGCAGAAGCACTAATTAAAGAGGCTCACAATTAAATCTATAAAATGTGGCTGGAAAAAACCATTTTTATATCTATTCTACCATAATCGCTGCTAAATATCAGTCCAAAATAACCAAATTACAGAAAACTCGGTATTATTCACAGCTTCATGTACATGTATAGAAATTAGTGACACCCTAACCCTATAGAATAATTTATGTTTGGTATCTTTGCAAGGAATATGAGTTTTGGGCAAAATGAGAGGTGGTCAATTCATAGGGTGAAGAAATGTCAGATGCGCATAGAGTAGACCCTTTGAGCTTGAAAAAACTTCGCCTGTAGCTGGAAGAAGTTATTTAGATTAATAAAACCCATGACCCTCTATGCAAAGAGGGCTCTAAATCAAACATATTTGGTAGATTTGGAAAACTTCAAAAATAATAATAAAGCTTCTTCTTCAATAATACCTTCTTGAGAGGCCAAGATGACATAAATGTAGGATTTAAACAACAGCAGCAACACAATAATTAAAATGATAATATTCAGAACAGGGGAGGCTCTGTTTTACTGCAGAGGAAAAAAAAAACTAACATTTTATTGCTGCATCATTCATATGTATATATCATTACATCTTACAACTATCATCTATAAAACTCTTCTATGAAACCTATGATGAAAATCACTGCTTGTCACAACAGTTGAACTGTTATTGATTGGTCCTTTATTACATGCAAAACTTTGTGAAACCTGCGGTAGAGATGGACTAACAGATTTATTGCTTGTAACAGCAAGTGTTATTGAAATTCTATTGCAAAGTGAAATACGAAACAATCTACAGAAAACTAATTTAAATTGCTGCTAATTATGTGAATCCTTGGCTTGGACAGTGCATTAGAAATGGGATGGTGGAACTGACGGTTGCAAAAACGGTTGAACTAGTTGTTTGAAGAGAAGATCTCGGCATCAATCTTGATACTCCCCCTTGATGCTGAGAGGACTCACAATCTAATCTCTGAGTACCAAAAACTGATCTTTTGTAACTGCCTTTGTGAAGATGTCTGCGATTTGCTCCTTTCTGCTGATGTACGTCAACTCAACCGCTTTATTTTGTACCAAATCTCTAATGAAATATTGTTTCAGATCAAAGTGTTTGGTCCTGCTATGATGAACCGGATTCTTGGCCAATTTAATGGCACTTATGTTGTCACAAAAAATCACAGTAGGCTGAACCTGTATCTCTCCAATTTCTTCAAGAAGCTTTCTAAGCCATAAAGCTTGTGTGCGAGCTGAAGTGACCGCAACATATTCCGCTTCTATAGAAGAGAGAGCAACCATACTTTGCTTCTTTGAACTCCATGTAATTTACGAGAGATATAGGTTTGTCTCTTCGTGTCGTGGAAAAAAAGGTCTGTCTTTCGTTTCTTTGATAGAACTATCTATATTTCAATAACTAGCTTATTGGATCTTAGTCAAATAAAATATACTAGAGACCAATTTGTTTTTATTTCGAGTTCCCTATCATTCATTTTAGAAAAGAAGCAAAAGCTTGATCTCAACGAGTCGCACACTAAGCATAGCACTGCTCCAAGATGTTTAATAATTTTTATTTGATCTTATAGAATTTAAGATTTTTGATTGGTTAGATTATAGAAAGATATTGCTCATCTTAAACAAAGATCCAAATTTTTATCCCTAATACTCCATAGACGGTTTGAACCGCATAATAACAATAATCAATTTTAGCTCGAAGGGTTTGTAGGGGCACTCTACCTTTCATAGCCGATTCTTTCCGGGCTCTCTCAATTTCGTTAAGACGCCCTTTAATTTTTATTTTAACACCTTCGACAGTTGCCTTTTCAGCTAGTTGAATAGCTTTTTTCATTATTTTTCTTATTTCAACTCTCTCCTTTAGTTGTAGAGCAATATATTCCGCAAGAATTTTGGGTTCTCTATAAGGTGTATCCACCTTTTCTATAGAAATGACAAGTTCTCTGTTTACAGAATTAAGCATACTTTGTACAAGCATTTTTTGTACTTCCTTTCTTAATTCCTTCATTTTTTCTTTTTTTCTTGGCGCTTTTTTTTCAATAAACAAATCGACAAATACAATATATATATTTACCGAAATCAATTCGGTCTGTTTCAGAATCTTTATACGTGTAATTCCTCCATAACTAGAATTGATAGAACTTTTGATATGTTTTACATAATTTTCAATGCAATTATATATTCTCTCATCTTCTCGTAGATCTTCGGAATAATCCCTTTCTTCAAACCAAAGGGAATAATGGTTTTGAGTAAAACCAAGTCTAAAACCAAGAGGATTTATTTTGTTTCCCATACATATTTTTTTAGTACTTTAAGTAGTAGTATATTTGCGGCATAAATGGATCATCTATTTGGATATTTTGTTTCTATTTAATGTTTCATCGTACTGTTATTTAATCGTGAGCTGAATTACAGAAATCCAAATCATAAAATAATGTAATACTTATATGACAAGTAGATTTCTGTATAGGATAACCACGACCCTAAGCTCTAGGTCGAAATCTTTTCAAAGTAGGACCTTCATTCACTTCAGCCGCAAGGACAGCTAAATAGCGCTTATGTATACCCATAAATGAACACGCATTTTCGGCTGCAGAAACAAGTACTTTGAATATAGGCTCACATGCTCTATAATCCATGAAAGTCAGTATCGCAAGTGCCTGTATATAGGTAGAATTACGAAGTAAATGAGCTACTCTACGTGCTTTATTAGAAGACATACGTACATGTTTAGCTACAGCTCGTATTCTTATAGTTGAATTTAAATCTAAATCCCTATTTTGAAATATCAATTTCATCTTCATCCTCCATAATGAATTAATGTATACTATTTACAACAAGACTTTTTTATTTATCGTTTCTCTCTTTCCTTTTTGTGTGTGTGTTTTTTTTTTTTTTTTTTTTTGTTGCTTTTTTTTTTTCTTTTTTTTTTCGTTTTTCGATGCATGTCCCTGGAAAATGGAAGTAGGTGCAAATTCTCCTAATTTGTGGTTTATCATACCATTTGTTATAAAAATGGGTAAATGTACCTTTCCATTATGAACAGCAATGGTATGACCAATCATTGTGGGTACAATGGCAAATCTACGGGACCAGGTTACTATTATCTTCTTCTCTTTAATCATGTTTAGATTATCGATTTTACTTAACAAATCATTAGATACAAAAGTATTTTTTATTAGTGAACGTGCCATGGTTAATTAATTACCTCTCTTTTTATTGATAGAAAATAAAAATGGATTTACAACTATTCCTATTTACGTCGACGAAGAATTGAAACATCGCTATATTTATTTCTCTTCCGACTTTTTCTTCCAAGTGCGCTATAACCCCAAGGGGTCAAGGGTTTTTTTCGGCCAATTGGAGCTCTTCCTTCACCACCCCCATGAGGATGATCTACAGCATTCATAACTATTCCTCTTACTTCAGGACGTTTACCCAGCCAACATTTTGACCCAGCTTTACTTAAAGTTTGATTTTTCCATTTAACGTTGCCTACTTGTCCAATTGTTGCTGAGCAGTTCTCAGATATTAAACGAACCTCTCCAGATGGTAATCTTAATGTGGTCAATCGGCCTTCTTTTGCGATCAATTCTGCCACAGCACCCGCTGCTCTAGCTAATTGTCCGCCTTTTCCGACTTGTACTTCAACATTATGTATAGTCATGCCTAAAGGTATATTGGTTGAAGTAGATCTTTAATTTGTCAAAATCCCTTCCCAAACTGTACAAGCCTCTCTCAGGGCATACAGCTTTCTGGATGTGAATAGAATATGATTATTATGAATCTATTTTATATAGAGGCTTAAGATGAAGGGCATACTTTCAATTCCTTATTTCCTTATTCTGTACATCCTAGGTTTCTTTATTCCATCATCTGGCTTATGTTATTTTTTCATGTAGCATTCAGAATGAATGACTTTATTAAATTATGTTAATGCTTTCGCATCTTCCGAATAACGTAGGAGACATTTGAAATATCAATTTTTTTTGATAAAAAAACTATTTGTCACTGTTTAGCTTTGAATCTGCCTTTGACCATCAAATCAAATGTGAGTTACTTGTTTTTTTTCTTCAGAACAAGGCTTCCTTTACCTTAGTTGTTTCTGCTTCAGACAATTAAGTCTTCTCCATATTATCATATCTCTGGAGTCAATAATTAATTCAGAAACTATTGAACTCAATCACCCATTGTTCGTTATCCTCAGTTTCCCTTTGGGATTGATCCCATCAAAGTATTTTAGTTGGATCAGTGATAGATTTTAAGGTTTTGCTGTAAACCCAATCGGTTATTTCCGATTACGTACAATTAATAATTCAAACCGCACTCAAAGGTAGGGCATTTCCCATTGATATGGGGGCTCTTGCACCGGAAATAATAGTATCTCCAATCATAATCCCTCTCGAATGCAAAATATATGTCTTTTTACCATTTCTATAGTGCACAAGACAGATATATGCACTTCTATTAGGGTCACTCTCTATTGTTACAATTTTTTCTAGTATGGTTTTTTTCATTCCGTCGAAAATCAATTTGACGATACAAATGCTTGTGACCTCCTCCTCTATGATGTATGGTAATAATTCCACTGTTATTACGACCTTTCCCACAACGATGCTGGCCAGAAGTCAATTTCTTTTGTGGATGAGATTGGACTTTTTCATCAAAATTTGATAGAGATTTATTACGTGTGCCCGGAATCAAAGTCCTGTACAAACGGGTGTTCATGTTTGACAATTCCAATAAGTTTCATTTTGAAGGAAAAAGTGGAATAGAATCACCTGGTTTTAGTGTAATAATAATACGTTTATAATGCATTCTATGTTTCATTATTTGTTTTCTATTTCCTCTTTTTTCTTTCTTTTGCGGAGGTCGATAACTATTGACTCCTATTACTTTAACATTGAAGAAAAGTTCAATCCAATTTTTGATCTTTGTTTTATTTGATCCCGAATCGACATTTAAAATATATTGGTTTTTCTCAAAGAAAAACAATTACCAGATGTAGATTTTCGGTCATCCAAACAACCTCCCCAATCTGAATCACTAAAGCCAACAAGCTCAAACTTATTAGAAGAATAGTGAATGCCAAAATCTACCGTGTTTTTCACATACCTCAAAATTCTCTTGGTTGCCTTCATATAGTCCTCTAATGGATTCGTCATATACCTTGAAACCAATGAAACTGAATAAGCAATATCAGGCCTTGTGTGAGTTAAAAATATCAAACTCCCCACAATGCTCATGTATGATGTCTCATCAACAATTTCAGCACCATCATCTCTACATAATGCAACTCCATGAGCAATTGGAGTGGAAAGAGGTTTACAATCAGCCATATCAAATTTCTTCAACATATCTTTTGCATATTTTTCTTGACAAATAAAAATTTCATCTTTACCTTGATAAACCTCCATGCCAAGAAAGTACTTCATGAGACTTAAATCTTTCATCTCAAACTCATTCATCATAGAAACTTTAAATTCATCTTTCATCTTTGAACTACTACCCATATATAACAAATCATCAACATACAAACTCACAATGAGAATATCATTATCTTCTTGTTTGTAGTAAAGGGTAGGTTCACTCTTACTTCTTTGAAAGCCATTCTGCTGAAAATATCCATCAATTCTTGCATACCATGCACGTGGTGCTTGCTTGAGGCCATACAAAGCCTTCTTCAACTTGTAGACATAATCTTCTTTGCCTTGAATCTCAAAACCTTGTGGCTGTCCCACATATACTTCTTCTTCTAAGTACCCATTCAAGAAGGCACTTTTCACATCCATGTGATGAATACTCCATTTCTTTTGAGCTACAAGAGAGATTAGCATCCTAATAGTTTCTTGTCTTGCTACTGGTGCAAAAGTTTCTTCATAATCAATGTCATACCTTTGAGTGAAACTTTTAGCAACCAATCTTGTCTTCTGTCTTTCAACACTCCCATCACTATTATACTTGGTCTTATAGACACATTTTGTGCCAATCTTCTTCTTCTTATGTGGAAGATCTACAAGCTCCCAAGTTTCATTCCTATCAATGGAATCCATCTCTTCATTCATTGCTTGCATCCAAACCTCATTAGCACATGCATCTTCAAAACATGATGGCTTAAAATCAGCTTTAGCAAGTAATGCAAAATTTACCGTCTCACCTATTGAATCTTCTTCATGTGCTTGATTTTGACATCTCTCATAGATATCACTCAATCTTCTTACCTTCCTTGGAGGACTTGAGGATGGACTTGCTCTTGGGATTGGTGAGGGGTTTCTTGGTGAGCTCGGTGATCTTGAAATAGAACCATTAGCTGGCTGCTCATTATCATTATCAGCAATATCATCATCATCCAAAACTGATTTTGGCTTTCCAACATGTTGTTTTTTATGACCATAAACTCCCCCTTCATCAAAAATCACATCTCTTGAAACAACAATCTTATTAGTAATAGGATTGAATAATCTATAAGCTTTGCTTTCCTCACTATAGCCCACAAAAATACATGATTCACTTTTAGCATCTAGCTTTTGCCTATTCTGATCAGGGATGTGAACATAAGCCAAACAACCAAAAACTTTAAAATGATTTACATTAGGCTTTTTCTCATACCATGCTTCATATGGAGTCATCTTGTGTAGGGCACTTGTAGGACTCCTGTTGAGAATATATACGGCTGTAGCAACTGAATCAACCCCATAAGAATTGTTCAAACCCTTGGTTTGTAACATGCTCCTTGCCATTTCTACCATAGTACGGTTCTTCCTTTCAACCACTCCATTCTGTTGGGGTGTGTATGCAGTTGTGAGTTGTCTTTTGATGTCATTCATCTCACAAAAATTCTAAAAATCGTTTGAACAAAACTCTCCTCCTCGATCTGTTCTCAAACATCTGATTGTGTTCCCTTTCTCATTCTCTACATGAGCTTTAAACCTCTTGAATGTATCAAAAGCTTCATCCTTAGTCTTCAAAAAAATACCCAACACATGCGTGAGTAATCATCAATAAAAGTAATGAAATATAATGACTTACCCAAGCTTTGTGTTTGCATTGGACCACAAATATCTAAATGAATAAGCTGAAGTGGGTATTGGGCCCTCCATGCATTGCCTTTTGGAAATGATTCCCTTGAATGTTTCCCTTTTGCACACCCTTCACAAATCTGTTTATGCTCTTCAACCTTAGGCAATCCAAGAACTAATGCATTTGATGTTAGATTCTTCAAACTATTGAAATTCAAATGGCCATACTTGAGATGCCACAACCAACTTTTATCCTCATAAGCCATATTGACAAGCTGATTATCATTTTGACCAAACTTCAAAGGAAATATCCTATTCTTTGTCATAGGAACAACTATAATCACTTTTTTTTTTTATTCTTATCATAGATAGTATAGTGCATGTTCTCAAATACCACTCTATAATTCTTCTCACATAGCTTCCCAACACTCAATAAATTATGCTTCAACTTGGGAGTATAATAAATATCTTGAACACTTTTCATACTTTCTTTTGTCTGAACATCCATGGCTCCTTTGGCCGCAACATCCATAGTATTGTTATTACCAAGGGTAATATTGGATCTGTAACTATCATCAAGCTTTGAAAATATTTCTCTGTTACCAAATATATGGTTAGAGCATCCAGAATCCAAATACCAAACATCATTCACACTACTTTCACCTTTCCCATAACACAAAAATAAATTACCCGAGGAAGGATCCTCATCTTGTTAGGCATAATTTGCATTATTGTTACCTAATTTTAGTCTACACTCTCTCTCAAAATGTCCATACTTATTGCAATGATAGCATTGGATGTTCCTTTTATCAAATCTACCTCTACCTCTTCCTCCTTGAGCACCTCCTCTTCCTCTAGATCCTCTTGAAAAATTCTGATTTTGGCCCCTTCCCGAGCCTTTGTTGTTGTTACTACTGCTGCTAACACCATCGTTGTTTGAAATTTGCAATTGGGAAGCAAAAGCCTTCTCATTAACACTGGTAGATGTGTCCCTTATTCTATCCTCATGTGATATAAGAGATCCAACCAATTCATCATACTCCATGGTAGCTAAATTTTTGCTTTCTTCTATGACAATTGCTACAGTATTCCATCTTGGGGTTAGAGATCTCAATACCTTTTGTATTATTTGCTCTTGAGCAATAGATTCACCCAAAGTGGCCATTTTATGAGTCACATCTTTCACTCTCACACAAAAAATCTCCCACACTCTTTGTCTCCTTCATCTTCAAGTTCTCATATTCTCTTTTCAAGGTTTGTAGCTTCACAACCTTGATCTGTTCATTGCCATGGTAAGCATCTTTTAGAGTCTTCCAAGCCTCTTTTGTTGTCTATGCATCAGCAATTCGAGGAAACAAGCTCTTATCAAGAGCCATCTAAATGTGAAACAATACTATTGCATTCTTCTTCTCAGCTTCTTTCTTCAATCTTCTGTCATTAGGTTGGAGAGTATTCCAATCTACAGGCTCTTCATATCCAAATTCAACGATCTCCCAATAATCTTTCCCAATCAAAAAAGTCTTCATCTTGATTGACCAATATTGGTAATCAACTCCATCAAACTCTGGGATTTGCAAATTGTTTGTCATGCTCTTATCTTCCAAACACCTTCAGCTCTGATACCAAATGTAGGATTTAAACAACACCAGCAACACAATAATTAAAATGATAATATTCAGAACAGGGGAGGCTCTGTTTTACTGCAGAGAAAAAAAAACTAACATTTTATTGCTGCATCATTCATATGTATATATCATTACATCTTACAACTATCATCTATAAAACTCTTCTATGAAACCTACGATGAAAATCATTGCTTGTCACAACAGTTGAACTATTATTGACTGGTCATTTATTACATGCAAAACTTTGTGAAACCTAAGGTAGAGATAGACTAACAGATTTATTGCTTGTAACAGCAAGTGTTATTGAAATTCTAATGCAAAGTGAAATACGAAACAATCTACAGAAAACTAATTTAAATTGATGCTAATTATGTGAATCCTTGGCTTGGACGGTGCATTAGAAATGGGATGGTGGAAATGACGGTTGCAAAAACGGTTGAACTAGTTGTTTGAAGAGAAGATCTCGGCATCAATCTTCAATAAAGGAGGGATGCAAATGGACGAACAAACAAATTTGTATATGAAATTAGAATGTTCTTTGTTATGTTGATAGGCGTCACTTACAGTGGAAGAAGAATCATCAAAAATCTGTGTTCATTGCCCAAACAGAGTCGCATTCAGCTAGTTATTCATAATCAGAGCCGCGCATTCAGCTATCCATAATCAGAATCTCATTCCAAATAAAGCCACCGTAACAACGAGTCATTTATGCCGTAATCAAAGTCGCATTCCAAACAAAGCCACATAATCAGAGCCACATTCAGTTTGATGACGGAAGTAACAGTGGTAAATGTGATATAGATGTAATTGATATATCCCCGTTCATACAGGCCGAATTTATCCACATACAAATATCTCGAGGCATTTTCAAACTTCTTCAAAAGTTTTCCTTGAGTTCAGGTATCAAATCATGACATACTCGTTAATTTAATTGTTTGAAAGCGATCAGTTTAACGAGTGTGCATTAAATAAAGAGAGTCAGCATGTTGAATTTCAACTATAGTCAAGAAATATGAACAACCAGCAGGCTCTACAGAAAAATTTATAAACGTTGATAAAAAAGAACTATTAAATGTAAAAATTAAGAATCTCTTAATCGTTGAAAAGACAATTACAGTTATTCTACTGAGCTATCCTAATTATCATCTAAACTTCAGCAGAAGTAAAAAAAAAATGTTTGGAATAAGCAATTGGTATTAAGTACAAGAAGGTCTGTGTTTTTCTCTTCATATATATATATATATATATATATATATATATATATATATATATATATATATATATTTATGACTAAAAGTTTTAGCCATTTGCTAACGGCACAAATTTCCTACTTCTTCCAGCATTTCTTCATTAGTGAAATAACAACATCTCCTCCATTTGTTTGCTATAGGGTTCTAAGGCAAAGAATGTCATATCCTCTTTGTTTCTTTTCAGCTTATCATTGAGTTGGCTTACTTACATAAGCAAGGATAAATTTCTTTTTCATAAACAAGAACCAAGTTTTAATTAACCAATTTTTGGTGGGTATCTAACCAGAATACACAGCTTAGAAAAAACTTTCTAAGCCACACTTATTATAGAATATTATTTTTTCTTATAAAAAGGACTTCTTCATATTCCGCAATTGATATTTATTTCACTGTTGAAAGGAACTGTTGTAAAATGATATATTTGAACAAAACTTATTCAGAATATTAAAAAGAAAGATCAAATTCACTACCCTATGCGCTCGATTTCTATGAGGCTATTGTGTGTGAAAAGCTAATGGTAGATTTACCATTTATAAGTTTTTTTTAGTAACAATGTATCTAATTTTGTGAAAAAATGATGACATACTGCAAGTAGTTGAAGGGTTAAAATGGAGAACTGAACTTGTCAGCCACAAGTATTTAATTTCGATCTGTAGTTGTAGTTGAAAATTGATGATAGAGTTCATAAAACGGAGAACTACAGTTGTCAGCCTGAAGTGATCATTAGAAACTCCCAAACTATAATTGATATTTATCATCAAACTGCAGTTGTCATCAGTTTAGTATTTCTCAATGAATAACTATGGTATTTATCGCTGAATTATTAATGCCAGAAATACGAAATTAGGTGGATCCAACTTGATGTGCAGTCGGTTGACAAGGTCACATGAAGACGTCAAACTTATTATGGCATATTCTTTTTTAGTATAAAAAGGACTCCTTCATATTCCGCAGTTGATATTTATTTAGTTTAATGGAATAGTTTGATGTGTTCATGTGACCTTGTCAACCGGTTGCACATCAAGTTGGATCCACCTAATTTCACAATTTCCAGCATTAATGATTCGGCGATAAATACCATAGTTATTCAGTGAGAAATACTAAACCGATGACAACTGCAGTTTGACAATAAATCTCAATTATAGTTTGGCAGTTTCTAATGATCACTTTAGGCTGAAACCTGTAGTTGTCCGTTTTAAGTCTTCATAAACTTACACTCTGTCATCAATTTTCAACTACAACTACAGATCAAAATTAAATACTTGTGGCTAACAAGTCCAGTTCTCCATTTTAACCCTTCAACTACTTGCAGTATGTCATCATTTTTCTACAAAATTAGATACATTGTTACTAAAAAAATCTTATAAATGGTAAATCTACCATTAGCTTTTCACACACAATAGCCTCACAGAAATCGAGCGCACAGGTTAGTGAATTTAATCTTTCTTTTTAATATTCTGAATAAGTTTTGTTCAAATGTATCATTTTATAGCAGTTCCTTTCAACAATCAAATTATCTGTTTATTTTATTTTATGCTATGTTATATATGTATATAAGTTAAGATGTTCTATCGTATAAGTTGATTTGCTAATTTATTTTATTCTTCTTCATTTGCAATTCTTCTCCCAAATAAAATTCAAAGCATTATACAATTTTTTAATCATTACACGTTATCTTTGCAAATTTTTTTGTAATATATTAATTGAAAAGTATTTTTTACTCATATGAGATCTACATACAAAATTAATTTAAATTTTTTACTTTACAAAAAACTTTTAATATATTATAAGACCAACGTAGATATTGGGCAAATTTATTTTTTGCCATTTTAGATTTATGTTTTTATGGTTTTTCTATTTTTCTATTTTTAATTAGTGTAAAAAATGTTATAATTTTGTAATCGTTTGATAATCATTAGGCGTTATCTTTTCAAATTTTTATTTATTTATTAATTGAAAATTAACTTTCAATCATATAAGATATACGTAGAAAATAAATTTAAGATTATTTTTAATTTTTACTTTATAACAAACTTTTAATATATTTTATTTAGTTTATTAATTTTTAGCTTTATTTAGTATCTATTTACGATTTCTTATATTATACTATAATCTTATTTTATTATTAAATTTTTTAATTTTAATACTATTGAATTTGTTAATTTAATATAAATATTTTATTCAAATAAATCACATGAACAAATTTTTTTTTTTTTCCAAAAAGAGGGGTAAAAATTTATTAAGACAGAAAGAAATACAACAAGGAGAGCTCAACAAGGAGCTCGATCCTGAGCAACAAGATCATCAAATTCTTGCACCATCTCAAAGGACAGTTGCCTCCTATCCCTAATATTCCAACCCGGATCATGACTAGATGCCCATTTGGCTAAACAATCAGCAGTTCTATTCCATTCACGAGGAATATATGTGAACCTAATGAACTAAAAAGAGGAAGAGAAGAAAAGAATCTGCTTAACAATAATGGCCAGCTGCCAACTAACATCCTCAAGCTCTTGCGAAGAAAGCATGTTCACCACCACCTGGGAATCAGACTCACAGATAATCTTACTCCATCCCCGCAAGCAACACTGTTCCACAACATATAAAATAGCCTGAGCTTCCATGAGATTGTTAGTATAATCACCCTTATGAACTAAGAAGAAAAATTTAACATCCCCAGAACTACAACGAGCCACTCCGCCAATACCAGCTGGACCAGGATTCCCACGGGAAGAACCATCAGTGTTAATTTTCAGAACTCCACAGGGAGGAGGAGTCCAGTGCCCATCCAGGTTAACCCGACCCTTCCTCTGATGGTGAAGCTGCCTAGACATAGAAGGAAACCTATGAGCTGCAGCCCCATCCTGCAGATAAAAATTGAGGCGATTACAGATAGCAAGATCAACCAGATCCATACCCCCATCAAGCTCACACTTCACAAGAATAGTTTCCTGAAGAGAATGTGATATTTTCCACCAAAGATGCAAAACACCAAGCCGAACATTTTGGAATATGCGACGATTCCTCTCCAACCAAATATGCCAAAGCATGAAAGATGGGCCAGCAATCCAAGCAGCATGGAGAAAAGAAGACTTGGAGGGAGCAGTACCCAAGCGGGCCCAAAACTCAGGCAAAGAGGAAGCATGCCGACAAGAGCAACCCCAAGCGCTCCACCAAAGGTGTCATATCTGAGTAGAATAGGAGCAATGGAAGAATAGATGGGAGATAGACTCCTCTCCATTATCACACAAAACACAATAAAAGGGGCCTTGAAATCCACGTTTACAAAGATTATCCCAAGTAAGACAACAGTTGTGAGCCACTAGCCACATGAAAAAATTGCACTTGGACCAAAAAACTTTATTCCAAACTTGCTTCCACCAAGGGACCTCAGCATCCCCAAATAATTTTCTAGTTATCTCCTAATACCCAGCAGAGACATGATATTTACCAGACAAGGTACCGCCCCAAGCCAAAACATCTGGACCAAGCAAAGAAGAACACTCTCTAGAGGCCAGAATTTGAGAAAGCCCCTGACGATCCATGTCTATACCTCCAGGAGGCCAATCAGAAGAATGCTTCCATCTGTAACCAACAACGGGTCCCAATTGATAAGGAGTCTTGTAATGAGCCACTTTATCCCATCCAGCGGCAAGAAAAGAGTCACAAAGAGGCTGAAGATGAGGGTATATGGATAAAATGGAAGGGAATCCATCCCAAGCATCAGACCAAAACAAAGCTTGAGAACCTCCTTTACATATCCAAAACAGACCCCTCTTTACCAACATCGCACCTGTCTTCAAAGTATGCCAAACCATTGAGCCACGGCCTTCAAGAGGAAGTGCAGAAACAGAGCAAGGATCAACACCATGAAAATATTTATGAGTGATAATACGAGCCCAAAGTTGATGTTGTCCAGAGCACCATCGCCAATAAAGTTTATCAGCCAAAGCTTGACTACTCAATAGAGCAGATCGAAGACCAAGACCACCCTCCTTTTTAGGCCTACAAACAGTTGCCCAATTAACCAGGCTCCATTTAGTACTACGCAAATTACCACTCCAAAGGAATTGTCGAGAAAGAGCATCAAACTCCTTGAGAAATTAAATAGGTGCAGCGTGAACCATGCTTCGATAAGTAGGAAGAGCTTGGATAACAACTTGAAGAAGAGTAACCCAGGCAGCAGTAGAAAGCCATCTATGAGTCCAATGATTTACCTTATCCTGAAGCTTGGTAATCAAATTTTGCCAGAAGAGACGTGGCTGCCTGGAAACAGCAATAGGGATGCCAAGATAAGTCAAAGGAAGTGATCCTATCTGAAACCTTAGGATACCAACAATCCTGTGCTGAATAGAATCAGGAGTGTTAAAAGAGTAAATGGAAGATTTGTGCCCATTAACTTTCTGGCCTGAAGCTGCCAAATAAACATCCAAAGCATGTCGAAAGGCTTCAGCTTCCTTGATCTTAGCAAGACCAACAAGAGCAGAATCATCAACAAATTGAAGATGGGAAAGAGAAGGTAAGCCATTACCCCACCGCCAGCCTTGAATAGAATTCTGGGACACCTGATGCTTAATGAATCTGCCCAAGCCTTCAGCCATGATGATGAATAGATATGGGGAGAGAGGGTCACCCTGGCAGAGGCCTCTAGAAGCACCAAATAGTTGAGAAGGTTGACCATTAATGAGAACTGAAAAAGAGGCAGAAGTAACACAACTCATAATCCAACTCACCCAGTCAGAGCTAAATCCAAAAGAAAGAAGAATACTCCTTAGGAAGCTCCATTTAACTCTATCGTAGGCCTTAGCCATATCCATCTTAACAAACATGGCTCTCTCCCTGGAAGTAGCCATAGAGTGAATAGCCTCAGTAGCAATAACCACCCCATCCAAAATTTGTCTGCCAGCAACAAAACCACCTTTTTCTTCTAAGATAATAATGGGAAGCCACCTTTTCAATCTCTCAGCAATCAACTTAGTAATAACTTTGTAAACCACATTACATAAGGCAATTGATCTAAAACACGCCAATTGATTAGCACCCTCTCTCTTAGGAATAAGAGTCAAGAATGTAGAGTTCAAATCTCGAAGCATCTGCTTGCTAGCATAGGATTCTTTAACCACCGCCAACAAATCATGATTAATGATGTCCCAAAATTCTTGAAAGAATTCAACTGGAAAGCCATCAGGACCAGGAGCCTTCCCCTTAGGCATGCCAAAGACCACCTCCTCCAGCTCTTCCAAAGAAATAGGACGCATGAGATAATCATTCATTTCTTGAGTGATAAGGGAAGGAATACAAGACAAAATAAGATTTTCTTCATTATCAGCAGGAGGAGAGTCCTCAGAGAAGAGGGTAGAGAAGTACCAAATAGCCTCCTGGAACAAAGCTGGCAAGGAATTCAGTTGGATACCTTGAGAATTAACCAAAGAAGAGATAGTGCTCTGATTCCGGCGAGATTGCACTGTTTTATGAAAAAAGGCAGTGTTACGATCACCTTCCTGGAGCCAATCAAATCTAGCCTTTTGCTTCCAAAAAAATTCCTCTCAAAGTTCCCATTCTTCTAGAGCTCTAGAAGCAAGGGATTCAGCCTTGCCAAGAGCCTTTGAGAAACCTCGATCTCTAATCTCCCTTGTGATGACATCAAGATCTTCTTGAGCAAGCCTTTTCATAAAGTGAAGGTTCCCAAAGCAATCCCTATTCCATATCTTGAGCTGCCTTTTAACATATTGAAGCCTTTTAGAAAATGAGAACATTGCAGTACCATATGCAGGAGCACCATCTTTCCACCAACAGAAAACATAATCATGAAGAGTGGAGTCCCGAAGCCACATCAACTGGAACTTAAAAGGAGGATGCTTCGGAACATAAGCCCCTATAGCGGAAAATTTGATTGGCCAATGATCTGAACCCCTCCAATCAAGGATTTCTGAAGAGATAGTAAGGGTGCTACTAACCCAGAAGCAAGAAACAAGAAATCTATCCAGACGTTCTGAGATAGCAGCAACACCAGTCCTGCGATTATTCCAAGTATAGAGACCATTAGAAGGCTTAACATCAGAGAGATGCAAAAGAGATATCTGTTGCCGAAGAAGAGCAGAAGAAGGCCCCAATCTAGTCAAACCACCATGCTTCTTCTCCAGACTTAAAACTGAATTGAAGTCCCCTGCTAACACCCAAGGATGATAAGGATGACAATTTCTAACATATTGAATATGTTCCCAAAGTTCCTCCTTTCCCACAAGATCAACAGGTGCATACACATTAGTAACCATGATTACCTCTCCTGAGTCTAGAGCAGAAGCTACCATAGAGAGAGCTGAGCGAGAAGACATCCAGCCAAGAGGAGAAATTTTTTGAGGATCCCAAAATATAGCTAAATCACCCGCACTGCCTGTTGCCCCAACACACTGCCATTGGCCACGAGACCAAATACTAGAGGCATGTTGGACCATAGACTCCACAGAGAGTTTAGTCTCTTGGATACAAAAAACATCAGGGCTATGATCAACCACCAAGTTATGAATAGCCTTTTGTCTAGGGATTCTATTCAACCCCCTTACATTCCATGAGAGAATAATCATCATTGGGTAGAATTGGGAAAATGAGAATCCAAAGGTTTCACTGAACCATACTCAATCAATATATCGCCTATGAGTTTAATCTTCTCTTGGTCTATTTTGCGCCCACTCCTTAGAGGAGTAGAAGAAGCTCGCTTAAAGGGTCAAGACATCAACCCCAAGGGGAGAGGAGAACCCTTGCCCTTACCTGATGGTAGCACATCCTTAACCAAGTCAGCTAAAACAACATCATTATCCTCAAACACTGCAAGAGTCACCAGAGCCTCTGTCACAGGAGCTACAGGGCCCTCACAGTTCTGATATACTACAATTTGGGATGCCCCACAAGCATCATTAGGAATAGATATCTCATCTGGGAAAATTGGATCAGAAGAGATAGGAGGAGGAATACCCTCCTCTAGAACCATACTATCCAGCACCTCAAAGCAGTTAAAACCTGAATCAGATAATCTTTCTTTCAAAGTCCTCTTTTGACCACGGCCCTTAGCACGAGGGCGAATAGGGGTAAATCCATCCTTATCCTGCATTTGAGCCTTACCCTTACCTGTAGCATCTTGCGGATTCATCCCCTTGGTAGTATTAGCCATTTGAGATTTTCCTTTCCCTGTAGTATCTGCCAAACCACCAGTATTGCCAGCTGTAGAACCATCCACTCCTTTGAAACTTGAGTTACAGGGGCACTGACGCAATAAATGACCATACTCATGAAAAATCCGGCAACAGAAAGGGAGAGATTCATAATCTAACTGCTGCACCCAAGAAAAATCCCCCATACAAATTTTCAAAGAATCTGATAATGGGTTATTCAAATTAATTTCAACACAAATTCTAGCATAAGAAATAACCTTTTTATCGAGGGATTGATGTGCGATCGCAGCCGGCTTCCCCAACAAAGCAGCAATTTTTTGAAGGATGTCTTCACGCCAAAATTCCAAGGGAAGACGAGACAAGCGAACCCAAACTGGCACTGTTGAAGGGAGATCCTCAGCAGAATTAAAACCTAAATGCCAAGGTTTGACAAATAACCCCACATGGTTGTAGAAATAAGGGCCTCCTTCAAAAACACGATCCCGATCAGACATGCAAGAGAATACAACAAAAAAATAACTATTCCCCGCCAACATAATCTCCATATCACCTTCCACCTGCCATGAGCAACGGATCCATGCCTCAAGAGCGGATAGGGAAATTCGGATTTCAAGAAATTTGCATATCAAAGCATGCTTTGTCCAATAATCAATTTCCTCCATTATAGCCGTTGGATGAATAACCAGAACAGGGCGATCATGGCTACGCGGAAAATAACCATTAACTTTTTTCAACTTGGAGCTCTCCCCTGAATAAAATGATTCTGATCGCATTGCATGTATAGTTGGAGAAGAACCATCTGTTCTCACCAACGAAGAAGAAATCCTAGGCCCTGCCATGCAAACAATAAAACCCCAATCCAAAATTGACTGTAGAAGATTTCCAAAAACACTGACGCAAATTATGTCCAGTAGCTAGCAATCCAAACAGAACAGAAAAATAGTAAAGATCAAACACCAAGAACATGCTAAGGGAAAAACCCTAGCCCAGCCGACAGCCAACGCTTCTCCACATTCTCCTCCAGATCTTCGATCTTCATCACATGCACAAAATCACAATATCTTCAGGACTAATAATATATTGTTTTCTTTCAAATTGTAGGTATCTAATATATTGCTCATACAATGAATTTGACTACTTTAAAGGTCATTATCCAGGTACTTTATATCGATGGTCTTTCTTCAATAATATTTTCAGTTATTATTATAATAAATGAATTTCTTACATTGTATTATAATTATAATAGAGATTTGAATTGTGAAGTTGACAGTTTACATGATATAAATTTTAATTATATTCATAGGTTAGATATACAATGGACTTGTGCTACAATGAAAAAAATTAATGTCATGCAAATATTAGATACAAAAGACACTATAAATGGGCCACCTCCATCAAGTCCTACGATTTCCATAGGTTCAAATGGGTACATAGAAAAACCCATTGAAAATGTAATGAAAAATATGTGTGGCCATTTCATAGAAATGGTAACTGATATTGAGAACCTAGCAATGCATATACATGATGTTGATGAGACAAATGTCAACGTATCTAGAAAAATGGCATCTTTCATCCGAAAAGCAGCTTGCAAAATAGGAAGCATTGAAGTATTTGTCAAAGAGATGTATTATGATAAGAATTATGATTTGAGGAACATTCAAATATTGCATGATGATTTCTTAAAGGCCATTCGAAAAGATATCGATTGGTGTATTTGATATAGATATTATCTGAATAAATATAAATAAGCTAGTACCAACAACGCACATGATATACATGTATGATAACTATAATTTATGTATACAAGATTTATGACAATATTTTGGTCATTACTAAATACAAATACATATTAAAATGAATAAATGTATATTAAACAATATTTATCTTTCATCATTTTTTGGACATTGGTAAAAAGAAATACATATGAATACAAGTAAAAGTATTTGAACATTGGGGTATAATTTTTTTGTTAAATTAATTGGAAATATAGTATATGATAATTATACTAACAAAATGCATATTTAGGTATAATTGAGTATAACTTTGAAGACATATATGGAAAGTACAATTATAACATTTTACAATAGCACAATTCAATTTTTCATTTACATTTTAGTTACAAATTATTTATATATTATATAATACAATATATGTTTATTGTGAATCTGAGTAAAATTGAAAAAATATTTCATACTATTATCTGAAATATAAACTAAATCTATAATTATTGAATATACTATTAAAACATTTACACAAATCACATTCAACAATGTAAACCATTACACAAGGATTGGAGTTGAAGCAAAAATAATTTAAATGACATCTACATTGTTTGATACATATTAAAATGAATAAATGTATATTAAACAATATTTATCTTTCATCATTTTTTGGACATTGGTAAAAAGAAATACATATGAATACAAGTAAAAGTATTTGAACATTGGGGTATAATTTTTTTGTTAAATTAATTGGAAATATAGTATATGATAATTATACTAACAAAATGCATATTTAGGTATAATTGAGTATAACTTTGAAGACATATATGGAAAGTACAATTATAACATTTTACAATAGCACAATTCAATTTTTCATTTACATTTTAGTTACAAATTATTTATATATTATATAATACAATATATGTTTATTGTGAATCCGAGTAAAATTGAAAAAATATTTCATACTATTATCTGAAATATAAACTAAATCTATAATTATTGAATATACTATTAAAACATTTACACAAATCGCATTCAACAATGTAAACCATTACACAAGGATTGGAGTTGAAGCAAAAATAATTTAAATGACATATACATTGTTTGATACAAAAAATTTGGAATAGTTCATAATTAACCATATGAATTGTTTGATACAAAAAAATTGGAATAGTCATATAATTGGTATCATATCAATTATAAACCATAACAAATTTAATATGTCAAATTTCATATAGTGTATTGATACAATTTAGGAGTTTATAAATGTTTCAAATAACTATCATTTAAAAGTTTTGTGATATTACAAGTCACAATCATCAATCTAAACCATTACACAAAGCTTGGAGTTTAAGGCAAACTAATTATTTGATTCAAAATAGTTGAAAAAGTTCTAGAACCGGTAGCATATAAATTATAGAGAATAACAAAACATAGGTCAAACCTTGTAGTTTATATCACAATTGAAGAGTTTATAAATGGTTCAAATAACTCCTATTTAAAAGTTTTGTGCTAACAAAGTGGAAATTACATAAAGAGCACCTCATTGTAATGGTGCAAATACATTACATATTCTTCAATGATTAGAATAGTATTACGACCTTTATTATGCAAGTGATCATGATATACTTCTTCCATAAAATTTGTGGAGGAAAAAACCTTTGTATATGTCTCCTTAACCTTGTGTGCAACATCTTTCATCCTCATTATTTCTAGCTTTTCAACGTAATTAATGGATAATGCAGTGTTTTCAATATCTTGAAGAATTTTAGAGCAACACTGTAAAATTGATGTTGCGCACTTATCAATAATTTTCATCAGATGGAGTAGAGCTGGCAGAGATGTTTGGACTTGCATCAATAATTTCAGATTCATTCTCTAATAGATCCATAGAGAATAGATTTACCTAAGAATCAAATAAAATCAAATCAATTTTAGTATATATAATTTAAGATAATAAATTTGAACATCAATAGGATAAAACAATTTGTAGTTTTTCAATTTTGTGTATTTATATATACATGCAAGTTTATATGGATGCAACCATTTTAAAGTCATTATATTTTAAAATTATATAATGTACCAATATATTGTAATTGAAGCAATTTTGAAAATAAAATGATTGCCTCAATATTCTTCTAAACATTAGAGTCTATTTTCTTCGGTTTTTCTTTTGGAAAGTTATATGCCATTTTTCATTTTCTCATAACGGTCATATGTGAATGATGGTGTTATTCTAAGACTTTGTAAAGACTTCACACGAGATATTGTCACAAATGTCAAACTTGTTCTCTCTCTTGGACCTATATCAATTGTAGCTTTTGAGAGAGTTAGTCCTTGTGATTTATGAATGGTCAATGCCCACACCAAACTTAAAGGTAGTTGAA
The DNA here is from genome assembly GCA_028749045.1 of Cupressus sempervirens. Taxonomy (NCBI): domain Eukaryota; kingdom Viridiplantae; phylum Streptophyta; class Pinopsida; order Cupressales; family Cupressaceae; genus Cupressus; species Cupressus sempervirens. The sequence goes on along the minus strand of CM053785.1, from coordinate 548,756,031 downwards.
GAGTTCTACCCCTTTGTATTGGTATTACTGGTACTGTATTTGATTGATGATCTTGAAAAGGTAATCCAGAGTAATTATCAAATTCGACCAAAACATATGTTGGTGACTCTGGCAGTTTACTTTTTGGTTTGTATATAATGTTTCTAATATACCCCAATGCTCCATTGACAAGACCTGCCTCTACCCAAAGATTTTTAGTCAACATCACTCTTGAATTATTACTGATTAATAATTCAAGCTCAAGCCTCTCCATTTGAATATTCTATTGAATTCAAACTCCCTACTTTTGTTGCAAGACTTCGTGCAACAGGATGCTTCAATGAATGTAACATTATCTTGTTATGGTTATAAAGCTTATCATTTGTGGAGAACAAATGGACACAATTTTGAAACTCTTCATTTTTTGTAGCATTTAAACTGATAGGAGTTCTCATCATAAGTAATTTTCAGTCTTCAATTTGTGGCTCAGCATCTCTAAGATTCGTTAGAAGTTGATGAAATCTTTTTTGTTCAATGTTTTCCTCCTCTTGTCTAAAAATCTTATCTAAAGTTACCACAGTTTTGAATTCCTCCCACAATAATTTTGCTCATCTTTTGCTATCATATGCAAGCCTGTCACTCACTGGAGGCAATTGACCCAAGTCTCCAACAAAAATCATAGATATACCTAAACAAATTTAAAATAAAAAAACTAATAAGTTGTTTAGATTTTATAATGTGTTTAATATTTATATACTATGCTAAATATGGCATAATATGATAACATGTACTAATAGAAGTAAAAATATACCTACAAAGTTTTGGTCTGAACTTTATGGAAATACTTACCTTAATCTTGAATCTATGGTTTCCAACATAGTCTGACCAATGAAGCTCATTTCATCAATCAATATGTGTTTGATATGTTTCATTTCCTCTTGGAAACTTGTACGGCATGATCCTTCTAGCTGTGAAAAATCTCTTACTGGTATTCTTAGCTTTGAATGAATAGTGAAAACTCCAATATTAAATGTTGCAACTCCTATTGGTGCTAGTAAAAGAAGGGGAGGACCCAACAAACATGCATTTTGAAGGGCTTCACGAATGGCACCAATCAAATATGACTTTCCTGTTCATGTTGTTCCTTAAATTATCATGAACAATGTGTTGCAATATTGGATTGTTTCTAATATTGAACTGATTCTTTCCTAAACTATTCTTTCCTTTTTCCTGTAGTTGTTTCCTTTCCTGTAGCTTTATGTATTTGGCACACAACTATAGATGTATCTGTATAGTTTTATGTAAATACATGAATGAAAAATATTCTTCTTGATTTTTTATTTTCAAGTTGGTATTAGAGCTTTGAAGCTTGAATCATTTGTATCCCTTCATTGAACCATGGCCGATTTAGATTTGGAAGTATTTGAGAGCAAATTTTCTCCCATTATTATTCAATCCGAAGGTTCATCGTTCAAGGCAGGGATTACACTCGATGAAACAAACTATGATTTGTGATCTCAAATCATGGAGATGCATATTACTAAGAAGGAGAAACTCTCTTTCATTCATGGTAACTCATAGCTACCTACCGATAAGGATGATGGATATGAGAAGTGGTATGCAAACAATCAAAAGGTCAAAAGATGGCTATTGACATCTATGTCCCCAGAAATTATGAATTGATACATTCGCTTACCCACTGCTCGAGATATTTGGAAATCTCTTTCTAAGGCTTTTCTTGATGGAGCAGATGAACGGAAGGGGTTTGTCTTGAATTAGAGGGTTTTCTCTGCCAAACAGAATGGCAAAACACTCTCTATGTATTATGGAGAATTAACCGAGATTTTTGGTGAGTTGGATCATTGTGATAAAGTGATCATGGAAAGTGAGAACGATGTCGAATATTACTAAAAATCAATTCAGTGACAAAGGGTGTATTTTTTCTTGCTGGATCAAATGGTGACTTCGAACAAGTTCGTGGTGAAATTTTGAGAAAGGATCCTATTCCCAAATTAGAAGCATGTTATGCATTGGTTCATCGTGAATCTGTTCGATGCACAACAATGATTGGAGAACCAAAAAAGACTGAAGCTTCAACCATGGTGACTCGAAATTGATCTAATCAAAATGGACCTCCTCAAAACCTACCTAAGATCACTAATGATGATGATAAATCCACCTACAAATACAACCATTGCAATCAAACTAGTCATACCAAAAGTCACTATTTTGAACTTGTTGGGTATCTAGAATGGTGGGATTGTAATCGTGATTCACGGAAGAAGAATTCCAAGAAGACCTCTAGTGCATCATTTGTTAAAACAAAGATAGAGGATAATGTTGTTGGACAGATCTCGACATTAGCAGTAGCAGCAAGTAATGGTGGTAAGTCTTTAAATATGTCTACACTTGTTTCTAATAATGCATGGATAACTGATTCCAGTGCTACAGATCATATGACGTTTGATTCTAGACAGGTCTCATCGCTTAAACCGTCCTCACAAAAATTGGTTTCCACTATGAATGGCTCTCCAGCCGCAGTTATTAGAGAAGGATCCTTCCCTCTCACTGATACTTTGAATCTAGATTATGTTTTAGTGGTTCTGTCTTTGGATTACAATTTTTTCTTAGATTCCCAAATCACCACTACTTTACTTTGTGTTGTAATTTTTTGGATTGATTTCTATGTGTTTAAGGACATCCAAATGAGGCAAACGATTGGTTGTGGTGTTAGGTGAGGGAAGCTATATTACTTGGACTTAGTGTCAAAGGGTTCGGACAAGCTGTGTCAAGCTCTAGTGATGGATGACTCTGAGGAGGACAAGAAAAAATTTGAAATCTAGTTATGGCATCGATGTTTGGAACATGCTTCCTCTGGTTACCTGAAGAAATTATTTCCTAGTTTATTTGCAAAATTTGATGTTTCTAGCTTCCAATGTGAAGTTTGTGAACTTGCAAAAAGCCATTGCGCTTCTTTTCCATTAACTTTGAATAAAAGTCCAATTCCATTTATGATCATACATTCTTATGTTTGGGGTCCATCTAAAGTCACTAACTTGGGTGGATCATGTTGGTTTGTTACTTTTATTGATGATTGTACTAGGATGACTTGGGTATGCTTAATGAAGTCTAAAAGTGATGTGAACTCGTAATTTAAAAAAATTATAACATGATTCATACTCTGTAAAATGCACAAGTTCAAGTTCTTCGTAGTGACAATGGAGGCGAATATTTGAGTTATGAACTTCAGCAGTATCTGGAAGCATACGTAACTATTCATCAAATTACTTGTTCCAATACACCTCAGCAAAATGGGGTAGCTGAGAGAAAAAATCATCACTTGTTGGAGGTTCTGTGTGCTTCTCTGATAGAATCCATAGGAAGCACTTACCTCTGCAGCATATTTGATCAACCGGGTACCCTCCAACACTATTGATTTCCAGACACCATCCCAGGCTCTCGCTGAGGTGGTTGTTGCTCCAGCTATCCCAAATTTACTCCCTCACGTATTTGGTTTTGTAGCTTTTGTACTCCTCCATAAGCATCAGCACAACAAGTTATCTCCTCAAGCACTGGGATGTGTCTTTCTAGGATATGTTGCTTATCAAAAGGGGTACGGATGCTATCATCCTCCAACCCAACGAATGTTTATTACATTGGATGCAGTTTTTCACGAAGACTCAATGTATTTTTCCTCTGAGCCTAAACTTTAGGGGGGGTACTAGAAGGAAATTCAGACTCTAGACTATGATGATCACATCTCTGAAGATGTGGATGTTCACATCTCTGAAGATGTGGATGTTCACATCTCTAAAGATGTAGGTAGCTTGGACATCTCTAAAGATGTGGATAACACCTTTGAAGATGTGGATGTTCACATCCCTAAAGATGTGGGTAGCTTGGACATCTCTGAAGAAGGGGAACTCTCTGAAACTCTTAATTAAGAAGTAGGTGAAACTTTGGATCAAAGTACTGATGAACACCTAGAAACTGAAGCTGTGGATACACCTCCGTCTGAGTCCCTCACACCACACCAATCGCTTACCAAGGATGTTCTTGAACCATCTAGAAAACAACTACCTCAGCGTCTCACTAGAGGTATTCCTAAATCCACATACGAAACCGAACTTTCTAGTAAAGTTAAATATCCTATGAGTCATTATGTCTCTAACCCTTGTTTGTCAAAATCAAATTAGTCATTTGTAGATCAATTATCTACTGTATCTATTCCTAACAATGTGCAAGAAGCCTTAGCTGATCCAAGGTGGAAAGCCGCTATGAATGAGGAGGTGTAATCATTATAGGAAAATAATACTTGGGAACTTATTGACCGTCCACTAGGAAAGAAACCAGTTGGATTTCAGTGGGTTGATACTGTTAAGTACAAAGCATATGGTACAATTGAACGCTTTAAGGTGAGACTAGTAGAAAAAGGGTAATACCCAAACCTATGGGATCGATTATACAAAGACATTTGCACCTGTAGCTAAAATTAATACAGTACGAGTCTTGTTGTCTCTAGTTGCAAACTTGGGTTGGCCATTACAAAATTTTGATGTGAAGAACACCTTTCTACATGGAGAGTTGTCCGAAGAAGTCCACATGGAACTCCACCTAGTTGCATGATACTAGAAATACATAGTCTGAAGGTGTGTAGATTAAAGAAGTCACTATATGGTTTGAAACAATCTCTAAGGGCATGGTTCGAAAGATTCACAAAGTCAATGAAAGCCTTTGGTTACCGTCAGAGCAATTCAAACCATACTTTATTCATAAAGAATCAACAGGGTAAGATCATTGCACTTATTGTGTATGTGGACGACATGATAGTTACACGAAATGATCCTGAAGAAAGGAGGGCTCTATAGGATTACTTGTTTAGAGAATTTGAAATGAAAGACCTCGGTCCTTTGAAATATTTCCTTGGGATTGAAGTGTCTCGATCTAATAAAGGGATCTTTCTATCTCAAAGAAAGTATGCCTTAGACTTGTTATAGGAAACCGGTATGTCAACATGTCAACTCGCTGATACACTTATGGAAGAATGATTGAAGTTATGTATTGATTCTAATCAGGTACCAATTGATAAAGAAAAATTCCAGAGACTCATAAGAAGATTGATGTACTTAGCACACACAAGGCTAGACCTTGTCTATGCATTAAGTATTATTAGCCAGTTTATGCATAATCCTGGAGAGCAACATATGAATGTAGTTATGCACATTTTAAGGTATTTGAAGTATGTTCCTAGAAAAAGAATTTTATTCACTAAAAATTAGGCTTATCAAAGTGTGGATGCATATACTGATGTTGACTGGGTTGGAGTAGTAGATGACAGGCATTCTACTTCAGGTTATTTCAAGTAATCTCATTACATGGAGAAGCAAAAAATAGAATGTTGTTGCACGATCAAGTGCAAAGGTAGAATTTAGAGGTATACACTTGGAGTATGTGAAGCGTTGAGGCTAAGACTTCTGCTAAGAGATTTGGGCTATCTGCCTAGGCAGTCAATTCAACTATACTGTGACAATAAAGAAGCATTTGATATTGCTCATAATCCAGTTCAACATGATCGTACAAAGCATGTGGAGGTCGACAAATTCTTTATTAAGGAGAAGTTGGATGAGAAGATTGTGGAGCTACCTAAGATTCGATCAGAAGATCATCTGGCCGATATTCTTACCAAAGCAGTTTCAAGTCGAGTGTTCTCAAAGTTTTTGGGCAAGTTGGGCATGTGGGATATCTATGCACCAACTTGAGGGGGAGTGTTGCAATATTAGATTGTTTCTAATATTGAACTGATTCTTTCCTAAATTGGTTCTTTCATTTTTCCTATAGTTGTTTCCTTTCCTATAGCTTTATGTATTTGGCACACAACTATATACGTACCTGTACAGTTTTATGTAAATACATGAATGAAAAATATTCTTCTTAATTTCTAATTTTCAAGTCAATGGGCCTCTATCTTCATTGGTATGGCAGTGTGTCATAACTATGTTCATTACCTTTTTGTGTTTATTGCTAAGGGTTGTATAATTGAAGTATTGAGGAATATCATCGTATATGAGACATCCATTTTCTTTCATATTTTTTATGAAATTGAATGCTCCCATTATACACTCCTCACCTTGATGTTCAGTAGATCAATTAGTATTGTTATCAATGTCTCTTCTTCCCAACATATCTATTTTTGATAGTTGCATATTTCAACCATTATGAAATCTAGATATGATTTCTCATTCGTTCTCTATAGTATTACTTGCAACAGCTTCATTTTCTCCAATATCTGAACCATTGTTATTTTCATTTTCCTCTATAATTGTTTCTCTTTGTACATGCTAAGCATTATAACTAAATGAGTTCCACTTTTCTATTATGGAGTCAGTATCCACACCAATATCCCCTTCTATGTCATGAAATGGTTTGTATAGTGGTAACTTTGTAAAATAGAATTCTACCCATTTTTGTGAAGCACGTAGAGGAATGGATGTAAATCTTGGAAAAACTCTAACTATAGTTGTTTTTTCCCTTGGCTCCCATTTATTTTCTCTTTTTCTTTTAGAATTGTATATACATGATTTTCTTGCATCAATTAGTGTGATGCCTTCCATAGAAAGAGGTCTTTCTTTATATCCATCAATGAGATATTTTGTATTGTCATCATTGTTCTCCTCATTATTCAGAGTTATAGATTTGAACATTTCATGTGAGATATTTAGATTGACAAATCTTCTACTACTCTCCATGAGTGAAAGCTCTAACAACATGTGACATGTTTCTTGAGCTCCAATGTCCCTTTCTATCACATTTTATATTAGAAGCCTTCTATATGCACGTGCAGCTAAATCATCAGGGATTTCCATGTTTGAAAGACACATCAACATCTGGTGGTATGTTTCAGAGCTCTTCTCAATTTTTGATGCCTACTTTGCTATGTATTCAGCGACTGCATGTTTGGACAAAACAGGTTGTCAATCTATATTTGCTCTCCATAATTGCTATATGTGACGATTATGTGAGTTAACTCTCATCATTTTTTGCTGGCTCAAATCTTTTTTCACCTGTTCCTATGTCTTCGTATAATTTAGATCCAATAAGATTCAATGGCCAAGGAGCATTAAATCTATAAACATTATAAGAAGGTGAATGATTTATTATTTCATTAAATAAATAATATGTTTTACAATAAAAATATTAATAACTATAATAGTTACTTGCAAACCATCTTTCCTTGTTTTTTTGCGTAGACATGCACCCTATCTACAAACTGTGTGATGCTCAACACAATTTAGTATTTGTTCATAGTCATTATCAATATCCATATTGGTAAGTTGTGTTGTATTTTTGAGACACGGATGTTGACCAAAATTTGGAATGCCTACAAGAAAATAAACATATTCGACATATGTTCATTATATAAATATAGTTTTGAAACAATATGTTATATAATAACAAGATATTTTACAAAAAAACAATTTGAAAAAACCTGTATATTTCTTTGATGTGGATCTTCTCTAGGATTCCATGCATGAATAATGCGATGAAAATATTGCTCAATTGTTCTTCATTCCTCCTCATTTGACCAATCAATAATGTCCATATTGGGAGCACCATTGATCCATAAAAATCCATGCACATGTGGAGAACCTCTATGTTTCCATTCATACCTACACCAAAAATCTTTGACATCCATTCCATTTTCTAGAATTTCTTTTCTGAATATTGTATGTCTTAAATACATATAATGTGCAACTATATGAGGATAGTTGATAACATTTTGTTTTCTCCAATTTTGAGCTTCTTGCATATTGGCTGGCATGTTTCGGGCATGAGAGCATGTAGATCAAGCCATTGCATATCTATTGCACTTAAGGTGAAAGATATTGTTGGAGTGCCAATTTAGTGAAGCATGTCTGTCAATTTTGCACGACATTTAGTCTAGTATGACTGTGTTCCCTTTAATGTTGTTCCAAACTGCATCAACTTATCAGCTAAATGAGATTGTGGCATTAGTTCCATATGCTCACATAGCTCATTGATAGTAATGGGCATGTCTTGGATATTTCTATTCACAAACACTGCAAATGAATTATGTGCTCAATGTCTCATTATCATGTTCATCATAAAATATCTAAATCATGGATGTTTTCCAAACCTATGATCCCTATACCATAATAAATGCTTGACAAATTCATGTAGATGCACATGCTTCATTCGTGGTTCTAACCAATCACATCTTCCATCAAGGAATAGTGTAGGAAATGCCATGTCTAGTAAACCCGATGTTACATACTCACTAATATGAGAAGCACCAATACTAGGTCCATCAATCAATGTTGTTGGTTTTGCATTAGGGTTATTAACCCACATTTGAATTAATTCCATTTCTCTCTGGGCATTTGGTGGTTTTGAAACCATTGATGTAGTGTGCTCTATTGTATTACCTTTATCAATCTCCAATATAGGACTAACATATGTGTCTTCATTGGTATCTGAGTCAAATTCCATTTGTATTGTAGTTAATCTACAAAATACATTTTCATCTGTATTCCTTGGTAGGTCATTGAGAGCATTTTCATCAGTAATAACATCTGAATAAAATTTGTCATGCTCTATTTTGTATTTCAGTGCTTTGTAAACACGATCTCTATTGACAGTGAAATTATAATCTATGACACGTTGATTCCTTCTTCTAACAATAATAATGGGCAAATTTTGTATTGTGTGTGGCAATATTTTTGAAACCTATTGTACATTTTCAAGAAAACTTATGGTGTGCCCTTTGTATTTATGTTGACCACCTGTTGCATAGGTCACTTGCAATATTGGGCTTACACGTGCAATCAACATTTCCTCTACTTGTGTCAATTTTGATAAATCCTTTGCTTGTAGCCTAGGATCCATATTATTTGAACATGAAAATTTATGAATTCCTATTTCTTGTTTACATTTGTCACATATAGGACCTTCGGAACTTCGAGATACTTTGATTCCAATATATGATTTTTGACAGACATAACACATCTTTGGGGTTCTAAAACTATCCAATTGAGATCTAAACTGCATTTGGAATCTTTTCAAATCAAATTAAACTGAACCATTACAATTGTGTACATTGTGGACACTACACTGAACACCTAAATTCATCTGTACTGAATTTCCATGTTGACGTGTTTCTGGAACACGATCATCTATTGAGACTAAATTTTCATGTTCATTGAACTGAATAGTTTCATTCAAGTGAGGATGGGCAGTCTCATTTGGTTCAGCATGATCCTCTTGTCTTTCTTGACCTTGAGAATTAGAGGTTTGTGGAAGTGTCAGTTGATGAACATTTCTCTATAGGCTTGTATCCTCACTATTCTCAATTTCGAAATGATTTACACTTGGATTTTCCTTTTCTTTAGTGTATCATTCTCTATCGGCTTGATTGCGCTTTCTTTTTTGGTTTTCTATCCCAGAGCCTGTTTGTTGTTCTCTTCTTTGTCTACGATAGTTTCTACGATACTCTCTTTAGTATTCTCTTATATATAGTCTACGTTGGTCTTCTAATTCAAAATTATGTTTTGTACATCCCATAACTGATATTGAAAAAATATAATAACAAAAAATAAAGTATATTTTAATATGGTTGATAAAAATATGATTAAATATCTACTTCTATATAATTCATGACTAAGTAATTCATCTATCTGTTTGAATATGTGTTTGTATTTGCAAACTAGATGCTTACTTATAAGAGACACATTTATTTTTTAATTGATTAAGTAATACTAATACACAAAAATAATGAATAAGAAAATAAAAGTACATTTACATTGATATAGTGTGACAAACATTATCAACTATTTATTTATTGGTAGTTTTTGCAAACTTACATGAATTCAAAGAAGCCTTGGTGTTGATATCTGCTTGTTCAAGCGATGTAAGAAATAATCGCATAACATTTGAGAGTTGAACAATTTATTTAGTTGTGATTTTTGTAACTACACGAACACAAAGAACCCTATTACAATATCTACTTGTTCAAGTAATTTAAGAAATCATCACGCAATATTTGAATGTTTCCTAAACCATAATTCTTATTATAATACATCTCTTTGACAAATACTTCAATGCTTCCTATTTTGCAAGTTGTTTTCGGATGAAGGATATCATTTCTCTAGATATGTTGACATCTGTCTCATCACCATCATGTATATGCATTGCTAGGTTCTCAATATCAGTTACCATCTCTGTGAAATGGCCACGCATGTTTTTCATTACATTTTCAATTGGTTTTTCTATGTACCCATTTGAACCTATGGAAATCGTAAGACTTGATGGAGGTGGCCCATTTACGGTGTCTTATGTATCTAACATTTGTATGACATTATTTTTTTCATTGCAGCACCAGTCCATTGTATATCTAACCTATGACTATAATTGAAATTTTTATCATGTAAACTGTCAACTTCACAATTCAAATCTCTATATAATGATACAAAAATATAATACAATGTAAGAAATTTATTTATTATAATAATAACTAAAAATATTATTGAAGAAAGACAATCGATATAAAGTACCTAGATAATGACCTTTAAAGCAGTCAAATGCATTGTATGAGCAATATTTTAGATACCTACAATTTGAAAGAAAACAATATAGTATTAGTCCTGAAGATATAGTGATTTTGTGCATGTGATTTATTTGAACAAAATATTTATATTAAATTAACAATTTCAATAGTATTAAAAAAAATTAAAAATTAATGATAAAATAAGATTATATTATAATTTAAGAAATCTTAAACCATTTAAGATACATAGCTACTAAATAAAGCTAAGAATTAACAAGCTAAATAAAACATATTAAAAGTTTGTTATAAAGTAAAAATTAAAAATAATCTTAAATTTATTTTCTGTGTATATCTTATATGACTGAAAGTTAATTTTCAATTAATAAATAAATAAAAATTTGAAAAGATAACGCCTAATGATTACAAAATTATAACATTTTTTACACTAATTAAAAATAGAAAAACCATAAAAACAAAAATCTAAAATGGCAAAAAATAAATCTGCCTAATATCTACCTTGGTCTTATAATATATTAAAAAAATTGCAAAGTAAAAATATAAATTAATTTTGTATGTAGATCTTATATGAGTAAAAAATACTTTTCAATTAATATATTACAAAAAAATCTGCAAAGATAACGTATAATGATTAAAAAATTATAATTTTTTTTTACAGTAAAAAAAATAGAAAATAAATAAACCAAAAAAATGTAAATCTAACATGGCAAAAAAAAGTCGACAAAAAAAATAATTTTAAAGAAAATGACGGGCGAATTGATTCAAGTACGCAATCCATATTCTCATCAATTTTGCTTTGAATTTTATTTGGGAGAAGAATTGCAAATGAAAAAGAAAAGAATAAATTAGCAAATCAACTTATATAATAAAACATCTTAACTTATATACATATGATAGAAAATAAAATAAACAGATAATTTGATTGTTGAAAGGAACTATTGTAAAATGATATGTTTGAACAAAACTTATTCAGAATATTAAAAAGAAAGAACAAATTCACTAATCTATGTGCTCGATTTTTGTGAGGCTATTGTGTGTGAAGAGTTAATCGTAGATTTATCATTTATTAAAAAAATTCAATAACAATGTATCTAATTTTGTGGAAAACTGATGACACACTGCAAGTAGTTGAAGGGTTAAAATGGAAAACTAGACTTGTCAACCACAAGTATTTATTTTCGATCTGTAGTTGTAGTTGAAAATTGATGACAGAGTGCAAGTCTATGAAGTGTTAAAATGGAGAACTACTGTTGTCAACCTGAAGTGATCATTAGAAACTATCAAACTATATTGACATTTATCGTCAAACTGTAGTTGTCATCAGTTTAGTATTTTTCGTTGAATAACTATGGTATTCATCATTGAATCATTAATGCTGAAAACTGCGAAATTAGGTAGATCCAACTTGATGTGCGACCGGTTGACAAGGTCCCATGAACACGTCAAACTGAAGACATCAAACTATTCCATTAAGCTAAATAAATATCAATTGTGGAATATGAAGGAGTCCTTTTTATAAGAAAAAAGAATATGCCGTAATAAGTGTGGCTTAGAAAGATTAATATAAGTTGTGTATTATGGTTAGATACCCACCAACAACTAGTTAAATCAAAACTTGGTTCTCGTTTATGAAAAAGAAATTTATCCTTGCTTATGTAAGAAAGCCAACTCAATGATAAGTTTAAAAGAAACAAAGAGGATATGTGCTCTTTGCCTTAGAACCCTATAGAAAACAAGTGGAGGAGATGTTGTCATTTCACTAATGAAGAAATGCTAGAAAAAGTAAGAAATTTGTGTTGTGAGTACTGTTCCAACCATTTAGCGAATGGCTAAAACTTTCAGTCATAAATTTTAATATATATAAGAAGAAAAAAACACAGACCTTCCTGTACTTAATACCAATTGCTTTCTTCCAAACGATTTTTTTTTCTTCTGCTAAAGTTTAGATGATAATTATGATAGCTCAATAAAATAACTGTAACTGTCTTTTCAACGATTAAGAGATTCTAAATATTTACATTTAATATTTCTTTTCTATCAACGTTTATACATTTTTCTGTAGACCCTGTTGGTTGTTCATATTTCTTGACTGTAGTTGAAATTCAACATGCTGACTCTCTAGTTTATTTAATGCACACTCACGGTTAAACTAATCACTTTCGAACGATTAAAAACCACTTGTGCCCTATTTAACAAGTATGTCATGGTTTGATACCTGAAGTCAAGGACAACTTTTGAAGAAGTTTGAAAATACCTCGAGATATTTGTATATGGATAAATTTGGCCTGTATGACATAGGGATATATCAATTACATCTATATCACATTTCCCACTGTTACTTCCATCATCAAACTGAATGCAACTCTTATTACGCGGCTTTGTTTGGAACGTGACTCTGATTACAGCAGAAATGACTAGTTGTTACGGCAGCTTCATTTGGAATGATGCTCTGATTATGGATAGCTAAATGCATGGCTCTAATCACAGATAGCTGAATGCAGCTCTATTTGGGTAATGAACATAGTTATGGACACAGATTTTTTATGATCCTTCTTCCACTGTAGGAGACGCCTATCCGCGTAAAAATCATGATTTACATTTCCAAAGATTACAATTTTAATAAATCTTTTGTGGTATTTATCAAATTATTTCAAAAGATATATCCTATTTTTAATAAAATTTAAAATTTTAATGTGTAGATGGTTGATAAGTAGGAGATCATTTTCACAAGAAGTCAAATTGTGATATTGCTATCAAGATTTAACTCTGTGATTTTGAGTCAAACTCATTGACCCATATTTCATGAGTAGTGATTCAACATGAATCCATCTCTCATGAGAATAAATGGACACTTAGCACTCATTGGATCTAGGTGATGCTCACAAGGATGAAGCATCGAGACTTCCCAGGAGGTCACCCATCCCAGTGCCTGAGCGCGCTTAATTACGGAGTGTAGATGGTTGTCAAATTTAACCTAGAAAAATAATAGTTCACATTAACACACTCACACCATTCCACTCCACCCTTTCTGCCATTGTAGAATGCCTATCACATTAATTAATTTACTACATCTAAAAATATTTTTATTCCATTCTTTTTTTTTGTGCATTTTTTTATGTTATTAATATTTTGATTCTTTTTTGCAGTTACTTATGTTTTTTATTTTTATTTTTTTAAATGATTATTTATATCTCTTAAGTTTATAATTTTAGAAAATATTTTATGTATATCTATTAAATTATTATTTTTTAAATATACTATATTTATAATGAATATTAAGTTTTTGACATGTAGATGGTTGTCAAATTTAACTTAGAAAGTAAATGTTAACATTAACACACTACACCTTCACACTCCACCCATTCTACCATTGTAGAATGCCTATCAGCATTAATAAAAACAACAACACTAGAAAAAAAAAATTGTTATTATCATATTGATGTAGATAGTGGAAAGGTTTGACTATGACAACAAGTATTTGTTTGGTTTGTTGTGTGGAAGTTATTATTATTGTTTTCATATTAAGTTTGTGTGTTGTTAACATGTGTTGACAGTGTATGACTTTTGTTCTAAAGAGTGAGCACTTTTTTGACTACTTGTAATATAAAAATTTCAAAATATTAATTATATTTATTCCTTCTTTAAACTAATAGCATTACATAATTAAATCATAAATTAAATTTTATATATGATAAAATTAATTAATTTTTATACTATTTTTCCCTTTAAAAAATAAAAAGTAACCTTTAAGTACTAAATTATGAAAGTGTTTAATTATTTAGATTAGAGTTCACATTTACAAACAAAATTTGTTCTTATAACCTATGTGGACATTGACTATGATATTAGAGTAGCTTGTATATTATGAAATTGTTTAATTTTAAATTATAAATTACTATTTATATTTAATTGTTCTTATAGATTTATTTTAGAATAAATTGATCTCTATGATGTGTTTAGATGATGTGTATATGCAATGGGTTGTGATTGGTGTGAGATTGTACTTAGTTATAACAAAATTTACTTTAATTCCACAATTATAGTGATTATGCATATACACAATTACTAATTTAATCAAAGATATTGCTTTCATGCACTTGAATGTTCAACTAAGCTCTCAGCAACTTTCTTTGTTTGTGTCCAAATAGGTTTTCTTAAGGTTATTGTATTCTTTCCCCCGCCCTACCCCCTATCAATCTCGTCACACCGCACTTACTAGAGAAATTTCTCTAGTTGTCTTTTATGGCTTTGGCCATAGTTAGCTCACTAGTCTTCATGGCTATGTCAAGCAAGTCTCCTAGGAATGTCATCCTTTAAGTGTTTCACGAGGAAAATACTATGTTGCTCCAAATATCATTTTACCTTTGCCAAATTTTAACAAAGTCTGCAAATGGCTAGAAAATTTTACAATTTCCTACTTTGTGAGTTGAGTCCCTCTTGAAAGTGTTCCCAAGGATTAGGTTACCAAATTTTATGGGGTTCGCCTAGATGGTGTTCAAAACCTCACCAAAGTATTTTTTTTGTTCTATTTTGGGAACCTTCACGTGTTGAGGGAGTTCTCAAGCATGGCCATTGGTTTGTCCACACTTCCTCGTCTTCCAATCATTGGTCATGGGATTCTTTAATCTATGAAGAAATAATAATAAAATCAAAGTCCTTGTTTGGGTGGAATTTCTTTGTTTGCCTTTTCCTTGTTGACCTTTTCCTAGATAGGGTGGTATGCACATTCCCTAAGCATTTTTACCACAGTCGCACTCAAAGAAGGGTTTGTGTAGAAATTGACCTTGCACAAGATCTTAGGGATTATAATAGTATTCACATTGGTGGACAATGTTTCATGTATTTGAAATCACCCAATACATATTTTCATTATCATTTTATGGATCGTGAGATCAAGGATTACCCCTTGGTCGTTAACAAACCCGAGCCTCCTCCTAAGGAGATAGTTGTTTCACTAGTACCAAAGGTTTCAAAGGATGATGTTGCTTGGACTACTATGGTCTGCAAAGGCAAGAAACCTACAGCTTCCTAGCCAAAAATAAGCTTCTCCATCATTAGTTCCACCACCCCAAGATCCTTCCTCCAATAAAGCTATCAAGGTTGTTTCAATATTTTCTCAAGGAAACTCCAGCTTCTACAAAACATTCAATTACTACTTTGGTACTTCTAAACAACCAAAGCCTTCTTAGCTAGCTTCCCTCAATAATGCAGGCTCCTTGTGTTGGCACTCTTGTTAGAAAGTCAAGCCCACCAAGATAACTGAGAGGGGGGTGGGGGTGAATTAGTTATCAGATCAATATTACTTTTATCAACCTTATTAAACTTCAAACATGTGATCAATATAAACAGTAACCATAAGAAGATACACATACGCAATAACACCAGATATGTTAACTAAGGAAACCCTTGATCAGAGGGAAAACCTCAACGGGGATGGTACCCACAAAATGATGTATTGATGTATAAGTTCTTTGTAAGAGGATGGACTCTATTAGGAACCAATGAAATACATTCAGTACATATCAGTCTGTATTAGGAGACTTTAAATCCCTGTGAGGAGATTGCAACCCTGTTATGAGTTATAGAAGGCAGATGGACCCACTGTCCAATCAGCATCAGGGGTAAGACCACCAAACTCACTGTCCAACTGGCCTTTGTATTATTCCTTTCAAAATAATAGAAATATAACTAAATTCACCAACTCAAACTCTTTCTCTAACCTCTTACCATGGCTCTTCTGCACAAAAAACTTCTCAAATCTCAATACCATATCTGCAAACTTGTGTCACAATAATCCCTTTGATCACTTACTCGCATTTACCAATCTTCTTCACTTATGGCATTTACTTGATACTTTTACACTTACACACTTCATCACAATGAAAATAACTTTCCTTTATACCATGTCCTCAAAATAATTCACTCAGTCGGCCTTGAGGCTTTCTCAATTATAATTACAATAAGACCTTATTAAGATAACACAAAACATTACATCTTTTCGTAATTACATAATATTGTCGACTCACGATATTAACAACTCCTCACACGTGGGACCTCTAACTCTGTGCACTTGTTGATGTCATCATCAGGTTGTCCTCTATCTCTGTCTAACTATGCTCAACCAAATTCTATCACTGTTAGCAGATATAATTTGATCAAAAATGACTTCTCAGGTATTGTATCTACAAACTGTCTTATGTAAATCTCGAATAACTACCACTAGTATTTGACTTTATGCATGCGCACACAGATGTAAAAACTAGACACTATGTAGATTCTTAGGTTAAGTGTGTGTAACCTCATCTTCAATCCTTGATCCATATAGTCTCAATCTATGTTTGTTACTCTTCCAATCTTCATAGTATGTTGACATCAATGACAAATATAGTCATGAATGAAACACATTGTCATGTAGTCAATCTCTCCAATGCTCTAGCAATGCTAAGATACTTCTTCATAGGAATATCATCCACATTCATGCTAACAATCTCCCTCTTTGGCATTGATGGCAACATAGATGAAAAACATCTAAGATCCAAAAATACCAGACATGATCCTCTATTATTGTTGTTGCTCTCATCTTTTCAGATCCTCTTCATCAATCAAATCTGAGACTTTCAAGACCGATTGTTCATCAGTGTTGGTGCTCCCCCATTAACATATCTCTCTCTCCCTTATTGACATCAATATTTTCTTCATAACTCTCCCCGATTCTCAGGAGATATTTTTCACATGCACTCACTTCTCCCCCATTCATAGGAGATGTTTTTCATGCTCTCATTTTTCCCCCATCGAATCAATGACATAGGCATCATTATGTCAATTTGTTGCTCAATGTCTTCAACTAGCTCAAGTGTCCAAAGATGTTATTTAATACCAGCTACCATGAGTCCTCTAAGACTGTTCAAACGCAGATACTCCCTCATAAAGCAAGCATCAATATTCAATCCAGATAAACGATAATGCTATGTGTCACTGGACTAATGCAATCTTTGCATCATCTATTTTCAAGTAGACAAGGGCATAACCCCAACCATACCTCGCAAATATTCAAATGTATCCTTAGGAAAAGGCTTTGTAAATATATCTGCAATCTGTTCCTTTGTATTAACGTACTTCAATCTGATTTCTTTCTCTGCAACTTTTTCTCTCAAAACATGATACTTAATAGATATGTGCTTCTCTTAGAATGTAACATTGGATTCTTAGGCATAGTCATTGTACTTGAGTTATCATAATGTATGATAAGAAGTTTTGAAAACTATATCCCAATATCCTTCAACATTTGTTTCATCCACAAGATTGTGAGCAATTGTTTGCTACTGCTACATACTCTACTTCAATGTACTTTGTGAAGTACAGTCTTGTTTCTTGCTTAGCCAAGAAACCAATCTTCCTCCAAGGAAAAATGCTCCACCACTTGTACTCTTTATGTCATCCATATTGTCTGCCCAATCCACATCAATGTATGCACATAGAGTAAAGTCATTTGATCTGTCATACCACAACCCAAAATTAGGCGTGTCCTTCAAATATCTAAATATTCTCTTTACTGTTGCATAGGTGATTCCTTAGGATCATCTTGAAATTTTTCTAATATTCCACACGCATTTGTTATATCTGGTCTTTTGTGAATCAGATATTGCAGTACTCCAATCATGGATTTTTTATGCTCGACAGTAGGTGTCTCATCTTTGCTAGATAACTTGTGACCAATTAGCATAGGTGTGTCAACATCCTTACAACTCTTCAAACCAAACCTCTTCAACAAGTCTTTCAAACACTTAGTCTGCAATAGGAAAATACCTTCACTGTTCTGCACAATCTACAAATCCAAGAAATATTTCATCTCACCAATCATGCCCATCTCAAATTCCTTCTTCATTTCATTAGCAAATTTGTCACTTGCTTCATCATCACCTCTAAAGATTATATCATGCAAAAATATCACAATAATCAACATACCATTCTCAATTTCTTACAAATACATATTACTATCTATAGACCTTTAGCAAATCCCATTTTTTCCAAATACTTATCCAACCTCACATACCAAGTTCTAGGTGCTTGCTTTAATCCATACAATGATTTCTACAACTTGCATACCATATCATCTTCTTTTGTCAATATAGACTTCTTGATATTCTTCATTCATAAATGTTACTTCACATCCATCTGATACACTTTGAACTTCTTGTCTGTTGCATAAGTCAAGAATATTCTTACTACAATTCTAGGAACGAGTTCAAATGCATCCTCATAGTCTATGCCTTCTTGTTGTGAATATCCTTTTCATGCCAATCTTGTTTTGTTTCTCACAACCTCACCTTGTTCATTCATCTTTTTTTTCAAAATCCACTTAGTTTTTACAACATTTTTGTCTTCGGGTCTAGGGACCGATTCTCATGCCTCATTCTTCACAATCTAATCTAATTCTTCCTTCATTGCTCGAATCCAATTATCGTACTTACACGCCTCATCTGCACTCTTAGGTTTTAACTTGAGAAATCAAACACAATTCTTCATGTACTCAAATTCTTGTCATAATTCCTTTATCTTTGCTTCCAATAATTTGATCAGCAATGTGATTCTTTGTCAAATTCTTGTTTGGTGTCAATGTCTCAACTCTTACTTTTGGTTTAGGTTCAGATCTTGATTCCTCTCTTTGTTCCACAACTTGAATGTCATTCTGAAAATCATTTTTGGTCTCATAAAACAACTCAATATTCTCTTTGTTAGCCTTAGGATTAGCTTTTTCATTAGAATTATAATCAAGTATTCTTTCTTGAACTCCAAACTTCTCATCCACTTTCACATTCATGCTCTCAACAATAGTCTTAGTCCTTTGATTAAAACATCTATAAGCTTTGTTTTTCAATGAATAACCAAAGAACATACATTCATCACTTCTTGCATCAAACTTATCAATGTCATCATCTCTCTTGATATAACACTTGCTTCCAAAAATTATGAAATACTTCACTAATAGTGCATGTCCAAACCATAATTCATAAGGAGTCTAGTTTGTACATTTTTTTATCTACACTTTGTTCATTGTATACATTGTTGTATTAACTACTTCTCTCCAGAATGTCTTTGATACATCATTCTCAAACATCATAGCGCTTGGTGCTTCTGTTACAGACCTGTTTCTTCTCTTAGCTATACCATCTTGCTTAGGTGTCTTAGAGGCTAAAAGTTGTCATTTAATACTATTCACTTCACAAAAACTGTTAAACTCATTCCAAGTAAACTCTCCACCTCTATAAGTTCTTAAACACTTAATATTTAATCTAGACACATTATCAACTCTACTCTTAAACACTTTAAACTTCTCAAATACTTCAGACTTTTCTCTAAGAAATGCTACCCATAATATCCTAGTAAAGTCATCAACAAGAATCATAAAGTACCTTCCACCATAGAATCCTCTTGTCTTTGTAGGACCATTCAAATCAGTGTGAACAATCTCCAACTTTGTTGTTGTAGTGAACTTCTTGCTAGGAAAGGAGTTTTTATTTTGTTTAGCCATAACACATTCCTTACACACAACATTAGTAGGCTTCACAATTTTAGGTAAATCCCTAACAGCAAATGTATTGCTTGCTTTCACAATATTATCAAAAAATATATGACAACGTTTTATGCCACAACCAACTGTAATCAACTTATAGCAACCAAACATGTCCTTGCTATAGGATTCCACTGAAAAACATTACCTTTGAATCTCGTGCCAGTGTCAATCATCTTACCATTCTTATCCTTGATGATACATGTTTTTTTCTATAAACTATAACTGATATCCCTTATCAACTAGTTGTCCAGCACTCAAAAGATTATGTTTCAGTCCATCAACAAAATAGACATCATCTGTGTTAGATTTCTCATCAAGAGTAATAGATCCTATTTCCTTGATATAACAAGCCACATTGTTACCAACTCTATCAATTTCTCCATCACAACTATTAAACTCAACATATTTATTCATATCACCAAACATACGATGTGAATAACCACTCTCTATGATCTAATCAACTTTCTTCTCAACTTATGATACTAGGGCTTTTTCCTCTCTAACTTTTATTTCAGGGTTTTTGTTTGTTATAGCAACAAATCCTAACTCATCATCACTTTCACTCTAAACTCTTTCATCTGATTCATCATCATCATTTGCATACAAACATTCTCTAGGCCTTCTAGACTTGAAATTCGTTTTATACTTCTTTACTCTTTTAGGATATTTAGAAGCATAATGACCAAATTCATTAAAAATCTAACATTTAAAGATTTTTTTACCAATTGGTTCTCTTCTCACAAGCAAGGCAATTCCTTCTTCAATATTCCATCTTCTTCATGTCTTGATCTACTGCTGCTAGCATAATCTTCATTGGTGCTTGCACTCCTTGATAGGGTAGGACGAACATTCAGTGCACTAAATGCAATCTCCACTCTAGGAAAATCTCCATATTGTTCCAAACTTCTGTTGTTTCCAATCTTCCAAAAAAAGTATCTCTAGAGAACTTCTCTATACACAGTATCACTTGCTCAATCATTTCCATTGCCTGCTTGAATGGTAGTGTCAAAGTTTTCAAGATCTTCCATATGATCTCATCTTCTTCTTTTGATTCCTGCAACAATTTTTGATATTCAGTGAACATAGCTTCTTATAGATTCATCTTCCATCATTTTAGCCTCTTGAATAAAATATATCCAGCTTTGCAATCTAACCCTCCTAGCATGTCTATCACCTTCATAAGTGAATTCCAAAGCTTTCCAAATCTCACTAGATAATCCAAAAAAAATTACCTGACTGTACTCATTTTCAGGAAGAGCTAACAAAAGTGCTTTTCTAACAAGCATGTTACACATGGACAAATCTCTTTCAACTTCAGTACATTCTTCAAGTTTGCTTTCTTCTATAATGGTCTTCCCATTCTTTGTAATCGGCCAATATCTTGGACCCATGCATAGCAAATGTGTCTTCATCTTTTATTTCCAATTGTCATAGTTAACTCCATCAAACCTAGGAGACTTTCTTTTCTAAAATAACCCTCCATTGATCTCCTTTAGTTGTTCAGTTTTTCCTTCAAGGATCTGATGTTTTGATACCAATTATTAGAAAGCAAAGTCTACCAAGATAACTTAGAAGGAGAGGTGAATTAGGTATTAGATCACTATTACTTTTATCAACCTTATTATGTTGAGAGGCATATACAATGGTAGAAAGCGCTCCCAACATGGGAATATACTAATGGAATTTTCCATGTAAAAAAAAAAGATTGTGTCGCAGTTACAACTCAATTAGAAAGTATTGAAACGAACAGTCACGAGGATTATTGAAACGAATAGTCACATGGATTATTGAAATGAATAGTCACCTGTTACAATTGAAACGAACAATCACCTGGATTATTGCGTTATAATAATAACAATTACATTTGTGTTGAATTAAAATTTTAAAATTGGAAGATATGAATTCTGATGATCATTTGAAAAAAATCAGTTATTATCATTGGAAGAATTCAGATGATTATCATAAATAGAGTTAGAATTAATAAAATAAAGCAGTTTTCTTTAGATGATTATTTGAAAAAAAATCACAGGGCGCTTGCAAATTAAGGTTGATTATAATAAATAGTGAATGTAAAGGCATTATTCCTCCTTCAATGTGACACAAAGTGTTTGAGCATTCTACGGAGTGAGTCAAGTTTGGAAAAATGAATCGTAAGGTGGGCGACAGGAACTATTCTTCATGCCAGCATCTTAACTTCAATAGGAGGTATTCGTGCCTGAATTGTGGAGATCCAAGGCGCAAAGGGTCTCGTTCAAGGTGCTGATCCAAATGTGGATCTTGTACGGAGAAAATCTGGCGGCAGAGGAGATTGCATATTTGAATCCTCTGGAAAGTGAGGCACGATTTTGGCTTCGTCTCTTCCAATAACGTTGGATCTGGTGGACTCTTTGGATGAAATCCGATCACTGGATTTGTGGTACGAAAAATGAAATTGTTCTATGATTGAAAATGTGCATCTTGTGGCTCATACCAAGGCTGATGTGTATAGGAATCCTCTTTTCTTAATGACAGGTCTGAATGTAACGAGCACAACTTTTCCAGCAGAATAGAATGCTTCAGGTGCAATACTTAAAGGTAGTGTAGCAAGATTCATCTAAAATCCCAATTTAATGACATTTTCAATCACAAAACAATTTCATTCTACCTACCACAAATCCAATCACCAGATTTCATCCAAAGAGTCCACCAGATCTAGTGTTATTGGAAGAGACAAAGCCAACACCGCGCCTCACCTTCCAGAGGATTTCTAATATGCAATCTCCTCCACCGCTAGATTCCTTCGCACAAGATCGACATTTAGATCAGTGCCTTCAACGGGACCCTCTGGGCCTTCGATCTCCACAATTCGGGCACGAATATCTTTTATTGAAGTTAAGATGCTAGCATGAAGAATAGTCCCTGTCACCCACCTTACGATTCATTTTTCTAGACTTGACTCCCTCCGTAGGATGCTCAAACAATCTATGTCACATTGAAGGAGGACTAATGCCTTTACATTCACTATTTATTATAATCAACCTTAATTTGCAAGCGCCCTGTGATTTTTTTCAAATAATCATCTAAAGAAAACTGTTTTATTTTATTAATTCTAACTCTATTTATGATAATCATCTGAATTCTTCCAATGATAATAACTGATTTTTTTCAAATGATCATCAGAATTCATATCTTCCAATTTTAAAATTTTAATTCAACACAAATGTAACTGTTATTATTATAACGCAATAATCCAGGTGATTGTTCGTTTCAATTGTAACAGGGGACTATTCGTTTCAATAATCCACATGACTGTTCGTTTCAATAATCCTCGTGACTCTTCGTTTCAATATTTTCTAATTGAGTTGTGTTGGTAAACAGATTTGTCACAGTAGAATTGCCCAACGAAGTGTGTGGCAAACCGTTCACAACAATTGGATAGGCCCTTGATATCCAGCCTTCCTCTCCATTTGGAGGGGCAACTCCCTCGTAAGATATAATTTTTAAAGGGGTTTTTCAATTAAAGAAATCTAAAACTTCAAATTTCAAGAGAAAGTCATTCAGGACGAATGCACCACACGCCTTCACAACCTTCTTCGATAAACAAAATCAATAACAGAGGTGCTCAAGAGCTACGCTTGAGAGTAACCAGTATTATTAAGCACATTCATAATCTTTCGTAAACACTCGCATAGCACCATGAGAATGTCTACTACAGCGTATAACAATTTGGATTTTAAAATAAGAAACCCAAAGAACATCTCATTTCATTTCCTTGCACCAAGAAAGCGGTAGAGATTTTTCAATTCAGAGATAAAAAGTGTACATACTTTCCAAAATTTATCCCTAAATCAAAATTTCAGCATAGTGTTCCCTTATTTTTCCAACCCAAAAAAAAAAAAGTCCCTTTACAAAGCCAAAAGGTGTCCTTATATAGACATAGAGGTTAATAACTACCTCTCTGAGGTTAATAACCACCTCCGAAATACGAAATTTTGGAAGGTTAATTAACCTCAAGAAAATTAACCTATACAAGGAAACTCGTAAAAACAAAACTTTAGCTAGAGTTCCTAGAAACGTTTGCATATACAATCACTAATTCTTCTAGCTATTAGCCCTATCTATCCGGACACAATTGATCTATCTCGGAAAGCCCTGTAAGCATCTCGGATGAGCATCATTGATTCATAGTTCGGAATGAACACGTTTTCCATCCTGAGTTTGGTTGTTAGGTATCTATCTTGGATTTCTTCTGACTCCTGTCGATAGGCTGAAATGTTACAATCTCCCAGCGTGACTGCAACCAGGCTAAGCTTCATCATAGTTTCAGCATCTGATACACGGTTCTCTATTTCTGAATGAATCTGAACACTGAAGGAATCAAGGAGAAACTGACAATCAACATGTTGAAGATCACTTACTGGCACCCCACCTGTGATAGTAGAGATTAATTCATCTATACTTTTTGTTTTCAGTTGGATCAGCAATAATTTTCTCAAGGAGTAGGGTGCTCGTATCCAACTTGGCCATTTCTTTTAATTCATCAGCTACTTTTTGCCAGTTGGATTTATGTTCCTTGCTATTTTCCAGCTCCTTAGAAATTTCCTGTATCTGCGTGATGGCTTTCCCACATATCTCTTTTACTCAAGTTATAAGTTTTGAAGCATCTTCTATCATCCTGTTTATCCAAGCCTCGATCATCATACTATATGACTTTTGTTGGTCGATTCTTTGAACAACAGTATGATCTAAAATACCATCAAGACCTGTTAGAACCGGCGGGGTGGCCACGACTTGGGTATTAGAAGGATTGCTGATTGAATTAACATAAGCTACCATCATCTGAAGTTGTTCTTTGAGATGCTCTTTGGCTCTTCTTTCTTTCTTCGCCCTTTGCAACATCTGAGCGGCAATCAATTCAAAATTTTGAAACTCTCTTTCCGCATTAGAAGGACCAAGGTCAACGTTTTCTAGAATGAAATCTGATTCAGATGCTTCATCAACATTCTTTTCAACTATAGGCTTGGCTAATTCCACACACAAATTGCCTGAAGTTTTATCAATAGTTAACCTGGACATCACTTTGGTCTTTTTCGCCTTAGGAGGCTTCTGAAGAATGCTAGAGACCATATCAAATGGAGGTGGAACCATTTGAACAAATTTCTTCCTCTTCTGAAGACTATCCTGGAACCATGAATGTGTAACCTTTGAAACTTGTTCGGCACCTGTTACATTTTCAGCAACCATCATTAAGTCTTCCGAATTAGATAACGAGTCATCTAACTGTGTAATGTCTATTATGGACATATTAGGAGGATGAAGACTCAAGTGAGGAATCGCTACATCACGAGGGGATGTAACTGGAACATGTGATTCAACAATTTGAGGGCTTTTTTGGTCTTTTTCATTCCTTCTACCTTTCATTCTTGTCCTTTTCCTTTGGACTGTAAACTTATCTGGCTGATTCAAACCTTCATCTTGATCTTGACCATCTATATCCAGCTGTTGTATCTGCTCACTAGAAGTGGCCTCTATCGCCATCTGAGACGATTCCCCTATATTATTTCTCCCCTCTTTATTTTGAGATTCACCAGTTGCTTTTTCGGTTCTGACTTTACTGATCCAGTCTCTTGTTCTTTTAAGAACATAGGAAGACCTCTCTTTCAAGCTTTTCAATTCGGGAATTGACCAATCAATAGTAGGGAGCTCTAGCAATTCAATTTTCTCATAATAATAAGGATCAACCAAAGAAACCTCATCATCATCTATGCCTGTTACATCAACGTCTAAATTGAAGTCTATTACCTGTCGTACTGTAAGCCGCATCCAATCCCTCTTCCTGACTTCGAAGTCATTTTCACAATCCTCCCAAAAATCTTCTAGAGCCGGGAAGTGACCGAGACTGGGATTTAACTTCAACTCATTCACAGCATAGCCCTTACTGTCATAAGGGAAACGCATCGTGTAAGGATGCAAATTTATCGTGGCAATAGATCTTTCAATGTTCTTGGCATCTGATGCAGTGTCACAACTATAATATCCGATGCCGATAGGAAAAGTTATTTCATCTGTCCTCCTGTTCCTGCAAAGTTTATTGATTTGGTTGATTTGCCTGCACATTTCAATTAAGACTAATTTATCATCAGCGAATCTAGGTAACATCAACGAACATCCATCATAGGCAGCTAGCCGGATATAAGTAAACTTCGGAAATTGTATAAAAACACTTCCATATTTTTGCACTTTCATCGCTGCTTCTGGTGAAATCCTGAGCCCAATGTTCCCCTGAATTTCCCTTACATTTAGCATGGTGAATGCGTCATTCACTCTTCTGAAATGGTGCAGGCTATTATCATACTGAATTTGAGGAAGATAATTATAAATGATGGTTGTGTCATCATAAATGCCTTGCCGGTTAAGTCCTGGCCAAATTTTGGTACTTGCAATGGCATAGAAAAGGTATGAAGTCATATAAAAGTAGTCATTTTCCTGAAGTCCCATGAGTTGTCTGTGCAATGAGTCACTGATAATTTCAGCCCAATCAATGTATTGTTTTCCTTCGCAGACCATATTAATGAATAGAAACATCCAACCTTCGAACTCATGTGAATCCTGAAGACCAACAAGCTTGCTCAACAAGGTTACCATGTTTGCCACATCTTCTTTCAGTGATGATCTGTGAATGGATTTGCCTAATTGAGATTTGCCTCTTCTTGGTTGGAAGAACCACGATCTTGCCACAGTATTTAAACATTGGGTTTGATTGGCAGTAAAATATTCCTTGGCAGCTCTTAGATTAATGCTGGCATATTGCATCCTAGCGGGCAATCAAAAAATGATAGCAATAGAGGCAAGGTCCAAGCGGGCAATTGTTTCATTGTTCGGTGAAAGAACTTCTCTAGTGCTGGGATGATAAGCCTTCATGCATTCCAACAGTAATTCTGGGCATTGTACGGAAATGGGATGTCCGCCTGCTTGAGCCAAGCCACTTTCCAATATTTTTCCAGCTAATGGAGTCTTTTCTTCATTCACAAGAGATGACCAGAAGTCTTGAAGGCAAACATTTCCTAAAATGGTATCACCAATATCTGGAAGCGTACTTCTTAAAACAGGAGCATAATCCGGTCTCTGATACTTGTACTTCATGGTTTGATTTCCAATCCTTTTCTCAAATATGCCGAGCTACAAAGAAAATAAGGTGTACGAACACCTTCTACTGATGATAATGTTTTAGGTGTTGCCCATTATAAGGTAAGGGCAATTGGGTACCGCTCAGGTATGAAAAAATAAAAGAGTTCTTTCCGTATACCTCTTTGATCTAGAAAGGGCCTCTCCATAAGGAGTCAAATTTTCCATGTAATCCCTTTGGCTCTCTGCGCTTATCCCAAAGCAAGACAAGATCGCCTTCTTGAAACATCCTCTGCTTAGCCTTTTTATCAAATAACTTCTTGACACGGGATTGATGTTCCTGAATTCTATCAATAACCATCTCTCTTTCTTCTTCCAACTTTGTCAAATACAACATTCGTTTCTCAAGAGCATCTTTGAATTCAAGATTCTCAATGGCACTTTGTAATTTCAAGGTGGATAGCTCCAAAGGAAGAGGAAGAGTTGGCTTAGTTCCATACAGGATCTCGAAGGGAGAAAATCCTGTTGCTCTCTTTTTAGTAGTACGATCCGCCCACAGTGCATCGTACAGGTGCTTGTGCCAGGATCTTTGATTAACATTTATTAGTTTTCGCACAATGGTCATAATATTTTTATTGCTCGACTCCGCCTGACCATTTCCTTGTGCAAAATAATCAGAGGAATGAGAGAGAATAATCCCGTATTGATAGCAAAAAGATGATATCTCTTGGGAAGAGAAGTTGGTAGCATTGTCAATAACAATTTTATTCGGGGCACCAAACCTAACCAGAATGTTTTGTTTGATAAAATTGCACACCACTTCAGAAGTTGTTTGTTTGACTGGGATCGCTTCCACCCACTTGGTAAAATAGTCAGTTGCCATCAAGATGTGAGTGCGTCCAGCAGTGGATGAGGGATGAATGGGACCTATGAAATCTAAACCCCATTGTCGAAAGGGTTCTTCAATTACCACTGGCTTCAATGGCAATGCCGCTAATTGAACTTTTCCTTTGAAGTATTGACAAGAATCACACTTCTTCACCCATTCTTCTGCATCTTTGAATATCCCAGGCCAATAAAAACAATTTCTCAAAATTTTGTAAGCTGTTACTGATGCGAAGTAATGACCTCCACATGCTTTATTATGAAATAACTGAAGCAACTCCTTTCTTCGTTCAGAATCAACACATCTCAGAAAAGTACCATCTATCCCTTTCTTGTATAAGGCGTCATTCCAAAGAATGTATTTTGCAGATTTCAATTTTAAGGTCCTCTTCTCTTTAGGTGATAAATGAGCAGGACATTCCCCATATGTCAGAAAATAGGCAATATTTGAAAACCAGTCATCAACATTACTAATGAATAAAACTAAAGGCATTTCTTCCTCCGTCTCTTCTTCACCTTTAGAAGATCCTTCTGCAATTGCCTTACACAAACCTTTTCCCCTGACGAACTTTGTAGGTTTGATATCGAGATCATATTCTTGTACTTTAGCTATCCAAGAGGCCCTTTTGTTCACGCCGATTTCCTGTTGTGTCAGAATAGTCTTCACTATTGAATCAGGAACAAACACCTTGGAGTGAGAGTTCAAAATGTAAAACCTGAATTGTTTCACTGCTCTAACTAGAGCATAAGCATTCTTCTCGATCAAAGAGTATTTCAATTCATGTTTCTTAAGAGGTATACTCATGAATGCTATTGGGGCCTCGGTATTGTCTTTGTCAGGTTGTGTGAGTATAGCAGATAAAGTGTTCTCAGATGCATAACAATACAGATGGAAATCCTTAGAAAAATCTGGATAAGAAAGGGTAGGAGCATGAGCAATTTCAGTCTTGATTTGTTCAAAAGAAGCCTTACCCTCTTTTGTCCACTTAAAATTAGTATTCCCTTTCATCATATCCACAATCGACTTTGTCATTTCAAAGAAGTCTGGTATGAACCTCCTTATAAAGTTTATCTGCCCAAAGAAAGATCTGACTCCTGGTTTACTCATGGGAAGTGACAACTGTTGAATAGCTTTCACCCGTTCCGGATCTATTCGAATACCCTCCTTGGAGACAATATGCCCCAGTAGTTTACCTTCTGTTACCCCAAATATAGACTTCTTCGGATTAAGTGAGATGCCTTGAGTTCGACATCGATGTAAGATGGCTTCTAGATGATGCACATGATCTCTTCTCTGCTTTGAAAACACTGTAAGATCATCAAGATACATCACAATGATCCTATTCTTGAAATCCTCGAATGAATGATTCATGGCCCTTTGGAAGGTGGCCCCAGCATTTATCAAACCAAAAGGCATACAATTGTAGGCAAACGTACCCCATGGGGTGGTAAAAGCGGTTTTATGTTGATCTTCAGGCGCGACACTGATCTGGTTATAACCAAAGAAGCCATCTAGCATTGACATGAGTTCTGAGCCAGATACCAACTGCAAAATATGATCCATGACAGGGAGTCCATAATTATCCTTAAGTGACGCCTAATTCAAATTGTGGAAGTCAACACATTCTTATCTCACCATTCTTCTTCCTGACAGGAACAATATTAGCTACCCATGTTGAGTGGTGAATGGGATAGATAATCTTTGCTTTAAGCATCTTATCAACCTCATTGAAAATAGCGTCAGCCACCTTGGGATTGAATTGTCTTTGCTTTTGCCGAAAGGGAGTTGAACTAGGTTTCAAGGGAATCTGATGTTTAAATTTCCCATTCATGAATTCCTTTAGATCTTCATAACCCCAAGCAAAAACGTCTTGGTAGGCTCTCAATAATTTCATGAATGCTTCTTTTTCTTCTAAAGTCAAATCTTTCCCTATTAGGACCATCTTTGGATTTTCCTGAGAACCAATATTTACTTTCTCATAATCCGAATGATTAGAAGGTTTAGCGTCCTCGACTTTCTCTTTCCTTTTGTCTTCTTTATCAAAAAGACTCTCTAGGGTGACTAATCCTCTCGGGATAACATTACCTTCCAATTGAATAACCTCAAGAGCATCTTCTTGTTTTCCATAATGATTGCGCGATCCTTCAAATTTTAGGTCTGAAAATGGAGGCCTCCCCTCGAGAAATGCAATTATTTGCCCATCATCATCAAAAACTTGCCAGTGTCGATCATTATCAGGCACACTGGGTCTATGAATCATCTCTACTGTATAAACATCTCTGTTGAACTCAAGATGAGGGATAAGTAGAGACGCGGAGACTGCAAGACAATCTGCTTTAGAATTTTGTTCACGAGGAATAGCAAATAAGGAAAAAGCATCGAAATGCTCGATCTCATCCCACACTCTATTCCTATACGTCTTCAATTTCGGATTCTTTGTTTGATATTGCCTACGTACCTGGTTGACAACTAATTCTGCATCTCCTGATACCTTGAGTTGTTTGATTCCTTTTTCTCTTACATACTCGAGGCCAAGTAGGAGAGCTTCATATTCCGCGGTATTATTGGTGGTCTCAAAAGCCAACTTGTAAGCTTAGGGAAATTTCTCTCCTTGTGGTGAGATCAACACTATCCCAGCACCTGAACTGGAAGAAGAAGAACTTCCGTCAAACTCCATTGACCATAATTCATTGGTTATATCAGGCATGAGAGGCTCAATTACATCTCCTTCATTGGACGTCATCAGGTACGTTCCATGTTCAGTATCAACATACAATATTTCAGCTCTTGGATCGTCTGATTTCAAAACTGTATATTTAGCTTTGGGTTTAGGGTCAAGCTTAACCTTTTTATTTCCAATCGGGATAAGGGCATGAGACATGTCCATTTTGATTTCACCACCAAGATCTTTGCAAAAACTTCTGCTCAAAAGCATCCCATAACTGGCAGGAATATCAGCAACCAGGATGTTTAGTTTTAACTTCTTCTCAGGATGTGCTGCAAGTGCTACTTGAGCATCTTTCAACTGGCCAACTAGCGGGACTTGTTTTGCCTCCATAGAATACACTTTTCCAGAAGGTTTATTCAGAGAGAGACCCAAGGCATGTGCTACCTTTGAAGGCATGACATTATCAGATGCACCAGAATCAATGATACAATTACTTAACTTGCATCCAGCTATATAAAGAGAAACATAGAAAGGCTCAGGTTTGTCTGACAAAGATGCCGCAACAAAAGATTCTTTCTCAGTCATGGGCCCTTCCAAATTATCTTCCACTTCTAGAGAAACTCCTGATTCATGGTTGATAGTAATTTCAGGTGAACGTTTCTCTTTGCCGACACATTGGATCAACCTTTATAATTGATGAGGGTTGGTTTTTAGGTAATCCAATTGAGAAATTTGTACTTTGGTCTTCTTGCAATGATCAATAAAATCAAAAGAGTCTTCCATGGTGGGAGGTGTTTTACCTTTATCTGTCTCCTTCGCTTGAGAAGGCTCTTCTGGAGTATGCTTACGAGACAGAATCCTCTTAGCAGTCTCATCAGAGGCTTTTTCTTTTGCTTGTTTACTCCATTTTTCTTCCAATCTCTGTCTCCAACTTGGTGTAGCCGCATTGCAAGAATGATTATTAATATCTTCAGTTTGGTCATCATCAGATTCATACTCCAGGAAATTTATGGAAGAGGTTCCAACAGCGGGTTCTGTTACATCTTCAGGAGCCACATATTCTTCTATCTTCTCCGCAGTCAAATGCATTTGCATGAATCTAGCCATCTCAGGACAGTTTGCGCCATCATGATCTGTTGTTAGGTGAAAATCACACATAACAGCTTGTTTACCAGATGATGAGGGATGTTCGATGGCTAATCTTGGTGTCGATTGGGGTAGCCACTTAGTTTGTCTATTTTGTTGATATGGCAGATAATTCCTCCTTGGAATATCTTGATACAAAGGTGGAGGATTAGAGGGCAACTGCTTTTTGAGTTGTAACAGATCATTAGCCAATTTCTGATATAAAGGATCAATGGTAGTGACAGGGGCTTGTTGACCTTTTCCCTTTTGTAGATCACGACTCCATTTTCCTGAACTAAGCAAGTCATCTTCCACCTCGATAGCCAAGGTTTGCGCAGCCGCTAGATTAACGGGTCTTGTCCTTCGTATTTGAAAGCTTACATCAGAAGGTTGAGCACTGATGAAGAAAGTCATTTGATTTTCTTCAGTGGGTCTTTTGTTAACAGGAATTCGATTCACCGTCTAATTAAAACGAGTAATGAATTCTCGCATGGGTTCATGAATTTCCTTCTTCATTGAAGTCAACTGGGAAAGGAGCAAATGTTCATCTTCAGCAGTCTTCAATCTCCTCTCAAAAGCCTGAATCAAAGTTACCCACGAAGTAATTGATCCAGCTGGTAGCTATCCAAACCATTCAGCTGCGGCTTCAGTGAGTGTTTCAACGAAAAGACGAACAGAAACATCTTCATATTGGATTGCAAGAACACCGCTTGCTGTAAAGAATGCACTTATATGCTGATCAGTAGTGACTTTTCCATCACCAGAAAACTTGGGAAGAATTTTTCGAGAACCAACGGACATGTCATGTAGTTGATTCCCTAAATCTAGAGGGCCGATAGCAGCTCCCCATGGGACTGGTGGCTGCGGTGCTTGATGTGCCATGGTCGGAAG
The DNA here is from genome assembly GCA_028749045.1 of Cupressus sempervirens. Lineage (NCBI taxonomy): Eukaryota > Viridiplantae > Streptophyta > Pinopsida > Cupressales > Cupressaceae > Cupressus > Cupressus sempervirens. Next base: position 548,723,225 of record CM053785.1, on the reverse strand, counting down.
AATGATATTCAAGGGCTGCAAATTTATAGCTAAAGGTACGATAGTACCTGGCAAAAGCAAAGCTTGAAAGGCTGTAGGAGAAACAGTAGCCCTAGTTGGAGAAGAAGACCTACTAACAGACTTGACCTTTTTCTTCTTCTTAGGAGTAATTGGCTTAAAATCTAACTTTTGAAGGGCTTCAAAGTCTTCGTCTACCAAACCCTTTTGTCTATCAACTCAAGTGTATGGTTTATCAGCCAGCTTAGTTGTTATTATTTATTTGCCCTTGAATATGACCAAGATTCTGTCTGTTTCTTCTTGGAATGACCACTATTCTTTCAATAACTACAACGTTCTGACCAATAGGGGCTCTTCGCAAGATTTCTCCGAACTCCTCTTCTTTTTCAACAACTCGATTAACTTGATGATATTCCTGTACACTTCGTCTACACCTCCAGGCTAGAGTGTTCAAGTCTGAGATGATATCTTCCTGGGTGTCTTGAAAGCCAAGGTTCGGTTGGAGAACAGGAAAAACATTCTCATGTGGAAGCACCATTGTACTTCATCATAGGCGACTGTCAATCTTTCTGTTTAGTCTCCCCAGCAAAGTCGCCAAAAATCTGTTGGTAAACAGATTTGTCACAGTAGAATTGCCCAACGGAGTGTGTGGCAAACCGTTCACAACAGTTGGATAGGCCCTTGATATCCGGCCTTCCTCTGCGTTTGGAGGGGCAGCTCCCTCGTAAGATATAATTTTTAAAGGGGTTTTTCAATTAAAAAAATCTAAAACTTCAAATTTCAAGAGAAAGTCATTCAGGACGAATGCACCACACGCCTTCACAACCTTCTTCGATAAACAAAATCAATAACAGAGGTGCTCAAGAGCTACGCTTGAGAGTAACCAGTATTATTAAGCACATTCATAATCTTTCGTAAACACTCGCATAGCACCATGAGAATGTCTACTACAGCGTATAACAATTTGGATTTTAAAATAAGAAACCCAAAGAACATCTCATTTCATTTCCTTGCACCAAGAAAGCGGTAGAGATTTTTCAATTCAGAGATAAAAAAGTGTACATACTTTCCAAAATTTATCCCTAGATCAAAATTTCAGCATAGTGTTCCCTTATTTTTCCAACCCAAAAAAAAAAAGTCCATTTACAAAGCCAAAAGGTGTCCTTATATAGACATAGAGGTTAATAACTACCTCTCTGAGGTTAATAACCACCTCCGAAATACGAAATTTTGGAAGGTTAATTAACCTCAAGAAAATTAACCTATACAAGGAAACTCGTAAAAACAAAACTTTAGCTAGAGTTCCTAGAAACGTTTGCATATACAATCACTAATTCTTCTAGCTATTAGCCCTATCTATCCGGACACAATTGATCTATCTCGGAAAGCCCTGTAAGCATCTCGGATGAGCATCATTGATTCATAGTTCGGAATGAACACGTTTTCCATCCTGAGTTTGGCTGTGAGGTATCTATCTTGGATTTCTTCCGACTCCTGTCGATAGGCTGAAATGTTACAATCTCCCAGCGTGACTGCAACCAGGCTAAGCTTCATCATAGTTTCAGCCTCTGATACACGGTTCTCTATTTCTGAATGAATTTGAACACTGAAGGAATCAAGGAGAAACTGACAATCAACATGCTGAAGATCACTTACTGGCACCCCACCTGTGATAGTAGAGATTAATTCATCTATACTTTTTGTTTTCAGTTGCTCCAAAGAAGTTATTAACTTCTCGAACTCAGTGATCCCTTTGTTGATGTTTATCATCTTCCAACCAACACGTTTACTCCAGACACGTATTTGGTTGTCACTTGGATCAGCAATAATTTTCTCAAGGAGTAGGGTGCTCGTATCCAACTTGGCCATTTCTTTTAATTCATCAGCTACTTTTTGCCAGTTGGATTTATGTTCCTTGCTATTTTCCAGCTCCTTAGAAATTTCCTGTATCCGCGTGATGGCTTTCCCACATATCTCTTTTACTCCAGTTATAAGTTTTGAAGCATCTTCTATCATCCTGTTTATCCAAGCCTCGATCATCATACTATATGACTTTTGTTGGTCGATTCTTTGAACAACAGTATGATCTAAAATACCATCAAGACCTGTTAGAACCGGCGGGGTGGCCACGACTTGGGTAATAGAAGGATTGCTGATTGAATTAACATAAGCTACCATCATCTGAAGTTGTTCTTTGAGTTGCTCTTTGGCTCTTCTTTCTTTCTTCGCCCTTTGCAACATCTGAGCGGCAATCAATTCAAAATTTTGAAACTCTCTTTCCACATTAGAAGAACCAAGGTCAACGTTTTCTAGAATGAAATTTGATTCAGATGCTTCATCAACATTCTTTTCAACTATAGGCTTGGCTAATTCCACACACAAATTGCCTGAAGTTTTATCAATAGCTAACCTGGACATCACTTTGGTCTTTTTCGCTTTAGGAGGCTTCTGAAGAATGCTAGAGACCATATCAAATGGAGGTGGAACCATTTGAACAACTTTCTTCCTCTTCTGAAGACTATCCTGGAACCATGAATGTGTAACCTTTGAAACTTGTTCGGCACCTGTTACATTTTCAGCAACCATCATTAAGTCTTCCGAATTAGATAACGGGTCATCTAACTGTGTAATGTCTATTATGGGCATATCAGGAGGATGAAGACTCAAGTGAGGAATCGCTACATCACGAGGGGATGTAACTGGAACATGTGATTCAGCAATTTGAGGGCTTTTTTGGTCTTTTTCATTCCTTCTACCTTTCATTCTTGTCCTTTTCCTTTGGACTGTAAACTTATCTGGCTGATTCAAACCTTCATCTTGATCTTGACCATCTATATCCAGTTGTTGTATCTGCTCACTAGAAGTGGCCTCTATCGCCATCTGAGACGATTCCCCTATATTATTTCTCCCCTCTTTATTTTGAGATTCACCAGTTGCTTTTTCGGTTCTGACTTTACTGATCCAGTCTCTTGTTCTTTTAAGAACATAGGAAGACCTCTCTTTCAAGCTTTTCAATTCGGGAATTGACTAATCAATAGTAAGGAGCTCTAGCAATTCAATTTTCTCATAATAATAAGGATCAACCAAAGAAACCTCATCATCATCTATGCCTGTTACATCAATGTCTAACTTGAAGTCTATTACCTGTCGTACTGTAAGCCGCATCATATCCCTCTTCCTGACTTCGAAGTCATTTTCATAATCCTCCCAAAAATCTTCTAGAGCCGGGAAGTGACCGAGACTGGGATTTAACTTCAACTCATTCACAGCATAGCCCTTACTGTCATAAGGGAAACGCATCGTGTAGAGATGCAAATTTATCGTGGCAATAGATCTTTCAATGTTCCTGGCATCTGATGCAGTGTCACAACTATAATATCCGATGCCGATAGGAAAAGTTATTTCATCTGTCCTCCTGTTCCTGCAAAGTTTATTGATTTGGTTGATTTGCCTGCACATTTCAATTAAGACTAATTTATCATCAGCGAATCTAGGTAACATCAACGGACATCCATCATAGGCAGCTAGCCGGATATAAGTAAACTTCGGAAACTGTATAAAAACACTTCCATATTTTTGCACTTTCATCGCTGCTTCTGGTGAAATCCTGAGCCCAATGTTCCCCTGAATTTCCCTTACAGTTAGCATGGTGAATGCGTCATTCACTCTTCTGAAATGGTGCAGGCTATTATCATACTGAATTTGAGGAAGATGATTATAAATGATGGTTGTGTCATCATAAATGCCTTGCCGGTTAAGTCCTGGCCAACTTTTGGTACTTGCAATGGCATAGAAAAGGTATGAAGTCATATAAAAGTAGTCATTTTCCTGAAGTCCCATGAGTTGTCTGTGCAATTAGTCACTGATAATTTCAGCCCAATCAATGTATTGTTTTCCTTCGCAGACCATATTAATGAATAGAAACATCCAACCTTCGAACTCGTGTGAATCCCGAAGACCAACAATCTTGCTCAACAAGGTTACCATGTTCGCCACATCTTCTTTCAGTGATGATCTGTGAATGGATTTGCCTAATTGCGATTTGCCTCTTCTTGGTTGGAAGAACCACGATCTTGCCACAGTATTTAAACATTGGGTTTGATTGGCAGTAAAATATTCCTTGGCAGCTCTTAGATTAATGCTGGCATATTGCATCCTAGCGGGCAATCGAAAAATGATAACAATAGAGGCAGGGTCCAGGCAGGCAACTGTTTCATTGTTCGGTGAAAGAACTTCTCTAGTGCTGGGATGATAAGCCTTCATGCATTCCAACAGTAATTCTGGGCATTGTACGGAAATGGGATGTCCGCCTGCTTGAGCCAAGCCGCTTTCCAATATTTTTCCAGCTAATGGAGTCTTTTCTTCATTCACAAGAGATGACCAGAAGTCTTGAAGGCAAACATTTCCTAAAATGGTATCACCAATATCTGGAAGCGTACTTCTTAAAACAGGAGCATAATCCGGTCTCTGATACTTGTACTTCATGGTTTGATTTCCAATCCTTTTCTCAAATATGCCGAGCTACAAAGAAAATAAGAATGCTGATTCGAACTTGGGTGACTTAATGAGTGGAGCTTCCAAAGCTGCAGGTCAGGAAAGGGTATTTTGTCAAACGTTTTGCCAACACCCTGTATGTTCGGTTTATGTGTTCACCACCTTTTTAATTTTGGCATTGTATCAAACAAGTCAGGAGCAAATCTCAAAGGTTTCGAACATCTTCCATAACTTGGCCATGAACCTGACAATGAACTATCATAATTCCTTTTGATTGAAGGTTCTTATCACCTAAACTCTTAAGAGACCTTCTCTATCGGCACCCTCAAGGCTGAGATTTGGCGATTGATCAAATCTTTGGAAAACACGTACTCTCAATAGGGAATGTCTTCCTTTTATTGAATGCACAAGCACGCAACCTGTGGTCATCCAATGATTAAAACAGAGCCCGGATTCATTCCTTGCAAAAATCGTGACTTTGCCAATATCGTGCCTCTCATTTATGTGTCGCTGATTAAATGTATCTGCAGCAATTTAGATGCATAGCGTGAGGCTGGTAAGAGCTCGCAGGCCTATTCACCTTGGCATTACATCAAACAAATCAGGGGCGATCTTAGGAGGTGCTTGCATTCTTCATTACATGTCCATGGATCGGTATTTGTCTTCACCAGTACCGAGCTAGATAATCATCCATTTATGTTGTGGGCGGTGTCCACAAATTACATTCTAAATGACTTTAGGAAATCGAAAACATTACAGGCTGGGTCAATACGTAATGCCTTGGGTTTGCGGCCGGTACAGTGCCTGCGTATTAGCAAAGGCAGTGAAACTCAATTTTTAATATCACACTGGTTGCTCACCATCTCAAAAGCCGTAATCCGATCCTGAGTTATCATTCATTTCGGGTTTCCCAAGCTCCACCAGAGTTCCCGTACTGTCATCTACCCCATTTTAACATCACTCACTTCCTCATCTACGTGCGGGATCAAACCCATCAACTACCAAGGGGATTGATATTAACAATACGCATTATAATGTCTCATTTGCTGAAGGTCGTGCGGCTCAACTTGGGAGGAGGGCGGAATGCATTCAAAACTTTGGCATCATATCACTGTTTGCTCATCATATATACTGGTGGCTTTATGTCATCCGAGTTACCAGACTTTGAGACACCCCCCCGTTGCAGAGGAAACGATAACCGCAGGTTCAAACTAATTCCAATAAAGCTGAATCGTGAGTTGACAATGCATTGAATGGGGTGGCGCACTGTTATTGCGTCTTTAACAATATTTGTAGCCTGGACCTCATGGCACATTGTTAATTCAAATTAAAACATCTCGCACTGCACATGGTGGATATCAAGTACTCTGTTCGATACATTTTCATTGTGATTACCAATAGCTCTCATGTAATAGCTCTCATGTATATATCTTACTTCTCATGGAAGAATTTTGAACAAGTTAATAACTGCCTTACAAAGGTTAATAAAAACGTGTTTTTAATGGCTATCATTAACCTATAGGAGAGGTTAAGAAAAACGTATTTTTAGTGGTTAACATTAACCTTTTATTTGGAAGTTAAGAAAAGCACGTTTTTGGTGGTTAACATTAACCTTTTAAGAAGTTAAAGGTTAAGAAATACGTGTTTAGGCGGCAATCATTAACCTTTTATATCTGGAGGCTCAGAAGTTGGATTTCAATGATCTCAAGTGCTGTGCGGAACCACTAATGAGCAGGAGACATGGAGGCTTAAAGACTCGCAAAATTCGAAGATAGAATGGTCAATTTAAGGTATAAAACCGGGCAAGTTTTAAATATTAACTATGGCTCGTAAAATTGAAACAAATTCTATAGTCGGGCAACAAGTTGTAACTGCAACACAATCTTTTTTGTTTATACGGAAGGTTCCATCATCATACTCCCATGCTGGGAACGCTTTCTGCCATTGTATATGCCTCTCGGCATAAATATGAAAAATCAATGGTCTTCCCTTTTGCTACAGAATTGAGCTGTGTACAATCGAGTTTAATAGGTTTATCATAATGGCCAGGCACTCTACTGCTCGGAGAAACTAGAATGACTACCAGAAATTCAGTACAATCAAGCAGGCCATCCCAGACATAGTGAATTCCCTAGCATTTATTGCTTTCATTCGATCTTTATTCTCTTATTAATCCTCGTCGTTGCGGCTGATGACAATTACAACTACTTCCGTCATTCATAATACTGATTATGTTTTTTTTTACTTCAATTTCACTATGCAACACAAAATTTGTTACCATCAACATTCACACCGTAGTTTATCAGGATGTATATATATGTATATAAATTGTCATCTTCAAAATTGTTATTAATACGAAAGAAATGAGGAATGCATATGAACTCTCATCTTCAAAATTGTTATTAATATGAAAAAATTGAGGAATGAACAAAATGTTGGACAAAAAAGAATAACAGTGCGGGCCATGCAATAATAAATGAGTCAATCTACAAAATTTTAACTTCATACATTCCTCGGAATGAATGCAAGACTTGCAACAAATATATATATGACAGAGGAGTTCCAGTGATGTTCAGAACACTCTATTCAGCAGGCAAATTATTCGGAAAGAATATTTTTAGTGGCCTCCTAAAATAAGTGGATCTGAATGGAACAAGATCTGAAGAGGCCACAATAGTACAAATTTAAATAAAATAAAATAAAGCTCTGCTCGGTGATGGTTTTCGTCTGATCCATAAATATGTCAAACCTAGTCGATAAAGCAAATTCCTTTAGTTCAGGAAATTGAAAAGATTAAACTTGTATGTTGCTTCCACAAAACTCACTATTCACCCATGCCTTGCTGTGCACATCAACGTCCTCGTCGTTGTCTATATTTATTGGCGAATTGAAAAATAAGGAGGACATTGCTGTGCTAAGGAAGGCAGGTGTGATTGTGGACTTCCTTGAAAGCAAGGAACAAGTGGTGAATCTTTTTTAATCCCTAACTAAAAGAAAGGAAAAAGGATTTGCTCCTGCAAAGTTATCCATTAGTCTGAGAGAAATTGCAGTTGTCCACAAAAATAAGACACAATTCCATGAAGCCAATTTGTAAGCATTTATTTTGGTAAGCCATGGCATATTGCTGTTACCTTAAACACCCTGCTATTGCTTCTCTTGACAGCGGCACAAGTGACCTTCAGTTTGTTTTACATTTGCAATACCTACCGACCACCCTCCACTGCTCAACGTCCACACTGCCACACCTGCCTCTGTCTCTTTTTCTCTCCCCCCATTTCCCTCTGTAAGAGATGCAATTTTCCTAATATAATGAAAGCCCAATAGATTCATTCCACATTCTTAAAATGGTAATCAATCCTCAGGTTTTTACTTTAACACCTGGCTTCAGTCTGGTTCTACTCATGGCAGATAGGGTAATTATACTTAATTCTGAATAATGGTTGCTGTGTCACCCAAGAAATGTCTACAGTACCGTCGATATTACAGCCTCCAGAAAACTGGCATTGAAAGTGAACATATGAAGTTATTTGGAAGCCAATAAAGCTGGAGAGGTGAAAAGCTGCCAGATCGGCCACCACCAGTAGAGCAATCAATTATTCTTTGCCGGAAGTGGCTGCACTTACCATCAGATTAAAACTTGTTAATATCTATTTGTCAAAGGCAAAAATAATTAGAACTTCAACTAACAGAAAAAAGGGCCTGACGTTGAAATTGACTGGGAAATAAATGAAGCTGACTCATATTACATAAAGCCTTGGAAATTTCATACGTCAGCCTGTAAGAAAAGTCCATTGTGTATGTTCAGTGGGATAATTCATGTTAGAAAATCATTACGTAAACAGAAAGCAGACATCTGCTGAAGATTGAGTATAGCGAGAATATGTTGCTAGATAGTAAATTTCCACATAAATCTAAACAGATAAAATTGAGAGCTCTTATGTAATACTTACCTCAAAACAAATTATTTGACAAGGACAAATCCATTCACTGCAAAAGTTTAGGCAGCACATGGTTCAATGGACCTCCCAGTCTATTGCTCTCCAGTTCAAGCAATTGTAGTTGAGTATAACTTGTTAGCTGATCTTGAATTGGACCATTTAGAAAGTTGTTATTAATTACTAGGTATGTCAAATTTTGGGCATTTGAAACTGCGGAACAGATAGTTCCGGTTAGGCTGTTCTACGCATATTGTTTATCGGTAAAACTGCGGAGGAATAATTGATTGTTGCTGAGATTGTTAAAAATAAATCAGCAGAGTCGATTGCCACTTGGATTAAAGGCTTGCAGATTGCATAAAGAATGACATTGCATAGTAGTAATTTATGTCGGTAGATTGCTGCTCAGATCCATTATTTGCAGAGTGCTCAAAGTGTTGATATGGAGAAGGCCAACGGTCACATTATCCTTCCCTCCAATAAGTGTGTCTCTTGGTTTCATGAGACCTTTCACATGTAGTATTATTGGAGCCTATTTATATGCTGCTCCTACTCATTTGTAATGATCTTTTATACAATAATCCAATACTCTGCAGTCTGGACATAGCCACTATTGTGGTGAACCAGGATAAATCTGGTGCTGTGTATTTTGTATTGCGTCTACTTTTATTTCTCTGTTTTAATCCTTTCAATTGGTATCGGAGCACGAGGTGTGCAGATTGGAAATCGGTGTTGAATTTCCAGAAAAATGGAGGATACGAAAAATAGAGAGATTCACAGGCAAAAACTACAGCCCGTGGAAAGTGCAGATGCGCTCTTTGCTGATTAAGCAAGACTTATCAGTCACAATCAAAGGAAAGTCTAATAAAACAGCTACAATGTCGAATGAAGATTGGCAAAAGACGGATGAGAAGGCGATGGCTTCTATTTTTCTCTCGCTATCACAAAACGTCTTGTTCAATGTCTCAAACAAGAAGACAATGAAAGAAGTTTGGGACAAACTTCAAAATATGTATCAAATGGCGTCAGCTGCAAACAAAATCTTCATTATGAAGAAGCTCTATAAACTGAAAATGAAGGAAGGGACTACGATGTCAAATCATATAAATGATTTGAACACTCTACTATGTCAAGCAACCTCGATTGGTACGACTCAAGATGACAAAGCCAAAGCCATCATCTTGTTATGTTCTTTACCTAACAGTTGGGATCCCGTAGTTACAACTGTAAGCACTTCGAACTCCACAAAGTCAAAGCTGGCCTGTGATGAAATTGTTTCCACCTTACTAAGTGAAGACATGAGAAGAAGTAACAAAGACTCCTCATCCGGTGATGTTCTCACCATGGTCAGCACCGAGCGAAGGGGAAGAAGCCATCATAGAGGTAATAACCACTACAATCAAAGGAAATCCAAATCAACCAATCGTTCAAGGTCAAGAGATAGGAATGGAGAATGCTGGTTTTGTGGTAAGCCCAGCCACACAAAAAGAAATTGTCCGGCTTACAAGAAAGCACAAGAAAAAGTGAGAAACATTGAAGCAAATACAGCCTATGAGAAAGATGAAAGTGTTTCAATTCTTTCTACAAGTGACTCAAGATCAGATTCTTGGGTGATAGATTCCAGAGCTTCCTTCCATGCCACTTCATGTATGGATTGTTTCACAAATTACCATGAAGGTCAATTTGGAGATGTATTTCTTGGAGATAACAAATCTTGTGAAATAGTTGGCAAAGGTGAAATTTTGTTACAGCTAGAAGATGGAGGACAATGGTTGTTAAAAGATGTTCGCCATGTTCCCAAATTAAGGCGAAATCTGATTTCTGTTAATTAGCTTTTTGCACAAGGATATTATCCATCCTTACATCTGGATACTTGGAAAGTCACCAAGGGTTCGAGAATCATTGCCAAGGGAAATAAAGTTGGTAATCTTTACCTTCTTATAAAGCCTACTAAAGTAGGGGTTGTTATGACAGTCATGGGCAGCGATGTGACACTTTGGCTCAAAGATTGGACCACATGAGTAAAAAAGGCCTTGAGGTAATGCTCAAAAGGGATCAACTACCGGGTCACCAATCAGCAAACTTGGAGTTTTGTGAACATTGCCTTTACGGAAAGCAAAAGCAGGTCAGCTTCTCGAAAGATGGACATAATCTGAAGGAAAAACCATTGGAACTTGTACACTCGGATGTCTTTGGTCCGGTTGAGGTAAGTTCTTTAGGAGGTGCAAAGTTTTTTGTTACTTTCCTTGATGATTGTACTAGGAAAGTATGGATATATATGATGGCCAATAAATCTGAAGTTTTTTCTAAGTTCAAAATTTTCAAAACTCTTGTTGAAAACCAAAGAGGCCACAAGATTAAATGCTTGAAAACGGATAATGGAGGTGAGTTTTGTTTGCTGGAGTTCGACAATTATTGTGCAGATAATGGTATTCGAAAGGTGAAAGTTGTCCCCTACACCCCTCAAAAAAATGGGGCAGTGGAAAGACTCAACAAGACAATAATGGAGAAAGCTCGATGTATGCTTTCAAATGCAAGTTTGGGAAAAGAATTCTAGGCTGAGGCATGTAATACAGCCGTATATCTCATTAATCGGAGTCCTTCTTCAAGGTTGAACTTCGGAATTCCAAAAGAGGAATGGCAAGGCAAAAGAGTTTCATACTCTCATCTTAGAGTATTCGGTTGTTAGGCTTTCATACATGTGCCCAAAGAGAAAAGAAGCAAGCTAGATCCTAAATTTGAGCCTTGCCTATTCGTTGGATACGAAGAGGATCAGTTTGGCTTCAGACTTTAGAGTCTAGCTGATAAGAAAATTATTAGAAGCAGAGACATTGTCTTCAATGAGAAACATTTCTAGCACTGCATTCTCAAGAAATGTCTGAAAAAGAATTTGTGCCAATCTCTGCACAAAGGAATGTTGGATTGAATCCACAAACAATACCTAATCCTATCCCATATAGTCCCATCTCTGTCCTAGCTCCACTTCCCTCCTTATCTCTAATAGTTGAATTAGGGAATACTGACAATAACAATGATACTAATCTCAGAATAAGACATCAAGCCTCCTCTCACTATGAGGATGTCACACAAAGCAGCGATGTATAGTCTAAGATACTGCATCCATATGATTGGCATCATACAGCACTAGAAGAAGATATTCATCCTACAACCGCAAGTAATGCAAACATAGTCTCTAAGCATGATTGGCATCTCTTCAATGAAACCGAGCACTCCATCCACCATAGCCCTGAAGACTTTGTTCATCTCCATGGTATTGAGGGAAGTCCAACATCTCATGTGATTGTTGATAATACATATATCAGTCAACAATCCTCCGCCCGCAAACATCTACAACCAACAAAAAACTCAACAGAGAATACCATGTGCGATCCAAGTGAATATACATGGCATAGTGCTAGCAATGAAAACATTCCCAAATTCAATACGAGGCATAGCGCCAGTCATCTTGGACTTGGGGTAGCTAATCCACGGATGCAAGTAGCACAAGTTAATCCGCAGGGGGGCAGTCAATTCTTTCCATTGGCAAGTTAATCCGCAAGGCAATTACAGTGAACATTTGCAAACTCCCCTTGACAACGTGTATACTCACCACAATGGATAGCAAACAGTCAACACTGAGTCTTTGAACCAACAGCTAACAAATTTTACTGGCCCCCATGACATTGTGAAATCGCACAAGACACAAGATATGCGATTCATCTCCATGGATGGTCCTCCATCCATGCACACTAACCATCAAGACTATACCCTCGACAGAACAGGAGGTTCTTTTACCTCACACTGTGAATTGGAAATAGATGGTCTTTCACCACAAGCTCATAGAAATCCTTTAATGGGCCAAATGTCAGCCGACAAATATGCCAAGCAAAATTCACATGGCAATACGAGCATATCACTTTAGATTCATGAGCGTGCTGAAACAAAAAGGCAAGAAACTATAAAATCCAGTGATAACAGTAAAGAGGGAGTTAAAATTTTGAATGGGAAAACCTCTATCTCTGGGTCTCCATTCGAATTAATTCAAGCTCAAACAGAGAATGTTGAAACTCATTTAAGAAGATCCCATAGAGAAAGGAGAATGCCGATTAAATTTTCAGATTGAGTTGTTATTTGCTAAAGAGGCAGCCTTCAGTTTTGATTTCCAAATTCTCCGAACCAACCACTTATAATCTGCACTCAAAGATGTAAACAGTGAAAAATGGCAAGCTATGATGCGTGACGAAATGGATTCTTTACTCAAGAATCGAACTTGGGATTTGGTCTCTCTTCCACCAAATCGAAGACCACTCAAGAACAAGTGGGTATATCGTGTGAAAGAGGAAGCAGAAGGCAACAAACGCTTCAAAGCCAGATTGGTGGTAAAGGGATTTGATCAAGAAAAAGGGATAGATTTCAATGAAATCTTCTCACCTGTTGTCAAGATGACAACTATCCAAACTATTTTGGGATTAGCAACAACTTGGGATCTTGAGTTAGAACAACTTGATGTGAACACCGCATTCCTACATCACCTAGAACAACTTGATGTGAACACCGCATTCCTACATGGTGATGTAGAAGAGGAACTATACATGGAGCAGCCTCAAGGGTTCGTAAAGAAGGGACATGAGCATCTTTATTGCAGATTAAATCGGAGCTTGTATGGCCTCAAACAAGCCCCAAGACAGTGGTATGTAAAATTTGATCGCTTCATGGCTGAACATAATTTCACAAGATGTGAATCAAACCCATGTGTCTACTTCAAGAAACTTCCAAGTGGTGAGTTTGTCATCCTTCTTCTTTATGTCGATGGCATGTTAGTAGCTGGCATCTTCTTTATGTCAATGGCATGTTAGTAGCTGGCATCTTCTTTATGTCAATGGCATGTTAGTAGCTGGCACAAATAAAAGAATAGTTAATGAGTTGAAAGAGAAATTGGCAAGCAAATTTGCAATGAAAGACTTAGGGGCGGCCAAAAAGATTCTTGGCATGACGATCACAAGGGATAGAAAAAAGAGAGAAATCACTTTGTCTCAAAAACAATACATTGACAAAGTTGTTGAAAGATTTGGCATAGCTGATGCAAAAGTAGTTCCTATTCCTCTTGCTGGTCATTTCCGATTAAGTTCTGAATTATGTCCAAAAACACAAGAAGAAAAAGACTTCATGGAGAAAATTCCTTACAAATCAACAATTGGTAGCATTATCTATGCTATGGTTTCCACTCACCCCGACATTGCTCATGCGGTGGGAGTTGTGAGCAAGTTCATTAGCAATCCCAGAAAAGCTCATTGGGAAGTCGTCAAATGGATACTAAGGTATCTAAAAGGCACTTCAAATTATGTCTAATGTTTTGGCAGAAACAAAGTTCAGCTACAAGGTCATACTGATTCTAATCTTGCCAGAGACTTGGATAAACGAAGATCTACCACTGGTTATACCTTCACGTTTCTCGGAGCTGTGATCAATTGGGCTTCATGCTTGCAACATTGCATTGCTCTTTCTTCAGCTGAGGCTGAATACTTAGCTTTTTCCGAAGGTGCAAGGGAAATGATTTGGCTTCAGCAATTGCTTGGTGACTTGAAAGTTCATCAAAGTGAATATAATCTGTTTTGTGACAGCCGCAGCACGATCTTCATGGCACATAATCACTCATCACAACGTTGCTCCAAACACATTGACACGCATGCTCACTTTGTTCATCATGTAGTCAAAGAGGGCAAGCTGAAAGTTGTCAAGATTGACACCAAGATCAATCCGGCTGATATATTCACGAAGGTTGTCGCCAAAGAGAAGTTCGAATGTGCTAGAACTTCTCTTGGACTTGTGAAGAAAAGATAAATCATTCTTTGAGCAGGGTATTGGGTGATCAGTTACAGCATTGGTTGTCCTTCAGGTGGGAGTTTGTTGATATGGTGAAGGCCAACGGTCACATTATCCTTCCCTCCAATAAGTGTGTCTCTTGGTTTCATGAGACCTTTCATATGTAATATTATTGGAGCCTATTTATATGCTGCTCCTGTTCATTTGTAATGATCTTTTATACATTAATCCAATACTCTGCAGTCTGGACGTAGCCACTATTGTGGTGAACCAGGATAAATCTGGTGTTGGGTATTTTATATTGCGTATACTTGTATTTCTCTGTTTTTAATCCTTTCACAAAGAAAATAATTAAGAATAGATTGCCAATTAGATTTAAGGCACGTAGATTGTTTGAAAAATACAATTGCAGGGGTAAACCCTGTCAGTAGATTGCTTCGTAAACCAATCGTTCACAGATTCTTCAAATATAAAGAATTAAAATTAAAATTAAAACAGAAACCCACAGTAATCTTTCAAAAATGTACTACACAATTCCGGAGAAAAAAATCTACCATTGCAGGCAGGAAATGCAACAAAAGATAATACATTCTTCAATTCTTGCTATTCAAATCGCGAATTTCAGAAAGTCGCTGAACTGAAACTAGGCGTACCCGAGCATAAAATAAACTGTGTACTCGAGCATAATAGATGAAAAGCGAACTGAACTTATTAAAATAATGGACTTTTAATTCTGAACTAAGTAAAAATATCGTGACAAAAGATTTCTATCTTCTTTTCTTTAATGGAGCTGATTCATAACTAAAGGGGAGAGGACTAATAGCATACTGAAAGTTGCAGAGCCGAAGGTTGTCGATTCGTCGCTTGGCTGACCACGCTCGTCGCCAAGAAACACCACATTCGTCTTCTCCTTGAAACAATCACATTTTCTTCACAAACAAAAGGAAACACATAGCTAGGGTTAGGGTTATTTTTCAAAGGACACATTAACCGCTCGATCGTACATGAAACCCTACAACACCCAATTTGCAAATGTGAAGACATTGCGAAACGCGCCTCTCACAAATGTGCAGAGATCTTTAGGAAGAGGTCTTTGACGAAAGTCACAAGCACCCGGTGTCCTCTGTTAAATAACCCTAACCCTCACCATGGGTTTCTACGAACAGATCAATACGATACATTGTTCGAAAGCTGTGGATTTCTACGAAGTGAACTCCAGACTCTTGAGCTTACTTTAGCCTCCCGCTAAAAGGAAAATTCAACTGCAGAAAACATCAAACCCACCGACTCGACCACAGATACTGAGAGTATCGTCAAACCTCACTGCGAGATGTAAATGTTGGTCAAATCGCTATTATATTGGAGATTGTGGCTACGTAGTGAAAAAAAATAGGGCTTAAGAATAGAGAGGGGATGGTGAGAGCTTTTTAGGAATTTTAAAGGTGAAGGGTGTTATGAATATTTTAATTTGTTTCAGCTTTAAAAATTTAGCTTCTAGTTAGTGGTCTCATGAATATTGTATGAAGAATTTAAATTTATGATATCACTATTTTATTACTATTATGATTAAATCTTTAAATTAATTAATAAATTGTTGAGATGTGGCAAAAAAACTCCTAAAGTTAGTGGGGCTCCTCACCCCATTTTCACTCGCTCAAATTAAGAGGGTTAAAAATTCGGGGCTCCTATTTTAAAGGAAAAGATTCCAATTAAACCTTTAGCCCCCAAAAAAATTTATCATGGAGCCACACCCTTCTCAAAAATAAAGCCCTTATTGATCCATTTCTAAAATGGACGCGTGGTTTCTAATTCAAGCTTCATTTTTAATTATTTTCATTAAATAATACCAATCATATTTCTAATATGATTGTGAGGATCTCTATGAGAGGAGGTCACGGATCGAAAGTAATGTGAAGTTGGCTTGAGGTTGTGTATATTAGATTGTTAAGTGTAAGGGAAGAGAATTAGCAGTCGCCATGCTAATTTCGTGTATCTGGATTTCCTAAATTGTAAGTCAAACTATGCAAAAAAAAATTGGTGTACCTCTAAAAGCGACTCAAGAGCTTCAAGCTAAGATTTCAACATTTGGGCATTTGTGGATCTCTTTGTAAAGGTTGTGGGTGCGAAGTAGTCGAAGTGTCATTTTAAAATGCTTATCTGATACCCATTATGTTCACCCCCCTATAGCCGCTCAAATAGTACTTTTGGCACAAATTGACCAATCAACAACCAAGAAAGATTTAAAATGAACCCATTATGTTCACCCTCCTATAGACACTCGTATAGTACTTTTGGCACAAATGGACCAATCAGCAACCAAGAAAGCTTTAAAATGATCAACTATTAGTACATGAATGATTGGTTATTAGTACATGTGTTATCGGCTATCAGTACAGGCCTTATCATTTTTGGGGGCTTTTCAAAAGCAGTAATTAGGGGGTATATGTAACGAAACCCTCACAGTCATTGGAGCCCTTGGTGACTACGGGGTCCCTTCCCTTATTAGATTGTTAAGTCAACAAGTTTTCTAGAGTAGCAACAAAAATATTTGTAAACATTATGTATTTTTATAAACTAACAATTGTTTGAGAGTCTTATGATATGAGCTAGTGTTAGCCCAACTTTTTGAGTCACTGTGATTGATCTTATGTTTTCTCTTCACTTACTAAACTCTGCCTTTTGAACTATGTGGTGTTCCCCTTGAGATGTTATTTTGACTTAGGCGCATAAAGTCGAACCTCATTGTGAAATACTTGTGATTTAATCCCTTGAACCACTTTAAACCTCTTTGAACCTTGGTTCGAAGTAGTTCAAAGCAGTTCGACCAAAGGTTTTTGGACTAACTAGTGGGACCTACCAAGTTTATCGTTGGTGTTCTTCTGAACCACTTCGAACTTCTTTGAACCTTTGTTCAAAGTAGTTTTGACACTAGGAATCGACACTCGAGAATGTAATTGGTGTCTAACAAGATAGTTGTCCTGAAGGTATGGGAGATGGCGTCTTGATAATGATGTAAACATTCCCTCTAAATCATTACTACTTAGTACGGGCGACAAGTTGGCAGCATAAGTGGAAAGAGCCAAATCTATTATTTTGAAGGCTAAATTGTGTTGTCAAAAAAATATTAAATAATTGTAAAAACACTTCCCTCAAGAAAGCATTTAATGAAAAACAACATGACTCCTTGAAGCGTGTGTTCTGGCCGGCAATAATATCGCCATAAAAACCTCATCATTCAGTGGTACTTTCCTCGATATACTAGTTTTTCTTTAAAATCAAGTCTAAAACTCATTTATCCTACTTCGTGCTAAATCGAGAGCTAAACAGTGAGAGAAGAAAGAGAAGTATTTTGGTTATTCAATGGCTTATAGGTGAGTGTTGAAAAATATTTCCTTTTTGCTTCTGTAATGTCATTTTTACTTTTGGGAGAAAGGTTTGGAAAGCTTGTTTTTCTATGGAAAAATGAAGTTCATAATGCATTTTTCCATAAATACCTCTAGTCTTGAGTGCCAGAAACCTATAATTTTCAATACTAATTTGATGGGAGACGAGGTTGAGAAATTACAAGAAAGATTCTTAGAATAAGATGAGGTTAAGGGATGTCTGAAAATCCTAACAAGTGGTCTCCTCGAAGCAGTCACCTTCCCTCTTGCATTACTAAGCCCAAATTTACTCCAATTTCGTATAGACCATTATGATGTAAAAGCTAAGAGCATACTGAATAAAAATGGGGAACCCTTATTGTCTATTCCGGAGACCATCTCATCTGTCCTAAAGTTGTCAGAATGTGCGTTTGTTAGTTTCAGTCCCACCCAATCCTTAGTTCAATACCGAGAAGACCCTTCAAAATACCGTAACAAAATGGCCAGGAAGTGGACATAAACATTTTATAGGGGAGGTTCAAGACTACCTAAAGTACTCACTAAGGATCATCTGAAACCCCATATACACGACTTGATGGTTTTGTCGCAGAGAACTAAGGGGTCGATTGATGTTTTGGTTTTTGAAGAATGGATCTTTCATTATATAGACATTGGTTTAACTGGTAAACAATTTCTAAACTGAGTAGAGTTGATAGCCAGTTCATTAAGGAACCAACTTAAGCACTCGCAAGTCTCTAAACAAGAATTTTATATGTCTTCCTATCTGATTTATTGTCTTGCATGTGTGAGTGATCTCACCTCTATCCCTCATTAACCTTGGAGTGAAGACATAACGATATATCAATATTGTCTCTTACTAAGGAAAGATAGAGTGTTAGAGGATTTCAGGAGAGTACATGATGTTTTTCTGGGAAATGCACACCTTAGTCTTATTAAAGCCCCCATGCAGAGGATGTCCCCAGAGGCTCAAAGATTAATTCAAACCTATGGAAGTTTCTACATTCAGTTCCCTAGGTTCACCTATTTGAGAATAGGAGGTTTTGAGGAAGAACCCATTAAGTTACCAAGTTATGCTCTAGATTGTTTTGTCTTGGCTGAAATATGCAGACAAATGTTCTCTATAGTTAAAGAAAATCTTCCTGAAGAGAGATGGGAATTTGTTTTCCCCATTAAACTCAGCTCCCTAGCTTGTAACATGATGATTAATGCTTTAGCAATTGGGAGTGACCTATTGAATTTCAATTTTGGGTTCTACCAAGGAAGGAGGGATTCTAATAATAAAAAGTTTGCAAGACTAGTGCTTGATATAAAGGACCAGCTTCAACCAGTGCCTCACCTTGAAGATTTGTGGGAATATTGCAGCAGCGAATAAGAGATCGCTAAAAGAGACCACTCAAGGCTAACATTTTCTCATATCACCTCATTGAAGCTGAAGTTCAAACTAAAGGGACTTATTGAGGATAGTTCAGAAGTCATTGAATCAAGTTGGGAAGAAATGAATGAACAAATTCAACTCGAGTTTTACTAGAACAGAGATGAGGAGGATGATATAAACCTTAGGACTAGGTCCTTATTAGAGTGCACAGATAATTGGTTATGAGAAAAAAGAACCAACTCACCTAATGAGATACAAATTGCAAAACCCACAAAGGCGGTTTCTTTCTCTAAATCTTTGACTTCTGACATCACCCTTTCATCTGATGTTGCAGGTTGTGTTTCTACAGTTAAGAGAGAGAGAAAGGAGTGGTGCCACCAAATTGACTAACAACTCCTAGAACCAGGTCCAAAACTAGGTCTACGACGTTGGTTCAAAAGATAATTCAAATGCCCAACCCTATGGATCAAGAGCAAAATAAAGGAGAGGATCTTGCACTATCAGACAACCAAAAGATGGATGTAGAATTGATAGGTACTACAAACATAATTCAGTCTAGCTTCATGAGTCCCCCTAGAACAAATGAAGCGGTAGTAGTTTCTAGTACCATACCTCCTTGGCTATCTAACTCTGTGAACAAGAAATGTAGCTTTCAGCCTATGTCCATGCCCCTCAAAGACATAGTCACCAAATACACCAATCATACTCCCAAGAATAAGAAGGTAAAGAATGATGCATGCCTAACCAAGGACCTATCACAGGGAAGGTAACAACAAAAGTAGCCACCTATAGGTAGAAAGAAGGTTCAGGTGAAGTAGAAGCCAAAGATTTTAAGGTCACCACCATGGATTTGGGGGTTCTTACTAGAGACACTAGCAACCACATCTTCAAGTTCTTAGTTGACCACATGTTGAGTCAATCAGAAAAGGATAGCTAGGAGAAGAGATAACTGAAATGATTGGTCATCACTATGGCTGAATATATTGATTCTCTAATGAGTGTTGATACACTTCCCTTAATCCAAGTTCTGCATTCTTTTAACCCAACTCCTCCAACAATCAGCACTTAGTCAAACAAATGCAAAGAGCAAGACTATTTCTAGATGCAATGAACGATTGGGTTGGGTCTGGTGTGAAAGAAGGAGCTAAATTCATCTTGGATTTTACCACTACATATGAAGAGGGAGAAGTTTTACTTGGGGAAATCTAAACTCTCATTCCTGTGTGGGAAATGGATCAAAGTCAATGCTAGGCAATTGTCTTCCAAGTGCATCAGGTAGAAAAATATGGAGTGATGAAATTCCTTTCTGAAAATCCTATGAAGGTTGTAGATCCATGCATAGTTTTCATTTTGAAAAGTAACATGAGTTGGAAAGACTCTCTATATAAATCTTCCTTAGAAGAGATGTGTACGATTGAGAATGAGATCACATAGATGCATAAAGGAATACTTAAGAACATGCAAATAATCAATCCTACTAACATTCTATAGTTCAAAGATGGAAGCACAGATTCAAAGACCTTGACAAAGATTTTCCACGTTACCATGCTCAAGATCAAGGACAATGACACTCCTACTCCTTAGGATTTCACCGTCGTCACCAATGTGGAATCTATGTTGTACTTAAACAGGGAGATCATGCCCAGACAAAGCAGAAGGATTAAGGTATTGAAGTGGCAAAAAGACGCTTGCAAGTCAAAGTTGCTCAGCATAAAGAATCCACACTCTTATGTTGTCCAGGAGTTCACAAGTGCTTTCCGGAGCTGGAAGTTGGTTAAGCAATCCACGATGAAAGACGATAAACTTGGCAAAGAAGTTTAGTTGTGGGGTGGTTGTCCTTTTTAATTTCTTGTTTTAAAATTGTTTTAACTAATTATTCTTAGTAATTATTTGTAATCGAGATGGTTGGGCTTTGATGGAAGCCTATCATATTTCAAGACTATATATGTTGGGGCATAAAACTTGTAAAGGGTTAGCTTTTAGATAGAGATAAGACATACTTTATAGTAGTATTAGTTTGGCCTTTTTGAATAGTGATCAATGGAAAGTAAGGATGATAATGTGAATGTAATTTTTTTAAGATTGTGGGCTTGGAAATTTACATTTATATATCAATCAATACATATTGCAGTTCAAGACTTTGAGTTTGATCTTAGATGTGGCGGTTACTTTGTTAACTGTTGTGTTGATTATTGATGACATTGATTACTATTTTAAATTGATGCGCCTGTACTTTCAATTTTTATTTCGTTTTATGTAATTAAAGTATCTCACTTTTTCCTGATTTCTGTTCAATACTGAGAAGACTTTGTTTTTCTCAGTTGCTTTATATTTTTGAAAGTTGTAGATTTCACCTCAGTACGCAAGAGATCCTTAGGCACTTTTTGGTAAGTGTGTATGTGTTTACTATGCTATTGAAATAAATTCATTGATAATCTATCAAAGGGAGATGTGCCTCTTAAAATTTAGAGGGAGATGTACCTAGAAACATTTACCCAACTGTTGTGAGCTCCACTTGGGTGTAGAGCAAGATATTTAACTTTAAAAAGGGGAAAACAAGCTATCCACCAACAGATTTTTGGCGACTACTAAGGAAGTCTCTGGAAAAAAGGACTAAGCCCTTCAAATTGATAATGAATCATAATGGTTCTACCACATAATGATGCTTTTCCTGACTTGCAACCATATTTAGGTTTTGTGGGTACACAAGAAGACATAATCTCATACGTGACTTCCATCCCCTTGAAATATCGGCAAAGCAATCAATAATTCCATCAAGTCCTTAGGGTTTTTTAGAGGTAAGAAGAACATGTTGAAGCTTTAAGAGGTTTACCTATAGTTCAGGAGGTGACAGTGGTAGATAGACTTGCCCAGGCCTGGGCAGGACCTTAAATTGACTAAAAAAATTCAAGCCTAGCTGATAAGAGATACACTAGAGGGGAGAGAGATAAAGGGATCCTTGATGAAAACTTTGAACCTCTAAAAAACCTAAATTTCCTCCCAAATTTGACACCCCAGGAAAAAGGAGGACTAAATCTTGCAACAAACCTAGTTCTCCCCCTAAGTTTTCGCCTATCTCACCTCTTGTACAAGCCTTCATTCCACCAAGAACTTTAATAACCTCTTACATTAACATCTGGCCATTGAATTTTAGGTTTCCAAATATGGTTGCCAATCAACCTTTGGGAGAAAATATAGGACCCCTAATCTCGGGGTGAATCTCGCTGCTTTGCCTAGGGGTGCATCTGAGATTTTCCCCAAATTCTGCAGTGATGGCAAAGTTTCTACAGATGATCATCTAAGTGCTTTTCACACAACATGTGGTGTTATCAGTGTACCTACTCAAGAGATAGTAATGGAACTTTTTGTCTGGATGCTCACTGATGCAACAGTCGACTAGTTCAATCATTTTCCTCAAGGTTCTATAGCTAGTTGGGATGATATGAAAATGGCTTTTGAGACTAGGTTTAAAACCCCTGATAATGAATGCACTCTATTGCTTCAATTAAGTTAGTTGAAAAAAGAAATTCATGAACCTATGAGGGATTTTGTGGCCAAATTTAATAGGTTGTTACAAAGAATTCTTGTAGCTTCCAGGCCTAATTGTGAAAACCAAAAGATCTTCTTTGTGAATGTCATTCTTCCTAACATAAGTTTTCATTTTCTAAAATACGTAGTAGTCGATCTAGTCATAGCTTAGAGACAATTCATTCAGCTAGAGGATGCCCTAATTGTAGCCAGTAAATGGAAGAGAGAAGTGCAATCATCTGGGGTCATCTTCTACGTCTACCCCTACTAACCCTTTTTATGCAAAGGTTGATGAATGATATGGCAATGCTCAAAAGACAACAAAATAAGGTCGATACACCTTACCAGTCACCATACCAATACATTAGTTGAAGACATCATCATTTGAGTCATGGAAAGACTTCTTTTCTAACCACACCTCAACAAAGGCTATAGATTGAGGAGGTGCCACAGAGGATGATGGTCGGACATGTCCTGATTGGTTGAGATGTGTTTAGATTAATGCAACAAAGGATGTCATTACTAGAGAACACCTAGTGGAGGGTGGAGCTGAAGCTAAAAAATTTGGTTCTTATTTCTTGGAGTATGAGTCTGATACATAGAGAAGAGATATTTTAGTGACACTGCAAGACCCTGCGTGTGTTATTCTCACTCAGAATCAAAGAAGTCAAAAATTTAACACATACTAATGATGTCGGTGCAAGCTCTAAAGGAAAGGATCCGATGCATAATGACTCCCCTTCAAACACTAAAAATGGGGACTTCAAAATTCTATCTGGAACATAATCAACCACCAATTCTTCTGCCTTCGATATTGATGAATTTTGAAATTCCTCCACCATTTCTATTTCCCTAGCTAAATACCTGAGGATGAATCCCAAAGAATTAGACAAATTGATACATTGATGGCAATGTCTGCTCCTCTATAGTGGGTGTTGCTTTGGCTAGGTCGAGGAATGTGTCTAGCTCCTATCCGAAGGTGACAGGGTAAACTTTAAGAAAGACACCTCCAAAAAAAGATATAAAATATTGGCTAATCTTTCATTATTTTAAAAAAAAAATTTATTTCTATTGGCAAATCTCTCAATTTTTTATTCTAAATATGGTTAATATTGGTGATAATTTTTGAATCATGTTTTTTTTGTATAAAATATTGACGAATCTCAATAATAATAGGAAGTTC
The DNA here is from genome assembly GCA_028749045.1 of Cupressus sempervirens. Classification (NCBI taxonomy): domain Eukaryota; kingdom Viridiplantae; phylum Streptophyta; class Pinopsida; order Cupressales; family Cupressaceae; genus Cupressus; species Cupressus sempervirens. Next base: position 548,699,507 of record CM053785.1, on the reverse strand, counting down.
ATTCATCACCATGGAATATTACAAATCAAAATTGAACATTTTTTTACCTTGTGGAATATTATGAGGATTGTTACATATACTTTAAATCAATAGTGAAAACTAAATATTGGTGATATATTCCTAAAGTAACTAATAAATATGATAATTATTAGTCAGTTCAATTTAATTTCTCCAATATTATATTATATTTAGGTGACTCAAATCTAATCATGTGGCAAATATTTGAGTTTTTTTTTCAATAAAATAAATTATTGAGCGATTTTAAATATTCTAGAACTAAATTTTATAAAACTATGGCGATTTAGGTTGTAGCAAATCTTAAATTATTAGCCAAATTACTAGCCAAAAAAATCTAAAATTAGCCAATTTGAGAATATTAGCCACTAAAAAAAACCTTGGAAGGTGGCACCTGTTGGTGGGGCGCCTACTCATGTTTCTCTACACGTTGATGGGAACGCCCATGTTCCGGTTGTAATTAATATGCAACACAAGGATCCAGTTCTTGTTTTCAAATCCATTGCCTTTAAGCTTTTTGCTAAGGCAAAATTAGAGGTTGTTGATAACACATAGGTTTTTTTCCTCTCATGGGGTCATCTATGGATTCAAAATTTTTTGGTTGAGCCTTTTGTAGCTACATGATTAGATCTCCAAGAATTGGAAACCAATCCTATTAGGGAATTGTTCATGTTTTTCCAGTGGAGAAAGGTTATTTCATTGCAAAATTTGAGGATGATCATTCCAAGATTATTTGTGATCATTTTTTCAGTTGGATGACAATTTGTTGTTATGGTAAAACCCTGGCATCCTAAGTTCAACCTAGCTTCAAAACTCTTTAGCAAGATGCTTGTTTGGATTAGGCTCCCTAACCTACTAGTTTATCTATGGTCATATTCCTTATTGGAGGAAGTGGGTGAGTCTTTAGGTGATTTTCTTATGTTGGATGGTGATTCTTATGATATTAAACACTCTTCTTATGCTCGTATATTGGTTGATCTTGATGTCTCTAAGGGTCTCCCAACTCAAATCAAGATTGAATCTACTTTGCGTTCTTGGATCTAGCCAATAGACTATGAGGGCATCTTGTTTAGATGTTGAAGATGTTTTAAGATAGGTCATGTTACAACTCGATGTCTTGAGAAAAAGATAATATTGGCTTCTTGGTGGAAAGGGGCTTCTTCTGAACATTATACTATTTGGAAGAAAAGCTTTGCCTAGACGGTAGCTCAACACTCTCATGTGTTGATGCATCTACTTTTGAGACCCATGTTGATGGTAGCTTTGATGGACATCTACTAATATCTTGGCCAAGTCATCTGATTGTTGCCCTATATTGGATGCTCTTGATCATGGTGTTATTTTGGATGTTGTCGTGGTTGGGTAGCCTATTAAACTATAGGGCAATGCCACTGATCTCGCTCCCCATTAGCAATTTATTTCTTGGGACCCTACTATTCTATGGGCTCTACCCTACTATTCTAAGGCCCCTAAACAAATCCCCTTAGCCCCCAATAATTTTATGGCCCCTAGCCCCCTTCACTCATTGGGAGTGTGGTTCTTGATAAAGAGATGATTATTTCTTTGATGACTGCTAGTGTTGTTGGTTCTCCAGTTTGTTCTTCCTCTATTTTTGTTGGTCTCACTACTTATGCTAGTATAGACATATTGGTCTCTTCTTTGCCTTCTCACTTGCCTCTTTTTCCTGTTACCATTGTCCCTTCCTCGGTATTGCCTCCCCAAGATGGGAGCATTTATGTGTTGGATTTGATCTCTTGGACAAATGCGGCTACTAGTGTGAAAGAGGGTTCGATATTAGTTAAAAGTAAGAAATAGAAACCTTGGTCTCATTAGTCCATGTTTGATATGACCCTTCATTCCCATAAGGGTAAGACAAAAGGGAAGTTGTATTTGTGTTTTTGTTTTTGGTTTGGGTTGCATGTTGATTTTTTATTGTCTATTCTTTCCCTTTGCAACATTGTCTTTTTTGGAGAAAGCTCCAAAAGGGCAGTATAACCAGATTCATGGAGAAGCTTCATGGATTTGATGCGGGGGTTACTAAAGCTATGGTTGATTCCTGGCAAAATGGCAGGGTCAAAATTGATGGTGTTTCCCACCAAATCACTGAGGGTCTTATTGCGGAGGTGACTGGCTTTTCTCAAGATGGCTTGAACTTCTACAGGGACAAGAAGATGTCCGCCAACACTGTCAATGACTTTGTCAAGGATGATAAGGAGAAAAGCAAACTGGTCAAGATTGACACCTACTACGACATTGATTCCATCAAAAAGTTCTGGAGGGATGCGGAGCAGAACACAGAGCAAGGATTCAACCGGGATGAATTTCAAAAAGAGGCCAGTGACCAGGTGAATCAGGGGAACCAAATGAATACTCCTACCAGGATTCAGGAGGGCATGGCCAGTCAGAAGGACAATGATGCTGCAGAAACCCTGCAGGCCATGGACACGGACGGCCACTAGCCTGTTCACCTGGCTTTTCTTTTCTGTCTTTGGCCTTTGTTCTTTGGCTTTGGGCCTTCTTTTGTCTCTGGCCTTTTGTGGTAGTTTTTTTTTTATTTAATCTGTTTCATCTCCCTCTTTTTGTTGTAAAACTTTGGGTTTCAGGATCCTTGTAAAACCTGTTTTACCTGATCAAAAACATTGTCTTTTTTGGAGGTATTCTAGTGTGTTGTGCACCCTATCCATGGGTTGGTCATGTGTTGTTTTGCCTCATTCTATCTTGTGAGTAGTATTGGACATCTTTAGTCTTTGGGTTTCAGGGCCCTTTCAAACTTAATTTGTACAAGGTTTCAAGTGCCCTTCAAAACATGGTTTCACTTAATCAAAATCTTAATCAACCAAGCATCTTCAATTTGATCTAAAAGCATTGATTTTAAAACTCCTTCATTCATCATGGTGACAACAACTCAATATTGCAATGGATGTCTACATTTGATTGTCTAAAGCTTCCACAAGAAGTATCATCCCATGACCTTCTTGGTTCCCAAAACCATAAATTAGACATCCAAGAGCTTTGCCAATTCTCCAATAGGATTGATTACTCAATCAAATTTGGCAAGCAAACGAGCATAACCTTAATTCCCTGCACTTAAGGCTTCGCTAAACCAAGGCAGTTGAACCTTCCTTGAATTATGATTGCTTGGTTCAAAGCTTTTCTATAAAATTTAAACTTTGTGAATTATAAGTTGGCAATTCGAAATAAAATTATGTGAATGTTTGATATGATTGAATGTTTATATAATAATTGAGTTGATGCTTCTTAGATGGAGATACAGAAAAGAATTGTTAACTTCAATTATGAATCCATTAATCATTTTAATGATTTGAAAGACCAAAGCCTTGTTTATCTGGGCAATAGAGTCCACCACAATGAAGATTATTATGTATAACTTAATGAGACAATATACATTAAAATATTGTCAATTAATCCTATACTCCAAATGCATAAGATAAATCTTTTATGCAATTCAATGTTAGTCCAAAAGGAATCTAACTTCTTTGTTGGGAAGCCCAACGAGACAAAGATGAGAAAGCATCATGATCAAGCATTACCAAGGCATGGAGACAGATAGGACATTGTTGGACACTTTTTTCAGGCCTTTTTGGTGTCAAGATCACTTTTTTGAATTAACAAGTATTTACGTGAATGTTGATTACTCCAAACGTATGTGTTTAATGATTGCTAGTTGTTGCATATGTGCATGTGTTTATAGTTTTTTTTTTTAGACAAAAGGCTAGCTAATATTCTAAACTCTTGGGAAGCACTTATTTTTTTGAAACTTGTATTATTGTAACCCAGAAGTTTTTACTATTGTAATCTAGCTTTTTATTCTATGTTAATACCAAAAAAAAAAAAAAAATCAATACATAAGTGTTGTGAGGAATATTTCAATAATTGCCTTACTAACCATAAAGGATGAACCCAAACTATAATTTATTTCATTTCCTTCAATATACACAAACAAAGAGCTTTTATTGATCTTTAAAATAGAACTTATTGGTTCATGTTATAAGATTCGCTCTTTTAATCCATTATCCTCCTCACAAGATTGCTTCATTTTTTTTCCTCACTTTCTCACTTTATTTATATCTTAACATTTAAAAGATTGTGACTTTTCAAATTGAAAAGGAACTTCTCTTTTGAAAAAAATGGCACTTCCTCATGTATAATTAATATTAATTTAATTACACCCTTTTATAGACTATTCAATTTATTCATCCTTACAGTAGTATGGTTTAATGTTTAACATTCTAGGTATATATTTTGATGCCACCATTCATACTAGATGTTGCAGACTCACGTGACCTCGTTTCAACACAAATCACGTATATGCACTGTGACTGTGGAGAACTTCTCACACCATTATTCCACATTTCAAGCCCAGAATGTCTTTAGTTTAAATAAACTCCACTACGCCGGCTCCAAGCACTGTTCTTTGTTTCTCGGTACTTGTATTGGCCAGAGCAGAAGACAAGTCTTGTGAAATCACTGAATCAGGGGCACAAATTATTAAACAAGTTACAAAACATGCTCTTGATCTATTGTCATTGTTATGTTTAATTAACTTATTGCCATAAAACATATGTAGGCAAAGACATACACGACACCCAGATTCATAATTCTCATTTGCAAAAGTATCTAACAGTGACGTCTTCCTAACAGGATCGAGAAGAGGACATTCCACTGCACTTAAGTACGAACAACACTCGTGACATTTGAGATAATATGTCCATCCACAATCTGAAGTTCACCATTGTTTTTTATTAAGGAAAACAGGTTTTGAAGGGTGCCTGAAACCCTGTACAAAGCTTGAGATTTTCAATAAGCAATGTAACAAAGAAACAACAGACTAAGAAGGAATCGATTACCCCCAAAGAAGAGAGGTAACCATGGTGATAGAAAAGCCTATCACCAACAAAAACAAAAAGTCCAACAAGGAGCCAAAGAACCCAACAGTGGGCTCCACCTCCAAGAACTAGGCACTACTGGGGAGCTCACGATTTGCCCTTTGATTTAGAGCTTCCCAAGGCCGACCTAAGAATCATATCTATTGGATGAATAGAGGGCTTAGATTTCTTTCTTTTTACAGTGATCCATCCATCCTCCACCCTTGCTGCCTCACCAAGCCAAGCCCCAGAAGAGAGAAGGTCAAGTGAATCAGAAGCACCCATCATATCATTCTCCCTAGGAGGAACCGAAGAAGACAAGCCCCCTTCAAGACTAGGAATAGCAACCAAATCAAAGATAAGAGATGGGACAGGATCTTGGCCCGAAGGCCAGACATCCTTAGTGACCAATGGCCCCAAAGAAGTGTTAACCAAGAGAGAGCCAGCCACAAAGGGAGAGCCATCCGCAGGATCCGGGGACACTTCCTAGGACTTATGCACCGTATAGTGCTCGGAGGAGACCCTAGGCCACTAGGAAGGAGGTTGCCTCAACTTGGCCTTCACAGTAGAGCAACAAGCAGCCATGTGACCAGTCATATGACAATTCTTGCAGCGGAAGGGGATACCTTTGTAATCCAATATTTGAGTCTAAGAGCCCCGCGAAGAAGCCAAGAAGATTTTCTCTGGGAGGCCCTTTGAGACATCCAACTCAACAAGAATTCAAGCACACGTCGAATGGAGAACATCAGAAGTAGCCGAGTCCACAAACAAAAAATTTCCAATAGCATTCCCCACAGATTCCAAAACAGAGTCAAGCCAGAGATGCATAGGGAGATTCGAAAGCCTAACCCAAATAGGAACCTTGTTGAAGGACTCCGTGAGCGGGTCAAAATCCATATGCCACAATTTGGCCATGAGTGGGTAACGATCTTGCCATGAGAAACTGCCACAAAGAATAGTCTTCCTATCTTCAGCAGTTTCAAACTTGACAATGAAGAATCCTTTAGCATTCGGGAAGATCTTAACACCATGGTCTAAGATTGGTTCCCAATGCTCGGAGATCCAAGCATGGAGATCAGAAAGAGAGGGCCAAAAACTCTGGAATCAAAAAATAGCTGCTAGGGCAGAGAACTCCTCTGTTGTACTAAAAAATTCATCAGCAATATCTTGGTCTAAAATAGCCCTTGCTAGGCAAGAGACACTCACTGGAGAGGCCTCTCGAGGACAAGAAGGCCCATAAGAGAGAGTCGCGAGAGGAACAATGCCATGCAAACCGGCCTCAAAGGCGGCCACGTCAACAAAGGAAGAAACCCTTCTCCACGGACCAGCAGCCACAAGAGAGGAACCCGCAGAAATGGCACTAGCCACAACAATAGCACAAGACACGGGAGAGGCCCCCACAAAGGTACTAGGCAGAAGCGATGCAACTGAAACAACAGGGTCTGAGGGAAGACGAACGCCACTAGGAGAGGGTGCGAGGGAAGCCCTACCCCCCCCCCCCCCCCCCCCCAATTGCACCATCCATCGTAGCAGACCCCGAAGGCAGCAGAGGAAAATCCTCAACGACACACACAAAGGCAGCCACAGGGATGCGCATAGAGAGATTTGAATTTTTATGAGAGCGGGAAGCCATAGAGAGAAGCTTGAAGTTCACCGTTGTTACTATTTACCACTGATTTCAATTATGAAGGTAGATGCTATTCACTTGCTCTATATTATAGGCCAAGGTTCTACTTGTCACTGTCGATTAATCCAGTCTTTTTATTCCCTGTTTCTTGATTGTAGAAATTGCAGAAGAAGATATGAACTGTACATGTTGTATTTGTTTCCTCTTTGAGTGTTCTGTATACTAATGTGTTATTTGAATACTAATTCCTTTCCTCTCTATTTCACATTCAATTCATTCAAAGAAGTTCTTCCACTCATTTGGGTAAATTTTCTACAAGTAGAAGACAACTCTTTTCTACAAATAGAAGACAATTGAGTTGTCTTCTACTTGTAGAAAATTTACCCAAATGAGTGGAAGAACTTCTTTGAATGAATTGAATGTGAAACAAAGAGGAAAGGAATTAGTATTCAAATAACACATTAGTATACAGAACACTCAAAGAGGAAACAAATACAACATGTACAGTTCATATCTTCTTCTGCAATTTCTACAATCAAGAAACAAGGAATAAAAAGACTAGATTAATCGACAGTGACAAGTAGAACCTTGGCCTATAATATAGAGCAGGTGAATAGTATCTATCTTCATAATTGAAATCAATGGCAAAGAGTAACAACGGTGAACTTCGGGCTTCTCTCTATGGCTTCCCACTCTCGTAAAAATTCAAATCTCTCTATGTGCATCCCCGTGGTTGCCTTTGTGTGTGTCGTTGAGGATTTTCCTCTGCTGCCTTCGGGGTTTGCTACGATGGATGGTGCAGTTGGGGGGGGGGGGGGGGTAGGGCTTCCCTCGCACCCTCTCCTAGTGGCATTCGTCTTCCCTCAAACCCTGTTGTTTCATTTGCATCGCTTCTGCCTAGTACCTTTGTGGGGGCCTCTCCTGTTTCACTCTACATGTGCATACGTATAATTTCAATCTCCATGGTAGTCTTCTATGAAGATAGAGTCGTTTTATTCTTTAATTTAACCATTCTTTATATAGGAGTACATTACATTTGTTGTAGATTTTGTACTTTTGTTCTGAAATATCCCTCGACAATGACTTAGAATATTCTCATGATATGTCATGAATATATGAACCAACTTCCTTTTCCACATTCACCTGATCATGACTCTTAGTGTCCTAAAGATAGAAGTAGTGGGTAAAATTTGAAGATTCTTCGTTGAGCATGGTGTTTGGGACTCTAACTTTTGGCAAAATTTAGAGTTCCATCAATGGCTCTTATTGTGGACATATTTCTCTTGTGGACATCATGAGACTCCAACTATCTTTGAAAAAGTAGACCAAGTATCAATGTTCAACTTGATGTAAAGTGAAATTGGGATGCCCCAGGCCCCTCAAAAGTGAACGTTGATTCTTTCCTCTATCAAACACCCAATTTTGATCATGTTTCTCATATTCCATTTCCAACAAGTCAAAATTTTCTCTCAAAAATTTGGACCATTTGTCTCAACATGTTTCTTATATTCCATTTCCAACAAGTCTAAAATGTCTTCTATAGTGAGAAAATCCTCTTCCTCATTTTTGCATTCCATGAAGTTTGTCATCATACACGTATCGTCATGGGTGGATCCTTCTTTAGATTATCCAAAAAAAAATCTTCTCCATTTAAACTCGAAACATCATTTACTTTGGTATATTCCTCCTCATCTTTATCATCTTCTTCTAATATCTGAAGAATAAGCTTCAAATTAGGGTCATCTAGTGAGATTCCCAACTCAAAGAATTGTTTTAGAAATTCCACGTATGGAGGCATGAGATTTGATGGTTTCTCATGATATATGTTTGTCATCATTGTGAACAAATGTATTGTGAATTCACCTTCATATCCCCCCACATTGAAAAACGCATCGAGTAGAGACATGTTAGGATCCTCTTCCATGCTAAGGTTTGGTCTTCATTTTGGTTAAATAACACATGTTATATTCCTTGCTTGCATCATGAAATCACATAGAACCATTGTTTAAATTATTTCCAAGATGAGATACTATGTGTAGGTAGTGATTCATAAGCTTGCCTCGCATTGTCTTTTAATGTCCTAACAAATAGCCTCATCACTTGATCTTCTACACAAATTTTACAATTTTCTATAAATATATAGAATGTCTCATTCTCCATAGAACTTTGGTATAAGTTGTGAAAGATTAGGGAACAACTTGTTAGGTTTACAATCAAATCTTTTTATATCCAACAGCTTGATGCTATCTAGAATAAGAGGGATTTTTTGAAATGATTGATACATTTGCAACAAATCTATCTATCATTTCCTTCTGAGCCTTCTCCCTCAGCAGAGGTACCAACTGAAACTTTATTGAATAGAGTCACCAGCTTTTTTGATGAATATATTGATTTGCTAATCTTTCGGGTTCTTACTTCCAATAGAGTACGCTTTCAAAGAAATGAATATAATCGTTTTCTAATTCTAGTCAACAAAATCTGAAATTTTGGGCAACTTCGCAATATATATTGTGAGCAACTCTCCCTAGTAGAGTCGCTAACAAACGAGAATAACCGTGATTCCCTACACTTCAAGCTTCACTAAACCAAGGCGAGTGAACCTTCCTTGAACCCCCATTGCTCTATAACAAATTTAAACTTTGTGAATTATACGTTGGCAAAAAAAATTGAAACTTGTTCAAAATAAAATTATGTGAATGCTTTGATATGATTGAATGTTTATATAATAACTGAGTTGATACTTCTAAGGAGATATGGAAAAAGATTCGTTAACTTTAACTATGAATTCAATTATCATTTTAATGATTTGAAATACCAGTGCCTTGTTTATCTAGGCAATAGAGTCCACCACAATGAAGATTATTATGTACAGCTTTATGAAACAATATACATTGGAATACCGTCAATTATTCATGTACTCCAAATGTTGAAGATAAATCTTTTATGTAATTCGATGTTAGTCCAAAAGGATTCTAACTTCTTTGGTAGGAAGTCCAATTAGATAGAGATGAGAAATCACATATATTTCACACTATCCCTAATTATCAAACAAAGAATGCAACAAAAAATCCAATGCATAAGTGTTGTCAAAAATAGTTCAATAATCATCTTCCTGACCATAAACGACAAATCCAAAGTGTAATTTATTTCATTCCCTTCAATAAACACAAACAAAAATCATTAAAATAGAACATATTAGCTCATGTTACAAGCTTTGCTCTTTTAATCCATTATCCTCCTTACAAGATTACTTCTATTTTTATTCTTCATTTTCTTACCTTATTTATGTATGTGACTTTTCAAATTGAAAAGACACTTCTCTTTTACAAAATAAATCGCACTTCCTCATATATAATTAATATTAATTTAATTATACACTTTTAAAGACTATTCGATTTATTCATCTTCACACTCGTATCGTTTCATCATTCGTTGTATATGTTTTGATGATGCCATTCATACTTGATGATCTCATTTCAACACAAATCCAATCGTGCCATACGAGAACTTCTCTAACCATTATTCCGCCTTGCAAGCCCATGACATCTTCAATTTAAACAAAACTCCACTACACCAACTCCAAGCATCGTTCATTGTTGCTCGATACTTGTATCGGCCAGAGTAGAAGCCAGTGTTCCAGTAGACGAGCCTTGTGAAATCACTGGATCAGAGACACGAATCATTAAACAAGTTACAAAACATTCTCTTGATCTCTACCGCCATTGGTATTTTTAATTAACTTGTTCCCATAAAAATAGGGAGGCAAAAACCCATTACAACGCTTACATGGCACCTGTATTCATTATTCTAATTTGCAAAAATATATGATAGTGACATCTTCCTAATATATATATAGTTCGGATTGAGAATGTTGAGGACATTTCAATGCACTTAAACGTGAACAACAGTCATGATAATATGTCCATCCACAATCGAAAGTTCATCGATGTTCCTCTTTGCCATTGATTTCAATTATAGAGGTAGATAATGTTCACTTGTTTAATTATAGAGGTAGACTTTTTTTGTTTTATATATTTGCTCTTGTTAGTTTTGTTTCGTCCTTCTTTCCTTTGATCAATGGAAAAACAAATCGTGGATACAAAAACAATGGGAAAACAAATGGTGGATATGCAAGCATTGGGAAAGCAAACCATATCATTGGTAAAAAATGGTCAAGAAATTCTGGTGCACTTTGAAACTAACCATTTAGGTCAAGTCAAAATGGCATCACTCGGAAAGATAGAGAAATATATTTGGGTCAACGTTAAATAGTTCAAGGGCATTTTAAAACGTAGGCTTGCTCGCTTGAAAGGGTCACATGAAAAGCAGAAACACAGGCAGAGATTGCATAAACCAAAGAAGAAACAAAAATATGTTGTCAAAATGTACCATCCTCCACACTTAGATGGTGACATTTGTGTGGTAGCAGCAACTTTGTTGATTCTGTCACTTATAGCCCTACCTCCACACCTCTCGCTTGGTGCCCAGATCTTTATGTGCAAGAACTATTGAGGGCCAAGAGGAGGTTGGAACTCCTAGAGGCTAAGGAACAAGAAAGTTATCGTAATATGCAGGTGTTAATTGCAGCAAATAAAACTCTTGCAAATAATAACAACATTTTAAAAGCTCAGATCTCAACGCTGCAAGAAACACTTTTAGCAGGGAAGCTTGAATGGCAGAACATGAAAGATGAATGGAAAAACCTGAATGCTACATTGGAAACAAACAAGGTCACAACAAATATTGAGTCATCTCATTATAAGGAGAGATTGATTCTTCACACTAATTTGTTGGGAAAGGCAGGGGTTGAAGAGGAGAGGAGAAGTTTTTCAAAAGTCACCAAAACTTGGGACAAAAACAACAAACACTTTGATATGGCAAGAGAAGAGGAAAAGATTCGTGTGAACACACAAGACGGAGAGGTCAAGGAAAGGCAACACAGGGCATCCAATATAATTATCAAAGGGATAAAAGATTATGGGGAAGGCGAACACACCCCCGACTTAACGAAGGATTTCCTACAAGATGTGTTGTTGTGGCAAGGACAAATCTGTCAAGCTTGGAGGGTTGGCAAACCACAAGTTGAGAGAAATAGGCCAATCAAGGTAGTCATGCCCAGCATTAGCGACAAACAAAATCTACTTAACAAAAAACAGCTCTTGAGGGGTTCTCGCTTCGTTATAGAGGAGGATTTAACCATGAGACAGCAAGTAGAAAGAAGAATGGAAATGGAAAAAATCAGAACAGCTAGAAATGAAGGCAAAAGAACTTGGATGTTCAAGGGAAAAGCAATTATTGCTCATTTTGGCCACCGCTCCAATGAAGGGCAGCAAGAAGGCAACAAAGGTGTGACAACAAACACATTAGCATGCAGCGATACAACAAGATCAACAATCACGCTTAGCGATAATAACTCAACTTCGAGTCTTTCACATCAAAACAAATAGCAATCAAACTTAACCCAGGCGTCCTTAAGTTTAGTTTGTTGGAATTGCAAAGGTTATCCATGGAGACGTGGGCCTGGGTTAGGACCTATTGCGAAAGGCAAAGACATTATTTGTCTTGTAGAGACACATGAGCATGAGGGATGTAAGACCCCATTGTTTGAAGGCTACTGGAAAATGGCAGTGTGGAATGAGGTAGCGGGAAATGGTAAAGGTCATGGAGGTATAATGGTTCTAGTAAAAGAAAGGGAAGGTCGTGCCATTCAGTTGGAAAAGACTGATTCTAATAAACAATTTATATGGCTCAAAATTGTGAAAAATAACACTCTTATCAGGATTGCAGCCTGTTACTTTGCTCCACAAGTATCTAAAACTTATAAAAAGTGTGGCTTAGATCACAATGACCCCTATGTTGCGTTAAAGAAAGATGTTGCTATTTTTTCGCAGCGTGGGGATGTTCTTCTTGTTGGAGATCTCAATGCTAGGACAGCAAATTGGCAAGCAAGTATTTTCAGCTCCAAAGTAAATGATAACCCTATTTGGCTCACAGAAGAAAGAAATCATCAATGGGAAAGAATATTCGAAGATGCTAAAGGCTGCAATCATTTTGGGGAAGAATTGATCACTCTATGTGGCACATTTGATCTCATAATTTTTAATGGTTTGGCTAGATGGGCTAAGTCAGGCACTTTCACTTGCAACACATACAACGGGGCAAGTGTGGTAGATTATGTAATTTGTTTGCAAAATTTGTATGAAAATATTGAAGAAGTTGAAATTGGATAACACATTTGGGATCTCAAATCAGATCATAGACCGTTGTATGTAAATTTGTATTGGGCAAAGGATAGGCGGATTGGAGCAAAAACCCAAGGCCCTCAATACCCCCCTTCTCAGGGCAGAATTTTGTTAACTTCAAAAAACAGTAACACTTTCAGAACTACTCTTGAGGAACTTTGTATGGGACACCCTATGTATAAACATGGTGTTAACAGTTATGATTTATCAAATCTAATTCATGAGGCTCTTTCAAAATGCAAGAGAGCAAAAAATAGAAAATATGAAACTAATTGTTTTCTAGCCAATGCTTGGTTTGATAAGGAATGCAAGAGGACTAGGAGAAACCTAAGGGAGTCAAATAAAACTAACCTTGACATTATGGCCGACAAACAGATCCTAAAGAAGAAGAAAAACTGATTTTATGTTCACAAGGAGAGAGGAGCTAATTTTCTTGGGCAGAAATAACCCCAAACGTTTTTGGAAAGAACTCCAACCAAGGAGAAAACAAACTGAAAATAATAATATTACTACCACCCAATGGTTTGAATATGCTAAAAAACTTTATGAACAAGAGGGTGGAGTGGGACAACCACCTTTGGTCAATGATGATACAAATCTTTTCACTATGCAAGAGATAGAGGCAAGGATTAAGAAGTTAGGTGGAGGTAAAGCAAAAGACCTTGTTGCGCTCCAAGCAAAATATCTGAAGTGGGGTATGAAAACTCTTGCACCGCACATCATTGAAATTTTCAACAAAATTTGCCAAGAAGGGTTTCTGAAAGATTGGACAATCAACCTTGCAATACCCCTTTTTAAGAGTGGTGATGTTAACAATCCCTCCAATTACAGGACTATAATAATCAATCCCCTCTTTGCTAAACTTTTTGGCAACATGATAGAAACTAGGATCAGCAAATGGGCAGAAGAAAATCATAAACGTGCTAAAGGGCAAGCTGGTTTTAGGCCAAAGCACTCGACAGTGGATCACTGTGTCACTTTGAGACACAATATTGAAAAAGAATGGGAGAAAAAGGAAGAGGTATTTTGTTGCTTTGTCAACTTTAAAAAGGCTTTTGACACCGTCCCAAGAGACAAGCTTTGGTTTAGGATGGAAGAATTGGGGATTCCTATACATCTTAGAGTTGCTGTTCATAGGATGTACGAAGAGGTGAAAGTTAAAATCAGAACTTTAGATGGCATTTCAGAATGCTTTAGGAGCGATATCGGGGTCAAACAAGGCTGCCCTTTATCTCCTACTTTGTTTGGTTTATATATTGACAAACTAGAAGAGTGGTTAAACATGCAAAAGGGTGAAGGCATTTAGCTAGGTGAATTTGTTATAAAGCTGCTCCTATATGCGGACGATCTCATTTTAATTGCCAAATCTGCCTATGGTTTGCAAGATCATCTATCTTCTCTTGAGCGCTTTTGCGGAATGGTGGGGATGCAGGTCAATATCAGCAAGACTAAAGTTATGATTTTCTCTAATAATAAAAAACAACACCAACATGAATTTTATTACAATGGAAGTGTTCTTGAAGAAGTTGCGGAGTATAAATACCTTGGCATCGATTTCAACAAAAAACTAAGTTGGTCTAGCTGCAGGTATAAAAGGATATTAGGTGGGTGGAAGGCTTTTTATGCTCTTCAGAATAGGTGCCGTGAAGCAGAGTTGTGGGATTGAAAAACTATTCAAACCTTGTTCGGTCTTCTTGTGCTACCAGTTGTTCTTTACGGGTGTGAATTATGGGCCAACAACACTATTATAGCACAATGGAAACAAATCAAAGGAATCCAAAAGTGCTTGATCACAAGCAAGTTTAAAATCAAAAGCATTGTTCCATATGATATCATGCTAAGTGAAATGGGTGCTGCTCCTATTGAGGCACTTGCTATGGTTCACCTTCTAAGTTATCTAAAAAGAATCAAAAAAATGGAAGAGGATAGATGGCCTAAAGTGGTCTTTAGTGACACACTATGTCAGCGAAAAAGGACATGGATGCAACAAAACATCAAATGAATGAGTAAATGGAATATTCAATTCAATATGTGCCCCACAAATAATAATGAAATAAAGGTCTTTGTCATGGAGAAATTCTACAAGAGAAATTGGGGAAGCGAGATCGGAAGGAAGAAATTATATTATATAAATGAGTTCAACCCTGCTTGTGATCCACTCCAAAAAGCATACATAGGAGCCAACATTTCTTGGAGGGCTAAAATTCTTATTGCTTAGCTGAGAACCAACTCTCACCAACTTCGTTGTGAGACCGGACGTTGGAAGAGGCCAAAGGAGGCTTGGGAAGAGAGAATTTGCAGATTCTGCAATTCTGGGAAAGTGGAAACTGAACATCACTTTATTTTAGAATGTGAAGCCTACAAGAGTAGTAGAGATAAATTTGCGGACACTATATGTGGCAGTTCTTGGCATAACCTATTCAACGAAGAGTACATTGAGCAATTGGGTGGACTCATCATCATCCTGCACAAGCAACGAACATTGTTACTTAAGTCTGCTTGAGTTGTCTTGCTGTCCCATAGGCTATTTTTAGCCCCGTGGACGTTAAAATTTTATCTATCTATCTATCTAGGCCAAGGCTCTACTTGCCACTATCAGTCCAGTCTTTTTATTCTCTGTTGTTGATTGCAAAAGAAGATATGAATTGTACATGTTGTATATGTTTCATGATCATCCTGGCGTGTTCTGAATACTAATTCCTTTCCTCTTTGTTTCACATTCAATTCATTCAAAGGAGTTCTTCCACTCATTTCGGTAAATTTTTGCCAAGTAGAGAACAACTGACACTCCATCTTCACTCTACATGCACATACGTATAATTTCAATCTCTACGGTAATCTTCTATGAAAATAAACTCATGTTATTCTTTAATGTAACCATTTTTTGTATGGTAGTATGTTACATCTGATGTAGACTATTGTAAACCCCAATGCTTTTCTATATTTTTTTTCTAAAATATTATTTTGCATCCTGGACAATGATTAGAATATTCCCAAGATATGTTTCGAACCAGCTTCCTTTTTCACATTCTCTTGATCATAATTTTTAATATCTAGAAACATATTGTTTGAATATAAGTAGTGGATAAGATCTGAAGATTCTTCCTTCACATGGTGTTTGGGACTCTAAATTTTGCCAATATTTAGAGTTCCATTTCCCATTATATGTTTGATATCATATACTTATGTATAGTGCTTAAATGCATGAATATATGAACCAACTTCCTTTTCCACATTCTCATGATCATGACTTTTAGTGTCTTGCAGCATATTGATTAAATATAGGTAGTGGAAAGATCTGGAGATTCTCTTAGAGTTCAATCAGACCCAAACCTAAGCCTTAGGTTTCACTCTTCATGACCCTGCCTACGTGTCCTCTCATTAGAAGTTAGAGGCTTTGTTTCCATGCTCAAAGGGAGTTTACTCTCTGCTCTTGATGATGGCTTTAAACTCTCTTTAAACCATGACTATAAATTATGTGAACCTATGAACCTAGTCCCATCTCAATAAAATATATTCATTGCCATCAAGCATTTGTTCCATACTTGTCATCACCAATTAATAAAATATATTCATTGCCATCAGGCATTGGCTCCATACTCATCATCACCAATTATTAGTTGTACCAACTTACACATGTACATAAGGGTCACATATCATAAATCACGTATATGATTCACTCGAGCACACCCCACATATACACGAAGGATTAGCTCGTACACATCGCAGGTACACAACATGGATAGCTTTACCATACAACACATACATAGTGAGTAGATCCAACATAGATCACAAAGACAATAGTGATTGGTTTATAAATGAATCACAAAGGAAATAGTGACCAACTCATACAAGCATCATGAATAATATAGTGATTGGTTCATAAAAGAATCACAAAGGAAAACAATACTCATTTGAGACTCGAACAAACTAATGACTCGCATAATGATAACTCGAGCCCTTATTTGTTTATTTATTCTACTCTAAAATGCAGTCTCATAGAATGCAACCTATACGTTCCCTTCCTAGAGTTCAATTATCAAGCTAGCAATTAACCCAACAGGCCACACCAATTGTGTTTGTTTAGAAGATTTTATAAAATTTCAACCAAATACAATTGGTACTGTATCACCAGAATTTCCATTGCAGAAAATGCAGAAAATAAATTTGTTTAGAAGGGTTTGTTGGCAGTGGGTCAATGTACCTCGCAAAGTTCGTAACATGACTTAACTGTCTTTAATGGTTCTATAAGACTATTGGTTGTATTGGACATTGACAGGACTATCTTTTGGTGCAACAAAAACCCTAACCATTACAACAAGTTTGAATTCACAAAGTGAGCCAGCATCCCTTGTGAGGTTCACGACATGACTTAACCGTCTCTTATGATTCTATAAGATTATTGGTTGTATTAGTCATTGACAATCGATCTTTTAATGCAATAGCGACCTTGACCATTCTAACAGAACTTGTAACCTTTTCGAAAATACGAAGGTTGTAATGCCAAAGTTCTACCACACATCATAAAATTGAATGTGAAGATGTTAAGAAAGCTTAGCTTACCCTTAGAACTCCTTTCTAAAGCTTTAGAAACTTTCCAGGAATACATGAGGCGAAGTGTTTAAATAACTCCTCAACTGTTGACTGAATCATCGCTTCGTCTCATAAGCTAATAGAACAAAATGGTCTTGTTGAAAATGCTTTAAAAACTTTCCTACAAATGCAGATGGCAGGTGTAAAGCCAGATTCAACAACCCTTTTTCTGCCTCCTCCCTGTCTCAAATGAAATGAGAGCTTTGAAACCGGGGATGGACATCCATCAAGCATTATGAAGGTGGAGCGGTACATATACAGATACAGAAAGTGTAAGGAATGCGTATTGTTTGACAGGATGCCTCAATGAAACTTCTCATGGGATGCATTGATTGCAAGATTTGACAAGATATGCCATTAAAAAAAGGCTTCAAAACCTCTCCAGAATTTGCAGTGGATTGGCGTAAAGTTAAATTCTTGGCCAATATCCTCAAGGCTCATAAAAAATGGCATGTGTTGAATTAAATTGCACTCCGTTGAGATAGGCACGCCATGCTGGTTTAATGACATGATGTTTATGTTTGGTCTGTCCATCATGTAAGTGACCAAAGAAATGACAAGGAACCACGTCTCATATATATTTTAGTCTGCCCAAAATACTTTTCATCATTTTTTTTCACCCACCTAATCCAACTTGGAGGACATTGGTTAGGGATGTGACATCCACAAAAAAACCAAAAAAAAAAAGGCTACTAATTCTTTCTAAACCTTCGGATTCTACTTATAAGAATAACTATTTTTATATTCAAACCCCTTAAAAAAGAGTGAAAAAAGTTTTTAATAACAATGTTGGTGAACCTAAAAGTACCCCTATGTGAGGCATCGCCCTGACCCATCATAGCATAGTGATGCATTACTATTATTTTTTTAAATTCACGACTCGAGATGTTGAGACATTATCTGATGCTTAGAACATATTTTATTATTTCATGTTGTGTGATGTTATTTTCAGATATATTTGATGATTGTCATTTAATGTTTCATGTATATGTATGTTGATGAAATTAGTAAATGTAGGATTGAGACTTTGATTTAAAAGATTTTAAATGCTTAAGAATTAAGTAGGATAAAGAAACCCTTATTGATGTATGTTTTAATTTATGTGAATTTCTGAATACGTATACATTTATGTACATGTGATTTTACGAGACTACTGATGTGTGCAATGAGTGTGCAGATATTTAGCCGAGAAACCCTACGGAGGAACAGAACTGATCTCTTTGTGCTAATTTTTGGAAGCCTTGTTGTTCGTAATTCACGTATTGTATTGTGAGATATATGTATGTATCTTCTTTGTTCAATGAATGTTAATGTTCGTAATTATGTTCTTTCAGTGTCGCTTGA
The DNA here is from genome assembly GCA_028749045.1 of Cupressus sempervirens. NCBI lineage: Eukaryota > Viridiplantae > Streptophyta > Pinopsida > Cupressales > Cupressaceae > Cupressus > Cupressus sempervirens. The sequence goes on along the minus strand of CM053785.1, from coordinate 548,680,800 downwards.
CACTCGTAAAATGTTTATGTGCTTCGGTGTGCTATTTAGGGTTAATTGTTTAACCATTGGACCAAATTGGTTTAAGTTGGTGTCAGATTTCTATTAGGTTCTTAATTGAGGTTAGTCATCCTTAATCCGGATTAATGCTTATTTGCATGTTAGAGTAGTTAGAAGTTGTTATTTTATTCCTAGATTTTATTTGGCTCTAAACCTTTTTCCTAAGGCTTAAAACATGAAATTATTCTACCCAAAGGGTATGGGTATGGGTTAGGGGTCTTTTCCAACCCCTAAGCCCCTTTTATTGACTTTTGAGGTCACTCAAAAAGTCTCTTTTTGCCTTTGTGCGAAAATTGACCATGGGTATCTTGTGTTACCTCACCTCATCTCCACTTAGGGTTTAACCATGGTGTAGGTTGAGTTAGGAGTTTCTAGATTTGTTAGTAGGTGGAGATAGTTATTGCTCCTTTTGGGTGGTTGAGTTGGAGGCTTATTTAGAGGCCTTCATTGGGCTAGTGGAGGTTGTTACCCAATCTCTACATTTAGAAAGGAATTCTTGAAGGTTGAAGGAAGAAAATGTATACTCTACTCAAACTTGTTCATTGCCATTACCTCTTTGTGAAGGTAGGAAATTCTCATCTCCCTTATTCAGTTTTTATGTTTTGTTTCATGTTCATGTTACCTTGTTGTTGTTTCACTGTTGTATGGTTGTGGGTATGATGGGAAGATTTGAAAACCATGTCATTTTGGTTGTTTTCCTATCTTGTTTATGTTTGTCATTTTGAGTTTTTCCTTGCATGGGTGTTTTGGTATTACTCACCCTTGGAGAGGGCAAAAGTGACCAATTTTGGGAGAGGTCTGTTTAGTTGGACTCCAACCAGTGTAGAGTCTCTTCTCAGGATGAGAAGAGGGATAAAGGGTAGGGTGTTATGGGCCCCTACCCGTCAGCACAAACCTGGTATGAGTATGGCATGTTTAAATGAAAGAACGGGAGTTCTTGGTTATTAGCCCCGATTGGGCATCTAAATTGGTGTTGTGCTTGACTTCTCCTGTTGGAAGAATCCACCTTTCCCTAGTCTTGATTAATTGTGAATTCTATTGTGTAAACCATGTATGATTATGCATGTTTGATTTTCTTTTGGTTCTGCTTGGTTGTCACCCGATCAGATATTGGTTTTCTCCATGGTTCTTGAAATGAGATTCAGAAAACATTACAAATTCCTTGATTTTGATCATGAAGAAAATTTTGATTTAATTGTTGAAATTTGGGATTGAGATCCTATTGTAAATTGTATTTTAAACCTTATTGTAAATGGCAAAGAAGTCAGGTTCTCTTCCTGATTCTTTCCCGGCTGAGCCTTTGAATCGGGTTTGCCAATAAAATTGGTGTTGAGCATATTTGGTTATCATGTGATTTAATCGTGTATTAAATTTAATATGGTTGCACATTAAAAAAATAAGAATAACGGATAATGTCATGAATTGTGATATTTCAAATTTTTAAATTGTTAAGGAAGAACAATTTGATAGAATGAAATTTCCAAGTTGATGTATAAGTATTAGATGAAGTAGGATTCCTACCTTGAGAACTCAAATTGTCTCTTCTTTGTTAAATTTCCTTATGAACGAATCAATTGGACTAAGAGATTATGTATCTCCTTAAATTTTTAAAGCATAAATCAGTTAGTTATCTTTAACCTTGCCATGGATTGCTTATCGGCTGCATTAAGTTTTATGTTGATTGTTATATGAATTATCATCCTAAACTATACTTAGTCCAATGAGTAACTCACACTATCATTGTAATATCTTATCATGAGTAACTTAGACTATTGGAGTAGGAAACCAAATAGGAAGGAATTGATGATGTTAAATTTGACAAAATTCCAAGCTTTCATATATGTTGAAAACGAAAACTATGATCATGCATGCAGATTCACTTTTTATGATTGTTAGATCCAAATGATAAAGTATTGCATTATTGAATGAAACGAATAATTCAAACTCTTGATAGGTTATGGTTGTATCAAGTCATTATAGATTTGCTTAAAAAGGAAATTAATGACGAATTTAGTCCTTGAATCAATCTATTTTAGATGTGATAGAAATTGTATTGAATCCTACCTTAATCATCTAAAGATGCTCTATTAGTTTGTAAGCCATAAGAAATTTTAAGAATTAACTTGGGATAATATTAGCAATATGTTAGCTCTTCAAATTTTGATCCAACTTAAAGAAGATTAAATTAACTTTTCATACCATCCCTAAGAGAAAATTTCCAAAACACCCACCTACAGATGCTGGAAATTGTATGGAAAAATAATTTATTCTCTTATTAAGACAGAGAATATTCTTTTTGTTTTCTATATAAAATATAATTATATATATATTTCTAATGTGAATAATATCTAATTTAGTTATAAACCATTTAATGCTTATCCTAGAAGACTATCTTCATATCTTATACTCTTACCTATAAACTTTATGACATCTATGTTTACCTTTTTCCTTGGGCATCATTTCTCATTATGCTATTATTTAAAAGTTGTTTTAACAAAGTTTTATGTGCAAGGTCGTTGGGTGACGTCACCTCCCTGCCCTCCCTTAACTCTCGCTGACCTTGGTAATTATAGTTTTATGTTTAAAAATTGTTCTCCTTTGGTGGCTACCTTGGTTTCCACCCAAGGCAAGTGGAATGAAGGAAGGGGGGGGAATGTTACTGACGCAAGGTCAATAACCTCGTGCAGTGCGCAGGTTTAAGCGCTTGGGAGAAGCGCATGTCATGGGAGAAGGGGGTTGACGTGACCCAAGGGAGGGGTGGTAGAATAGGAATGGTAGGGTTAGTAGGTTTGTAGGTTAGTGGTTAGAGTAGGTAGGTTAGTCTTGTAGTAAGTGTTTATTTATTTATTTTTGGTTAAGTTTTTTTTTAGTTGGATTTAATTTCGTTTTAGTAGTTGTGTTAGGATTAGTTTTAGTTTAGTATAGGGATTTAGTTAATATTATGTTGGAGTTGTGAATATTTTCAATGTAGAGTTAGTATTAAAATTGGTAGTAGTGTCTATTGGATTGTAGTAAGGTTTTGATTTAGCTTATTACAAGGTGATTAATTGTAAGTGACATTAATTAATTAATATGGATCAAGTATGTAATTGATATGATTAGAATAGTTCTCTTTAGAAGTTAGAATTAGTTAAAAGATCATGTTAGGATATTGTGTTATTTTTTTAAAAAAGTGTTTGTTTTAAATTAGGTTAGTTTAGTGTTAATTTTAACCTAGATACATTTACTTTGATATTTAAATAATTTTCTCATATTGTTGTAAGTTAAGGTAATAGCATAACTTTTGTCGATATTAACTATATAACTAACTGTATAACGAAAGTTTCAAAACCTTAACGATGTAATCATCTTCATGTTATAAACTTAAGACGTAATGTAGAGAACCTGTACTAAAACTTCCATCTCAATCATTCAAACTTAGAGCCTGTTTAATTATTAATTATTATTCAAAAAAAAAATTGTGTGTTTTTGCCCTCGTAGTCTGGGCATGACACCCTACTTGCAATCATGACTTTCCAGAAAACTAAATTTTGTTGAGACAGGTTATCAAAGACGTTGTGTGCATCCTTAATGGTCCCACACTTGATTTCAGCATGGAAGGCCTTCCCTTCTGCCAAGGGATTGAGCTGCGTACACTTAATCAACAATTTACCGTAATGGGTAATCTGACCGTTCAGGAAACTGGAATGAGCACTGCGAATATGGCTATTACCAAAAATTAACTTCCAATCACTAATTCTAGCATTTGCTACTGATGACGAATATGGCAACTGAACTTCTACACAAAATCAGTCTGTAGATCCTGTCATTCAAATTATGTTTTGGCTTTAATTTCAGTATACCACACAAAATTTGTCATCTTTAACATTCCAGCCATAGTTTATCACATAGTTCCAAAAATCGCCATGAAATCGCCAAAATCGCCGAAATCGCGATAAGATTCATGGCTCTCAATTTTTTTGGAATCGAAAATCGCTGGTGGCAATTTTTTCGCATGAATCGCCTGAATCGCCAAAATCAGCGATTCATGGAAAAAATCGCCAGAATCGCCATCGGGTATCGCCAGAAATCGGCCGCGGCAGCAAGGATAGAAAGTTCAATTTTTAAAAAAAAACACATGTTTTATTTGCTTTCTAAGTTGACTTTCCTCTTTGTTATAACCCTAAAGAGCCTTCTATTTGCTTAGTATGAGTAGAAGAGAGGAAGAGTGAGAGAGAAGAAGAGAAAAGAGAATCCATAGGTTTCCAACCGGCAAGAAGGAAGAGCACCAAAGAGATCAGAAGTCCATTTGGGGAGGCCATAAATTGCATTGGGAGCATTAAGGAGTCAATATCAACACTCCTCAACTCATTTGCAAGAGGTAAGTGTTGGTTTTTTTTTTGCATGTTAGTGTAGTATGCATTTTTTGTTAAATTTTTTTAGTGTTCATTTGCAAATCTTGAATGTTTTTTATTTTTAGTTTTACTAAATTGCAAACTAGGGTTTGTTGTTTTGTAGTTTTTGTTTATTAGTTGCAAACTTTGATTTTTTACATGAATTTTTTTATTGCAGCAGCCCTTTGCTTTCATTTTCCAATTTTCACAATGGGTAAAAAAGATGAATGCTGGAAATATAATGAAGAGTTTCCTGGGAGAACCAAATATCAAACAAAATGTATATTTTGCAAAGAAAAAATAAATTCGGGAGGTATCTATAGATTGAAATACCACATTGCTGGCATACCTGGCCATGATGTCACAGTTTGCACTCAACAAATCGCTGAGGCAAAACGCTCTTGTTTAGTGGCATTAGAAAAAATTGAACAAGACAAGTTGACTAAGAAAATGCAACTTGAAGGGTTAAGAGGTATTGGCTCCCGTGCTCCCACATCCGCAACCGCATCTACATCTGCATCAGCTTCCGCATTCGTAGGTTGTGTTGGGGAGGGTTCTTCTAGGCCTCCTTTTCATCCTAGTGCTAGTGCTCATGTGAGTGTTAGTGGTAGTCGGTCTCATACTGAGACAGAGTCCAACACCAACCTATTGCGGCCTAGAGTGCGAAAAAGCAGAATGGATAGTTACTTTGTGCCCCGCACTACTCCTGGCTCCCAACCCACGCTTGAGGGCATGGGTTTGAACAAGGAGATTCATGATGCTGCCAGAAAAGAGATTTGCAAATTCTGGTACTTTTGCAACATTCCATTTATTGCAGCCAGGTAATTGATTCTTTTTTCTTTGTTATCTTCAAAGTTAAAGTTAAAAGTAAAAGTAAAACTTTAATTATATCTACTTGTTTTATGATTTTAGTTTTTGACATCTAAATTTCTAATCAATATCATTATCTATTTGTGACAGGACTCCTTATTGGCAGAACATGATAGATGCAGTTGCCATTTGTGGTCCGGGGTTTAAAGCCCCAACTGAGGCTGAGTTGAGTGGATACCTCCTGGAGGAAATGGTTGAGGATATGAGGCATGAGCTTGAGGACAACCGAAAGGAGTGGATCGAAAAGGGTTGCACCATCATGACTGATGGTTGGACAGATAGGAGGGGAAGAACACTCCTCAATTTTCTTGTATCCTGTGGAGGTGATTGATCATTCTACTTTCCTACATACATAATTTTGAATCGTGATTGACTATTTCAAATTTTGATTTGTTGATTGCTAATAGTAATTATAATTCGTTGTTTTGTTACTTGTAGGATATACCATGTTCCTCAAATCCATTGATGCTTCTGCTCATGTAAAAAACGCCACATACTTATGTGAGGTTATTGAGGAAGTTATAGCAGAGGTGGGGGAACAACATGTGGTGCAAGTGGTGACGGATAATGCAGCAAGTTATGTTGCTGCAGGTAAACTTTTAACTTTTTAAGTTTTGAAAATAAATTTATTTGAATTTTGAACTTTTTCTAATTCTAACTTAGAATTTCTAAGTTTCCTAAGTTCTAAGTTCTAACATGTTTGAAATTTGAATTTCTAATTATCTTAAAATTGTTGTAGGCAAACTTTTGATGGAGAGGCACCCCACCATATTTTGGTCCCCTTGTGCAGCACACTGCCTTGACCTCATGTTGGAGAAAATTGGCAAACTTGAGTGGGTCAAGTCATGTGTGGAAAGGGCAAAAAACATATGTAAGTTTATTTATAATCATTCATTTGTCCTTAGCACAATGAGGAAGTACACAGGAGACAAAGAGTTAGCTCGTCCAGGGATCACGAGGTTTGCCTCGAATTTCATCACCTTGCAGTCCTTGTTGACATCAAGGGATGATTTGAGAAGCATGTTTGTTGGGCGGGAGTGGATTTCATCTTCCTATGCTACGACCACTGCAGGGATAGATGTGGTGGATTGCATATTTGATGATGATGGTTTTTGGAAACCTGCTAGAGAAATACTTAAGGTAATTTTATTGCAATTTAACATTTAATATTTTACAGTTTACTATGCTAATTGTTTAATGATTTAGTTTTACCTTATATTATTGAATTATTCTATGTTTAAGTTTTGACTCAAATTTTTGTTTTACTTTATATGTAGGCCACTGAGCCTCTTGTATCTCTCCTACGAACTGCTGATGGGGAGAAGCCCTCTATGGGCTACATATATGAGGGCATGGATAGGGCCAAGGAGGCCATTAAAGCTCAGTATGCAGGAGTGCAGGAGAAGTATGCCCCTATTTGGGACATCATTGATAGGAGATGGCAGAATCAGCTCCACAGACCCATCCATGCAGCAGCTTACTTTTTGAATTTGGCATTTTGTTTCCGTCCTGACTTCAAGGCGGATGAGGAGGTTCTCACCGGATTATATACAGTGATCCAGAGGTTGAGTACTGATGAGGATAGCAGTGCTGCAATTATTGAGCTTGATAAGTTCAATAATAAAGAAGGGCCACTTTTCTCTAGCAGGGTAGCCATAGATGCTCGGGAAACAATACAGCCAGGTAAAAATTAAATAATATATTCAATGTTCATGAATCTAGATTCCAAACTTAAAGTTGATTATGTAATTTTAGAGTTAACTTGTAATTTGTAATTTGTAAATGAGACTAATTATTTTTATTTTCCCTTATTTCAGATAGATGGTGGCAAATGTTTGGGGCCACAACCCCAAAACTTCAAAAAATTGCCATTCGTATTCTGAGTCAGCCAAGCAGCGCTTCTGGATGTGAGCGCAGTTGGTCCATGTTCGAGCACATCCACTCGAATAGGAGAAACAGGTTGACAGTGCAGAGGTTGAATGATCTTGTCTTCGTTCATTACAACCTCCGTCTTAGGATCAGACAGACTTTGGGCACTGACTCCTCTCCGATCATTCCGGAGGAGATTGATCCAGAATCAGAGTGGCTCACAGAGGTTGTAGATCCAATCTTCACTGAGGAAGACCGTGTGTGGATTGACCAGGTGGATATAGAGGCTGAGGCAGCTAGAGCACGTTCTTCAGGCATTGGTAGACGCACACGTGCACGCACAGACACAGGCCCTAACGACATTCGTGAGCCCATCTTATATGCGGGAGATATGGCTCGACAGTCCTCTAGGACCTACATTAGACACCTTGCTACTAGGTAGACTGGATACTCAGAGGCTGAGGCTGAGGCTGTAGCCGAGCTTGAGGATGATGTTGAGGATGATGATGACTATGAGCCTGAGGCTTGAGCTGGAGCCTTGTTTTTATATTTTGTTTACAGATATTGATACTGAATCATTGATAGACATATGTTTCAAACTTTCATGGATCTTCATCTTAGATTCTTACATAAATTTATGATTTGATGTCTTATGGATCATCTTACATACATTCTATGATTTAAATCATTATGATCATTTGATTTCTATTTACTTCAGCTAGCCTACAATTTACATTTTAGAATCTTAGATAACATAGTTACGTATGTGATGGATTTTATGTTTCATGTTTATGTATGTTAAGTTTTAACTTCTATTTGATGATGTTATAGTGTGCTTAAGTTATATTCAATAAAGGGTGCATGAAATAAGTTTTAAATTGTTAAAATCTTTAAATTTAACGGGTTTTTTCAAATTTGCCGATTCATCGCCGATTCATTGCCGATTCACGATTCGATTCGACCTTGCCGATTCCGATTCACGTTTCTTTGGTTTATCACAATTTAAATATATAAATATCATAATGTCAACTTCAAAATTGTTATTAATTCAAAAGAAATAAAAAATGAATAAAAAATTGGACAGATAAGACTAACAAAGAAGGCCAGGCAATTTAGAATGGCAATGATAAATAAGTCACTTTTAACCTGAAAAAGTTCCGTCATTCAAATACTGATTTAGTTTTAGCTTAAATTTTAGTATGCCACACAGAATATGTTGTGATCACCATTAATGTCATTATTTATCAAGAAATAAAATATGTGAAATGTCATCTTCAAAATGGATTTAATTCCAAAGAAATGAGGAATGAATAAAAAGTTGGACACAGAGAAAAGTGCAGGCCAATGCAAAGTCAATCTTTACAAAATTTGAAAGCAATCTTTTAACCTCAAACATTCCATGAAAAGAATGTAGGACTTGCAATGGGGGAAGTATAAAGTAGAGGATGGCGCCGAGTGGAACCCCATAAACAGCTAAATATTCCGCTTGAATGAAGACATTAGAATTGCAAGCCTCTGTGATCAACACAAGAATTCCAAGGGCAACCGAACAAATTCAGAAATGAAATTATCAAGTGTGAAAACAATGGCCATCTCTACTGTTTTAAGTTTTAACTCTATGATTAGAAGCAATACTTTAGTTAGAAAGTTGAAAAGCTTGCCACTTGTTGGTTACTTCCACAGAAGCCACTAATCACCTCGTCTTCCTCAGCACATCAAAATCATCTTCATTGTCTATCAATTCATCCATAAATATGTCAAACTAAGTCATTACTACATTTATGCATGAATCGATACACAAGGAGGACATTGATGTGCTAAGGAAGGCAGAGGTGATTACAGACTTCCTTAGAAGCAACCAACATGTGGCAAACCTTTTCAACTCCCTAACTAAAGGAATTGCTCCTGATCAGAGCTGCAAAGTAGTGCATAGGAAGAAAGAGGGATTGAATTTGTAAACAAGGAAATCCCACAATTATATGAAGCCAACTTCAAATTACTTTTTTTAAAGCCGCGGCAGATTTCCGGTACCTTGGACACCCTGATATTGCTCATCTTGGCAGCAACACAAGTGTTCTGTTTGTCTTACACTTGCAATCCCTACAACCTCCCCGCACTGCCACAAACACCCCAGCTACCACGCCCTCTCCCCCTCTCTGTCTCTCTATCCATCCCTCTTCTGTAGGAGTGGCCAGTTTTCTAATATCATAATGGTCCAATAAATTCATTCCATGTTTTTAAAATGGTAAAAATATCCTCAGATTTTTACTTTGCCACCTGGCAAGGGGTTTGGTTCTATTCATGGCCGCTGGGTAAAATGTACTTGATTCAGAAAAAGGGCAGCTGTGTTGCTCAAGATGATATCTACAGCACCGTAGATATTCAAGAGATATTGCAGTATATGTAGAACTGGCGTAGGGAGTTTGTAGAACTGGCGTATCTGTAGTATCTGTGTAAGGTGTTTTGGGAGCAGCCAAAGTTGCAGCGGTGCTGACAGATAAGCTCCCACAGGTAGAGCTACAGATTGATTGTTGTCCATTCCAGCAATGTTGGTGAGGGTCATTTCTTGGGCGATCAGTCATTTGCCAGGTGCAGCTGCAGCCTGCATTTACCATCAGATTAAAGGTTATTACTAGCTATTTGTCTCAGGCAAAAACAATTTGTACATCAAATTAACGGAAGAAATTGACGAGTTTTTCCAGATTTCTAAAACCATGTCTTGAAAGCAATCTCATAATGCATAAAAAATGTGTGCGCATATGAGATAGACCAAAATTACTCATTCAGTGGGATAATTCATGTTACAAAAAAATTATGCAAACACAGAGCAGTCAGCTACTTAAGATTGAAAATTTCCGAGGAAAGGTTGCCAGACGATAAATTTCAAATTAGATAACTTGAGAGACCGTTTATAATACGGATTCACTGGACCTCCTGATCTATTTTTCTCCACTTCAAGAAATTGGAGTTGAGTACAACTTGCAAGCTTCTCTTGAATTGGGTGATCTAGAAATTAATTAATAATTACTACATATGTCAAGTTTCGGGCATTCAAAACTGCACAAGGGATGTTTCTAGACAAGCTGTTAGCACAAAAATGCTTACAGACAACAATCGTGAGGAATAAATCGAGTTAGTTGATTATTGCTGCTCTTGTTAAAAACACACAATTGTAAAGGAATAATACATGTCAGTCAAAGCCACTTACATGGGCTCGTAAATTGCTCAAAGAACACAATTACGGAGGCATAAATCATGTCGATCGATTGTTACTAGGAAAAAGGGCTGGCAGATTGTTCAAAGAATGTCATTGCAGAGGAGTAAATCATGTCAACAGATTGCTCAAAGAAAATAAACAGGAAGATATAAGCCCTGTCAATAGTTTGTCATTTAGATTGACTCGCAGATTGTAAATCTTATCAGTAGGTTGCTCCCTAGACCAATGGCTCGCAGATTATAGAATAAATATTCTAATTCTAATAGAAACCCACAAAAATCTTTCAAACATGTACTGCGAAAAAAATGGAGACAATCAATCATCATTGCAGAATGGGCATATAACAATACATTATGTTCTTAACTTCTTCCTACTCACAATCTCGATGTCAGAAGGCATATAAACTGGAAGTTATATAATCCAGCACAGTAATAGGAACGATATTTATTAAAGGATTGACTCGATAAACCTATATAGGACGAAAATATGATAAACTGAACAGCGTGTAATCAAGTACAATAGATAAAAGGGGAACTGAACGTAATAAAGGAATGGTGCGAGAACGCTACACTTAAGGAAAATGTCGTAATGTGTGTAATCAACCACAGTAGATACAAAGGGAACTGAACTTATTAATGGGGTTGATTCATAACTGAGAGAGTTGGGGGGGCGGTATACTGAAGGTTGTAGAGTCGAAGGTTGTGAAGTCGTCCTTACATTTTTGTGAGATGCAACGCTGGTCTGCCCACGCCCATCACTAAGCAACATCGCATCGTCTCCTCCTTTAAGAGAAACACATTTACTTCACAAGCGTTATCTTTGACATAGATATCATAACGCTCAACTGCCCGCTGCCATGCTAAGACTCAGTTGGATCCGTTTTGCAGATAAACGCAGACACTCGTAACACCATCCAACCGGTCTGGGACATCTACCGAGGAAAAGGAAACCCCATTGCGAGGGTTAGGGTTATTGTCACCGGCTGTGAACATCTGGATGGTGGCCAGAACTTTTGATAAAAAGGCTAACAATTTTCCTCCAAATCGGCCGTTAATGCAGCCCCTTTGAAGCCGCAGGCATCTGTCCACATCTGGCAGAGGCATGTTTAGTCATGTCTTAAAGTTTGAAAACTGGACTTGAGAGGGTTTCATATCCGATCCACTCGACTTCTTGAACTTGATCTGCTCTCGGCAATATGAGACACAGATCTGTGGAATCGATGAGCAGCGGACAAGCTTCCCTCCGCTCATCGAATCCACCTACAAGAAAACAAGATATGAATTTAAACGCATCGCAGGAGTCCTCATATGAGGGAATCTAGATCAGTAAATGGTTTAGGGTTATTAATTCCACTTTCTGAAATGAACGCGTGGTTCGACCGAATTTTGGGAAAAGTATATTTACGGTATTTTTTAATATTCTGAAATTTTACAATTTTTTTAGGCTCTTTTATTTTCATATATTATCATTTTTATTCGTTTTTGGTTTTTACTTAATTTTTCAATTTTTATCTTTTATACATTTTTTTATTCATTCCTCTTTTTTATTTTCTTATTATTTTTCCACATGTAGAGTTAGTTATATGTATACTTTTATTCTTAATTTATTTTTCCTAATCTCTTTTTATTATTATTAATAGGAATATACTTTTTTGGAGTTTTCTAGTACCTATTTATCCTCTCTCTCTCTTTTTCTCTTGCCTTGTCTCTCATAAATAATTCAGTTATTTTGTCATGTCTTGTCTTGATTAGTACTTCTTCATATGAATCATAGAGTTTGATATGAAAGTCAAGAAAATAAACTAACGCAATTGATACAAGAAGCTATGTACGATAAATATTTTATAGTTGCTTGCACTTACATTGCATATGATGACAATTATATAGCCAAGTTATATCTAATGGTTTAACCTTTTTCTTCTTAGATCCATACATTTATTTCTTGATTCTACTACAACATTCTTGCATCATTTGCATATCAATGTGGTATGAAGATCAGTAATAGTTGTCTTATATGTTCATGAGACACCATCAAAGTTAAATTATTTTCATTACTAACTATAATAGATAGCTTACAATTTCATTGCATTTCTTGTTAGTAGGCTTCCCAAAATTTTCATAGTTTTCATCATGTAAAACCATAATATATAATATTGATTTGTTTTTGGATTCAATTGTGGAAAGATTTTTACCATCAATGTTTCGAATCATACTATGTGATCCATCATCGAGATGAAAAGAGAACAAGAGATGCAAAACAAAGTGAGTTGCAGATGTTGATTGACCAAAAGATATAGGGACCAAGGGAAGAGAGCTTGCATGCACATCAAAGTTAGAAGTAAAGTAGGTAAGATGGGTGGACAAGGAACCATCAGGGACAGACTCCACAAACAACAAAGAAAGAAAGAACATGTGAAGTCAAAATGAGAACAAAAGAAATAAATCAATCAGATGTAGGAAATTGAGGAAAAGTAAATAACAAATCAAAAGGAAGAAAGGACATCACAACTAACCAAACCTTAAAAACAAAAACTATGCAAGATTAGACAATTATATTATTATAAAGAAATTTGTATGTAACCTATAATATATAACATGTATTATATGTTACGCACATGCATATATGAAGCAAGTGTGTTATATTACCATAATACATAATAATATATATAAGGGTTATTATATATAATACTCACGAACAATATATAAGACGTGTGTATCTCTAAAACAAGTTTGTGTAAGTGAGTAGTAAAAAACGTAAACCCACCACTATGTGCATGTGTTTTATTTAACACGTTATGTGTGTGTGTGCGCGCGCGTTTATTTTTAGATAACAATGAATAAAAACATAAACTTTGCATATGAAAAACTGTGTGTGTGTGTGTGTGTGTGTGTGTGAATAAAAACACAAACTTTACATTTGAAAAACAAACAATGAATACACACACACACACACACACACACACACACACAAACTACGTGTTAAATAAAACACATGCACACGTAATATATCTTTTGTATGTGTGCACATGTGTTTTATTTAACGTGTTATATATAATTTTACCCCTCGTGGCGTTGGTCTCTATACCTCAAGGCTAACATTGGTTGCCATGAAGGGTTGAGGATCCAATCATCATCACGATTAAGGTTGATGGGGTGGTTATTAATCTCAACAGCTTCTTTAAGCTTCCTTTTGAAATAGTTGTCCTCATTGGCTAGGATCTGCGTGTTTTCCAAATAGATGTGATGCTTGGTAGAGAAAGAATGCTTAGCTAAGGTTGATTTGCAAACCCTATTATGTCTAAAGTCTACAACATGTTCTTTGACCCAAGTGTGGAAAGAGCAACCTGTTTTGCCAATATAAGGTGTCCCACAAGAGCAAACAACTTTGTAGACCCCTGAGTTAGAATAAACATCTCTAGAGTCTTTTAAAGGTAGGATACTTATCAAATTCATATTCAACTAATAGGCTCTTCTATGTGGGAAACTATTGCTCATCCAAGTGTCTTATGTTGCTGGAAATTTTCTTCTTGTTGACAAAAATATTTCAACATGTTTTTACATTTTGAGCAAATAGAAAGGTGAGATCATTACTATGATATTTTTGACAATACAATTATTCCACCATCTTTCCTCTGCCCTCTATTAAGCAACCGATAGTCCTCTAAGAAGATGATCATGGCATCATAGCTTATAAGTGCATTAGAATGGGGGTCATCAATAGACGAAAACCATGTAGAAAATAGGCAATGGATGCAAGTGCTCTTTTTGTGATTTGAATAATTGCTAAACTAATAACCACAATCTTATTTGTATTGTTTTAGAATATGATCATAGAGTAATGGTGGTCATTCGTAGTAAAACCTAGACTAGACACAAACTCCCTATTCCCCACCTCCTATAAATCAAAAAAATTACTATAATTTATATTGATAGGCAACTAATGGAAAACACAAATCTTTGGGATCTTTCCTCTACACATGGATGGGGAGATGGGAATTCATCCCTTGTCGAATGCTCATATTTGCTCACAAGAAAGGAGTATGTTGTTGAATATGAGCTAACCATTTGGAGAGTTGGAGTAATCTAATACTAAAAATCTTGGAAGCAAAATCAAGATCTAGAAGATTAATGTGAATTCCCAACTATTCAACTATTTAAACTTTATATGCCCCTTATTCTTTCCTTTTGAAATTTATAGCTTTGACTTTATAACAAAAAATTAAAATTTAAGATTTAATAGAATAGTCATGGATAACATGACGTAAAGAAACTTATTACCATCCTTGAGTTTGTTTTGATAGTTTCACTTGTACAAATTGAAACATTATTCAATTTAACAATTCCCTAAGGGTAACAAGTATTATTTACTACAAAATAAATTGCACTTAATAAGAAAAATGATTAGATTTGAGACTCAAGATCAAATCACATGCTAAGTCATTAACCATTTAACATTTATAGTAGCATGCACATATAATAAAGCTTTCGAATAAAATACCAACAACTAGGATGATTTATAATGGATATGTATTCAGGGTGCCTAGATTCCATAATGTTGGAAATAATAATGGGAAAGTAAATTCTAAGAGGGGCGGGGTGTTAGGGGGTGGTGAATCAGTACTTCAAAACTTTAACCATAAAACATTCACCACACATCCATCTCATAATTCAACATGTAAATTGAAATAGCTAACTACACATTGCATCCATAGCATAAAAAAATTTAACACATGACACAATATATTTGGTTACCTAGAAACCCTCCAAGGAGAAGGTAAAACTGGGGTGGGGATGACACCCACAAATCTTCACTATTGTAGTTATAAAATGTAGCCAATTATGGTTACAATGAGTTTGATCATAAACTATGATCTACCCTGTGAGGGGTTTTCCCTGTCAAAGGCCCAAAGACTGTTAGGTCTCACCTTGTTAGAGGATTTACACTCACAATTAAGTAAGCACTCGATTAAGAGATTTACAAGAGCCTGTTAAGACTAAAAAACCTGTTAAGGCTACTTTGTTAGAAGATTTTCTTTGTATCACATGTTAGAATGATTCGACATCATAAACCTTCGGTTAGGACCTCACTACTAGATGCCAAATCTTCTCTTTCTTGATAAATCTTTGATCCTTCTGATTAGATATGTCTCCTCTATCTTTTCTTTGTGTTGCTTTGTTCTCTCTAACTGATTCTGCAATTCATATCACTATCATAACCTCCATAGTCACCATGAATGCTCTTTCTGCACTTAGCATTCATCTCTCTCACATCTTACAAACTCTTTAGGGTTTGCCTCCTTAAGTAAACATAGGTGGACTAGGGTTAGGTTAGAGTCAATGGATGTAGTTGATCCATATTGTCGTCTAAAACATCCCTTAATATGATTGGTTGCATGTACTACATAGGGATTCACAATATGACTCAATCCTTACCTTCTATAATCACAAAACAATGTTTATGTTGGCCCAAAAATGGTTTACATAGTAATTTGTGCCATTACAAAGAACTATGTCATAGATTGTTCACTCGGTATCCAAAGACTTTATGCTCGGCCATCACTGTGCTCATAATGTTGTAACTTGGCTTCTGAACAACTCAGCACACACTATTTACTCGACACCTATATCACTCAGCACATGCTAACTTGCTCAGCACTAACTGTTGGCTTAGCACCTAAGTGACTCGACACACATAGACTGCTTGACACTAACTATCATATTGCTCAGCATTTATTATCTAGTAACTGATGTTTGACATGCTTTGATCACTCACCTTGCATTGATTTCTTAGCTTTTTTTTATCACTCGGCATGCACTACTCACTCGGTGTACACTATGTTTCTGCTAGATAATGACTTAAGTGTTTTGTCACTACCTTGTCAAAACCAAAATGAGATCAACACATAATCCATTGAACCTGTGATGCTTTGAATGTAGAAGTTGGTAATGTGATTGCCAAGTTTTTTATAGTAGGAGCTTAAATTAAAGCTTTATTTATAATTGTGAGAAGATAACCATATTTGCTTTCAAGTGGTGATTGATGGTCTTTAAGCTTTCCAACATCTGACATGACTTGAACTGAAAAGTAAGGATTATTTCCAATAGAATAAGTACTATTAGAGGCCAATTATTAGACATAATATGTGACTATTGGCTGTCTGTGATACTAAATACAATTGTGATTTAGTATTGAGTTTTTTATAATGATCCTTTTCTTTAATAATAAAGGATGTGTTGCCTTGGATGTCATGAGATGGTATTCCTCCCTATAATTCCCAATATTGTGTTTGAATGTTCCAAATGGGAAGAGTACTTCTGAGAGGGGGTAGGGGGAGGGGGGGGAGGGGGTGTTTAATCAAAAGTACACAGTTTCTATCCTTTTAAACTCTTATTAACACATATCTGAAAAAAAAATTGCATGCATGTAAACATATAAACAAACATGAAATGAAAGCATGCATCAACACATAACACAAGAGATTTTGGTGACCCAGAAACCCTCCAAGAATAAGAAGGTAAAACTGGGGTGGGGATGACACCCACAAAAATTACTGTAGCAATGAGTTCAACCACTTCTGATGGTTTGCCCTATTAAAGGCTTTACACTGTGTCAATAGTGACCTGGTTAAAGGATTTACAAACACTTACATGAAGTGTCACCCTGTTAAAGGATTTACAATATGTTGTTAAACCCACCTAATACATAGGATTTTCTTGACCTTGTCCAAAGGTTCTCCTATCTAGTTGTTAAGTTAACCTATCAACATAGGATTTCAACCTCTAATACAATTGTGAGAGAGTATTAGAACATTTGACCTGATTGAATGTAATCTCAAATTGTTGGGTTCAAGTACTAGATCTGCTCTTCTTGTTTTGATCCTTGCTAGATCTAATTTCTGAATATGTCCCTTGTTCTGTTCTGATCAACTGGATGTATAAATGTTGTCCTTTCCACTAAGTCTACACTAAAATTTCGCTATAATCACCCCTTATGCTATTTTCTTCCACACTTGCAATGGTGCATTCGTTCTCCTTATAAAGAATGTGAAGACTTAGGGTTAGGTATGGATCTACAATCCATAGTGAATCTCAAATTCCTGCTCATACTTTGCATATTTCTTATTGGTTGCATGCCTTCACCGTTTTTATAATTGGTTGCATGTAGATTGCATAGGGAATGAAAATGATTTGTCCTTATCCTTTTTCTCCATCAAAATTTCTCTAAGGCAACTCTAAAAACAGTTCACATCTTAGTTTGTGCAAATACAAACTCTTATGTTGATCTTATGTTGCTCGGCACATGAAGTGTTACTGATGCTCGACACATACTATTTCTGGATTGCTCAGCATCAACTACATTTTCTGGTTTGCTCGGCACCTGTTATATCCTATATTACTTAGCATATGTTGTTCTGAATTGCTTGGCATCTGAATGATTCTGTTACTCGGCACATGAACAATTTTGTATTGCTTAGCATATACTACAGTGTGATCTGCTCGGCACTAACTATGACTTGGCACCTATTGAAATTCTTGGCTCGACATCTATTGTGTACTCGGCATGTATGATGAAAATGGTTAAGTGTGCTGACACTCATTTGTTAATACTATTTATTTGACCAACAATCTCCCCCTTTGACATGAGTGTCAAAAACACTTAACTAAGCAATGGTGATCCTAACCTTATTGAGTACATGCTTTACTTGCTTAGCTTACATGCAAATTTTCAAAAATTGTGAGTAGCAATATACCTTATGACTTCCCCTGAGTTGATTATGCTTTTGAAATTGAAATTTTGTGCCAATGTGCCTGATCCTTTCTATCCTTTGACTTGTTTTTGTATTCCATGTGATTACCAAAAAATTTACATCTCTCCTTCACTCCTCTATTCCTTATCTCCCCCTTTTTGGCTATTTAAAATTATTCCACTTTACTCTCAAAATGAATGAAAGAATGGAGTGAAAGAATGTAATCAAAATGATCAAAATTTGGTAATTACCCATAGTATATACATATCTCCTCCTTTTCTTACTCCCCCTATAATATATCTCCCCCTTTTTTACACTGATGTCAAAGGGTTCTATGGAGTAATACCATGTTTAGCCAAAAATGAGTTGTTAACCTCTAGAAGTATCTTCAGAGCTGCATCTGAATTGTTTAATGCAATATCCAATGACTTGTGTTGAATTGCAAGCTCTGCAACTAGATCTACAAGTCCTTCATGTGTAGAAAGATTGAAATCTTTCTTTAGGACTATCTCTGCATACATCTGCTCCTTGTGGAGTACTTCCGAGTGAGGGGTGATGGAGGATTGAAGTTGCATTAGCTTGGCTTTTATATTAGCCTCCTCTGTTGTTAATACAACTAGTTCCCTTTGAGTGTGAAGCGTCTAGGCAAAATGCTTCTCACTTTGAGCTGGATTGGTTGGGAGTTGCATACTAGAAATCTTTAGATTTCTTTCCAAGCTCAATATCTTCTAGCCAGTTTCTTGTGTGAAATTGGAAAAATCACACAATTTATTATAAAGGGAGAATATATTCCCAAGTACAATTTTGACTTTATCTATTTTCTTACCAAGGTCAACTTGTCCCAAAATGATGTCATTTGAGATCTTCTGATTGACCTTACCTTGGAATTTCTTTTCTAACCATTCAAGTAGTTTGGCATTGGTGTCATGGTCCTCATTTGTCACTTGATCAACTATTTCTGATAGTTTCTCTATAATTAGCCTTGACTCATCTAGAGATTGTAGGCTGAAGGCATCCATAAATATGTCCTTGATTTCATTTAATGCTTTCCTATATTTATAATCCTTTCTAAGTGCCTCGTGTTTCCTTCTTCTATCCAATGCACTTTGTATCTCATTCATCTTTTCTTCTATGAGAGTGTTGGATTCATAGTAGGGTATATTTATTTCTTCATCAAGCTCAGGAATTCCATAATGAAGTTTCCTAGCTACTTTTGTTGAGCTTGAGCTTGGTGTTCTAATTTGCAATGCTAGCATTTCAGTGCTTGACTGCTAAAGAGTTTGAGCGGGAGTACCTGTTTTGGGTAGTTCAACCAAAGTTTGTGTTACAGATTGCTCCTTATCTTTTTTCTCTTCTTTCTCTTCAGCTTGTTTCTCTTTTGTTGTCATTCTGGTTGGGGGTGTATCTGTTGATTGTATTGATTTGCCTTTATCATCCCCTATTGCTGCACTCAGCTCCTGGAGTGCTTGTGTGATTGCTTTTGGTGGTAATGGAGGTGGAAGGAGTAGAATTCCAATAGATTGTGTTGTCATAGGTGGTTCTTGTGTTTGCACCTTGACTTCCTTTAATTTCACTACTGCCTTTTGCAACTCATCAACATTGACTAGTATTGAGCTTGAACATAGTCTAGCTACTTATGTTGATTGGTCAAGGATCTTTGCTAGATCCTCTACAGTTAATGGGTCGATGTTTTGACTAGAAGTATCAACAACATCCTTTATCTTGATTGTTTCTACAGGTGTGATGGTAGAATGGGGAGGGCTAGGAGGTGGCAATTATGTGTCTTGCACACTCTGTTCTTGTTGCTCATATGTCCCCTTTTCCTCTTCTTTACTCATTTCCTCCTCCTTTTCTTCTTCATACTTCTTTTCTTCCTCCACTTTCTTCTCTTCTAGCTTCTTCTCCTCTACTTTCTTCCTTCTTGCTTCTTTTATTTCCTTTGTTTTGGCACTTGCTTCTGTCTTATATTCTTCATCAAATACATCATCAATTTTCTTGTAAATAATCTTCCACACTTTTTTGGATTTTCTCACAACCTCTTCAATGTTGTTTTGTAGAATACTAAATGCCCTATATTTGGGAGTAAATCTATTGTTGTGCCTCTTGACTGCATTTGTTATTTGACTAATAGTCAAATTAGGCAACATTCTTGCTAAGGTAGACTCCCTTATTTCCTTCTCAGTTTGCAAATAAAAATGCCATTTATCCTCTACAATCTTATATAATTCCTTTGGCAAAAAGCTATCCAATTCAAGAAGTGTATGTTTATATTCTGCCATCATACTATAGACAGATTTCTCTATTTTATTTTGCTCATCCTTTGTGAACTTATTAAAATCTACATTCTTCAAATCATTCAAGTCACCGTTCCTAATCTTAGCACATAATTTGTCAATTGAAGTCTTAGGTGGATGACTTACCACTTTAAACTGACTATGGTCTTCTGATTCTATCCTTTCTTCATCTGAATCAGGTTGACCCACAAATTTTCTTCTTTTCTTTGGCTCATCTGCAGTCTTCTCAGTGGATATCTTCCTCTTTGTTGCCTCTTCTTTCGCCTTTTGTGTAGTAACTCTTGTAGTAGCTCTAGTAGTAGGCTACTTAGGTGCAGGCTTTGCCACTTTCTTTGGCTTGGGCTGAGGAGCAGGTGGTGCTTTTGTCATTCTTTTGGTGACCTTAGTTTGGATGGATGTTTCCTTGTCTTGTTCTTCCTTGGAACTCTCATCCTCATCTTCACCTAGGCCTTGAGTTAACTGAAGTGGCCCTTGCTCTGGCTCATCCTCATCTTTCTCATTGTCATCCTCTTCTTCATCATCACTTATTTCTTCTGCTTCTTCTGCAGTACCTGTCTCTTGATTATCTACCCCAAATTTCTTCTTAAGTTTCTTTACAATCTTGTCCTTCTTCTTAACTACTGTTACTATCTTGAGGTCTGTAACCACCCTTGATTTGACAACATCATATGTCCCAAAGTGCTTTACAGTTTTATCAGTTTCCTCTGCAAGCAATGTTGTAATAGCTATTGAAGCCCGATCCACATCAAGTTCATAACCCAGTGGTCTAAGCCATCTGACTCTAGGGATGATTGCTTTTATGTAAGTATAGTCAATATCCACTAGAAAGAAAATGTCTTTTTCATGTTGCTCCATCAATGAAACTAGAACTCTTATTCTCTGTTTCATGGATTGTTTGAAGTCCTCAAAATAACTAGTCATTTGGGCATCAAAGTTTTCACCCATTTGATCAATGAATCCATTTATTTGGTCAACAATGGTCTTATCTAGATCCCATCTCACCTTGCCTACTGAGGGAAATTCTTTCATAATGTAGAAAACCATGCAAACCAAAACTGAGCCAGATTTGCATTGAGCCCCTTTAGATTTCCTTATGGCTCCCGTGTTTTCATTGATTTTCTCCATCATCAACTTTGCAAGATCATAAGTATGATCCTTTTTTACTAGCTTGTAAGCAACATCTATTGTTATGCAGGATACACTGTTCAACCTGCTTGATTGGTAAAATTTGTGAGATATAATCCTTATAGTAAAATCTAGTAGAGGGTCTTTGATGGTGTCAATTGTCATACCCCTATTGTTCCACTTAGCACCAATGTTTTTCTCAATTGCCTCCCTCTTATCACTCCTTAGGGTCTTAGGCCGATCTAGGGTTGGAATACCAGTAACCTTATGTACTATTTTCTTTGTAAACTTTATTGGCCCTGTTTCCAACCAAAAAGCTCCATCATGGATTCTGCTCAACATAATGCGTATCCATTTTGTTTTAAAGACAATAGGGAAAACTAGGGCTTTGGTCAGACCCTTCTTCTCGACTATGGAGAATTCTTCTTTAAGTTTCCCATTTTCACAGAGTTTATCAAATGCATTAAAAATCTCAAACTCTCCTATTGCTCCTATTTTATAGTTGTAGCATTTGCATACATCCTAAACCATTACTACTTTATCAGGAATCACAGATAGGACACCAGCAGGATCATTTTTGTAGGCAACCTTCGGGATTGGCTTGAACTCAGGTTGTTTAACTTCATTGCTAACTAATTGAATTTCCAAATCTTCCTTTCCCTTTGCAGTCTTAGAACTAGATGCCATTTCTAACTAAACTAGGGTTTACTATTTAAACAAACTTTTTAAACTGCGTAACTCGACACTTGAATGAAATACCTTGTAAATCGATGAAATGTAGTTGGGTTGTTGTTGAATCACTGCAAATCATCTTTTGATCGTTGGGAAATCACTCAATCACTCTGCTTGTCTTTGCTTTTTGTTGAAATGATAAAAAAATGAACAATTTTTACTTTTATTAGGCTTGAAACCTAGCATTTATTGCATTTGTGCTTACAGCTGTCACTCGGCTTCCAAAGGATTTTCCAACTAGGCATCAACTCTATTTCATTCACTTGGCAACTACTATCTTGTTTCACTCGGCATCTACTGATCTTGTTAATTGCTCGGTAGCCACTATCAAGTCTTACTCGACGGCTACTAGACTATTCAACTCAGCATATATTGGGGTTTTACTTGGCAACTAAAGATAACTCGACATCATCTTCCAACTTTTATCCTAACATCTTAACTTATGCAAATTTCTTCTTTGCAGTGCTCCTATGTTCTTTTAGGCTGATGTATGATACATCTTTATATGTATCAACCCCATGTGCCTTTCTAATGCTTAATTTGATGAGGTGTGATCACTTGACCTCTTGGATGAAGTGATCTCTCCATTTGATGTGTTGCATTCACCTTTCTTCTACCATGTCTTCTTCATATCTTCTCTAATGTGTTCCACATCAACTTTTTCTTTGCCCTTGTTAACTTCAGTCTTGGGTGCCTTGACCTTTGTTGGACAGTTCCTGCTAATATGACCAGTCTTCAAGCAACTGAAACATGTAGTTTGGTTTAACCATCTGTTGTAGTTCCCTTTGAAGTGTGTTCTTATACAATTCTGAGGTACATGACCATATTCCTGATAGCAGTGACAACTTTGCCTTGTATTGTAGTCCCAATTGTAGTGATGTGCATGATTGATTCCTCTTGCAGGCTGATTAGGTGTCCACATAGGCTTTGATCTGCATTCAAATGCTCTATGTCCATACTTTTTGTAGTTATAGTAGTGACCCTCAAATCTCGATGTCCTCATGATCTTGCAGTCTTGTGTTAAATGTCCTTGCTTTTTGCACTTGTGATAGAAATTTGCATTTGTAGGCTTATCATGTTGATGACTGTTCTTACTTCTACACACATTAGAGGTATGTCCCTTTTTACCACATAAATGACAAGTAGGTTTAGTGTTTTTACCTTTGTTGCTTCTTTCTTTTGCAGCCTTCGATGATTCTCCTTGTTCAGTGCGAATGTAGCCAAGTCCTGAAGTATCATTACTAGCCCTTGGTGATTTCAGCAATTACTCGAAGTACTTGATGGCCTCATTGGGTTTGTTGTAACTTTCTACTATTTCCTTTTCTCTCTTCAATTCATTCTACAATTGTTCATTTTGTATCTTCAAGGTGGAGATCTTAATATCCTTCATGTTTAGCTCATGATGAGCATTCATCATCTGGCGTAAGGTGTCTAACTGCATGTTTGAAATCTTTTCAAATTCAATTGTCTTCTCTTCCAGTCTATTGATGAGATTTCTCTTGTCATCTTCTACTATGGCCTTGTCTTCAATAGCTCTTTTCTTTTGTTCAGTCACTTCACAAAGCATTATGGCTTGTGATTCTTGTTCAAGCTTGAGTAATTTGATTTCTTCAGCTTGTGCTCTATTTTTCTCCATTAATTCTACTATTGCTGCATCAAATTCCTTGGAGTCTCCATTGGAAAACACTTGTGAGGTGTCAATCTCCTTGTAGTGTATGTCATTTTCAGCTATAGCTATCTCCTTTCTTCTTTTCAAAGATTTTCTCAATTCCTCCTTGGCTTCCTCTACTTTGTGTAGAGCTAGTTGCACATCAATCACCTGATTGTCAATGATCTTCCCAAGGTTGAAAACTTCCATCTTCTATTTTTTTTCCTCCAAGCTGTTAGGCTTCTTCTTGAGAGAACTTGGCTCTGATACCAATTTGTGGAATCTGAAAAACAATTTGCATGCATGTAAACATATAAACAAACATGAAATGAAAGCATGCATCAACACATAACACAAGAGATTTTGGTGACCTAGAAACTCTCCAGGAATAAGAAGGTAAAATTAGGGTGGGGATGACACCCACAAAAATTACTGCAGCAATGAGTTCAACCACTTCTGATGGTTTGCCTTGTTAAAGGCCTGCCCTGTTAAAGGCTTTACACTATGTCAATAGTGACTTGGTTAAAGGATTTACAAACACTTACATGAAGTGTCACCCTGTTAAAGGATTTACAATAGGTTGTTAAACCCACCTAATACATAGGATTTTATTGACCTTCTCCAAAAGTTCTCCTATCTAGTTGTTAAGCTAACCTATCAACATAGGATTTCAACCTCTAATACAATTGTGAGAGAGTATTAGAACATTTGACCTGATTGAATGCAATCTCAAATTGTTGGGTTCAGGTAATAGATTTTCTCTTCCTATTATGATCCTTGCTAGATCTGATTTTTGAATATGTCCCCTATTCTGTTCTAATCAACTGGATGTATAAATATTGTCCTTTCCACTAAGTCTACACTAAAAAATTTCTATAATCACCCCTTATGTTGTTTTCTTCCACACTTGCAATGGTGCATTCATTATTTTTATAAAGAATTTGAAGACTTAGAGTTAGGTATGGATCTACGATCCATATTGAATCTCAAATTCTCGCTCATACTTTGCATATTTCTTATTGGTTGCATGCCTTCACCATTTTTCTAATTGGTTGCATGTAGATTGCATAGGGAATGAAAATGATTTGTCCTTATCCTTTTTCTCCTTTGAAATTTCTCTAAGTCGGCTCTAAAAATAGTTCACATCTTAATTTGTGCAAATACAAACTCTTATGTTGATCCTGCGTTGCTTGGCACATGAAGTGTTACTGATGCTTAGCACATACTGTTTCTAGATTGCTCGGCATCAACTACATTTTTTGGTTTTCTTGACACCTGTTATATCCTGTATTACTTAGCATATGTTGTTCTGAATTGCTCAGCATCTGAATGATTTTGTTACTCAGCACATGAACAATTCTATATTGCTTGGCATATAGTACACTATGATATGCTCAGCACTAACTATGACTCAACACCTATTGAAATTCTTGGCTCAGCATCTATTGTGTACTTGGCATGTATGCTGAAAATGGTTAAGTGTGTTGATACTCATTTGTCAATACTATTTATTTGACCAACATATTGCTATGTTTATTTCTTCTAGCCCCAACCTTCTCTTAGATTAGTTTAGTATTTGATTTTCCTCATGCACCAATGTGGATTGTGTGTCTTGTTGTTAAATTACTTTTGTTGGGATAGCACATATCATTGTGTTAATTTGTTTGGTGCCCACATGAATTCTATGGAGGTTACATTATAAATAATGAAGAAAACAAAAAAATGAACTCATTGTTGTCCCTTATTTTTTACTTGTAAAATTTAGGGATAAACTACTAATTTTTTAAATGTTTTAAGGCTCTAAGCACATTTTTTCAAGGAATGTTTCATTGTCTAAAAGTTGGTCTTTCATTTAATTTTTGGTTTCAAAGGTTGAATTGCAACTTTGTTTCTAATATCAAATATTTTGCCTATAATTATGAGTAATTGTTAGTACAAGTAATGTTGTTAGCTTATAGTACTTGCACTTGTAATAGACTTCTTACAACTTGATTTTGAATTAGTTTTTTTAATGCTTTTCTTTTGTTTTAATGAGTTATCCCTTTTAAGTGACATCAAGTCCTTTTATGATCAATATAAGTAAATGTTATGTTTGTGGAAAATTTGATATGTGTGTTCACTTTGTGCTTCCAAGGGGTCTGAAATTAAGCTTTGAGATTATGCAATACGATGAGGATAGTGGATGCAAAAGATGATGAAAACTATGGATTTATTAATGAAAAAATGATAGTATTGTTACCTAATTTTTGTTAGAAACTCAATTAGGTGATGTTGGTTATGTATTTATAGCTAATACCTAAGGTCAAAAATCATTTTTACATTAAATGTTTTACTGAAATGAAAATATGTTGATAAAAGAACATTATATCATTTTATGAAAATGTATTACATCATAAGATTATATATATGTTTGCATTTAATTTTATCATCAAAATAAAGTGCACAATCCACACAAGTTGTTGGACTAACTCTAAAAAATTACATTTATGAAGTAAATATGCACAAAAAGATGAGAGGACAATAAAAGGAACCTGTCATTTCCTAATGGTGAATCTTGCGATTGCTAGCAACATCATGTCGTTATTATCAACTTCATTTTTAATTTCTTTACCATGGTCGCACCACCTACATTGCGATTCTAAAACTTTTGTTAGAGTTCAAAGTTACAAATCCATATTTACATGTCATCGGTACAAGCATAGCTTACTCACATGAATGTGTCAAATTAGATTGACGGAAGAAGAAAAGAATGGGTTGTAACATCTTATTTTAATCTAATAAGTATTCATTATGTATACATATAGGTATTATAATAATCATTTGTCATTCTAGGTTGATATCATTAATATTGCAGTATGTAGGATAAAACAGGCTCATATAAGGGTTGATCCCAACATATTGTTGATGGAACATCATTATGCATGACATACATCCCTAGATTAGACATGTCATGATGGTCTTGTTAATAAAATGTATGTCATTCTCAATACCTATGTCATCTTAAAATGGATGCACTCATCATTTTAGACCTTTTAGCTCTCATCCTTGTGCTCTGATACCATGTAGATGTTATCAAAACCATCGGCATAGAGCCCAAGAATCACCTGCATGCAAAATAACCTGTCACAAGGAAGAATGGAGCAAACAACAAGAAGATGGCTTTGAAAATATGAAAGATTTATTTCTTAGAGAATGGAATTAGATTTTTGAATATTAAGGATCAATCTTTATAAAAGAAGATCACACAACCCTAAAAAAACTAAAGGAAAAAACATTTAATAATTAAAATAATTATTAAATGTGACAAATCTTAAGAAGGCATAAAAGGTATCATAATGTAACAATTAATTTAAAACCTTTTACTCTAACAATATGAGGGTAATGAAGAAGTTACTTAG
Source organism: Cupressus sempervirens (assembly GCA_028749045.1). Lineage (NCBI taxonomy): Eukaryota > Viridiplantae > Streptophyta > Pinopsida > Cupressales > Cupressaceae > Cupressus > Cupressus sempervirens. The sequence continues at coordinate 548,653,479 of CM053785.1, read as the reverse complement.
GTGGGAGTAACACTCGAGGGAAGTGAAGGGTTAGGAAGACCAACACTTAGTTGATTAGAAACTCATGTAGAAGTTGTCATGAGAGGTGACACATGGGTAGGAATTATAGGAATAGTAGTGAAAATGGGAATACAATGTTTAATGGTTGTGGAAGGAGAAGTGTATCCTCACTCTTGAGCACAGTCCATCAAAGGATTAGAATGAGTATTAATAAGGTGAGATATACCACATAAGATAGAGATGTTATTATCATCAAGAGTAATAAGCTTCTTAATAGACTTAGTAACAATAAAACTATCAGGATTTTGGTCTTCTTGCAAAAGCCAATTTTGCAATTCATCAAACTCATGTGAAATCTTATCAACTTCGGAAGGAGGAACTCTTAAGGATTTATCTTCATCAGGTGAAGAGTGAGAAGAGTTATGCTTCATGATGGGATTGAGATCTTGAGGAAATGTCTTAGTATTATCATGGGTCCTAGGAAGAAAAAAGGAATCATGATAAAAAGAGTCCACAGGTTTACGACTTATCCTTACAAGAATGCTAGAGGTTGGACTTAATGTAATAAAGCTCATTAAAGAGGGGATCACAAAAGGAAAGCCTAATGATATATAACCACATAATTATCAATGTAATAAAGAGAATAAAAAGACCTAACCACACAAATATAGCTAAATCTAACTCAAAATTAAAAGAAGAGATGTGTTGGATTCACCAGCCAATGCAAAAACACAGTCCAATATCTAATTCCAAGAAAAAGGTCTAGGACATTGGGTTCACCAAAATGTTTAATGAAAAAATGGAAGTGCATAATAGGATAGGTAAATACTGGACCTCCACTTGTTACTAACATTTAATACAAGAGAAAGAGGGGCTTCCAAACATAATTTTGAATACAACTCAAGCTAGATTAAAAAATCCAACAAGATAAAGGGATGCTTGTGCTAAACTTGAATTATATCAAGAAAGTATGCAAGCAAGCCTTCTTTCATGCAATTTAAATTTGATTAAAGAGATACAAAGTTAAATGTGTAATTGAGTTAAATGATTTAAAGAGAAGTGTGAGATAGATCTAGGCACTAAATGTTGGAAACTTACAATTGGAATGATTGTTGTTTTGTCATTGATACCAAATCTACTGATAAGACATATTGCTACCTAATCTAAATGACATATATATTTGATTGATGAAGAGGATTTGAGAAATTTATCATAACAATAACACTTAGAGGAAAGGTTGAGTTATCAAAAGGAAACAACAATGGTCATTTGATTAGATAGACTTTGATGAGACAAAGTGATTGTTTATATCAAGAAAGTAAACCTAAGTCGAGCAATAGAGTAAAAGGTTAAGGAATGAGTGATGTTGGTGTCAACCAAACCATAGTAAGTGCCAAGAAAATCTAGTGTTCACCAAGAATCAGTATCGATCGAGCAAGATAGTTGATATTGAGCCAAAAAAATTATAGTGATCAAGTAATCCAGTGATGACTGAATGTCAAAATTTAGTGATTGTTAAGTAAAAGTTTTGAGAATGAATTTGAGGAAATCATGGTTCCTAACTGACTCAGTTGATTTCTTGGGAGATGTAAACTGTGTTGAGGATAAGATTGATGAGTTGGATCATTAAATTCAAGGTGAGGATTAGGTAAAGACCTAATAGACAGATTCCAGAGAAGTTCTAGAGGATGATTAAGAAGATGGACACATACAATGAATCATGTTGAACCTGATCATAAACCCTAAGATCTACAGTGATTGTAGAAAATGGTAAAGCAAGAATTGCCTATTTAAAGAGGTATAGAACCAAACAAGACAAAGGTGTAAGAGAGGTGTACAAAGAAGGGTGGATCAGAGTCACACAAGTGTGTGAGAGTGAAAGTGAAGCATAAAGAGATTGCTTGCGCAAATGCTACTGATATTGATAAGCGAATCTGAGCAGATGACTTAAGTTTTGTTGAAAGGAGAAGATTGATTACTTGAAGGGTTGCCAAGCGAATCAAGAACAAAGATGACAATGAGAATATTATTATTTAATTAGTATATAGACCAAACAATGTTAAGAACTTGCAAAGTGAGTTGTAATCATACATATCAAAACCTACTATTTTCTTTCTAATCATTGTATCATTTTAATAGAGGTTGACCTAACAATCATTTGAAAGACTTAACAGTTTGTGTAAAACCTTTAACAAGGTGACATTCTAAATGGAATGATCAAAATCCTCTAACAAGGTCACTCCTAATAGGGTGATTAAATCCTCTAACCAGGTCACATTTAATAGTGTGTATTGGGAAATAACAGAATCTTCAGAGATAAAGAGGAGCTGGCTATAATGATAGGAAAGAAAATATTTGCAAACATTAAGGAAAACTATTCAGTAAGGAAAGGGGGAGATATAGACTTAGGTGGCAGAAAAAAGGAGAAGGCAAAAGACAGAAAGACGAAAAGATAGGAAGCCAAATGGCTTCTCCCCTAAAGCCAACTTTGACGGAGCGTCTAAGGGAAATCCTGGCTCCTTGGGAAGTGGAGGCATAAAAAGGAATGAAAATGGCGATGGTATTGTGGCTTTTTCCCTCCCGCTGGGATTTCAAACCAACCACTTTGCAGAAGTGAATGCTGTGTGTAATGGTGTCAAACTGGCTTTTGAAGTTGGAGTTACTAATCTTTTGCTTGAAGGGGATTTGTACAATATTATAAAATGTATTAATAGCAACTCTCAGCCATCATGGTCGATTGCAAATCTTATTGATGAGACTCATGTGACTCTTGCCAAATTTGGTAGAGTCCACGTCACTCATATATTCTGGGAAGCTAACCTAGTAGCCAACAAGTTTGCTAATATAGGGGTCGGCGCAAACCAAATAATGACATGGCATCTCAAAAATATTTTTTCGGCAGATGTCAAAAGCATGATCGAACTAGACAAGATCCAAGGAAGTATGGAGAAGATCAATGTGCAATTATGAGAATGAATGGATCAAGGGGAAAGGGTACTTCCCAAAAAGGTAGCATGGGAAATTGTAATTGCTATAATTTATTATAGAGTATTCGACACACTTTGTGGGTCTTTTTTTGCATTTGCAATAGGAGCAACAAAAAGGTTAATTCTTTCTACATTCTACTCATACACAGAGGTTCCTATCAGTTACAATGCGAGGTGCATATGAGAATTGAGGGTGAGCAGAGTGCAGATATGGTAGGTGAAAGGTGCAAAAAGGAGCCGATTAGTGAAATAGAGAAATGGAGGAGTAGGGAAAATTTTTAGGAGCAGCTGGATTAGGGCAGGATTACCAGATACATGATAAAACAACATGGTTTTGATCAGGAGGTGACCAATAGCATGGTTGGTTCATGGAAGGAAGGCAGAGTTAAGGTGAACGGGGTATCTTTCATGATCACTGAGGAGGTAATATCGACCATTTATGAAATCCCAATTGAGGGTTTTAAGTTTTTCAGGGACAAGAAGTTCTCGACTAACGCTGTGCAGGATTTTGTGAAGGATACGAAGGAACTGAAAGCCTTGAAGAAGATTGACATGTACTATGTTCCTGATACCATGAAGAAACTGTGGAGGTATGTTAAGAGAGCCGTAATTGAGTACATTACTTTGGACTCTAGCTTTGATCGGGCTCATACCCACCACTTTGTTCTTTTGAATCATTTTTGGCACAACTATAAAATTTATTTTCCTTTTTACTTGTTAACTTCCATGAGCAAGGTGGTGGTTAGCTTCAAAAATAATCCCACTGATAACCCCACTCTACATGAGGGGCTCTTGCTACTTATTTATGAGCACTTTAAGGCTCAGACAATAAGCAATGCCCCCCCTTAGACTGAGAATGTGACCTCTGGAAGCTCCAACTTCTCTTTAGACTTAGATGATATTCAGAGCTTTAGCTCTGAGGATGGTGGGATTTCTTCCGCTGACAAAAATGTCACCCATCAGGTCAAGAATTCACCTTCTTCCATACCTCCTAGTATAAAAAGCCCTAGGGTTCATGGGCAGAAGAAACCTGTGAAGGATGTGAAGGTTGATAGCGATGACGAGGAGGATGTGGAGATGAAAGAGGAGGAAAAGGAGATGCAGGAGGAAAATAAGGAAGACTGGGGAGGGAAGAAACGTAAGAGGGTGGATCTAGAGGATGAGAGATTGCAGCAAGAAGGGGATATGTTTTCACTACCTCTTTCTCCTATCCATATCCAAGCCCAACTTAAGAAGCAAAAAATGGAATTTGATACCGAGGGTGGGGAGGTGTAGGTTAAAGATAGGAGGAAAGCTTGGAAAAACTTTAATGTTAGGACCTAAAAAATGGGCATATTTAGAGAGGCCATGAACCCATAGGTCCTTGTGGAAAACCAAGAAGGGGTGCAGCTTGAAGAACTCATAGACCCGAAGATTGTGGCTATTTCGGATAAAGCAAGGGAAACTGGGCTAAACCTCTTGAACAATGCCTGCAAAAATATGATTGATAACTTTAGATCAATCAAGTGGCTTTTCCATGAGCTAGAGGAGGTCAAAGAGTAGGTGGGTCATATGGAGGAAAATAGGAATGGAGCGAATTCTGATAATAGAGACGGCAATGGTGAGAGGCTCAGTCTAGCAGAGAGAAGGATTAACAACCTCAAAATCTACAATCATAATCTCTCAAACTTGATGATTTCACTGCTTAGCTCCATTAACAACAACATCATATCTTTAACTGACTGGATCAAAGATAGAGTAATGAAGGAAGAAGAGGAAGAAAAAGACAGGGAAAAAGTCAGACTAGTGGTCGACACTACAAAGGACAACATCAACAATGGTCAGGACTAGGAGGATCAAAGGGCACACTAGCAAGAGGCTGAGGAGAACCAGATGACCTATGAGGCTACTCAGGCCATGCAAGACCTAGAGAGAAAGAACAAGGACTAATCCACTGCCTGTTCTTTTGTCTCAATCTATTTTTTTGGCTTTTTGTTAGGGCTTTTGCCTTTGTCATTTCTTGTTGTATTTGTTCCTGGTCTTTTCTATGATCTTTGTTTTTCGACTGGGCCTTAGGCTTATTATCAGCCTTTGAACTTGAACTCTTTTGGCTAGGCTTTTCATGCTTATTATCAGCCTTGTTAATGTTTTAACTCTTGGGTTTTAGGGTCCCTATAAAACCTTTTTATCTAATAAAAAACAATATGTATTGTTAACCTTTAACAAGGTTGACTTCTAATAGAGCTTACTTTGAAAGAGTGAAAAAGTGGTGGCATGTTGCTAGAGGTTTTTAAATTAGGTTTCCACGTAAAATCCTAGTGTCAAATTCGTGCTGAATGCTTTATATGTTTTACACTTGATAATGTTTACATTCAACAAAGTATGCTATGTTTGTGACAATAATTTTTTTTATAAATACTGTAGAGACCAAGCAACAACAATATAAGTAGAATAGTGAATATTTTATGTCTAATTGTTTAAATGATACTTATGGACCTTATGTAACTGATTCACCCCCCGGCCCCCACCCTCTCGGTTATTGTAAACATTTTTAACAATTATTATTAGAGCTTAGTGCTTATAGAGAAAAGTCTAATGGTAATCAAAGCTAAAGATCATGACTCATAAGAGAGATGTACCAAAGCTAAAAAAGGAGAACTTTCCTACATGGAAGACTTTGATGAGGTTGCATATATTGAGTATCAGTGATGTTGTTATCAACTTTGTAGACAACAAATGTGTGAAGGCAACAACTACTCCTCTGATTGTTGAACAACTAAAGCAAAATCAAGAACATAATCAAGAAAAGTTGGAGATTGACTCAGCCTTAAGCTATGTCAGGTTTGGTGAATTAAAAGATTGTGATAGTGCAAAGAAGATGTGGGATAGATTGAAAACCATATATGGACATAATGACAATGTCTTCAAAGCCAAATCAAAGAGCCTGAGAGGTAAATTTGATGACATGAGAATGATGGAAGGTCAGAATATGGTGCAATACTTCACAAGAGTCAAGGAAGTTGTAAATTTTATTCATGGTGCAAATGAAGAAATCAAAGATGAAACAATAACAAGCAAGGTATTGAGGACTCTATTCCCTATATATGTCATTAGAGTTTCTACAATTCAAGAACTAAGATGCACACCAGGTAACACTTTGACCTTAGAAGGTGTAATTGGTAGACTTATTACTTTTGAGATGTCTAACTTTGATAGCTACATACTTGCTACTATTGAATCTACCTTTAAGTCACAACTGGTTCTTAGCAAAATGAAAGGAAAACATGTGAAGAGTGATAGTGATAGTTCTGATGATGAGATTGATGAACTTGAAACCCTTATTGCAAAAAGATTTGGAAGAGGAAAAGGTAAATACAAAGGTAAACTACTTATTATCTATTTTTCATGCAACAAGGTTGGTCATATTGCTACTAGGTGTCTTGATAAAGAGGATAAGGATGAAAGGAAGGAAAGAAAGTACAAAGGAAGAAGAGATGACAAAGACTACAAAAGAAACAAGGATGACAAAGGTAAGAAATCTTGTTAAGTTGTTGAAGAAGAAACTAATAATGAATCTGAAAGTACTAATGATGGATAATTGATAGTGGATGCTCCAATTATATGACTGGTGATAAATAAAATTTTGAGGATATTGGTTCATACAAAGGTGGATGTGTTAAATTTGGTAATGATATCCCATGTGTTGTAAAAGGTAAAGGTGTTATTAAAATGGCTGACAACATACAATGTGAAAATGTTTATTGGGTTGAAGGACTTAACTATAATTTTTTGAGTGTTTAACTATTGAAAAAAATAGGTTATAGATTTGAATTCCATAATAGGAAGGCCAAGATATATGATGTTGATGGTAAGCTGATTGGAAGTGGTGATCAGATAAGAGGTAACTTGTTCTATCTAGACTTATCTAATGAGACATGTTTGTTTGCACAGCAAGAAGATGGTTGGTTATGCCACAAGAGGTTATGTCATATGAACTTTGACAATTTGGTGAATATCAATAAGATGAAAAAAGTAAGAGGGTTGTCTAAACTGAAGAATCCTGACAATGCTATGTGTAAACAATGTCAATTGGGAAAAATGAGTAAGTCTAGTTTTAAGAGAAAAACATATACTTCTAGTGATATTTTGGAGTTGGTTCATACTGATCTATGTGGACCTATTGATGTTCAAACCTATTGTGGAGATAAGTTTTTAATTCTATTTGTTGATGATTACTCTAGGATGATGACTATGATGTTCCTTAAAGCTAAATTTGATGTTTTTCAACTATTCAAGTGGTATTTAGCCATAGTTGAAAAAGAAATAGGGAAGAGTTTGAAGTGCTTGAGATTTGACAGAGGTGGTGAATTCATTTCAAATGATTTCAATACATTCTGCAATGATAGAGGAATCAAAAGATAGATTTCAGCACGAACGACCCCTCCTTAGAATGGGATAGCTAAAAGGAGAAACATATCAATAATGGACTGTGCAAGAACATTGACGATGGAGAAGAGTGTATCAAAGAAGTATTCAAGAGAATTTGTTAGTACTATTGTTTATACCCTAAATAGGGTACAGGTTAAGAAAGGTACACATTCTACACCTTTTGAACTATGGTACGAAGATGCTCCCAATGTCAAATATTTTAAAATCTTTGGAAGTAAATGATATATACTTAAAGATAATAGGAAAGCAAAACTTGATGCAAAGAGTGATGAAGGTATATTCCTAGGATATTCCACCAAGAGTAAAGCTTACAAGTGTTTGAACTCTAACACTAACAAAGTTGTGGAAAGTGCAAATGTGAAAGTTGATGAGTTTGCAGAAAGAAGTGACATTTCATGCAATAAAGAACCTAGAGATTAAAATACATTCATCTATATGGATGATGGTGCTCCTAGCACTCCAAATGAACAAACAAATCAAGCTATAGTTTCCCAGCAGACAAGAAATGATGTAGTGCAATAACAAAATGTTGAGCAATAGATAGTGGGTGCCAAGCAATAGACAGAAGATGCTGAGTCATAGACTGACAATGCCAACCATTAGATAGAAAATGTCGAGCATAGAGAAACAAGACTACTACCTTAACAAGAAAGAGAAAATGAGCTTTAGATTATTTTTCAACATGAACCTATAGAAGAACAAAGAAGGAAACCACCCGTGCTAGCAAAATTTGTAAGAAGACATCACAAACCTGATCAAATCATTGGTGATGTTGAATCAAGTGTTATGATAAGGAAAAGACTCAAAGATGAAACATTCTTAATTTTTGAATTTGAGCCCAAATTAGTAAAATATGCTTTAGACAATGAAGATTGGATCCAGGCAATGAATGAAGGAATTGACCAGATTTAGAAGAACAATACTTGGACTTTAGTACCAAGACCTAATGACAAAAATGTTATTGGAACAAAATGGGTTTTAAGAAATAAACTTAATGAAAATGGAGAAGTAACAAGAAACAAGGCAAGACTATATGCAAAGGATATGCTCAAGAAGGAGTTGATTATGGAGAAACTTTTTTGCCCATGGAAAGACTTGAAGGAGTCAGAACTCTTCTTGCATATTCAACCTACAACAATTTCAAGGTATATCAAATGGATGTCAAATTTGCATTTTTGAATGGTATACTTGAGGAAGAAGTGTACATGGAACAACTTGAAGGATTTGTAGATCCAAACAAGAAGAGCATGGTATGTAAACTGAACAAAATGCTTTATGAATTGAAAAAATCCTCAAGAGCATGGTATGAAAGATTGCATAATTATTTGGTGAAGATTGGTTTTGAAAGGACAAATGATAACAATAATCTACATTTGAAGAATGGTAAAAATGATGACGTACTATTATCTAAAATATTTGTTGATGATATTATATGTGGAAGAAGAGAAGCATTATGCAAATCATTTTTTGATGAAGTGAAGAAAGAATTTGAAATGTCTATCTTTGGTGAAATCAAATTCTTTGTTGGATTACAAGTATGTCAAATTATGTTTGGCATTTTCATTACTCGATCCAAATACATCAAGGAGATACTAAAGAATTTTGATATGGAAGATTCAAGGCGAGTGAGCACACCTATGTCTATAGGACATAAGCTATCTAAGAATGATGATTCTACTGATGTGAACCAGGCATTATACAAATCCATGATTGGAAAATTGCAATATGTTGTTCAGAGTAGACCTGATATTGTATTAGCAGTGGGGATAGTTGCTAGATATTTAACAAATCCTAAAGAGAATCACATGATGGTAGTGAAAAAGGGTAATGAGATATCTGAAAGGCATAGAGGACTATGGTTTATACTACAAGAGAAGTGATAGATTTCAACTGAAGATATTGACCAACTCATATTGGGTAGGAAATATTGATGGTAGAAAAAGCACTAGTGGAGTTGCATTCTTTCTAGGAAAGATATTGGTGTCATGTACAAGAAATAAACGTAATTACATTTCCCAATCAACAGTTGAAGCCGAGTCTGTGGCAGCTTTAGTGAACTGTTGAAATATCATGTGGATAAAGCAATTACTAAAGGTATGAAATTTTTTTTTATAGATCTGATAGTTATCTATTGTGATAATGCAAGTGCTATTAACATTTCAAGAAATCCAGTGATACACACTAAGACAAAGCACATTGCTATCAAGTATCCCTACTTGAGGGAACTAGTTCTAGACAAAGAAGTGAAGTTAGAATATGCACACACCAAAGAACAAATTGCTGACATATTCACTAAAGCCTTACCTAAAGATGCTCACAAATATCTTAGAGGTAAATTAGGGGTGATTCCCCTGAACAAAGCTACCGAAGGAGACAAGGTGCATTGCATCAAATGTGCTAATCATAATATTGATGCAAAAATAACTCTACTTTGGGAAATGCCTAAGGAAGATAGTCAAGTACAACATGATAGATCAATCATATACAGATGACAGATTTTAGCCAAACATGCAAATATCTACATAATTAAGATGTATGAAGAGATTGAAGATAAGAAAGCTAAGTGTCCTTAGCATTGTTGTCAAAGAGGGAAAATATACAAAAGAAAGGATATACAAAGAGGGAGATATACAAAAGTTAGAGAGGGAGAATATGAACAAGAGGAGAATATAAACAGAGGGATAGACGTATCCTAGAGGAAGATTTATTATTTTAGAGGGAGAAAAATAGTAAATTAGAATAATAATGAAATTAAGGATATTGATCACTCATGATAGTGAAATATTTTGGAATGTATGCTAATAAAGTTAGATACATTGAGATGTTAAGATATTGCTAATAGCAAGATGTTGTCATCAATGCCGAAGAGGGAGATTGTTGGAAACTTATAATTGGAACAATTAGTGTTTTGTCATTGATGTCAAATCTCTACTAATAAGACATATTGCTACCTAATCTAAATGTCATATCTATTTGATTGATGCAGAGGATTTGAGAAATTGATCATAACAATAGCACCTAAAAGAAAGGTTGAGTTATGATAAGGAAGCTACAATGGACATTTGATTGGATAGAATTTGATGAGAAAAAGTGACTGTTTATATCAAGAAATAAAGCTAAGCTGAGAAATAGAGTAAAAGGTTAAGGAATGTTGAGTGATGCTAGTGTCAACCAAGCCACAGTAAGTGTCAAGAAAATCTAGTGTTGACTGAGCACTAGTATCGACCAAGCAAGATAGTTGATGCCAAGGCAAAAATTTTACAACAATCAAGTGATTTAGTGATCACTGAGTGTCAAAATTTAGTGATTGTCAAGTAACACTGTTGAGAATGAATTTGAGGAAATAATGATTTCTATCCAACTCAATTGATTTCTTAAGAGATGTAAATTGTAATTAAAATAAGATTGATGAGTTGGATTACTAAATTCAAGGTGAGGATTAGGTAAAGACATGATAGATGGATTCCAAAGAAGTTTCTAAAGGATATTAAGAAGATGGACAGATACAATGAATCATGTTGAATCTGATCATAAACCTTAAGATCTACAATGATCGTGGAAAATGAAAAAGCAAGAATTGCCTATTTAAAGAGGTATAGAGCCAAAAAAGACAAAGGTGTAAGAGAGGCACACAAAGAAAGGTGGATCAGAGTCGCACAAGGGTGAATACAAATGTGTGAGAGTGAAGGGGAAGTACGAGGAGATTGCTTGTGCAGATGCTACTGATATTGATAAGTGAGTATGAGCAGATGGCTTAAGTTTTGTTGAAAGGAGAAGATTGATTGCTTGAAGGGTTGCCAAGTGAATCAAGAATAGAGATGACAATGGGAAGCTTATTAGCTAATCAACACATGGACCAAATAGTGATTTGAACTTGCAAAGTGAGTTGTAATCATACAGATCAAAACCTATTATTTTCTTTCTAATCATTGTAAATAGTTTGTATTGAAATCCTTTTCACAAAGGTTGACCTAATAGTCATTTGAAAGACTTAACATTATGTGTAAATCCTTTAACAAGGTGACATTCTAAATGGAATGATGAAAGTCCTCTAACAAGACCACTCCTAATAGGGTGACTAAATCCTCTAACCAGGGCACATTTAACAGTGTGTATTGTAAACTTTTAACAGGGTTGGCTCCTAACATAACTCACTTCAAAAGAGTGAAAAAGTGGTGACATGTTTTTGGTAGTTTTTCCCAAATTGGGTTTCCACATAAAATTCTAGTGTCAAATTTGTGTTAAATGCTTTGTATGTTTTACATTTGATAATGTTTACATTCAACAAAGTATGCTATATTTGAGACAATATATTTTTTAATTAGTACAGTAGAGATCGAGCAACAATAGGATAAGTAGACCAATGAATGATTTATGTTTAATTGTCCAAATGGTACTTATGGACCTTGAGCAACTAATTCACCCCCCCAGTTATTCTAAACATTTCAAACACTAAATTCAAGCAATAAACCCAATTAAGATATGAAAATAGGTCTAGACTAAAAAGTGAAATGAATGATAAAATACTCACCTTTAAATGTGTAGAGAAATATGCTTTTTTGCTCCAAAAATTACGTATTTGAGATTGTGAGGGAACTTTTGGCTATGAATTTGTGATCAAAATGGAGAACCCAAGAAACACTATTTTTCTTAGAGCTCCAGGGGCATGTCAACCTAGTGCAACATGTTTGAAATGCTTTACCAGAAAGTTACCATGTTCCTAAGACATAATAGAAAGGTCAACCCAACGTCTTTGAAAATGTTTCAATGAACATTTTTTAGATCTATCATCAAAATTTTGATATTTGTGTCCCACATACATAAAACCTTTTTATTTTGTTTTGGGTCGATGAGGGCTTTCCTTGGTTAAGCCCTAGATTGAGGAATCAACCTTGAAGTTGAAGTGTGAATATGTAAAGGAAATCAAGATAGATGTAAATATTCACCTTGCATGTAGAAACCCTTGTCTATAAGGATTCAAAATGCTTGTATGTTGTGAATGTCAAATTTGCAATGAAGGATGTAGGTTATCTCTACAAATGCAATGGATCTACCAAAATCACATCATGGAGTTGTGTAAAAAATGTGCATCAATGAAGAAGATGATGAATGCCTCAATGTAGATATCCTCTCTTAATGGCCAAAGAAATGCTATATCTTAAAGAGGAAATGCTTACAAAGAATCCTTGAATCTTTTAATGCCTTGAATGCTTAATTGAAATCTTCTTTCTTGAATACTTGAGCACTCGGATTTGTCCCAATAGCTTGTGGATTTTTTATTGTGATGGATTATGATAGATGTCAAAATGAGATGCCTAAGAACATTAATAAATTGAAAAATATTCGCAAACTAATCACATACCAACATATAAATTAGATAATAAAAGTAAATAAGAGGAATGCAAACCAAAGAAGAGCACTCTGAGCTTATATTGATGAGTAGATGTGTCCAAAGGATGGAGATGTGTGCTCAAGTGTGGCCTCAAGCTTTAATGGATGAGAGATGGGTGAAGGATTCAACAATGGAGGAATGAGTAGATTTTGCCATTATAATGGTATTTTGATAGTTCTTAGTGTTGATATTAAGGTCAATTTTTTTATTAGTGACTTAACACTTACTCAGTTGGTTTTATTGATGCCAAGCTCTACAGTTACCACTGAACTTATCATTCATATAGTAGTGTTAACCAAGTGTTTCAGTTGCTATCGAGCTAAATAGTCAGATTGCAGTTCATGCCAAGCTTTATAATATCTACTGAGCATCTGAGATAGTTTACAGTATCACCTAAGCATAGTAGAGTCTACCAAGATTTCTAGTAGAAGTGATGAAGATCTTAGTGTTAACCAAGCTCTATATTGTTAACCAAGTATATCAGTATCTACTGAGTTCGCAGTGTTAACAAAATGAATTCAGTGTTGACCAAGCATTGTAGTGTTAACAGAGTGATTCAATATCTATCGAGTTTCTCAATGTTCACTGAGTCATACAGTGGTGGCCAAGTTTCTGCTACTCAAAGTGATCGATATGGACCAAGCTTCAATGTCAACTGAGTGCCACAGTTTGCCAAGTGTAGACAGTGTTTGCCGAGTGTCAGAACATCACCAAGTTGTCTTTCAAACTCAAGTTACATCAATTGGTCGACTTTATGAATTATGATGAATTTGATATTGTAGCCGACTCTAGAAAGTAATTAAGTGGATTGGCATATATGTAATGTATTGTATCATATCCAAAGATATCAAGTAATGAGTATGTGAAGAAGTAAGAAGCAAATGAGTGCAGATTGAAGAAGGCTACAAGCAATATATGGTTTAGTAGAGGCTTATGTATCACAATTAGGTGATCATTGAAATTCAAGGAACCTCACTCAGCAAGTCAAAGCTGTAGATCAAAGATCAACCACTGGTTCATCCTAATAGGTCAATCCTTTAACCAGGTGGACTTAACAGTCTTTTGCTAAATCTCCCAACATAGTGCATACTTCATTGTATGTTTGTGAATCATTTAACAAGGTGGACCTAACAGTCCTTATTGCTCCTAAGAGGCTAGATCACCATAAGTGACCAATTGTAAGCCTTAATAGGCCAACTTTATACTATGGCACTAAAGCTTGTGGGTATCATCCCCACCCTAGTTTTACTTTCTATTTGGAAGTTTTATGGGTCACCATATCTTGTGTCAAAGTGTTATTAATGTTATTACTTTCATTCTTTCATACATGCAATTAGATCAAAATAATATATGAAGGATTAATTGGTGAAGTAAGTTTAAAGTTTTATTGGTTCTTGATTCACCCCTCCCCTCTCAATAACCTAGCCTACCTTATATTTCCAATACTTAGGCTCTCAAAATAGTATTATAAGTTTGCATATGAATGTGGATGATTTGTGAGAGGAGAGGGGTTCAATTTATAGGTAATTATGTGAGAAGGATATAAGAATTCTTGATGGATAGTTAATTGAGTGAGGTGTGAGATAGGCTTGAGTTGACTAAGATAGGTGGAGGAGATGGACTTCTATGTTTAGAGATGGATGAGGGAGATGTGGCATGAGAGTGGACTTGGGCCTGAGTTAGAGGGAATCAATTGTGCCTTAATTTGTGCAAGTGATCTAGAGAGGGATTTTAGATATAAAAGAGGAGGTGATGTGTTTTAGTTAAGGTGGGTGAGGTGGATCAGTTAACTGGAGGATGTGGGAGGTGGATGGATTTGTTAGAGAAAAGGTTGGTGGGTGATCTTAATTAAATAAATGAATTATTTAGTTAAAAATAATAATTATTGGTGTACAATATTTAATTAAATAAATGAATTATTTAATTATAAAAAGAACATTTGATACATGAGTTGAGTTTGGGTAACTGCTAGGTTGAAGGGTTAGTTTGTGGGTGGAGGGTTTTAATTAATTAAATAAATTAAATAGAGAGGGGTTTTGGAGATTAAATTAAAGGGGTTTCACATTTATTTAATTTAATAGAGGAAGGGGGATTTTATTAATAAATTAGACTATTGATTGTCTGTTAATTTATTAATTTGGCTATAATTAATTAATTAAATTAATTCATTAGGGGATATCACTAAAATAACTAAATATTTAATATTTAATTAAAATATACTTTAGAAGATGACTAAATTTGATTATAAATTTATGTGATCAAATTTAGTGTCTATCTTAGGACCCATGATGATATTAATATATTTCCTCAAGAGCTCAATCCCATCATGGAGAATAACTCTTCTCACTCTTAACATGATGAATATGAATCCTTAAGAGTTTCCCCTTTCCAAGTTGATAAGATATTTCACAAGTTTGATAGATTGGGAAATTGGCTTGTATAAGAGAACCAAAATCTTGATAGTGTTGTCATTATTAAGGATATTAAGAAGCTTATTAATCATGACGATAATAACATCTCTATCTTATGTGGTATATCTTACCTTATTAACACTCATGCTAAGCCTTTGATGGAATGTGCTCAAGAGTTAGGATACACTCCTTCCACAACCATTAAACATTCTATTCCCATCTTTGCTACTATTCCTAGCATTCCTACCCATGTCTCACCTCACATGACAACTTCTACACAAGTTTCTAATCATCTAAGTGTCGGTCTTCCTAACCCTTCACTTCCCTTGAGTGTTACTCCCACCTCCATAACTTCTTCATTACCCTCATACTGTTAGAATTAAAGGTTTTAAATTAATTGTCATATTATGTTACCTTTTATGCCTTCTTAAGATTTGTCAAATTATTAAATGTTTTTCCCTTTAGGGTTTTTTTTAGGGCTGTGTGATGTTCTTTTTATAAAGATTGATCCTTTATATTCAAAAATCTAATTCCATTCTCTGAGAAATAGATCTTTCATATATTTAGAGCCATCTCCTTGCCTTTTACTCCATTCTTCCTTGTGATAGGTTATTTTGCATGCAAGTGATTCTTGGGCTCTATGAAGTTGGTTTTGACAACATCTACATGGTATTGGAGAATAGATGTATCATTGCCTATTCTTATTTTGTGAGGAAATTTGGAGCTTTAAGGATTTGAAGGTTTTTAAAGGGTTTTTGTTTGGATATGGAAGTGAACCTTTTCTTGGAGAATTTTGGGCCCAAAAAGATCTCATGAATGGATCATAGCACCTAAAAACCCTATTTTTCATATAAGACACATCAAGTTTGGACACAATAGTAATCTAAAACAAAACAAAAATACGTCAAGGTCATATGACCTTAGGCATGAATCTCAAGACATCAATTTCTTTTATCAAAACAAATATTTCAAAAAATCATATGTAAAGTATTTTCATTTTTATAGCACTAAGATTTTTTGTTTAAAAAGTGTTTGTGAAGGTTGTTTTTTTTAAAGTGAGGCGCAAATTAATTCTAGGTATCTGTGTCACTAGGCCTGCAAGCCCTCTAATAGCCCCTACATTGTCAACCAAGGTAGGCCCACATTGACATTCACACTCCAATGTTGTTCTAGCCTACTCTATG